>LR990305.1:3724255-5128005 GCA_905147355.2 Apotomis turbidana | reverse complement strand
AAAGAAGAAAAAAGTGAATTCAACGATGATGAAAACATAAAACGAAATAATCAAATAAATGATGCACAAACTGTTACAGAGATTACTTATATTTGTGATTATTGTGAAGCTGTATTTGAAAACAAAGGCTCATTGATATTTCATCTATGGTCCCATGCAGTTATAAAAGACACAGATAATATAACACAAACAAAAATTAAGAGAGTTAAAGAAAATGACAATGACGACAATGGAAATGAGAATAGGTGTTCCAAAAACTACGGAAACACGCAAAAGCAGAAGAAAATAAAACCTGATTTGAATGAAAAATCCAAGGAATTGGAAGATGGGGTGAATAAGAAAAGAAAAATTACTGGAACTACCCACAAAACCACAAAAAAGGAATTAATAAACAATGGACATGGAAAACGTACAAAAGCAGCAAATAGTGTAACAGGAATGGGAAACGGCACTCTTAAAGTTACTCAAGATGATGCAATCAAACTGATTAACTGCAAACATTGTGATTATAAGACAGATGATACTTCCAATATATTAAAACACGTTTTAACTCACACACGGGATAACTCAAATCAATGTGACCCGATATATATTTGCAATGATTGTGGAAAAGAATTCAAAAGCAAAGCTTCTCTTATAATCCACAAAAATAATAAAAAAAAGAATTCTAATAGAAACAAAAGAATCAGGAATTTATGCGTCACATGCAACTCTTCATTTACTACACAATCCGATCTGATTAATCATTTAACCAAATCTCACAAAATTTCAAAACCTTACAGATGTAGCCTGTGTGATTTTAAGTCTTCCTCCGCACATGAACTCACAATACATACACAAACACACAAAACAAAACCGTTTAGATGTGCTATTTGCAAATACCAATGTCACAAAGATAACTTTGTACAACATATGCAATCTCATACAGACACCAAGCCTTTCCAGTGTGAACTTTGCGATTCCAAATTCACTAAGAAAAGCGGCCTTAAGCAACATATGATTACGCATACAGGAGAAAAAGAGCATAAATGTAAAATTTGTGATTCAAAATTCTCACTGCTAAGCGGTTTGAATCGTCATTCATTAATTCATTTAAAAGAGAAACCGTTTAAATGTGCAACTTGCAGCGCTGGATTTAACGATAAGAGCGCATTAAAACGCCACCAAAAAATCCACACAGGCGAGAAACCTTATAAATGTGCACATTGCGAATACTCTTGCATAACTGGTAATGATTTGAAAAGACATATCAAAGCCCATGATTCGAAACTGAAACAAGACAGTAGTAACTTGAAGCACGATTCTGACATTACAGAACCATATCAATGTACGAGGTGCGATTCTAAATTCAGTTTAAAAAATACTTTAATCTGTCATATGAAAATACATACAGGGGAGAAGACACACAAGTGTACATTTTGCGATAAAACATTCAATCATTTTAGCGGCCTGAAGCGTCATTTGAATGTTCACACGAAGAATAAACCCGTTAAATGTACGGCTTGCAACACGAGCTACGATAATGAAACAGCTCTCAAGTGGCATTTAAGGCGGAGCAAGAAGCATCAATAGGATTCTTGTCTTCCACCCATTCTGTCCGAAATTAATTTAGGGTCTTAAAATTTGAAAATCTTTGGGATAGCTGGCTTCGAACCCCAATTAAAAAAGGGGTTTGACTGCTGAGATGTAGTGTGCAGCCAGTACTCGAAAAGTTGGCCGAGGTTGGGCGAATATAATTAATTGAATCAGGCGTTACTTTGCGGAAATACATATTAATTAAAATAATAATATTGCTTTGCTAATCCGCGATATAATATCGTGCCAGTTAAGTTAATTTGTGCTAACCCGTTATACTTATTTGCGTATTTTTTTTCCATGCATTCGTGCATTTAAATGTGGTTTGTTATATTTATTTGCGTATTTTTTTTTTATCTTACTATTAGAAAGAAAGAAAGAAATGCATTTATTCATGACGTGGCCATAGAACATAATTACAAAAATAAATAGTGTCAAATGAAATAAAACAATAAGAAAATATACTACTAACTATGGCTGTGCCACGAAAGGGTCCCACCCTCTTTGGTCCCACCTCAGCATGATGCTAGCCCAAGAGCCAGCGCTGATCTTCCGGTGGGACCATAGATGATATTAAATGCACGAATGCATGGAAAAAATAAGCAAATAAGCATAACGGGTTAGCACAAATTAACTGGCACGATATTATATCGCGGATTAGCAAAGCAATAATTATTATTTTCACTGGGCGAATATGATACTGTGGAGAGGCACTTCGCTGCGGAAACTCATACTTCGGGCAACTTCGCCTCGGCCAACTTCGGCCAACTTCGCAACTGGCTCAGTTTCATTGGTCGACAGGGTCCGCATGCGGATGCGGTAGATTTCCATAACGCATGCCATTATGAGTTTCACTTGTCGTTATACCGTCTGCGGGGAGTCCCGCATGCCGTATGTCGACCGAGTTATCGACTTGTGAGTTTCACTGGTCGTTAAACCGTCTGCGAGAAATCCCCGCATGCCGTGTATCGACCGGGTAATCGACCAATAAAACTAAGCCATGAAGAGCCCTTCATAGTGCAAATTGTCAATATGAACAAATTTTATTATAATCTGAAATATATATATTATTCTTTCATTCAAGAAAGAAAGAAAATTTGCAAAAATCATTGTATGGATATTGAGCAATATTTTTTATTCTGAAATATATATTATTTAATTATTCATTCAAAAAGGAAATTAAAGAGCTGAGTCTATAGCAAGGACTATCGAAAAAAGTTCTACCAAAAGCTTTACCTACGTTTGGTAAAAATACCTGCAACAGTTCAAGGATATTTAGCTTTGATTGGAACGAGTGACAGGATCTCAGCTAAGAATTCCAAATTTTGTTGTTATGTTCAGGTTTAGTAGCATTTCTTATACACAAAGGTTGTCTGGACGAAATCGCTTGTTAGCGATAAAACCGCCTGTTGTTGTCTTGTTTCCTTTTGTAAACTTTATTGGTGTGCAATATAGTATTGTTGTTGTAAACGAGGGCCTCATGATGACCAGCTTGCCATGGCCAGCAACTTCTGTCGGGGGTTTTTAACCCTTTGACCGCCAAAAACGGCAAATCACGTCATCGGGAATTCGTGCCAGATGCCAACGACGCCTATTGACGTCAAAAATTAAAATGGTCAAAACATGCTAATTCAAACCACTATCTGTGTTTTTCAATCTCTGTTGATTTTGGAGCACTTTTTTTGTTTTTGGCGTCAGTGGCACGGTGAATTGCTTTGCCGCTTGGCGCTCAAAGGGTTAAATTTTGAATTTAGGCTTATTTTCCTAGTTTTGTTCCACTGCTGGGCAAAGGCCTCACCTCTCTTGCGCCACTCGTCTGTATTGGTTGTAAGAATTTCGATTATCGACTATTAATGTTAGTGGTGGAATAGATTAATATAATTCTCCTAATACATAAATGTTGTTTTATTATTTTATCTAATAATCCATTTTTTTTCAGCCGGTTCCCAATTGCACCACATTTTTGGACGATCAGTTATCCATATTTACAAATTCTTGGAAAAAAGAGAGCTATGGTTTTTGTGGTCACCGGTCAGCGCCAGATTAAAACTGCACTTAGACGTTCAAGAAATAAGCGCACCTGCTTGGAAAGTTATAATCAGTTTAAATTGTTTTATTCAAAGGGATGAGGATGTTAAGGTTGCTTAAAATTACAAAATGAAATAATTCCCTATTCAATTTACAATTTTATTGAAACTTTTTTATATTTCATGTCACTCCGAGGTCGCGGGTCGTTAAAATAATAATAAACTAAACTTTAACGCGAGGCTATCATACAATGAAATTAATAAATGGAAAATAAGTATAAAATAGTTACATCGGATCATTCAACCTAAAACTCCTATTATCTAAAATAAAAAATATATACAGTGAAAACTAGATCCTCCTCCCTTTTGAAGTCGGTTGAACACTTTAACGACCAGGTAAAAAAAATTAAAACTACCTCAGAAACCGCCAGAGCCCGTTAGGTGGGTGCAACCCCACCGCACATACCGCCTGAGCCATCCAGGTGGGCGCCTGTATAGTACACTCCTTGATCCCTTGCCATGTTTACAACGACCGTACTCGCCGACTGCGTAAACGATTTTTTTTTGATGCTGATTCGAAAAGCCCTTAGGCTGTTATCGTAAGTCGCATTTGTATGGAGAATTGTAGTTTTACAAAATAACCGCTAGAGGCGCTGTAGTATTCTCCAATCTCCAAACAAATCGTGTAGGTACCCTATCGCTAGCGAGTACGGTCACGTTAACTCATGTTGGTAAGGCCGCGGTCGTTTTAAACCGCCGCCCGCGGCCGACAGCGGCCCGTCGCCCGCGGCATCTGTATGGTATGTTCGGGAGCGGTCGTTTTAAACCGCCGACAGCGGCCCGTCGCCCGCGGCGTCTGCATGGTATGTTCGGGAATGGTCGTTTTAAACCGCCGCCCGCGGCCGACAGCGGCCCGTCGCCCGCGGCATCTGTATGGTATGTTCGGGAGCGGTCGTTTTAAACCGCCGACAGCGGCCCGTCGCCCGCGGCGTCTGCATGGTATGTTCGGGAATGGTCGTTTTAAACCGCCGCCCGCGGCCGACAGCGGCCCGTCGCCCGCGGCGTCTGCATGGTATGTTCGGTAATGGTCGTTTTAAACCGCCGCCCGCGGCCGACAGCGGCCCGTTGCCCGCGGCGTCTGTATGGTATGTTCGGGAGCGGTCGTTTTACACCGCCGCCCGCGGCCGACAGCGGCCCGTCGCCCGCGGCATCTGTATGGTATATTCGGGAATGTTCGGGAGCGGTCGTTTTAAACCGCCGACAGCGGCCCGTCGCCCGCGGCGTCTGTATGGTATGTTCGGGAGCGGTCGTTTTAAACCGCCGCCCGCGGCCGACAGCGGGCCGTCGCCCGCGGCGTCTGTATGGCATGTTCGGGAGCGGTCGTTTTAAACCGCCACCCGCCGCCGACAGCGGCCCGTCGCCCGCGGCGTCTGTATGGTATGTTCGGGAGCGGTCGTTTTAAACCGCCGCCCGCGGCCGACAGCGGCCCGTCGCCCGCGGCGTCTGTATGGTATGTTCGGGAATGTTTGGGAGCGGTCGTTTTAAACCGCCACCCGCGGCCGACAGCGGCCCGTCGCCCGCGGCGTCTGTATGGTATGTTCGGGAGCGGTCGTTTTAAACCGCCGCCCGCGGCCGACAGCGGCCCGTCGCCCGCGGCGTCTGTATGGCATGTTCGGGAGCGGTCGTTTTAAACCGCCACCCGCGGCCGACAGCGGCCCGTCGCCCGCGGCGTCTGTATGGTATGTTCGGGAATGTTTGGGAGCGGTCGTTTTAAACCGCCACCCGCGGCCGACAGCGGCACGTCGCCCGCGGCGTCTGTATGGTATGTTCGGGAATGTTCGGGAGCGGTCGTTTTAAACCGCCGCCCGCGGCGTCTGTATGGTATGTTAGGGAGCGGTCGTTTTAAACCGCCGCCCGTGGCCGACAGCGGCCCGTCGCCCGCGGCGTCTGTATGGTATGTTCGGGAGCGGTCGTTTTAAACCGCCGCCCGCGGCCGGCAGCGGCCCGTCGCCCGCGGCGTCTGTATGGTATGTTCGGGAGCGGTCGTTTTAAACCGCCGCCCGCGGCCGACAGCGGCCCGTCGCCCGCGGCGTCTGTATGGTATGTTCGGGAGCGGTCGTTTTAAACCGCCGCCCGCGGCCGACAGCGGCACGTCGCCCGCGGCGTCTGTATGGTATGTTCGGGAGCGGTCGTTTTAAACCGCCGCCCGCGGCCGACAGCGGCCCGTCGCCCGCGGCGTCTGTATGGTATGTTCGGGAGCGGTCGTTTTAAACCGCCGCCCGCGGCCGACAGCGGCCCGTCGCCCGCGGCGTCTGTATGGTATGTTCGGGAGCGGTCGTTTTAAACCGCCGCCCGCGGCCGACAGCGGCCCGTCGCCCGCGGCGTCTGTATGGTATGTTCGAGAATGTTCGGGAGCGGTCGTTTTAAACCGCCGACAGCGGCCCGTCGCCCGCGGCGTCTGTATGGTATGTTCGGGAGCGGTCGTTTTAAACCGCCGCCCGCGGCCGACAGCGGCACGTCGCCCGCGGCGTCTGTATGGTATGTTCGGGAGCGGTCGTTTTAAACCGCCGCCCGCGGCCGACAGCGGCACGTCGCCCGCGGCGTCTGTATGGTATGTTCGGGAGCGGTCGTTTTAAACCGCCGCCCGCGGCCGACAGCGGCACGTCGCCCGCGGCGTCTGTATGGTATGTTCGGGAGCGGTCGTTTTAAACCGCCGCCCGTGGCCGACAGCGGCCCGTCGCCCGCGGCCGACAGCGGCACGTCGCCCGCGGCGTCTGTATGGTATGTTCGGGAGCGGTCGTTTTTGCCCGCGCGGCAGGGGAACGCTGCACGCGGCGGGTTAAAACGACGCCTAAGGGTACTCGGCCGGCAGCTGAGTAAAAGTTACCAGCGCCCGCCAGGCGGGTTAGTTATTTATTTAATCAACCTCACAGCAAATAACCCGAGTCGCAACTACTTCGTAGGCGGGTTAGTGGAAGATCAATGTTACCAGAGTGTAAAACAGGTGGTGAAGAATTGAAGATAGAGATGGCTTAGTTCCTGTCCAGCTGTTCTCGTCTACAAGTTCTGATGCTTGTGAAATTTTGTAAGCAGATAGATTTGTGATTATTATGTATATTTATAGATTTTTCTCGAACTTGCAATGAAATGTGTGCCGCGTGCTTTATAACAGGCATCGAAATAAGTCTCCGGCGGCTCGAGAGAACTGTAAAGGAATTTTATACAAAAAACAAGTTTTTTTTAACACTGGCGACCAAGGATTTCATAGCGCTACACGTGTAGGGTCGATTGCAAAAAAATTGTACATAGTTAAGGGCTTTAATTAAAACAATGTTAATTGATTCCTTTGTGTGACGAAAGTTACCCATACATTTTGTATGACTAACTTTCGTCACACAAAGGAAGCGATCGTATTTTCGGTCGATTGCAAAAAAATGTACATAGTTAAAAGCTTGGTTAACATAAAATACGATCGCTTCCTTTGTGTGACGAAAGTTAGTCATACAAAATGTATGGGTAACTTTCGTCACACAAAGGAATCAATTAACATTGTTTTAATTAAAGCCCTTAACTATGTACAATGTTTTTGCAATAGACCCTTTTATGTTAACCAAGCTTTTAACTATGTACAATTTTTTTGCAATCGACCGTGTAGCCGATAACATGGGGAAATGCGTATGTAGCGAAAACTCGCTACGAGCACAGTGCCCACGCAGCGGGTTCCCGGTGTTCAAAGTGTTAAACATGGCGCCTGTCTTCATGAACAGGCTAAACAGCTGAATTATATTTTTTTCGAGTGGTGTGTTTTATTTCATTGCATGTTTGACAAGCACTATACATGCCTAAGCCGTGAAATCCGGCAAGCCCCTTCTTTCGCGGCGTCTGTAGTAATTTACTATTGTCAGGGCCGTCAAACTAGGCTGGGGCCCTAGGGCACACAAGAATTTGGGGTCCTTTTGGAAAGTAAAAAAAGCTAATTATAATAACATTTTTTTACTAGGTATGACTATGTATTGTGCTAGATATTGTCGGACCCTTCGGGGCCCCCTTGTGCCCTTATGGTGAAGACGGTATTGACTATTGTCAGTTACACTTTACGAAATTGACTGAGGGTGCGAATGGTCTTCGATTCAGCTTGGCCAAACATTATTTCGTATATCCAGGTGCTTTCCGGCTGTCCTCGCCTAGTGGTAGCATTTATCAACCGAATCTCATGAAATTTTGTGAGTAGGTTCGATAAGTATACAGAAATATACCTAAAAAAATCTTTCAAGGTTTATCCTAAATTTTGCATCATCTCAATTTTGTGGAAAAACATCTTAGTTATCAGTCGTGTTCAGTTTCTAATTGATCTAGCTTTTTAGAATTAGGCAAAAACTACAAAAAAAAACAGGAGTTACTTTGTTTGACAAAATGGTTTTTATTATAGAACTATTAAATTCTGTGGCCAACTATTGTGGATCAAATCCATTAAAATTGACGCTATGACAAATATATAGCCCACAGTACATAAGACGGTTTTGATAAACGCGTTTTCAAAAAAAAAACCGAATCCCTGTTTATTCCACAACTTGATGTTTTTGAGTTCATCATACTCGGAATCGATAGCATTTTCAATGTAAAAAAAATCCCAAAATTTGTATGGAAATTTTAATTTCCACTACGTAACGCTCTTTCAAATAAAGGTTCATATTCAAACGTGACGTAGCGGAACTGACAAATATAGGCCACTGTTCTATTCTTCACATTGAAAATGCGATTTTGAATAAGATAAACGCAAAAACGTCAAGTACTTGAAGAAATAGGGATTCAAGTATTTTTTTATAAAAACGCCCAAATGATACAGAAATCAAACATCGCGTGTCATGTCTATTGTATAATTGTGACATATAATTTAAATATATTTTTAAAATTCAAATGTTAAACTTAAACAATGAGCTTGGATCGCGTGTTTGTGATACAAAAATATTTATATATCGTATTTAAAAGGCAAATTGTGAGAATTGTTTTTTTTTCAAAAGTGATCTGAAGCATTTTTTAGGGTGCTCTTCACTTCTTCGATTGTCATGTAATGTCTAAAAATTATACGAGTCTCATTTGTTTTTTTTTGTTACATTATAAGCAACCCTTAGAGGAAAAACTCGACTCTTTCTGAAAATATCTGTTGACAACCAAAACTCATTATCTCAGTGTCAATCTACAAGCTAGATACCTACGAACTTTTGATGAGTAGTGTCAGACATTTTAGTAAGTTTTGGTTGACGCCAGGCGATATGTGCAAACTACTTTAAGACAAGAGACAAATGTCGTTTATCGCCCTTATGCCTGAGATATAATAGTTTAGTAAATATATACAATCGAATAGAGCCCCCCTTTTCAAAGTTAGTAAAATCCACGGTCGTCTTTTGTATAAAAAGAGAACACATACGGCCTTTTTTATCATATTGTGGCACCGACACCCGAGTATATAAACAATTACTTTAGAATTATTTACAGTTTTTGTATCACACACACATCTGATATATAAATATAACGTAGTCAGTATACCTAGAGAAAACTATATAATTTAAAACTATGATCAACTTAATGATAAAATTACATTTTCCCGTTCATAATAAGGAATAAATCAGATTTTGCTTTGGGCTTTGGAAAAACATCGCTTATATGTAAAAGAAAATCAGCATTTAACAAAAAAAAAAAAAACAATCGAAAGACCGTCGAGTTGGTTCTTAGCTATGTTTGGTGGAAATAGGACGAGTAGTTTCCCATATATTCAGCTTTAATTGGATCAAATGACAAGATCTCAGCCAATATTGCTAACAATTCCAAATTTCGTAGTTGTCTTCAGTTTTTGCAGCATTTTCTATATCACTCACTAAATTAAAAAAATAACCTAAATTAAAAAATAAAACACCCACCAAGTAAAAAACGTAATAAACGTATACTCACTGAATGAGTCTCATGATGACCAGCCACTTGGTGGGTGTTTTATTTTTTTAATTTAGGTTATTCATATTCGCGATCTTTTCCCAATCCGAATAGTTTCACATTACGCCACACGATTTAAATACTAACCCTGTCTTTTTTAAAATAACACACATCTACCCTAGAGGTATTTCCTACGGGTCCGGTGAAACTAGATTTAAGGGGCACTCGCCATTTTCAAGGCTCCTTATCAGCTCAAAAATGCAGATTGTTTTAGACATTTTTCGCTACGATTAAACACGTTTCTTGACACATTCTCAATGTTACTAGTTAGAGCAGGGTCATTGCGTTTTATTGGTATATATTTGAAACCAACGTTAGAAATTTTCATTGATATGTTTCGATGAGTGACAACATGTGTTCTAAGAACTCTCACACGACCTTTCAGTCTTTTATAGACTATATTTTTAATTGACTAACAGTAGGTCTGTCAAGTTATTTCAAAATAATTTATCACACTAATATTATAAATGCGAAAGTTTGTCAGTGTGTTCATATTTGTTAAATCTTTACGCTCAAACGGCTGGGCGAATTTTGATAAAATTTGGTATGGCGGTAGCTGACACCCTGGATTAACACAGGTTACTTTTTGTCCCAAAAAAAATTGTATTCCTGTGAAATGGGCGGGTAACAGGTAGTCTGTTATTGCCGGCGGTACCCCTTTCTAGTTTCCCGTTATCTAAAAACGAACAAACTTTTTTTATTTAATTTTCATACAATGTACACGAATATTTTTAAATGTTTTACAAACTAACGTTTATGGACAGCCTTAATTTTATAGGCTATTTTGATTTTTGTTAGAAGGAATATGATCTTTTGGACACAGAATACATATGCTTAGTAAAATAATACAAACGAGTAAATCATACCAACATTTGACCGTTTCTAAATTTGCAAAACTTTAAAAGTTTCTCATAATTTCCCAATTGAAATGTTCTTTTACATTCTTGTCAAATTATCCAGATATTTCCGGAAATTTTATCAGTTTCTTGGAAACTTTGCACTATACAATAGATTTCCAATTGAAATATTCTTTCAAATTCTTGTAGGTTTCCAGAAATTTCCGAAAATGTCGCAGCGAAACGAAACTGTCGAAAACGGTGCACTCAAAATGACATTGTTTTATTAAGCATGTGATAAAATATACCTAAAATAATATTTTCTTGTTAAAAACAATATCTATACCTAGTATAGTATCCACAATACAAGATTGAGAAACACATTTCCTCTAACAAAAGTCTGCTAAAATATATTTTTTAAACTAATATTATATTCACATATCGTTTTGCTATTTATTTTATTTTATTATTAATAAGGACTTTTTATACACTTTTTTTATTTTTTTTTTCCGTTCCTCCTTCAATGAAAAAATGCAAGAATACCGCGAGTCGGTTAAATTTCACTATACAGGCGTGTTTTTTTTAGTTAAATACGTGTTAAAATAATAACATGCAAGTGTATTCATCACTAATTGCAAATCAACACTCAATTGAAATATTAACACGAATGCATGACTTCTAATTACCATTAAAATCACACTATAACAGCTCGACCAGCGACAGCGGTGAGCGGTAAAAACAAAACCATATGAAGCACGCCACGAGCCGCCTCGCGCGGTTGCCGATCTATTTGTTTGCGCGACAGCGGCAGCGGTGCGCGGCACGTGTGTCTCGCTCAACCGCTGGTCGCGGAATCTCTGTAAGACTGAACACGTGGCCGCGCCGGCCCAGGAAAAACTAAACCGACTCGCTCGTCATAAGAAATATCACAAACTATTAAAAAATTACCTTACTACTTCACACTATACTTAGAAGCTGTACAATTTTATTTAAAGGCCAAAAACCACTAACGCGTCAGCGCTAGGGAATTGAAAACCGGTTATCTAGTCACGATAAAACCGGTTATTTGTATAGTAAAATAACCGGTTTTGTATTCCCCACAAACCACGCACGCTTAGCGACACAGTGACACAACTCAAAAAAATTAAATCTACGGATATTTTCAGATTTTGACTTGTGTCACTATACCAGTAAGCGGGCGATCATAATGAATCGCGCAAAATCTATTCCAAACCTATTTCGGGAGCAAGATTTGTTTGCTTACTCAACGTCTAGCATAAATGACACGCGGCTCTTTGCCGCGCTACTAAATGCTACCTGTCACTTTCGTTTCAATACCGAGCGAGCAAGACAGGTGACGCTAAGTCGCGCGACAAGAGAAATCACGACAATATATGCTGGAGTTAGGTTTGATAAGATAAACTTAAACAATGTTTAAACAAACATGAATAAATATTGTGGAAATTGTGACAAACTCCCGTTTTTCCACGAATTATATTCTTCAATAGTTTGCCACTAATTGCATAATATTTACCTTGTTTGATTGAGATAGTGAACTGTTGCAACACTTGTTACAAATAATGTGGTGCAACACCCAAGAAAAACAAATGTACATGAACTTTTTTTTCAGAAACATTAGAATTTTATAGAATTACGTTAGAACCACATACAAGAAAAAAGTGGCCAAAAATCTCAATGCCAGATCGTCTCGTTTTTGTATGTTTTTTTTTATATCTATGAACGTGACGTAATGGAAAAATATTTTTTTCATACAATTTTTTTTTATAATAAAATAATTTAAACGTATTATATTTACTGAAGAATAAGTTTCATGTACACTTTAAAACCCTAACAGTGATAGCAGTGCCTTTTAAAAACTCATCTCCCAACACCGAGGCTCCACTCTTGAAAATATTGCTTACGTCAATCGAGTCAGTAACTCGCAGACTTACAATGGTTTGTTTATATTTACGGTTAGCATAAAACGTAGCTGACAATTTTAACTACTGTCTTTGTCAAATTTCATACTTAAATTGACAGTTACTTTTGCATGCTGACTGTACAAGTCAAATTCACGCATCCGAGTAGCGATTTCATTTTATACATCAAAATTTCTAGAAACTTACTAATAAAATCGAATTATTTATATAATTTCCAAATGAATACTCTTAATCAAATATTTCTTAATAAAAACTAAAAATATAGACAAAATTATCCATACCACTTCGGAGTTCACAACAGCAACAATTATAATTTTGTTTGGAGGCAGATATAATAAAATATGACCGACGACGCGGTCAAAGCTTTTTTATCCATACAAATATATAAAAGTTAAAATGCCTTTACACCAAAAGTGTTTCATCAAATCAAAAGGTGATATAATCCCATAAAAAATTACCTTATATACATGTAAATACATTTTGAAAGGCACGATTATCTATATAAAGCGTCTAAAAAAAGTCCTCTTTTATTTTCAAGTAATAAGAAGAAAGTTGTTCCAAAATTTTGTGTGAAAATATATTTTTTCCAGCACGTCACGTTCATAGAAAAAATATATTCATACAAAAACGTGACGATTTGGAATATTGTAATTCTTTTTTTCTCGAAAAAATAAGTTCAAGCACACTTTTTTTTAAACGCTTTGATGCAAATAAGAACCAATCATAGTAATATATATATGTGTCATTGGTTACATGAAATAAATATATTTAATTAATTAATTTATAAATGACCACAGCGTAACTATCATCTCATTATTCATGGCTGCGTTTAACCAAACTTTTATTCCAAGAATTTTATTTTATTAATTAGTTTTTATTCTGATTCAATTTGAGAATAAGCGTTGTTAGAATTAAATTTTGCTTATATCCAGCCTAACCTGTATCCTCAATAAGTATTTGAGTAAAAAATGTATTTTCTTGTAAATTAAAGCGGTAAAACAAAAATAGTTTTACTATTACACGGGCTAAAAGTCCATTTCTGTTGGTTATGGCTCCGATTTCGCCAATTTCAAGGTTTAAGGAAGGCACGAGTCTATGATTCAGAATCTGGCCGGTATATGGACAAACAAAACGAAAAAAAAAAGCAATTGGAAAAAGCTCAATTTCGCGATTCAAATCATAATCAATGATACAATACGTTCTCTTAAAATAGAACCTTAAGGCTCATTATTAGATGGTCAATTGTCGTTGCGTAATGGAAAACTTGATACAAAATTTAATTGAGTGAGTTAAGGCGGCATACTTTCTGTCTTGTTTCGATGCAAAGTTCACTTAGAAGATAATATAAGACACCACAAGACGCAACAAATATCGATCTATTCAAAATATTAAATGAAAAGTGATTTACATTTTAAAAATATACATTTTGACGATTATTGAATGTTACTGACGTATATTGATTTGGAATTTAGTCCCATTTTAAGTCTTGTCTAAAATTTAATATTCATGCGAACATGCTTTGGAATGATTAAATCAGATTTGTTTTTGAATAGTCAATTGAAATTACGAGTTATTCTTAAACGAATAATGAAATAAGTTAACGCAAAAAATCTTTTACTTTGAGGCATTTTTATATTACTATGCGGCTCTGTCGCAAATATTAATTTTTAATATAATTCGTACCACTATCGACAATAATCATGACTGAACTCACCCCGTGATTTTCGGCGCGAATGATATGCCTACTGTCGGCCTAGCCATGTGCACCGAAAACCACAGATATGTTGATGAAACACTGATGAACCTTTTTAATACAGAGGCGTTTTCTTCCAGCAAAATGAATATGACATTCCGCCGAGGTAGCCCGTATGTCTGTTTTCTGTCTCTTAACCAGGGTTGCCAACATATTTAGTATAAATTGAGAGGGCATGGATATCAATTTGAATATAACGCCCTCGTATTTTTCCTTTATCTTTTCTTAGTCAGTACCTGTAGCACAACTATGACACGCGACTTACTCGCCCCATCCCTTCCCCATCCCTTTCTGTACAGTATCGTGAGAGTGACGGGTGATGCTATGTCGCGCGATATGAGTCGCGAACCATAGTTGAGCTAGACGGACAGGTTTAGGCTGTGAGGAGCTTAATATAACACTTTATACTCTCACGGTTTGAATTGAACACATAATTAAAACTTATTGAACCGGGTCTATCGCGATATTTTGAATTACCTACGTTTCAACACGGTTTCACGTGCCATGGTCAGACGCACTGATGAAACAGCGAGTTGTTACTGGAGATGTCGGCCAAATGTATCACTACCCGACGAAAAGTGAAAAAAAGTTCGACTACCTTTCATTTGTTAATATTTATTATCACCATAGACATAGAATATTTATTATCAAAATATCGCGATAGGCCCAGTTCAATAAGTTTTAAATATGTGAAGAGTTCTTTTATGTAGCCAAGTCTCGCAAATCCGTGCACCAAAGTTGACAACCCTACAGATAAACAAAAACAGACTCCTCAGATGGTCGGATATTTAGATAGCACTGTCCTTGCACGCTTACTTGGCGCTGTTTTTCCTCTGCACGTTGGGTTTCTTGTCTTGTCGCTGGGCGGGGGCGGCTGGGGCGGGGGCGGGGGCGGGGGCGGCGAGGGGCGGGGTGGCGGCCTTCTTGGGCTTGTTGGCGCGCGCCGCCATCGCGTAGTTGATGGGCTTCGGGCCCGAGGATTCCTCCGTCGGCGCCGGCTGGACCTGCTGACATTATCACATAATAAGAGGCCTTATTCCTTTTAAAAAAAAATTTTTTTCATATTATTGCGGATATATTGATAACTTCAACCAACTTTTTGAAGTGAATAATACTTTCCCCGAGTTCTGGGTAGTAACGTAGCTATTTCATGCTTACATTGCGTGCAGTCGAAATTAAGTTGAAAAAACTCATATCCCGCGTGAATTTCGTCAATTTCGAGTAGTTTTTGAAACAAAAGTTATCAATGAAAAAATTCAAATTGTAGGCTTCAAATATATACCAAATAAATCTCAATAGCCCTGTTCTAGGTAGTAACATCAATAATATTTTTATAAATAATGACACAAAGGTAAATTAAGAAAGAAAAATTGAATGCGATCTACTACAATCAACGCGGGGTTTGAACCCGCGACCTCTGCGTTTCCGGCGCATTGCTCTCCCAACTGAGCTATCCGATCGCTACGTCAATCACACCAAATCTTTCATCCCTTAATTATTTTACGCCACTAGAGCGCCCTCTGCGTCATATATGTGACTTACTATCCCGAAAAAAGTTGCTTACTGCTGTCTGTCTGTCACTATGTGTGCTTAGATCTTTAAAACTACGCAACGGATTTTGATGCGTTTTTTTTTTATAGATAGAGTGGTTCAAGAGAACGGTTTATAATACATGTATAGTACATGCATAATTTATCAGCATTGCACCCGTGAGAAGCCGGGGCGAGTCGCTAGTACTAAATAATTATTGGACAAGATGACATGGAATCGCTTCGCTCGCTCATTCAATAAACAACTTGCCTTAGGCACTTCCGCGACGACCACCGGCGCATCTTCCTTCTCCCTCTCTTCTAGCCTGGGCTCGCTCTTCACCGCTTTCACTTCCTTCTTTTTTGGTTGAACCTAAAAATTGAACAAAAAGATATTAGCACTTATACTCGACGCCACGTCGCTTGGCAATAGCGACCAATGGCTCCTCCTACCATGAAACTCAATTTCTAATAACGACACTTTTTTTTGTTCCCCGTAACGACCATTTTTACTTTTATTGCTACACCGTGGTAGAGGGTGTCTGGGCGTGGAGGGAGCGGACCGGTATAGAAACCAGCTAAGTCTGACTCGTGCACAGAGTACAAACACTACACGATGGGACACCATCGTACCTGGCCGGGTTGTTTTAAGATTAACCTGGTATGTATGGCGCCGCATACAAATGAGGTGCAAAGTTAACGCAACCGTTCACGTTTGCCTTGTGGAAAAATTGGTCTATAAGGAAAAATTACGAGATATAAAAATGTCGAAATACTAATTATTTTTTATAAACTTATAAAACGTGTTATGCCTCATTTTTTATTTTCATGTGGGTACACTACAATTTTATTTAAGCCTTTAATACAAAGATCAAAGCACAAAGAAAAATTTAAAAATAAGCTACCTGGAGGAAGAGACCCGATTAGAGGTCGCTAAGGTGTAAAAACCTTTCAAATAAAACAGATCGACACACAAAGCATAAGGAAGAATTTGTCAGATCTTCCTGGAGCTAGGGTAGCGAAATGGTTAACGCGCTGGACCGGCAATCCAGAGGTACCAGGTTCGATTCCCGGTCTCTTCCCCCGAATACTAATTATTGTCAAGAAATAAAAATTACCGAAAGTATAAATGACGAAGTATAAAAATGACGAGATGTAATAAAGTCTAAGTGATAATGGTCTAAAAGTAATAAGTTTCTGTCAAAAATGACATTTTAGTGGCAAGCTTTTATAGCCGACTGTACTTTTCTTTAGATATCCATCAAATGCTCACGTAGACGATTCTAAAGAGCCCAAGCTCGGTAGGATTGCTTTTTCTATCATAGAGTTCCTATGGCCACCTTACGGCTCCATCATCAGATCAGCCCCATGGTACCATATTACTGTATTGTCATCAAAGTTAAGTAAGTATGCAAAATTTCAGCTCAATCGGTTGACGATATCTGCTTCAAAATTGAGTTGCAAGATTTCACCCAAACAAACATACTTTAAACATACCATGCAAGTTAAATAAAAGCTTTAAAAAATGTCGAGACTTGTAATTCTGAAAAAATAGTACAACGGCCCTAGGCCTAGGTAAATGTCAAGACTTGTAATTCAGAAAAAAAAAAGTACAACGGCCCAAGGCCTAGGTAGGTTAGGTTCATTAATTATCTTCAGATGCCCGAAGGGCAAACAGCACAGAAATAGGAGCCCCCGCGAAACGGGGCTCCGACAACTTTATAGCAAAGTGAAATGAGTCATTTTAATACTTGGACTAAATTCTATTTCAACATTACTTTATAATTTTTCCATATAGTCATTTTTATAAAGCGTTTCTTGAAATGTATATACCTCGTAATTTTTCCTTATAGACATTAGTCGCCTTAAAGCACTTTTGTCGTGTGGGAGCCCCACTTAATTATTAATTTTATTCTGTTTTTAGTATTTGTTCTTAGCGGCAACCGACATACATCATCTGTGAAAATTTCAACTGTGATAGCTAGCCATCACACAGACAGACAGACAGACAGACGAACGGGCAGCGGAGTCTTAGTAATAGGGTCCCATTTTTAACACTTTTGCAACCAGACAAAAAAGTAAGACATATCCCAGAAACCGGCCGAGCCGACTTTTATAGCATCAACCCGGCTATCGCCAACTCGATAGCCGGGTTGATGCATCTGAAAGTTTACGAGCGCCCGGCCTCCGCGTTGTAGGTGTCGAAAGTGTTAAACGAAATCCTAACAAGGCCTGGTTTAAAAAATATAATGTTGTCAATAGACATGTTGACTAATTTTTTTTGAGCATGTCAATCGATTCTATTTTTTATTGTGATCAAATGTCTATATGGGACTGACTACACTTAAATTGCTCTAAAAGTCAGAAATGACCGTCAAAGTTCAACATTTCTACGTAGCGCTAAAAACGCTCCATACAAAACGCGTCGGGCTAGTGACGTCACAGGCCGGTATAGGTACCAATAATTGTATGGAAAAATTAAGAAATTTGGCATTTTCACCGTGAAAAAGTGCGTTTAAGTTCATAGTTGTCATACAATTATTGTTTCGTAAAATTATGAGGATTCTGAAAACATTTTCAAAATTTATTTTGGATTAAAAAAAAAACCATAAAATTTGCGTACCTTTGAAGTCACATATTTCCAAAAAAGATATATGTTTCTGGATTTTTTTTTCTTTGTTTCGTGATATGTTTAGCTAATTTTATTCATATAACTACAGTACGCTGTAGAATTCAACATCAGTCAAATAGCCTATTGTGACAACGGAAGATGGCCAGCACCGTACCTTGGTCTCGGACTTGACGGCCGCCGGCTTGGCCTTCAGCGGCTCGGCCTTGGCCGTCTTCTTGGTCTCCGGCTTGGCGGCCCTCTTGGCCTCCGGTTTCGTCTTGGCGTCCTTCTTGGCGTCGCGCTTCTTGTCGACGGGCGCCACGTCCGCCGCGCTCACTTCCGGCGGCTCCACGGGCGGGACTGACTCTGGAATTGGTTATTTATTCACATTCAAAACTTTATTCTGCAACTGTAGGCTAGCCAATAGGGCTGCCATCTCTATTTGGCAAGAACCGCAGATTCTAAGTTACATAAAAAATAAAAAAATTAATAATATAAAAAAAAAATAAAAAAAAAATTAAGGGACAATCTTACACAAATCGACCTAGTCCCAAACTAAGCACTATGGGTACTAGACGACGATATACATAATATATAAATACATATATAGATAACATCCATGACCCAAGAACAAATATTTGCACAAGTATTTGCCCCGGCCGGGATTCGAACCCGGGACCGCCGACTGAGTAGGCAGGTGTCTGCAAACCGAGCCAAACGCGTCGTCTATCATAGTAGTAATGCAACAGATAAATCACTGGGCATATTTTACAGGGAGATTTATATTGTCTACTATTAAAGTACAATCAACTTAACCTATACTTTTACAGATGTGAAGGGTCTCAGGCGTCATAATGAAAATAAAATAAATCCCCATAGCACAAAACAGATAGACAGAAATCAATGTACATACAAGCGCGCTCGAGCAAACGCACACATAGACATTGCTCACGGACACGTCAAGCGGATGGCACTCGCGCTCGCACTGGTCCGAACTGGTCCGAGATATCGTGAGCAATGGTGCGTTTGCTTGAGCGCGCTTGTATGTAGATTGATTTCTGTACCTATCTGTTTTGTGCCCGTAGTCAACAAATTAAGTTTGAAGATGTAGAAGGTCACGACAGTCATTTTCAAATACTGGATCGCGCTGTTAAGATTTTTCCAGTCACCCCTACCCCTCTCCATAGACAATTGATTTTCTGTTCATAATAGTTAGAATAGAATATTCTATTCTCAAGCATGCAATGAACTGTCGTCATATCGTACGTTATAACAGGCTTCGAAGTATCACGTTTCGGGCGGGGCAACTCGGGAGAACTGTAAAGGAATATCATATAAAAATTGCAGGCCTAGGCCGGGAAGTTTCCTTTTGAAAACATGGCGTCTGTGTCCATGGAACAGGCTAAACAGCCGAATTATATTTTTTTGAGTGGTGTATTTTTTTATTTCATTGCATATGTTTGTAAAAAGCACTATACATGCCTTAGCCGTGAAAAGGGCTTGCCGGCTTCGTATATCACTATCTATACCTACTCACCCGTCAAGCCCTTAATGTAAAATATGTAAATGTACTATTGTACACATCAATAGGTACGGGAGTTGACGGGTTCAGAGAATAACGCTTTCTATGAAATTACATTTCTGCGAAACGCAGCATTCGGCGGAAAATAATTCTGCAATTTAGTGAACCGTTACTATGATCTGGAATAGTATCAATGTCGATTCTATCTTTCTGGTGATACCATATTTTTTTGGTGGTAGCGGTCCTATAGCCTAGCGGTGAGAGCGCTGCTCCGATCAAGCAGAGGTCGTGAGTTCAATCTCCACTTGTACTTGTAGATTGCGTAAAATTTTGCCTTCTTAATTATCCTTTGTATCTATGTACATACCTGTGCTAACTCGGGGCACCGATACTAAAATGATGTAGCAAAATATTTTATCGACAAAAAATATATGGATGTTACTGTCAAGATAAATGTTAACAACATATTTTATTTTCTTCATTTTAAAATAAAAACAATTTAACGTCTATTATTCGTCTATTTTAAAATTGTTTTCATAGTAAGTATACAATCAATATTTTACCATAATCGTATAAAAGATTTATTTATTTAATCTTTATTGCACAAAAGAAAACTTATCGTACAAAAGGCGGACTTAATGCCATGAGGCATTCTCTACCAGTCAACCTTAGGGCAAAGCAGAAAAATTGAAGATTGCCGTCTAGATGAAAATATTAACTTTATCAGACATGATATCGAACTTTTTTATAGTAATCGAGAATACACAAATGTATAATATAGGTATAATTATATATCGACATATTTTTTATCGCTATCGAATCCCTATGAACGCACCCCGAGTTAGCACAGGTATGTCTATGTATAAACGTGTATTTATAGCTGTACCTTCTGTTTTCACTTCTTCCGTCACTTGTAGGGCTTCTTCTGTTTCTTCACTGGGCTCCTTCTGCGTTTCTTCTGTGCTCTTTACTTCTGTGACTTTCTTTTCTTCTGAAATAACGACGAATCATATTTGAAATTGATAGCATACAATTTATTTTAATGTACTTACCTAACATCGATTTGTAGAATTTATACATTTCCTATACGTGTACCAATGTCATTAGTTATAAATGTAATTGATTGTTTTAAGTATCGAATAAATGACTTACTATTGAGTTTCTTTTAAACAGAGGTCTTCTCATGAGAAATGCCGTTTACAATCTGACTTGTAAAAGTACCCTTGTGGCCTACTTACTGAATAAATTATTTCATTTCATTAATTTCATATTTCTCACACTCGCCTTTTTTAATTATCTAAATTTCTCTAAATAACATAAACTAAATAAAAAATTGGGCAAGTGCGAGCCCGATGAAGGGTTCCGTACCTATACATATATATAATCTATAACAAGTTTGTTGTATGGGAGCCCCCCTTAAATATTTATTTTATTTTATTTTTAGTATTTGTTGTTATAGCGGCAATAGAAATACATCATCTGTGAAAATTTCAACTGTCTAGCACCGTTGTTGAGATACAGCCTGGTGACAGACGGACGGATGGACGGACGGACGGATGGACGGACGGACGGACGGCGAAGTCTCAGTAATAGGGTCCCGTTTTTACCCTTTGGGTACGGAACCCTAAAAAGTATTTGTATGCAACGTTGTATAAGTAGGTCAAAAAACGCTCGTGGCATCTTTCTTACGATGTTCGCTACGTTCACATCGTAACCCATGCCTCTCGCGTTTTTTGCCCCCTCTTATACAACGGTAGCATAAAATACTATTTCTCAAACTTGCAATGAAATGTCGTCTAACGTGCATTATAACAGGCTTCGAAGTATCACGTTTCGGAACGACTCGGAGAGAACTGTAAAGGAATTACATGCAAAATTTAAAGCCTAAGCCGGGAAGTATCTTTTTTTAAATGTGGTCTGTGTTCATGACTAGGCTAAACAGCTGAATTATATTTTACTGGCTGTGCCCCGCGGTGTTACCCGCTCATCCCACGGGAACACTAAATTTGTTCGAGATGAAAAGTATCCTATGTCCTTTCCCGGGTCTCAAACTATCTCCATACCAAATTTCATCTAAGTCGGTTCAGCGGTTTAAGCGTGAAGAGGTAACAGACAGACAGACAGACACACTTTCGCATTTATAATATTATTATGGATTATGGATATTATGGATTATGGAATTGTGGATTATGGATATTATGGATTATGGATTTGAGTGTATTTTTTTATTTCATTGCATATGTTTGAGAAATGGGCCATTTTTGCTAAAGTTGTACACCCCACTTTTTTATTTATTTTTGATATTTAGGGTATTTTGTACTCAGAATCACGAGCTCTTACGAACTAATTAGGAGAAAAAACTGTCCCAAAATATTCATACATTTTTTGTTTTTCCATTCCGTTACCGCTGTACTGTAGTAGGTTATATAGAAATGGTAACGGAATGGAACGAAAAAAGCTTGGGACAGTTTTTTTTCTCCTAATTAGATCGAAAGAGCTCGTGATTCTGAGTAGAAAATACCCAAAATATCGCAATATAAATAAAAGTGGGGTGTAAAACTTAAAAAAAAATGGCCCAAATATGGCAAGCCCTTCTTTTCCGGCCTCTGCAGTAATGTACTATTGATTGCCCAAGCTCAAAAGGAGCCTCTTCGCCCGCTCGGTCAGATAATACTTGCCTGTGCGCGCGCTGCGGGTAGGTACGAACTCGGCAGCGAGAGGGTTGAGCGTGGAGCGGGACACCGTCTCCTCCAGCGACAGCGACGGGTTGCCGTTACTCGTGCTGTAACCACATAATCACAGATTATACAGTGCCAAGTGCGAGCCGGACTCGCGCACCGAGGGTTTCGTACAAATTTCCCATCCAGTTAAGGAAGGGTTAAGTTTGCACCTGGTATGTATGGCGCTGGATACAAATGAGGTGCAAAGCTTAAATCACGTTTCTTGTATGAGAGCCCCACTTAAATATATTATTTTATTCTGTTTTTAGTATTTGTTGTTATAGCGGCAACAGAAACACATCATCTGTGAAAAATTTAACTGACTAGCTTATCAAGGTTCATGAGATACAGCCTGGTGACAGACGTAGACAGACAGACGGACAGCGGTGTCAGTAATAATGCCCCGATTTTTACTCTTTGGGTACTGAACCCTAAAAACGCGGAGCTTTCGTTGGTAGTCACTTACAGATGTAGTTCAATATTTTTCCATCGTATTTCGTCGAGCAAGCACGTTTTAACAAGATTTTATTCAACTTGCAATATAACTGTTTGTTAAGATGGAATCTTGCAACACAATTTTGAAGCAGATATCTACAACCGATTGAGCTGAAATTCTGCATACCTACTTACTTTGATGTACTATAATATGGTACCATGGGGCTGCTCTGTTAATGGAGCCGGAAGGTGGCCTTAGAATAAAATAATAGATACTTAAAGCAATCCCTACCGAGTATGGGGTCTTTAGAATCGTCTCAGTGAGCAATTAATGGACGTTCAAAGAAAAGTACAGTTGGCTATAGAAGCTTCAGAAAAATGTTTTGACAGAAACATAGTATTATATCTCCATCTCAACTTTTTCACCGAACGTAATATACGAAGCATGCTCTACCGAACTTTTCCGACAAAAAACGATGGAATAACATTCTGGAATAACACACTATCTCTATATATTGTTTTGGGTATTTCAAACCATACAAAGTGAGTCAGTTTGTATGGTTTGACAGTTAATTTGCTTGGAAGAGTCATCCGCTCATCATCAGCTGCTGCATCACCTGGTGCAGGATAGGAGCCCCGCGAGTACTCACGTGGGGTGCGCGTGTCCGTTGTGCCTCTCCAGCTCCCTCTGTTCGTCCTCCAGCATGGCCTCTATGCACTGCTCCATCAGGGCCTCTTCCTCGAGTTGCTGCATCACCTGGAGCAGGATAGGAGCCCCGCGAGTACTCACGTGGGGTGCGCGTGTCCGTTGTGCCTCTCCAGCTCCCTCCTGTCGTCCTCCAGCATGGCCTCTATGCACTGCTCCATCAGGGCCTCTTCCTCGAGTTGCTGCATCACCTGGAGCAGGATAGGAGCCCCGCGAGTACTCACGTGGGGTGCGCGTGTCCGTTGTGCCTCTCCAGCTCCCTCTGTTCGTCCTCCAGCATGGCCTCTATGCACTGCTCCATCAGGGCCTCTTCCTCGAGTTGCTGCATCACCTGGAGCAGGATAGGAGCCCCGCGAGTACTCACGTGGGGTGCGCGTGTCCGTTGTGCCTCTCCAGCTCCCTCTGTTCGTCCTCCAGCATGGCCTCTATGCACTGCTCCATCAGCGCCTCTTCCTCGAGTTGCTGCATCACCTGCGGCCCAACACGTGCCTTAGACACCCGCGCACGAGGTTAATTCTCTCAAACATGCTTGGTGATTTTATATATACTTAATCTATACTTAGCAGTAATAGTGTGTATAGTACACGGTCATGATTTCAGGAAAAATCTTAATAGCGTGATGCAGGATCGTCTGGCGCCATTTGTTGAGCATAATTTACTTTGTCCTCTCATCAGGCTGAAACGGCTGGACGGATTTTAACCAATTTTAGTTGTCTCTGTCTCTGTCAAGTATGAATCAGATCTTTTGATATGTTATTGAGTGAATAAGTCAACTTAATTTTTTATCGATAATCTATTATCGCAACTGCCCCATTACTTGCCCCCAAACTGAGCATTCGATAACGGGGTGCACGTTATGAGACTACTCCTTTCGCATATCGTCGGGAATAGTGCAAATACCGTCCCACCCTCTGGCTCTACAGAAAACCAGCGCCGTGGGCATTGCTTTAAGGGTCTCCTGTAAAGTCTGGTGTTGTGCAGATACGCAGTATTTACCAGCTAGTTACGCGGATTTGCAGTATCCCCGACGATATACTGCATATAATAAATATAGTGTATATAATAAGTGGAGGTGGACCAGCAAAAGTGGAGGTGGACTGGCCACATGATGAGAGAAAAACAGGGAAAGTGGAGCAAAATAATCACTGACTGGTACCCCAGAAATTGCAAGCGAAGTAGAGGCAGACAACATAGAAGATGGGAGGATGAGTTAAAACTTACAGCGGGGCCCAACTGGAGGAGGGTGGCCCGCGATAGAGTACAGTGGAAACAGCTAGAGGAGGCACGCTGAACTGAGGGATATACTCTAACGAAACACAACCTTGTAGAAATCAGTATTATATATTAAGTAGGTGTAGGTACCTGTTTGTCGAACTCCTCCTCGTTCTCCATCCACATGTAGTCGGCGAAGTCATCGGGCGGCGCCGCGCCGTAGCCCGCGCCCGCGTAGTACGCGCCCGCCGCCATCACGTAGCCTGACCACAACATCATCATCATCATCGTCATCATCATCATTTAGGGTATCATTTGACGATGCATTTGGCGCAGTGGTTAAGAAACTGCCTACTGAGCCGACGGGATAGTGCCTCGGTCATGGATGTTATTTGTATTTAAGTATGTATTTATGTATATAAGTACGTTTATCGTCGTCTAATGTCCATAACACATTTGATTTGTGTGAGGTTGTCCGATATTTATTTATCATAAGGTCATAAGGTTTAAGTCCGTTATTTTAACATGGATATGAACATGACTTACAATCCCACGAGTCTTTTGTGTTATCTTAGATGTTAAAACGTGTTCGACGACGCGGTTGGCTCAGTTTGCATGCACCTGCCTACTGGGCCGGCGGTCCCGTGTTCGAATCCCGGCCAAGGCAAATATTTATGTGATGAGCTCGAATATTTGTGCTTGGGTTTGTTCTATGTATTATGTATATCGTCGTCTAGTACCCATAACACAATCCTTCTTGAGCTTAGTTTGGGACCTAGATCCGATCACTGATCATCATCCACTACCCAAAGGTTGTCTGGAAGAGATCGCTCTTTAGCGATAAGACCGCCTGTTGTTTACCTCTAATTGTAATTTCTTGCATTGTATTTCTCCTGTATATTTTATGAGGTGTGCAATAAAGAGTACGTGTATTGCATTGTATCATCCATCAACAACAATAGCAACATAATTGTGATCCATACTACCAGAAATATAGAAACTGTAACACTTCGCTAAATTTTCATTTATCTGAAAGCTATTATTTTCTAAAACTGTTAATTTTGATAACAATTATAAAACAAACCTAACCTAACCTAAAGGGTTCTTTAAAACGATGTTTCTAATGGTGCCTTGCATTTTCTTAGGCGATTTTCCATTTTTATATTTGTATAATAAAAAAATCCAGTATTGAAAAACAAATCCCGTTTGATAACTTGGTTAGGTACTGGAATGGTTACTTCTACTTCTCAGAAAACAGAATTTGATTCCAGTTTGCATAAAAAACACCTGGTTACTTATCCATGCAAATAGTGAGTTATCATTGTTATCAAACATGGGTTATTTACGGGGAAAGAGAGAATAATAATAATATCCCGACTGAGAGGTCACCACCTAAAGCTAGTTGCCTGCAGGTCGCACAACAACCCTCAAACACTTTCTGAGCAATAGAGTTGTGAGTGCTTGGAACAAACTCCCCGAGGATGTAATTTCAGCACCTAACGTCAATAATTTTAAGAATAAATTAGACAACCATACCACTGAGCAACGATCTCAAGACACAGATCGCTGGATATAGGCACTATCAGTTGTTAAACTGCCTGCCTCATTATAAATAATAATAATAATATCTTGATTATAAAATGCTTACCGGGTATATGCCCTCTGGGTATGTGTACTGGATACACGGGCTGTGGGTGTAGACCGTCCCCGCTGCCCACCACTCCGCCGGGCACTCCGCTGTCGATTATAACTCCGTTTGGCTGGAAAATACAACAAATAACGATTGAATATTGGAAAATTTTCCTTTTGGCCCAAAATTCACATATTTGGCCCAATTTATTTATATTTTATTGTTGTTTTTTTTTTCTCATATTTCTTCTGACCATGGTAAGCCTAATTTCACGATATGTCTTACAAATTTTTCTCCATTGAGTTACACAAAATATATTACGGCCTTCCATTATGTTGGCGTTTTTTTAAACTTATACCTTTTTTGTAACTCAATGGAAAATTTTGTAGGACACACCATGAAATTGGACTTACCTTGTTCAGAATAAGCAACTTTACAAACTCACCAAATTTGATTAAAATCTGAGAAAAAAAAAACCGGCCAAGTGCGAGTCGGACTCGCGCACCGAGGGTTCTGTACAAACACTCCATCCCTAGGTGGTTAAGTTAAGTTTGCACCTGGTATGTATAGCGCCCCATATAAATTAGGTGCAAAGTTAGGTATTAAGAAAACTACTTACTAGATCTCGTTCAAAACAATTTTCGTTGGTAGTTTTTATAGTAATGTACATCATATGTTTTTTTTAGATTTTTCATTTTCTTATTTTAGAAATTAGAGGGGGGGGGGGGGGACCAACTTTTTTCCACTTTGGAAGCGTCTGTCACGCAAAGTATTCAGTTTAGAAAAAAAATATTTTAGAAACCTCGATATCATTTTTGAAGACCTATCCATAGATACCCCACACGTATGTTTGATGAAAAAAAAAAAATTGAGTTTCAGTTCTAAGTATGGGGAGCCCCCAATATTTATTATTATTTTTTTATTTTTGCATCAAAATCTTAATGCGGTTCACAGAATACATCTACCTAACAGTATAGCTCTTAGTTTCGGAAAAAAATGGCTGTGACATACGGACGGACAGACGGACAGACAGACAGACAGACAGACAGACATGACGAATCTATAAGGGTTCCGTTTTTTGCCATTTGGCTACGGAACCCTAAAAATCGACAACAAAATAAAAATTCGCCCATTTGTGAAATAGAACAAAATCTATGATTTCAAGACGTGTGAAGGACATTAATGTGCTCCAAGATATCAAAAATGTCTTGTTAGACAGTGATGATGTTGGTTTTATTTTGGTTTATAACAACATCACAACTAACCTAGATAAAAAGTTTAAGACACCCGACACAACTAGATACATGCTCTTAAACAAAGAGAAAAAAAAATCTTTCGAATAAAAAAAACACTGAAATTGGTTTGGGCGCTACAATGCTACAGACAAAAATACAAATGTTAAACTTATGACACTCCTTTTTTTTTGTCAGGGATTAAAAAGATTCCATACCATAGAAAAAGGTGACCCCAAAGAAGTAATAGTAGCAGAGAGCTTGGGTTGATTAAAATTATTATAAAAGTAATTTCGTTTCTTGCACTCACCTGCCACTGTCCATTTTCCTCATTGCCATAATAAGCACCAACATTAGCCGAAGTCTCCGGAATTTTCATACTGGCAACACTCAATTTAAACAACAACTATCCATAAAACGAAAAAACTTAACCATAGACGCTTATTCAATACTGGCACAATGTTTAAAAAACTGTTTAGTTTAGATTTAAAAATAATTAGTTTGGTCTGTTAGAGGCACTGTTATCATAAGGGCTCCAGTTGATTTTGTGTGTGTTCTGTCTATCTTCATTTCTAGGGATCCCGGCGACTGAAAACAGATAAGATAAATATGTTAGTCATATCCAAATAAATCAAAAAAATATTGACTTGGTCTTTATTTATTTGACGACGCAGTTGGGGAGGTTTGTAGTACACCTGCCTATCGAGCCGGCAGTCCTGGGTTCAAATCTTGGCCGGAGTGAATATTTGTGAGGCGAATTTGAATATTTGTTACTGGCTCATGTATGTTATCTATGTATGTATTGTCATCTCGTACCCATAGTACAAGCTTAGCTTAGTCTGGGACTAGGTTGATTTGTGTAAGATTGTCCCTTAATATTTATTTATTTAGTCTTATCTCAGATACATAATATTTTAATAGATACAGTAAAATGGTAAAATTTACAACTGACAAAAACTAGTAAGTCATTAAACAAAGATTCAGATAGAGATTGCTATTAATAATGCTAAAACTGCATCCAATGTAACAATCATAGAACAAGTTACAAATACTTCATAGTATTACTCATCAACAGAAACATTAACAAACATTATATTCTAAATTGGGCCTTTCTCATTATTACGCCAGTTCATTAATAAATTATGTTATGCTATGTTAGTAAACATTGTTATGCACAGCTATCACCACAGATAAGAAATGGTAGTCTATGGTAGGTTATCACTTTTATTTAAGCCTTTAGTCACAATCTTTAACATATATTTTTTTCAAGGTTATCACTAGGCTTCTTTTCAGACTGTACTTTCTTGCACAAATGTCAATTGCTCCTTATTGCATCTTCATTTGTGCTGTTTAGGACTTCCTATGGGCACCTTTCGTCACCATCATCATAACAGCTCCTAGATACTAATTTATTGTATACTAATTAATTTCATTTCTATAAGACAATTAGAAGTAGGTTAAAATTGACTTCCAAGATTTGATAACATTGTTTGTTACAAAGTAACAAACAAAATTAGTTAGGTGAACCTAATGAAATCGTTGTAAAGAGATAATTGTTCTTGCATCATTAAACTTTGTCACTTATTTTCAATGCTAGAATTTTTTTCCAGCTTTACAACCTACATGAAATGTCACTCTTCAGAGAGATTAGTCATTGTCCTTATTTTTGTAGTATTAAATCCTTTTTAGCACTTTAAAAAGGTGTTTCTTCAAAGTTTTTAAGTTAGAAAAACTACTTCGAAAGTATGAAAGTAAAGTATAACCTCTTTATTTGCAGCCTTTGCGAAAATAAAAGTCATTGCACATTCAGTCATTCATACTCTATGCTTTTAGACGAAACAAAAAAACGTAATTGTTGTCGACGTAAACGGTTGATAATGTTATGAAACTGAATGTCAACAAATGAAAGGTGCCCCGAATCGCAGTTTAAAATATTCAACTTTCTATTTAACGCGTAGAATGCGAATTAATAACGAGTCGGCCTAGCCCAATCAGCGGACCCGGATTCATATTAAAAACAAACATTTTTGAAATTCGAACTAGGAACTCCTCAGATCGGCCAAGCCTAAAATAGATCACCTAGAAACTAAAATAATAATAAACTGACCGAGTTTTCATACTACAGACACGATGGATTCAATTTAAAGCAAATTGAGTTACAAAGTCGACGCGAAATAGCGTACTGGCACCGTGTAAATGCAATTTAACTGGAGAAAAATTGAAACTATTATTTAGCACGTGTTTCTTCCTACATGCTACGTAACATTCACAAAAAACATAATACTCACTCATTCAAAGCACTTTCCGTGCTAGCGAGACATTGAACACTCAATTGTCTTGTTCCGAAATGTTCTTGGTAAATTTAATGCACTGTTAACAAGTAAATTAGCACTTTAACCTCCAATTCCACAATTGTAACACACAAGACGATCTATCAGCGTTCGTGGCGCAAATGGCGACCGCAGTTAAGTTCGCCGCTGACGGAACGGTTTTCGAACAAATTGGAATATTGGTCTAACTTCGTGGCAATTAAAACGCCGGCTATTTTTGAACTTGTGGGTGTTTTGTGTAGTAAATAGAGGGAAATTAAGTAAATAAATTTATCTTTCTAGTCGATAATCATACTCTTGTAAATTTAGATACCAAAATGGTTTGTCAAACTGAGAAAAATAAATCATGACAGGTGTACTGCTCAGCTGTTATTCGAAAAAGTTTCAATATTGACCTGACTGATTTAGATTTTAACTGTAAGTATATTTAATAGTACAAATGAAAAATAAATTAAAGGAAATTATTTTATTAATTTATATGCCATTTATATTGAAAAACTAAAAACGTTTTTTAATTAATGAAAATATAAATTATGATTTAGATTTATGAACGAAATTTTCTTTTTCGGCCTACGCAGGTTACGTCAAACTGTAGATGTATTTATGGCTTATGGTATTTATTTTAGGTACAATTGCCGTGTTCTAAAAGTCAAAATAAATAATAAATAACACTACAAAATACTATAACAAACAAATTGTTTTAATTATCTGTTTTTAGTTAAATTCAGTAAATACTACCGGTATAAGACTAATTCAAAACGAAACGTAAAACTATCTGTCAGGGATAAAAAAAGAAACATATTTGACACTTTTGTTTGACAGTGACAGGATCAATCAAAATAAACTTAAATTTTCCATTTTCCATCGCTGTTTAGTTTATTATTATTTCCGTTTTGCTGCCTAATTAACCGATATAATAATGTCGACACCGTACGTGAAATTAGACCAACCTTTGAATGAATACGCGTTACTATGTCGAGGCTGCCTGGCCGAGTCTGGCGAAATGAAAAATATGCAGGAATGGGGTTTGGCTGAAGATTTCTACAGAATCGCTGAGGTGTTTTTTTTTATTTATTTTTTTAAGGAATAAGTGGTAATGGATACAATAAGGAATAGTCGTCATGGTTCATGGACACACCACATGACATCCATGTAGCTAGGCATATGAAGTACTTATAGTTAAGCAAGTAAAGCAGTAGCAACTGGGCACTAGTATTTTGAAGAATCTAATATAAGTTGTAGGAAATGTATTCTATTATAACATTCTAAATTGGTATTGAAAATCAGTTTTCCATCGTGTGGAGCCATTATCTCAGGAAAAATCTTAACAGCGTGATGCAGCCGCACCCTATATTAGTAGGATGCTGGATATCCGAAGGTACAAAAATATAAATAAATATCAGACAACCTCACACAAATCAACCTAGTCCCAAATTAAGCTCAAGAAGGCTTGTGTTATAGGTACAAGGTGATGATATACATACTTATATAGATAAATATATATTTAAATACATCGAACATTCATGACCCAGGCACAAGTAGTCAAGTTCATCATCATACATCGGGGTATTCGGTGCACAAATTATTTAACACTACACCGTCAGTAGGCGTCACACCATTAGTGCTCCGAAAACCCCGATGTATGTTCATCATACAAATATTTGCCCTTGCCAAGGTTCGAACCCGGGACCACTGGCTCAGTAGGCAGCTGTTCTAACACTGCACCAACCGCATTGTCAAAGTAAAAAAAATCATATTAAAATCAGTTTTCTATGGAGAGGAGTAATTATTTCAGGAAATGCCCTCTGTTAGTAGGAAGCTGAACAACCAAAGATACTAACATATGAAAGAAAGAAAAGAAAGGGAGAAATACATCTATTTGTGATGTGACCATATAACATAATTACATAAAGGGTATGGATATAGAAAGATACAATATTTACCCACTATGTTATACTACATCTTCTGTTATTTTTGTTGTCCTAAGGCACCCCCAAGGTGCAGAGTAGGGTTGTCAGGTCCGACCGGATTAAAATCGAGGCAGATGGTTACACAAATCGGGAGGATTTTAAATCCGAACAAATAAAATATTTTTTCTTTTTTATAAATCTTAATTTATTGCTTTTCGGAACTAATTATTACTTGCCAGTAATCCTATTTTAATCGATAATAATGACTTTTAATAATCTAATTGATTTCTCGGGACATTTAATGTCCCAATCAGGATCAGGTGTAAATCGGGACGTGTCCCTAGACCCCTGAAATCCGGACACCTGGCAACCCTAGTGCAGAGGGTCTTCATCAGCAGGTACCTTCTAGTATTCTATAAATGTTCAGATTTCATTAATGTTTTGCCTTTAGGTACCGCGGAGAGATAACATGTCTGAGCTGCTGTGTACCAACTGTGAGGACAGTCTGCTGCGGTGCAGGGGCTTCCGGCAGCGCTGCCAGGCGTCCGACGCATTCCTTAAAGACACTGCCAAGGTAATAGAAAAAGTAATACTGCCGTATTCTACACCAGATCAGACAACGCGATGGAGCCACGCCATTGTGTCGCCTGTTAATGTAATTTGTAATTTTATGTATTTAGTTACTAAGTCATGGGGGTGGCAGAATAACAGCGTCGGTGACCAAGAGTCATATTGGCTCTGGCCACTGGCATTAGCTGAGCCATCTACCTTTTCATTGTTTTGTATACTATACAACTGCTATTATACATGTTATAACCAAAAATGTACAAAAACAATGAATAAATGTCTATTTATTATTATTATTAAATCTAACTAGTTTTAAGTCTTTGTTTATATTTATTTCTGTAGTTCACAGTGCCTTGGTTTTTACTGTAATGCTGTGTAACTTATTTGAAGAATAAATAAATAAATACTATGGGCGTAATCATCATAAAAATTATCATAAATTTAAGAGTCGAGAGAGTAAATGCCAACAGTAAGAGAGGAAATACAAAGATTCTTCAAAAAGTACAAATACAGACTAGAACACCGCACAAACATGTTAGCTTCGGACCTGACTGACACATCAAAATGAAAATTTCTGCTCAATATGAGCAAATTTTAGGATGTCACATCACTGGATGCGCTTCCCACCTGACATTTTACACGGTGAACAGTTTTGATTATAGCTTAACGCTGAAAACAGATAGCAAATAAAAAAAAAATTAAGTCAAACTCTCATCAGTGTAGCCGATGTAGTATGCAGCTGTTTCCATCTATCCCTACCCGTAGCCAACTCCTTGATTTCGCTATACAAAAGGATGTTTTCCTTCTCTTTTATTTGTTTTATCTAGCTTATTCTTGGTCTTCCCCTGCCTCGCTTTCCTTCTATATTTTTTTTCTCATTATTGTTTAATAAAAAAAATAAAAGTAGCCTTTATTCCTCACTAACAGTAATAATAATAATAAAAAAAACTAAATTCTAAAAAAAAGACAATAATGATAATTTATGATTAGTCATAGTTTAAAAACTTATAAAATTATGTGAGGACCTTCCATTTCTGGATGAAGGCCATCTCACGCCACGCCACGTCCCGCGATCGCGATTATTATTATTATTATTATCCTCAGATCCGATTTCCTAAGGATTTTACCCTCAACACCTGTCCAACATTTAGGGGCTGTTCGGAAATTACGTTATCAATTATTGACGAATTTTGACTACCGCCCCCCTAAAATTATCCACCTATCATAATTCGAATGACCACCTACCAAAATAAATGATGTCATTTCCAAAAAAATGCGTTTTTAGCTTATAATGTTGCACACCTAATAAATACATTTATTTACGCTTTGAAGCACTTTTTTTTAAAGATGCGAGAGATGATGTCATCTTTGGAAAGACCCCCTACTTCTCTTACGTTGCCATCATCCAATATCCAGACCCCTTTTCATTTCCTGGCTTTTAAAAACAAACCTTTATCTTTACAGAAAAAAACACACCCAATGGAGTTAGGAAACTCCGTAACGTGCGTCATGAACGGTGACAAACTGATTCTAATCATCACTGCCAGTGACATGGAGGCCAAGATACCCCTACCGTGCCCTTACGCTACCGATGTCTTATGCAACGAAAAATACATCAAGAAACGTTACCTGCACAACCATCTTATAAAACATCATCATGTGTCCAAAAATCTAGTCATCGAGTGCCAGTATTACTGTAGCCATCCTGAATGTAGTTACTTCGTCAATTCAGGTAAGAATAAGTTTTTTACTGAACGGAAATATCTAAACCAACATTATAACAAAGTTCACAGCACCAAAGTAGTCTGCGAGAGATGTAATATGAGTTTTTCGGACTCAGAGCTCGAACGACACTTGAAGACTTGTAACGTGAGATTTTTGTGTCAGATTTGTAATATATTGTATAAGAATAACGAGCGTTTGTTAGTGCATTTGATGAGAAAACATCCTGAGATACACAAGCAGTATAAAAGGGAAAGGAAATCGAAGAAACGCACCGCGGAAACTGTCACAGAAAGCAAGAAAATAAGAATAGATGACAAACTTGAATATATCTGCGATAGTCCTAAAAGGTCTCTAGCTACACAAACGCGTCCCGAAGAGAATATCAAAAATGATGTCGCGTTGCCATCTTGGAAAAGCGATGGTGAGGCCAAAACTGATGAGATATCAACGCAGACAGTGTTCGAAGATCTTCTCTCTCTCAAATCGCAGACGAGTGAAGATGACTCCATTTTCTTTTCAGAAACAGTCTCCTTATCTGATATACAGACTCAGACGTTCCCTGTAGAGTTCGGTCTTAGTAGATCAAATAAGGAAACTATAACATCCGAAACACAATCTCCGGATCTGAGTATTAAAGAGACTCAGACTTGCTTCTGTCTATACGACTCTCCGAAGCTCAACTTCAAGTTATTCGATAGCGTGTCGTCCAGTCCGTTGAGCATTAATCTGACATCTACGGAGACTCAGACGGCTGAGTTTAAGTATGACGTGAAGGATGATTTGCTGAGCTTCCACTCTACGGAGACGCAGACTTGCTTCGACGAAGAGCTGAGCAAGGAAAGCTTGTGACAGTGGCCTTATTTTCATCAGCTCTAAGTTGCAAAAACGGCATTTATATGTGCAATTACAATTCATAATAACGTAACGGAAGCGGTGGTAGCCTAGTGGTTAGGGCATGCGACTTTCAATACGGAGGTCGCGGGTTCGAACCCGGCCCGTACCAATGAGTTTTTCGGAACTTATGTACAGAATGTCATTTGATATTTACCACTCGCTTTTCGGTGAAGGAAAACATCGTGAGGAAACCGCCTAAGCCCAATAAGGCCTAGTTTCCCCTCTGGGTTGGAAGGTCAGATGGCAGTCGCTTGCGTAAAAACTAGTGCCTACGCCAAATCTTGGGATTTAGGTAGCCGACCCCGATTGAGAATTCATTCTCTACAAAAGGGACAAAGGCTAGGAGGACGATGATGAATAACGTAAATTAAAAAATTAAAAGACCACCGACGCTTTCATATGGCATAGTATATGTCGTATAGGTAGGTACACATTCTACGCAACGGATTTTGATGCGGTTTTTTAAATAGATAGAGCGATTCAAGAGGTATGTTTATATGTATAATAATTGCATAATTTATCAGCATTGCACACGTGCGAAGCCGGTTCGGGTCGCTAGTTCATTATAAAATGTCAGTAGCGGTATGTGAACAACCAATTTCAAAACATTGTTTACCGGCTCAATCCTTCGTTTTTCTTCTGAAATAAATATTGAATCGTATTTTGTCCGTCGAGATGGTTCTTAGCTATGTTTAGTGGAAATAGGACCAGTAGTTTCCAAGATATTCAGCTTTAATAGGAACAAGTGACAAGATCTCAGCCAATATTGAAGCTAAGATTCCAAATTTTGTAGTTATGTTCAGTTTTAGTAGCATTTTCTATTACTCGTTGAATGAGGGTCTCATGATGACCAGCTGCTTGCGTCGGGGGCGTTTTAAATTGTTAATTTAGGTTATCGATGTGATAAGATTATTTGCGGTCTTAAAGATATCGGTAAACTGAACTATAGTTCGAAGCTCATTTCTTAAGCGAATCCCATTAGCTTTGTACCCGATGAACAATACTCATTATCTGTATTGTTAACTGTGGCCACAACTGCCACTACAAAATGTAAGGCGTTATAAGTACAAATTACTTTATTAGTCTTTACTAGTAGTAGTACACTAAATTAGTCTTTAAGTCAAACGAAATAAGGTTTACTCTTAAACAAAGAGAACAGAGATGTTGGTCACTTCATTGTCATTATAAGCATCGATAGGAACTTCACTGCTCTTTCACTTACGAAGTGTAAAAGTAATTTGCACTTATAACGCCTTACATTTTGAAGTGGCAGTTGTGGCCACAGCTACCAATACAGATAATGAGTATTGTTCATCGGGTACAAAGCTAAGTGGATTCGCTCAAGGAAAAGGATTATTTCTATAATTACTTATTTAAATAGTTATCGAAATTTTCGATATCAACTAAAAAATGCGTGTGTATTCTGCTAAATTTTTTAATAATTTAATAAACATAATAAAATATTAATATTAAATGTTAAGATTATAGCATAATAACAAATAAAGTGTATGTGTAACGTCTAAAATCTAGTATTAAATTACCATACAATTAGAATTATAAAATAAGTAGAAAACTTGGTTTATATAAAATAAGTAGTAAAACCTACTTACTGAATTAATGTAATATCGTCATATCGTCATTAATTGTCATTTATTATGAGATTTTAATGTAGTCAACAAAGTTTGAATCTATAAATAAAAATGTGATGAAATTTTAAAAATCCTTTATTTTGATAAATTATACGAATAAAATATAATATATAAAAATTACTAAATTATTTCCAAGACCCTCTTGACACGTTACCTCCTCTGTTTCATGAGCAGGTTATCATAATCAAATAAAAAAAGCGGCACCGTACCATCAAATAAATAAATGAAAAAAAAATGTATGTTGTATGGGAGCCCCACTTAAATATTTATGTTGTTCTCTTTTCAGTATTTGTTGTTATAGCGGCAACATAAATACACCATCTGTGCAAATTTCCACTGTCTAGCTATCACGGTGCATGAGATACGGCCTGGTGACAGACAGACGGACGGTGGAGTCTTAGGTTTCCGTTCTTACCCTTTAGGTAAAATGTGTCAAATTATTTCCAAGAGACTCATTTTACAAAAATGGCAATCAGTTATTTTCAGCAATGGAATAAGACAACTCGAAAAAAGCTAAGGCCTTGTACCCAGCTGGGCTTAAAGGTCTCAATTTCATGCCAATTTCGTAATTACTACACAATTGGATTGAATCCAATGACTTTACTGGAAAATTGGATCCGGAAACAAATTCAGTAAATATATAACGTTAACGCTAGTAATACTGTCGGATATTTTCGTATTAAACTCAGTATACCTTCTTACTGGATTTTTAAATTGTAATATAAGTCCTCATATTTATCTACATCGTCATAAATTATAGTAACATATTTTTGAAACTGGATGAATCTACGTATTATTAAGCAAGTAATTGCAACATATAAGGAAAATCCAGCGGCAAAAAAATAAAAAAATAAATTTCGGAAATAAAATTTATAAGTATAACAAAAATATGACAGTGTTCCGTATATCGTACAAATTTATATTTGCAGGTGACAGTGGCATTACCGTCATACGGTAACGTAATATCAGTTCTACGCGATTTCCCCAACGTCATTACTAAGTTTGTACAACTATCGATTTGCAACGTTGCGCGCGCATCTTGTACGTTCTTTACTCATTACTTGTTCGCGCGTCTGGCCGTTCGCTCGCCTGTTGCAGCGAAAAGAAAAAATAAGTGTAAAACAGGCCATCGATAAAAAAAAACTAACCAAATTTCCAACGCGCCCGATTTTGAATTCGAATTAGGAACGCTGGGCCCAGGCCCAGTGGGAATTAAAAAAGTATAATAATAAAAGATGAACGCGCTCCCGTAATATTCGAGACACAGTTTAAATCGCGCGTTAAGAAAAAGGGGAAAATATTTTGTATAAAAAAGTTGAATAAAACTATTACAACGGCTACCTTAAAGATTTTTAGTAATTATCAAATGCATTCGGCGTTTGCTGTGAATGCTAAAGAGCTCAAGCTAGGTTCCACGGAGTCCGAAGACCACTTTAAGTGCGACATACCCATCTCGTTACCCGCGCCTCCGGACATCGCACCATGTCCCTGCCCAGAGAGTTCATCTTTAATCAGGTAACTTTTTTTACCATGACTTATGTTATGTTATCATCTTTTTCGCAAACAGCAATAGGATTTTTTAACCTGTCCTTTTCTCACTGGATAAGGGTACCTGTCCACAAAACCACATTTCTCCCAGAATCACAGAGCCTCCCTTAATATTTGTTGTATTCTGTTTTTTTTATGTTGTTATAGCGGCAACAGAAATATATCGTCTGTAATAATTTCAACTGTCTCACGGTTCATGAGATACAGCCTGGTGACATATGGACAGAAAGACAGACGGACAGCGGAGTCTTAGTAATAGGGTCCCGTTTTTTACACTTGGGGTACGGAACCCTAAAAATTATGAAGCGATGCAGCGTCATCTGATGGTAATTTTTGTTTATCCTCTCATCACGCCGAAATAGCTGGACGGATTTTAACCAGTTTCGGTACAGGGATAGCTGATCCAAAGATGGTTATCGGATACTTTTTGGCCGACTTCGGAAAAAAATATGGGTGAATTTTCCTCTCGGATATTAGGTAAGACAACCTCACATAAATCGATCTAGTCCCAAATTAAGTACAAGAAGGTTTATGTTATGGGACCTAGACGACGCGCGACGATATACATACTTATATAGATAAGTATATCTTAAATTCATAGAAAAGTAAAAATTGGGTAAGTGCGAGTCCGACTCGCGCATGAAGGGTTCCGTACCATAATCTATAACAAGTTTGTTGTATGGGAGCCCCCCTTAAATATTTATTTTATTTCATTTTTAGTCTTTGTTGTTATTGCGGCAATAGAAAAGAAATACATCATATGTGAAAATTTCAACTGTCTAGCTATCACCGTTCTTGAGATACAGCCTGGTGACAGACGGACGGACAGCGGAGTCTCAGTAATAGGGTCCCGTTTTTACCCTTTGGGTACGGAACCCTAAAAAACCATGCACCCAAGCACAAATATTCCTGTTCATCAAATTTGCCCTGTGGCCGGGATTCGGCACCGCCGGCTCAGGCGCTCTACAAACGAATTAGAAGAGCACCTTATAAATCAATAGGTATAAACCGTTCATGTACAGCGTCCTCCACATGCTTGGAACGCTGCATGCAGTGTATCTAGGTCAGGTCCCAGCGAGGGTCAGTACAGACGCAGTTTCTGCTGCACTGGTACCGTAAACTGGGGCTTAACACGTTCACTGTCCGTATGAGCAGGTAGGATGTACGTTACGACGCGCTTTTTAGGGTTCCGTAGTCATCAAGGAACCCTTATAGTTTCGCAATGTCCGTCTGACCGTCTGTCTGTCTGTCTGTCTGTCCGTCCGCGGCTTAGCTCCTTGATCATTAGTAGTACTAGAAAGCTGAAATTTGAATTTGTTTTTTTTTTCGGGTAGCTCTCGAACACATAAAGTGGGGGTGAATTTTTCTTCGTTTCAACACTAGTGTGTTGGGTGTCGTTGAATAGGTATTTTAAAAATAGTAGGGATCTCTAAACATTACTGTTTGATAAAGTCAGCAGTTTTGTAACGACTCGCTCCGGAAATCAAAAAAATAGCGTCCCCTCCCCCTCTAACTTTTCAACCACTCTGGTCAAAAAATTATGGAAAAATTCATGAAAATGAGGCCTTAAAGTACTTTCAATGAAAAGTATATTGAATAAAATCGGTTAAGCCGTTTTTGAGTTATCGCAACATTTCATAATTTTCTATAAAAGGACGTAAGTTGACTTCCAGAAGGTAATAAGTAATTACAGTTACTTTGGCGTTTACGACCTTTTTATAGAGCTTGAAATCTTTCTCGTAATTTAAAACTCGGCTATTGTGAATGATGGGCAACTACGGAACCCTACACAGCATGGCCCGACATGCTCTCGGCCGGTTTTACCAGTACTGTAAGAGAGCGACGGGGTGATGCTGTCGCGCGACAAGAATCACCAACAGTTGTGCAGACAGGCTCGCTTGACCCCATTCCAGGTTCTAAGCGTCCGTATCGATTCCAGCGAGCGTCGACCTCGGTGTCTGAGTGTAGGCATCTTATGTTTACATCTGTAACCGCAGAACGGATAGTATGGCTAAAACATCTTTGCCCCAAGCATCTTTGACACTTCGTTACCGTTAAAACTATAGTCTAGCTAGTCCACACAACTATGGTCCAATTTGATCCAAAAATTACTCGTTAATATTATGACAATTACTTATTACGAATAAACTCTAAGGTGAACAACATAATTTAACAAGCTTAAATAAAAAAGTATAAAATCACTGCTAGAATATGGATTTTGATCTTGATTTTGATTTTGATGATTGGACTATAAGTTGGGTAGTTTTACGGTACCATAAAGCGGCAATTAATCGGTAATAATCGTATTAAAACTTTCGTGAGACATATTTAATTATTGTATTAAGCGGTTTACACTCACGTGAAATGTCAGGAACGGCCCGACATGTTCCATACGAGAGCTCCATACGAGTTAGAAACACGTCGGGCCGTTCCTGACAATTTCACGTGAGTGTAAACCGCTTAATACAATAATTAACTATCAGTGACGTAGAAAGAATCACTGGACAGAGTGCCATACCTTATTTTCTTATACTATGGTTATAATGTGAACAACCCCATACCTACGCATCAACTGAGCATCGAGCAGCGACTCACCTGAATCGATAAGTTCACGGAGCTCTGCCAACTTGCCTTGACTCACCTAATAACAAACTATTTTTTCATCACACCTAGTCGTAAACAAGGGTTTACATGCTAGAAAACCGGGCGGTAAATCGTATATTACGCCCTAGGGCGGTAAGTAATTTTGGTATTGACTACTACTACTTTTGTTTTATTTCCTCCAAAGTGAAAGTGAAGTGATGAAAAACGTCGTACGTGACTCTGGTGGTAAAGGAATTCCAAACTCGTGTCATTAAAGCCCTCGCCTTCGGCTTCGGGCTTCTGTTAGACACTCGTTTGTAATTCCTAGTTTACCACCCTTGTTACGTAATGTACTATAATAAGTCTTTCACTTGGCTATTCGCTAAGAGGCTTTATTCATTTTAAAAAGTATTTTTTATATAATGACAAATATATTGATAATTTCAACCAACTTTTTAAAGTGAACAATACTTTTCCCTGAGTTCTAGAAAGGAACGCTATTTCATGCTTTCATTGCGTGTAGTCGAAAATAAGTAAAAAAAAAAACACAGTTTTCTGCGTGAATTTTGTCAATTTAGAGTAGTTTTTGAAACAACAATTATCTAAGAAAAATTTGAACTGTAGGTTTCATTCAAATATATACCAATAAATAGCAATAGCCCTCTTCTAAGTAGTAGTAACATTGATAATAGGTTAAGAAACATGTTTGATCATAGAGAAAAATGTCTAAAACAGTCAGCATTTTTGAACGGATAAGGAGCCTGAAGGGGATAAGGGTTTGGGTTTATAACGGGTGACAGAAAGAACTTATTACCTAAGTAGACAACACTATTAGTGACTATGTGAGCTGAAGACCTAACGAGTTTGATTCGAAATTACCAACATCAGCCATTTTGTAGGTTTTCAACCACCATATCTACCGTATCTACGCCATTTTGAAAATTTTCGGAATAAAACTCGACAAAAAAAATCTATATCATTCAAATTGTGATAGTTAAATAAATAAATAAATATTATGGGACAATCATACACAAATCGACCTAGCCCTAAACTAAGCAAAGCTTGTGCCTTGTACCTACCTACTATGGGTACTAGACGACGATATACTTAATATAAAAATACATATATAGATAACATCATGAGTTCATGACCCAAGAACAAATATTCGAGTTAATCACACAAATATTTGCCCCGGCCGGGATTCGAACCCCGGACCGCCGGCTCAGTAGGCAGGTGTCTGCAAACTGCGCCAACCGCGTCGTCAGTCGTCGTCATCAGTTGGATGATTCTAGGGTCAAAAATTGTCATAAATTCAACTAAAAAGCCCCATATCCCGATAAGATAGGTACCTAAGCTTCTTGTTTCGCCATAAAACACCAAGTCAGTATATAGCCATGTATGTAGCCGCTTTTATTCCGTCTGGTGTCTAGACTTTACGTGTCTGTCTCACATGTTCGACGATAGCGTGCTGTTTTAGATCAGATTCATTCATTGACCGAGCCAGCGAAGATTTAGATTTAGATTTATTTATTTCATAATAACAAATTATCTTAAGTTAATTTACATGAATCTTGATATTATGATCGTCAATAAAAACATATAATAAGATAAAAATCATTCAAAGCGTCCTCATTTCAGCTTGGACCTAAATTATTTCGATATGTCCGGATGATTGGATCTCCGGACGATTTCCGGCAGTTATCGCCGGCATAAAGAGAACGGAAAATTTACTAATTTCAGCAATTTCGAAATAAACTATTGAGGTAATGAAACATGTAATGACTCATTTTTAGGGTTCCGTAGTCAACTAGGAACCCTTATAGTTTCGCCATGTCCGTCTGTCCGTCCGTCCGCCCGTCCGCGGCTTAGCTCCGTGATCATTATTACTAGAAAGCTGAAATTTAGTATGAGTAGGTATGTGTATGTATAACGCCGACAGAACGGTAAAATAAAATTAAAAAAAAATCGGGTACATCTCGAACACCTAAAGTGGGGGTGATTTTTTTTTTCTTTTCAACACTGGTGTGCGGGGTGTCGTTGAATAGACGGGTCAAAAAAATTCGGAAAAATTAATGTTAATGAGGCCTTATAAGTACTTTCAATGAAAACTATATTGAACAAAATCGGTCGAGCCGTTTTTGAGTTATCGCCGAATTTCATATTTTTTCTTTAAAAGGTCGTAAGTTGACTTCCAGAAGGTAATAAGTGATTACAGTTTCTAGGGCGTTTACGACCTTTTTATAGAGCTTAAAATCTTTCTTAACGTAAACCTCGGGCTTAAAACAGCAGTTTATTGTGAAGGATGAGCAACTACGGAACCCTACACTGAGCGTGGCCCGACATGCTCTTGGCCGGTTTTTTTAATGTGTACACACCACAATTTTTATATTAAACTATTGATACAAAGATTTCAAAACTCAAAGAAAAAATTAAATAATTTACCTGGGATTGCCGGTCCAGTGCGTAACCACTTCGCTACCCGAACTCCAAGCAACCTTTCGTATTTTTTCTTATGCTTCGTGTGTCGATCTTTGCATTGTTTATTTGAAAGGTTTTTACACCGGCAATCCGGAGGTACCGGGTTCGATTCCCGGTCCTGTCCCCCAGGTAACTCATATCAATTTTTCTTTGAGCTTTGATATCTTTGTATCAATAGTTTAAACTATTGAGGTGTTGTACAGGGGTTGTAGTCGCAATGAGGGTTCACAAAAGATCCTATTGGATTATTGGTTCTATAGACCTGACGATATTTTTTCGAAATGGCTCAAATATGACTTTTATAAAAGGCCTTTAAAATGATTTTTTTTCAACCAGCTTTTTAAAGTGAATAATATTTCTCCCAGAGTTCTGAAAAAAGCTGAAATAAAAACAGTTTTCTGCGAAAATTTTGTCGATGTCGTGTCATTTTTGAAATAATTATTATCAATGAAAAATTCAATTTGTCGGTTTCGAATATATACCAACATAAATTGCAATAGCCCTGTTCTAAGTAGTAAGTTTGAGGATATGTTAAGAAAAATAATTGATATCAATCAGCATTTTAGAAAGGATCTCCCGCTCCCTTAACTCTTCTATTTAAATAAAATAAAAAAAGACGAAATACTAACGAATAATTTTATTATTGAACCTGCTAACATTTGCACGGTGGAATACGGTTTCTAAGAAAGAACAGCCAGAAATCCGATTCCTAAATACGAAAGAATTTCAGGCCAAGCCGAAACTAAGACGTTACGCTCGGTCGGGCAACTAGCCTGCATTCCGTCTACTCGTGACGTATGCTGCTCACATGTTTAACGATGGCGTGCTTCTAGAAATTGTTGACCCCCGCTGAACTAGCTGTTTACGCAATACCAGATTCATTCATTAAAGTATAGCCCAACTAGTGTGGGTCTAGCCCTAGACCAGGCATAGTGGCACTAAAACGTAGTACATTATATTAGCAATTAAAGACGATATGGATATAGAGAGGGAGCGCAGAGCGTTGGCAGTCCGCAGTGATATGCTTGTACGCAGATTCGCTCGATGTACATATGAAGTTAAGATAACGCTTTTTAAAGCTTATAGCCAATCTATACACGAGCAGTCTGTGGGTTAGGTATCGAAGCGGACTTTCAGCGTTCTGTGTGTCCAATATAACAATGCGCTTAGAATGCTGATGGGACTCCCTAGTCGGTAGTTTCCAAGCCATCCTGAGGAAACGGATAGTCTCAACTTGGAGCCACCTGAGGCAACAGTCAGTCCCAACTGCATTCTAAAAGCAGTTGCTGGGACATGTGACTGCCCTATACAAAGATGGTGGACAGAGCAGGTTAAAGATAAAGGGGTAGCTTTATTTGTAAAGTAAATATATAAATATCTTGTTTAGCTAATTAGAACATACTAACCTTAGATTTAAGACCCTACTAATATGCTATGGAGAATCCATGGACATATTATGTCCGAAATAAAAGATTTTCATTAATTAGCTAAAGCAGCAATCCCGGACTTAGAGGGCCAGGCCCTAGACATTGAAATTTGCATACCTACTTAACTTGATAATACAATAATATGGTATCATGGGGCTGGTCTGGTGATGGAGCCAGAAGGTGGCACTAGAAGCTCTGTAATAGATAAAGCAATCCCACCGAGTTAGGTCTTTAGAATCGTCTCAGTGAGCAATTGCTGAATGTTAAACCAATAAAATACAGTCGGCTATAAAAGCATAAAAATGTTTTATTTTAGTCAAAAAACATATTTTTTTAAGTTTGTTCAACCAATCTTCTCCATCTAAAATTGAGTATGACACGCAGATTTTCTATATAACCTTGCTATACCAAAATTATATCAATAACCATAAACTTAGCATTCAATCACGAAGCCATGATCGGCAAAATTTGGGTGGTACCGTCGATGCCGCGAGTCGAGAAAATTAAGTTTATTGTTGTAATTTACAGTACAATACAACGCGATATTGTACATCGCACATTTTTGGATAAACTAGGATGTTTAATCATACGTTTAATGCCGGCTCCACATGCTTGGCAAACAACGGCAAACCTACAGGACGCAGTTATATGTTAGAGTGAGCACGACGACGTAGTTCCGTCCTGCACTCTAATATATAACTGCGTCCTGTAGGTTTGCCGTTGTTTGCCAAGCATGTAGAGCCGGCATAATACTACGCACAGTACGTCGAGAGACGCAAAATAAGTATCCTCATGATACGTAACACGTCTTCTCTCTACGTCTCGGATGGCGACTTTTGTCTTCGCCATACTTCCACTCCACTCTTTGACGACGCGGTTGGCTCAGTTTCTAGAGACCTGCCTACTGAGCCGGCGGTCCCGGGTTCGAATCCCGGCGAGGGCAAATATTTGTGTGATGAACTTGAATATTTGTGCTTGAGTCATGGACGATATCATATGAATGTAATATATGATTATACTCTCTATTTAAAGAGCTTTCATATGATAATAGTTAAGGCAGGTTCAGTCGATCACATATAGAAATATTTAATAAAAACACAAATATGATAGATTTTTTCCGCTACTGTATGTTATTTAAGTGCAGACTTGTCTCGTGATTATTTGGATATTTATTTTTTATGAACTTATACATAATAACAAGAATAGCTAATAATTGTAATAATCACCTTCGTACGCTCCGAAAATTAAAGGAAGATGTGGTATTTTTTTAGCCCCCGATGAAAAAACAGGGTTGTTTAAGTTTAACATGTTTATCTGTTTTGTCTGTCTGGCATCGGAGCTGCCAAAAGGATAGACCAATTTGAGTGCGGTTTTTTTCAATCGAAAGTCTTGTCTATCTTGACGGTTCTTAGTTATGCTTGGTGGAAATATGACCAGTAGTTTCCAAGATATTCGGCTTTAATTGGAACAAGTGACAAGAACTCAGCCTATATTGAAGCTAAGAATTCCCGTAGTGACGTTCAGGTTTAGTAGCATTTTCTATATGACTAATTGAATGAGGGTCTCATGATGCCCAGCTACTTATGTCGTGGGTGTTTTTTTTAATTTAGGTTATTAAGTTGCTTGTAAAGTTGCGTCGAAAATTAAAGTAAAGGTCTTTCGGTCGGATTAATGCATAGCCCTGCAATAAACGGGCGCAGACTTCGGTTCTATTAGTCACGATAGTTATCACTTACAATAACTTTGTACAGAGCCGTATCTATCGATCGGTGCTGCTGCGTGCCAGTACCTACTGGTACCCGAGCCGAGTCGGGACTGGAAATGACAGTCGGTATTGATCGGAGCTAAGTTTGCTGAGCAAACACTACCGTGGTACCACTTAAATTACTACAAATCGCTGGAACGATGAAAAACCTGGTGCAACATAGGCAAAGATGCTACGAAAATAGATTGACACTCAAATACACACGTAAAACTGGCATCACTCCACTTTTTACAACCTTTTTTAGGGTTCCGTAGTCATGCCATGTCCGTCTGTCCGTCCGCGGCGGCTTAGTTCCGTGATTGAAAGGGAAACGCCTCACTCGCTCGGTCAATAAATATAGAAAATATCGTCTGCCAAATACAATACAACCAAAACTTACTAACCACTAGATTTGTTTTGGTAACTACGGCTACTTGTCATCGCTCTTATTTTATTATATAAATAGACTCCAACTCAAAATTCGAAGCTATTGAAATTTGTATTTATTAAAATTGTATTAAATAACTGTAAATAACAAATACCTAGGTATAGTAGAAATTATCTAAACTAAGCTTAACCTGCATTCACAATGGCATTGTGTCTAATACAATCCTATCTGCTTTTGTTCTCGTAACCGCCGACCTGCAGTTACTTACAAAAAAGGTTAGAAGTACGTTTGCGTGGATATCGAATTTTCAACCTTATTTCTTGTTGAATAGGTTTAAAATGGTTGATGATGAGAGTTCAGTCCTTTTTCTAGAGAGTACGTTCTTGTTGAGAGTCGGGCGGTTGCAAAATTCCAAAAAAGTTATGATCGCCATTATTTTGTTAGTATATTTTGTAGTCTAATATCCAAGGAAATAGAGTCGATAATCTATATTAAATTAACCTTCCAAGGTGGTTACAATCTGCTTTTACTACGAGCTCGCTATCTTAATTTGTGGTTAACCACTCAATGGTATTGATTTCTTAAGTGGATGAGCTTAGTTTAGAAAATTTGTACTATACTCATCCTATCAAAACTCGCATCTCCGTAGCAATCTACAAACTAAAATACGAGCTTTGAAGAGCAGTGACAGACATTTTAGTGACTTTTGGTTGTCGCCAACCCGTCTAGCACAGGTTTAGCGAGTCTTGTCACGCGACATACCATCGCCCGTCACTCTGACAGTACTGCGAAGAAAGAGATAGGTAATATTTCTCGCACAAGAAAAAGTCACGTGACGCAGTTGTACTGCAGGCAAATGTCATGCAACAATGAAGTTCCAATCCGATCAGATCGCGTGTCATATATAATTCAGAGTCCGACCGTGATGACGTTGAGTATTGATTCAGACTGACTGTAGACCTTGGACTCCGCTTGATAGGTAGCTACTATTCGGCATCATTTCTAGTCAGCCGATTAGTCGGCGACTAATTATTTTTATTAAAGCTGTAACGTCTGCTAACGTAAACCAAATGTTTACAATGAAGCGAAAATTTATTTCTGGTTGAGAAATTCAACGGCTCTGGCATCAGGTTCGGTGGCCAAGTTGGAAGGACGCCCGTGTAGGCCCGGAAAGCCGTTGGAGACGCGGCCGCGGGTTCGAATCTTGCCTGAACCGTAAAACTTTTCAATTTTTCGCTTTTTTTATAAATATCAGACAACCTCACACAAATCGATCTAGTCCCAAATTAAGCTCAAGAAGGCTTGTGTTATGGGTACTAGACGACGATATAGTTACTTAAATAGGTAAATAAATATAAACTTGAATACATAGAACAACCATGACCCAAGCACAAATATTCGACTTCGCCACCAAATATTTGCCCTGGCCGGGATTCGAACCCGGGACCGCCGGCTCGGTAGGCAGCTCTACAAACTGAGCCAACCGCGTCGTCGCTTAATTGTAAACAGTTGGCGATTAGTCGGTAAAAAATTGCAAACTCGTGACGCCAGATTTTTGGTAACTGACTCTTCGTGTAATACCCATAGTACCTACCTACAAGCTTTATTTAGTTTGGGACTAGGTCGATGTATATGTATGTATGTATGTAAACACTTTATTGTACATAAAAACAAGAAAAACACATTACAAAAGAATAGGCACGTACAAAGGCGAACTTATCCCTTTAAGGGATCTCTTCCAGTTAACCGTTGAGCAAATGAGATGTTCAGATGTGTGTAAGATTGTTCCTTAATATTTATCATTTGAGAACCTCTTATGACGTCCGTTGAAATTATTTCACAATACTACAGCTGCAAATCAGCTGGTTACGCTTACGTCATGAGAAATGAGTCCGCCACCCACCCCCACCCCACGGGGTGAGTGTGAACAACATTTTCCAGTAAATTCGCCACCCACCGAGCTGACTCGCAGAGATTCCGTTTATTAAATCTAGAGTTCGGCCTTGATGAAGAAACCCTTGCAAGGTTCAATTAATGAAGGAACAAGACTCGTAGAGTTTTTGTCATGTACAGGCAACGGAAATTCGTATAGATATTTATAGAAAAACAGTATTCTATGGAGATGGGTCATGATATCAGGAAATATCTTAATCAAATCCTGTAACTTCTTTACACAGACTAGTGGGCGTGGCGTGGCATATTAGGTATTCATATATTTTTCCAGCTCATTCGCTACCCCGCGACCCGAGCGCCTGACTCACAGAGATACCGTATATTAAGGCGCTCTTTTCCCAGTAGATGCCGAACTCACTCATTTTGGATTTTTTTTCGTACATATTAAGCAGTGTTTGAAGATTATGAAAAACATATATATCATACTTAAGGATCTTGCGATTATAAAATCGTTTTCACCAACATGATTGGATAAATTTCGCTCGATAGAAAAGAATCTCAAAGTTACCTCTATTTGTAATATTTTTTCAGTGGCAAGGCTAGAATACGAAGTTTTTTTACCTGTTTTTTGCTTAAATGTATGGATACTAATATTATCTAGGACCTAGATTCTAGGTAAATTCGCTAGGATTGTCTCGATACAATTATTTATTTAATCACTAGAACTAAAAACCTGCTAAAAATCGTCGCGCGTCGGCGCTTGAAGAGCGTCAATTAGTTCCGCGCGGCCACGGCCGGACAATATCGCCTTAATTTGGAGTTCGGCCTTGAACAATGAATGCTTGAATGGACATAATATGGGATCCTCCAAGGTTGGAAAAGGGATAACGAAATTACGAAACAATGTAGTATTCGGGAGCAAGAAGTGGAAACGTAGAAGGAATCGTCCATGAATTTCATTGGTGTGACTAAGTTTCCTTTTCAATAGACTTTGTCAACTAGATAGAGGGTGCTCAACTTTGTCCACACGTAAAAGTTTTTATAAATATCAGACAACCTCACAATTCGATCTAGTCCCAAATTAGGCTCAAGCAGGCTTGTGTTATGGGTACTAGACGACGTTATATCCCGGCGAGGGCAAATATTTGTGTGATGAACTCGAATATTTGTGCTTGGGTCATGGTTGTTCTATGTATTTAAGTATATATTTATCTATATAAGTATGTATACCTTCGTCTAGTACCCATAACACAAGCCTGCTTGAGCTTAATTTGGGACTAGATTGATTTGTGTGAGGTTGTCTGATATTTATTTATTATTTATTTATTTATTTACCATGAATTACTCGCTAGCGATAGCGTAAAGGATCTGTATGGAGGGAACGATTTGTACAGCGCTCCTGGCGGTCACTTTGTAGAACTACAATTCTCCATACAAATAGTTTACGCAGTCGCTAGCGAGTACTGTCACTGTAAACTCATGGTAAGGGCACGGATCCCTGCACCAAAGTTGGTTAACGGGAACGGGAACGATTTTTATCAATGAATGATTTTAATCAATGAATATGTTTAATGAATGAACAATTTTAATGAATGAATGATTATTATCAATGAAAGATTTTTAATTTTGATTAATGAATGATTTTAATTAATGAATATTTTTAATGAATGAATAATATTAATGAATGATTTTAATCAATGAAAGAATTTAAATCTTAATCAATGAATGATTTGAAATTTTGATCAATTACTGATTTTAATCAATGATTCAGTTCACTGTGTGTACCTAATTGGTCCTCGCTAACCCGTACCTATAGCGTAATAGGCTAATAGCTTGTTTTCGCCCCTCGTGAAACAAAGTGCCTGCTTATTTCGTTCCGCAATCGTAACTCAATTAGTTTTCAGTCGCAATAGTTACGTCATAGTAGGCGCTGGAATGACGAAGCCCGAGAGGGAAGAAACTCGTTTTCTCATTACGTCAGTTCTAATAATATTCTAATTAGGTAACCTACTATAAAATAATTATATATTTTTTAAGCACGCTTCTATTCGGAATTGAAAGCGATAAATATATATAATTCTAAAATTGAATTGTAAATCAGTTTCTATGTAGAGGGGTCATTATGTCAAGAAAAACCGGCCAAGTGCGCGGTTGGTGCAGTTTGTAGAGACCGAAAACTGAGCCGGAGGTCCCGGGTTCGAATCCCGGCCAGGGTAAATATTTGTGTGATGAACTCGAACATTTGTTCCTGGGTCATGGATAATATCTATATATTTATTTGTATATTAGGTACATCGTCGTCTATTATCCATGTATCCATCCATGTATGGTTGTTCTATGTATTTAGGTATATATTTATATCTATCGTCGTCTGGTACCCATAACACAAGCCTTCTTGAGCTTAATTTGGGACTAGATCGATTTATGTGAGGTTATAAAAAAAAACTTCAGGACAGCAGAGTCTTAGTAATAGGCTGGACGAATATCAACCAATATTGGTACGGAGATAGCTGGACATCCAACTAAATATAGGATGCATTTTACCCGACTATAATAAAAAATATACCCGGATGAAGTCGCGGGCACCTTCCATTCTATACTATTATAAAATGATACAAATTAAATCTTTGGCCTTTCACAACGCCTAAACGGCTAAATCGATTTCTAACTTTTTTGGTATACGGGTTGTTGCGAATCCCCTGATGAAGCATAGGTACTTTTACTCGACTACACCGAACCAAAAAAAGAGGTTTATAACTTTTTCTTCTATGCGGACGAAGCTACTGTCTAGTATTAAATTAATGCATTAAATATGTTATTGTCAGGAGCTCTCCAAGTTGGACTCCCAGATCCTGGCCGCGTCGGCGCCTCCAGACTCCGTCGCGCCACTCTCCTGCTCCATCGACCTGCCCAGTGATGTCATCGCCGAGGTTTGTCAACTTCCACCATGAATGAATGAACAAATTAATTACCAAACGCAAAGAATGATTGGACGATAAATTGAATGTATGAATGAATGAATGGTGAATGCAAGACTGGATGAAAGAATGAATGAATGAACAAACGGACAAATTAATGATCGAATGAACGAATGAATGAATAAATAAATGGATAAATCTTTTTTTACTGTCTTTTTTTGGGCCATCACCTGAGCGTTTGTTCCGAATCCGAACCCGATTTTGTCGCATGCCTGGAGATTTTGATAGCGATATCTCTAATTTATCACCAAATAAATGACGGAAATGCCACAAAAATCTACCGACGCTTTTCAAGAATATGTGCACAAGATCTGTCGACCTTGAGCGTATTTAAATGGCAGGATTTTGTAATGTCTTACGTTTTCAGTTTTCAACCACCATACTCTGCCATTCAGTAGCGGTCTCCTCTTGGGAAATGCCGGTAGATTCACAACCTGACTTGAAAATTGCCCTCGTGGCCTACTTACTGAATAAATTATTTCATTTCATTATTTATATTAATTTCAACCACCATTTCAATACCAAGACGACCTCAGTATCGTCAAACCACATTAACTCTTCCAAGCAAATGAACTGTCAAACTATACAAAGTGAGTCGAAATTAAAAAGTGGCAATACGGTAGTGCCGTCCTAGTTTTGTTATATTGATTAGAAAGGGACGACACTACAGGAAGCCGGTGGGTACAGGTCGCTTCCAACCGGCCGATCTGGAAGTCACTGGGGGAGGCCTATGTTCAGCAGTGGACGTCCTGTGGCTGAAATGATGATGATGATGATGATGATGACACTACAGTATTGCCACTTTTTAATTTCTACTCTTTTTGGTCAGACTGTAGTATGGTTTGACAGTTCATTTGATTTGAAGAGTTGGCGTAGTTTTACTCTAACCCTTGGATAACGGGTGTCCACTTCTTTTATAGAAAAACTCTTCACCGAATGCGTCAGTTCATAGAATTTTCATTTCATAGACAAATTTTTCCTCGGAAGTCATACATTTTTCAGAAATCCTGACAATGTCAACCTATAGATTAGGTTAGGTTTGTGTTATAACATTCCAAAATATTTCATGGTTTCAGAAAAAAAAGGTTCGATGAAATGAAAATTCTATGAAACGTTTCTCTATAAAACAAGGGTAAACTTGAATAATGATATTGTCGTACAGGCAACCCTGTCGCCCGACAAGGCCGGCTCGCTGCTGTCGGTACAGTCGGCGCCGCCGGAGCAGAGGGAGCGCCCACACAGCCTCATGCTCGAGCTGCCGCTAGCTACTGTAAGTCACTAACACCACATTTTAAATGAACATACCAGACAACAATGTACGAGTAATGCCGCCTCTATGATTCATAAAGGACCATTTAACGGCTAAGATACGACTTGCGTGACCAGCGGTAAGCGGCGAGAGCGGCAAAAACAAAATCATACCCATATACGACGGGTTTTGCCGAGCGAATCGTCCGAAAAATTGGGAACAAATGTATCGGTGAATATGAAAAATGCCAAGACTTCAGTGGCGTGTATAGGTATTAACAGATGATCGAACGGTCCGGTGGACCGATAAGGACGCTGCTGTTAAAATGATAGTAAAGTAATATACATCTCTCATACTAGCTAAGTAGCTAGATAGCATCAGCGTCCCTCTTGGTTCGCCGGACCGATCGATCGTCTGTTAATACTTTACGGCGGTTCGCGTCAGTTCGCGCGGTGTCCGTCGCATGCTTAACGCCTCGCGCGCCGCTCCCCGCTAAGACCGAAGTCGTGACATGTCTGCAGAACTCTTTTACTTTCAATGCGGCCAGACGAAACGAGTGACACTATCTCCCCCGACAAACAGTCACCATATTTGATATCGCGGATGTCATTAGAAAAACCTTTCTGTGTCAAATATCGAGATGATATTTTCGTATTTTGATTGTATAACAACAGGACTATTTGAGGGTATACTTGTTTTTGCAGTTGACTATACGACAACGCATTTGTTTTGCAGCAAGTAGGCGCGTACCTGTCCGCGATGTCCCCCACGGAGCAGGAGGAGGACTCCCTGCTGACTCTGTCGTCAGTGACGGCGCGGCCGCTGCTCGCCGCCTCCAGGAAGCTGCGCACTGACACCCCGCACGAGTGAGTGACACAGCATGCTACAGGACTCTCTGCTGACTCTGTCGTCAGTGACGGCCCGACCAACCCACTCTGCCTGCCTACATACATCGCAGTACAGTTTCCTTCTCAAGTTGCTATTCTATCTACCGAGGGTTGACACTTATCTCTGCAGTATAATTATTACATCATTATCATTTTCCTCCTGCCTATGGTTTCTTGATTCTGATGCTATTTGGTATTTATAATATCTCCCTTAAGGCCATGTGTCTCATTGCAAAGACCAAAGCCAACGATTTCCATTACCTTAATAAAATAGCTTTAGACCAATCAGTACCAATTTTGCTGTTTGTAACTTCTGGTACCAGTCAACCGTACGTTGTTGTACGTCGTTACTTAACTATGTGAAGACTTGGTCCAGGATTGTACTGATTGGTGGTGTGTCGTGTATTTCTGTGCGGAGAGTTGATACTGCAACATTGAATACCTATAGGCAAGTGATCACAACTTCTCCTGAAAATTCATCAAAAAGCCTTTTCACAGAATAGAATAATAAACCAGTAATTTCATACGGAGCTCCGAAAGGTAAAACCTGAATCAACTATTAGTCTTCTTAAAGTATTTGTCTGTTGTAACATTGAAACGTGTGTTTCAGGACGTGTCCCACGGACGGTGGCTACGGCTGGGTGGTAGTCTTCGGTGCTTTCATGGTGCAGTTCTGGGTGGCCGGGCTGTTCAAGTCCTACGGCGTGCTCTACGTGGAGATCATGGAGACCTTCCCCGATAGCTCCGAGTCCGTGGCCTCATGGATCCCGGCCGCGCTGTCCACGCTGTGTCTCGCACTTGGTGAGTTTTTTTTATGTCATAGGGGGCAAACGAGCAAACGGATCGCCTGATGGAAAGCGATTACCGTCGGTCATAGACACCTGCAACACCAGAGGAGTCAGAAGTGCGTCGCCGCACAGGAAGAACGCACCTTTTCTTGAAGGTTTGAAGGTCGTATCGGTCCGGAAATACAGCAAGCGAAAATTCATTCCACAATGCAGTCTTGCGAGGCAGGAAATATCTAGAAAAACAAAAAATCTTTTGGATTAACAGGAATAATCATAAAATTTTCGCACCTTTGAAGTCTCATATTTCAAACAATATTTTTTTCTTTGTTTCCTGCCATATTGAGCTAATTTTATTCCTATAACTACACTATCTTGTATAGTTAAATATCAGTCGCATGCTCTATTTGCCTTTTAAATCCTCATGGTTTGATTTTTTTCCTCAGCCCCGCTGTCATCGGCCCTCTGCGAGAAGTACTCCTGCCGCCTGGTGGTGTTCGTGGGAGGCCTGTTCTGCGGCACCGGCCTCGCCCTGTCCTACTTCAGCACCGGCCTCATCCATCTGCTCTTCAGCTTCGGAGTCCTGACTGGTACAGTACTCTTTTACTTATAAATTTACTAGCGCCCCGGTTTGACACAGGTGCAATGCTGACAAATTATAAAGCCTGACTAGAAATATATGAGGACGCGCCACATTGCGGAATTTCACTGGAACTAATTTCTTACACTGGCAATGATTTTATGATGGTTTGTCAACAATGTAGTAATTCCTCTTTTTTTTTCCAGGAATTGGCGGTGGTCTCTCCACCACTCCAGGAATCGTCATCGTCTCACAATATTTCGATAAGCACAGGTAGGCAGCTGTTCTGAAACCTTTTACTCATTTAATATTGCTATTGGAAGTAGAAGCCCTGATATAAGTATAGGAAAGCGTATAGGACAGCGCAGCGTGACAAGGCCTATCGTCCTACCGTGCTATGAAAAGTCCAAAGCCTAATCTCAAGCTCAAGCAGGGTTCGAACCTGATTTACGTTAGCAGACGTTACTGCTTTAATAAAAATAATTAATTTGGCTGTAGCACATCGTTACTATCGATTCTTAACATAATTTGAGACGATGGTGCCGATTATAAAGTCTGAACCTTTACGATAAATGGCGCTACGATGCCATCCTAAGGCATGTAGAAGCAACTGGTTGAAAAATTAAATGACTCTGGCATCTGGTTCGGTGGTCAAGTTGGTAAGACGCTCATGGCCCGGAAATCTGTTGGAGACTCAGGTTCGAATCCTGCCTGAGCCATTAAATTTTTCGCTTTATTGTAAACATTTGGTTTACGTTAGCAGACGTTACTGCCTTGATAAAAATAATCCAAAGCCTGATTATTCGATCTCAGATAACCTTCACAAAGCGCCGTTTTCTGTCCCTTTTTAGAGCGTTAGCTAACGGCATATGCGTGAGCGGAACAGCCGCCGGCAGCTTCGTGTTTCCTATGCTCATCGAGAAGCTGGTCGGCACGTATGGACTGCATGGAACCGTGCTGCTTCTGGGTAAGTAACTAACACGAGAGCTTTCTGCCACTAGGTGGCGCCTAGGTATGTGTTAAATGTCGCTCAAGTGTGAGTTGGAGTCGCGCACCGAGGGTTCCGTACGAACTTTGAAAGCACTGCATATAAAGTTAAGGCACACGGCAGACACAGCTTACATCCTCCATATCATCATCACCATCATCGTCATCTCCATCACCATGACTACATCATTATGACCGATCACCATCACTATTTGACGAGTGGGCATTACCTACAGCTGTTTTTTTAAACACACATATTTGATCATTATTTGACACTTGCCTGTTGATGTTTGTAGTGATGTACGTATGTTTGTTTGTATGCCAGATCTAACGATTATTTATCATAAGCCGGTTTTGCATAGAAAACTACCGTTTCAAATATATATAGACATAAACTTCTACGACGTGAGTAAACCCGTTTATGCATTTGAATATACAGGCGGTCTTACCGCTAAAGAGCTCTCGTCCAGACTACCTATAACCGGTGTTCCAGGCGGAGGCATGCTGCACGTGTGCGTGGCGGCCACGCTGTACCGCGCGCCGCCGTGCGCAGCCTCGCCCGCCACCACCACCACCGAGAACACCACCCTCCTCACCGACTTACAGGAAGGTACGTCCTGAAAACTACCCACACTCACAAACAGGTACAGAAATCAATGTACATACAAGCGCCCTCGAGCAAACGCACACATAGACATTGCTCACGGACACGTCAAGCGGATGGCACTCGCGCCCGCACTGGTCCGAACTGGTCCGAGATATCGCGTCCGCGAGCAATGTCTATGTGTGCGTTTGCTCGAGCGCGCTTGTATGTAGATTGATTTCTGTACCTATATGTTTTGTGCCATAGTCCTGTATAGGTCTTCTGTAATATACTAAACCTGCGAACCTCCAAAGACCAGTAATGCGACGAAATACCGCGCCACTTTACGGGTAGCAGTCCCTGATGAAGAGAGGAAATTAGAAATCGCCTGCAGTATTTCCAGACCCATACGACTTTCAAACCTTCAAGAAAAGAGCGTACTCCCATCTGAGCGGCCGGCAACGCACAAGAATATTTTTTTTTTTTTTTTTTTTCTTTTTTTTTTTTTTTTTGAAAATGAAAATTTATTTTGCTAGAGACATGGTAAACTATAAAGATCTTAGTTACATATGGTAGTGGATCAGCATATCTCGCCAACTACTTGGGCATGCAAATTTTTTATTCTTAGATCTAGACACTTATTTACACATTATTTTACTATAACTACATACGCCTTAGTTTCCAAAATAATAATAATAATAATAATAATTTATTGATAAAACATAATGTACAGAGGTGACGGTTAAATTCTATACTTAAAAAACAAATAAATTCACAATTTACATAACCTGAACTAGGGTTGCCCCTGTGTTTCAGGCAATGGGAAAGCCTTTACATTATTTAATTTAAGTACATATTCATCTATCTTACAGTAATCTTATTGTAGCTTAACGACTAAAATTTACACTAAAGAACTAAATTCAACTAAACAAATATTTATTTCATGACAGCCAGTAAGTTCTCTGTATCTTCGTACGTCATAGTTTGTAGTGACTCACGAAGCGCTTTCTTACATTGAGCGAAGCTTAGTGGATATAGGTCCAATTTCGCATTTAATCTATTGTAAAGAAATGGACCCAGAAATATGAAAAATCTTGTAGAAAAAGCGTGTTTTGCTTGCATGTTATAGGAGCAAACAATATCTTTACGCCTCTTGTTTTTATATTCGGTGCTGTAAGGAGTTATGCAGTGCTGCCTTAATACTGTGCCGTGGATAAATAACTGACGAACTGTTAGTACTCTACATTCACTGTATATAAGGTTAGTAGGGTAGAGGTAAGGACGATAGGTATGGACCTTTAGGATTGCTCTTTGGGCTCTTTCTAATTTTAGAATTGTGGTTTTAGCCAAACCTCCCCATGACGTTATGCAATACGTTATTATTGATTGGCAAAGAGCAAAATAAACCGTCTTGAGGAGCTGCTCATCCGCAATTGACCGCAGTTTTTTGAAAACAAATATTAACTTACGGATTCTATTACACAGCGCTTCCACATGGAATTTAAACGAGAGGGTTTCGTCGATTAAAACTCCGAGATATTTAATTTTGTCGGTACGCGTTATGTCCGGGCAGCTGCATTTGACAGTTGAAATGTTATTACATATGTGGGCATAGAGCTTGCGGTAGGTTATGTCTACGCTAGGTTTGCGCATGGAAAATCTTACATACTGAGTTTTATCTGGGTTAAGTGTTAGTAGGTGATGCCGTAACCAGGTGCTGACGCTATTAAAGCCTCGCTGTGCATATTCATGTGCGTCATCTGCTGATTTAGCGGAAAAAAGCAGTACAGTGTCATCAGCGTACGAGATTATTTTACCATTTCCTATTTTTAGATCACAAAGGTCGTTAATATAGATCAAGAATAGGGTGGAAGCGAGCACGCTTCCTTGTGGAATTCCGTAAGCGGTGTATTTTAAGTCGGAGCTGATATTATTGTCTATCTTCACGCATTGGGTGCGTTCATCTAGATAATTTGCTAGTAATTTGAGTTGGGTACCTCTAATACCAAATGCTTCTAGCTTTTGGAGAAGAATGGCAATGGGGACGGTGTCAAAAGCTTTTGCGAGGTCCATAAAGATTCCTATTGTCTGATTTCCTTTATCAAGTTCTTGGACTAGGTAATTAGTTAGTTCATGAACAGCGTCAGCAGTTGATAGCCCGGCCCTAAAACCAAACTGATTTCTTGATAGAAGACTTTGTTCTTCAAGATATTTAATTAGTCTAGAATTAAAGATTTTTTCTAATATTTTTGATATGGCAGGTAAAAGTGAGATGGGTCTGTAGTTTGCTACCTGGTCCTTACTGCCGGATTTGTATACAGGAACAACTACCGCTTTTTTTAGGCATTTCGGAAAAATTCCTTCCGATAGGCATTTTTGGAAAATGTGCGTGAGAGGTGGAATCAGGATGAGTTTGTATTGTTTAAGCATTTTGTTTGAAATGCCGTCCCAGCCGACCGCAGAGCTATCTTTTAAATTATTAATAATCCTTTCCACCTCTTGTTCGTCTGTATTTAAAAGCACAAATGATTTCAGCATATTTTTAGATGAATGATCGCGGGGAGAGAGAAGCGGCTTGTTTTTTTGAATTTTATCAGCTAGGTCTTTTCCAACATTTACGAAGAAATCATTTGCACTCTCAACGGATGATGACTTCGAGGGGTGAGCTTGTAACAATTCACAAGATGTTTCTCGTTGGTTTGCCGTATAAGTTACATTTTTAACACACTTCCAGATCAATTTACTGTTTTTTCCAGCCATTTCCAATTGTTTTTTGTCGTAGTTGTTTTTAATTTTTTTAAGCAGGTTGTTACAGAAATTACGATATCTTTTGTAGGTCACTTGCAATAACAAATTGTTCGGATTCTTTTTGGCTTTAAAATGCAATCTATCTCTGTGTCTCATACATCGTACGAGCCCCGGTGTGATCCAAGGTTTAATATTGCGGAATTTACAGCTGACACGTACGTATGTTGTATTATTTAATATTGCTTGTTGGACACTTTTAATCATGTATGACATGCTAGAGTCAGCGTCAGCAGAAATACTATAAACTGTGTCAAGATCGATGTTACCTAAATCTTCTTCAAGTTTGTTATTATTTATTTTCGAGGTTATTGTTGTGCGATAAGTATTAGGATGATTATGAAATAAGGTTAGTAGGGCAGCATGGTGGTCGGTAACCGAAGAGTTGGTGACTAGTGCTTGTGCTGGGCACATTGACTTGAGCATAATGTGGTCTAAACAGGACCCACTTTGATGGGTAGGAAGCGTGTGTGCAGGGAGTAATCCGTGGAATGAGCATATGTCTAGATAGCCCTGGGCCGCAGAGTCGCTACTTTCAGGAAGGATGTTTATATTTATATCACCAATAACTATTATATTCTTATAAGAGGCGAGGCCACGTAGGGTCTCCCCTAATGACTCGCTAAAGATATCACCATTTCTGAAGGAAGGTGGTCTATATATAGCTATTATAGCATAATCTGGATTAATCTTGATCAAAAGTCGATTACACTCCTTTATATCTGGTTCCTCAATGGTAACAGTCAAGTTATGAGAGTTACTATCGAAAAAGGATACCACATTGTTTCAAATACTTTTGTTTGCCTAGTTTGTTAGATTATAATGACTTTTCATTTCCTTTGTGCAGGTAAAACGGAACTCAAGGATAACCGACTACAAGCGCTGTTCCGCCCGGAGGCTGAGAACCACAAGAACGCGCTGCTGACGGAGGAGGGCAAGCGGAGCGACCTCCTCGCCGAGATGGGGCATCCCAGGATCATAGAGGTGAGTGACACATCTGTCTATACTGTTATACAACAGAACCCACTGCCTAAGAACACGCTAGTAACGAAGGAGGCCAGCGGAGCGACCTCCTCGCCGAGATGGCGCACCCCAGGATTACAGAGGTGAGTGACACATCTGTCTATACTGTTATACAACAGAACCCACTGCCTAAGAACACGCTACTAACGGAGGAGGCCAGCGGAGCGACCTCCTCGCCGAGATGGCGCACCCCAGGATTACAGAGGTGAGTGACATCTGCCTTTACTGTAGACCACATTATGCTCAAGTCAATGTGCCCAGCACAAGCACTAGTCACCAACTCTTCGGTTACCGACCACCATGCTGCCCTACTAACCTTATTTCATAATCATCCTAATACTTATCGCACAACAATAACCTCGAAAATAAATAATAACAAACTTGAAGAAGATTTAGGTAACATCGATCTTGACACAGTTTATAGTATTTCTGCTGACGCTGACTCTAGCATGTCATACATGATTAAAAGTGTCCAACAAGCAATATTAAATAATACAACATACGTACGTGTCAGCTGTAAATTCCGCAATATTAAACCTTGGATCACACCGGGGCTCGTACGATGTATGAGACACAGAGATAGATTGCATTTTAAAGCCAAAAAGAATCCGAACAATTTGTTATTGCAAGTGACCTACAAAAGATATCGTAATTTCTGTAACAACCTGCTTAAAAAAATTAAAAACAACTACGACAAAAAACAATTGGAAATGGCTGGAAAAAACAGTAAATTGATCTGGAAGTGTGTTAAAAATGTAACTTATACGGCAAACCAACGAGAAACATCTTGTGAATTGTTACAAGCTCACCCCTCGAAGTCATCATCCGTTGAGAGTGCAAATGATTTCTTCGTAAATGTTGGAAAAGACCTAGCTGATAAAATTCAAAAAAACAAGCCGCTTCTCTCTCCCCGCGATCATTCATCTAAAAATATGCTGAAATCATTTGTGCTTTTAAATACAGACGAACAAGAGGTGGAAAGGATTATTAATAATTTAAAAGATAGCTCTGCGGTCGGCTGGGACGGCATTTCAAACAAAATGCTTAAACAATACAAACTCATCCTGATTCCACCTCTCACGCACATTTTCCAAAAATGCCTATCGGAAGGATTTTTTCCGAAATGCCTAAAAAAAGCGGTAGTTGTTCCTGTATACAAATCCGGCAGTAAGGACCAGGTAGCAAACTACAGACCCATCTCACTTTTACCTGCCATATCAAAAATATTAGAAAAAATCATTAATTCTAGACTAATTAAATATCTTGAAGAACAAAGTCTTCTATCAAGAAATCAGTTTGGTTTTAGGGCCGGGCTATCAACTGCTGACGCTGTTCATGAACTAACTAATTACCTAGTCCAAGAACTTGATAAAGGAAATCAGACAATAGGAATCTTTATGGACCTCGCAAAAGCTTTTGACACCGTCCCCATTGCCATTCTTCTCCAAAAGCTAGAAGCATTTGGTATTAGAGGTACCCAACTCAAATTACTAGCAAATTATCTAGATGAACGCACCCAATGCGTAAAGATAGACAATAATATCAGCTCCGACTTAAAAAACACCGCTTACGGAATTCCACAAGGAAGCGTGCTCGCTTCCACCCTATTCTTGATCTATATTAACGACCTTTGTGATCTAAAAATAGGAAATGGTAAAATAATCTCGTACGCTGATGACACTGTACTGCTTTTTTCCGCTAAATCAGCAGATGACGCACATGAATATGCACAGCGAGGCTTTAATAGCGTCAGCACCTGGTTACGGCATCACCTACTAACACTTAACCCAGATAAAACTCAGTATGTAAGATTTTCCATGCGCAAACCTAGCGTAGACATAACCTACCGCAAGCTCTATGCCCACATATGTAATAACATTTCAACTGTCAAATGCAGCTGCCCGGACATAACGCGTACCGACAAAATTAAATATCTCGGAGTTTTAATCGACGAAACCCTCTCGTTTAAATTCCATGTGGAAGCGCTGTGTAATAGAATCCGTAAGTTAATATTTGTTTTCAAAAAACTGCGGTCAATTGCGGATGAGCAGCTCCTCAAGACGGTTTATTTTGCTCTTTGCCAATCAATAATAACGTATTGCATAACGTCATGGGGAGGTTTGGCTAAAACCACAATTCTAAAATTAGAAAGAGCCCAAAGAGCAATCCTAAAGGTCCATACCTATCGTCCTTACCTCTACCCTACTAACCTTATATACAGTGAATGTAGAGTACTAACAGTTCGTCAGTTATTTATCCACGGCACAGTATTAAGGCAGCACTGCATAACTCCTTACAGCACCGAATATAAAAACAAGAGGCGTAAAGATATTGTTTGCTCCTATAACATGCAAGCAAAACACGCTTTTTCTACAAGATTTTTCATATTTCTGGGTCCATTTCTTTACAATAGATTAAATGCGAAATTGGACCTATATCCACTAAGCTTCGCTCAATGTAAGAAAGCGCTTCGTGAGTCACTACAAACTATGACGTACGAAGATACAGAGAACTTACTGGCTGTCATGAAATAAATATTTGTTTAGTTGAATTTAGTTCTTTAGTGTAAATTTTAGTCGTTAAGCTACAATAAGATTACTGTAAGATAGATGAATATGTACTTAAATTAAATAATGTAAAGTCTTTCCCATTGCCTGAAACACAGGGGCAACCCTAGTTCAGGTTATGTAAATTGTGAATTTATTTGTTTTTTAAGTATAGAATTTAACCGTCACCTCTGTACATTATGTTTTATCAATAAATTATTATTATTATTATTATTATTACTGTTATACAACAAATGTAAGAATTTACGAAAAAAGGAGACCAAGAGGAACAGAGAGAGAATTTTTGATTCCTTTTTCGTATTTAGGGAATTGGGGGTTAAAAACGTAAAAAAATATTCAACCACTAGATTTTAATGTTTTAAATGTGACATGTTTCTCTTGTAGCATACTTACCTACAGAATATGAATATTGACACGAAGGAAATAAAATTATGAAAGAAAAATGTAATGTGATACAGAATATATATAAACCAGATCAAAGCTTAAAGAAAAATTTAAAAAGGAGCTACCTGGTGGAAGAGACCGGGAATCGAACCCGTTACCTCTGGATTACCGGTCCAGCGCGTTAACCACTTCGCTACCCTAGCTCCAGGTAGACCCGACGAATTTTTCCTTATGCTCTGTGTGTCTATCTTTGCATTGTTTATTTGAAAGGTTTTTACACCTTAGCGACCTCTATGTGAATACGTTAATATTCACATCTTACCGCACCACTTTACAGCGGTGAACAAGCAAGCGAGAGAGGGTGCTGTTAGTTTTATAAATGATAAAATGAGACATTACATGTTTCATAAATGTATGTTACAGAATATAGTTTTGAATTACTTTCCGTCTCAGGTCAGCCGCCAGAACTATCCTCTGCAAATGTCCGACTCGGAAGACTCTGAAGGCATGGACGTGCTCGGCGTCGTGGGTAAGTTTTATAGTTTTTAGGGTTCCGTACTTCAAAAGGAAAAAACGGAACCCTTACTTTGTTGTCCGTTCGTCCATCTGACAAGATCTTGGGAATTCGTGGATGTATCGAATTGAAATTAAAACCATATACTCAAGTCTACAATCCCTTGAAGCTATCAAAAATCAAACTTCAAAAAAAACGACTGTTTGCCTTTCGATGCTCGAGTGAACAACCTCTTAATCCCATCAAAAACATAACATGTAAAAAATTACAAGTTTCGCAAACGCAAAAAGTTGTGAGATACAATATAAAACCAAGTCGGTTAATTTATTCAGTTTCTATCAAAGTGACCCCCCGCCTATATGACAAATTTGACATATATTTTCACCGGATTACATAACTAAAAAAAAACATATTACCATGACCGTTGTAGTGCCCGCATTAATATTACACATTTTTATCTTTATAATAAATGTAATCACCTGGCCATCGCACACGGTATCTAGATATCATGAAAATAAAATCTACCTTTTATTAGCGCTTTGAATACAAGGAGTTTGAAAAAGGTCTAAATAGCTTCGAGGAAAGGATGTTACGGCGTGCCGGCAAGCGCGTTTGCTCGACTTGGCGGGGGCACTACCGTGCCCCCAGATAAACGATTAAACTACCTACTTTTTTTTCTTTAATAAAGCTTATCACTAAGTGAAAACTGCTGGTATCGCTGGCTAGGTTTCAACGAAGAAAATATCAAGAAATTACGTATTTTTAATGGGCGCTGAATTAGTGAATGTTTTGTCTAAAGTTAAACATCTTGCTTCGGCCACGTTGTGAAATTTTCTCCCCGCGTGGGCACTAGATCCCACTTACTACATGGGGTGACGATGGTAGGGGGCGACGTACAGTCCGACCAAAAAGAATAGAAATTAAAAAGTGGCAATACTATAGTGCCCTCCCTTTCTAATCAATATAAGAAAACGGGGACCGCACTACAGTATTACTCTCGGAGCTTTGTCCCAAAGGACGAGGCGTGTCAGCTCCCAATCTCGCAAAGGGTCTGCAGATTAACTAAAAACAAAAAAAAAACTACAGTATTGCCACTTTTTAATTTCTACTCTTTTTGGTTGGACGGTAGGGTGGGGTATTACGGCAGTGAATTCGTAAATGTCCCAAATCTCACGTTCTTGTCTGAACCAGAGGTGAGGGCCATTAATAGTCGATCTGGGGCTTTACGAATTAACGCCCGTGGCTTGTCTATAATGTTACGTCTTGGCCAGGAAGTGAGATTTTTCCCCCTCGTATCATAGCTTAAAACTAAAGTAAACCTTGTTGTGAAAACAAAAGTGGTTGATTCCAGGCCTGCCCCGGGCGGTGGCGCAGCTGCGCCTGCGCCCCACGCGCTCCTCCTCCATCCTGCACTCCGTGGAGGACCTCTCCACCGACAGCACCTGCGTGTACAAGGCCAGCCGCCGCAAGCTCAGCAGGTGATGTACTCACTATACGTAGGCTCAGTGTCACAGTGTCCTCCTCATCCTGCACTCCGTGGAGGACCTCTCCACCGACAGCACCTGCGTGTACAAGGCCAGCCGCCGCAAGCTCAGCAGGTGATGTACTCACTATACGTAGGCTCAGTGTCACAGTGTCCTCCTCATCCTGCACTCCGTGGAGGACCTCTCCACCGACAGCACCTGCGTGTACAAGGCCAGCCGCCGCAAGCTCAGCAGGTGATGTACTCACTATACGTAGGCTCAGTGTCACAGTGTCCTCCTCATCCTGCACTCCGTGGAGGACCTCTCCACCGACAGCACCTGCGTGTACAAGGCCAGCCGCCGCAAGCTCAGCAGGTGATGTACTCACTATACGTAGGCTCAGTGTCACAGTGTCCTCCTCATCCTGCACTCCGTGGAGGACCTCTACACCGACAGCACCTGCGTGTACAAGGCCAGCCGCCGCAAGCTCAGCAGGTGATGTACTCACTATACGTAGGCTCAGTGTCACAGTGTCCTCCTCATCCTGCACTCCGTGGAGGACCTCTCCACCGACAGCACCTGCGTGTACAAGGCCAGCCGCCGCAAGCTCAGCAGGTGATGTACTCACTATACGTAGGCTCAGTGTCACAGTGTCCTCCTCATCCTGCACTCCGTGGAGGACCTCTCCACCGACAGCACCTGCGTGTACAAGGCCAGCCGCCGCAAGCTCAGCAGGTGATGTACTCACTATACGTAGGCTCAGTGTCACAGTGTCCTCCTCATCCTGCACTCCGTGGAGGACCTCTCCACCGACAGCACCTGCGTGTACAAGGCCAGCCGCCGCAAGCTCAGCAGGTGATGTACTCACTATACGTAGGCTCAGTGTCACAGTGTCCTCCTCATCCTGCACTCCGTGGAGGACCTCTCCACCGACAGCACCTGCGTGTACAAGGCCAGCCGCCGCAAGCTCAGCAGGTGATGTACTCACTATACGTAGGCTCAGTGTCACAGTGTCCTCCTCATCCTGCACTCCGTGGAGGACCTCTACACCGACAGCACCTGCGTGTACAAGGCCAGCCGCCGCAAGCTCAGCAGGTGATGTACTCACTATACGTAGGCTCAGTGTCACAGTGTCCTCCTCATCCTGCACTCCGTGGAGGACCTCTCCACCGACAGCACCTGCGTGTACAAGGCCAGCCGCCGCAAGCTCAGCAGGTGATGTACTCACTATACGTAGGCTCAGTGTCACAGTGTCCTCCTCATCCTGCACCCCGTGGAGGACCTCTCCACCGACAGCACCTGCGTGTACAAGGCCAGCCGCCGCAAGCTCAGCAGGTGATGTACTCACTATACGTAGGCTCAGTGTCACAGTGTCCTCCTCATCCTGCACTCCGTGGAGGACCTCTCCACCGACAGCACCTGCGTGTACAAGGCCAGCCGCCGCAAGCTCAGCAGGTGATGTACTCACTATACGTAGGCTCAGTGTCACAGTGTCCTCCTCATCCTGCACTCCGTGGAGGACCTCTCCACCGACAGCACCTGCGTGTACAAGGCCAGCCGCCGCAAGCTCAGCAGGTGATGTACTCACTATACGTAGGCTCAGTGTCACAGTGTCCTCCTCATCCTGCACTCCGTGGAGGACCTCTACACCGACAGCACCTGCGTGTACAAGGCCAGCCGCCGCAAGCTCAGCAGGTGATGTACTCACTATACGTAGGCTCAGTGTCACAGTGTCCTCCTCATCCTGCACTCCGTGGAGGACCTCTCCACCGACAGCACCTGCGTGTACAAGGCCAGCCGCCGCAAGCTCAGCAGGTGATGTACTCACTATACGTAGGCTCAGTGTCACAGTGTCCTCCTCATCCTGCACTCCGTGGAGGACCTCTCCACCGACAGCACCTGCGTGTACAAGGCCAGCCGCCGCAAGCTCAGCAGGTGATGTACTCACTATACGTAGGCTCAGTGTCACAGTGTCCTCCTCATCCTGCACTCCGTGGAGGACCTCTCCACCGACAGCACCTGCGTGTACAAGGCCAGCCGCCGCAAGCTCAGCAGGTGATGTACTCACTATACGTAGGCTCAGTGTCACAGTGTCCTCCTCATCCTGCACTCCGTGGAGGACCTCTCCACCGACAGCACCTGCGTGTACAAGGCCAGCCGCCGCAAGCTCAGCAGGTGATGTACTCACTATACGTAGGCTCAGTGTCACAGTGTCCTCCTCATCCTGCACTCCGTGGAGGACCTCTCCACCGACAGCACCTGCGTGTACAAGGCCAGCCGCCGCAAGCTCAGCAGGTGATGTACTCACTATACGTAGGCTCAGTGTCACAGTGTCCTCCTCATCCTGCACTCCGTGGAGGACCTCTCCACCGACAGCACCTGCGTGTACAAGGCCAGCCGCCGCAAGCTCAGCAGGTGATGTACTCACTATACGTAGGCTCAGTGTCACAGTGTCCTCCTCATCCTGCACTCCGTGGAGGACCTCTCCACCGACAGCACCTGCGTGTACAAGGCCAGCCGCCGCAAGCTCAGCAGGTGATGTACTCACTATACGTAGGCTCAGTGTCACAGTGTCCTCCTCATCCTGCACTCCGTGGAGGACCTCTCCACCGACAGCACCTGCGTGTACAAGGCCAGCCGCCGCAAGCTCAGCAGGTGATGTACTCACTATACGTAGGCTCAGTGTCACAGTGTCCTCCTCATCCTGCACTCCGTGGAGGACCTCTCCACCGACAGCACCTGCGTGTACAAGGCCAGCCGCCGCAAGCTCAGCAGGTGATGTACTCACTATACGTAGGCTCAGTGTCACAGTGTCCTCCTCCATCCTGCACTCCGTGGAGGGCGTGGATGAATATTTGTGCCTCGGTCATCCTTATTATTTGTATATAAGTATGTTTATTATCGTCTAGTATAGTATCCATAACACAAGCCTACTAGAGCTTACTGTGGGTCTAGATTGTTTTGTGTGAGCTTGTCCGATATTTATTTATTTTATGTTTATGGTCGCCAGGTCACTATACATCAAGCCGCCACTCCCGCGACTCATCCCGAAGCTGCCTGAGCCCGTCATCATCAAAGCTGACCCGGAAGAGCAGAAAGTAGAAGTCAAGAAGAGCAAGGGATGTGTTGAGAAAATCTCTAGGTAATCCTACAAAAATGCTGAAACTTATTGTCTTACTTTGTTTAGAAGAACCTATACACGTAATATTACCATTCTTACTCAAAGAACCTCAAGGTCTTCATAGAAACTTTCACCTCCCGCTTTACCCCATTAGGGGTTGAATTTTCAAAAACGCTTAAATACATGTTCTCAGTTTTTAATGATGAGTCTACACGCAAGATAATGTACCCCTTGCTCAAAATAAGCGACGTTTATCATACAAAGTTTCACTGTTCAACCCCTTTCGGGGATGAATTTCCAAAAATGCTGAAACTTGTTGTTTTACTTTGTATAGAAAGAGCTATACACGAAATATTACCACTCTTACTCAAATAATCCAATGTTCCTTGTACAAACTTTCAACTCCCATTTAACCCCTTTAAAGTATGAGTTTGAAAAAATCCTGAAATAAGATTTCTTGTTTTTAGATGGAGAATCCATACACAAAGTTTTATATCACTAACTCTCGATTTCCATACAAACTTTCAACCCCAATTTGACAGCTTTGAGGGCTGAATTTTGAAATGTCCCTTCTTAGTGCTTGCTTGCATCGTATACTTGATCTATTCTAGAAATTTGAAGTGCCTAGGCACAGATTAATATAATAGTTCTTCGAACAGATACCCATGTCTGAATAAAAAGGTGAATACCTACCGCTTTTCATGCCTACTCAATTTAACAATGGAGCGACCTTGAACGCGTGGGTCGTTGGCCGCACGTGCCGGCAAAACGAGGCTAGGGTTGACACCGCTTAGAAATGATTTTATAAAAAGTCAATATAAATGAAAATACGATAGATTTATTTAAATTTATTAGTCAAATTTAATAATCATTAGGTACCTACTAGAAATAGGTATTCACATGCACTGCGGCACACCATCAAAATCGTTTAAATTTCCGAGTAGGTATATCGGAATCTTACCTACCTATTCTATCTGAACATACCAGAAACCTGAAACAAAAACAACTCTCTGTGTAGGTACCTAAGTAACCTAAATATATCCCGATGACAGTAGGTACTTACTAAATAAAGTTTGGTAGGTGCCTATATATAATGTATTACATATTGTATAATACTAGCATTACAGGCTTCGAAACAGTCACTAGGTACAAGTTGTTTTATAATGATCAGCGGGCCTATGATGGTTGCTTTTATCACGCGATAAATAAGTGATAAAGCATCCGTCACGTTTTGACAAGATGCGAGTGTAAGTGACAGATGCTTTGTCACTTATTTATCACGTGATAAACGCAACCATCATAGGCCCGCTGATCACGCGTTTCATCTTTGCGAATGCATTCCTTGCAAAAGGTCTTAAGTGTCAAGAACAACGCCGACTTTTACGCCCTTTTAAGGCCGTGCAATGCACTCTCCCGCCACACGCACTAAACTGATTTGGTAAATCTTAGTGAGTAAATTATTGTCACTTGTTCATATAGGTAGTGGATATTTTCTATGAATTTAAGTATATTAAGTAGGTAGGTTTATTTATTCAACATTACATGTATCTATTATAACAGTGTATGCAATGCGTTTAGGTATAGGTGCTTATTAAGTTCTAAGAATTTTTAGTAACATTTCATCGTCTGTCGGCAAAGAAAAAAAGGATAAACGTCTGTTGCTTTTATGTTTTTACACCCCGCAACACTGCAGCGCGTCGGTCTCATTCGCGACGAAGCCATTTTTTTGGTGATTTTATAGCGCGACCGGCGGCGTCCGGCCGTGAGCGCGTGTGGCAACCGACTGGCTGAGCGCGTCGACCGCGATGCGCGATGTGTAGGTATCTTTCTCGGTTCCCACGGTACACATGGGGAGCACTGGCCTAGGTTCAGTAGTTTGTTAGTTTATTAGTTTTTTAGCGTTCAGTTGCGAAGACGGCTCGGCACAAACATATAGTAAAAAAATAAACTTCGCCAGGTATCATATCTAATATTGATTTAATGTTGTTTTGTCCCGTTTTATTATTGTAATGTGTGAAAATCGTGAGTATAGATGAATATAACTCCATAAAACAAAAGTGTAAGTTATGTAGGATTTACAAAAACTTTTTTTTACTGTCGAGTTTCTTTGTACTTTCTTCTCAACAGCGGTACTTGGGAAATGCTGTTACACTCAGTGGCCTAATTTGTAAAAATGCCCCTGTGGCCTACTTACAGAATAAATTGCCTATATTTCATACCATTGACTAATTTTTCAGATACCTTGACGTGTCGCTGCTCAAGTCCTGGCGGTTCGGTCTGCTGTGCGCGTCCGTGGCGCTCATGTCTTGCGGCTCCCCGTACGCGCTGTACTACCTGCCTGCGTACACTGTGTCCGCTGGTCATAGTAAATCTGCCGCTGGTAAGTGTAGCCGAGCCAAAATACAGTAGTCAAGAGTCACCACCGTTCGCGAAAGAAAATCACATTATCCAACCCGCGGCCGACCCGGCAGACAAACTAAAAAAATAATTATATAGAAACAATTAATTGGATAACTGTAGACAGTAGTCGGACTTATCGCTAAAGACTACATATATCTCTCTCTGATCAAATTGTAACATAATTTGAGAGCTATATTTTCTTTGTTTTCTAATTTTAGTGTTAATCTGTTAAGTATCGCATCAAGTCGGGAATTTGAAAAGAAATAAAGGACAAGAAAAAAACGCGTCATTTCAAACGTTACTGTGTGAAACACTATATCAAAAGACGTTATATAAAACGTCGGGCAGCCATCTATTCGTAATCGTTATAGGTATAGTACAGTCGAGTTCATTTACATCTACAGACTTACGAGAGCAAAAATATCTGAACACTACTTTATGCTCCTGAAAATAGGGTCGTGTTCAGATATTTTTGTTCTCGTAAGTGTGTAGATGTAAATTAACTCGACTGTACAATTTTTCTAAGCTAAGCCCATCCACTTACCTGCATTCACAATGGCATTGTCTAATACAATCCTGTCTGCTTTTGTTCTCGTAAACGCCAACCAGTTACTTACAAAAAAAGGTTAGAACTACATTGCGTGGATATTGAATTTTCAACCTTATTCCTTGTTGAATAGGTTTAAAATGGTCGATTATGAGAGTTCATAGTCCATTTTCAAGACAATACGTTCTTGTGGAGAGTCGGACGGTTGTAAAATTCCAAAAAAGTTATGATTACCATTATTCTGTTAGTGTATTTTGTAGTTTCATGTCCAAGGAAATAGAGTCGATAATCTATATTAACCTTCCAAGGTGGTGACAATCTGCTTTTACTACGAGCTCGCTATCTTAATTTGTGGTTTACCCTCAATGGTATTCAGTTCTTAAGTGGATAAGCTTAGCTTAGAAAATTCGTACTATACTTACCTATTAGGTGATCGATGGTATACTATAGTAACATATGTGTGGCATTCTGATCATAACATTCCAGGTCGACTGGTGGCCATCAGTGCCGTTCTGGACCTGTGCGGGCGACTGGGGCTGGGATGGCTCTGTGACCTGCAGCTGTTCTGTCGCAGGAAGGCGTACATCGTCAGGTGAGACCCTCGCCGTGACAACTATGTTACTGCATCAGGCTAACTAATGCAGTCACTCGGACCTCATGAATGAGAATCATTAAAATTTAAGGCATCGTTTCCACCAGAGATGTGCGAGGATGCCTAACGAGGGATGTGTTTTAGTTAACCAATGGAATCAGCTGCGCTGAGTGAGGATAAGTAAATGAGGTTATTTTATTGGTTGACTAAAACACATCCCTAATGTAGGAGTTCCCAACCAGGGCACGCCTCCCTTTGGATGTAGAGCTAGAGTCATATCAAGGGGTCTCTTGATTTCTTCTTTCGTATTAATTAATATCTGCTGGAGTGTAAAGCTCGAATCCAATTTTTCCATTGGCACTGGTCTTGTATTCTGTCCGTTCTAAAGCGTGGTTAAATATCAAAATATCACATTAAACGTCAACAAATTAATAGCGAACATTTTTATATACCCACTGGGGATTCATGAAAAAACAGATCATATTACTGTAGTAGTTAAATATTTTTGCTGAAAAAATTACTGACTGTTGAGTTTCTGTGGTCGCCTCTTGTGAAATGCCGGTAGACTCAGACATATATAAGTGCCCTAGTGGCCTACTTACAGAATAAAGTTTATTATTTAATTATTTCATTATTACACAGGTTGGAAAATATTCTTATATTTTCTTTCATGTTTCCAGTATCCTGGTGGCCGGCATCTCCGTGCTCACTCTACCCAGTCTGACCTCCTGGTGGGCCCTTGCGGTCGCTTCAGGTGAGTCCTCACTGAGACCAAACATTGATTATGAACTTGTCGGTAAGATCCCGCCCTGAGTCAGACCCGGTGCTGTCTATTCACGGCGCAGTCCATGCGCCCAGTGCGCCCGCTTCACACTCCTCGAATGACTCAGACAGACTCAGGGGTTATACTCCCATTAAGTTCGACTCACTGATAGTCAGGGCTAGCCAACCCTGATACAGTTCAAGATATGTTTAAAACGGGTATCCTATCACAACTGCAAAACGTTTCCCATCAAACGTTTCGCCAAATTTTCATTTGCCCGAAAGTATTTTTTTCCTGAAACCCATAATATTTCTGAAATATGAACAGTTTTGGAATAAAATGGCTTTCGGACAACAAATTTTGCGAAACATTACAGATGGGAAACAAAAATTCGTATTTACGATTAGGTAACCTTAAAAAAGAATAAGCTTACGAACTGTCTATAGCTGTATAGCCAACCTTTCATAGTCTCTATGAATCTGTAGCAACAACGACGATGCTTCCAGGTGCATACGGGCTGTGCCTCGGCTGCTGGTTCCTGCTGGTGCCTGTACTGCTGGCGGACTCTTTCGGCACGGCGCGTATAGCCTCCTCGTACGGGCTGGTGCGCATGTTCCAGAGCCTGGCCGCGCTGAGCGTGCCGCCTACTGCTGGTATGTAGACCTATTCTTAAGAGCTCCTCGGTACGTTGGCGCCCAACATGGGGCCAACACCAACTATTCATAGAGCTTTGAACATATGCCGGAACGTGGTCATGCTGTGTGCCCATTCCTAGTGTACGAACTCTCTCTTTCACTCTCTCATACACAACTCATTCATAGTTATATTGGCATCCAACATGGGGCCAACAGCAACTGTTCATATAACATCAAGCCAAGAGCGATGTGCCAGAACATGGTCATGCTGTGCATACCGCCCATTTCTGGTGTATACATATCTCCCATCTCTCCCTCTCACTCTCTCTCTTCCTCTCTCTCTCGCACACAACGCGTACAGAATTACATCGGCGCCCAACGTGGGGCCAACGTGGAAAAACCGTTGCTTAACTATACACCTTCAAGGGAGTATTCTAACTTTTTAGCATTGACGTTGATTCGTTCTCTCTGGTCAGGCCTGCTGCGTGACGTCACGGGCGGCTACTCGTGGTGCTTCTACGGCATGGGCTCGTGCATGGTGCTGGGTTCGATCCCCGTCATCGCCTTCCATCTCTGTACGAAGAACGAGGACGCCGAGTCGTCCGTCGATTGAAGAGGGTATGTTTACTTACCTATACATATAATATCTAGTTACATTTATGAAGATAAGTTTTGATTGCGATATGTTTTGAGTACATACTCAGTCACATAATCTAATGCCTGTGCGTGAACACCCCTGTGGAATGAAAAACGCCATAATGTTTTGCCTATTATTTAAACGTTTTTGAAATTAGATTTCTTGGAAGTGTGTTTTACAACATTTTGTGTATCTGATATAACTGGGGACACACACACGTTACTTTGTACCCAATAAATACTATGATATGGTTTCATTAGGGTATAAAAAAAGGTTATGTAATAATAGATGACTTTAAAGATATACTATAACAAAAATCATAGGCCCTACCCTGCTAAATACCAACTGTTGTTTTCAGGTAATATACGCCTGGTTGTGTTCGCTCCCTTAGGACTTCGGTTGTAGAAGTACCTATATTATACCTGTCAACTTATACAATCTTCTAAGCTAAGCTTAAGTCAACTGACTACAAACTTTGTTGTTATTTATTTCCTAATGTCTTTATATCGTCTGTTGACCAAAACTTGAGTAACCTAAGAATTAAATTCTCATTTCGTTTCGAGATTTAATTTCGAAATAAAGGGATTTTAGAGAAATGTAAGTTTTTTGCGAGTTTTACTTCTTAACGGACGATGTAAATCCATACTTAAACGCAAACGGCACGAGATAATGTATGACATTGGTTTTTTAGTGTTTATTCATAAGAAAACTAATTTCTAATTTCGTACCATCTTCTTGTTCGTGAAAGTATTTCCAAAGTAAACAACGTTAATTGGAGGTTGTATTGCTTATTATAAAATGTTATTATGACCAACTAGCCGCATTGCGTTAAAGTTACTTCATTGTAATCATTATATCGAGTAATTTATCTTTAAATAATTTGTTTCATAAGATTCATCCAATATCTGTCTAATTCAGCCTATAAAATTCATGTGTTGTAATTAGTTGTTATTGTGATATTAACATAGGCTTTTGAGTGTTATTTCACAATTCCATATCCATAACTTGATTTGTAAATTGCCGTATTTGCCATTTTATTATATGTTAGACGTGAACGCTTCTTTTATGAGATAAGTCCTAGTTACACAAACGTATTTTAACGCAAAAAAATTAAGCTAGTGTCAAAAAATCAGTATTATAATTCTAGCCTTTTTGCATTAAAATACGTAGATTTGCCATCCTAACTATATATTATAGTCGAACTATATTGTTAGTATACACTATTGTGTACCGACCATATATTATAGTCGATTTATAGTGTACACTGTTATAAGCCGACTATATGACAACGAACACGCTATGATAATTCGACTATGAATTATAGTCCTACTATTATGCTAGTATACACAATTATAAACCAGACTATATATTATAGTCGTATTATATATAGTACTAGTATACACTATGACAACACGACTACGTTGTCGAATGTCTACACTATCACTATTTTAGATGCTTCTTTTAATCGTGTTCTATCTGAATTCGGTGTGCTTTAGAACACGTATCTTTAAAATGTAATGTTTAAATTGTTGGAAGTTGATCAGCGGTAGCCAAAGGTTTTGTATCTATATTATCTTGTTGCCAAGGGTATGTGTGAATCATATTTATTGGGAAAATGTTTCCTAAAATAGTATACTTTTCGTGATATTGTTACAAAAGGAACGGAATCTAACGTCTAGAAAATAACCTCAAAAACATACAAAATGTAGAATTTCAGAGAAAGAAAAACACATAACCAATGTTCCGTAAAAAGAAACTCAATTAAAATGTTTGTTCATATAATCGGAGGACCCGTGTGTTATTTTGTTATGCCAAAATGCATTCGTTGAAATTCGTATGTTCCAAAATAGAGATGTATTGAGTGATCGAGGCAGTAAAGTAATGAAATTTAAATCTGGGTACTTTGGCGTTAGATTTATTCGCCAATTGTCGAAATCTTGCGATCTGATTGGCGGGTTTTTCGATTTCAAAAAACCCTGTAACACCTTCGTCTCCGGCAGCATTTCACTCAGCCCTTACGCTATGCCGCCGGAATTGAATGAGTGTCACTGACACAAGAGTAGGCTATACCTATAATACATACTACGTTGACACATATGGTGTGTCACTGGCATAGGAGTAAGAATTATTTTAACACATGTTGTCTGGAGACGAATATGTTAAGAGAAACAGCACCAACGTTCATTATAATAAAAAATATTCAAAAGAAACGTGTTTGGTATAAATAAATGTTTCATACAGTTACGCCGACAGCTAATTAATTGTATCAGGCTTTACTTTGCGGAAATCCATTAATAAAAACAGTAATATTGCTTTTACTAATCCGCGATATGTAGCGGATTAGCAAAGCAATAATGTTGTTTTAATTGTTTTAAAGCTGACAGCTGCATTTGAGTCTGAATCGGAAAATATCAACGTCACCACATGACGTCAAAATTTGAATTATCATAAACTTCGTAATTGAAATCGCTACAAGTATTTTTCAATCCCTGTTGATTTTAGGAGCACTTTTTTGTGTGTGGCGTCAGGGGCACCGTGAATTGCTGCATCGCTGCGTGGTCAAAAGATTAAAGGAAACCACGACAGATAGTCGACAATCTATTGTAGTTTAAAGATGCGATTACGGCCCTTTACGATATAATCATCTTTGTGTTATGCGTATAGGGAACAATGGTATTTAATTTTGACTTTTAGAATGGTGAACGTGTCACGACGGTTTCGACCAATTAGGAGACTAGATGGCGCTACCGAGCTTCGCATTTAGTCATAAGTAGCAATTATTATACTAAAACGGGACACATCCCTTAAAGACCACGAACGTCACATCACGTTCAAAATGTCGACGAAATCAAAACTATTTTTGAACGCGAATAAGCGCCGTTTTATTATGATAATGTGTGAAAATCTTGTTAGTTTAAATCAATATCCTGTGACCGTTCTACAATCTAAATATGTATGAATATCATATTAATATTCGAAAATTAATGAGAACTAGAGAGAACATTTCGCTAAGAAAATTTAATTTAGAGAATTTGTGGCTATCTTGCTATTAATAAGTAGATAGTCCCTCTACAGGAAAATTGTGATTTCGGTGGAGTATGGAAATGCAAGATCTACAATGTGTTTATGTCTAGCTAGTATTAGGTATAATGCTACTGGCCCAAGGAAATCGTGAAGATGTTATTTCTCAAAATGAGAAAAGGGATCCTCTTATACACAAACGTTTAATCGAATTTTCGTTTCATAGACAATCTTTTCCACTGAAGTCATAAATTCTTTATAGATTTTGAAAATGTCATCGTATCGATTGGGTATAGGTTAGGTTTGTTGTATATCCAAAATATTGTATGGTTTCAGAGAGAAAGTATTCCCATCCATACTAATATTATAAATGCGAAAGTGTGTCTGTCTGTCTGTCTGTCTGTCTGTCTGTTACCTCTTCACGCTTAAACCGCTGAATCGATTTTGATGAAATTTGGCATGGAGATAGTGTAAGATCCGAGGAAGGACATAGGATAGTTTTCATCCTGGAAATTATACCTAAAAAGATTGGAAGGTAAGTACCTAAGTAATTCATGATGACATTGATGACCCTGTCGGAAATGTAATGATTAGACCAAAAGCACAATTGCTCTTCCATTTGCTTAGGCGCTTTAAATAATCCCTTTTATTAATTAAGGTGATTAGGTGGATATCTATCGTGTTGTACGAGGTTGCTTCCATACTTCCAAGTTCCACGCGGACGTAGTCGCGGGCAAAAGCTAGTGATATTATACGTCTATGAAATAAATTCTATGAAACGTTTGCTTGTATAACAAGGGTAAACCATGAGAATATTCGTGCATGGCATGCCTTTATGGCATATATCATCACCTGTATGCTAAATGAGCTTGAAGTGCATTGGATGAAAATTTTCAATAATCTTGACATTTTGTATGTATAACACTTTATACTCTCGCGGTTTGAACACATAATTAAAACTTATTGAACCGGGTCTATCACGATAACGTCAGGCAATGAAGGTAAATCAAAATATCGCGTTAAACCCGGTTCAATAAGTTTTAATTGTTTTGTATGTAGTTAGGAATAACCCCACGAAGGGTGCGTCTCCAGTGAAGCGGAGAAACAATATGTCCATTAAGAGGCCTTATTCCTTTTAAAAATTTTTTTTTTCATATTATGACGAATATATTGATAATTTCAACCAACTTTTTGACGTGAATAATACTTTTTCCCGAGTTCTAGGTAGTAACGTAGCTATTTCATGCTTTTATTGCGTGCAATCGAAAATAATTTGAAAAAACTAATTTTCCACGTGAATTTTGTCAATTTCGAGTAGTTTTTCGAACAAAAATTATCAATGAAAAATTCAAACTGTAGGTTTCAAATATATACCAATAAATCCCAATAGCCCTGTTCTAGGTAGTAACATTAATAATATGTTAAGAAACATGTTTGATCATAGAGAAAAATGTCTAAACAATCAGCATTTTAAAAGGAATAAGGCCTCTTAACCTTTGTTGGGTTTGTGATGCATTTACGAGGCCAAATGGCATGAGCTTGAAATGATATAGGCAATGGATAAGTGTCTCTTTTTGTGATACGTTATATATTTAAGTGAGCGGAGACGAGCGGAATCGATCGATCACAATAGGGAAGCGGAGCTGAGATACAGATTTCAACTCGGGTGATTGGTCTAAGCCGCTCCGCCCCGCTTCAATTGAAGACGCACCCGTACAAGATATCAGTACTTACCCTTTTTCCTTGGGCCAAAAAGCGAATTTTTGTCTCAAATCGGGAGACTAGATGCGTTGTTTTTATACACCTGTAATGGTGTTTAAGTAGATATCCAAATATTGAGTATAGTTGAAATTTTTTAATCTGTCCTAATTTCACTTTAGAGCTTATCTTGTAAACATGACCTTACAAAGCCATTGTTTTACTCCTGTATCACTCACTAAGCTCACTTTAGGACAAATGGAAGTGGGTAACAGAAAATCTCAAACAAGTATCTTCTTGTTTCAAATGTCTTTTCTAAGTCACAAGGTTGAAATTGAGATATCCTTATTCATTGGAATGAGATAATTTGACACATAAGCCATAATTCGAATAATGGTCGAAATTTTGCAAAGTCGCAAGAGCTATGCTATTCCAATTGCAGCCTTGTGATTTAGACAAGATGATATATAAATGTCTTTTTTTTGAGATTTGCATTTTTTCGTTACTTGTTTCCATTTGTGCTCGGACAATGGCTTTCCGGGGTCATGTTTACAAGATAAACTCTTTATGACCATTCGGACGTCTTAAAAAATTGCAATTATACTTATTCGTTGTGCGTCAAATGAAGGTTACGAAAGGGTGAGGTTCAAGGATGTATTTTGGTTTTTAAATTTTTTTCGATGGAGATTAAGTTAGTTGATTTATTTTCACATCACGACATAGTAACGTACGGCTACATATGTGCAAAGCACCTAAATATTTGTTCATCTGGGACCTTTATGAAATAATCATCAGTACCGCTTTAACCTTTTGAGTGCCAAAGACGGCAAATCACGTCGACGGAAAGCTGTGCCCCAGACGCCACGACGTCATTCGCCGCTATACAATGCCATAGTATCAGCTGTCAGCTTGGCGTTTGGGACACAGCTTTCCCTCAACGAGCTGGGCGGTAAAGAGGTTAAAGACTGGCAATTACAGTAATGCAAAGCCTGGCATCTTCTCACCGCAGTTTCTATTTTAATTTCACCATTGTAGTATGTTTGTGGTAGTAGGTATCTATACATGTAGATATATACACTGTCTGGGGTGCACGTCACATGGGATGCTGCGTCTAGTTACACGCGAGCCGAAGGAGAGAGTGGACATGTGACATTGCTATATGTGCGTGTGGCGAGTGATTCCACGGAACAACACGTAACAAACACGTTACAAACATATACCTTTACAAGTTTACAGGCAGTTCCTACAACCATAAGCTTGTTATATAAAAAATACTCTAGATAATGTTAACCATAATGATATGATTGAACCTTCGGTTAGACAATAGGATAGAAATGTAGAATGAATAATTTCACTCCAAACCAATGTTTAATTAAAAGTCCAGTATAAATCTAAAATTTTGGGATTTTTGAGAATATAATTGCTCAAAGGTTAACTTAGATCCCTGGATAAGTTTGCCTTTGTTCGTCGCTTAAGTAGTTTGAATGTACCTGCGATTTCGTTTTAAATGTTAAGTAAATAATTATTTTTTACGGAATTTGTGGTTGAAAATGGATAGACTTGGATCCAATTGTATTTAATCCTATTGGCATTCGCGTAGATGTAAAACAATATTATATCAAGTTAAATACTCGTATACCGCCATTTTCAACCACAGATAAGTTCTTAGATAAGAGTTATGTTCGCATTGACAGACAAATTAACTTTGATGCAATATAAGGATCAATTAACTTTTCTGTTGCCTGTCGCCATGGTGATGTCCCCTGGGTTGGGTTACTATTTAAAACTACGATTTTCGGCGGCAATATTCGACAAAAATGTTGTAATTGCAGCAGTTGTAAGCCGATTCTTATTTAGAATATCTCTTGAAAATACCAATATTATCAACATTTTTCTCAGAAGTTTAATCACCATTGTCTCCTGGGTGTCGGGACAGAATAACAACTAGAAAAAGTTGATCCACCCATAAATTTATATCGGACAACCTCACACAAATCAACCTCGTCCCAAAGTATGATTACTAGACCTCGATATACATACCTATAATCGTAAAAGATCTTGACTCTCAATGGATTTGAGTGACTGCTTACTTAGATAATCTTGGATCCTTTTTACGTCTTCAGGGAACCGAACCATTGAAATGCCTTCTGTGGTGGGTGCACAGAAAATTCATAGAAGATGAGTACCTATTATTTCTATTAGAATTTCAAATTTTAGCAAAGTTGAGTCAAGACTTTTTTCTGTCATTAATAATACATCAACGACCGTTGTTTTGATTTTTATTATAACGATATTTTTGACAACTTGTGAAGATTTTGTCTTTAATGCGAACATGCACTAAAAAATAAAGGTCTTACAAACTTTTAACGGATCATGTTTGGTGTCAATTTAGGTTGACATTTTATTGCATTATCAGTGGATTAATTGAAAAATGATCCATTGACAAAGGACACCGTTGTAAAGGATCCATTGACAAAGGACACCGTTGAAAAAGAAACCACCGTTGGTTTTGTGACGCGTCCAATGACGCATATGCTGCTGTCATATACGCTCGTGTGGTAGACTGCCAAGGAAACGTACACATATCACTGATAGCCTCTAAAACAAAGGTTGCCCCGATTAAGAGAGTGTCAATACCGCGACTCGAGTTGTGTGGAGCCGTACTGCTCACCAAGTTACTTGTAGAAGTAACCAAAGTTTTGGACGTGAGTAAAAGTAACGTCCACGCCTGGACCGACTCAGCTATTGTCCTGTCGTGGCTTAATAGTCAACCGAACCGTTGGAAGACATTCGTGGCGAACCGTGTAACCGAAATTATTACTTCACTGGAGCCTAGTCAGTGGGCACACGTCTCATCCAAAGATAACCCAGCAGATCTTGCTTCGAGGGGCATCATGTACACTGGGGTCCCAAAATCAAACGCAATTGATGTATGTCGACAACTGTATTGAACAAACACACCACTGCTGCTAGCGACAAAAAACTCAATGATTCTTCAAACCTTAAGACAAATTAAGTAAACACATCGTTCGCGTGATGCAGCTTTTGCAACGCTCGGTACAGTGACATCTAGCGACGCATTCGTAAAACGTTATAATTTAAACAAAGTGTTATAAATTGGATGCGGATTGAAGTTTAACAATTTAAATATTTTTTGATAATACAGACAATAGGTTTTCTGCTCATAAAGTCAAATTAAAATATCAGAAATTGCTACTACTAGCGCCATCTGTTGTTGACTAGATGAACTATATATTATTTTAACTAATGTTTTTTAGTTAAAAACTGAACATACCGCCCGCCAAGGACGCGGTGAGAAACCCTGTCCTTAAAGAACTAATGTAATACAAACAAAACAACATGCGAACTTTGTGATAAAAATTACACAATCTAAAATTACATTTCCATCCATACATAATGGAATAAAACAGTAGGTACATTGCACGGGAACGCAACATACAAAAATTTATTTAAAACTAAACAAAGTTTACTTAACTAACATGCAACAGAAAAATCTTAAATCAAAATGTTACAAAATTGTTTTAAATAATGCAAGGACATGCTTCATTTTAGTCAAGCAATGGGTAAGCAACACAATTTGCTTACGGGCCTTTTGATTATATTGCCCTTACACTTTAAGCTAACCACTCTAGTAACGCCGTCTAGACCAGGGTGTTTTTCGACTATAAGGCCGTATAACCACTTAGCAGGTGGTAAATCATCCTCCTTTACTAACACCACGTTGCCAATAGAAGGTTCGGGAGTATGATGAGACCACTTATAGCGATGGTAGAACTGAGTTAGGTATTCGCGCGACCAGCGGTGCCAAAATTGTTGCACCATCCTTTGAGTTAGCTGCCATCTCTTCAAACTACTCACATTGCTGGAACGATAATCATCTTCAGGTATTAAAACCAATGGTTCTCCTACAAGAAAGTGTCCTGGCGTTAAAGGAGTTGGATCATCTTTACTACTCGTGAGTTGCGATAAGGGTCTAGAGTTAAGACAAGCTTCAATTTGAGTTAGCACTGTTGTCATCTCCTCAAAGGTCAATGTCGTGTCACCTATTACTCGTTTGAGGTGATGTTTCGTAGACTTTACTCCTGCCTCCCAAAGTCCACCAAAATTAGGAGAGTGAGGAGGGATAAAATGCCAACAAGTATTATTAGTTGCAAGTTGTTCTGCTATTTCCCTTGTCACTCTTGAGTTCTCTTGTGCAAATAAATGTTTCAACTCGCGTGCGGCACCCACAAAGTTTGTGCCGTTGTCACTCCACAAATCTACACAGTGACCTCGTCTTGATTCAAAGCGTTTGAAAGCAGCAAGAAATCCTTGTGATGTTAAATCACTAACTGCTTCCAAATGTATGGCTCTAGTAGCCATGCAAATGAAAAGGCAAATATAGCCTTTGTAGGCGTGGTGACCTCTACCCTTCGAAGTTCACATGCTGATTGGACCCGCGTAGTCAACCCCACTTCGAAGAAATGGCCTTTCTGCCGTGGCTCTAGCCGCTGGCAACTGACCCATAAATGGTTGAATAGTGGGTGCTGCGTATCTTACGCACTTAACGCATTTTTGAACATAGAATCGAACTAAATTTTTCGCACCTACCACCCAATATTTTGACCGTAAGTAATTGAGCATCAGTTGAGGTGCTCCATGCAATGTTTTCTCATGGGCATCAGCTACGACTAAATTTGTGAGATGCGACCGGTAAGGCAAAATTATTGGATGTTTCATGGTTTCACTGATCCCGGCGTGCTCTAGTCGACCACCAACTTTCAAGATTCCAAAATCATCTAAAACAGGATTTAATGAGGTAAGTTTACTCTTTTTATTTACTAACTTCTTTTCTTTCAGGTTATCCAGTTCTTCTTTAAAATGAATTTGTTGTGTGATTTTTATGCATGTACGTTGACTTTCAATCATTTCTTGTCTCGTAAGCCACTGTGTAACGTCTTCTTTATGGCAGTGCCTTATAAATCTTCGACAGTATGCTACAACACGGATTAGTCTTGTCAAGTTAGAAAATTTACTCATGATTTCCTTCTCAACGTCTGCATCTTGTCCACATGTATTTATTAAACATATCTTTTTTTATTTTTCCTCTAAATTTATATCTTTGATGTGTATTTTTGTGTAATTAATGTTTATATGTTTCAGCCACGACGGTCCCTCCTTCCACAGCTGGTCATCGGTAAACTGATGGATGCCCCTCGAAGCAAGATCTGCTGGGTTATCTTTGGATGAGACGTGTGCCCACTGACTAGGCTCCAGTGAAGTAATAATTTCGGTTACACGGTTCGCCACGAATGTCTTCCAACGGTTCGGTTGACTATTAAGCCACGACAGGACAATAGCTGAGTCGGTCCAGGCGTGGACGTTACTTTTACTCACGTCCAAAACTTTGGTTACTTCTACAAGTAACTTGGTGAGCAGTACGGCTCCACACAACTCGAGTCGCGGTATTGACACTCTCTTAATCGGGGCAACCTTTGTTTTAGAGGCTATCAGTGATATGTGTACGTTTCCTTGGCAGTCTACCACACGAGCGTATATGACAGCAGCATATGCGTCATTGGACGCGTCACAAAACCCTTGCAATTCAAAAAGCTTATCGTCTCCTGTAGTATTGATCCATCGAGGCAGCTTGAATTTCATAACTTGACTTAGGGTTTCGCGATAGCTAAGCCATTCTTTTAACAATGGAGGAGGTACCTCGTCATCCCACTCTATGCCGGACAGCCACAACTTTTGGATGAATATCTTAGCTGTTATAATTATCGGTGCCAACCAACCCAGAGGATCAAAAAGCCTAGATATGTCCGAGTCCGATATCACTTTTCGCTTAGTTACAGGAAATTTCAATTCTGGTAGCTGCACAGAATATTCAAATTCATCGCTGCTTCGGTTCCAGGTAAGACCTAAAATTCTCATTACTGTGTCTATCTTTAGCTTTACATTTTCTTCTGCTTTTTCATCTGATATCATTTCCATTAAACTTTCTCGATTGCTACACCATTTTTGAAGTTCAAATCCTCCTTTTGTCAACAGTTCATTCATTTCTTTATAGATTTGTTCTCCTTCTTCCACCGTGTTACAACCAGTCAAAAGATCATCCATGTAAAAGTGCTTTAGAACTCTTTCAGCGGTCCTTGGCATATCTTGACCTTCATCGTACGCGACTTGATGCAAGGTTCGCACAGCGAGATAAGGCGCAGAAGCCGTTCCAAAGGTGACCTGCAGTAACTTATAGTGTTTCAAGGGTTCATTTTGATTTTCCCGCCATAGTATCCTTTGATGATCTGTATCTTGCTCATGGACTAGCACTTGCCGATACATTTTTACGATATCGGCTACTAGGCATACAGGATACTGACGCCAACTCATTATAAGATGACGCAGATCAGGTTGCAGTTTGGGACCTATTAAAAGTGCATCGTTCAGGGATACACCGAGACTATTTTTGCATGACGCATCAAATACAACTCGTACCTTTGAAGTACTTTTGTCCTCCCTGATGACTGCATGGTGAGGTAAGTAGCAGGCTTTGTTGCGGTTTTTATTAGGATTGGTTACTTCGATCATGTGTTCCATCTTTACGTATTCTTGAACTACTTCCGAATATCTTTCCTTTAGATTTAAGTTCTTTTCCAGCTTTCTTTCTAGAAATGAAAACCGTTTAGCTGCGATAGTTTCAATGTTTCCATTAGTACATTCCGGTTTTGGTTCCCGAAATGGAAGTCTTACAATGTATCGACCAGAACTGTCTCTGGTAGTGGTGGCTGCGTATAATTCTTCGCACTTCTTCTCTTCTTCACTGTAAAGGTCCTTAGGATCTACAACAGGGTTATCATTTTCGAGTTCCCAAAATCGTTTCAGCATGTCATTTTCGTTGACATTAATATGATTAACGCTGATACTCTGATGTGATGAACTGTTCATGCTAATGGGCCCGGATAATATCCAGCCTAGAGCAGTTCTTTGGGCTGTCAGCGTACCTAATGGACCTTTGATTATTCCATCCAATAAGACTTGACCATAAACATCTGCTCCAAGCAGCATGTCAATTTTATTTGGGATGTTAAAGTTTGGATCAGCTAAGTTTAGGTCAGCAAACTCTGAATAAAACTCAACCACAACTTCCCTCTCAGGGAGAATTGATGTGAGTTTGCTGAGAACAAAAGCGTTTACACCTACGACAAAGTTCGGGTCATGAAGTGACTGGATCTCAACTTGAACTCTCGACTTAGAAGCTATATAAGCTCCTTGGTCACTTCCTAAGCCCGATATAGAGCTTTTGTGTGGTATTTTCTTTAATCCCAGTAGCTGAACAGCTGACTCGGTGATGAACGAAGCCTGAGACCCCTGATCGAGCAAACACCTAACAGTTACACTCGTGCCCGTTTTCGATTGAGCCTTAACTAAAGCCGTAGCCAATAAAATTTGACTATGACTGGTCGAAAAACAGGTTGTGATATTAGTGGTCTCATCGAAGGAATCTTGTGATGTATGTGCGTCAGTTGTCGCATGTGTGACTACCTTACGTTCAACTGAGTGATTGGACCCGACATTAGACTCAGTTGATTCGGCGTTAGTTTTGGGATGTAGTAAAGAGTGATGCTTTTTCTTACATATTCGGCACCTCGTGGTCTGACGGCATGAAAAGACAGAGTGACCTACATTCAGACAGTTAAAACATAAATTATTTGATTGGACGAAGCTACGACGTGAATCAATGTCAGTCTTTGAAAAAGCTTTACAAAATGCGATTTTATGCGTTTCAGAACAAAAAATACATAATGGCGCAAATGGCGTGGGCACGTGATGCACTTTTGGGTTTGTGTGTGAGACATGCTGATGAGTATTTCTTTGAACATTACTATTTTTTACAATTTTAGGATCAATGTTTTCCAGCGCTCTAAATCTGGTTTCCAAAAAGTCTTGAAACTGTTTATAAGTGGAAAAATCACCAGAGGTCTCACTCACCTTGAATTCCCACTGTTTGCGCGTTTCATTGTCTAATTTAAGGCACAAAATGTGTATCACTAGAATGTCCCAGTTAGTTATATCTACTCCAATGTTCCGCAAAGAATACAAACAATCATTGGTAGTGTCTAACAATTCTTTTAGTGCGCTTGCTGACTCGACGTTAATATTTCGTTGGCTCAAAAATCGCTTTAATATGCAACTTGACAAATATTTCTTGTTGCTGAACCTCTTTGTTAGCAATTCCCAACAAATATTATAATTGTCCGCAGTTATAGGGATATGTCGCAGAAGTTGTTCCGCCTCTCCCGTGAGATGTGCTTTTAAATAGTGCAATTTTTGCACGTCATCCAATGACTTGTTATTGTGTACGAGGGATGTAAATAGATCTCTAAAACTGATCCATTGAGTGTATGTTCCAGAAAACGGAGGTATAGATATCTTTGGCAGTCTAATTTGTTCACTTGAAGTGCTTTGCTTGCTTATTGGATTGGAAGCGTTCTGACCGCTGGAACGTTCTGCTTCGTATTTATTCAGCATATTCAGCATTTTCTTAAGGTCTGTCTTGTACATAAAATATAACTCTTCCGCATCTCCATACACGTCTTCCTGGACATAAACACTGGAATCCAATGCTGCTTGGTCTGAATCCTCTACCATCTTAGTGTGAGTTAAACGAAACTGAGTCCATAACTCGTCAAGCGCTTCCAGTCTAGTTTCAACATATTCCAAAGAAAAACGATCTTTAGGAGTTTTTTTCCAATTTGATTGAGCTCTCTGCATGCTTTGATACAAATCGTACTGCACTTTTATCTTAGCCTCCATAGTTATAATTTAAATTGAAGAACAAAATAAAGTTGAAAAAATTACAAGTCCAACTTTGATGCCAAATATTCTAAGTGTCTGGAACTTCCCTTGTGAATTTTCTAAGTGTTTGGGACTTAGTAAAAATCGGACATAGGTTCCCCGTCGTTCCACTTTATGAGAAATTATTCTAAGTCCTAACTAACACTTGAAATTTTTACAAGTCTAAAATAGTTCAAATTTTTCTAAGTCCAAATTTTTAAAGTTACCGTAAATTTAATGACCACTTTAGTACTAAATCCACTTTAAACTTAATGATCACTTTTGCACTAATTGAATGATATCATAATAAATGTACTCACAGTTTGTACGTCACTATTTTTCCCAACACTTGCTTACGTCACTCTGCTCTGCTTCCTGAAGTCCTTGGTGATGACGTCACAGGCGCTCTGCCTGCTGGTGTCTTCTTCGCCGCCCGTCCTTACACCTTCAGCAGCAAACCGCCACCGTGTCGGTGTACTCGTGGACCCGTCGTATCCCACAGGAACCGATCCGGCTCGAAGGACCATGTACACTGGGGTCCCAAAATCAAACGCAATTGATGTATGTCGACAACTGTATTGAACAAACACACCACTGCTGCTAGCGACAAAAAACTCAATGATTCTTCAAACCTTAAGACAAATTAAGTAAACACATCGTTCGCGTGATGCAGCTTTTGCAACGCTCGGTACAGTGACATCTAGCGACGCATTCGTAAAACGTTATAATTTAAACAAAGTGTTATAAATTGGATGCGGATTGAAGTTTAACAATTTAAATATTTTTTGATAATACAGACAATAGGTTTTCTGCTCATAAAGTCAAATTAAAATATCAGAAATTGCTACTACTAGCGCCATCTGTTGTTGACTAGATGAACTATATATTATTTTAACTAATGTTTTTTAGTTAAAAACTGAACAGACATTGACAAACGACACCTATTCATATGGATTAATTTTCAAATATCGAAAAAGTCCTGAAAATGGTCTACCTCTTTTGGCACCTGTAATTTAAAAGTTTTTAAGGTCTCAAAGTCAAAGACTTGCATCTAGTTGCACAAGGGTTCATTGACTGCAACGGAGATGACTTAACTTTGCGCGACCAGTGCCGTGGCGAGCGGTTGAACGAGAGATCCGAACGGCTGCTATACGAGTGAGCGGGATACACGTACCGCTGTCGCTGTCGCGCAAGCTCGTGCCATACCCGTAAGTCATAATAAGACTGTTACTTTAATAAAGGTATCGTTTCAACTCGCCGCTATACCGGGTACCGGGTGATCAATCCAAATGGGTCAGTAGGGAGAAGTCACAAACTATAAGAGATAGGGAAATCTGTTCTTGGGTGGATTAACTTTTTCTTGTTATTCTGCTCGGGACCCAGGAGACAATGGTGATTAAACGTCTTCGAAAACTGTTGATAATTTATAATATTGGTATTTGCAAGAGACTAGAGACCCCATTTTTTTTATAAATCTCAGTTTCTACTCGCTACTGAACCATTCAGATAGATCAAGCTAGTATAGCATTATACCAAAATTAGGCATTGTAGTTTTTACTATCATTTTGACCCTACACGCCAGTGGCTCCAACTGGTGAACAAAAACTGTATCCTTCATTTCAAGGTGGCTTAAATTTGTGTACTTTTGTGTGACTAGTATTAGTAGGTATTATGAAATGATCACTGTCATATTGTGTAATTATGTAATACATATTTGATCACTTTACGTTAAAACGTCGGTAATAGTACATTACATACCTAACTAAGACGGAATGTTAATGTCACAGATCGTATGTGTTTGTGGCCCGAATCGAAGGTGAGAACCAGAAATATGTGATCTAGGGAACTACCGTGAGTCTCAGACATATTAAAATACATAACCCGTTCATGTATTTTAATATGTGATTTGGGGCTTTACGAATTACCGCCCATGGTGTGCCTAATGTTTTGCCTTGCCTTGGCCAGTAAGTGAGATTTTTTCCCCGTTCAGCGGGCAGAAAATCCTACTTGCGGCCTAGGGTGACGTGAATATGCCCAAGATCGCAATTCACGCGAGGTTAGATGGGTCACGAAAAATTCACGACAGAACACGTTTAGGGAGGGAGGGGTATAAGGTGACCTCACGTGTATTTTTCTACACTGAACGAAGAAAAAATCTACCACATTAGTAGATAGTTTTTCTCGGTTTCGTAAAAACAAATTTTCACTTGATAAATCTTACCTCAAAATAGAGTCTATTTTACGAAATTCTCACAAAAAAATACACGTGGGGTTGTGAGGGGGAGGGAGGGGTAACAAATAACCTCACCAAATATCACCAGGGGGGAGGGGGGTCAAAAAGCAGCCGAAAAAACCTCACGTGATTTTTGCACAAGCCCCAACCAGGTGGTCTGAGGTGGCGATCTGAGTCATTCACGAAGTCGCCGCCCTAGGTATGTGATGTGCTTATTCACGGCGTGTTTTACCTAATAAACTTGTTCGTGTTATAATATCAAAATAAATATAAATGTAGCTTCACTAGAAATATTTGGACATTGGAATATTTCATGTTTATAAAAATGCGTAGTTGTCAAATGGTCAGTTTTTAAGAAATACACCCTTCGTTAGGGACTACGTGGATTTGTGTGAATTGTTTTTGTACATTAATTTCGTAAAAGAGTTGTATTTCTAGTGAAGCGACTTTAACTAGTTACCTATAGAGATGATTATCTCGTTTGACTGTCTGTACACGTAAATAAGAAACTTTTTGTATATAAAAAATGCAAACAATAAATGAAATGTGTAAATTGTTGTTTTATTTTATACACTGAGTATATGAAAATCCAGGATCGGAAATTCGGATAAATATTTACCTAAAGTTGACGGAATCCTATTGTTATCTCACTAACAATAACCGAATTTCCGAATCATCGATGAGAGAGTATTGCTGTTCTTTATTTATGCGATCGCCTACATACCTAACACAGATAAGCTAAAGACAAAAATGGCGGACGGCGTTATAGTCTGTTCATGACTTTTCTATATCCCATTAATATAATTCAGCTTTCTAGTGAAATTTTTTCAAGCACATTTTTTTGTGCTAGTAAGATAATAATTAACCATTTCAAATATATATATCAAAAATGGATCAAGTAGCCTATTGCTTCATCGTTCGTTGAAAAAATTGAACATTGTCTGCTCGGCTCCAGTCTGCATAGGATGTATTCCAGTAAAACAAATAAATTCGTTAAATAATGTATTTATATCAATTCAATATACTACATATTGCGTATTTAAAAACATACAAAATTAACTAACAAAGTATATACAATACTAAACCTATTCATGCGAGATCATACAAATTCATTGCAAATACATAAGTCAGATTCACTTGGCACTAAAACACAGAATAAAAACTTTGAATTAATATGCCTAGAAACGTAGTGAGTGCTTGAAGTTAGCCACGGGCTAAGTTTAAGTCAAACTCACAAGCACGTATAGATTCAATATGAATAAATATTAAGGGACAGTTTAACACAAATCGACGGTCCTGGGTTCGAACCCCGGCAAGAACAAATATTCGTGTGATGAACTCGAATATTTGTTCGTGGGTCATGGATGTTATCTATATATGCACTAGCTGACCCGGCGAACTTTGTACCGCCTGAAAGTCGATAAATGTAGAGATAGCTTACTATTAATCCCACGGGAACGTGATAAAAAGTATCCTGTGTCCTTCTCCTGGTTCTAAGCTACCTCCCCACCAATTTTCAGCCAAATCAGTTCAGCCGTTCTTGAGTTATAAATGACCATAGTTATGCAGAAAGCGACCAAACTCATTCATTGATTAAGACTTAAGTCACTTTGACAAAAAATCTACGGTGGTCGCTTTCTGCTTCTGCATAACTATAGTCAAATAGTGTAACTATCACGACTTTCTTATATATATATATATATATATATATATTTGTATATATTATATATATCGTCGCCTAGTACCCATAGTACAAGCTTTGCTTAGTTTATGACTAGGTCGATTAGTGTAAGATTGTCCCTTAATATTTATTTTTATTTAAGTATTTATATAGCGGCCCAAACATAACTTGTCCGGCTATATTTTGAAATACAACATATTTCAAAGTAAACAATTACTTTACCAAAAGTATTGAGCCGTGCGTGTCATTACAATGTCACTAACATTTTAAGTTTCAATCGACAATTTAAATATTTACGATAAAACGTATACCCTAAATTTTGGGAAATATTACCAATACTCCCAATATTTAAACTGACAAAACAAAAAATATTCCATACATATAGTAAGGTTATTTTTTTACGTCACCTTAGCTAAACCACGTAAAACTTTAGACAAACCGCGGGCGGTAAATCGTAAAGCCCCAGATCGCATATTTATGGCCCTCGCCTTCAGTTCGGGCCACAAACACCTAAGATCTGGAACCATCTATAATTCACCGCCCTAGGCATGTAATATGCTATCACCTCGATGTGTCGGACGTGTCTAGTAGATTTTACGCACGCTCTATAAGTTTTCACCCTCAATAGGGGACGTGTACAACGAAGGAGACTGGTGTCGCCGAACCACATCATCATTTACCTCAAGACTCGAAATTGACATTTTCTCAAACATGCAATTAAATGTCGTCATAACGCGCGTTAACTGTTTCGGGCAGAACAACTCGAGAGAACTGAATTTCTCTTTGTTAAAAATAAGTCTTCACTTGTTGAATACTTCGAAATAGCGAGTCTTGTTTACGGATCTTTTGGCGAAAAAAAATACACGTGAGGTTGTGAGGGGGAGGGGGGGTTAGCATTTAGCAAAGGACCGCACCAAATATCACCAGGGGTGGGGGGGGGTCAAAAAGTAGCCGAAAAAACCTCACGTGATTTGTGCACAAGCCCCAACATTGAAGGCCTAGACCGGAAAGTATGTTTTTAAACATGGCGTCTGTGTTGATGAACATGCTAAACAACTGAATTATATTTTGGGTGGTATATTTTTTTATTTCATTGCATGTTTGAGAAGAGCACTATACATGCCTTAGCCGTGAAAAGGGCTTGCCGGCTTCGTATCACTATCCGTCTATACCTACTCACCCGGCAAGCCCTTCTTTCACGGCGACTGCAGTAATGCTGCCCCCTATATTACCATATCAGCTACAGAAATACCAGGCTCTCTAACTACTGACATACTACACTTTAATGAAGCTACATCAACTTCATTTTACGCGTACAACCGATCAATCCAATTGTATCTGTACCACATGTACTAAATCGTTAAAAATCACGGCCAAACCAACCTAAGTCTCCTGTTCTTCCTGTTCCTCCTGCTCTTCCTGTTCCTCCTGCTCTTCCTGTTCCTGTTCATGTTCCTGTCCCCAAGCGTCTCCGACTATATACGTCTCCTGACCTTCAGCGTACATAGCCACATCCTGAGCTATCTCCACCTCGACGACTTCTTTATCCCCAACGTAATACTCCTTATCGCTGTTAGCGTTATGCGCTCTCAAATGGTAGTTCAAATGGCTGGACTGTTTGAATCGTTTCTGACATATCGCGCATTGGAAGGGAGCTACATGTGTATGCGTGCGCATATGTTGCTTCAAATGCACGGATTGGCAGAACTTCTTGTCGCAGATGACGCATCTGTAAGGCTTTACCTGTAACGATACACATACATTGATATACAGGGTGGAATTTTTTTATGGGCCCTGGAGGGGAACTACCTTAAATCCTTTAGTTAGCTCATTTTACTGAAAGGAAACATTCCTTTATTTTTAAAAAGAAACAAAACTGTATTCAAAGATTTTCCAAAATTTTCTAGCCTCAACCGGGAAAAAACTTGTAATAAGTATAAAATTTCATGGAATCTCGTACAACAGATGAGTGTAGGGCTAAGTTTACTGGATACATTTTATCCTGAACAATAATCCTACTGATTCGTGAAATAAAATATCGAGGGTTTATTTTTTTTAATTTTTAGTTGGTTCGATTCCCGGATGAGGCAAGCAATTTTTGGAAAATATTTGAATCCAGTTTAGTTTCTTTTAAAAAATAAAGGAATGTTTCCTTTCAGTAAAATGAGCTAACTAAAGGATTTAAGGTAGTTCCTCTCCAGGGCCCATAGAAAAATTCCACCCGGTATATTGATGAAAAATATATTCAATATTGTCAACGCATTAAAACAAAAAAATATATATACCTAATCATAAATAGTTAATTTATAGTTACACGTCATAATCAGCCTGGTTAAATGATTTAATACACATTCAACGCTAATATTAACATAAAAATCGATAACAATGTTAATTATAAATCATTCAAAGTAAACTATACGGAACACTCCTCGCTCCGTGTCGTTCTATTTATATTAGGAACTTATATTTGGTCGTAAAGTACATCAAAATTATCCCACTCGGCCGCCCAAAGTACCGCTGGATATATCCGGTTGAGAATGATCTGCGTGAGCTCGGAGCCGCAAACCGGCGAGATTGCGCAGGATCGGGTAAAGTGGCGAGCTCTTGTGTCGGAGGCCAAAACTCATTTCAAGCGCAGTTAGTTTTGACAATCGTTTTCTTTCTAAAATGACGACCGTCACATACCTTGGTGTGTATGCGGAGGTGCTGGTCGAGGCCGCTCTTCTGAGTGAAGGCCTTGGGGCAGAAGGTGCGGCGGTCGCCCAATGTACAGATTGGCAAATGGAAAAAAAAAAAAAAAAAGACGCATCTGTAAGGCTTTACCTTGGTGTGTATGCGGAGGTGCTGGTCGAGGCCGCTCTTCTGCGTGAAGGCCTTGGGGCAGAAGGTGCAGGGGAAGGGGCGGTCACTTCAAATATACAGATTGGCAGAACTTATCGCAGATGAAAAAAGAAAAAAAAAGGCGAAGAAAGAAGACTCATCTAAAGCTTGACCTTGGTGTGTATGCGGAGGTGCTGGTCGAGGCCGCTCTTCTGCGTGAAGGCCTTGGGGCAGAAGGTGCAGGGGAAGGGCCGGTCGCCGGTGTGCATGCGCATGTGCTGCTGCACGCCGCCCTGCTGCGTGAACCGCTTGCGGCACACGCTGCACTCGAACGGCTTCAGCTTCACGTGGGCAGAGTTCGTGTGGTCCGTCAGCTGGTCTATCGTCTCGAAGCCTTGCCCGCACACCTGGGAAAGAATGATAATGGATAAGCAATTTTATAGCACAGAAATGATAATTAAACAACCGATTTACTGATAAAAAGAAACATGGACTCTGAATAGAGTACACTAGAAGTTCGCCTGGCACACGTTCATATAATTTTTGTTCTCGAAAGTAAAGGTAATTTTTACCTTGCTTAGCAGCTGTATATACCAGGTGACCAGGAGTTAGTGGAAGTCTACTTACCAATCCACTTTTATGAATGGTTTGGAAAGCATTACTAGTATATTAAAAGTCAGCAGAAGCACGCCTTTTGGTCCTTTCTGTTCCTTAAATTACCAGGCCGGCAGCAGGCCGCACACTCACCTGGCACACGTGCGGCGCGCTGGCGGCGGGGGTGAGCGGCGCCTCGCACACCTGGCAGCGCGGCCCGCGGTAGCAGGCCGGCAGCAGGCCGCACACTCACCTGGCACACGTGCGGCGCGCTGGCGGCGGGCGTGAGCGGCGCCTCGCACACCTGGCAGCGCGGCCCGCGGTAGCAGGCCGGCAGCAGGCCGCACACTCACCTGGCACACGTGCGGCGCGCTGGCGGCGGGGGTGAGCGGCGCCTCGCACACCTGGCAGCGCGGCCCGCGGTAGCAGGCCGGCAGCAGGCCGCACACTCACCTGGCACACGTGCGGCGCGCTGGCGGCGGGCGTGAGCGGCGCCTCGCACACCTGGCAGCGCGGCCCGCGGTAGCAGGCCGGCAGCAGGCCGCACACTCACCTGGCACACGTGCGGCGCGCTGGCGGCGGGCGTGAGCGGCGCCTCGCACACCTGGCAGCGCGGCCCGCGGTAGCAGGCCGGCAGCAGGCCGCACACTCACCTGGCACACGTGCGGCGCGCTGGCGGCGGGGGTGAGCGGCGCCTCGCACACCTGGCAGCGCGGCCCGCGGTAGCAGGCCGGCAGCAGGCCGCACACTCACCTGGCACACGTGCGGCGCGCTGGCGGCGGGGGTGAGCGGCGCCTCGCACACCTGGCAGCGCGGCCCGCGGTAGCAGGCCGGCAGCAGGCCGCACACTCACCTGGCACACGTGCGGCGCGCTGGCGGCGGGGGTGAGCGGCGCCTCGCACACCTGGCAGCGCGGCCCGCGGTAGCAGGCCGGCAGCAGGCCGCACACTCACCTGGCACACGTGCGGCGCGCTGGCGGCGGGGGTGAGCGGCGCCTCGCACACCTGGCAGCGCGGCCCGCGGTAGCAGGCCGGCAGCAGGCCGCACACTCACCTGGCACACGTGCGGCGCGCTGGCGGCGGGGGTGAGCGGCGCCTCGCACACCTGGCAGCGCGGCCCGCGGTAGCAGGCCGGCAGCAGGCCGCACACTCACCTGGCACACGTGCGGCGCGCTGGCGGCGGGCGTGAGCGGCGCCTCGCACACCTGGCAGCGCGGCCCGCGGTAGCAGGCCGGCAGCAGGCCGCACACTCACCTGGCACACGTGCGGCGCGCTGGCGGCGGGGGTGAGCGGCGCCTCGCACACCTGGCAGCGCGGCCCGCGGTAGCAGGCCGGCAGCAGGCCGCACACTCACCTGGCACACGTGCGGCGCGCTGGCGGCGGGGGTGAGCGGCGCCTCGCACACCTGGCAGCGCGGCCCGCGGTAGCAGGCCGGCAGCAGGCCGCACACTCACCTGGCACACGTGCGGCGCGCTGGCGGCGGGCGTGAGCGGCGCCTCGCACACCTGGCAGCGCGGCCCGCGGTAGCAGGCCGGCAGCAGGCCGCACACTCACCTGGCACACGTGCGGCGCGCTGGCGGCGGGGGTGAGCGGCGCCTCGCACACCTGGCAGCGCGGCCCGCGGTAGCAGGCCGGCAGCAGGCCGCACACTCACCTGGCACACGTGCGGCGCGCTGGCGGCGGGCGTGAGCGGCGCCTCGCACACCTGGCAGCGCGGCCCGCGGTAGCAGGCCGGCAGCAGGCCGCACACTCACCTGGCACACGTGCGGCGCGCTGGCGGCGGGCGTGAGCGGCGCCTCGCACACCTGGCAGCGCGGCCCGCGGTAGCAGGCCGGCAGCAGGCCGCACACTCACCTGGCACACGTGCGGCGCGCTGGCGGCGGGGGTGAGCGGCGCCTCGCACACCTGGCAGCGCGGCCCGCGGTAGCAGGCCGGCAGCAGGCCGCACACTCACCTGGCACACGTGCGGCGCGCTGGCGGCGGGGGTGAGCGGCGCCTCGCACACCTGGCAGCGCGGCCCGCGGTAGCAGGCCGGCAGCAGGCCGCACACTCACCTGGCACACGTGCGGCGCGCTGGCGGCGGGGGTGAGCGGCGCCTCGCACACCTGGCAGCGCGGCCCGCGGTAGCAGGCCGGCAGCAGGCCGCACACTCACCTGGCACACGTGCGGCGCGCTGGCGGCGGGGGTGAGCGGCGCCTCGCACACCTGGCAGCGCGGCCCGCGGTAGCAGGCCGGCAGCAGGCCGCACACTCACCTGGCACACGTGCGGCGCGCTGGCGGCGGGGGTGAGCGGCGCCTCGCACACCTGGCAGCGCGGCCCGCGGTAGCAGGCCGGCAGCAGGCCGCACACTCACCTGGCACACGTGCGGCGCGCTGGCGGCGGGGGTGAGCGGCGCCTCGCACACCTGGCAGCGCGGCCCGCGGTAGCAGGCCGGCAGCAGGCCGCACACTCACCTGGCACACGTGCGGCGCGCTGGCGGCGGGGGTGAGCGGCGCCTCGCACACCTGGCAGCGCGGCCCGCGGTAGCAGGCCGGCAGCAGGCCGCACACTCACCTGGCACACGTGCGGCGCGCTGGCGGCGGGCGTGAGCGGCGCCTCGCACACCTGGCAGCGCGGCCCGCGGTAGCAGGCCGGCAGCAGGCCGCACACTCACCTGGCACACGTGCGGCGCGCTGGCGGCGGGCGTGAGCGGCGCCTCGCACACCTGGCAGCGCGGCCCGCGGTAGCAGGCCGGCAGCAGGCCGCACACTCACCTGGCACACGTGCGGCGCGCTGGCGGCGGGGGTGAGCGGCGCCTCGCACACCTGGCAGCGCGGCCCGCGGTAGCAGGCCGGCAGCAGGCCGCACACTCACCTGGCACACGTGCGGCGCGCTGGCGGCGGGGGTGAGCGGCGCCTCGCACACCTGGCAGCGCGGCCCGCGGTAGCAGGCCGGCAGCAGGCCGCACACTCACCTGGCACACGTGCGGCGCGCTGGCGGCGGGGGTGAGCGGCGCCTCGCACACCTGGCAGCGCGGCCCGCGGTAGCAGGCCGGCAGCAGGCCGCACACTCACCTGGCACACGTGCGGCGCGCTGGCGGCGGGGGTGAGCGGCGCCTCGCACACCTGGCAGCGCGGCCCGCGGTAGCAGGCCGGCAGCAGGCCGCACACTCACCTGGCACACGTGCGGCGCGCTGGCGGCGGGGGTGAGCGGCGCCTCGCACACCTGGCAGCGCGGCCCGCGGTAGCAGGCCGGCAGCAGGCCGCACACTCACCTGGCACACGTGCGGCGCGCTGGCGGCGGGGGTGAGCGGCGCCTCGCACACCTGGCAGCGCGGCCCGCGGTAGCAGGCCGGCAGCAGGCCGCACACTCACCTGGCACACGTGCGGCGCGCTGGCGGCGGGGGTGAGCGGCGCCTCGCACACCTGGCAGCGCGGCCCGCGGTAGCAGGCCGGCAGCAGGCCGCACACTCACCTGGCACACGTGCGGCGCGCTGGCGGCGGGGGTGAGCGGCGCCTCGCACACCTGGCAGCGCGGCCCGCGGTAGCAGGCCGGCAGCAGGCCGCACACTCACCTGGCACACGTGCGGCGCGCTGGCGGCGGGGGTGAGCGGCGCCTCGCACACCTGGCAGCGCGGCCCGCGGTAGCAGGCCGGCAGCAGGCCGCACACTCACCTGGCACACGTGCGGCGCGCTGGCGGCGGGGGTGAGCGGCGCCTCGCACACCTGGCAGCGCGGCCCGCGGTAGCAGGCCGGCAGCAGGCCGCACACTCACCTGGCACACGTGCGGCGCGCTGGCGGCGGGCGTGAGCGGCGCCTCGCACACCTGGCAGCGCGGCCCGCGGTAGCAGGCCGGCAGCAGGCCGCACACTCACCTGGCACACGTGCGGCGCGCTGGCGGCGGGGGTGAGCGGCGCCTCGCACACCTGGCAGCGCGGCCCGCGGTAGCAGGCCGGCAGCAGGCCGCACACTCACCTGGCACACGTGCGGCGCGCTGGCGGCGGGGGTGAGCGGCGCCTCGCACACCTGGCAGCGCGGCCCGCGGTAGCAGGCCGGCAGCAGGCCGCACACTCACCTGGCACACGTGCGGCGCGCTGGCGGCGGGGGTGAGCGGCGCCTCGCACACCTGGCAGCGCGGCCCGCGGTAGCAGGCCGGCAGCAGGCCGCACACTCACCTGGCACACGTGCGGCGCGCTGGCGGCGGGCGTGAGCGGCGCCTCGCACACCTGGCAGCGCGGCCCGCGGTAGCAGGCCGGCAGCAGGCCGCACACTCACCTGGCACACGTGCGGCGCGCTGGCGGCGGGGGTGAGCGGCGCCTCGCACACCTGGCAGCGCGGCCCGCGGTAGCAGGCCGGCAGCAGGCCGCACACTCACCTGGCACACGTGCGGCGCGCTGGCGGCGGGGGTGAGCGGCGCCTCGCACACCTGGCAGCGCGGCCCGCGGTAGCAGGCCGGCAGCAGGCCGCACACTCACCTGGCACACGTGCGGCGCGCTGGCGGCGGGGGTGAGCGGCGCCTCGCACACCTGGCAGCGCGGCCCGCGGTAGCAGGCCGGCAGCAGGCCGCACACTCACCTGGCACACGTGCGGCGCGCTGGCGGCGGGGGTGAGCGGCGCCTCGCACACCTGGCAGCGCGGCCCGCGGTAGCAGGCCGGCAGCAGGCCGCACACTCACCTGGCACACGTGCGGCGCGCTGGCGGCGGGCGTGAGCGGCGCCTCGCACACCTGGCAGCGCGGCCCGCGGTAGCAGGCCGGCAGCAGGCCGCACACTCACCTGGCACACGTGCGGCGCGCTGGCGGCGGGGGTGAGCGGCGCCTCGCACACCTGGCAGCGCGGCCCGCGGTAGCAGGCCGGCAGCAGGCCGCACACTCACCTGGCACACGTGCGGCGCGCTGGCGGCGGGGGTGAGCGGCGCCTCGCACACCTGGCAGCGCGGCCCGCGGTAGCAGGCCGGCAGCAGGCCGCACACTCACCTGGCACACGTGCGGCGCGCTGGCGGCGGGGGTGAGCGGCGCCTCGCACACCTGGCAGCGCGGCCCGCGGTAGCAGGCCGGCAGCAGGCCGCACACTCACCTGGCACACGTGCGGCGCGCTGGCGGCGGGCGTGAGCGGCGCCTCGCACACCTGGCAGCGCGGCCCGCGGTAGCAGGCCGGCAGCAGGCCGCACACTCACCTGGCACACGTGCGGCGCGCTGGCGGCGGGGGTGAGCGGCGCCTCGCACACCTGGCAGCGCGGCCCGCGGTAGCAGGCCGGCAGCAGGCCGCACACTCACCTGGCACACGTGCGGCGCGCTGGCGGCGGGGGTGAGCGGCGCCTCGCACACCTGGCAGCGCGGCCCGCGGTAGCAGGCCGGCAGCAGGCCGCACACTCACCTGGCACACGTGCGGCGCGCTGGCGGCGGGGGTGAGCGGCGCCTCGCACACCTGGCAGCGCGGCCCGCGGTAGCAGGCCGGCAGCAGGCCGCACACTCACCTGGCACACGTGCGGCGCGCTGGCGGCGGGGGTGAGCGGCGCCTCGCACACCTGGCAGCGCGGCCCGCGGTAGCAGGCCGGCAGCAGGCCGCACACTCACCTGGCACACGTGCGGCGCGCTGGCGGCGGGCGTGAGCGGCGCCTCGCACACCTGGCAGCGCGGCCCGCGGTAGCAGGCCGGCAGCAGGCCGCACACTCACCTGGCACACGTGCGGCGCGCTGGCGGCGGGCGTGAGCGGCGCCTCGCACACCTGGCAGCGCGGCCCGCGGTAGCAGGCCGGCAGCAGGCCGCACACTCACCTGGCACACGTGCGGCGCGCTGGCGGCGGGGGTGAGCGGCGCCTCGCACACCTGGCAGCGCGGCCCGCGGTAGCAGGCCGGCAGCAGGCCGCACACTCACCTGGCACACGTGCGGCGCGCTGGCGGCGGGCGTGAGCGGCGCCTCGCACACCTGGCAGCGCGGCCCGCGGTAGCAGGCCGGCAGCAGGCCGCACACTCACCTGGCACACGTGCGGCGCGCTGGCGGCGGGCGTGAGCGGCGCCTCGCACACCTGGCAGCGCGGCCCGCGGTAGCAGGCCGGCAGCAGGCCGCACACTCACCTGGCACACGTGCGGCGCGCTGGCGGCGGGCGTGAGCGGCGCCTCGCACACCTGGCAGCGCGGCCCGCGGTAGCAGGCCGGCAGCAGGCCGCACACTCACCTGGCACACGTGCGGCGCGCTGGCGGCGGGGGTGAGCGGCGCCTCGCACACCTGGCAGCGCGGCCCGCGGTAGCAGGCCGGCAGCAGGCCGCACACTCACCTGGCACACGTGCGGCGCGCTGGCGGCGGGGGTGAGCGGCGCCTCGCACACCTGGCAGCGCGGCCCGCGGTAGCAGGCCGGCAGCAGGCCGCACACTCACCTGGCACACGTGCGGCGCGCTGGCGGCGGGGGTGAGCGGCGCCTCGCACACCTGGCAGCGCACGCCCTTGCGCCGGCGCGTGTGCTCGTCGCGGTGGTGCGCGGAGTACTCGCAGCACGAGAAGAAGATCTGGTGGCACGTGCCGCCCGCGATGGTGGACGACGGCTGGAGGCACTCGAAGGGGCCGCTGAAATATACGATTACTTCTTCAATCCGTCCCTCATTACATCGTGATGACAGACTGGTTTTGCCGTAATGATCTGTCTGCATCGATCCCAGTCGTTGCCTGGTGGAATTTGCTTGCGGGGGTTGCTTGACTGGGTCAGACCGTCTGGTTGGTGAAAGGCCTCGGGACCCAACCACAGTTCACTTTATACCTAGGGCGATGAATTCGTAAAAGTTCCAGATCGCAGAGTTTGTGAAGGGAAAAGATTCACTTCAAAAACTTGGTTGAAACGATCGATATAATTGTCAATGTGTCATCTTAAGCAATGTGTTACTGTATTTTGTCCCAAATAAATAGAAAAAAAGCCCTTAAGGTCTTCGCACATTATGACAACACAACGGCGACTCGATTCTATGCCAGATATTGAAATTTAAGCCCTATGTCATATTTACTAGGTTTAATTTCAAAAAATGATATTAGTAGTGGACAACGAGTGGACGACGCGTCGGTGCATCGTCGAAATTAAACCTAGTAAATATGACATAGGGCTTAAATTTCAATATTTGGCATAGAATCGAGTCGCCGTTGAGTTGTTATAATGTGCGAAGACCTTGATTGTGTTCTATTTACATTATGTTTTATATCAGTACAACAAAAAACCCTGAACTCACGTGATAGGCTGTGCCTCCTTCTCTTTCTTCATGACAACCATCTTCTCTTTCATTTTATCGATCTTCCGTCTCTTCGTGGCGCTGACTGTATCCTCGTCCTGGTCTTCGGCTGCAATATTATGCCCATAATCACCACATAGCGATAGCAAAGAGAGCTTTCAATGCAAACAAATGTCTATTCAAATCCAGAATAGCACGTCATTTAAATAAATATCGGACAACCTTACGTAAATCGATCTCGACCCAAATTAAGCTCAAGAAGTCTTGTATTATGGGTACTAGACGACGATATACGTACTAAATATACACTTAAATACATAGAACAACCATGACCTAAACACAAATATTCGAGTTATATAGATAAATATACACTTAAATACATACAACAACCATGACCTAAGCACAAATATTCGAGTTCATCACGCAAATATTTGCCCTGGCCGGGATTCGGAGCCGGCACCGCCGGACACCTCTGATTCAATCATGCAAGGAGCCCTGAGCATGTAACTAGCTGACCTTTGATGATGTAGCTGAAGTTGGTGGAGTGACAGATGGTTTGTCACTTATTTATCACGAGATAAACGCAACTATCATAGGCCTGCAGTTCTGGACACCTCTGGTTCAATCATGCAAGGAGCCCTGAGCATGTAACTAGCTGACCTTTGATGATGTAGCTGAAGTTGGTGGAGTGACAGATGGTTTGTGACTTATTTATCACGAGATAAACGCAACTATCATAGGCCTGCAGTTCTGGACATCTCTGATTCAATCATGCAACGACGCGGTCGGCGGTCCCGGGTTCGAATCCCGGCCGGGGCAAATATTTGTGTGATGAACTCGAATATTTGTTCTTGGGTCATGGATGTTATCTATATATGTATGTATTTATATATTATGTATATCGTCGTCTAGTACCCATAGTACAAGCTTTGCTTAGTTTGGGACTAGGTCGATTTGTGTATGATTGTCCCATAATATTTATTATTATTATAGAGTCATGAGCATGTAAGTAGCTGACCTTTGATGATAATGTAGCTGACGTCGGCGGAGGCGAGGCTGGTGAGGCTGGTGGGCTCCATGCCTGACAGCATCTGCTGGGTGCGCCGCTCGATCAGCTGGCTCTCGGCCGCCATCCGCGCCTTTTTACCCTGCACCACAATAGTACGTTACGTATACGTAACAAGGGTGGTTAACGAGGAATAGACATGTTGACTAATTTTTTTTGAGGATGTAATCGATTCTATTTTTACAAGCTTTTATTTAACTTGCAATGTATGTATGTATCTAAGTATGTTTGTTCGGTTGGAATCTTGTAACTCAATTTTGAAGCAGATATCGTCATCCGATTGAGATCCGTCTCAGTGAGGATTTGATGAATATCCAAAGAAAAGTACAGTCGGCTACAAAAGCTTGTCACTAAAATGATTTTTTTGACAAACTTATATCCACACATTTGTACAGGTAGCACAACAGGAAGCTCCATTACTTACTGCAAATAGCTCCTGCGTCCACACAGCCGGATCCCCACTGGCGTAAGCATCGATGTGCTCCATGCGGGCATGGTTGCCCAGCGCTGTCTCATTGCTGAATGACTTGCCGCACAGTCTGCAGCAAACTGTGTCCACGTCTTCATCTTCGATGACTTCTTTCTGTAAGAGATCAAGAAATGTGATATACATATAAACACAACACAACAACACAAGAAATACGAACGAGCGACTGAGGACAAGGACACTCTTTGTAATTGGTATTAACGGCCAGTACTAGCAACCCTAGGCGTCACTTTCTAGCCAATCGCGTGGTCAAAGTGTGGAACAGTTTACCCGAATCCATGATTAGTGCACCCTCAGTGAACTCTTTCAAAAATCGACTAGACAAACACTTACAAACACAGAACACAAGTGAATAGTGATATGCACGCATCAGCTGTAAGCTGCCTGTGCATTAAATAAATAAAAGTTAGAAATGTTCTAGAACGAAGGGTTCCGTACCATCACATAAAAAAACGGCAAAAAGATCAGGTTTGTTGTATGGAAGCCCCAATTTGTTGTTAAAGCAGCAACCGAAATACATCAAAATTAACTGTCCAGCTATCACGGATCATGAGATACAGGCCCGTGATAGATGGGCAGACAGACAGCCGGTCGGACAGCGGAGTCTTAGTAATGGGTCAGGTTTTTACCCTTTGGGTACAGAACCAAAAAGCTTTTAGCGTGCATAGGAAATTACCAGGTTGTACTACAGCCAGAGTAGCATTTGCTTTAAGTTTTTAACGTCTAATCCAGGAATATTTAATAATAATTTAATAATTCTAACCCGGGACCGCCGACTCAGTAGGCAGGTGTCTACCAACCGAGCCGAGTACTTATTTATTCTTCAACCATAATAATTGTTTGCAAAATGTTGAACAAATTTTCTTGATGTTACGTTATATTTATTCTGCTTAAGCACTTTAAATTTTCTTTTATAATAATTTTCTAGGGCTATCAAATGACACTCCTAGTACATAAATAATTTATGCATGTGCTGCAAACACATAGTACCTATGATTTGCATTTCTCTGTAACAAACCATGTAGTTCTGTAAATAGACTTAAGGTCATCTATATAGTTATACCTTGTATAAGCAAATAAATGACTAATGCTGCTTAGCCAGCTCATCTAGCAACTACGCTTCGCTACTCTAGTCACGCGACATAGCATCGCCCGTCACTCTCATAGTACTACGAAGAAAGAGATAGGTAATATTTCTCACGCGAGAAAGATTCGTGTCACAGTTGTGCTAGAGGTGCCGGGTGAGAGTTCTAGCATAACCACTCAAAAATTAGCTTAAACGGTTAAAGCCAGCCATACATTGACAGTCTTTTAACACACATGAGACTCGAGATTAACCATACATTAAATATATTCAAACTGGTGAAGTCTAAGACAGTAAAGTCACATGGAAGGGATGCACACGGTACATCCAGACATTATATTTGTTTGCTGAACTTTTATTAGTGTGCTCTTTTTATACAAACCTGCTACTGAGGTATCATTTATTTGATTATCTGATTCAATTTGCAATAATTTGTAGAAGTTGAAGAAAACTAAATATTTACCTTTACCCTCGTCAGCTTGGGAGCTGGAACTACGTTGACCACTCGAAATGGCTTCTGTTGGTTGTTTATGTTAGCCATTCTGTTTCTCGAGAAAGGATCTGGAAACGTACACGTACAAATTTTAGAAAATCTAGATGTCCATAATTGTTGTTCATTTATCCAAATATTTTCGACTCCTCGAATATGCTCAATTGCATAAACAATCTGTCAAATGATAAAATAACACGCCTCTTACATGCTACAATCATTGTAAAATGTATTATCAAAATAAATGTTTTCGAAAAACCAGCGGGAACGCAAATGCATAATTGACAAAATATTATTTTTTATTTAGAAAAGCTTAGGCATGGGAGTCAAAGACACAGAAAAAAAGTAAAAATATTATCGATTTGCACAAGTAACCTTAAGAGATTTCTCGTATTTGGATGGGTTTATTAGTAAAATGATGCTTTCTATTGATAATACGAAAGAAAACATTGAATTTACCTCGTAAAAGTTGAAATCCACAGCGTCTCGGAATAGATTGGCGTTTGTTTTTTTTTTAATTAAAAAAAAGAAATCGAAAACAGAAAAAGTAAAAATTAAAAAAAAACTATAATGGCGATTCACAAAAATGTCAAAATACACTGACGTTTAGCGGCTAGCACTATTTTTATAGAAAATACTCAGTATTTACGGGAAATATCCTGGAAAAGCTAATAATTCACGAACGTAGCGTGGTTCAATAAGTGAATTGCGACGCCATTTCGTGGCTGGATGACGCATTACGTCAGGTTAGCTAGCGTCGGTTCCCGCTGTTCGCGTCGACTATTTTTATCTACAGCTATACTTCCTACTTTCATTAAACTCGTAAGAATAAGAAATATATTTAAAATAATGAATATGTAATGAAATATTATGCTAAAATGAATTATAAAACATTTATCTTGTCTTTAATTTTTGTGGCAAAAACATTTTATAGAAAGAGACAATTAGACAAAGAATGATAAGTAAGGTCCGATATACACATGCACGAAATAGTATCCAACTTCAATGTTTTGTCAATAGATTGTGTAACTAGGAGAATCGGGATTTTTGTTCCATTTGTTGTTTTTATTAAAAAATGGCTGCAAAGGCAACCACAATTAAAGAGGCAATAAAACGATGGGAAGACAAAACAGGCCAACAAGCCGCCACCGCTACTGAAGTGAGTTTGGTATTTCAGTGGCCACCCATAGAAAAGATGGACAACACTTTGTCTTGCCTAACTAACTGCGAGTAAGTTTTATTCCAATCTATTATTTATCAAATTTCAATTTGTCAAGTTTTTAAACCTAGTACTTAAATCGAGCAACCACATTTCAGAAAGTTGAGCCTCTCAACGAATCTGCTCGAGAAAGCCTCTGGGTTAAATAGTTTAAAGAAACTTCGTGTACTTTCTTTAGGAAGAAATTATATAAAGTCGTTCGCTGGAATGGTAAGTAAACAGATATATTCAGATGTAGACGTTTCTTGAATAACACATCACATCACGAATACTACTCCCGAAGTTGGGCGAATTTCATAGTGAGGGAGGCATTTCGGTGGAGGAATTAATACTACGGTCTGCGGGACTCGGTCAACTAGTCAGTAAGTAGTGTAGCGCCGGTGTTAACTTTGTCAACTTGACAGCTAGTGTATGGTAGCCATACGTTCCGGCAAAGAGCATATAATCACTACGTTTTACGTTCCGGGACGACATACGACAGGACAAAGACGTAGAGGAGTAGTATTGCGGCCCCACACTACTCCAATTTAGTGTAAGAGCCAATTTTTATTTTGTTGTCGATTTCCTTTTTCTCTGAGATTGCATTCATCAAATTTGGTGAGTTGGTTAAGTGTTTTATTCTGACCCAATTTCACGCTATGTCTACAAATTTTGCCATTGAGTTACACAAAATTTGTTACATAAATTGGCCCCAACTTTATCATCCATACTAATATTATAAATGCGAAAGTGTGTCTGTCTGTCTGTTACCTCTTCACGCTTAAACCGCTGAATCGATATTGATGAAATTTTATGACATAGGATAGTTTTCACCCTGGAAATTATCCCTAAAAAGATTGAAAAGTGAGTAAGTAATTCATGATGACATTGATGACCCTGTAGGAAATGTAATGATTAAACCAAAAGCACAATTGCTCTTACATTTGCTTAGGCGCTTTTAATAATCCCTTTTATTAACTACTAGCGACCCGCCCCGGCTTCGCACGGGTGCAATGCTGATAAATTATGCATGTATTATACATTATAAACCTTTCTCTTGAATCACTCTATCTATTAAAAAAAACCGCATCAAAATCCGTTGCGTAGTTTTAAAGATTTAAGCATACAAAGGGACATAGGGACATTAGGGACAGAGAAAGCGACTTTGTTTTATACTATGTAGTGATAGTGATAGTGAAGGTGATTAACTAGGTGATGGATATCTATCGTGTTGTACGAGGTTGCTTCCATACTTCCAAGTTCCACGCGGACGTAGTCGCGGGCAAAAGCTAGTTATTTATATGTATTTTGCAGGAATGTATCGGTGACACACTAGAAGAACTATGGGTGTCGTACAACCTCATTGAAAAATTAAAAGGCATAAATGTATTGAGAAATTTGAAGGTTCTGTACATGAGTAACAACTTAGTGAAAGAGTGGAGCGAATTTAATAAATTGCAGGTAAACTTACTGTTACTGCTGTGAACCCCTACAGCTAATCATCAGCTAATTTACTTATACGAAACAAATCCTTGGTTATTTTGAATTAGGAACTGCCTCATTTGGAAGATTTACTTTTCGTCGGTAATCCTTTGTACGACGCCTGTGAACTCGAAGTATGGCGCGCGGAAGCAGCCAAAAGGCTGCCAAACTTAAAGAAACTGGATGGAGAAACTGTTCTCCGAGAAGATGACCCGCCTTTGACAGTTGCTGATATGCAGGTAGTTTTTTTATCGATCGATATAAGAACCTCTCTAAACCTAAACCCGAATCTATCATGGACTATTATTGATAGCAGCAGCAGGAGCAAGTCTCCGCTGGAGACAAAATGGCTTTGCATTAAACACACAAACACAATGTTATTTAATACGATATAATATAATGAGACTTAGGTCAATGAGCACGCTGTCCAATAGTACCATAGACAATCTTGCTACAATGGAGTTTTATTTTTCCCGCGTTTTCCTTCCGCAAGTGTACGGATGTCCATATTGCCAAGTTTCTATTACTAAACATACTTTTACATTAATTACTACTTTATTAATAAGTTTAACTAAGTCTAGATTTTTATTCCAGTTTAGCAATTTCCTTATATAATAAATTATCGGGAGTTTTCATATGCAAAAGTGAAATTTAAAGCTAAATTAAATTTCGAAAATGTATCTACGGCATATGCATAACCGATACATTATGTTAAACATAAAAGTATTATTACATAAATTAAACGTTTCCTTATTTTTCACAGCCCGATGGAGGAGACGCAGTGGAAACACTCGTGAGCGCAGAAACAAATGATTAATAGAAAAAAAATGCAATCACCAAGGCAAGCTTCGCAGCACGTCGCCATTTTCCCCTGATAGCCTTTTTGATTTATTTGCATAAAATAAGTGGGTACAGTGAGTTGTCAACAGGTAAACCTAGACATCAGGCGGCTTATTCTGCTATATGTACTATTAATAAAATAATAAAATAAATACAGCTACGATTCATTTTTACAATTACATTAAATTACATTACATTAAGATAACATGTACATGTCAAGGTTAATAAAATACTTAAAAGCTAATGTGTTAGTACCTCCTTACTTTCGCTGTTACCATTACGTGGATGGCACTGCAGTGACTCAGGTAGGCTGCATCTAGCCTATTTGCAAACATTGCCAGGATGCTGTTGGAACTGGCCCGCACCCTGCCCAGCAGAGAAGAGGCCCTTTTGCGCATAATGGCCGAGAAGCTATCTACGCGCGCCTCTGCAAGCATTGTTGATGCACTGCAGTAGCGGCGCAGCCCCATCAGCACCCTGAACGCATTGTTATACTGGACACGCAGGGCGCTAAACTGTTTTTGCGTGTAGTTCACCCACAGGCTACTCGTATAAAAGGATGTACAAAATGCTCTGAATAGGGTCACCTTTACCTGAGTTGAGCTACGAGCAAACCTGCGAGCGATCATGTTCGCTCTAACAGCTAACGCCCTGCGCTCCCTTTCAATATCGGCTCCATCTTCAAGGTCAGATGTAATTATATGGCCAAGATATTTAAATCGGTCAACTCGTAATAACGGGCTACCACTCAACCTCAAAGAAGGAACCGACACGGGACCTCTTCATTTGGCTCCAAATACCATCACTTCACTTTTTTTACAGTTATATCTCAGACCATGAGCGGAAGCATACTGCTCACATACCTCCATAAGCTTCGCAAGACCACACGGCGACGCGCTCAGCAGCACCATATCATCCGCGTAACTTATATTATTAACTAAAACGCCTCCCACCTGACAACCGATATGAGTGCTGCTGAGCTCGGCAATTAGTTCATTTACGTATAGGTTGAAGAGCTTTGGCGAGGGTAGACCCCCTTGCCTCACCCCGCACTCCAACCTATATGGCTCTGACAGAGTACCGGCCCATCGAACACTATTGACCTGACCCCCGTACCAACATTTCAGAATTGACACTAAATATATTGAATTAATACTAGCATGCATATATATATTTCCTCCAAATTAATTACACCTTACCTTCCTTCGCATTAGTAGTGACGATGAGCCATTTGCAGCTTTTATTTGATCCGTCCATCTCATAGGCGATCTTCCTCGTGGCCTGGCACCCTCAACCATTCCCTGTACCATAACTCGCTCAATAGCCTCCCCTGGCGGCATTCGTGGCCAAAGGTGAGGATACGGAACTGTGCTAAAGAACACGCTGCTTGATGCAGTCTTTGAAGTATTAGGGGAATGCGACTGATGTTGAATTATACAACATAGTGATAGTGTAGTATATGAATAAAATAAGCTCAATGTGTCATGATACAAAGAAAAAGAAAACATATTTTTTGAAATATGACTTCAAAACGTAATCTTTTTTTTATCCAAAAGAAATTTTGAAATCGTTTTCCGAAATTTTATTTAACCCTTAAATGCATGAATTAAAAAATTTATTATTTTATTTAAAATATTTATTTCGTGTGATACTATACAGCACGACCACGGATAATTTTATTATTTCTTTTGCGGTACATATTCACGAAAAAAAGAGTACTTTTATGTACTTATCATATTAAAAAATGTACTCGCATAGTTTCGGCATTGTGACTTAGAGGTCGTGGTCGTGCTGGGTAGATGCTCTCTGGCACGACCACACTTTGTGAGTCAGAATTTAGGGTGTACCACCACGGATTTGTAAAACAATTATACCAAAAAAATGTACTCAAAATGTACTCTTTGTACATACTTTAAAAAAAATTGTACCTCTCCGTACAAAAAGTTATTACAAAGTTTAGGTACACCCGCCATTCTGACTGTCAGGATGGCGGGTGTATCGCAGTTTACCATGAAGCCCTTGATTATTGAGAAATGTTATTACTCTAAAAAAATGTACCAAAATTGTACTACATACATTTAAAATATTAGCAATCTGATGTGTAACTTGCGAATTATACACACATTAAATTTTGTTCGTAGTAAGTGAAGGGCCAAGGGGGAGAACTGGGTAAGTCACGTTCGCAAAATTTTACAGTACAGAAGATTGAGGTTGTCTAATTCTTTGATGGCTGTATGTAAGGCTTAAGTAATAATATCTGACTCGCGCACCGAGGGTTCCATACAAACACTTATCTTAATTGGCCGGGTTAAGTTTGTACCTAGTGTGTATGGCGCCGCATACAAATGAGGTGCAAAGTTAACGGAACCAATCACGTTTTTTGTATGGGAACCCCACTTAAATACATATTTATTTTATTCTGTTTTAGTATTTGCTATTATAGCGGCAACAGAAATACATCTGTGAAAGTTTCAACTGTCTTACTATCACGGTTCATGAGAGACAGCCTGGTGGCAGATGGACAGACAAACAGACAGACGGACAGCGGAGTCTTAGTAATAGGGTCCCGTTTTTTTACTCTTTGGGTACGGAATCCTAAAAACGAACGAATGAAACGAACCAATACTCACAAAATTTCATGAGAATCGGTTGAGAAATGCGACCTCTAGGCGAGAACGGCTGAAAAATCCAGATATCCGGATATGAAAGAATTTTAGGCCAAGCTGAAACGGAGACGCTTTGCTCGCTTCGCACGCTCAGTCCATTAATGAAATGATGCATATTTTTATATGCCCACCACCACGATTTATCTGGTCCTTCCTGGCACTGCCACGGCGGATTTATTACATTCTATAGCGCCAGAATTTCATACAAAACAACAAAAAGAACATTTTTGTACTATTGCTTAAATAAAATGTATTTTTATAGTTTCGTCAATACAGCACAGTCGTTGTGGTCTTGCTGGGTAGTCACTTTCTGGCACGAACATACAAGACTTGAAGTCCAAGAAGGTTTAAGTGCCAATTATGATGGGAACATATTCTAGAAAAAAATGTACTCCCAAAAAAACATCGATTATTATAGCCCAAAATGAATACAAAACAAATGTACTCAAATTGTACTATTCTACAAGCACATTAAATGTGACAATCGTACCGCTAAAACAGCTGTCAATATTACAAAAGATTTGTGCTTTTGAAATCGTACTTTTACTGTCGCGATTGATGCCCATAACAAACTTTAAATCAATAGACACAATTATATGATAAATTATTTTTAATCAATAATGTATTAGTAGCTAAGGCACAAAAATTACAATATATTCTTTTGTCATTATTGATACATGTAGATGCGCGAACTACGATTTTAAATAGCTGCATACATAATCAAAACAGCATTGAAGTTTTTGTGGACTTTCTTTTCTGGACTTTCTTTTCTAAATCATCATAGATAATAACAAATACTAAAACAGAATAAAATAAATATGTATTTAAGTTGGGTTGCCATACAAAAAACGTGATTGGTTCCGTTAACTTTGCACCTCATTTGTATGCGGCGCCATACACACTAGGTACAAACTTAACCCGGCCAATTAAGATAAGTGTTTGTATGGAACCCTCGGTGCGCGAGTCAGATATTATTACTTAAGCCATACATACAGCCATCAAAGAATTAAACAACCTCAATCTTCTGTACTGTAAAATTTTGCGAACGTGACTTACCCAGTTCTCCCCCTTGGCCCTTCACTTACTACGAACAAAATTTAATGTGTGTATAATTCGCAAGTTACACATCAGATTGCTAATATTTTAACTGTATGTTAGAGTACAATTTTGGTACATTTTTTTAGAGTAATAACATTTCTCAATAATCAAGGGCTTCATGGTAAACTGCGATACACCCGCCATCCTGACAGTCAGAATGGCGGGTGTACCTAAACTTTGGAATAACTTTTTGTACGGAGAGGTACAATTTTTTTTAAAGTAGGTATAAAATAGTACATTTTGAGTACATTTTTTTGGTATAATTGTTATACAAGTCCGTGGTGGTACACCCGCCATTCTGACTCTCACAAAGTGTGGTCGTGCCAGAGAGCATCTACCCAGCACGACCACGACCTCTAAGTCACAATGCCGAAACTATGCGAGTACATTTTTTAATATGATAGATAAGTACATAAAAGTACTCTTTTTTTCGTGAATATGTACCGCAAAAGAAATAATAAAATCATCCGTGGTCGTGCTGTATAGTATCACACTTTATTTCTAGTTTTCAACCAGTATTTTTTTTTATGTAAGCTGCATCTTACACTATGCATTTAAGGGTTAACAAAACGATAATTGTATGAGAACCATGAACTAAAACGCACTTTTTCACGGTGAAAATGGCAAATTACTTATTGTCTCAATACAAATATTAGTACCCAATGCACAGATGACGTCATATGTAGGTAGACCATTTCTATGGAGCGTTTTTAGTGCTCTGTAACGTAACAATTATGGACCATGACGGTCATTTATGACTTTTGGAGCAGGCTAAGTGTAAGTAGTCCCATATAGACGTTTGATCCCAATACAATACAATACAAAATGCTTTATTGTTATTGCACACCAAAAAAGTTTACAAATTGAATACAGGAACAATAATTTTAATAACGGTAGACAACAGGCAATCGAAAATAGAATCAAATGACATCTTAAAAAAAAATTGTCCGCACCCCTATTCAGTCGCAAAGTGTTAAAACATGTATTAAGAAATAAAACTAATAAATAAGAAAAATACTTTTATTTACACCTTATCTTAATTTTAAACTTATTTATTGTACATATCTTCACAGAAGGCTTTTCATATAATTAAATAGTATCCATATATTTAGGGTATAATCATTAAATCAATTAAATATTATCAATAGCATTAAAATGAAACAATGTATTATTTTACTTTAACGGGATTTGTTGTAACTAAATGACCATTTATAACTATTTTGTACGGGTTTATACAAAGCTACTTTGCAAGACTTTTCACTAGCGCGGTTGGTGCCGTAAGCATTGCCAACTGAACCAGTGATCCTGGGTTCGAATCCCGACAAGGGCAAATATTTGTGTGATGAATATTTCGCACCTTTAGAATTATAGTGACCTCAAAATCGTAGACACTTCAATTTTAAATTACATATTTAGAATGAAAGATAGATGAGTCATTTTCAAAATACATGTACGTAGTTAAGGGCTTTAATAAAAACAAAACTAGGGAGGCCGTTGCTGAAATCCATAACGGATTCCCTAACGTGCATCCTGGCGTTATGAAGACGTACCTGAAAGCCCGTGATCTATATTATTGGCCGTATATGTACCATGATGTTGCTAGGTTTCTTAGGGAGTGCGACGTTTGTAAGGCGTTTAAGATCGCTAACTCGCAACCACGCGGGGAACGACTATATCCTCGTCCTGTCATCGCTCCAATGGATCTCCTGTCGATTGATTTAATTGTACCTATGGCTGACGGTCGTAACGGCTACCGGTATATTCTAACAATGGTCGACGTTTTTACTATGTATGTTTTTTTTTTATACTTTTTCCGATAGTACACAGTGCATGAGATGTCCGAATGCGATTCGCGTTTCATACCTGTCTCGCTCGCTCTTTCACGACGCAGATAAGACCCTCTCACTTTTCACCTAAACCCGAATCGCAATCAGAGCTCACGGACTGTACTTTAGTTGGATTCTACGATTATTTAATTTTTACGTCGTGTATAAAGTGGCCATGTGCGAGTCGGACTCGCACCGAGGGTTCCGTACACCTAAATAATATTTAACTTTCTTTTGTTTTCTGTATTTGTTGTTATAGTGGAAACGGAAATACTTCATCTGTGAAAATTTCAACTGCCCAACTATCATGGTTCGTGAGATACAGTTTGGTGATAGACGGACAGACTGCGGAGTCTTAGTAATAGGGTCCCGTTTTTTACCCTTTGGGTACGGAACCCTAAAAAACAGGACTACTTCTTAATTTACCTTCCTTATTTTTCTTGTGACCTTCAAAATGTCACTGTAAAAAGAAAAAAACTTTACGTTGTAAAAATTAACTAACCATAGATTCTGAATCCAAATAACGTATACTATCGTAAAAAAAACCTTAATGTTCCCTTTTGCATGAAAAGCACAATTATATAATGAAAAAATGCTCAATTCAATTTCCTTAAATATTTATTATGTAGCGTATCGTAGGGTTTTAAATCGGATCTTGGGAGAATCAATTGTTTGACTGATACAGTTTGTAGCGTTAAAAATCGCTACATGTTTATTCTAAACTGTTGTTATTAACCCTCATGGCTAGCTGTTGCATGAGCGGATGATATGCAAGGAGTTTTTCATAACCTTTTTGTTCAGCGGTTTTCTTTTTATTATTTAAAATTCATATTGAGTCAATTCTGTTTCTGGATTCATGGTGAAATGGTGCGTTTACTTTTGAAGAGCTAAATATCAATGTTTCTGGACTGTGTAGTGGTCTGTTTATTAATTCTGTGGTTGCGCTGATGAGCGTCTGTTGTTTGTGCGAGGAATATGAACTTGTAATTTGGGATATCCACCCGGAGATGCTATATCTTTTGATGGTGTGTTCAGGTTCCAACTTTTCTCTAAAAAGGGGGTATTCGGATTGTTAAAGCCAGTTCACTCTTCTGGACTGGCTTCCGGTTACGGGCTGATCATCTCAGGCCCTGCGCCCTATTTCGGCGTGCTACTCCGAATGCGGTGTTCGGCTGGCCTGGAGGCTGTTGCCAGCGGCTCTATTACCGCGCGCAACTCTCGGCTTGGTTGAAGACAGATACCAACGGCTGCGACCAACCATCGGGACATTCGTGGGTCACAACTCACAACCATGGTTTATTTACGCGTGGAATGCCATACGTAACATTTATAGCATTTAAGGCTAGGAGCATAGTAGTTTATTGTTTACTTTTTGATAACTTAAAGTGCAGGTTTGACTTTTATTGTTGGAAATTTTCTCCAAATTCCAAAGCTACCTCTATGTCGGGTGTATTATCTTTTTAATCGTTCATTTTTTCGGCTAAGCTCACCCATTTTCATCTCATTTCACCACGCCTCACCACCTTTTAGTGATCTACGCCGATCATATGAAGGTGTAGATACGTACGGAGTTTCCACTTGGATCTGGAACCACTTAAAACCTTTCTTTTCAACAATAATCACGTCTATGCAAACTGCGTCCTGCAGATCTGGTTATACCGGATACATATATTTTAGCCTGTGCGAACAAACTGTGAGTGTTTCTTTATGACCCGCCCTTAGCAGGTCCGTGCTTTGTCGTTGTGAACTTGTTATTATCGGTGTTAGTTATTTTTTTTGTCATCTAATTTAAACAAATTCGGCTCTTTATGAAAATAAAATTTTAACGTGAAAGCTACGCCTTATTTATTTAACAAATTAAGTGATATGTAGTTGTTGTTTTGCAGCAAATGGCGCCCGAACATATGTGAGTAACCCTGGTTTATATATTTTTATTGAATATTTTGGAATTTAATTTTTTTTTGTTGTGTCAGTGGATGGTGACCTTAATCCGGTCGCGGTTATAACCTTTTTATTCTTTTCCAGCTAAAACAATCTTTTCCCAACGCCTCTAGGTGATTTGACCTACCACCGTACCCTGTCACGGCGTCGGAAGTCTAGGATTCAACCCTGCCGCTGTGTCGTCCGTCTGAAGTTACAATTATTTATGATGTTAATTGTTTTTGACATTTTAATTTTAAAGAATTTGTTCTGCGAAACATAACTGTTTTCTTGCTGATTTTAATTGCGTTTTTTCATTTAATCCCATAGTTGAACCCCGTGTTATTTATTGGTATTCAGAAACCCGTAGTTTGAACCTGTAGATGTTAGGGAACTCTTCATTACGGTAAGTCAGACGTAGTTCTATTTTTAAGGTAACGCTTTGGTTATTGAGATGTATCCTTTGTTGTCGTTGACTTACACAGGATTCGTTTCGCTTCGATTGCTTAAATTTGTTTCTGCGATATTGCACAGCTTGTCACCTGGATATTCACTATGTCGCTGCGTATGGATGAGGATTCTAGCGGCGATACGCCTCGCGCTCGCTCGGAGTGGGGTGCACAAGGACCTAGGGTGTTAGATCAGCAGTTCCATGATGAAGAAGAGGAACTGTTCTTCGATTCTGAGCCTCGATTCCAGCCTATACGCGAAGCGGTGATTCAATCCCCAGTGCCATCGAAGGGCGAGTCTTTGACCAAATGGAACTTGGTTTTTTCGGGCGAAACGTGTGTTCGCGAATTCTTCTTTAGAGTTGAAGAAGAAGCTTTGGCTCGCAATGTCCTTCTTGGTGACCATGACTACAGGAGAAGCCCAAGGCGATCGCGACGGGCGGATAACCCCTAACTCTAAGTCAATCTCCTCGTTGAGAACCTTCAACTTGACTGGCGATAACGGATAATAGCGTTGGCGAATAGGAGAGCCAACCGTCTCAATTTTATGAGAAAGCCATGTAGTATTAATTATTCACCATTCTCGAATCATGGATAATAAATCAGTTGTCATGAGCCTCACTAAAGAAAGTTCAGCCCAAACGTCCCGAAGTGTGGCCGTCCAGACGAGGCGTGCGCGCCGCTGCACGCGCCGCCGCGCGGCCCCCATAAGCCGAAAGGCGAAGCGGGAGGCCCGGCGGCGGGCAAAAGAGACCGGCCCCAAGCGGCGGAAGCGACAACGGAAGGTCCGGCGACAAATGAGGCAGAGGCGGAGCCTCTACGTCCTTTAACGGTAAGTCTCTTGTAGTCAGCCATGTTTCTGCTTTTTGCTTTTTAAACTTCTTAATTTTTTTTGCCCGCTTCGCTACAGGAGCGATTCGTATTTTAGCCGAAGTTTTTCATATTATGATGGTGAAATTGGAAGAACTCTGGTATTTTTTTTTATTTTTTTATTTCAGTGTAAAGTTGAGGTTGAAAGATTTTGTACTCGTTCCTGAAACTTTTGAATAATATTGTTTTTTTTTTCCAGCGTCGGTTCTCAGACCCGGCGTTTGACGTCAAAAGAAGAGAGGGCGGAGAGGGAGGCCCAGCGGCGGGCGGACGAGAGTGAGTCGGCAACTAGATCACGCCGACGCCGGGTCCGGCGTCGGACAAGGACACGTCGACTTCAATTACTAGACAATGAAGGTAAGAGGCCTTATTTAGAATAGATTTAACACCGCCCTATATACGAGCCAAGGCAAAAATTGCAAGTGAGAGTATTTTACCCGCAAAATCGAAAGAAAAATTACATTGCCGTCTATGAACTTTTATTGGCTGGAAACGAGAAAAAGAGAATTATTAACAACTTGAATAAAACTTTAAACTTACCAGCAAAGGCCTTAAATGCGACCCTTGACAATTGCTCTAAAAATTGTAGGTACTCTTAATTTTTATCAGACAGAAATAAATATAATTGCCCCTTTCAATTACTGTTTTAAATTTGTATTATTGCAATTTTTCGCAAATGTATTAAAAAACGTTGTTTGGTACACGTGTGGAAGTGTCATTTTAACTCGTCCCGAGTCTTGACCCTCGCCTTGCGGCTCAGGCCAAGACTCCTCGGGACTCGTTCAAAATGACATACTTTCCACACTTGTATCAAAAACTACTATTCTTTGTCTCCAGCCGGATGCTCCCGCAACCTCCCAGCCGTGGCCTCCCTCCCCGAAATAGACAAGTAAATTGTTTTTATAACCGCAAGTAATGAACATTCTCACGACCAGGAGAACGTAGTTCAAGGCGAGGGTCAAGACTCCTCGGGACTCGTTCAAAATGACATACTTTCCACACTTGTATCAAAAACTACTATTCTTTGTCTCCAGCCGGATGCTCTCGCAACCTCCCAGCCGTGGCCTCCCTCCCCGAAATAGACATGTAAATTGTTTTTATAACCGCAAGTAATGAATATTCTCACGACCAGGAGAACGTAGTTCAAGGCGAGGGTCAAGACTCCTCGGGACTCGTTCAAAATGACATACTTTCCACACTTGTATCAAAAACTACTATTCTTTGTCTCCAGCCGGATGCTCTCGCAACCTCCCAGCCGTGGCCTCCCTCCCCGAAATAGACAAGTAAATTGTTTTTATAACCGCAAGTAATGAACATTCTCACGACCAGGAGAACGTAGTTCAAGGCGAGGGTCAAGACTCCTCGGGACTCGTTCAAAATGACATACTTTCCACACTTGTATCAAAAACTACTATTCTTTGTCTCCAGCCGGATGCTCCCGCAACCTCCCAGCCGTGGCCTCCCTCCCCGAAATAGACAAGTAAATTGTTTTTATAACCGCAAGTAATGTAACCGCAAGTAAAGTAATAAAACATTCTCACGACCAGGAGAACGTAGTTACTAGCGTTCGTCGAACAAATCACCGAATCAGCTTAAAAGCAGAATAAATACCTACTCCTGTACCTATTAATAACATCCAGGTAGTCTCTCTCTATGACAGAAAGAGAAAGGAAGTGTGAATTAGAGCTAGACATCATTTTTCAATTGCGTAAATAGTCATTCTGAACAAACGAGTAAATTTTCCCTAAAATCGAAATCGTTACATTCACGGCCGGATGGAAGTTATTAGCAAAAAACTCGAATATTCTAGAGATTTGGTATGCATATTAGTTCAAGAAAATTAGATTGAAATGTTTGGAAAATTTGGCAAAATTAAAGGACAACTATTATCTATCAGGACATGTAGGTTATAGAGCCAAGTTTAATTTTATCTACTCTCCCTCCCTCTCAGAGGTGAGCGTCACCCCCCCGCGACCTCGAATGTGTCCCGGAGCGCGGTATTTTCCACTTTAAAAGAAAACCGTGTACGATACATACAAAGTGTATAAAAACGAAATAATCCTGAATAAATTTACTATAAACCTTTCATACATACAAAAGCAATATCACTTATAGAATCGGCGCAATCTGTTACCAAATACTAACGTTTTTAATTATTGATCTTTTTTTTCTGCTAAAAGGTTAGTTATCTCAAAAACTGCGCACTTCTCGGCCAAAATTTGTATGACAAAAGTAAAGAATGGAAAATGTTCTTTCTAGAAATGTATAATTTATTTCTGTTTCTCTTTCATTTACCGTTGCAATGCTATTTTTAAAATTTATGTAATTTGGCCATTATGCGAAATATAAATATTCGTACTAGTTAAACGGTGTTACTTGCAATACCATAGACTTCTTATATGTTTTTCTGTAATGTACAAGTATTAAACTATAGTCTGTATTTTTTTTTTTTTTAGCCTCACTATTTTAGGAAATAAGGGGTGTGTGGGGAAATCGTCAAGTTATGCTCATTTTCGAAAATAACTTCAAAACCGTTTAATTTAGAATGATGAAATATATATATTTGAGATTTTCATAATGTACCCTTTTATTTGATATGTCACACGATATACTTTGCCATTTTTTTTCTAAAGTGCCCCCTAAAACTGGCCCTCATGTCAAAATTTATTAATTTGCGTTACGTTACGTTACACTTCCATGTTCGGGTCATCAATTTTCATATGTGTACCAAATTTCAACTCAATCGGTCCAGTAGTTTCGGAGCAAAGTGGCTATAACAGACGGACGGACTGACACAGACACACGAGGGATCCTACTATAATCATAGCGAATTTTCTCCGAAACTACTGGACCGATTGAGTTGAAATTTGGTACACGTATGTAAATTGATGACCCAAACATGGAAATGTAACGTAACGTAAAGTAAATCAAGTAATATGAAACATGGGGGCCACATTTGAGGGGTAAATTAGAAAAAAAAATAGCAAAGTATATCGTATGACATATAAAATGAAAGGGTACATTATGAAAATCTCAAATATATATATTTCATAATTCTAAATTAAACGGTTTTGAAGTTATTTACGAAAACGAGCAAAACTTGACGATTTCCCCACACATCCCTTATTCCCTAAAATACTGAGGCTAAAAAAAAAAAATGCAGAATATAGTTCAATACTTGTAGATTACAGAAAAACATATAAGAAGTCTATGGTATTGAAAGTAACACCGTTTAACTAGTACGAATATTTATATTTCGTATAATGGCCAAATGACTGAAATTTTAAAAATAGCACTGCAACGGTAAATGAAAGAGTAACAGAAATAAATTATACATTTTTAGAAAGAACACTTTCTATTCTTTACTTTTGTCATACATATTTTGGCCGAGAAGTGTGAAGTTTCTGAGATAACTAACCTTTTAGCAGAAAAAAAAGACCAATAATTAAAAACGTTAATATTTGATAACAGATTGCGCTGATTTTATAAGTGCTATCGCTTTTATATGCATGAAAGGTTTGAAGTAAATTTATTCAGGATTATTTCGTTCCTATACATTTTGTATGTATCGTACACGGTTTTCTTTTAAAGTGGAAAATACCGCGCTCCGGGACACATTCGAAGTCGCAGGGGGGTGACGCTCACCCCTGAGAGGGGGGGAGAGTAGATAAAATTAAACTTGGCTCTATAACCTACATATCCTGACAGATAAAAGTTGTCCTTTAATTTTGCCAAATTTTCCATACATTTCAATCTAATTTTCTTGAACTATATATGAAGTGTAAAGAACTAAAAACAGATTGTTTGGAATCAATTAAATTACTGTGTAACATTATCATATCTCTTCTGAAATATTAAAACTATTTCTTTTTTTATTTGGCTGAATGATGACAGCCGACGCCATCTTGAAAAAAAATATTACAATTAAAAGTAAAACTTTCTTTTTCATTCAAGATTGTTTTAATTATGTGTAAATGACACGTAAGATTTATAAAATAAGAGTTTTTGATAGAAAATGATGGATTCTGATGTTACCAGAATAGATTTAACACCGCCCTATATACGAGCCAAGGCAAAAATTGCAAGTGAGAGTATTTTACCCGCAAAATCGAAAGAAAAATTACATTGCCGTCTATGAACATTTATTGGCTGGAAACGAGAAAAAGAGAATTATTAACAACTTGAATAAAACTTTAAACTTACCAGCAAAGGCCTTAAATGCGACCCTTGACAATTGCTCTAAAAATTGTAGGTACTCTTAATTTTTATCAGACAGAAATAAATATAATTGCCCCTTTCAATTACTGTTTTAAATTTGTATGATTGCAATTTTTCGCAAATGTATTAAAAAACGTTGTTTGGTACACGTGTGGAAGTGTCATTTTAACTCGTCCCGAGTCTTGACCCTCGCCTTGCGGCTCAGGCCAAGACTCCTCGGGACTCGTTCAAAATGACATACTTTCCACACTTGTATCAAAAACTACTATTCTTTGTCTCCAGCCGGATGCTCCCGCGCCCTCCCCGCCGTGGCCTCCCTCCCCGCCCTCCCGAAATCCGAAAAAATAGAGAAGTAAATTGTTTTTATAACCGCAAGTAATGAACATTCTCACGACCAGGAGAACGTAGTTACTAGCGTTCGTCGAACAAATCAACGAATCAGCTTAAAAGCAGAATAAATACCTACTCCTGTATGCAAGGTAGAATACAAGTGTTAAATACTCTTATGATGACCATGTATTTTTTTTGTTCACAGCCGTGAATTTCACTGAGTTAAAGATTGTAAAAGAATGCACGGTGCAAACGGACTCACCAAGGTAATAAAAAAAATAAAAAACAACACTGTATTCTAATAATATATAAAATAGTTAGTTATAGTAGTTTATGTGACTGTACATAATGAAGGGTATTAAACTCGTTGGGCGGGCGGCTCCCTCTGGGCGGGTGGCCCTGGATGGGCGGGCGGGCCCCTTGGGGCGGGCGTGGGCGGCCCGGTATGAGCGGGCGTGCCAGTGCAGGCAGGCCGCCAGACGGAGCGGGCGGTCCCATCGGGGTGGGCCACCAAGTCTGGGCGGGTGGACCTCGTTGGGCGGGCAGCGGTTGGGCGGGGGGCCCCTCGTGGGTGAGGCTCCTCGGCGGTTTCGGCCTCTGGGGCTTGGGCGGCTCTGCATAGAGCATCGCCGGGCTCAGGGCGGGCGGCGGCTCTGAAGTTACTCCGCCCAGGGGTTTGGGCGGGAGTCCCGTTTCCGGGATGATGGGCGGCGTCCATTGTTGCTGTTGGTGGGCTGTTGGGTGCGTGCCCGGTTGTTGGGTGCGCAGCCGTAGCCTGGGGTCGGTGGGCGGTGATACTAGGCGGCACTGCCGCTTGTCCTCCGCCGGTTGGTACGCTAAAGGTTCTTATTCACTATTGAACATTCGCAAGTAATGAACATTCTCACATTATTGTTTTTTTTCCCAGCGTCCTGGTGCAGACGCGGTCTACGGCGGCGGGTAAAGAGGCGAAAAGGCGGGAAAATGAAACCAAGCCTCAGGAGCGGAAGCGGCTGCGGGGTGTCCGCCGCCACACGCGGCATAGGCGGCGGAACGCAACGGTCTTTGACGGTAAGTCTCTTTAGCCGCTATAACAACTAATCGCCGACAGGAGTGTGACTACTGAATAAAGTATTGTGTTTAGAATTCAGTGCTTCATTTTTGGGACCCTTTAACACTGCGTCTCAGTTGGTGTTGTCGCAAGCGTCTCGACTAATCTCAGTAATCCATGACTGATGCAATGGTACTTTACCCTTCTTATCTGATTGTAGCCGCCGCGACGCTAAAGGTTCTTATTCACTATTGAACATTCGCAAGTAATGAACATTCTCACATTATTGTTTTTTTTCCCAGCGTCCTGGTGCAGACGCGGTCTACGGCGGCGGGTAAAGAGGCGAAAAGGCGGGAAAATGAAACCAAGCCTCAGGAGCGGAAGCGGCTGCGGGGTGTCCGCCGCCACACGCGGCATAGGCGGCGGAACGCAACGGTCTTTGACGGTAAGTCTCTTTAGCCGCTATAACAACTAATCGCCGACAGGAGTGTGACTACTGAATAAAGTATTGTGTTTAGAATTCAGTGCTTCATTTTTGGGACCCTTTAACACTGCGTCTCAGTTGGTGTTGTCGCAAGCGTCTCGACTAATCTCAGTAATCCATGACTGATGCAATGGTACTTTACCCTTCTTATCTGATTGTAGCCGCCGCGACGCTAAAGGTTCTTATTCACTATTGAACATTCGCAAGTAATGAACATTCTCACATTATTGTTTTTTTTCCCAGCGTCCTGGTGCAGACGCGGTCTACGGCGGCGGGTAAAGAGGCGAAAAGGCGGGAAAATGAAACCAAGCCTCAGGAGCGGAAGCGGCTGCGGGGTGTCCGCCGCCACACGCGGCATAGGCGGCGGAACGCAACGGTCTTTGACGGTAAGTCTCTTTAGCCGCTATAACAACTAATCGCCGACAGGAGTGTGACTACTGAATAAAGTATTGTGTTTAGAATTCAGTGCTTCATTTTTGGGACCCTTTAACACTGCGTCTCAGTTGGTGTTGTCGCAAGCGTCTCGACTAATCTCAGTAATCCATGACTGATGCAATGGTACTTTACCCTTCTTATCTGATTGTAGCCGCCGCGACGCTAAAGGTTCTTATTCACTATTGAACATTCGCAAGTAATGAACATTCTCACATTATTGTTTTTTTTTTCCAGCGTCGCTACGCAAACGCGGAAGGAGCCGCCATCTAAGGAAGAGAAAGCCGAGAAGGAGGCCATACGGCGGGGGAAAGAGTCCTGCCCCAATAAAAGAAAGCGCTTGCGGGAGTAAGGCGCCAAACGAGAAAGAGGCGGAAGAATCTTAGGGATAGATTGTTAAGTTATAATATATGATGCTGTCTATTGAAGCTCGAATATATAATTTTTGAGGAGCTTGTATTGAAGCTGTAAAACGAAAAATGATGATGAGTTGCAAATTCCGTGGCTGAGTTAGTAAATTAGATGGCAATGTATAAATCAGAAGGACAAGTAATAATAATTGTTGATTATGTCTTGATGCTTTCTTTAACATTTTTAGATGGCGTTGTAAAGAAGATGAATTAGTTTATTAGAGGCTATCTCATATTCCCGATGCTTAGTTATTAAATGAGAAGTTCGACCAAGTTGCCAAAAAATAAAATTGCGGCCGGATTTATTATTTCTCCTTAATAAATATTTAAGGAAATTGAATTGAGCATTTTTTCATTATATAATTGTGCTTTTCATGGAAAAGGGAACATTAAGGTTTTTTTTACGATAGTATACGTTATTTGGATTCAGAATCTATGGTTAGTTAATTTTTACAACGTAAAGTTTTTTTCTTTTTACAGTGACATTTTGAAGGTCACAAGAAAAATAAGGAAGGTAAATTAAGAAGTAGTCCTGTTTTTTAGGGTTCCGTACCCAAAGGGTAAAAAACGGGACCCTATTACTAAGACTCCGCAGTCTGTCCGTCTATCACCAAGCTGTATCTCACGAACCATGATACTTCGGCAGTTGAAATTTTCACAGATGAAGTATTTCCGTTTCCACTATAACAACAAATACAGAAAACAAAAGAAAGTTAAATATTATTTAGGTGTACGGAACCCTCGGTGCGAGTCCGACTCGCACATGGCCGCTTTATACACGACGTAAAAATTAAATAATCGTAGAATCCAACTAAAGTACAGTCCGTGAGCTCTGATTGCGATTCGGGTTTAGGTAAAAAGTGAGAGATCTGCGTCGTGAAAGGGCGAGCGAGACAGGTATGAAACGCGAATCGCATTCGGACATCTCATGCACTGTGTACTATCGGAAAAAGTATAATATTAAAAAAAAACATACATATGGGGTGACACCATCACACTGACAATTCCAGTGTAATTAATAATTTTATCTAATACTCCGTATACGCAACATGACTCCATATCAGTGTATGACACGATAGTGCGAAAGCCTAACACCTCAATGGATGGCGCCACTAGCACAGGTCATACTCAACCCGTGGGAATACTACAGTTTTCTTAATTAATCACTGACGAGAGATTTTACTTGTCGGTAACGGCCCGATATGTTCCCAACTCGTATGGAGCTCTTTATCAGGGACTGCTACCTTAACACCGGCGCGGTAACTTTGTCACTGATTCTTTGATACTCTTCGCTCTAATAGCGCGCGCCGACCGCTCCACACGAGTCCGAAACATGTCGGGCCGCCATTGAATATTTCAACCAGTTGCTTCGTCAAATTCAATGGCTCTGACATCTGATTCGGTGGTCCAATTGGGAGGACGCCCGTGTTGGCCCGGAAAGCCGTTGGAAACGCAGGTTCGAATCCTGTCCGAATCATTAAATTTTTCAATTTTCGCTTCATTTGTAAACATGTAATTATAGTTATTAAGATCCGTATGAAACATAACTCACGTAACTTAAGTAGAATATCGCTCGACATGGTGTTTCGGATCGGTACGCGATTCATCATCAGGAGCTCCGATTATCAGAAGCTGCATCCCCTCATCAGTGACTCGTTAAAAAAGCTGTAGTAGTCCTACGTATTGAGTTTGACCTGTGCTAGCGGTAATTATACAGGGTGTTGCCTGTAATAGGAGCAATAAATTAAAACATAGATTCTTCCCTTAAAACTGAACAATATTTGTTAACCCTTTGACCGCCAAAGACGGCAAATCACTTCATCATCGGGAATTCGTGCCACTGACGCCGACGACGCCTATTGACGTCAAAAATTTCAATGGTCCAAAACATGCTAAATCAAACCACTATCTGTGTTTTTTAATCTCTGTTGACTTTGGAGCACTTTTTTTTTTTTGTTTGGCGTCAGTGGCACTGTGAACTGCTTTGCCGCTTGGCGCTCGAAAGGTTAAGCAACTTCTGAAAATAACGTTTATTAAATGATAATTTGTAGAATAATGTTCAGACAACTAAGCAATGTATTTCGAAATATGCGATATTAGTAGTGACAGTCATGTCAAGGCTCAGGGAATGTCAATGTTGGACGACTTACATTGAAAATACAATTTAATTTGTTTGAAATAATTGAATGCTGAAAACTGACTTTTTTAGAGTAGAATCTATGCTTTAATTTATTGCTCCTATTACAGGCAACATCCAGTATATGTCCCACGAAAGTTTTAATAATTCTGTTCGCTACTTAGGTCCCCGTAGACAGTTTTCTTCGCGTTCACATGTAAATCCTTCTCAGATGCTGCGCTGTAGTGATCGCGTTGCATTGGGGACAAATCTTCTTCGCTCTGAGGGACTCTAGCCAGCACACCTGGAAAATAAAGTATTAGGGTCAATTTTTATTTCGATGTCGATTTTTTTTTCTCAAATTCCAATAAATCTGGTGAGATGGTAAACTTGCTTCTTCTGACCATGGTAAGCCCAATTTCACGATATGTCCTAAATTTTTTTCTTACAAAATGTACCTATCGTACAGACCCCTAACTTCGCCTGGGATACCTAACATCGCCTATTTTTATAAAAGTTTAAATTCCCGCCTAGTTTTTAAATTAGCTACAGTTGATGCGAGAATATCGCCTAAAAAGCACTTTCTATTTAATAGTTTTAGTATGTAGGTAGTAGTCAAAAAACTAGACGGGAATTTAAACTTTTATAAAAATAGGCGATGTTAGGGAATCAAGTTACGGGTCTGTACGGTACCTATTACAGAAATTGGCCAATGGGACAATTTTTATTTTGTTGTCGATTTATTTATGTTTAATTTCGAGTTCCTCATTTTGTACTAAATATTAATAAAAATACGAAATTTAGATTAAGAAATCCCATACATTTTTGTTACTTAATAGAAAAATTTGTATGACATAGCGTGAAATTGGGCTTACCTTGTTCAGAATCAAGCAACATTACCAAGTCACCAAAGTTATTAAAATCTGAGAAAAAAAAGAAATCGATAACAAAAAAAATAACGAAATAAAAGAACCTTTTTCGATCTTAGGGTTATGGCTAATGCATAAGCATCTCAAACACATATGACGCAGATGGTGCTGCAGTGGCGTAGAATTATGGAATTAAAGATTTGGTGTGATTGACGTAACGATCTAATAGCTCAGTTGGGAGAGCACTACGCCGGAAACGTAGAGGTCGCAGGTTCGAGTCCTGCTTAGATTGTAGTAGATCACATTATATTCTTTTATAATTTACCTTTGTGTTATAAAGGGGTAATTTTTTTTATAAAATATTTTTATCGATTCTGTTTTAATGTGTACGTATTGCATATATACAGCGGAGTATTAAAATAAAATAATAAATAAATAAATATCGGACAACCTCACACAAATCAATCTAGTCCCACAGTAAGCTCTAGTAGGCTTGTGTTATGGGTACTATACGACATAAGTACCTATATAGATAAATATACACTTAAATACATAGAACAACATGGCCCAAGCACAAATATTTGAGTTCATCACACAAATATTTGCCCTGGCCGGGATTCGAACCCGGGACCGCCGACTCAGTAGGCAGGTGTCTACAAACCGAGCCAAACGCATCGTATTACTTATACTATGTAGTGTTGACACGAACCTCGCAGTAGACGTGCCAGCACTGTATGGAGACCGTGGGTGACGCGTAGCTCCCGAGGCAAATCAGACATTTGGCCTGCAACAGATAATAAAACTTCGGTTAAACTTGTACCATTCATACAAATATCAAAGCACAAAGAGTAATTTGAATGCGTAACCTGGCAGAAGAGACCGGGGAATCGAACTCTGTACCTCTGGATTACCGGTCCAGCGTGTTAATTATTCTTTGTGCTTTGATCTTTGTAACAGTGGTACAGAATAAAAAAATATGGTGTTATCACATTACAAGTAATGAGATATTACATGTTTCATAGATTTCTGTTAAACTTACTCATGTCACCTTCTAGGGTTCCGTACCCTATGGTAATAATGAGTACTGGTATATGGGTGGGTTAATGGTAAAAACGGGACCCTATTACTAAGACTACGGTCCGTCCGACTGTCTGTCTGCACGTCTGTCACCAGGACGTATCTCATGAACTGTGATGGCTAGACAGTTGACATTTTCACAGATGATGTATTTCTGTTGCTTCTATAATACAACGACTAATACTAAAAACAGAATAAAATAAATACTTAAAAATAAAAAAATATACCATTCATTAACCTATTTACTTTTCTCATTTCATGAGAATCGGTTGACGAATGATAGGCGAGAACAGCCAGAAACCCAAACATCCGGACATACGATTTTTTCAGGGCAAGCTGAAATAGAGACGCTTCGCCCAGTAAATTATGAAACTCGCCTTTGGCTTGTTTCCTAAAACCACACACGTGTTTTAAGAGCTCTCATTATGTAACACTTGTAACGATGATTGTATTAAGCGGTTTACACTCACGTGAAATTGTCAGGATCGGCCCGACATGTTTCGAATGTGTATGGATGACAAAAGTGGCGTTGGACGGACAAGTTGTAGGGCTCTATTAGAGCAGAGCGTCGATCAAAGTCAGTCCCTGATGAACTCTGTACGAGTTCGAAACATGTCGGTCCGTTCCTGACTATTTCACGTGAGTGTAAGCCGCTTGATACAATAATTATCAGGCATCGGATATTCGGATCGATATTTACCTAAACTTTGGCGGCGGCTTTGTTATTCGGTCGTAGGTATAGGCGGCTTTGTTTGACGTGAGTGAGATAGCAATAGGATTTTGTCAACTTTAGGTAAATATCGATCCGAATATCCGATGCCTGATAATTAAATGTCTCACAAAGTATTAATAAGATGCTTGTAACAATGCCCGGTACTCACATCTGACGCGCTGTTTTGTTTCCGCTCCAACTCCCTTATCCTAGCTTTCAGTGCTTGTATTCTAGTCTGTAACAAAAAACGAATTACTTAAAACCGTTACTTGACACTTCATATAAATCTACACATCCTTCAAACCAATCAGAACTCAATTTTTTTCCCGTGTATATTTTCGAAAATTATACATATTCAGTAGTTGGTAATTATAATTCGACGACGCGTTTGGCTCGGTTTGTAGACACCTGCCTACTGAGCCGGCGGCCCCGGGTTCGAATCCCGGCCGGGGCAAATATTTGTGTGATGAACTCGAATATTTGTGCTTGGGTCATGGTTTTTAAGTATATATTTATCTATATAAGTACGTATATCGTCATCTAGTACCCATAACACAAGCCTCCTTAGCTTAATTTGGGACTAGATCGATTTGTGTGAGGTTGTCCGATATTTATATTTTTATTTATTTATAATTACTACTGCCATGCCATTGCAATAGTTAAAATCTGTTATAACGGAGATTCGGATTTTCCTCTACACGTAAAATTATACATCAGCAAATATTTCGATGTAGTGAAAAGGAGATTCGCACTTGTTCCGCCGAGTAATAATATATACCAGTAAATATGACGATTAGAAAAAAACTCGAACGGATATTTATCTACAAGAAAAAAAACATACCAAAATCCATCTAACAAACCCATCCATCACAAGCAGTTCTCTCTCAGTCACTCCGTAGCTCTCTGACCTTGGCTCTTCTATCCTGTCTGTTTGAGTTATTTGATGATGGACATACCTCTGCGCTAGCTTCTACCAGGCCATTGGGTTGCCATCCGTCGAGAGCAAGCTCTCTCTCAGTCACTCCGTAGTTCTCCGAACTTGGCTCCTCTGTCCTGTCTGCTGGAGTTATTTGATGATGAACATACCTCTGCGCTAGCTTCTACCAGGCATTGGGTTGCCATCCGCTGCGAGCAGCTCTCTCTCAGTCACTTCGTAGTTCTCCGAACTTGGCTCCTCTGTCCTGTCTGCTGGAGTTATTTGATGATGAACATACCTCTGCGCTAGCTTCTACCAGGCATTGGGTTGCCATCCGCTGCGAGCAGCTCTCTCTCAGTCACTCCGTAGTTCTCCGAACTTGGCTCTTCAGTCCTGTCTGCTGGAGTTATTTGATGATGGACATACCTCTGCGCTAGCTTCTACCAGGTCATTGGGTTGCCATCCGCTGCGAGCAGCTCTCTCTCAGTCACTCCGTAACTCTCCAAACTTGTATCTTCTAATGTCCTAACTCTAAAGTTATTTGATGATGGACATACCTCTGCACTAGCTTCTACCAGGCCATTGGGCTTCTCCCGCACAGGCTCCGTAAAGCTGATGTTGACATCCGTCGCTACAATGGCCTCTCCGTCCGTCACTCCGTTGTTCTCCGAACTTGGCTCTTCGGACGGCCTCTCCGCTGGCGTTATTTCTGCCTGGAAATACAACTCGGACTAGTTAATGATATAAACGAAATGAAATCATTTATTCAGTCCATAGGCCACAAGGGCACTTTTACAAGTCAGATTATGAATCTACCGGTATTTTCCAAGAGGAAAGCTGTTGAGAAGAAAGCCGAAAGAAACTCAACAGTAAGTATGTTTTCGTAAATCGTAATAAATAAAGTGGAAATGTGGACGAATTGGGAAAAGGACGACATAGGAATATGGCTGAAATGGGAATGTTGACGAAGTGGGATTTTGGACGAAGTAGGAATGTGAACGAAATGGGAATGTGGACGAAGTGAACCTAAACGAAAAATTCTGACAAAAAAAATATTTTACCGGTATCCAATGACCATCCAACTTTGCTCTTACAGATACTTAAAAATCATTTATTCAACAGTAAATAATGCATAAGACAAAGTGTAAGAGTCAAATCCGCAACGCAGGCATCGTCAGAGAGAATACAAAATCTAATCAGCGACAGGCTTCGTCAAGAACTTCTTACAGATTATTTTCGTCGAACCAAATGTCTGCCTTTTTTAACTCGCGAGGTCTACAGCTCGCTGAGCTTTAACGGAGATACCACGACTTTGCGCGGTACGTGCGTCTGGCTCACTCGTCTGGCCGCCGCGCTCGGATCTCTCGCTCAACCTTCCAAGACCACAAGACAACAGGAGACTTACATCAGGTGCTATTCTAGAAGGCGAGTACTGCGGCGGCCCGTACAGCTCTGCATCCTCGTCCCCGTCCACCACCTGCAGCGGAATACATAAATAAATAATAATAAATAAATAAATATCAGACAACCTCACACAAATCGATCTAGTCCCAAATTAACCTCAAGAAGGCTTGTGTTATGGGTACTAGACGACGATATATATACTTATATTGATATATAACTTAAATCACAGACCACCCCCACTAGACGGAGCATGTAAGGCACATGTAAGGCGACCCGCGCGCACCAACGATATGGTACGGCAGAACATTAAAGTATCAACACGGCGGCCACCGTTTAGTTGCGTCCATGTTTATGAGGTCTCTCTACACCACTTAACACTACAATTTACCGTGTTATTTATTTAATTTCTTTTTTCGTTGACGTACGCATGGATCATAAACAAGGGCGCAACTAAACGGTGGCCGCCGTGTTGATACTTTAATGTTCTGCCGTACCATATCGTTGGTGCGCGCGGGTTGCCTTACATGCTCCGTCTAGTGGGGGTTGTCTGTGACTTAAATACATAGAACAACCATGACCCAAGCATAAATATTCGAGTTAATCACAAATATTTGTCCTCGCCGGGATTCGAACCCGGGACCACCGGCTCAGCAGGCAGGTCTCTACAAACCGAGCCAAACGCGTCGTCAAAATACATACAAGTTGTTAACGCAAAAGATGGTGTTGTTGACCGAGCGAGCGAAGCGTCTCCGTTTTAGCTTGGCCAAAAAATCTTGCAGAGGTGCTGGTTATGATAAAAGTATTCTAGTGTCACTCACCAGCGCCTGGTCGTTGGAGGCTCGCCGCACGCAGGTAGCGGAGCGCGCGTCGCCATCTTGTAATGCAGCGGCGCGCACCCGCCACTCTCCGCCCCACTGGTACTCCGACCACCCGCCGGGCGAGTCATTCTGTCAAACAATTATCACACTCAATTAAGGCGAAAGTTTGTGATGTGTATTTGTATGTTTGTTAAATACTACTTGACAAAATCGGGTATGGAGGTCGCTCACACCCTCGATTTTGGGGCAGCTGGCACGATATGTTAGGTGATCATGATGAGAGGTTACCCAACTAAAGGCCGACGAATAGTTTTTTTTTTTTAGAGACAGGCATAGGCCAAGCCACGATAATGTAAATATTTCGAGGCTCCAAGTGGTATATGTATATTGAATTGAGTCAGGGTTAAATTAGATATTTGTCTATGCTATACTATACGTATAAGTGTATCGGCATTTCGGTTTAGCATTATTTGATTAATAACAAAGCCGAAAAACAATTACTAAACACTTATCTCATGAACTTCCACTAAATCTAATATCCAACACATCTTCATCTATAGACAACCCTGTTCGCTGCAGTCTGGACGTTGCCATGGTGACAGCACGCTGGACACTACCAACAATTCCTCACCTCGACATCAATACTTTCGTCTTCAGAGCTAGTATCCGGAACATCATCATCCATAGACGCCCCCGTTCGCTTCAAACAGCACAGCGCGTGTCGCTGCAGCCTGGACGTTGCCATGGTGACAGCGCACTGGACACTACCAGCAGTTCCTCACCTCGACATCAATACTTTCGTCTTCAGAGCTAGTATCCGGAACATCTTCGTCCATGGACGCCCCCGTTCGCTTCAGACAGCGCAGCGCGTGTCGCTGCAGCCTGGACGTTGCCATGGTGACAGCGCACTGGACACTACCAACAGTTCCTCACCTCGACATCAATACTTTCGTCTTCAGAGCTAGTATCCGGAACATCTTCGTCCATGGACGCCCCCGTTCGCTTCAGACAGCGCAGCGCGTGCCGCTGCAGCCTGGACGTTGCCATGGTGACAGCACACTGGACACTACCAGCAGTTCCTCACCTCGACATCAATACTTTCGTCTTCAGAGCTAGTATCCGGAACATCTTCATCCATGGACGCCCCCGTTCGCTTCAGACAGCGCAGCGCGTGCCGCTACAGCCTAGACGTTGCCATGGTGACAGCACACCGGACACTACCAACAGTTCCTCACCTCGACATCAATACTTTCGTCTTCAGAGCTAGTATCCGGAACATCTTCGTCCATGGACGCCCCCGTTCGCTTCAGACAGCGCAGCGCGTGTCGCTGCAGCCTGGACGTTGCCATGGTGACAGCACACCGGACACTACCAACAGTTCCTCACCTCGACATCAATACTTTCGTCTTCAGAGCTAGTATCCGGAACATCTTCATCCATGGACGCCCCCGTTCGCTTCAGACAGCGCAGCGCGTGCCGCTACAGCCTAGACGTTGCCATGGTGACAGCACACCGGACACTACCAACAGTTCCTCACCTCGACATCAATACTTTCGTCTTCAGAGCTAGTATCCGAAACATCTTCGTCCATGGACGCCCCCGTTCGCTTCAGACAGCGCAGCGCGTGTCGCTGCAGCCTGGACGTTGCCATGGTGACAGCACACCGGACACTACCAACAGTTCCTCACCTCGACATCAATACTTTCGTCTTCAGAGCTAGTATCCGGAACATCTTCATCCATGGACGCCCCCGTTCGCTTCAGACAGCGCAGCGCGTGCCGCTGCAGCCTGGACGTTGCCATGGTGACAGCACCCCGGACACTACCAACAGTTCCTCACCTCGACATCAATACTTTCGTCTTCAGAGCTAGTATCCGGAACATCTTCGTCCATGGACGCCCCCGTTCGCTTCAGACAGCGCAGCGCGTGTCGCTGCAGCCTGGACGTTGCCATGGTGACGGAGCAGACAGGGCACTCGCCCTGCGCGGGCGGCGGGGAGCCCCGTCGCCGCGCACGGAGTCGCCGAAGCCGGTTGGAATGCACCCGCTAGAATCATTTAATGAAACTCGTTTAGATAAATAAATATCGGGCAACCTCACACAAATCAATCGAGTCCCAAATCAAGCTCAATATATATATTTATATCAGTAGGAAGGTGCTGTACAAACTGCGCCAAATGCGTTGTCAAAGATTCAGTAATAAACTGACGTTTATTGTCGTAAGTCGCTGTTAATTTCCTCACAAATTGTAAATTTAGATTATAACTAATTGTAAGTAAGCACGCAGTGTGATTTTTACGCCATACGATAATAGTAGTTTATGTGACTGTACATAATGAAGGGCATTAATCACGAGTGTGGGTTTATGATACGAGCCGAAGGCAAGTGTCATAATAACATCACACGAGTGTTTAATGCCTAATTATGTATAGTGCTGCAAAAATGCTACTACATATCACTTAAAAATAAATAAGGCGTAGCTTTTACGTTAAAATTTTATTTTCATAATAAGCCGAATATGTTTAAATTAGTTGACAAAAAATAACTAACACCGATAATAACAAGTTCACAACGACAAAACACGGGCCTGCTAAGGGCAGGTCAAAATATAAAAAAAGCAGTTTATTCGCACAGGCTAAAATATATTGTAACCGGTATAGTCAGATCTGTAGGACGCAGTTTGCATAGACGTGATTATTGTTGAAAAGAAAGATTTTAAGTGGTTCCAGATCCAAGTGGAAACTCCGTACTTATCTACACCTTCATATGATCGGCATAGGTCACTAAAAGGTTGTGAGGCGTGGTGAAATGAGATGAAAGGTTGTGAGGCGTGGTGAAATGAGATGAAAATGGGTTAGCTTAGCCGAAAAATGAACGTTTAAAAAGATAATTCACCCGACAAAGAGGTAGCTTTGGAATTTGGAGGAAATTTCCAACAATAAAAGTCAAACCTGCACGTTAAGTTATCAGAAAGTAAACTATACACTATTATGCTCCTAGCCTTAAATGCTATAAACGTTACGTATGGCGTTCCACGCGTAAATAATCCATGGTTGTGACCCACGAATGTCCCGAAGGTTGGTCGCAGCCGTTGGTATCTGTCTTCAACCAAGCCGTGAGTTGCGCGCGGTAATAGAGCCGCTGACAACAGCCTCCAGGCCAGCCGAACACCGCATTCAGAGTTGCTCGCCGAAATAGGGTCAGAGTATGGCCGTGGCCACATGTCCACGACACGGCGTCGTAAACGTAAAACGACACGGTGTCGCGTCGGAGCGCGACACATTATCCACCGCGCGAATATACGTTGCCGCGTCGTGAAAACACACGACACGGCGTCGTAAACGTAAAACGACGCTGTGTCGCGTCGGAGCGCGACACATTATCCACCGTGCGAATATACGGAAAAAGATTAAATAACAAAATATGTTTTTTTTAGCGTAATATACAAGATTCAATCTAATTTAAGCCCAAACAAACAAAAAAAAATTTTGTTCGTTAATTTTCTAAGCCCTAAAAATAGGGCCCCCTTTGCTATACCCCATCCCGAAATAGGGCGCAAAGCCTGAGATGACCAGCCCGTAACCGGAAGCTATGGAATATTTAAGAAGGTAAATACTAGTCCTTACAAGCAAACTGTTACACCACTAAAGAACCAAATAGAATAATATGAAACTTACCCAGTCCAGGAGAGTGAACTGGCTTTAACAATCCGAAAACCCTCTTTTTAAAGAAAAGTTGGAACCTAAAAAGAAATCACAAAATTTAAAATATAGGCCTATGAAAACGGATCACGCAAGAAGGAATTGGAAGCGCAGTAGACGGCACAACTCACCTGAACACACCATCACAAGATATAGCATCTCCGGGTGCAGGATATCCCAAATTACAAGTTCATATTCCTCGCACAAACAACAGGCACTCATCAGCGCAACCACAGAATTAATGAACAGACCACTACACAGTCCAGAAACACTGATATTTAGCTCTTCAGGAGTAAACACACCATTTCACCATGAATCCAGAAACAGAATTGACGTCGTCAAATTTATCGATCCAAAATAAAACACGCTCACAATATGAATTTTAAACAATAAAAAGAAAACCGCTGAACAAAAAGGTTATAAAACACTCCTTGCATATCATCCGCTCATGCAACAGCAAGCCATGAGGGTTAATAACAACACCACCTGCACATCGTAGCCGAAACTACCAAGCGTGATATTAGCTCGTAGCAAAAACATTATCTAGACCTCAAAAGACGTCAACACTTGCACAAGTTAATACCGACAAAATTGGCCAGATGGCGGTATATGCAATAGCGGCTAGCTACAACAGTTAAGAATAAACATGTAGCGATTTTTAACGCTACAATAGTTACATACACTACTTTATCTACTCACATATCATAAGCCTCCATGATGCATTCAGGAGCCGCATATTATGACCACCATGCCTACTGTTTCTTTGACTTAGCTGTTAATAAGTAATTAATGACGTTAGGTGCTTTGTTACGGATATCAGGCGTCGCCGAAATATCTATATCATCTTGATAGCTCATTTTATGGTTTATATTCAACAAATCTATCAATTTTATGCATTAAAACAAATTCTAACCGGTAATGGCGGCAACGAAAACTTTTCTTTTCTATTCTGGCAGCTGTCATAGTTTTTTTTAATTCAGAGACAAACTAGAGTGGGCCCGAACTACCATATCGTTCGATATCTTACTTGCGTGCGACATTTGTCAATTTGTCTGCAAATTGACAATTGACAACATTTCATATTTATAACAGGTGGAAAGTAATATAGAGATCGACAGGGCTTTATGTCGTGTACCTTAAAAAAAATCTTTGAATTTATTCTTCTGTATTTAAAGAAATATAAGAAAATACATCAAATAACTGCAATCTCAGACAATACGGGCTGAATAGGGTTGTTGTCTAAACCAAAGAGCGAAAAAATACATTTTTATCTTATTTGACGTTGACAGATGACAGATGCATACCGAGTTTTATTAAGTTTTTTTTAATTAGAAAACTGACTAAAGTAACCCTACCATTAAGTTCTGGTTTTGGTGTTGCCACATTTTAAAATGAGTATGTTTTTATAAATTAATAATAAAATAAATAATCATCTCAGAAAATAAACAAAAACACAGATTAATTCATCTTTTTAAGCAGAATTCAGAAAAGTAATAAAATAATAGTCTTAAAAAAAATGAAATGTTGTCAATTCATTCCGAACTAAACGTCATCTCGACTGATATTAGAATAGAGGTCAAACCAAATTTCTTTGGTTTTCAGATGTTCGAAATTTGAATGATATAATATTATCGAAATCGATGTTATTAATTAGCAATGTGTGGACACTCTAGCCCCGTCCCATGTCCAACGTTCCGCCAGAAAACCGGGGATGGCCGCAGAAGATGCCCAAATCATCGAGCGCCGCAAATATGCCTTCTTAAATAAAAATTACGAATTTGCGGCACTGGCGGTGGAAACATTTGGCCCGTGGTCTTCGGATGCAAAGAAAATTGTAAAAGAAATTTCACAAAAATTAATCGGAGTATCGAGTAATATCAGAGCGGGCTCCTTTTTCGCTCAAAGACTGAGCCTCGCCATTCAAAGGGGAAACGCGGCGAGCGTGCTGGGGACGATGCCTCAGACGGCTTCAGTACTGGGGGATTCTTTTTAATTTTAAGTTTTAGTATGTATATTTTTAATTTATTTTCCATTGTAATAAATACTTTATTTATTAGCAATAATATCATTTTCACAGATAAGAAATTTGTTCTAACAAAACAGTTTATTTTTATGTTGGTCATAATGTGCGGTTCTTGAACGCATCATGGAGGGCTTAATGATATTTGGGTAGATAAATAAATAAGTTGCACACAGATACATTAAGGCTGATTTAGACTAGGGCTCTCGGTCGTGTCCGGGTTTCGTGTACCCGTTTCCGTGTACCCGTTTCTCTGTTACACGGAAACGGGTTTCTGGCCCGTTTGGAACGTGTAATAAAGACCCGTGTAATTAAGACCCGTGTACCCGTGTACACGGATCTCAATCACACGCGGGTCCGACCCGCCGTCGACGTGTTGTGGCCATCTTACGGTTATTCTTTTAAAAGCTATGGAGTGAGAAATGGAGTAATAATCAGGGATCGTACTTTTTCTAGCATTTTTGGTGCAATAACGTCAAATGACACGACAGCGACTTTAGTTTGTCGACGTGTATAATAGAATTGACGTTTAAATTTATGTAATATGACGTTATCGTTAAAAATAAAACGATATTTTTTACTTTATCAGTTATTAAAATTGTGTAAATTCCTCAAATTTTTCGGAGGGTATAAATATGAACTATAATCTGATATAAGGATTTATTGCGACTGTGTTAGATATTTCCTCATATGTATAATAAATTTATCCTTCATTGCATTATGCATATTGGGTTGGGCTTAACATGTTCTGAGAATATTTTCTGTATTTGCGATTTGTTTAATACGCTAATTTATTTATTTTTTGTTGCTTAATTTTATTAAATGAAAGCGGCCTCTCCTTCAACTTTAACGACTAAAAGGTCTTCCAGGCCTAATGTCAAAGTAAGTATTATCAGTAAAATTGTCGCGGTTAATTTATGACGATAAACAATGGGTATTGTCGTTATCTGCAAGTGCAGCTGCAGTGCAACCCTAATCCTATTTATATCTAATCTTAAAAAAAGTCGCCATAGCAGGTAACGTAAGAAGGTAGGTAGGTATGACAACTTTTTGCACCTAACACCATAATGTTACATCCATTATGCAAGGTGTTAGGTATTAATCAGTACCAGAGATGGGCAAAATGTAATCGACTAACAACTAACGATTAAAATTAACAGAATTAATTGTGATTGACTATTGAAAACGACGACTGATCAATCTTAGTTGTATAGAGTGCAACTAATTTAGTTGCCGATTGATTTCGGACAACTAAACTTTGTGATCGACTAATTAGTTAGACTATTTTTCCACGACTAATGTTAGAAGCAAATTGGACGAAAAACTTGGTATGTCTATGTTAATGTGATGTAATGTAGGTATGTCTATGTAAGCTATAAAATGGATTAGTAAAGTAGGTATATTTTTTTCCTCCTTCATAGGTACATCGTTCTCTTTCTTATTTTTTACCTAGGGTCCGTGCCCTTAAAGCTTTACCTATATTGGCTGTAATAATCGTAAGAGCATCGTAATAAGTAATAATCACCTAGAATCTAAAATTACAGAACCTAGAATCTAGAATATAATATAATATGACCTAGATACCTCAAAAGTCAAAACATCTATGCTGCCGTCATAACGAAAAAGGGCACATCTAACATTATTTGTGAAAATTGAAAAAATATATAAGACAGATTCGCCTTTTTTTCCCTCTATCCGAATATGTATCTAACTCAATTTCACAAAAAATGTTAGATGTGCCCTTTTTCGTTATGACGGCAGTATGAGTATGAATTTATGAAGCATGAGCCTTACATGGAATAGCCTGATCGATCAATTCGCTGCCGCTCCAATATATATATTGGCAATAGCGCTAATAAATAAAATATGTCATGTTGATATATTTAAATGTAGAATGACGCAAGGAAAATGTACAATAGTTAATGCTGAGATTTCTTTACAAAGAGGTTTAAATATTGTAAATGACCACACGGTGATAACAAAATAGACCGCAACAAAATAGATAATAAACAACATGCAGATGTTTAATTCAATAGAACGTGTTATTTTTAGAAGATTCGTCGGCACTTGCACCAAAATGCAACAAACAACTTCCAGGTAAGTAGGATTATCCCATTTTTTTGTCGCCGCGTGACACTAAACAGAGTTGTACTAATGACACAGACAGCAAAATATTGATAATATCTATGTCTATAATTTACTCAGTATCGTATAGGACTTTACAATAGGTACTCGTTAGAACTAGTACTTTAAGTATCAAAATATTAATAGAGCACCAACTACTATATTGTTTGGGATTTGTAAACATTGCAGTTTTTCGTTATTTATCCTTATAATATTGTTATTATGGCCCATAATATTGCACTGTCATTCAAGCGTTACAAATTAAACTTGAATATATACATAATTTTAGCTCAATCGGTTGAAGATATCTGCTTCAAAATAAGTTGCAAGATTCTATCCAAACCAACATAGATACAAGTGATACAACATACGAGTACCTACAATGTACATACCTACTCGTAGTTACATATTGCAAGTTAAATAAAAATGCAAAAACGAGTGACTGCGTAGTTTTAATATTGATTTAATCGTGAAATTTAGTCGATTGAAACTAAAACTAATTCAATTGTTAGTCGAAGATTCTCACAACTAATTTAATCGCAACTAAATTAATCGCGATAAAAAATTACGAATGATATTTTTAATCGATTGATTAGTTAACTAAAAAATTAATCGATTAATGCCCATCTCTGATCAGTACCCTAATAGTGATTATAAAAAAGCAGAAAAAAATATTTTATATGACGTTATTCGATCTTTTTTCCTCCGTACGTAATAATATAAAATCAGTTTTTCATTCAATAATGAACAAATTATCCGTTTCATATCAACTTCAACTCAAATAATAACTGGTCCGGGCGGGTCGCTCAGACGTGTATTCAATTATCAATACCCGAGTGAAGGCGCGAACCGCGGATCCGGATCCAAACTTAGAAACGTTTCCTAGAGGACACGTTTCCTAGCGGGTCCGTGTCGACCCGTTTCCGAAGGAAACGTTTCCTAGCCGGTTCGTGTAGATCGGGTTGTTAGTACCGCCGGTGTTAAGGACCCGTGTACACGTTTCCGCGTGTAACACGGATACCGGGAGCCCTAATTTAGACGAAGACAATTTTGAGACGCCTAAATGACGGCGCCAGTGATTACCGCACAGCACACCTCAGACCGTTTAGACAATGACTATTTTCAGCCGCCTAAATCTCGCCGCCAGTGACCAGTAAGCCGTGTTTACACAGTGCTTTTTTCAGTACCAGTCATTAGTGGCAGCGAGAGACGCGGGGGGGGGGGGGGGGGGGTCACTGGCGCCAAAAAATAGGCCCGTGTTCTATTCCGCGCCAGCGCTGGCATGCCGCGAAAAAATGGCGCGGAAAGTGTTTATACGGTGCCTTTTCGAGGCGCCGTAATTTAGGCGTCTCAAAATTGTCTTCGTCTAAATCAGCCTTTATAGGTGGTGTTAGTAGTCACATGTTTTAGTTACTTACTAACATCATTATAGCAGAAAATGCAAAATTAAATGGCACCACAATCCGGCACTATATATATATATTTCGACCAGTTCCTTTACCATAAGAGAATAGGGCCCCTAGTCTCAATGGGCCCCAAAAGACAGTAGCTAGCCTGTAGCCGCAGAAAATATTTCTAATAAAACAGGGTATGTAGGCATATACAGCTGTGCTTAGCCAAAAGGCGATAATTTTGTATGGAGTTCCATACAAAAACTCTTACCTAAGTTGGCTAAAATGACACGAAGGTCCTACGTGCGTACATATGTGTTACTATCTTGTTACTAACATAGAATATAGTTGTAAATACTAACAAACTATGGACTTCTCTGTCTGAATTTTTTTTTTCTTTTTTTTTAAGTACTGCTGTATGACTGAATATTTAAAATCCCAGTAGCAAATGGACGAATGTTGGATGTATGTTGGAATAAGTATAATCATCATAAAACTAAGATGATCAAGTAATTGGTAAGAATAATATAAAATATATGCTAGGCTTGGACAAAGTACAACAACATAACAATACAGTATCTGACTATAGTATAAACACATTTCACAGAATCAAATAAACTAAATATGACTACTACTCATTGTATTATTTATACTAATCAACTCCACTACCTAAAGGTTGTCTGGAAGAGATCGCTCTTTAGCGATAAGACCGCCTGTTGTCTACCGTCATTAAAATTATTGTTCTATATTGAATTTGTAAACTTTTTTGGTGTGCAATAAAGCATTTTGTATTGTATTGTATGACAAATTTCTGAACATAACACTATTTTTGATTGGACATAAACCAAAAAGATCTCTTTGACTATAGACTTTTATATAGTATCTTCATAGAAAATTCATAAACAAAAATCTTAAAAAGTTGCTGATTTGGTCTGTCATCAACTACCATTTTTAGGGTTCCGTACCCAAAGGGTTAAAACAGGGTCCCGTTTACTGAGACTTCGCTGTCGGTCCGCCCGTCTGTCACCAGGCTGTATCTCAAGAAAGGTGATAGCTAGACAGTTGAAATTTTCACAGATCATGTATCAGTTTGTAAGCACTTGCCTACTGACCCGGCGGTCCTGGGTTCGAATCCCGGCCAGGGCAAATATTTGTGTGATGAACCGAAATATTTGTGCTTGGGTCATGGATGTTATCTATATATGTATTTATATATTATGTATATCATCGTCTAGTACCCATAGTACAAGCTTTGCTTAGTTTGGGACTAAGTCGATTTGTGTAAGATTGTCCCTTAATATTTATTTATTATACTATTGCCGCTATAACAACAAATACTAAATATAAAATAAAATAAATATTTAAGGGGGCTCCCATACAACAAACCTGTTATAGATTATGGTACGGAACCCTTCATGCGCAAGTCGAACTCGCACTTGCCCAATTTTTTAAATATCTATCTTTATTAACCAGTTCTTTATATGATATAATCAAATAAAGGTCAATAAATTAATATTACCACATTTTAACATTTTCGAAAATATGCCAATTTATGATTAAAAGTGTAGGTGAGAAGTAATTGGTCACAGCGCAATAAATCATACAAGGGGACTATTACTAAGAAGGATTTAGTATGAAAATTGTACCGTGGTTCTGTTCAGTTTTTACACAAGGTGACATTATTTGAATGCTGATTCTTAGGCGACACTGCTTTCACCTTTTTTAAATGTTTCCTGTGATAATAAAGTAATGAAGTTAGTTTAAACTGAAATGTTGTCAGATTATTGGTTATTTTTCACACATAAATGTAGTTTAATTTTGTGTGTATTTTAACAACATGTAACAATTGTAGAATTTATATTATTTCTTTCATTAATTTCTATACAATAATGAAATGATAGAACACCAAATGTTGACCTATTTATCACAACATAACTTATGTACTGATCAATGGTGATAGCATAAAACGCACAAAATGACAAAGATGCAGTTCTATTTTGAATAGTTCAATACTATATATAATAAGTAATGTATGTATGTAAACACTTTATTGTCCACAACAACTGCTTGTAATCCAAAATAAGTAGGACTAATATATTTTGGTGGTATACCACCAAAATATATTAAATATTACTCATAATAAAACTCATACTATAAAGCCCACCTCGTTTATTAGGCCTGCTAAAGCTGGCATGTTCATCATAACGGTCCAAGTTCCAAAAAATAAAATTAAAAACCAAATAAGCCTACCTGGTAAACATCGCTGCCCGTGCATCCAGAGACGTCCACAGTTTGATCATCAGGGACCTCCTCTGTACTCGAACCAGGCAAAGGATTCAAGCTCGAATTAGAAGCACTATTCACACTTAATTTCCTCTTCGAACCGCCATTCGAAAGCTTATAAAGTCTATCTAATTCTAAATTCAAGTGCGATTCGAGTTCACCTTGCCGTATAGTGCAACTACATACTGGACAACTCGCGGTTTCCGACACTTTTTTACGACTTCTGACCGAATTTAAAATCACATTGTCCTCATATAAATGTCCGTAAGCGTTATTAGCGTTGTTATTGAGCGAATTAGAACTCCCTTCCATGTTATTAAAAAGTAAAACGGGTAACATTTCAGTTAAGAGTTTTGTTATTACGAATAGGTACACTTCAATCTAAATGCATCACCGATTACGCCTGATAAAAGTTGAATTGAATTAGTTTTTACGTTTTATAGAAGTTTGATTTAACCGCTACAACTCGTCTTGTAGTCATTTCTGGCGTAATTATTGTAATTTGAGTACGTAATTGATATCAACAACAATAAATAAATAGTTAGTTTACTATTTTCATTGAATGGATTAGCTGACGCGTTTTTTTGTTCTCAAAAGTCAATCCTTGTTTGAGTCTGTGGCAAAGATTGTTTTTTTTAATTGAAAATAAAGAAACAAACATTTGTTTCTCACATTACCATTAATAATGAACTCTTAACTTAAACTTAATTATAAGATGTTAATATTTATGGATATGATTATGCGCAGTCATGCGTTCACTGTGCGCGGTTTTAAAATTATTTTACTTCTATTTTTATTCCATGCTTATGAATGTTTAACGATTTCAAATGAACGCCTATGTAGCTGACAGCTGTCGCTTAGCGTTTTGTTATTGCTTTTGTATTTGCTTTTTAATTGAATTTTTATTTTCTACATCGCCTTCGGCCACAGATTAATATAACTTCGGCTTGGAAACTTATGATATAGTAATAATGTATGTAAATAAGTTAGTTAAATAAGTATGAAAATATTATGTAGATATGCTAAATTTCAGCTCAATCGATCCTCGGGAAGTGGTTCAAAATTCAAATCCCAAATATAGTCATATAAATTTTGCATAACTATCAAAGAAAAGCGATCAGCTACGGTCACTATGGACAGGCTCTTTTCTATATTCCATTTCCTTCTTTGCTCTAGTGTATTGTATCTTCACAAACTGGGTATAAATAAAACCCTGGTCGGTGGGCGCATAACCTTGGTAGAGTCTGGCTGCTGAAATATTCTGATTTTTGGCGGGAGATTTAAAAAATCTTGGGCGGTCACGCTTTGTGTAGCGGGAATTATAGTTTTGATACTTGAAAATATTTTAAATTTTCCGTCCACACGTAAGTTGCCTAAGGAAATAAGTTAAATATGTCAAACTAAGACTAACCAGCCCATGATTTATGAATTTCCCACCAAACATTTGTGTAATATTTCAGTAGCCAGACTAACTAACTTGGCACACAACTTGTCGTGTGCAACACTACACTACTACATAGCTTCACGTCGAGAGCGTAGCTTTATGATTTTATGATGGTTTGTCAACAATGTCAATGTCGTTCGTGGTGATTTCTTTTCATAATCATAATCATCATTTATTCACAGAATTAATTAAAAGACAAATATTTAAAATTATCCGAAGAAAATGCCGAAAATCATGGAAGGGGAGTGGAAAAAAGCCTTATGACACTCCGTGAATAATTTGGTACGCTATGGTAGGCAGAGACCTGATTGGGAAATAAAAAACGTGCTGTATATAAATTTAAATAGCATTTTTTATTAATAAATATAAATTATTATAAAATTACCATCACTTTTACCTTAATGAGTGAGTTATTGACAAAAAGAACTTTATTACAATAATACAAAGTTTTCTGCAGTATTATCATTTCCAATAATTATATGATGATTAAATTTATTGCACACAATATACAAAAATACAACGGGTATATAAAATCTTTTGAAGATAATTATTTTTCCTATATTCTTACTATTTTTGCTTTAATTATTGCATTAATATTTAACATAAAATTATTGTTTATTTAATTTTGTCATTAATTTTTCGTCATAAATTTAATTCCCTACAAAATTGCTCAAGCACTGTTCTAGCTAAAATGCTCCTAAACGAAGATATAATCCAGAAGTTTGTTTTTGAGTTGGAAATTGCAATTTCTTAAGTTTTTTTAAATGTGCGTATCTCCGTAACTATCTGTCCTAGAAACAAAATATAAAATGGAAAATGTATAAAATTTAACTCTCTATAACATTGTCGAAGCTTCCTTCTAGCTAAAATGCTCCTAAAGGAAGATATGAGCAAAAATATGAAGAGAGTGCCGGTTTTTTCAATATGGCGGCGGGCGCGGAGGGGGGGGGGGAATTGTGCATTTTGCATTTTAAGCACTGACTAACCATCGTAAACAACATATCAAAAATTCAAAACTACCGGACCGTTTGTAAGGTCAAAATCCTTTATTCACTGAATTAAATTTAAAAAACTGGTTGTTGGTCGAACTTGCCAATGAAAGGTAGTGACAACCCTAGTGTCACCTAAAGTGTCTTGCAGCTGTCACTTAGCTGGTCTTAACTCTTAACCTCAGGTACAGTCTGACCAAAAAGAGTAGAAATTAAAAAGTGGCAATACTGTAGGGTCGTCCCTTTCTAATCAATCTAAGAATAAAAACCGGCCAAGTGCGAGTTGGACTCGCGCAGCGAGGGTTCCGTACAAACACTTTCCATCCCTAAGTGGTTAAGTTAAGTTTGCACCTGGTATGTATAGTGCCCCATATAAATTAGGTGCAAAGTTAGGTATAAAAAAAAACGACTTACTAGATCTCGTTCAAAACAATTTTCGTTGGTAGTTTTTATAGTAATGTATCATCATATGTTTTTTTTAGATTTTTCATTTTCTTATTTTAGAAGTTAGAGGGGGGGGGGCATTTTTTTTCCACTTTGGAAGCGTCTGTCACGCAAACTATTCGGCTTAGAAAAAATATATTTTTCACGACACTGGTCGAAAATGTGGTTATAGAATACCTGAATCCAGTACGCAAAACAGCTCTTATATGTTCATTTGTAAACTGTATATCTATGTTAGCTCCCAACACGACAACAATGTAGCACCTTAGGGTCACAGTTCGTATCTACACATGAATTTCATAGTAAGATACGACTTTTTAGAAAATATTTCGGAGTTATTTTCTCGGCCGGCTCAAACGACAATTTAAGCAATCAAAGCTTAATCATCTGCTGCATGTCAAATTAAATTGACCAATGAGAATGCGTCATTTATGAGGTGTATTTTTCTCTTAAACTTATAAATACCCGCAAAGGAGTTTATTTTCTTAAGTAAGATAATACTCCTCAGGTTTACTTTTTAAAACGTTTTCGTTAAAAAGGTTTTACCCCGAAAATCATGAACGTTTATATTTTAAAATTAGTAATGGGGCGTAAAACAATTTCCTAATTTCTGCAATTACTTATTTTTTAACAAATTAACAGTTTTCAACAAATAAACACATAAAATTATATAATTATATATTGAGTTCATAATATTTTTTTAATTCGGCTTAAAAGCCATGACTCCATTACGATGCGCGCATGCGCTACAAGGCAGCCGCCATATTTTAAAAAAGCAAATGTATTGTTTAGTAAATATTAAATATTGGTTTTGTGATGTGCTTAATTTAATAATGTTCTCATTGACTCGCGAAATAAATAATATTAGGAACGTATATTAATATTGACGCCTAACGTTACAATGATCTTTCAGTGTAGAATGTATAGTTGAGTTGTTTAGCTGAGTGTAACCAAGTGTAACCTAGACTACCTAAATGTTAAAATTTTGTTGAAAGTGAGGTAAGTTTTAATATTTTTGTTATTTCTTAATAAATGGGTTTAAAATCGTCGTTGCGTCGTTTGAATCCGGGGGCACAATCAGCTTTACGTATAAAATAGCCCTAATTTTTACAAAAATGAGGCTGCAACAAGGCGCCTAGTTTACATAGTATTAGTATATAAAATACTCGTATTTTAATGTATTTCCTCGCAGTAGTCGTGAAAAGCACTCTGTTCAGTCTCGGCTGAAAGTACAATAGATGACCTCGTATTATCGAAGGCCTCCCCTGCGGGTCGGCCTTCGAAATTACTCGTTCATCTATTGCTTACTTTTCATCCTCTACAACAATGTACTATTAGAAACCTCGATATCATTTTTGAAGACCTATCCATAGATACCCAACACGTATGTGTTTGAGAAAAAAAAATTTGAGTTTCAGTTCTAAGTATGGGGAGCCCCCAATATTTATTATTATTTTATTATTTTTGCATCAAAATCTTAATGCGGGTCACAGAATACATCTACCTACCAAGTTTCAACAGTATAGCTTTTATAGTTTAGGAAAAAAATGGCTGTGACATACAGACGGACAGACAGACGGACAGACGGACAGACAGACATGACGAATCTATAAGGGTTCCGTTTTTTGCCATTTGGCTACGGAACTGTAAAAAGGGGACGACACTACAGTATTGCCACTTTTTGATTTCTACTCTTTTTGGTCAGACTGTATTCGACCCTAACTCAAAATATTTTATCGACGAAAAAATACATTTATGTTACTGACAACATGTCATTCAACATAAATAAATATTATTTATTTTCTCTTCATTTAAAAATACAAACAATAAACAAATTAAAACGTGTATTTATTTGTTTATTTTAAAATAGTTTATACTATACAATCACTCATTTTCCATATTCGTCGGTATTAGAGATTACCGTCTATATGAAAATATCTACTTTAACAGACATGATATCGAACATTGTAGTAATCGATTAATTTTTACCGAGAAATTATCGATTTCTTTAAGGATATCAGATCCCTAGAACATGCCCCGAGTTAGCACAGGTATACTTATGAAATAGTCACCTTGCCTTCTTAGGGCCGTCACTTATGACAATAGGGTTGTCACCGCATCAATTTAGGGTTGTCACAGACTTGACAACCATATAGGGTTATCACGTATCAAGTATGTGTCTACTCTAAAGCCTTTTCAACAGTAATTATATTATGTTCTTTCTTCTCATCCTGCGGTCGCTTTTTCCCGGGCATCTTAAGGTGGACTGTCCGGATGTGTAGTTTAAGGGAGTTGGACTGACTGAAGCTTTTGGAACAGTACTGGCACGAGTACGGCTTGGCTCCCGTGTGGACCTGAAAAGAGTTTTTTTTTAATTGACAAAGTTCTTCGACTAGAACCGAAAATCGGTGGGGTAAACGTGTTCTTGAGTGGAGACCGCGGATCGGCAAGCGTAGTGTGGGTCACCCTCAGACTGGGTGGAGCGATGATCTTTGCAGGGTGGCTGGCAAGAGCTGGATGAGAGTAGCCGAGGATCGTTCACAATGGCGTGCAGTTGGAGAGGCCTATGTCGACTAGTGGACAAGACTAGGCTGATGATGATGATGATGATCTTAGGGGTGTCACTTACTATCATAGGGTTGTCACCTACTATCATAGGGTTGTCACTTACTATAGTAGGGTTGTCACTTACTATCATAGGGTTGCCACTTACTATCGTAGGGTTGTCACCTACTATATTAGGGGTGTTAAGAGGATCCCGAAACGTCAACTCACCCTGTAATGCCTGTTAAGGGCCGGCTTCTGCGTGAAGGTCCTCGGGCAGTGCCGGCAGCAGTAGGGGCGCTCGCCGGTGTGCCGCCGCGTGTGGATGCGCAGCTGGTTGCTGTCCGCGAACCGCTTCGGGCAGCTCGCGCACTGGTAGGGCTTCTCGCCCGTGTGGGTGCGCTGGTGATACTTCAGGGAAGCGTTCGACTGGAAATTAAATAAAATGTATTAGATACAATAAAACTTTTTTTCTCAAACATGCAATGAAATATTGTCTTTACGTTCCTTATAATAGGCTCGGAAGTATCGCTTTTTGGGCGCAACAACTCGAGAGGATTGTAAAGGGATTTCATACTGCTTTTCAGGCCTAGGCCTAAGTAACTTTTTTTTGGTTTCAACAACAAGGTCATTCACACGGCTGGCTGGTTTGACAAAAAGCAGGTTTTGTTTTTAAAGGTTGGTTGTTAGACTAAAATGTCCTATTTGTCAATTAATAAAATGTTGTTCTTTGAAGTATATTTTTTTATTTCATTGTATGTTTGAGAAAAGCACAAGCACTATACATGCCTCGTCGTGAAAATGGATTCCCGGCCTCGTATCACTATCCGGTATATACCTACTTGGCCGGAAATCCTCATTTTCCCGGCCTCTGATGTAACGTACTATTGCACAAAAGAAAAAAACAACGTAAAAAAGGCGGATTTAATGCCATGGGGTATTCTCTACCAGTCAACCTTTGGGCAAAGCGGAAAAATTGTAGGCGGTGCATCTAAACAACATAATTACGTATAATTAAAATACTCATAATAGGTACATACATATCGATAATATACATATATATAAATAGATACATACATAAATGTATACAACGATGAAACAAACCAAGCAGATATACTATGAGACTTCAGTTCTAGTTCAGGTCAGTTCAGTATATTCTGACCAATTGAGGTTAAAATAAGTTTGTGTTGTTACTTACTAATCTTACTATCTCAAGATTATCGCCATGTTAGAGCTTGCCACTATTTAAGGGTTGTCACTTACTATATTAGGGTTGTCAATTTTTATCATAGTATTATACTATGTATATTATTACTTACTGTGCAACTTTTGCCGCATACTTCACAAACGACGTTCTTGTTGTATTTCACTCCCAAATGCACCCGTTTCACGTGTGCTTGTAGTTTCGAGCCGTTGGCGAACGATGACCCGCACTACAGGAAAAAATATAATAATAAAAATAATATGTTTTTTTTATTAAAGCAGTAACATCTGCTAACGTAAACCAATGGCTCTGGGATCAGGTTCGGTGGTCCAGTTGGTAGGACGCCCGTGTTGACCCGGAAAGCCGTTAGAGACGCATGTTCGAATCCTGCCTGAACAGTTAATTATTTTTTTTAAACAATATAAATAATACAAATCCTCTTTATTATCACAAAGTTTTAAACACACGGGGATAAAAATCATGATATACAGTAAAATAACTAGTAATCTAAAAAAAGATTAAGCTGTTTATTTCGGGAAAGCGATTCATTATAACATTTCTGCTTAGCTTTGTTGACAAAGCCACTAGTTTATGATGATCGGACCGAAAGCTATTTTAAGTTTTAGTGTGTTTTGGTGTCACTCTGTTTATCTGGGTAACCCTATCTGAAACACTTTTTTTTGTTTCCCATCAGTAGCATTTTTCGCCGGGGCACGTGGGGCCGCATATACAGGGTGTCCCACGGCTATGCCACGTAGTGGGGAACTACATAAAATATTTTAGACAGAATATTTTGCTGAATGGAGACAATCTTTTATTTTTAAAATTAAGTAATACTGCATTGATAGTTTAATAAAGAAATGGAAATTATTATTATTTTCAGCGAAAGAAATAATTTAATTGTTAAAAATTTCGGTGTTCTCTTATTTTAACATGTTATGTTACTTAAGGAGAATGATTCTTTGCCATTTACTCTTTCGATTGGCATCATAAAAATACGGAATGTTTCTTTTTACTTTCAGTCGCTTCGATTTCCAGAGCAGTAAAAGGTTGTCTCAATGGGTTAGGGTACTTCCCCTCCATGTGGCATAGCCGTGGGACACCCTGTATACAAGTATGTGAGTAGACATGTGTGCACCTGTTCACAAGTGAGTGTGGAAGCTCGGAGTGTAGGCACTTTGCTGGAGGGGCGGAGCGCCCTCACGCTCTCCTTGAGGTGCGTGCCGTCGCCGGGGCACGTGGGGCCGCAGATCACGCACACGCCTCTGTAAAATTACTTCATGTCTCATATTCTGAAAGTTGGTTATTGCATATCCATACAGCGGGTTGAAAGTGACCTACTTCAACCCTAGGGTAGAAAAGTAATTTGTGAAAGAACACTGGCCTGGATAGCTAATCTAAATGCGTTTCACGGCAATTAATAGTAGATTGTTAACCAAGGGTAGAGAGGGACCCAATGCAACCGAGATATGTGATAGCGCCAATAGTTCGAGGGTCAAAAGGTAGTTTCATCGAGTTAAACACTCAACTTTTCATTTCAAATGCGAGGAAAATAAAATACAACTCGCACATGTCATGAGCAAGTTATATTAATGTCCATGTAATTTTGAACCAAAAAAAGACACGGTATTTATATTTAATCTCGTGTTCCCGCGTTTTCTATTGCAAACTTTCATTATTAATATTTTTAATAGAAATAAAAGTTAAGATATACGTATCAACAACATTTAAAAAGTAAAAAAAAAAAAACAATCTAATGGTTTCAATTTTATTTTTTAAATAAATGTACTATCTACCAATAAATGTGGGGCGGAATTATAATATGTATGTATTATGAATATAATGCAAATTTATACTTAATAATTAGGTATAAATAAATCAAGCTTACCTATATCTAACCTTTGGAGACCTTTTTTCAATGGCCACTTACCACGGCCGACTAGATTGTACCTAATTGAGTTGGTCACGACGCGCATCTAGATGGCAATTATCTTTGACTCCGTGGCAATTAAAAGAAAATTACTTTCCACCCTAGGGATGGAATAGAAGATTGTTAACCAAGGCTAGAAAGTTACCCATTGCACCCGAGATATTTCTGGCGCTCGAACGAAGTGAGAGCGCCAATAGTTCGAGGGTGAAATGGGTAATTTCACCCGAGTTAAACACTCTACTTTTCATTTCGACTGCGAGGAAAATAAAATACTACACTCACATGTCATGAGTGAGTTAAATTAATGTCCATGTTATTTTTAAACAATAATCAATAAAAGACATGGTATTTATATTTAATCTCGTGTTCTCGCTTTTTCTATTGCAAACTTTCATTATAATTATTCTTAATAGAAAAAAAAGTTAAAATATACGTACCGCCAATATTAAAAAAAAAAACACTTCCAATGGTTTCAATTTTGTTTTTTATATAAATGTATGATTCTATCAATAAAATGAGGGACAGAATTATATGTACGTATTATAAATATAATAATACATACATATTTATATTTAATAATAATTGGATATAAATAAATATATCTAACCTTTGGAGATTTTTTAATGGCCACTTACCACGGCCGACTAGATTGTACCTAATTGAGTTGGTCACGACGTGCATCTAGATGGCAATAGCCTTTGACTCCGTGGCAATTAAAAAAAAATTACTTTCCACCCTAGGGATGGAAAAGCTATTTTCCACCCGGCTATCTACTCATGAAAATAACACTTTCCGAACAGGAGAGATGAAAAAGCTATTTATCGTCGTCTAGTACCCATAGTGCAAGCTTTCTTGAGCTTAATTTGGGACTAGATCGATTTGTGTGAGGTTGTCCGATATTTTTTTTTTATTATTGATTTATTTTGTCATACAAATATTTACCCCGGCCGGGCTTCGAACCCAGGACCGCCGGCTCAGTGGGCAGGTGGACTACAAACCGCGTGGTCACAACTTACTTGTGTTTGGCGAACGCGTGGTTGGCGGCGCTCAGTATATGTCGTTTCCACGCGACCATAGTAGCGAACTGAATGTCACACTCGTCACAATATCGCTCCGAGGCGGGCGAATCGTCTGTCACAGGCTGAAACAGAACATATATTAATTTCAAGTGAATGCATTTTGTGGGTGGGTCAACTTTTTCTTGTTATTCTGTCCCGTCACCCAGGAGACTATGGTGATTAAACTTAAAGTGTTGATAATCCATACTAATATTATAAATGCGAAAGTGTGTCTGTCTGTCTGTCTGTCTGTCTGTCTGTTACCTCTTCACGCTAAAACCGCTGAACCGATTTAGATGAAATTTGGTATATAGATAGTTTAAGTCCCGGGGAAGGACATAGGATACTTTTCATCCCGAATAAATTTAGTGTTCCCGTGGGATGAGCGGGTAACACCGCGGGGCACAGCTAGTTTATAATATTGGTATTTCCAAGAGATATTCTAAATAAGAATGGACTTATAAATGCTGCCATTACAACATTTTTGTTGAATACTGCCGCAGAAAATCGTAGTTTTAAAGAGTGAAAAAAGTTGATTGACCCTTGTATATGTATACTGGTACATTTCTCAAACATGCAATGAAGTGTCATCATAACGTGCGTTGTAACACCCCTCTTTTTTTGTCGGGGGTTAAAAACAGGCTTCGAAATATCAATTTGCTGGCGGAACAACTCGAGAGAACTGTAAAGGAATTTCATACAAAATTGAAGGCCTAGGCCAGGCAGTATTTTTTTTTAAATGCTACTTCAAAGCCTGTTAAAACACACGTTCAGAGAGAGAGAGAGAGATATTTAACAAGCACCGTAGGCTAATAGACAGAGATAGAGAGTGACGGTAGGAGCGAAGCGAAGGAGAGATAGAGATCCAGATAGAGACACAAACTGACCTTATGGGCACCCTGAGCCCGTGCGCATCGACGAAACTCTCAAAAGAGAGAGGGAGAGAGGGAGAGGGAGAGAGCGAGAGAAAGAGAGGGAGAGAGACACACTAACTGACCTGCGGCTCCCTATGCGCCTTCCCCTCGTGCATCCTGAGCCCGTGCGCGCCGACGAAGCTGTCCCCGCACAGCGCGCACGTGTGCTGCGTGCGGTGGCGCGCGCGCATGTGCGTGAGGTGCGACGTGGACGCGCGCGACACGTGAGGGAGAGAGACACACTGACAGACCTGCGGCTCCCTATGCGCCTTCCCCTCGTGCATCCTGAGCCCGTGCGCGCCGACGAAGCTGTCCCCGCACAGCGCGCACGTGTGCTGCGTGCGGTGGCGCGCGCGCATGTGCGTGAGGTGCGACGTGGACGCGCGCGACACGTGAGGGAGAGAGACACACTGACTGACCTGCGGCTCCCTATGCGCCTTCCCCTCGTGCATCCTGAGCCCGTGCGCGCCGACGAAGCTGTCCCCGCACAGCGCGCACGTGTGCTGCGTGCGGTGGCGCGCGCGCATGTGCGTGAGGTGCGACGTGGACGCGCGCGACACGTGAGGGAGAGAGACACACTGACTGACCTGCGGCTCCCTATGCGCCTTCCCCTCGTGCATCCTGAGCCCGTGCGCGCCGACGAAGCTGTCCCCGCACAGCGCGCACGTGTGCTGCGTGCGGTGGCGCGCGCGCATGTGCGTGAGGTGCGACGTGGACGCGCGCGACACGTGAGGGAGAGAGACACACTGACTGACCTGCGGCTCCCTATGCGCCTTCCCCTCGTGCATCCTGAGCCCGTGCGCGCCGACGAAGCTGTCCCCGCACAGCGCGCACGTGTGCTGCGTGCGGTGGCGCGCGCGCATGTGCGTGAGGTGCGACGTGGACGCGCGCGACACGTGAGGGAGAGAGACACACTGACTGACCTGCGGCTCCCTATGCGCCTTCCCCTCGTGCATCCTGAGCCCGTGCGCGCCGACGAAGCTGTCCCCGCACAGCGCGCACGTGTGCTGCGTGCGGTGGCGCGCGCGCATGTGCGTGAGGTGCGACGTGGACGCGCGCGACACGTGAGGGAGAGAGACACACTGACTGACCTGCGGCTCCCTATGCGCCTTCCCCTCGTGCATCCTGAGCCCGTGCGCGCCGACGAAGCTGTCCCCGCACAGCGCGCACGTGTGCTGCGTGCGGTGGCGCGCGCGCATGTGCGTGAGGTGCGACGTGGACGCGCGCGACACGTGAGGGAGAGAGACACACTGACTGACCTGCGGCTCCCTATGCGCCTTCCCCTCGTGCATCCTGAGCCCGTGCGCGCCGACGAAGCTGTCCCCGCACAGCGCGCACGTGTGCTGCGTGCGGTGGCGCGCGCGCATGTGCGTGAGGTGCGACGTGGACGCGCGCGACACGTGAGGGAGAGAGACACACTGACTGACCTGCGGCTCCCTATGCGCCTTCCCCTCGTGCATCCTGAGCCCGTGCGCGCCGACGAAGCTGTCCCCGCACAGCGCGCACGTGTGCTGCGTGCGGTGGCGCGCGCGCATGTGCGTGAGGTGCGACGTGGACGCGCGCGACACGTGAGGGAGAGAGACACACTGACTGACCTGCGGCTCCCTATGCGCCTTCCCCTCGTGCATCCTGAGCCCGTGCGCGCCGACGAAGCTGTCCCCGCACAGCGCGCACGTGTGCTGCGTGCGGTGGCGCGCGCGCATGTGCGTGAGGTGCGACGTGGACGCGCGCGACACGTGAGGGAGAGAGACACACTGACTGACCTGCGGCTCCCTATGCGCCTTCCCCTCGTGCATCCTGAGCCCGTGCGCGCCGACGAAGCTGTCCCCGCACAGCGCGCACGTGTGCTGCGTGCGGTGGCGCGCGCGCATGTGCGTGAGGTGCGACGTGGACGCGCGCGACACGTGAGGGAGCGAGACACACTGACTGACCTGCGGCTCCCTATGCGCCTTCCCCTCGTGCATCCTGAGCCCGTGCGCGCCGACGAAGCTGTCCCCGCACAGCGCGCACGTGTGCTGCGTGCGGTGGCGCGCGCGCATGTGCGTGAGGTGCGACGTGGACGCGCGCGACACGTGAGGGAGAGAGACACACTGACTGACCTGCGGCTCCCTATGCGCCTTCCCCTCGTGCATCCTGAGCCCGTGCGCGCCGACGAAGCTGTCCCCGCACAGCGCGCACGTGTGCTGCGTGCGGTGGCGCGCGCGCATGTGCGTGAGGTGCGACGTGGACGCGCGCGACACGTGCCCGCACAGCCGGCACACGTAGCGGTGCCCCAGGTGCCAGCGCTCGTGCTCGCGCGCCTGCGATCTGAACACATTTATGGATCAATCGACTTTTCTGTTGCTCGCTAGTGTGCTCGATTGCTCGCTAGATGGCGCTGCACGTGGTAGTTTTAAGCTTATTCGATAGGTGGCGCTACAAGTCTCGACTGTAGAGATGTGTAGCTCGCGAGTGAGTGATTCAAACGAGCTATATCATTTGGTTTAGCTCACTGAAGATTCAAGTAGCTCAGTATATCATCTATCATCTCAGTATTACTCGCTCCCTCTCGCTCATGAAATGAATGTTGCCATGCTGCCGTGAATCTAATTCATCGACAGCTCTAGTTCTCTGCTCACTCGTGAACGGTATAGTCTAAAAATCTACTGAGTTAAATGAGCTAAATGAGTGATACATATCTCGGTGTGCTAAAGACACATATCACTCTTTTCACTTTAGTGACACATTCTGCGCATCTCTACTCGACTGAAACCTATAAAACGACGTCCATGAATAGATTCGGTACCACGCGGTGTGTGGTCGTATTGCTCGCTAGTGTGCTAGATAGCTCGCTAGATGGCGCTGCACGTGGTAGTTTGAAGCTTGTTCGACAGGTGGCGCTACACGACCTACAAAACGACGCGTCGTATATGCATAGGTTGTGTACTCACGCGCTGTGTGGTCGTATTACTCGCTAGTGTGCTAGATAGCTCGCTAGATGGCGCTGCACGTGGAAGTTTTAAGCTTGTTCGATAGGTGGCGCTGCAAGTCTCGACTGAAACCTATAAAAGGACGTCCATGAATAGATTCGGTACCACGCATTATGTATCTGTGACCACGCGGTGTGTGATGGTATTGATCGCTAGTGTGCTAGATAGCTCGCTAGATGGCGCTGCACGTGGTAGTTTGAAGCTTGTTCGATAGGTGGCGCTACACGACCTACAAAACGACATATATAGATAAGTTGTGTGCTCACGCGGTGTGCGAGCGCTGCGGACAGGTGGCGCACTGGTAGCGGCGCTCGTGCGCGGTGACGACGTGCGCGCGCAGCTTGCGCGGCGTCTTGTAGCGCATCGTGCATATGTCGCACACGTGGGCGCCGGATTTCTGGTGGGAAATACATATAAATTGGTGAAATGTCACAAAATTCAATATTAGGACTTTTACTAAAATGCCATTTTAGGGCTGTCACTACATGTAACTCCAAGGCTGTCACTAAATATAATTTTAGGGTTGTCACTAAATGTAATTTTAGGGTTAACACTAAATGTTATTTTAGGCCTGTCACTAAATGTCCCTGAATGTAATTTCAGGGCTGTCTCTAAATATAATTTTAGGGCTGTCTCTAAATATAATTTTAGGACTCTCTAAATATAATTTTAGGGTTGTCACTAAATGTAATTTTAGGGTTGTCACTAAATGTAGCTTCAGGGTTGTCACTAAATGTAATTTAAGGGTTGTCACTAAATGTAATTTTAGGGCTATCAATAAATGTAATTTTAGGTCTGTCACTAAATGTCCCTGAATGTAATTTCAGGGCTGTCTCTAAATATAATTTTAGGGCTGTCTCTAAATATACTTTTAGGGCTGTCTCTAAATATAATTTTATGGTTGTCACTAAATGTAATTTTAGGGTTGTCACTAAATGTAGCTTCAGTGTTGTCACTGAATATAATTTTTAGGGTTGTCACTAAATGTAATTTTAGGGCTATCACTTGTAATTTTAGGCCTGTCACTAAATGTCGCTAAATGTAATTTTAGGGTTGTCACTAAATGTAATTTCAGGGCTGTCTCTAAATATAGTTTTAGGGTTGTCACTAAATGTAATTTTAGGGCTGTCACTAAATATAATTTTAGGGTTGCCACTAAATATTATTTCAGGGCTGCCACTCACGACATCGTGCTTGAGCTGGTGGTTCCGGAAGGCGGCCGGCTCGACGTACCCGCGGCGGCAGGGCTGGCACTTGAACGGCGCGTTGAGGAAGTTGACGGAGGAGCCCCGCACCTGGAGCTCCAAGAGTTGCTGCTCCTTGGTCAGGATCAGCTCGCGGGCGTAGCCGGATTTGAAGCCTGGATATTAAAATAAAATCTAGGTGACCATAAAGGTGCGAAGTTGTCGGCTACTTCCTGTTAATTGACCCCGAGCGAGCGAAGCGTCTCTATTTAAGCTTGGCCAAAAACTATTTCGTATTTTTCGATTCAGATTCAGATCATAATTTTTTATTTAGTTTTTCGTAAGTCTTAGTAAGTCGAAAGTTTCATTTCACAGAAAGCATTTTTCTCTAATTTTTTTTTCATTTCATTGCATATGTTTGAGAAAAGCACTATACATGCCTTAGCCGTGAAAAGGGCTTGCCGGCTTCGTATCACTATCCGTCTATACCTACTCACCCGGCAAGCCCTTCTTTCACGGCGTCTGCGGTAATGTAATCTGTGGGCAGCTGGGCGACAGTTGCCTGAAAATAAATGAAATTGATACAGATTGATATAAACTGCGCCAATCTTGTCGTCTTACCTTTCAAAAATTCCTTGTCCTTGTTCTTCACAGGTGCTGTCTCTGTCTTGTTCTGCCTGATAGCTTGGAGTGGGAGGTCGTCTTCGGAGTCAGACTGGTCTGCTTTGATGGATACCTGATCCGTGTCTGAAGAGAACCCTAAAAACGAATACCCCTATTAGACTAACGTTGAATTATACAACATACTGTACTTATATGAATAAAATTAGGTCAATATGTAATTTTTTACATGTAAATCATTCATTAAATCATTGACGATATATGATTATGTCGTTGTTTAAATGTTTTTACATTTATGTAATTAAAAGAAACAATATTGACGAAAACTGATTATATTCTAAATACGAAAACTTAACATTTCTAAAAATATAATATCATAAATATAAAAAAAAGAAAATTATAAAAGTGTTTTCAAAATAATAATTGTATGACAGCCATGAACTTAAACGCACTTTTTCATGGTGAAAATGGCAAATGACTCCAATATCCAACCTACAAATGACGTCACATGTAGGTGGCCACTTGTATGAAGCGTTTGAGCGCTCCGTACGAATGTTGAACTTTGACAGTCATTTCTGACTTTTAGAGCAGTCTAAGTGTAGTTAGTGCCATATAGACATTTGATCCCAATAATAAATAGAATCGATTGATATCCTCGAAATCTGCAAACCTATTATTTATTAATTCACTTGCATTTGGTGAAAGACAATTTAAGAATATATAGAAAAGAGTCACAAATCAGTCACCTACATACATACACACATATCTATTGATTCATAAATTTCTACAGTTGTATTGAAAATGACAATATAAAATAATAATATATAATTTTTATTTTTTTAGGGCCCATAACCTTATAATAAAATCAAACGACCATTTTTTGAGTTTACCACAGACTGACTTTATTTATTTTTTATAATTTACAAATAGTGGTCTATTAATGTATTAATATGAAAATACTTGTGACTGACTCATATATCACCAATGTTGAACATCTGTTTGGAACGGACATGTTGACTGTGTCTTATTCTACTTAGTTTAAAATCTTATTTTTTTATGTAACCAATGGATAACTGTTATTGGCCCTCTGTTATGTAACTAACTTTATATCATATGTATATTTACGGCTGTTGTTATCCTGAATACCAATAAACAAATAAAAATAGAATACAACCATAGAGAAACTAGATGGCACTAGTGGTGTTTATGTTGATAACAAACCTCAACATATTGAGAGGTTATTTCAGGAAAAATCTTGTGCAGGAATTCTTAATAGTGTGATTTGAGGTTAAGAGGCCTTATTGCTTTTAAAAATTTATTTTTTCATATTAAGACAAATTCTAATTTTAAAATATGGCTTCCATCAGGTTAATGATGATTTCGCCAATTTCAAGTTTGCTCGTAGAGCATGCCGTTGTTCGGTGAGGTTTTGCTTTTTGTAAAGTGATAGCGATTTACAAAAAACCACGCGGACTATCGGGCCTTGACCCAGGAAGGGCTATGAACGCTTCAAGTTGAATTCTTCATTAGCTATTCACTCATACGTTAGATCACTGCACAATACGCTATCAATACTACACATTGAACAACTAAAATGAATAAATAATGAACAACTAAACTTAAACGCATGCGGCCATCTTGGGACACGAACCGGAAGAAGACAAATATATTTGTCGGAGACGGTCATGAGTACGGTAGCTCAACGAAGCCGGCGCGCCATCGGAAGGCGACAGTGGCGCCCCCTTGAACCTGTTTTGGCACGCTAGACAGAGTCTTGGCGGTTCACTCAGCGAACGCCCACCGACACTTCACTCTGGGCCACCGTCGAGTGCACTACTGCCTTGGAACTGTCCCGTTTCGTTGTGCTATACCAAGTTAGAATCAGTGAAACGTTATAACTCAACAATACTGTGTTAATTTAATAAAGACTATTGTGAGACTTTGATAACCTAGCTTACAGACCTCTGTGCCAGGAACTGTTATTTTGTGCTTCATTGTATAAGGAATAAATCAAGTTAATTGCATCGGTATTGTTTCATCTTGCTCGCAACTACCTCCTCGTCCACAACTATGTCGATTAGCTCATCTAATGTGCCACACCACACCGGCCATCCAGACCTGTCCCCGACATCAGAAGTTGGGATGGTATCTACGGCCCATGAGCGAACACGAAGAATGATGGAACACGAAGCGAATAAAACGGAAGAAAAAAAGTTTGTGGTTACTCTTTGAAATACAACGAACCTGACATCACAAAATCAAGGAACAGGAGCTACAAGCGTTTCCGTTATTGAAACTCAAGCTAACACCGTCACGGAGACCTACAAAACCGTATGAAAACAAATGAAGATTGCACTGTTTAAATTGTTTTCATTGCGAGAGAAACGGACATGAAAAATTCGCTTTGCTTACTTCGTATAAAAGAAAACTACAACTTACAACCTCAGCGACAAAAGCCAGCAGTTACAATACAAACTACATACATCGAAGTTCATTGTTTACTTCAAGAACAGCAGGACACATCGTCAGTTGTTGCACCAGTAGAAGTGACCCAGAAGCGACAGTCGACTACAACTTACAAGCGACGCGTGAACGTAGGCACTATGGCTTCACCGACACATTTTGAAAAACACATCAGGTCAGTCGTTAACTTTTCACTAAGATTCCGATATTTTGTTCACAAATAAAATTGTAGCTAGATTCTGGGGTAGACTTAAGTCGCACTTATTCAGTTTAGTGGGTATTTGTCAAAAAAAGTACTAACGGGTACTGGTAAAAGCAACCCTCCAAGTAAAGTTGAATATTGCGTGATAGAAATTAATAATCATTTGCAACAAAGTTTATTGCACGTTTTGTAACGATTGTTTTCGTAGTGATATAATATGACTAAACGCGAAATGTTTCTACAGAGATTTAGTGTTGATTAATATGACCACTACGCAGTTTACCTACCCTTAAAAAAGTTTATCATTTTAAAATTGCGCTGTGAAGGTGCATCAATCATACACACTTAGAATTATTATTCTAAGCATACACAGTACTTAGTAGTAGGAGCGGCTGGGCTTAGGAACTTGCTTTAATAATCTACCCTCTGTTCATGATTTTCCAATCATTCTGTAGAATTTAATTTTTTGACATCTTGAATAGTTTCTTACACAGTGTACTTTAGCTGGTGTATAGTTTAGCGTCTATAACTTTCGTAAGAACTGGTGAGCTTGAGATTTGTTTAAACGATCCTTATGTTACTTTTAACTGTGGTGATCGCTATAGCATAAAATATTTAAACTGGATACACTAACAGGATTAGGAAAATATTGGGACACAAGAGTTTGAAATTGAAGTTTGATTTTTATCATTAATGTTTTATAATCCCCTGGTAATCTAAAAGTTATCATACAAAGTAAAGCTTGTTATTAAAGTGCAAATAATGATTTGATTTAAATATTTTCTTGCATCTACGTCGTAGATTATTTGTTCACATTAACGAATCATAATTTCAGTGTACCTACCTAACTTTGCTAGATTGATTTGAGTTTCCTTTTTTTTTTTGTTGGATTATTATTATTCGTTTGGCATGTTCTTTCAGATAACAAAAGAAACAATTCATTTGACTATAAGTAATTACAAATCCAATTTCAGTTGTTGTTGAATTGAAGTTGAGTTTGTTGGATTTAAGGTTAGAATGACAGAGCTCTGTGATACTGTGCTGGAGTTTTTGTTTCAGGAAAAGATACGCGACCTCAGCAGCTAACAGCTAAGCCACGAGTCGTTCTGCTTCGGCTGCCACGGTACAAGACATCGCGTAAAGAACTGCGCGAAGGCGAGCGACAGGGCGCCTTCAACCACGGGGAAGAGGGTTGACGTGTGACGTCACCACACCACACCATATGAGGCAATCTGGTGAGGAGTTCTCATTTTATTGTGATTCGGTTGCCGAGTGATCGCTTATGGAAGAGTTGATTTCCAATAAGTTCCATGGCAAAAACGGCTGTATAATTCAGTGACTATTGTATGACTTGTATCAGTCTAGCTAAAAATTGTTAGTACTGTGCAGTAAATAGACTTACTGAAGCGAGCCTATTAGAAATGTTGACATGTAGTATTGTAAATTGCAAGACCATTGGCCATAAACTTGACTTCCAAACATGCGCGTACTTGCACGATAGGTTGAGGGAAATGCCCGGGAGCTACGTACCATTTGAAGTAGACGAAAAAAAAATATGGTGAGACTGGTAGGGAGGTTCTCAGTTCGGCTGGTCGACCATACCAGTCACTTCATCGTAGCCGTAGTCCGGTAGAAGTCGGCATCTGCTCTAAGCAGTCCGTGGATACGCGGTGCGCGGTAGGTGCTGGCGGAGGTCGGGTCACTCTCGCAGAGACCGTAGAGTCATAGGGTTGACTCGGCGATCCCGTGGGGATGCGCGTAGTGGGTGGCTATGTTAGCCCTAGGCCACGAATGAGATACCTGTTTAGTTGAACGGATTTTCGTTGATTTAATTGTTTTGATATTGTCAATAAGGCGAGCCAAAAGGAAATTATATGGTGGTACATGGTTCCTAATGTGTTTTCTAAGGTAGAAGTGGTAAATAGCTAGTTTGTTTCACAACAAGCAACATTGTAGTACAATCTCATTTAAAACGTATTGCACTATTGAAAGAATAAGTAATGTTACAATTGGTAGTTGGTTGTAAGATACCATAATTCGATTTGTATCTTTTGATATATTGCGGTTATAAAACAAAAACTTTCACTTGATATTTTTTTTGTTTTGGTGTCAGTAACTATTTGATGCGAAAGGAAAGATGAAGTTTTTGTTTTGTCTTAGGTACCATTTTGACGTGTTTGTCAGGACTGACCGAGTGGATACTGTTTTGGTTGTTGATTGTTTCAGAGCAACACACGAGGACGTGTGTCATCGCAGGATGGCCGTGTCGGCGACGGTCATGAGTACGGTAGCTCAACGAAGCCGGCGCGCCATCGGAAGACGACAGTGGCGCCCCCTTGAACCTGTTTTGGCGCGCTAGACAGAGTCTTGGCGGTTCACTCAGCGAACGCCCACCGACACTTCACTCTGGGCCACCGTCGAGTGCACTACTTCCTTGGAACTGTCCCGTTTCGTTGTGCTATACCAAGTTAGAATCAGTGAAACGTTATAACTCAACAATACTGTGTTAATTTAATAAAGACTATTGTGAGACTTTGATAACCTAGCTTACAGACCTCTGTGCCAGGAACTGTTATTTTGTGCTTCATTGTATAAGGAATAAATCAAGTTAATTGCATCCGTATTGTTTCATCTTGCTCGCAACTACCTCCTCGTCCACAACTATGTCGATTAGCTCATCTAATGTGCCACACCACACCGACCATCCAGACTTGTCCCCGACATATTGATAATTTTAACCAACTTTTTGTAGTGAATAATACTTTTCCTCGAGTTCTATGTAGTAACATAGCTATTTCATGCTTTCATTGCGTGCAGTCGAAAATAAGTTGAAAAAACTAATTTTCCGCGTGAATTTTGTAAATTTCGAGTAGTTTTTGAAACAAAAATTATCAATGAAGAATTCAAACTGTAGGTTTCAAATATAAATCAATAAATTACTATAGCCCGGTTCTAGGTAGCAACATCAATAATATGTTAAGAAACATGTTTGATAGAGAAAAATGTCAAAAACAATCAGCATTTTGGAAGGATAGGCCTCTTAATTTTTACTTAATTTCATTGCAATCTTACCTGCCGGTTCCTGCTTCAACTCCTTGAAGTCCTCCGATGCTTCAGCTTCTGGTGTTACGTCCAGGTGCTCCGAGCTCACCACGAACGCCGTGGTCAACTTGTGGCCTTGTCTGTCCACATGGTCTAACAACTCTTGTGTTATCTGAAAAGTAACATATTAGAATTAAAATAGACTTGAAACATGGAATTTCCTCATTTGACAACATTTTTTGACGTGACAACGTTTTATATCGATGAAAGCCAGCTACACCCACGAAAAGTATGACTCATTGTCACGTTCCGCCTGAGCCGACAGTGCAAGCGAGAGCGCGGAACAAGTGATAGAGAGGCACGATCGGCCTAATCGTTCGGCTTGTGACGCATCTATGTCTCTTCCACTCCATTGGCGCATTCGATTCATAAAAGTATGCAATTTTTCATCAATGTAAAATGATCGTCCATAAACTGACTTAGCAGACAACAATTTATTTTTGCGATATAATCACATAAAGCATAAAAAAATTAATATAACCGCATTTTCATATTTTAGAATATATCCTAATTTGTGATTAATAAATCCATTTGTAAAGTTCCGCATCGTAAATGATTGTATGCAATAAGTGATTGGACTTAGTATTAGTAATACACTAAGGCGGATTTATGGAAATTGTACCACTGTTCTTGTTGTGTGTTACGGTCAAATTTTCCACAAGGTGATGTCATTTGAGTGCAGATTCTTAGACAGCGCTAACAGAGATAGATTTTAATATAAGTCTAAAAATGAACAGAATTTATCACCTCATCATTGGTAGCGAGGAGCCGGCTCAGCAGCCGATCTGAAGTGACGGACTGCACCCACAGCTGGTAACTCTTCCGGAGTAGCGCCAGGCAAATGTAGCAAACTGTGCTCGGTTTACCATCGTCTGCATGCAGCTAGAACACATTAAATAAATCCAGGAACACATTGAATGTTACAATAAAAAGGTCTTATTTTAGTTTACAAGTCCTTATAGACATGTTGACTAATTTTTTTTGAGGATGTCAATCGATTCAATTTTTTATAGTGATCAAATGTATATAAGGCACTGACTTCACTTAAACTGCTCTAAAAGTCAGAAATGACCGTCAAAGTTCAACATTCCTACGTAGCCCTAAAAACGCTCCATACAAAAGGCGTCCAGGCTAGTGACGTCACAGGCCAGTATAGGTACCAATAATTGTATGGAGAAATTAAGAAATTTTCCATTTTCACCGTGAAAAAGTGCGTTTAAGTTCATGGTTGTCATACAAATTATTGTATTGTAAAATTATGAGGATTTTGAAAACATTTTCAAAATTTCTTTCGTATTAAAAAAAATATCATAAAATTTGCGTACCTTTGAAGTCACATATTTCCAAAAAAGATTTATTTTTCTGGATTTTTTTCTTTGTTTTGTGATATATTTAGCAAATTTTATTCATATAACTACAGTACGCTGTAGAATTCAACATCAGTCAACATGTCTATTAAGATGGTAGTTTGCACAAATGTAACTATAACAGCGAAAAATTGCGTTATTCTCAGTGAAACTTTGACAATGGTAACTTGAAAGTTACTGAAACGTCAGGGAGGCTCAAATAATTTATATACACAATATAATCCATTTAAATTGCTTTATTTAAATGTGTCCGTCGCGGAAACCGAAGAAAATATTAATGAATATAGGTATACATAGAATGCTAAACTTATAACCCTTCCTTTTGGTCGTAGTCAGGTAAAAATTTAACCAAATATGGTAACATACCGGTAGCCTAGTTAGTTTCTCGTACATTTCTTGAAGGCAGGAGTTCAGTATATTGTAAACAGTCACGTTACTGGCTAGACACACTCTGCACAGCAATAACTGAGACATATTTGAGAATTACAGTAATCACTTCACACAATTATAAATACCACGTTGGTGTCGCAATAATTAAATACGCGAGAACACATGTTGATATTAGTTTACTGATAAATTATAGGAACTATTCATTGCAAGTACGATTGTTGTTGATAAAAATAAATAAACAAATATGAGAACGCGTCAACGCGGTCTGTCTGTAGACGCTTTCATTAATGACAGATGCAGATGACAGATTGATTGATTTGATAATTGATTAAAAAAATAACGCAAATGAATGATGAATGAACAAAAATAACACAATTAACATTTTTTGCCATAATATCCTTTTAAAAGGCTAATTCAAGGCAATTATTAGAATATGTTATAAAGAAATATTTATATATTTTCTGCTGCTAAAGAAAATAATGACTCGATGGGCTGATCTAGCGTTTTTTTTCATTACTCAAACATTTTCCCTAGATAGACGCTCGGCTCAGCACACGGCTGTCAAGTCAAACTCCAAAAATATTTTTGTATTGTTCGTATTTTACTTTTCGTATGAATTATAATGTACTTATTCACATTCATTAAAACCTTAAAACATACCCAAGACTTATGTGCAAAATTGTTGTTTGTACATATGCTCAGTGCTTCTGTTAACTGCTTCGTAAATAGTTAATTGTGTATACTTTCACCAGAGAATAAATGTTACATTAGAAAGATGTAAGTTAGTATAACTAGATTTTGTATTTATAACTACTACATATTTACTAAATGGTGCGGGGAAATCAGGAAGTCATATGCGTGAAGGAAACTGTTGGTTGCACTATTGAGAACAAAGGCATTTTATCGGTTTTTGTATTTTTACTATCAACTTCCGTAAATGCAATTCGAGTTTCAAAAGTTTTAAATAAACGAAACAAATACTATACCTAAAGCAGCTTGTACGCGATGAATATTGAATAGCCACTAAGAATGTTATCGGCTGAGTACTTGAGTAGAACACTAGGGTTGTTCAATAATTACGTGAGGTACATACAGGCAAAACGGGATGGCTAAATTATACATATATTTTGCTCTGCAAAAGCCATCACAATTTAATATTTAACTTTATTAAAAACAAACTTGTATAAATGAACATATAAAATAATATAATTATTAGGAAATAAATAACATTATATGTATTTAATTTTTATTCTAAGTTGCAAAGTTCACTAGAATTGTTTCAGCACTTTTGAAACTTATAGAGATCACAAAGAGGTGTATGGAAATCTTTTAAAAAGATACATTTTGACAATACCGTCTTCACTATAAGGGCACACGGGGCCCGTGCCCAGGGCCCCCATTATCAGGAGGCCCCGAAGGCCCGACAATTTCTCTCATAGAATAAATGGTCATACATAGTAAAAAAATCTTATTATAATTCCCTTTTTTTATTTTCCAAATGGGCCCCTATTCTTGTGTGCCCAAGGGCTCCAGCCTAGTTTAAGACGGCTTTGCATTTTGAGCCTTACTACGAAACATAGGGCATTGATACAGAATAAAAGGCAGTGTCAAGTACCTCAGTACACCCTGATCCAGCGTTTTTAGTTCTTACAAAATAATAAAAGCAGTTGCTAAATATTATTTTATTTGTAGGTAGTAGATTTAGATTCCATTTACTAAGTATTAGGTACTTTATTGTACTAAAAAAAACTCAATAAAAACCAAATTGAGAACCTAATTCGGTTGTTTTTGTGTTACTTTTTTAATGCTTGTTACGGCAGAATTCAATGATTTATTTTATTACCTCACACAATCACTATTCACATTCTCTTAGAGAAGATTTAATTTTACTTTTAAGAGGAAGTTTTTATTTGGATTTTTGAATACCAAGCAAATAATTATGCTAATGTTATTTTCAGATGTTCATCAAAAGAAAATTTTTGCAAGCTGCTGCTACGCACCAAACCATGCATATGCTATCAAACATGGAACAATGCTTCCGAACTAGGAGCGTAATTATTTAATCTGTAGGTTATTTTTCTAATACAAAAGGTAATTGAGGTAAGGAGAGGAAGAGGAAGGCCAAGGATTAGTTATTTGGGCCAGATAAAGAAAAAGGAAGACGTCGCGTCGTATCGAGAAGTGAAAGAACTGGCATTAAGTAGAACGGACTGGAGAGAACTGCACCGAGAAGAGTAAAACTCTTAAATAATAATAAAAAGGTTATTTTAAATGATACTTATCTAAATCCTTATCTAATGGTGTATTATTTAAGTGCAGCTTAAAGATGTTTTATAGCGGTAATAAATCATGTAAAACAAACTCACCAGAATATGTTTGCGATTATTGTAGTCGCACATTCACAAGGAAATATAACTTGCAAACACATATTGAAAACTGCCATGTCAACTCCACATGTTACTGTGAAATCTGTGATCAGAGATTTGGCAGCCCAGCCGGCTTGCAGCTTCACTTAAGCCGAGGCCACAATAGATTCCAGCAACCATACCCAGAATGCGATATATGCGGACGCATCTTCACAAGGAAACAAAATGTCGTTTCACACATGATCACAGTTCATTTACAGGGAGCCGGGCCTCAGATACAATGCCACATTTGCTGTAAGACTTTCACCACTGAAAGGAATATGAAGAGGCATATGAACCAGCTTCACAACCCCGATGTCCAATATCCCACTTGCGATTACTGCAAAAAAACCTTCAAAGGGAAGCATTCCTTGCTAGCTCATATACAAGCCACACATAATGTTCTCAAAGGGATCATCAAGTGTCACTTATGTGACAAAGTATATACTAATAACAGAAACTTAAAGCGGCATATCGAGATGTTTCACGGAGAGAAGGGAGAGTTCAGATGCACCCTTTGCCCCAAAGTGTATACGTCTAACCAAAGTTTACGACGTCACGCGAGAACTAGACACGCGAGAAGACATAATGAACAGGACCACAAAACTGAATCTCATATGGAGCAAATCGATTATGACAACTACGATTTTAGAGTTCAGCTCCATGAGTTCTATTGCGAGTATTGTGACAAAAATTTCGCCGAAGAACTATCGCTGCGGCAACACGTGAAGTCGGACCATTCGTTTAAAATGTTCTACGAATACGCCAGGAATTCTTTACTGAAACAGATGGGGGGAAGCGGAAGGGAACGCTTCTATAATTGCGAGAATTGCAATAGCACTTTTAATTCAGTTTACGAGTTAAAGGACCACATGAGAGCTACTCATGTTAGAGAGTATTCACTTTCTACTTGTAATGTCTGCTTCTCCAAATTTTACAGTAAAGAGACCATGTTTGAGCATAAGAAGACCTGTCTCCCGCCGCCTAACGTCAATAATTGTAACTATTGTGACAAATTATTCACAGACGTATCTAGTCTCGAGTTTCATATCAGGATTTTTCACCCCCAAGCTCAAATAGCGGATAACGATGTGTCGTCGACCAACCCGGAAGAGACTGAAGCTGGCTTTAAATGCCATCATTGCGATAGGATGTACTACAGTGACCGTTCCTTGAAACACCATATAAAATTGAAACATACGACCGACGAAGCGGTCGACTGCGGATTGTGCGGGAAAATTTGCAATAACAAGTATTACTTGGCGTCCCATATTAAAATCGTACACAACAACGACTCCTGGTCGAAGTGCGATTATTGCGATAAGCAATTTAAATCCAAACGCAATATCCGGCGTCACATCGAATACACGCACTTAGGTATGCGACGATACAAATGCATTGAATGCGAGACACTATTCAAAGAAAAGAGAAGCCTTAGGAAACACGTACGGACGAAACACCCTAATTCAACCGTGTTTCCGCAATGTCATATCTGTTACAAACGCTTCGAATCGGCCAAATCGTGCAAGATTCATTTAAAACTGATCCATTCTTTCAATATGAACACGTTTCCTTGCGATCTCTGCTCAGTATCATTCAGTTCCAACGAAGCATTGAGCATCCATCTCCAAACTAAACATTTAGCGAAGGACCAGATTTTCAAATGCGAACAATGCAACATAGTTTTCAACGGATTGGACAAATTTGAGCAACACAACGAAATTCATCATGTAACTATACTTCCAAATATGAAACAGAAGACTTTGCCTCGATGTATCATATGTATGAAGGATTTCAGCACGCGAAAGACTTTGAAGCGGCATATAAAGAAGTTTCACAACGAATTCGACGTGGAAGAACTGGCGACATATGGCTCAAAGAAGCGAATGTTTAACATTGAGTGTGGAGAGTGCATACAGAATTTCAACGATGACTTTTACTTGGACGTATACCAGAAGCTGAAACATTTGAAAGACTCGATCGTGTTCAAATGCGAGAGCTGTTCCTCGTCCTATAATTGCCTGGAGTATTCGATACAGAGGGTTAAATTGTCCAATTTTGAGTCGAGTAAAAGTAAGATGATTATGAGCGAACTGTGCACGGCTGAGATGAGCGATGAAGGTTCAAACGGCTGGGTTGAAAGTGCAGAAGCTGAGAGCACCACAGGAGACTTAGCTGTGAAGTTGGAACCAATGGATGAGGTGGAGAATATCGTTAAGACTGAGCCGATGTCGCCGTAATAAGCACGGACTTCATGAGTATTCGTTTGGTATATGCAAATGTACACCAACATGACAGACTGGTTTCTTTTTATAAGCTTTTACTTAACACTCAATGTATATAACTATGTTTGTTCGGATGGAATCTTGCAACTAAATTTTGAAGCAGATATCTTCAACCGATTAAGCTGAAATTATGCATACCTACCTACTTGACTTTGATTACTCCAATAATATGGTACCATGGAGGAAAACTAGTTAGTTGAACTATTTATACATTTTGGATAATATATTGCAATAATACGCAATCTATAATAGGTTAACTCATAGTCCAAATATTTACTCACATATGGCCTTTATATTAGCCCCTAGTATTAGTCGTATAATAATTTATAAATCATTGCACGCAATTTAAAATTGCAATGGTATTTAAATTAAATTTAATCATATTCAGGTGAAAATCAAAATCGTTTCAACCGCTTCCTCAGTTTGGGTGCGTTTAGACGAATATCGTAACGAAAGCTGAGCTAGCAGTTGAGACGCCTCTGATTTTCACCCATTACTCTCTGTTTAAGTCACTATATTATATATTACTGTATTTAATGAATATACAATAATTGATATGCTTCAAGGCACAGATGTTTTGTTTTTTTACTATTAGATTTAATGTAATAATGAACGTGTGACGGATGATTAAGACTGCCTGCCCACTGAAGCAGACCGGAGAAAAATAATCATTCAGGGTGCGTGTTTGTGAAGCCTAAAAGAGGTGCATTTAAATCTGAGGAATGCTATTGGTCCACTTTGAATAGATCAGCTCCGCTCTGATAGAGGCCCGCCTGGGTCATTGTCAGTTGAAAAAACAAAATTTGTCCCTTCGGTGGTCAAAAGTTAAGAGCTTTTATGAATCTAGGTTATGTTGCTATTACATCGATTATAGAAGAGGGAACGTTCTTTATTTTCACAGGCATTTAATCAGGCCCTGGAATCCTTAATTTCGCTTATGTCCACCGGAAAGACGCGCACCTAATTCTGACAATGACCTGTAATGAGCGGCAAATCATAGACGGGAGCGAGATATCGAACTTTCATTCCACGCCGATGTCATAATCGTATTTTCTATGATCTGAAGCGCCATTTTCTGTGCCGTCGCGGGTCTACACTTGTACTTTCGTGATACCAGTGAAACTATTATGTGTATAATATCCGCTGATGCAAACTGTACTGCTTCAAAACCAGCATGTCTAGCATAACTGTGAGACGCGACTCTTTGACGCGCGGGAAATATTACCTGTCATTTTTAACCCTTTGACCGCCAAAGACGGCAAATCACGTCATCGGGAATTCGTGCCACTGACGCCAACGACGTCTATTGACGTCAAAATTTCAGTGGTCAAAAACATGCTAATTCAAACCACTATCTGTGTTTTTCAACCTCTGTTGATTTTGGAGCACTTTTTTTTTTTGGGTTTGGCGTCAGTGGCACGGTGAATTGCTTTACCGCTCGGCGCTCAAAGGGTTAAGTCGGTCCGAGTAAGACAGGTCACGCTGAGCCGCGCGACAAGCGAAGTCGCATCAAGATATGTAGCCCCGCTGGGCCGACCTTAGCTATGTATAGCCTTGCCTTGCGGTTTATTTAGATTAAAAAACTTCGAGCACAATAGTTCAAAACAAACGAAATTTATCCCGAATGAAACGACAAACAAGTCCTGTGTCACTGTCAATCAGGGTGACATTAACAATGAATGAAATGGCATCGTTCGGGCACACAGCTCTATTTTTTAGGTTTAGATCGCCATAGACCTGGTCAAAGAAACGCCGTCCGGTGCCCAAGGCCCCGGCAAGTTTCGCGTGTCGGGATCGGGAGGTTGACACTAAACCCGCCACTGGCTATAGTGAGACCACGCTAAGGCCGGAGCCCCACTGTTGTGCACACTACGCACGGACACGCTATACACGTCGCCCACGTGGATCCATTGTTATAATATTGGTATCAGTGGCGTCATTCCGTGCGCAGCGTGCTCGTGCACAACTGTGAAAGTATCTACCTACATTTTCATACAAAGCGTTTTTGTACCCACGTGTGTAGCTCGACCGTGCGCAGCAGTGGGGCTCCAGCTTCTCTTCCAAGCAAATGACAAGACTGCAATTTTAGGTAATCGCCGTTAACTGTACAATAATATAATTAATAAAGTATATATTATTGGAGTTTATGTTTGATTTACAACTAAAGACTGTAATAAGTTCATTCGCTAGTCACATTCTGCCGGGGGTAAAAACGGCCTGAATTGTCATTACGTAATGAATGAATGGCCCCTAATAGTTCGGTGAATATAGATTGAAGTACTAAGGGTGACCTTACAAACGCTCCGGTAGTTCTGAGTTTTTGATATATGTGGTCTAGGATGGTTAGTGAGTGTTTATAATGCAAAATGCACAATTCCCATCCCCTCCGCGCGCGCCGCCATATTTAAAAAAATTGCACTTTCTTCAGATTTTTACTTTTACCTTCGTTTAGGAGCATTTTAGCTAGATCGAAGCTTAGACAATGTTGTAGACAATTAAATTTACTACAACCTTACATTTAAAATTTTGTTTCAAGGACAGCTAGTACCTACGGAGATATGCACATTAAAAGAAATGTAAAATTTCGCAATTTTCAGTAATGTATCATCCGTCCATATGTAATGTAATGTGTAAAATCCCTTTATTCATTAGATTATAACCATATACGACTATTAAAACAACACATTGTAAAAATAATTCTTTTATTCTAACTTGCTCAGTACTTTGAATTATAACAAACTAGCGACCCGCCCCGGCTTCGCACGGGTGCAATGCTGATAAATTATGCATGTATTATACATATAAACCTTCCTCTTGAATCACTCTATCTATTAAAAAAAAACCGCATCAAAATCCGTTGCGTAGTTTTAAAGATTTAAGCATACAAAGGGACATAGGGACAGAGAAAGCGACTTTGTTTTATACTATGTAGTGATGCAATTTCTTCAACATTTACATATTGAAGAAACAAAAATAAAAAGATTTCTTATACACAGGTAAAATACTGTCAGCAAAAAAATATATATTACGAATGTCAGTGACTCACCAAAGTCACACCCAAAAAAATTGTATCTGTCAGACATTGGTTCAGGCAAAAACTTATAATCTGTTGAATCAGTTTTTCAGTAATGGCCTTGCAACTTGAGTTATACTTAGGTACCCAATAGTAAGGTTTAGGACTACAATTGATTGCAAAAAAATTGTACACACTTAAAAGCTTAGTTAACAAAACAATCACGATTGCTTCCTTTGTGTGTCGAAAGTTAGTCATACAAAATGTATGGGTAACTTTCGTCACACAAAGGAATCAATTAAGTTTTGTTTTAATTAAAGCCCTTAACTATACACCATTTTTTTGCAATTGACCAGGGACCCGACCACCCTTTCATTTGCTTAAGCCTTTCAATGGGCTTCCCTTTGTAATGTGTAACCCAGTAAAAGACTTACCCATTCATACTGATAACCCATACATTTGACTATCCCTTATTAAGAGGGGAACCTAAGAATAAGGCTAACCCTTTCCAATTGGTAAGCGGTATTCTCTTTATTTTGCTATCCACTTTAAAGGGATACCCTTATGTTTTAGCGCTTAAAATAAAACTTTCCTTTTCATCATGTCATACTTTAAACGCTTAGGAGAAGGAGACAAGACTAGTTATCTGGGCCAATGTATGACAAGAAAGCGAATAAATTACGAATATGCCTAGCTGGCCCCTGTGGGAGTGGGCAGGGCAGTAAATATTTTGTGTTTGCTTGACGTAGTTGTCGTCGTCGCGTCGAGTCACATAGTAAATTGCTGGGGTGTTAGTGCACGACACCTTGCACTTTTTGACTATGCGCTGAAACTTGGCACAGTTGATTCTTAGGTGGTCTTGAGTGAATTCAGACCGGGAGACATCGAGAGCCACCACGGCTTTAGTGGGGGAGAGAGGGGCTGAAGTTCGACGCTGCCGCGCTTCAATAAAAGCAACATTTCTCTTCAACTGTATATAATACGGCATGGGATACATCATTTTCGGATAAATTAAGGATGAGGAATAAAGTTTTGGACGAGAAAGGAGAAAAAACTGAAAAACGTAATTGAGCGTTTTTCAAAAAAAGTGTACACGTGACGAACCGGAAAACGTTTTTTTTTATAACACCGATTTTAAATTTTCTTGGCTTATTCAATTCCCCATAAGTTATAGTGTATTATTTGAGAAAATGGCATTAAAATATTAAAAAATATAGAAAATATCGACATTTTAAACTCAGATTGTGGTGAAACTAGTTCCGGATAGTCACAAATATAAAATTCATTATAAATTGATTGTAGTATTTTTTGGACCAGTTTTAGTTTACACATTTAAAATAAAGACAATAAACTATTTAAAACGGGTTTAATTTAAAGAATTAGTGGAACGAGCAAGCTTTGAGGATAAAATAAAGGTCCAGTTCGTCACAATCGCCACCAAATGACTGCTAAAACATGTGTTTTTTTGCATTAAAATGCGACAAATGAACGAATAATATTTTTTATTACATTAAGGAATATTCATTTAGTAATGTTAACGCTTAAATATGTGAATTGTTGCACTGCAGCAGCCAGAAATAATTATTTTCAACATCCCAAATCTTGGGACAGTAACTAAACGGAATCTCATGTGACTAACTGGAAAATGTAAGGAATAGTGTACATAGATTGAATAATTATATTGAAATAAAATCACAAAAATATTATGTTATGAATCGTATTTATTGCAACGGAATCAAAATGGTAGGTATAATATATATTGTTACTAGTTTATATATGTAATATAAAACATGTACTAAACTAGTAATAATAAATATTTACCATGTATATTATTATGTATTACATAAAAATCTTTCATGAGTAAATGACAATCTTAATATTGAAAGTTTTATTAGTTTTATTTATCTGTTTTTATAGATTATTAATAATGTTTTATTAATTTTTTTTTTAATAAAACATACAATGTTACTATTACCTTTAACAAGTAATAGCAACATGAACATTTCAAAATATAGAATAACAGTCTTAATTCTCATTAATAAAAAATTGGGCAAGTTCGAGTCCGACTCGCGCATGAAGGGTTCCGTACCATAATCTACAAGTTTGTTGTATGGGAGCCCCCTTAAATATTTATTTTATTTTATTTTTAGTATATGTTGTTCTAGCGGCAATATAAATACATCATCTGTGAAAATTTCAACTGCCTAGCTATCACCGTTCTTGAGATACAGCCTGGTGACAGACGGACGGACGGACAGCGAAGTCTCAGTAATAGGTTCCCGTTTTTACCCTTTGGGTACGGAACCCTAAAAACGGTTGTAATTAAAATACTTACATCGAACGAACTTTATTTTAGGACATCGCTTAGAACGCTGTCTGCTTCTTATTTTCTTGATAGTTATAAACGAATATAAACCTTAATGCAATATGTTAAGGTTTATGGGTGTATACTTAAGGTTATATCGACATAAACCAATCACAATTTTTTTTCTTCATTTCTGACAACAGTTTCAGCTGTCAAGTTAGTTCGCCTAATTAAAAACTCGACTGTAAGCGTGGCCCGACATGCTCTTAGCCAGTTTTTATAAATGTTTTAATTGTTATTTTGCTTTTTAGTCATTTCTTCCGGAGATAACAAATACTTTTCTGAAAACCGCATCAAAATCGGTTCTGACAAATGCGAGATAATGGCGGATAAACATGCATGTATAACTAAACATATGGGTCAAACTAAGTAACTCCTTCTTTAGAAGTCGGTTAAAACATCGGTCACATTTCGATTGTGTACTAAGTTTTATAGTTCCAATTCGTCACAAAATCGTTCCGGTAGTATATCACGTCACTAACCGGACGTGACGAATTCTACCTCGACAATTTAAAATCAAAATTTCAACGTGTTCTGAACCAATTCAATGTGTTTTTGGTTTAGTTTCGGATACTACGATAGTTTCTTCTATGTCTAATTGTGTTTAAAAAGTTAATTATAATCTACTTACCGAAAAAAGTGTTACTAACTCGAAATCCTATTTTTAGCGCACTGACACAGCGTCCACCTTTCGTCACCGTTTTCACGGAACTGACGTTTTATTTGCAATGAAATCCGATGCCTATAGCATTAAAATGTTGCCAGGATTGAAAAATTAACGCTTTTTGGGGAATATCGATTGCACAAGTATGTTAAAATCGCTTGTGACTATAACCGGAAGTTCCGGTCTGTCGATTTCTTAGGACAGTGGAAAAAGTAGTTTTTCGGCATTATAAACCGTATTTGTTTATAAATAAAGCACACGACTAAAATCTAGACTCATTACTTTATCTGTGTGACCACATTCAATATTCATACAAATTTATTTCGAGTTTCTGCAAGCCTCTGAACATGACTGAGTCGACGTGGGACATACCCATTTTAGCACTTTTCATATCTTTATTTTGCAATAAATCTAGTAATAAATATAATATAATCGTTTTAGAAATATAAAATGAATGCCCCACATCTACAGAATCAAATGATACCACTCATATACCCAAATACTAAAGGTAAAGTAAAAAAAAAACACGTTGAACGTGTGGGACATTCAAATTTTGCCATGTACACTTTTTTTGAAAAACGCTCAATTTGTGTCTTTTTATATATTTACCAATTATTTTAAAAGTATAACAGAAATCTCAAAACGAAAAATATAACCGTAAAGCTAGACTTACGTAGTTTAAAATAGTTATAGTTTATTACATATATCTGTTGATCCATGGGAGATAATAAATATTATCAAGCGTAAGTTTGGGCCATCTCAATGCATGATCGTCCGTAAAGTATTGTTTAGGTACTTTGTTAAACAATATTTCTCTAAAACTTTACATAATAGGGCGGACTAACAACTCTACTAAGATGTTACTGTTTTTACTTTTATTTTTATTGTTATCTTGTTTTATGTTTGAGTACCTATACCTACTAATTTTTGTGTTTCTTTTTGTATACCATACAAATGCTTTGGTCATATGTACTGTTAATTTGTATGTAATAAATAAATAAAAAAATAAAAAAATCGGATAAATCAAGGATGGGCAATCCACATGTATTTCATTATTTTACGAACAAAACTTGCACTTTCTAAAAAGAAATATATATTAAAAAGTGGGAAACTGAAAAACGTGATTTAGGTATGTTTTATTATACAGGTTGACATATTATTGACTGTTCAAATTTTCCCCAGGCATTAGGTATCGATAAAGGATGCCATTTCTGAGAAAAAAAAACATAGGTAAAATTTTGATAATAAAATGTGCTGTCCGAATAAGTACTTAGTAACGTGTGGATAATCGTTAACTGAGTGGCGCTCGCGGTTAGCGGTGCGGGGGGCGGGGCGCTTGCCTATCTTATCTAAACCAATACAATACAAAAAGCGTTATTGCATTGCCGCCTTCCGCACAGCGCGCTAACGCGGATAACCACGAACGCATGGTCTTATTGGATATCTTTCAGCTGTTTTATCTCAATATCTTAGTACTAAAAAATGCAGAAAGAAAAAACAGGTATTTTTTATTTTGTCCAAGGAATCTAGTGTCAAAATTTGAACGGTCAATATTATTTCACCCTGTATAATTTCTATTTTTTTAAAGTATGTATAACAGAAATCTTAAAACAAAAATATAATCATAAAGCTAGACTTATGTAGTTTCTAAAAGTATATAGTTTATCATATATATGTTGATACATTGGAGATAATAAATTATCTCAATGCATGCTCGTCCGTCAAGTAGGGTTTAGGTAATGTTTTAAACACACGAAAAGTGCACATATTTTATTGTTTATCTCTATCGTATTTTAAATGAAATCACACAATATAAATTTATCTTAATATAATTACAAGATCCACTGCTGAGACAGAGATCTGAACATTTTATGCTGCCTTTTTTAATTTTGCACCAGTCGCGGCAGTTTTTCGCATTTGCACCTAACAATTTCCAGCCAATGCATGGTTCTGTAGCAACAGGCAAGTCCGTCCATGTAGGCTCCCAGTTGTTGTTGACCTTCGTCCAACCCCAAGTACACGGACAGGGTAGTTTTTGAGCCGGTGCTAACTGACTAAAATGTGCAACCCTTGATATATGGCTCTTTAGAAATGCTGATGTAAACCAGCTTTGGTCGGTAGGAGGTATTTTATCTACTGATCTTTCTTGGTTAAAATATATTTACGGCACTCATTCACTGAATTATACGAAACTGATATGAAATAATAATTATGATATACTCGTACAATATTCAGGTATAAGTTGAAATATTATATTTTCCTATTATATCAGTTTCAAATGCAGAAAAACGGACCTATCATATGTAAAGACATATTTTCGATGAAAGCCAGCTTACCTCTTCAATAATCTCCCAAACTCGAAACCTACAGTTATGTCAGGAAAGGTTTCCATGCTAGAAAAGCACTTCTTTTTCCTTAACTATTGAACCAAGATATCGTGTCACATCCTGTGAATGCGTGAAAGAGGGTCTTCTAATACTTTTGCTCTCTGTGGTCCTGTAAATAAACAAATATGTATAAAATACCCGCCTTTTCTTAATATACTATACTATCATGATCATGAGTCGTGAAGCCTCGAACATAGTAATGTTCGAGGCTTCACGACTCATGATACTGTGGGTGGATACTGATGTGTTGGTACTGGCAGTTGAACAAGCTTTACTTCAGCTAGAGGAACTGTAGGTGCACAAAGGAACAGGAAACATCAATATTTGTGCTGTCATGATATCGCCACCACCTTAGGTAAAAATCGTATATTTGGTCATAGTAAATTAAGAAAAGACAAGTGTTTTATACAGATTTCTTTATTTACAGGGCCACAGAGAGCAAAAGTATTACCCCTCTTTCACGCGTTCACAGGATGTGACATGTTGTGACACGGTATCTTCGTTCAATAGTAAAGGAAAGAGAAGTGCTTTTGAAGCTTGGGAAATCTTTTCTCCATGACCTCTTTTTCTACGTTGGTTTCACTCTTGGTAGAGTGGTCATGGTCATCATTTCAGATGTTGGTGACAATCTTCACAACACACCGCCATTCTTACCTGATAGCCGCCTTCCTTGTGCATTCGTGTAGTGACGACATTTATTGCAGCTTCTATTTGGTTTATCCATCACATAGGCGATCTTCCTCGTTGCCTGGTACCCTCAACCTTTCCCTGGACCACAAGTCGCTCAATAGCCACCAACCCCCGGAATACGTGGCCAAACTGTACTAAAGACGATAAACGCTGCTTGATGCCAAGTTTTCGGAGTATAGACTCGTTGGTACGGAATTCAGTCCATAATATTCCGAGCATTCTCCTCCAACACCACATCTCTCACAAACACCTAATCGTCTATCTTCTTCTTTTCAACTTCCCGCAGGGTCCACGTTTCTGCGGCATACAAGAATGTGGGGAATAGAAGTGCTCGAACGAGCCGGTTTTTTGTGGCTTTGTGTTTGTTGCGATTCTTATAAATTTTTTTTGTTGTCAATTGTGCAATAAAAATAATCTTATCTAACTGAAGGTTTCGTCGAGTCAGCGACCGAGGGCCGCATTGCGGAGGCAATATATGTCATCGAAAAATACGTCATTATTTATCGTATGGCACTTATATTAGTCACTGGATAAAAAACTTAAACTAGAGATTGAGGTTAGCCTTCTTCAGATACCCAATGGCCCCTTCGCTGAGGATTGCGAGGTCTTCAGCCTGTCCGTTGAATTTGGTGATCGGGCATTCCAGCACCATGTGTTCCACCGTGTGCTCGGGGGCGCCGCATGCACACTGAGGGGAGTCACACCAGCCCCATTTGTACCAGTGGTGGGCACAGTTACCAACGCCTGTTCTAATGCGGTTTAGTTGGCTCCAGATCTTTCGCGGTTGGTCAAAGCCAGGCGGGCGCGTCCTTGGGTTGTGTGAGAAAAAATTATCACTTATGGGTTGTTCACCATGCCACTCAGTCGACCATGAGTCCAGTATGTTCCACTTGCTGTTAAAATTTAACATACTAAGAGCTGGTGGGTTACGGGACTTCAGTCGTTTTTCTCCGAAATTGGTGAGATCTTCATGTATAGGCAACGTGGGCTGGCACTTGGTTTTGGTTGCCTCTCGGAGTAGGCACTTTTTCCGCCGCAGGTGAGGTGGCTCTATGGCGCTGAGAGCTGGGAGCCAGAATACTGGAGTGGGCTTGAGGCAGCCAGTAATGAGCCGCATGGTTTCGTTCAGCTGCACATCCACGGAAGAAGCATGTGCGCTGTTCATCCAGAATATACGTCAGAAAATACGTCATAACATTATACTATAATAGGTCAGTAATTCTGCTTTTGAAACTAATACAATAGGATAATAGGATTTCAAAACATAAACCAGAATATTGTATCATCATAATTATTATTTCAGATCAGCTTCGTATACTTCAGTAAATGAGTGCCGTAAATAAATTTTTACGAAGAAAAACGAGCAGATAGAACACCTTCTACCGACCAGCGAGCCGCTTTATATCAGCATTTCTAGAGATGTCTATATATCAAGGGGTGCACGTTTGAGGTCAGTTAGCACGGGCTCAAAAACTACCCTGTCCAGTGTCTATCTACCTGAAATTGGACGAAGGTCATCAACTACTGGAAGCCTAATACATGGACGGACTTGCCTGTTGCTGCAGAAGCAAGCTTTACAATTATATTATTTGTTTTGAGATTTTTGTTATACTTAAAAATAAAATAGAAATTATGTAAAAAAAAACATACCTAAATGACGTTTTTCAGTTTTTCCCACTTTTTAATTATTTTTTTTGTTCGAAAGTGCATTTTTTTTGTTCAAAACAGATTCCTCATTTTATGTAAAGTTTTAGAGAAATATTGTTTAATACAGTTCCTAAACAATACTTCACGGACGATCATGCATTGAGATGGCCCTAACTTACGCTTAATAATATTTATTATCTCTCATGGATCAACAGATATATGTAATATAGGTACTATATACTTGTATAAACTACGTAAGTCTAGCTTTACGATTATATTTTTTGTTTTGAGATTTCTGTTATACTTTTAAAATAATTGCTAAATATATAAACCTCCCCTTCCCTCCACTAAATCCGCGGTGGCTCCGATGTCTTCAGGTATGAATTCACTCAAGACCACCTAAGAATCAACTGTGCCAAATTTCAGCGCACAGTCAAAAAGTGCAAGGTTCCCATACAACGGCGTGCACTATCAAACTAACTAAAAGGAAACCGAACCAAATTGCCGTTTTATTAGTGTTATTTTACTGCAAAATATTTTGAATGTCAGGCACTGATTGATGAATAATGAGTGATACCAGATCAAGAATGAGTTACTGATATTTAAAAATAGAATTTGTCATAATGTTTCTAAAATGGGCCTAAGCACATGGCGCATTTTAATTTAAGCGCGCCGTCGACGCGCATTTGTAGGTATTGATACTAACGCGCGTTGACTGAAGCGGTCTCGCTCGTCAAAGTCAAATCAAACATGCCGCAGCGCCGCCGCCGACAGAGCTCGATAGTATCTGTCTCGCTCGATAGTACTAACCTACGCGTCGTAAGCTTTATAAAATAAGGGTAGCCCTTTGTTAGGCTAACCATTTAGTAACGAATGGGTGAGCAAATATTCTTATTTATAAGGGGAATTGTGATACCGCTTGTTAAAATGGGTTAGCGCTTAGATAAGGGTTTTTAAAGCAAATTGATTGGGTTTCCATGTTCAAAGTGTTAGCGCTATTCAAAACCCTTAAAAACCCTCTCAAAAGGATATCGGGCGGGTCCTTGCAATTGACTCACCATTCATATATGTATTTTTTTTGAGTCTATAAAAACTAAGGTGTAATCCACATGTACTTGTTTTATTTACATTACATATTACAATGACGTTATCTACATTATATTTATAAAATTTTATAAATGTATTCACAATATTTTTATTCCTGGAGGGGTCATTATTTCAGAACAATCAGTAGCACCATGCAGGATGGCCTGTTTTGTATGGGCACGCAGCACCAGCCCTACAGGGCCATTTGTTGGTAGAAATCTTTATACACTCATCTCGAAAAAAGAGTAGAAATTAAAAAGTGGCAATACCGTAGTGTAGTCCCTCTAATCAATCTAATAAAACGGGGATGACACTACAGTTTTGGCGCTTTTTAATTTCTACTCCTTTTTGGCAGACTGTAAATGGCTAGACGGATTTTAACTAATTTTGGAACAGGTTTAATACATACACAATTTTTAGGCTATACCCTTTTTATATAGACATTTTTGTCAGACATCATTTTTAGTGAGACTGGATAGTAGACAGTAGAATACATAATTGTGAGACAATACAATCAACAAAATAACTTCAAAACATATTCATAGTATTCATACCAGATAATACACAAATGCACTTCTTTTATGAGTTTATATAAAAACCAAAAATAAAAAATTCTTATCTTCTTTTACGTAACTTTTAAATTTTGACTTTTAGAAATTTACATCTTTTCCATAGGCGTGTTTTTCTTAACCAAATAATCTTACTTTGACACAACTGACTGTACAACATTTTCTGTAAAGTTTAAATACATTTACAAAAATAGAATCAGACATGTATATCATACTAAATATTGAATTACTTCTCCCACATTGAAATGTTTAAAAAACACGTAATATCCACAATTTAACATTTTGACTAATTTGCTAAATTAACAGTTAAAACTTGGCACTTTTTCTTCTTTTGTTGGAACTTCCTTTTGGAGCTAATGGTAGTTTGAGCTGGACCACTTTTTTATCCCCTGAGTACCCAATTACAGCCCCAACTAATCTGGCCTTCATACTGAACGTCGGTATAGTTGTCTTCAACACTGCACATATCGGTTCAATTTCAAATTTGAAGTTATTTAATGACAGCAATAACACTATTAAATGGCACAACAGTTTGTCTTTGTATGATTGTGGGCGAGCTCGTTTACCGTTCTGAATTACTGTGAAACCATTAATGACTATGTTATTTAAGGTGTTAGAATAAGGGACGGCTAAAAAGCCCTTTTTCCGAATTTCAGTAAATTTGACAGGTATGAGTTTTAAAAGTTCACTAGCGTACACTGCCAAGACTGTTAACCGTTTAGTCAAGTTCTTGCCCTTTATGAATGATTGCATATACGGATGCAACTCAGGAATGTAATCTCTGCTTTGTAAATCTGTAAATATGTTCTCGTAATCATCATCAGACATAATTTTGTCTAATGGATATACATCCTCTACTTTCGCTGCATCCCTGTCTATAGGAGGAATATAGAAATCGTCCGAATCGTTATTCTCATATGACGACAAATCAAATTTATCAACCGTGATGTTTGCTGTAACTTTTTCCATTTGTTCCGTAACTGTTTGAACATTGACTTTTAATTTCTCGTGCTGTTCCATGAGCTTCTTCTGTTTTTTAGAGCCGAACTTCCTACTTAGTTCCAATGTGGTAGTTTCTGGCTGCTGCGAAGTGTCTAAATCGACTTTGTTTACTGGTTTCAAATCTGCATGGCCCATTTCTATGAGTCTAACTTTACCGGTTTTCCTATTTCTGGCTAAAATTATGGTCTTTCCCAAGTCTTCGTTAACCTCATTGCCAGCGTAGACGAGCTCTGAAAGCTCCATAGCAATCATTCTTGAACCATCCTTGTCTTGCAACAGAGCGCAGTTGACTTCGAAATCTTCGTTCGGATATCCATTTTGGAAGTTTATTATCATGGGATATATAGGTCCTTTAGGACAGACCGAGTCTACTGTTAGCTCCGTCATTATTAGGAACAATATTATTTATGCACTTTAAATATACATGAACTGAATCTTCTCGTTCACGTGCCAGTTTCAGGTTATGTTGTAAACATACAAGTTTTTACCAATATCGACGTTTGGACATTTCACACGAGAGGAGATTAAACGGTAGAAAATTTTGATTATTGTGATTGGATATATCATGTAGGAGACTTAAAATAAATAACATTTATTTTATGTTAAGGACAGCACAGACAACAAGATATTTTGTACAGTTATTAATAAAAAGAGCGGCAAGAGGATGACAGTAAAACCCGCTCCAGACCTTCCGATCCGACCCGATTTATCGAAGCAATCGCATAATGGGTAGTGCAATAGTCCGATTTATCGGAATAAAGCAGATAAAGGTGCGTCCACACTTGTATCATTTCGCCGATCCGATCCCCGTTGCGTATCTCCACCGCGTATCGTGCTGTTTGGACGCTCACTGCGGGCACTCCGTATCATTTGCGCCGTCGCGCGAAGAAACGCGTCCACACTTGCCGTATCGTATCCTCGTCGCGTATCGCCGCACCGATCATTTCGGCGTGCAGTAGTTTGGACGCTATCCGTATCGTAGCACCGTATCACCGCCCCGATTATTTTGGCATTTCGATTTCGCCGATCATTTCATTTTGTTTGTGATCGTTGTTCTGTGCGGAGTTGCGTCCCATTTAAAATGACTGTCCTTGTTTTTATTATAGATAATGTGAAAGATAGGTTCTCGAACGGGAACCACGTACCGGAAGACACTGCGTGATTAGGTCTTGAGTAATGTCACCCGCTCACAGAAATATAACCTACATATGACTGTGCTTGTTTTATGACAATGCGGCAGAAAGGTTCTCGAGTGAAGACCGCGTACTGGATGACGCCGCGTGGGGAGGCCTTCAATTATGGAACCCGCTCACGGAGACATAGCCTTCGTATGACTGTGTTTGTTTTATGGCATGTGGCAGAAAGGTTCTCGAGTGGAAGCCGCGTGCCGGAAGACGCCGCATGGAAAGGCCTAACAAAGTAGACAGTCCATCAGTGGTATGGTATTTTTTAAAAATCGTAAAGATAGGTATTAAAAATAAAAACCAATTACCGCAGCGTGGATCGATGACTCAAATAGCGCCTTTGATGATCGGGCAAAAACCCACTCGAGATGGATCACGGCCGATCCTCACCCCGTATCCTCACCGCGTATCATGAACGGAAGTGTGGACGTCACGCCGTCGCGATCATGCAACACTTTCCTGATCGCGAGTGTGCGGGGTACTGAAGATACGCGTATCAACATGGATTTCGATCGAGCGTTGCATGATCGCGACGGCGCGACGTCCACACTTACCGTTCATGATACGCGGTGAAGATACGCGACGGGGATAGGATCGGCGAAATGATACAAGTGTGGACGGAGCCTAATGTGTAGCGCAATTGTTAGGACATTTCTTCCGATAAATCGGATCGGATCCGTAGTGCATAATATAGTTCAAAAATGTGTCGTCGGAGAAAGAAGAGTGTATCATACCGCGAATATTTTGTTTTGTGGGACACAGGGTCAGCTGACTACTCCAATAGAGACGATTATTGTATAAATGGGCGTACCATACGCAATAATTCAGAAAAAAATTGTCTTCGTTCATTCTCAAATACGTTCAAAATTGCTTCTAACTTAGAATCTTAACCATTTTTAGAGGCGTAAACCTTTTTCTCGTCTTTTTTCCTTCTTTTGCGTGTATCCATAATAGTAGTTGATATTGTTACTCCTATTGCAATTTTTGGAGTTTACTCCTTAAGAATCGATTTTCATATACACGATGATTTTTAATCGGTGATCAGGAGTAGAAAAATATTAATATTTAGCTAAAATTAAACTTAATACGCGAGGTGCCGCGCAATTACCTCACTGTTAAATTAATTAAAAGTTAAAACATAATTAAAACTAATAACCACTAGATACATGGTCATACTACATACATTATTGAAGTACGATACCTACGTCAAGTGTCATCGCTTTGGCGGGAAATTTTACGAAATTTTCTACGACTTTGTTTATGTAATGACAGGACTTCCGGTTTGTGACTTAAGATGGCCGCATGCGTTTAAGTTGCGTTGTTCATTATTTATTCATTTTTGTTGTTCAATGTGTAGTATTGATAGCGTATTGTGCAGTGATCTAATGTATGAGTGAATAGCTAATGAAGAATTCAACTTGAAGCGTTCATAGCCCTTCCTGGGTCAAGGCCCGATAGTCCGCGTGGTTTTTTGTAAATCGCTATCACTTTACAAAAAGCAAAACCTCACCGAACAACGGCATGCTCTACGAGCAAACTTGAAATTGGCGAAATCATCATTAACCTGATGGAAGCCATATTTTAAAATTAGAATTAGAATATGTAATGACAATGACAATGACAAGTTATTACTCATTAATTGTCATTGCCATTAAATTATTAAAGAGGTTGTAAGCACACCGATACAGATTAGTTCGGTGACAAGGAATTTAGGACAAAATTGGTTTCAAAATAAAAATTATCATAGAAAAATAAAAGTTTGCTTTCATGTAATTACGACTTCAACGTGACCGCCATCAATTACTGAGTTAGAAAAGTTGGTACCTGATCACCGATTAAAAATCATCGTGTATAAGCCCGGGGTATGAAAATTATGGGGTGTAAAATCGAACGTATCTGCCGTGCTAATTTAAAAAGTCGTATCTCAGTATACGATCGGGGTAAAAATACGACTTCTTAATTTAGCAGGTTATGCGTTACGTTAAGCGTTATAGACTAAGATCCCTATATAAAATGACCTTCACCGAGATGTTTATTTCATGAAATGTATTTTAAATGTACTTAGCAACGGGAAAACATGGCTCCCGTTAGATAATATTAATTGTTCTCTGCCATTTATTTATTTTAAATTACCACAAGAGGCTTAAAAAATAACATAGACAAGAAACATATTCATAATTTCTCCGCGGAGACTGCGGCGGCGGCCGGCGGCCTACACGGCGGCGCGTTGCTGCGCAAGTGCGCATCGGGCATTTTGACTGACAGTTGTCAATCTACAACAGCTGAGAAATGTGTTTTTGTTTTCAAGTTTTTGCTAATATTTTGCGTGAATCTCTATCATGTTACGAGTGTGATTGCTATCAGTGCATGAGTACTATCTAGTTATATGTGCAATTATAAACCACCGCTTCCCCCAGGAACTTTATGGGGCAATTTGTATGCCGAAACTTGGAGCGGTTTTTTTAAATACTTTATTTGTTATCGTAGCCGTAAGTTTTTATCTATTGCGTTTTTTTAATAGTTTACTTGATGAATCCTAATAGCACGGGCTCCTCTCAGAATGTCGCTTCCAGGTCTGTGTCGCTGTCGCTGGAGAATTCCGTACAGTGCCCACATTGCTCCCAGATTCGTTTCTTTAAAGGTCAGAAAGGACTTAATATACACATCAGTAGAACCCATGGCATTCGTGCTGGCGCAATTACGTCGCCACCAGGCAAACAATTCACAACCAAGTCAGATCAGGCCTTTTTCTGAAAAAAACAGTGAGCTTAAACATTCAATTCCAGTGGTCAAACGAATTCCTCGCAGCGCTCGAATTCAGGTTGCACAAAAAGTGTGCCTACCTTTTCGTTCTTGTTTGCAGCGCCCAACAGGGTACATAATGTGATACTTAAACTATGTACTTTCACCTGTATAATCATTATGTGCAATAAACGTATTGAGTATATATTTTATAAACGTTCTTAAGGCCAGGCGCGCACCAAGATTTTAGTCGCACGATAATTTTGTCGCATAAATGCAAGATATGGGTTTATATGAGAGTGCGCGCACCACGATTTTCATAAACCCATAAGTACGCTTATTTCTGCGACAAAAAGTGGTGCGCGCCTGGCCTGAAGAGTAAACTCCAGTCGTGCGTCGGAGCTGACACACACACTTTTTTTGTAGTTTAGACAATGTAGGAGCCATGGTAAATGCGTCTGCACTGAGTCACCGCCAGAAATCTGTACAATGTGTAGTTAATGACTCCGACGTAGGATTTCCGACAAATCAGATCGGATCGGAAGGTCTGGAGCGGGTTTAAGTATAATGCGTCGACTTGGCAATCTGACACTGACAACTAGCGGATTTGTAATATTTGTTGCGTTCGGATATCCACCTCAATATTAGTCGCGCAATAAAAGGTAAGCGCACACAGTTTCATGCAAAGAATACTCACAGGCCAGCACTGCGTCGCGTCGCTAAAGCATAGAAGCGTGGTGTGATACGCACGGTCAGAAACATAGGTCAGAAATGATGTCTGATCGAGAGCATTTCTCAAAAGTTTGTACACAATTAAGACAGAAAATTAAAGTCCAATATAATTTTCCTACTTTGTTACCAATTATTTTAGTAATTTTATATCAATGTTATGGCTATGTTCGATAATTATGGTTCTGTTATGCCTATACTTTTTTAATTATATATAGTCTGATACCAATGTATTGGAAATCACAAAGAAAATTGGTAACAAAATAGGAAATTTATATTGGACTTTAATTTTCTGTCTTAATTGTGTACAAACTTTAATTAACTTGCTCAGATCAGATGATCTGAGCAAGTTAATTAAAAATATTAAAATTCAATCGCTGTGAGTACGTTCGATAAATATCTAGTTTTTTTGTCCATTCAGTAAATTATAGCGGCGCCCACAGATGGCGCCACACTACTCGCGAAGTTGACCGAAGTCAAGCAAAAACCCGCTCCAGACCTTCCGATCCGATCCGACTTATCGAAAGCAATCGGATAATGTGTAGTGCAATTGTTAGGACATTTCTTCCGATAAATTGTAATTATTCGGATCTATTACACTACACACACACATTATCCGGTTTCATCCAATAATTAGGATCGGATCGGATAGAATCGGAAGGTGTAAAACTAAGGGATGATATCCGAGATAAAAAATCCTATGTCAATTCAATAGTCGTTTCATCTAAATTACGATGCGTTATCCGATCTCAAAAAAGCCAAGCCCCTAAGCATAGAAGCGCGGTGTGATACGCACGGTCAGAAATGATGGCTGATCTGATCTAAGTTGATTAAAATTCAATCGCTGTGAGTACGTTCGATAAATACCTAGTTTTTTTGTCCATCGATTCAGTAAATTATGGCGGCGCCCACAGATGGCATCACACTACTCGCGAAATTGACCGAAGTCAGCAAATCGGTGTGGGAGACACTTCGTCTTACTTCATCCACTTGACCTCGCCTCGAGCGTCTGTGCCTTTTGCACTACTCGGCTGACTTCGCATCGTGTTGGTAACATTTTTTTATTAAAATAATTAATTTGCTGAAGCATACTTTACCCAAAATATCTTAACATAGTTAACAATTCCATTGGGATTTTTTTTGTTTTGTAGTAGGTATTTCGTCAAGGAACTTTGTGTCACACTTCGTACATCTATTAAGTACTTCGCGGGACTTCCGGTTTGTGACTTAAGATGGCCGCATGCGTTTAAGTTGCGTTGTTCATTATTTATTCATTTTTGTTGTTCAATGTGTAGTATTGATAGCGTATTGTGCAGTGATCTAACGTATGAGTGAATAGCTAATGAAGAATTCAACTTGAAGCGTTCATAGCCCTTCCTGGGTCAAGGCCCGATAGTCCGCGTGGTTTTTTGTAAATCGCTATCACTTTACAAAAAGCAAAACCTCACCGAACAACGGCATGCTCTACGAGCAAACTTGAAATTGGCGAAATCATCATTAACCTGATGGAAGCCATATTTTAAAATTAGAATAGAATAGTACTTCGCGAGTAATATGGCGCCGTATGAAAAGTACTAAATTTTTTTGGATCCAGATTTTCACATACTTTCAAAATGGCGGCAATATGGGGTTGAAAATGTAATAAAATATTGTTGGTAAATATATTACTCGACATTTATCAAGTTAAAAATTTCGTGAGACAAATTTAACGTTACATTTCCTTTCAATTTCACGTGAGTGTAAACCACTTAATACAATAATTAGTAATAACATTTATTAAGGTTTGAGTAGAAGAAGATAAGAGAAGGAAGCTAGATTCCATTAAGAGATGTGCAACACTTTTTAATGGAATGTGTCCAGACTCGAGCTAAAAGGCAGTTATTACTTCGGGAAAGGGGGGATGATGCTTTTCACGTAGAAGCATTTAATTCAATATTGGCGGAACCCTTGTCGGAACCGGCAAAATGTGTATACAGTTTTTTTTATATAAGTAGGGTATGATGATTGATTGATGATTTGGTGTAGGGACGCCCGGCCGCCATTGGGCTGTCGATCACTTGATTACGTTCATTCAGCGCAATTCCCAGTTGGAGCCAACGGTTACTGTCCCGGCAGCGCTCCCATACAGCCTTCTTCCTCGAATCTTCTTGTTCTCCTGCAGAAGGAAAGGACATCTTTAAGGTTAATGTCCCTCAGCTCCTCCTCTTCTAGTTTATCTTTCCCGATGATGCTATAGCGTACTATCGCATACATGCCACACTGCTATAACATGCTGACTTGTCTCCTCCTGGCCACAGTGCGATCAGCATAGATCACTTACTACACCCATAATGTTTAGGTGCCTCTTAAGGCTATTATGTCCCGTGATTATACCTGTTAATAATCTTAGATTTTTCTTACCTAGTTCCAGGAGATAATAATAATAATAATAATAAATTCTTTATTTACCAAGTAAGAAGTCAATACAAAATGGTGATTCAGTGACTTCCACACTAGGCAAAGCCTGTATCGTGGAGGTCAAGCCTTATTCGAGAATTACAGCATTATGAGAGCGACTATCAAAGAACAACAGTAATGTTTTGGAATAGAATATCACAATTACATTAAATAAACAGAAAGCAGTTCAAAAACAAAAAAATAACTAAAGTAAGAAAGGTAGATAATGATGCTGATGGTATTAAAAACATTCTTAATTTCCTAATTCTAATTGCAATTATCTACAAGTCAAGTAGTTCTTAAATAATAAAAGATGTGTGAAGTGTGTATATGAGTGTAGTGTTAGTGTGTGTGAGTGTAGTGTGGTTGCAAATTTTATCTTAAGGCTTCTTCAGCCTGATCGTAAGTCCAGGACAGTAGGAGCTCCAGTAATTTAGTTTTAGCTGTGGTGACGCGGCAGAGTTTAATGTCGCATAATTTAACTATTCTGTTATATACAAACGGTAAGATGTATTTTTTGAAGCGTTTTGCGAATGCAGTTTTTACGGATGGAAGAGGGACTTTAAAAACTCTCCTATTTAATAAATCAGGATAGGATGGGAGTTGCAAGGTCTGCTTATGCATGAAAGTTGTGGCTCGTAGCAAAAATAACCTGCGAACACTTAAAACTTTAGCCTCTCTATAGAGGTCTACAGTAGGGTAACGCCAGCGTTTCCGAAGGCTGACCTTCAGAACCGCCCTCTGAGCTCTTTCTAAGGAGATTAGAGAAGATTTTGCGCAGCCACCCCACGCAAGAATACAATAGCCCAAAACGGATTGACACAAGGCAAAGTAAACCAATCTCAGCAGATTTTCATCTGCGCAATACCTCAAAAATTTGGCTGTATAAATGAATTTGCGCACTTTACTAGTTGTGTTTGCAATATGACTTTTAAAGTTAAGATTTTCATCCAATGTAACACCCAAGTATTTCAAAGAGCAGGCTTTACTAATCGAGACGCAGTTGCAACTGAAATTATGGGCTTCGGAGGGGGCAGCACAACCGGTTCCGTGAATTCGAAGGAAATCCAGAAAAGTCGTAGGGCGAGACGAAGCTGTTTTGTGGAAACACAGATATTTAGTTTTAGCAGCGTTAATGGTCAGCAGATTGTGATTTAACCAGTTCGAAACACTACGCAAACCCTCAGTTGCAGCATTCGCTACTTCTTGCCACGAGTTGCCACAAAACAATAATGCAGTGTCGTCGGCGTAACACAGGGTTTCACATTTATCTAAATCGAGACGCATGAGATCATTCATGTACGCAATAAAAAGAGTGGGACCTAAAATACTACCCTGTGGTACGCCAAATGACACTGAGTGAATTTCACTCCGGCTGTCACCGATCTTTAGAAGCTGATTTCTATCCGACAGGTAACTAGCAAACCAGTCTAGGGCGATACCGCGAATGCCAAACAATTCCAGCTTCTTCAGAAGTATAGGGATCGAGACCGTGTCAAAGGCCTTGGCTAGGTCGAGAAAGATTCCGACACAGTGTCGACCCCCATCCAGATGAGAAACTACAGAGTCTACTAAAGTAGTTACTGCATTCTCAGTCGACAAACCTTTACGGAAACCGAACTGCCTGTCAGATAAAAGTGTGTTCTTTTCCAGGTAATTTACTAAGCGTTTATTAATAACCCGTTCGAGCAGTTTGGAGCAAGCTCCCAAAAGGGAGATGGGACGATAATTTTCAGCAGCGGATGTGGGGCCGCTTTTATGAATAGGGATGACAGTTGCTACCTTCCAATTTTGCGGGAAACAGCCCGTCGCAATACTAAAATTAAAGATTGCTGCCAGGGGCTCGGAGACTTCATCGCCTATCTCCTTTAAAAGCCTATTGCTCACTCCGTCAGAGCCAGCTGCGCTATGAGGGTCGAGGTTCCGTATAAGGCTTTGTATTTCTTGCGGGGTGGTGGGGGAAATATAGAAAGAACAGGGTGCGGCACTAACACAGTCTAGTTTCCTCGCCAGGGACTCTTGGGTTTCTTGTAGGTTAGACAGGATGGAGCTGGCAAGATTCAAACCAACCGATGAAAAATATTGATTGCACTTGTTTAGAGCCTCCTCAGGAGAGTGCCCGGCGTTAAGAAGTTCGCCAGAAACATTTATTTTAGAGGATTTATGTGTGATACGATTAATCGAATTCCAGAGCTTACGAGGGACATTTTTATTTTCAACCAACTCGTTTTTATCAAAGTCAGTCTTCAATTTTCTTAAAAGCGATATATAAAAGTTCCTGTACCGGGTATAAACTAGCTTTTTGAAACCGTTATTGGGATCCTTACGGGATTCTTGGTGCAACTTATCTTTATGCCTGGAACACCGTAGTAGGCCGGGAGTCATCCAAGGCTGAATAGTCGACTTTGAGCGACTAAGTTTGATGGTTTTGGAGTATTTCGAAACAGTATCCGTGACCAAAGCGGAGAAAAGATCCGCAGCAGCATCGACGTTAGGGCTACTAAGTATAGGAGACCAATCCGCGGATCCCAATTCCGCCCGGATCGAGTCATAATCAGAGACCGTTTTAAAACGTTTCGGTTTGCTTTGCTTCCCTGTATGAAGCGAAATTCCGATCATAGTTATATCGTGGTCCGTAACATCAGCGGAACATACTATCGACTCTGCCTGACTCCGAGCAGGAATAAATATATGATCGATGCAAGACTTATGGTGGGTGATAGAGTTTATAGCAGGTATCAAACCAAGCTCCGCTAAGGAGCAGATATATTCAGATGTTTGAGCGTTCAATGTAGCTGACTCTAGGATATCTATGTTAAGATCGCCAGCGATAACAAGACAAGAAGAATGTTCGAGGGATTTAAGGGATGCTACAAGAGAGGCCGTGAAAGCTTCAACATCGTGAAAACTGGGCGATCTGTAAATACCTATAACAGAAAAGATGTCAGGGACTCTTGCAAGTACGCAGTTTGCGTCGTCAACATTCAGTTCAGAAAAAACCGGAGACCACTTGTTGTGTACATAAATAGTAACTCCTCCGGATTTGTTTATAAGTTTTTGAGAGCTGAAGGAAACGTAATTCGTAAGTTTGCTAATTATTGAGTTTTCATTGATCCAGCATTCACTTAAGATTATTACGTCGTACTCTATTTTCAGTCTTTCACGCAGAATAAGAAAATTATTGAAGTTCCTGTTTAAGCTTCTGATGTTCATGCTTAAAACTTTTAATGGATACTTAGAAATGATTTGCGCACAGTTTTCTGGAGAAGATGTTAGATGGCATTTAATTTCAAAAGATTTATCGATTTCATCTAGCAATTCTAGGGTACCCATGGGAAAAACAAAAACAAGTAGGACATTAGCAAAACGATTAATGCCAAGATCAGCCAGAGTGTGTGTTTGTATCCAGCTTTGAGCACAGATAAAGTGATTCCTTTATAAACAGTGGTTTTACTGGTAAATTTGCATAGTTGTGTGTGTGAATGTGTGATTGAGAGTGTATTTGAGTAATGAGTAAGATAGGAGAAGAAACTACTATAGAAACAATAATAAAGGTTAATAATACATAGAAACGCAAGTAATGTGTGCAAAAATTGTGCACAACTACATATTAAAAGGGCCAGGAGATCATGTCTGACATGAAAGCTGTGGATCGGTTCCTTCCAGGTCCGGTTGCGCAACGGCGGGCTCGTCCTGCACGGGACACATGGACAGCTTCGAGAGATCATGCTCAGATTTAATCCGAATCGCAGGGCTTCCAAATTTTGCGTCCCTTTTTCTGACGTAGATTGCACCATTGAGAACCCAACAATGTTTGTACCTATGTTCATTCGCAAAGATTCTTGAGTTGCGAAATAAACGGCGGTTAGCAGTAGTTAGGCGTTCGTTAATATAGACTACCGAATCAGGCCCTTCCGACTCGACTATGTCATTGTTCTTGATATTTCGTCGAGCTTTTGCCCGCTTTAAAAATTCGTCTCGCTTTGCTCTGCGTACGAACGCGACGGCCAGAGGACGCTGCAGGCGACTGATTGTCTCTTCTTCACCGCTGGTACTGACTAACTGCATACGTTTAGGACCAACACGAGATACATATGCCAGATCGGTGTCTTTGACCTCGATGCCCAGTTTGGCTGCCGTGGTGAGAACTAAATGATAGGGATTCTCATTTGGTAGCTCTTCAAGGCCAAGTATTTCAACCTCACTTCTGAGAGATGCCTGAGCCTGGTTCTCCAATTGACTTTCCAATTCCGCGACTTTAGCTTTCAGGGTTACATTTTCTGCCTCCAGCTTCTCTAGAGATTTTATCTTGCCTTCCAGACTAGAGATTTTATCGCATAATTCATCAAGTCGGCACTTGAAAAGGTCCCACATATCAGTCGCGCTCCTACGTAACAGATTCACATCTGCAGACAGTGACTGTAGCCCGAGGTCAGGGCTCGCGGCTGACGCGGCGGCGGGCGCGGCTACCTTAGCGGCGGCGGTGGCGGAGGCGGGTACCTTGGCGACGGAGGTGGGTACCTTGGCGACGGAGGTGGCGGAGGCAGGAACCATGGCGACGGCGGCGGCGGGGGAAGTCCCGGCAGCGACGGCAACGGAGGCGGGTACCATGGCGACGGAGGTGGGTACCTTGGCGACGGAGGTGGCGGAGGCGGGAACCGTGGCGACGGCGGCGGCGGGGGAAGTCCCGGCAGCGACGGCAACGGAGGCGGTGCTTGATTTAACAGGGCCCGTACGCTGTAGTGATTGTTGTGGGGCTGCCTTTTTACGCATGGTGACATTTTCTGCGGCACTGCGTACCGGAGTGGTAGAGTTGTCCCCTCCTTTCCTTGCCTTAGCCACGCAATCGGGACAGATCCAGGTATTCAGTTCATTTTTCGAAAGACGCGAAGAGCTTGTGCAGGCCTGGTGAAAGGACTTTTTACAGACTGTGGATGTGCAGCTTATCACCGCTTCACTTTGAGCCAGATCTTGTAAACAACCGGAGCAACTCATGTTTACAAAGTACCAAGTCGCTAACGATATCTAAACGACAGCGGATTAAGACGTCCGCGTATCGTGGTACAGGGGGACGGGTAGGTCAAGCGAGCGGCTGGCCGTCGCGTCAGAGATAAGATAAGCGAAGTGACCGGTCGCTGTCTCGATGCAGTGCGCGAAATAACGTAACGATTTTTAAATTAACACTGTGATTACACTTAAGCCACTTGGACACTATTGTTGAGAGTACGCTATTTAGGTTTCACAGAGTCTAAGCTTCAAACTGGTATAAATTTAAATTAGAATATAATATTAAATTAGAACTTAAATATTTTTAATTTGATATTAAAGAGGAGCTGACAAAAAATACGTGTTGCTAGTTATTAGCCGCGGACGAAGAGGGAGAGATACCGGGTTTTAGGGTTCCGTACCCAAAGGGTAAAAACGGGACCCTATTACTGAGACTTCGCTGTCCGTCCGTCCGTCCGTCTGTCACCAGGCTGTATTTCAAGAATGGTGATAGCTAGACACTTGAAATTTTCACAGATGATGTATTTCTATTGCCGCTATAACAACAAATACTAAAAATGAAATAAAATAAATATTTAAGGGGGGCTCCCATACAACAAACTTGTTATACCTATATATACTATATATGGGTACGGAACCCTTCATGCGCGAGTCGGACTCGCACTTGCCCAATTTTTCTGTTTATGCCTCCTAGGATCATCTTCGATTGTCGACAGTCCGTTGTCTCCCGCTATTGTCTGTTGGCCTCTTCCTCCATTAGTCTGGCTATAACTCCTTTCGTGACTTCTGCCGATATTGGCAGTGCAGCTTCGGGTCCTATGAGTTCCCTTTCTGCCCCTAGCCTCGCCATCTCGTCTGCCCTTTCATTCCCTGTCACAACCTGATGTCCAGGTACCCATGCTACTGTAATCTTTGTGTGTTCTCCAAGTTTGTTTAGGGCTTCCCTACATTCCTTTACCAAGGCTGAGCTTACCATCGGCAAATTTGTAAGTAGGGTACCTATACAAATTTGGTTATTTTCGTATACATGTTATTTTTAACTTTATACGGTTTATGTTTTTATTTTATCTATTTCTTTTTGAGGTTATGTATTAGGCCTGCTGGAGTTGGAATGTTCATTCAAATGATCTAAGCTCCTTAATTGTAAGATAAAAAAAAAGTTTGAGTTTTATTTTCAACTAGCTGCGCCCCGCGGTCCTACCCGCTCAGTTCACGGTAACACTAAATTTGTTTGGGAAGGAAAGTAGTCTGTGTATTAATTCAGAGCGTCAGCAAATTTTATCAAACTCGGTTCAGCGGTTATTGATTCCTCATACCTATACACTTCAAAATCATTGCATAAAGGGGTGCCCCTTTTCAACATTTTAAAACCCGTTCCACACCTTCCGATCCGATCCTAATTATCGGAGGAAATCGGATAATGTGTAGTATAATTGTTAGGATCTATTACCCTACACATTATCAGATTTCATCCGATCGTAATTTTAGGATAAAATAATGTTAATACTAATGTATATTTATAATTGTAATTTTAACATTTTATTTCGCTGTTTTATTATTTTTGTATTGATAACTTTTAATAATAATAAAGATATAGATCTATGGCAAGAATCTTATACAAGATTCTTGATCTATGGCATGTCGTAAAATGACGGGTTGTATGTTATGTTACATAAGGCTCCGTCCACACTTGTATCATTTCGCCGATCCGATCCCCGTCGCGTATCTTCACCGCGTATCATGAACGGTAAGTGTGGACGTCGCGCCGTCGCGATCATGCAACGCTCGCGCGAAATCCATGTTGATACGCGTATCTTCAGTACCCCGCACACTCGCGATCACGAAAGCATTGCATGATCGCGACGGCGTGACGTCCACACTTTCGTTCATGATACGCGGTGAGGATACGGGTGAGGATCGGCCGTGATCCATCTCGAGTGGGTTTTTGCCCGATCATCAAAGGCGCTATTTGAGTCATCGATCCACGCTGCGGTCATTGGTTTTTAATCCTTAATCTTTACGATAATTAAAAAATACCATATACCACTGATGGACTGTCTACTTTGTTAGGCCTTTCCATGCGGCGTCTTCCGGCACGCGGTTTCCACTCGAGAACCTTTCTGCCGCATGCCATAAAACAAACACAGTCATACGAAGGCCATGTCTCCGTGAGCGGGTGCCTTAATCGAAGGCCTCCCCACGCGGCGTCTTCCAGCACGCAGTTTCGACTCGAGAACCTTTCTGCCGCATTAGGTACGTATTATAAAACGAGCACAGTCATGTGCTAAATCTCCATGAGCAGATGACAAAAATGAAGGCCTTCCTCGCTGCGACTTCCGGTACATGGCCCCCACTCAAGAATATTTGTGTCAAGGTTCAGTGAGCGATCTCAGCGGGCGACATTTTTTTTCACTTCAGGCGGTGAAGATACGCGACGGGGATCGGATCGGCGAAATGATACAAGTGTGGACGGAGCCTTAATGTACAGACAGACAGACAGAAAGCCAGGAAGCAAATAAAACAACATGTATCCAATAATAAACTATATTAAAACTACTTACATCATGACATTGACAATGCACAAACTAAAACCCGCTCCAGACCTTCGATCCGATCCGATATATCGGAAGCAATCGGATAATGTGTACCTAGTGCAATTGTCCGATTTATCGGAAGAAATCGGATAATGTGTAGTGCAATTGTTAGGACATTTCTTCCGATAAATCGGATCGGATCGGAAGTTCTGGAGCGGGTCACTTCAATGCAGTCAATTTTTTTTATAATGAAAATTTTATTTAACTTAATTAGTACCGAATATTTTCTTAGTCTCACTTAAATTTAATATATATTAAGTAGTTATACGTTTTATTTTTATTTGAAAAACAAAATCGTGCTGAACCGTAGGTACATTATATATTTGTTTACCTCGACGTTTTTCGACGAGTTATTACCTACGTTCACGAACTCTAAACTACGTAAAATATTCCATATTAATTTATTCATAATATTTAATTATTACATGTCTATAAAATGTCTACTAGACACGTCCGACACATCGAGGCGAGGTGATATCACATTACATGCCTAGGGCGGAGAATTCGTGAATGTCCCAGATCGCAGGTGGTTGTGGCCCAATCTGGAGATGAGGGCCATATATATCCGATCTGGGGTTTTCGAATCACCCGCGGTTTGTCTAAAGGCTGACGCGCTGCCTTGGCTGGGAAGTGAGATTTTCTCCCCGGCAGAAAATTCCACTTACGGTCTAGGGTGACGTAAATAAATAAATTGTACTGTATTTGTACTCACTCTGATAGCTAGCGCAGACAGTGTTAGGTAGCAAAGTTAACCCTTTGAGCGCCAAGCGGCAAAGCAATTCACCGTGCCACTGACGCAAAACCACAAAAAAAAAGTTGCTCCAAAATCAACAGATATTGAAAAACACAGATAGTGGTTTGATTTAGCATGTTTTAGACCATTGAAATTTTTGACGTCAATAGGCGTCGTTGGCGTCAGTGGCACGAATTCCCGATGACGTGATTTGCCGTCTTTGGCGGTCAAAGGGCGAACATTTTACTGAAAAAAAAAACAATACGCTTCCATGCGTATACAAAAATAACAAAAAAATAACCGACTACAGAGAAAACTGAAAAGCCGAAAATAACCCGATCATATAAAGATTTCATTTGAATCACCTTTTGAAGTCGGTGCCAAACGCCTCAATTATTACTATGAAAACAGATGCCGCGCAAATTCAAAGAAGACTTCAAAAGGTGATTCAAATGTAATTTGTGTTATTTTTAGCTTTCAGTTTTTTTAGTCGGTTCTTTTTTTGGTATTTTTTTTTAATTTTTTTGGGTTTTAGTGTATAAATATTTTTCCTTTGCCTTTTCACAAAAAAAACAGGTATCAATAAGCGAAAAAGAACATGCAATAACACTTATGATTTTCTCATGGATAGAAGCATCAGCTATCAAATAAAAAAGGAATCATCAAAATCGGTTTACCCAGTCGACAGTTCTGAGGCAATAAAAAAGACAGTCTAATTGAGAACTCTCCTCCTTTTTTTGATGTCGGTTAAAGAGGGCAGAAAAATCAAGCAAAAACGACATACAATACAATACAATACAACAATACTTTATTGCACACAAATAAAAGTTTGCAAAAGGAAACAAGATAAATACTATTTATAAATAACGGTAGACAACAGGCGGTCTTATCGCTAAAGAGCGATCTCTTCCAGATCATTTGTACTATAATGTAAAATCGTCGCGCGACCTGAGTGTAGATGGGACTGCGCTCGTGCCGGGATCATTATATTGAACCGGGACCTCACCACCAGGACCCGGCGCGGACGGTGCTGCACCGAGGGATCCGTAAACAATAATGCGTGCAGGATTATAATATAATCGGGCGCTTCGTACGCGTATTTTTTTTTTGTATTGTAGTCGGGTAAAGAGTATCCTATAACCATCCTTGAATGTCCAGCTATCCCTGTACCAAAATTGGTTAAATCAAAACAAATGACGATCCTACAATCACGCTATCGAGATCCATTGAAAATTGATTTTCAATACAAATTTAGAATTTTATAATAGCATAGATATTTCATATAATACAGATTAAAAAATTAATCTCGGTATTGTAATTATGACCACAGTAAAATTACTACCGGAATCCCATCTTGTAGCACCAGATGTGTCGATCACTGCTATCACACTTTCAAGTACAAGCGTTCGGTGGAACTAACGCAGTTACTTGGACTTTTATAGGATTAAAATATAAAATACTATGTTGACTTGTGGTGTTTCATATGATAACTTAAATGGTGTCTAGTAGCGCCCCTGTAACTGCAAACGTCACACCCAAATCGCTTTTGGCCGGAGTGCTGGGACATTAGGTGGTTCTTCAGAGTACCTGATTGAGCAGTCTTGTAGTCACAGATGTTGCACTCGAAAGGCTTCTCGCCAGTGTGTGTTCTAAGGTGACCTCGTAAATTACTGCTATTTGTAAACGCGGAACTACACTGACTACATTTGAAAGGCTTCTCGCCAGTGTGTGTTCTAAGGTGTTTTCGTAAACTGCCGCCTGTGGTAAACGTGGAACTACACTGATTACATTGGAAAGGCTTCTCACCAGTGTGTGTTCTAAGGTGTTTTCGTAATGTACTGTTTTCTGTAAACGCCGAACTACAATGACTACATTTGTAAGGCTTCTCGCCACTGTGTGTTCTAAGGTGACCTCGTAAATTACTGCTACTTGTAAACGCGGAACTACACTGACAACATTTGAAAGGCTTCTCGCCAGTATGCGTTCTAAGGTGACCTCGTAAATGAGAAAGTTCTGCAAATGCAGACTCACACTCACTACATTTAAAAGGCTTCTCGCCAGTGTGCGTTCTAAGATGACGTTGTAAAAGACTGCTTTTAATAAATGCGAAATTACACTGACTACATTTGTAAGGCTTCGAGATAGTATGAGTACTTAAATGACGCTGTAAACTACGACCGTATTTTGTTGCATATTTACATTCCTCGCAAGCGAAATATTTACCGCCATGTTGGCTCTTCTCATGCTTGAATAGAAGCTGCTTCGTATTAAATATACACTTACAGGTTTTACATGTGAATACCTTGTGGGTTTTGCGACCGTTACTAGCAATCATCAGCATGTGAGTATTTATGTGTTTCTCTAAATCAGATTTTATATCGAAGTCCCTGCCGCACTTGTCGCATTTGAAGTTAGTATCTCCATTCAAAGTATTTGTTTTATCAGACGATCTACTGACAGTAAGCTTCTCAGGAGATACCTCTTGTACACCAGTGCTCAAAGGCAAATCATCATGTGAGGCTGCAGACGCTTCTTCAATCTTTTCTGTAGAATTACGCTTATCATTGTTTGCACTCTTTGGTTTCGTTTTGTTCTCTTCAACTGTAGCTTTGTGTTTATTTATTTTCACTGATTTGGTTTTCTTCTCTGCAATTAATTCTGCTTGACCTGAAAAATAAACAAATATTCTAATCCTGCCCAACTACTGAGAAAACATTCCTAAACCACATTACGAGGGTGGATCAAATAGTACCCGTGTTTGATGGCAAGTGCCGTTACTTAGGAAAGTTGGCATTACCATCGTGTAGTATTGACCTTATCAAATAATAAAATGAAAACTATCACTTGTTTACGGTTCAGCTTTTTTCTGGCGGCAAATTTTGTAAGACTTGTTTTGTTTTGCGTACAAAATGGAGAAAGAGCAATATCGTTCCGTAATTCGCTTCTTATCTTTGGATGGAAAAACATGCGAACAAATAAAAGTTATAATAGATGCTGTCTACGGAGGTCTTTCGCTGTCTATGACAACCGTGAGATATTGGTTTAATGAGTTTGAACGAGGTCGTACATCTGTTTTTTTTTTTTTTTTTTTCATTTATTATTAATAAAATGTATACACAGCGTTTTATTACATTTAAATTTCTCCAAACTGCATAACAGTTTGTTGGCGAATATATACACTCTACTTTGTTTTCCTGTTACACTGCGTAACTCACTAACCACTAATTACCTAAACTACTTACTCTTAAATATACTACTAACAGCTGAGCAGCACAATTAACTGTACACCATGAAGTTCTAACACGTTGTAATAAGGTTTACATTCGTTTACAAATGCATAGACAACACTGATACTATTAAATTTCACTACAAAAATTATCTAAGAACAAATGTTTTATTTTAGCTTGGAAACATCGTAGACTAGTAAAGTCATCCTCCGGGGGAATACTATTGAAGATCCTCGGTATCAAATATGACCTTGTCCGTTTACCGTAGTAGTTGCTAGCACTCGGCTCAACGAATTTTTTTCGTGACGACTCCCGTAGGGTATGGGCATATTTTTTACATATTTTGAACTCTGACCTATTATATTGATTGACAGCTAACAGATACTTAAATTTTTCATGCACTGGTAAAATATTACATTTCTTAAAAAGTTTTTCATATAGTTTATTACAGTTTTCTTTAGTTTTTTTACTTACGAGTATTTTGATTATTCTAATTTGTAGGTTATATATTTTGTCTAATTGAGACTTGAAAGTAGCACCGTATACAATTAAACCGTAACTCAGCACTGAGTCAGCCAACGCATGATACAATGTGTGCAATGTCGCCTTATCAGCAAAGTGTTTTATATTATTAAATTTACATAAAATGGATCTCATTTTGTTACATACCACATCTACATGCGGTTTCCAATTAAAATTACTGTCTATGTTCAGGCCAAGATATTTGTAGTTGTTGACAAACTCGAGAGGATCACATTGACATAGTACCATGTCGTTATGTAAACATTGGTATGAATGACCAACTATCTGTATATTTACACATTGCATTTTGATGTATGGAGATTTAATTAACATGCATTTAGTTTTGGCTGAGTTTAACAGAATACCATTGTCATGCGACCATTTAAGTAAGTTATTATAATCTGCCTGCATTTTAGCCTGTATCAGTGCACAGTCCCTTGCGGCGTACACCAGGCACGTGTCGTCCGCGTACATGTAGATGGAGCAGTGCTCGATAACGTTGCTGATGCTGTTCACGTGCATGATGTATCCGACGATGTTTCGACGAGGACCTCTCAGGGCACCCGGCAGACGTGGTTACCGAAGAAGTCGTGCGAAAGGTATAAAAAAAATGGTCACAGATCAACGAACCGAAGTGCATGAATTAGCAGAGGTTGTAGGGGTACCGTACGGAACAGCAATTAATATAATACAAGATAAATAAATATGAAAAAAGTGTCCGCGCGATGGCTGCCGCGATTGCTCACCGGATGAAAATAAGCGGTTACGGTTGGTAGGTTGGTTGTTTGTGAAATCCGTAGGCTTTTTTTTCCATCGTGGCGTTACTGTTGGTGAAACCTGGATCCATTAGTATACACCTGAGACCAAGCAGCAGTTTAAACAATGGATTTTTCTAACGAATCTGCCCCAAAGAGGGCGAAAACGGTCCCATCAGCCGGAAAAGTCATGGCCACGATTGTTTGGGATAGTAAGGAATAATTCTTATAGATTTCTTACAAAAAGGGAAAACTATCACAGGGCTGTACTATAGTGAGTTATTGGACCGGTAAAAAATAAATGAAAGGAGAAGCGTGTCAGGGGAGCCGACCGCCTTGACAGCCTACCATGGTTACGTCGCTTCCCTTCTTCGCTATGGCATTGTAATTTGGGGTAACTCGTCAGATATTCAGCAGGCATTTTTGGTTCAAAAAAGATGTGTCCGTGCGGTATGTGGTGTTGGTCCAATGGTCTCGTGTAGACCGTTATTTAAAAGGCTCAATATATTGACTTTAACGGGTATTTTTATATTTGAACATGCTAAATTTGTAAGAGGTAATCCAGAGATGTTTTCCAAACCAGTACAAAATCCAAGTTTACGTAGTAGAGATTTGTTTAAAGTTAAACGCACTGTAACAAAATCAGCATTGCACAGTAAAAATTGCTTTATAATGTCAGAAAAAATTTACAATAATCTTCCTTTAGAATTAAGAACATTGCCTTATAAATTATTTTTATATAAACTTCGATTATGGCTCATAGAAAAATGTTTTTATAATTTGAAAGAATATTTTGACACGTGATTCATAAATTTCACATTGACATATAAATTATATTCCTATTTTAATTTAAAATCTGTTAATTGAAATTAATGATTATTATACTATCTTATCAATGAGTATTATAATCTGTTAATGTAAGAATTTGAAATTTGCATGCCATTACTATGGTGAATTGTGTTGTTCTTTTGTAATATTTGTCATCCTCATGTACCATGATTCTAGCAAATAAAAGAACTTTGACTTTGACTTTGACTTTGAGACACGGCCCCATTTGGCAAAGAAGAAAGTCTTGTTCCATCATGACGACGCACCAGTACATTCATCCAAAATTGTCACTGCCAAATTAACCCAACTACGTTACGAATTGCTGCCACAGCCGCCTTACTCACCGGATCTGGCTCCCTGTGACTTTTTTCTGTTCTCCAACATGAAAAAATGGCTCGGGGGAAAGAAATTCAGCTCAAACGAGGAGGCTATAGCTGAGACAGGAGCGTATTTTGAAGTTTGACAAATCTAATTTTTTGAAGGGGTTAATGAAGTGACCGAAACGCTGGGAAAAGTGTAAGGACCTAGAAGGAGATTATGTTCAAAAATTAAATAAAAAAAATTAAAAATATATGCGTCTTGAGAGACAGGGACCTTCAAAATACCATGCTTAGTCATGTTAAGTATTTTATATATTAAGTTACTATTAAAATATGTTTATCTTACTTTTGATTTTATTACTTGTTGCATTGATTTCGACTCCTGACTGATTGTCTTCATTCAGACCATTAAATCGAAATTTGTAAGTCCCGAGGCCGATTGTGTATTTCCGCAACTTGAGGTCTATGAACAGACGCTCCAACACGACCGAGCAACTTCCGCATGGCATGTGCGAATCAGCGTCTTTCATTTCCTTCTTTAGAGCTGCAACACAATGTTGAAATATAAATATTTACTCACATCTTTACACAATTGAACTAGCCCCAAACTAAGCATTAGCTAGTCAACTATTTACATACCACTTCTTATTGTTTACATTGTGAATTTTGTTTCTACAATAAAGAATGTTATTAATTACATACAACAACAAGGCCAAAATAACAAAGGTCCACAAAAACAATTAATGGTAATAGTTACAATAAATAAGTTAAGAATAGCAATAAAGTTCCAGAACAAGTAATAAAAACTGGCCAAGTGAGTCAGACTTTTCCGCACAAACACTTTCCATCTTAACTGGCCAGGTTAAGTTTGCAAGCATACATATGGCGCCACATACATATAAGGTGCAACGTTAACGCAACCGATCATGTTTGTTGTATTGGAGCCCCACTTAAATATTATTTTTTTGCTGTTTTTAGTATTTATTGTTATAGCGGCAACAGAAATACATCATTGGCGAATATTTCAACTCTAGTTACCTAGGTTCATAAGATACAGCCTGGTGACACATAGGCAGACAGACAGCGGAGGCTTTGTAATAGGGTCCCGTTTTTACCCTTAGAGTACAGAACCCTAAAAAGAGATATATCACCAGTTACATATTTTATATGCTATGCTGAATCACACACAACTGTGATTGAGTCCTTTTTATCAATATTGGTTCCTGCCAGGATTCAACCTCAGTAGGCACTCTCACCACAGACTCAAGTGCTTCATGTAGTTGCTAATCTTACCCCGAAGCTTATAGACCACATCACGCGGCTGCAGCAGCTCGGGGCCCAGCTCCAGCTCCTCCTTCAGCACATGGTTCTCGTAGAACGCCGGCTGCTCGACCTCTGTCTCGCTGGGGCCGTCGTCACTGTCCCACTTTGGCTCCAGTTTCACAGGCACCGCCTCCACACCCTCCCGCGACATCCTTGGCGGCTAGACTGAGACGCCTCAAATATGCTAGCAACACGCAATGACCAGGTTTTCTACCAATATTATTGAAGGTCTCATAAATTAAAATGTAGTGACTTTTAAACTACCACTCATTAGTATTTAGACACTCATTATACATTTCTATAGGACTGTATAAAAAGTACTATCAGAACAGAACTAAAGAGCCAAGTCAGTAAATTTTATCACAGACTCTCATATCAACGAACTAACAATCACCACAATTGGTACCGAAAATTCCAAATCCTTGACACATACGTAGTATCTCTTATTAGTCTGTGTCCTTGACTTGTCAATCTGACTGACAACTAGCGGATTTGTAATATTGGTTGCGTTCGGATATCCACCTCAATATCAGTCGCACAATAAAAGGTGAGCGCATACTTTGTCTCCATATCCCCGAAAACAATTTCCACACGCGTTCGATTCGAGTATGCCGAACTGTACCAACAGTTTGTAGGGGAGAGGCGTACAAAATGGCATAGGCGGGTAAGGGTGCGTCCACACTTGTATCATTTCGCCGATCCGATCCCCGTCGCGTATCTTCACCGCGCCGAGCGTTGCATGATCGCGACGGCGCGACGTCCACACTTACCGTTCATGATACGCGGTGAAGATACGCGACGGGGATCGGATCGGCGAAATGATACAAGTGTGGACGCACCCTAAAATGGCACACTTGTGTTTCTCCGAAACCACAAACATACTAGTTCTCGCAATGGCCGCTAGAGAGCCACTTAGTAATAGGTCGTAACCTGTGAAGACGCTAGTCGCGTTCGATGGGCCGTGTGGTGCGGGCGGATGTTTGTATAATTTTGGCAGTCACAAGTTTTACGCAGATAGATTTTGTGTCTTGGTAAAAATATATATTTTTTTACGTTCTTTTGTTTCTATTAGTATTAATTTATTGTAATATTACTAAAGAACGTCGAGAATGTATTGAAACCTTAAAACTCTATTTACATTTTTAGTTATTTTTTCATAATGTTGGAGGTTATGAAGTGGACAAAATGGCATACACCTTGTTCGGGTAAAATGGCATAGTATGTCATTTGTATAAGAAGACCAGAAAGGTTACAAAAGCTTTGAATCTTAGTTCTGACAGTAAAAATAATTTATATTTCTTACAGCTGAAGCCGGTGATGATGATGAAGACTGTCCTTGCATTTATTGTAACGACCTCTACTCCAGGTCTAAGCCAAAAGAGGTCTGGCTGAAGTGTTTGAGTTGTAAAAAATGGGCTCATGCATCATGTGCAGATGTTCCGAAAAAAACAAAGCGTTTTACGTGTGAACTCTGCAAGTAGGTAACCGACTGATTTGCGGTACAAATTTGGTATGCCATTTTGTCCACACCACGTATGTCATTTTACCCGCCTAGGGCGGACAAAACGGATTTTGTTCAACTTTTTTCTTTTTTTTTGTAATTCTATTGTTTTTGTTTTAAATTGATTGATCTCTATAATTTTAACTAGGTAATGAACTAAAGAATACACAGGTACCCTAAGTGTTAAATATTGCTCATAAATAAAGATTTGCTGACTGATTTTATAACTAGTATGTCATTTTGTACGCCTCTCCCCTATTTGTTTCTATTTTTAATTTTAAAATGTCACTTGGTTTAAATGTGATTGTATAAACTTTGTAAGTTGTATTTGTCTTTCGCGTCTATTTTGGTCAAATTCACTTATGTCTTGGTTACCTACGGGACAGGCTGTGCCTAGTGATGGAGCCAGTGTAACGGCTAAAATAAGCGATTTCAGTGCATGAAATTAAATTTATATAAGCCATATTTGTGTACACAACAGTAGACCTTTAATTATTGTATGTGTGTTAGGTTAGTATATAGACGTGACTGTATGAATTTATTTAAATGCAATAAACTTGCTTACTTACTTATATTAAAACTACTTACATCATCACATTGACAATGCACAAATTTAACACGTCAACGCGCAAGCGAATAATTACCGTTTTTTTATAATGTCAATTATATAGTCAGAACGTAATTAGTACCGAATATTTTCTTGGACAATCTCACTTAAACTTAACTTATACCAAGTAGTTATATCAAATCAAAATCGTTTATTTGCAGTTACAAGTATAATTAATAATTATAAGCTACAGGATGTTGATGCATTGGATAAGGTGCTGTGTAACTTGCCGATTAGGCGTGCAAATTTAATTTCCTGATCCATGCATAATACACATTATACACAAAATCAGTGCTCAGAAATTTTGAATTACTTGAATTTCTAATAACATTGACATATTCACATAAAATCATTCCATTACATTGAAATTATCATTATACGTATTACATTATTAGTTGTCAGATTAGACGGATAGAAATATTAATATTTATCATATTCACATTCACATAATATCATTTTATTACAATTAAATTATTATTAGGTACATCATTATTCTGAGATTTTTAATTCACTATCATTATATAGGTGCACTTATATAAGGTTTACTTTCATTTTAAAAACAAAACTGTGGTGTACCGTAGATATAATATGTTTTTGTTTACCTCGACGTTATTCGGACGAGTTCACGAACTATAACTACGGAAAATACTACAAGACATAGTAAAGTGTAAAAAATCTATTGAAATAATAAATTGTAGTTAAACGATTCTATTTTTTATTGAGATCAAATGTCTATATGGGACTGACTACACTTAGACTGCTCTAAAAGTCAGAAATGACCGTGGACGTTCTGACACATTGAACGTTCTGACACAGTGGACGTGTTGATACAGTGGACACTGTGGACCCAAAGGATATTTATGTAAAGCCTGACCAGAAATATAAGAGGATACGCTGCGCCATATTGCGAAATTTCACTGGAACTAATTACTAACATTGGCAATGATTTTATGATGGTTTGTCAACAAAGTCAAAGTCATTCGTGGTTGTTACTTTAAAAGAAAAATATTAAAAAATATCCAAAGTAAATGCCGAAAACCATTCACAGTCGTGAACGCAATATTACAAATAAAGTATACACCTGTTTACCACACGAAAAACAGTCACGAAAAGAGTGCATTCCATTAAATGTTATTACGAGGTTACCATAGTGTTAATGACAGGTATTTAAAACTAATGTCATTATAGTCTAAGTAGGTTGCGATTGGTTCAAAATTATTGCCATATAAATCTTATAAATAGCGCCGTCTTGACAATCCTCATATATTTCTGGTCGGGCTTTATATTGTATCATTGATACAAAGATCAAAGCACAAAAAAGAAATTTAATGCGTAACTAATCTAAGTAATTTTTAGGGTTCCGTACCCAAAGGGTAAAAACGGGACCCTATTACTGAGACTTCGCTGTCCGTCCGTCCGTCCGTCTGTCACCAGGCTGTATCTCAAGAACGGTGATAGCTAGACAGTTGAAATAATCACAGATGATGTATTTCTATTGCCGCTATAACAACAAATACAAAAAAATTAATAAAATAAATATTTAAGGGGGCTCCCATACAACAAACTTGTTATAGATTATGGTAGGGAACCCTACATGCGCGAATCGGACACGCACTTGCCTAATTTTTCTTTGTGCTTTGATCTTGAGGAACTCAGAAAGGCTCCTCGCCAGTCTGTGTGTCCTAAGGTGACTTTGTAAATGACTGCTTTGGCTAAACGCGGAACTACACTGACAATATTTGACAGGAATTTCGCCAGTGTGTCTTTTAAGGCGGCTCTGTAAACTACCGCTAGTGGTAAACGCGGAACTGCAAAGGAATCTCGCCAGTGTGCGTTCTTTGGTGTCTTTGTAAATCATTGCTTTGCCTAAATGCAGAACTACACAGATCACATTTGAAAGGCGTCTCGCCAGTATGCGTTCTCTGGTGTCTTTGTAAATCATTGCTTCGTGTAAATGCAGAACTACACAGATCACATTTGAAAGGCTTCTCGCCAGTGTGCGTTCTTTGGTGTCTTTGTAAATCATTGCTTTGCCTAAATGCAGAACTACACAGATCACATTTGAAAGGCTTCTCGCCAGTATGCGTTCTCTGGTGTCTTCGTAAATTACTGCTTTGGCTAAATGTAGAACTACACTGACTACATTTGAAAGGCTTCTCGCCAGTGTGTTTTCTAAGGTGGCTTTGTAAATGACTGCTTTGGCTAAACGAGGAACTACACTGACAACATTTGAAAGGAACCTCGCCAGTGTGCGTTCTCTGGTGTCTTTGTAAATCATCGCTTTGTCTAAATGCAGAACTACACAGATCACATTTGAAAGGCTTCTCGCCAGTATGCGTTCTCTGGTGTTTTTGTAAATTATTGCTTTGGCTAAATGCAGAACTACACTGACTACATTTGAAAGGCTTCTCGCCAGTGTGTTTTCTAAGGTGACTTTGTAAATGACTGCTTTGGCTAAACGTGGAACTGCACTGACTACATTTGAAAGGCATTTCGCCAGTGTGTCTTTTAAGATGGCTTTGTAAACTACCGCTAGTGGTAAACGCGGAACTGCACTGGCTACATTTGAAAGGCATTTCGCCAGTGTGTCTTCTAAGGTGGCTTTGTAAATTACCGCTTTTGGTAAACACTGAACTGCAATAACTACATTTGAAAGACTTCTCGGCAGTGTGTCTTCTAAGGTGGGTTTGTAAATTACCGCTTGTGGTAAACGCGGATCTGCACTGACTACATTTGAAAGGCTTCTCACCAGTATGTCTTCTAAGGTGCCTTTGTAAAGTAATGCTTTGGCTGAATGCAGAACTACATTGACTACATTTGAAAGGCTTATCGCCAGTGTGCGTTCTCTGGTGTCTTTGTAAACTATTGCTTTGGCTAAATGCAGAACTACACTGACTACATTTGAAAGGCTTCTCGCCAGTGTGAGTCTTTATATGAGACTTTAAATTTCGAGCATATTTCGTTGCATACTCACATGTGTCGCAAGTAAAGTATCTACCGCCATGTAGGGCATTCTCATGCTGTAGTAGAAGCAACTTCGTATCAAATATACTATGACAGGTTGTACACGTGAAGACCTTGTGGGTTCTGTGACTCGTACTAGCGTTCATCAGCATCTGATGATCTTGACCTGAAACATAAACATTAATAGTTTCTGTCCGATTTCAATTTAGGTAACCATACTGCACGCTGAATAGATGTACGCGCGAGTAATAGAAAGACTTGCTTTTCTACAATGTCTAGGGAGCCTTATGTTCATTAGAGTATTTGTAACTAATATATAAACTATTATAACAATGAGAACAGATCTTCTGAAGAAATTAACTATATGCGATTGTAATTTTGAGCACCCTGTATTAAGGTACAGTGAGCTGCAGAATCGCATACAGTCATTACATTACATTGCAAAATAACTACTTTAGATAAGAATCAGAAAAAGTTCCAAGTTCTTCATTACATCAGTCATTTTATAAAGTTATTTGACATTTCTATTTTTTTTTTATTTTGATAAAAATTGGCCAAGTCAAATCTAACCTACTTTAAGATCTCACATTTTTAAATAACAGCAATTGTTATAGGTAATATAGGTATCCAATAAAGCAAAGAAATAGAGTTTAATACTTGTTCATAATGTTATTTTGTTCCTATAAATACATATTTGGATTTTGCATAGAACTTGACACTCATTTAGATCTCCATTATTTTTGCGGCGAAGCCCACAGCCAACGATAATTTTTGTATTGAACTTGGCTCTCCTTTTTTACATTTATGTTTTTGGTTGGATATCATTACTTTTTGTAAAGAAAACTAGGCAGGTATTGAGATTTAATGTTTTTTTTTTCATGCAAGCATACTTTGGTTCGTTCGCATTTTAAGTCGTATAGCGCATTTAAGCCGCGCGGGCATCGGGCGGCGTGGCTCGGGCCCCAACGGGCGCGCGCGCCTCTAGTTGTACCTCGCTTGCCCCCGCGTACAAGTGCAAGGCGCCAGCGAGTTCAACCAGCATTCTTAAATTAGTCAATACATACATATATCGGTAACAAGAAGACATCGCTATTGCCTTGACCTTGGTATACATACACATTAGACTTTATTTTAAGGTACAAAGAGTTCGAACTAAAATATTATTATGTGGTGCCGCGCGCCGCCGACGACACACCGTTGGCCGGTTGTTTAGCGCGTATTACAAGTTTTTTGTATGGGGACACCACTTATTTTTTGACTTAACTTTATTTTTATATTTCTGTTATATAGCAAATATAATAATACATATATTGGGATAGTTTCAAATATCTGCTTGTAACGGTTCCAACGTTACAATTTTATTTTTTTTGTGGGGCCCCCCTATTTAACTTTTTTTTATTTTTAGATTTTTTCCTACTCTTACACACAATTACCGAGCTGGATTCCAAATTTTATCCTTCTAGGTCATCTGGAAGTAGGTTAGGTTTAGGTAATATATGTCAGTCAGTCAGTGCTAAAATTTACGACTTTTTGACCTTTATATCTTTATAACCATTTGAGCTAGCTTCATGAAATTTGGGCTTCTAGATGTCCTTATGGATATAATTAAACACACGTAGTTTTATGTGTTTAGGTTAAAGAGGTTTTGAGTTATGGAAGGGTCAAAAGTGGCACCAAGTGGTTCGTGTAATATTACACTGGGCGGTGGCTAGCCAGTTCCTTTGCTTGAACTTGGCTTGACACGCTGCCGCGTGTCTAGATCATAGATAGCCACTGTTCTTGGAGTTCGCATATAGACAAAGTTTGTAATAAAGTAACAGCATACCATGGCTATGTGGCATCGGTGCTTCAATATGGATTGTTGCTGTGGGGGAACTCGGTGCATGGAAATAAGGTATTCATTCTACAAAGATAAAAAATGCGTAAGAGCTATTTGTGGTGCGTATATAACGGACTCATGTAAGCCACTCTTTAAAAGACTAAAATTACTTACCTTGCCGTGCCTATATATTAAGAAGCTAGCAATATTTGAAAAACAATATCCAATTTGTTGAAAAAAATAACTGATGAAAGTAGCAGAACACAAAGGAAATGTAATGATGGTAAATTATTCCTTCATAAACTGAAATTATGGCTATCAGAGTATTTATCAAGTTGCCCAGAGACCTGTGTAATCTGCCTCTGACTAGATTCAAGACAAATCTACATACATAGTTGTTGGACCGACCCTTTTACTCTATTAATGAGTTCTTTAGTTATTAAGTATGCTTGCAAGTATTCTCGTTTGCAAAATATTCGCACGCCAGAAATGTCGTAATATGCTGTTCTAATTTTAGTTTAAGAAGACCTCTGTAACCATATTTCTGCAAAGAAATGATTTGATTTATGTATTTTTTTTTGAAATCGACCCATAGGCCAATCTCTAAGTGACAGGTGATGGCCTATGATGGTTGCGTTTATAACGTGATAAATAAGTGACAAAGTATCTGTCACTCACACTCGCATTTTGTCAAAACGTGACGGATGCCTTATCACTTATTTATCGCGTGATAAAAGCAGGATCACAAGTTACTTACTTCTGATTTCACTGTTTGTTGCATTGATTTCTATTTGTGTCTGATTGTCTTCATCCGGGTCATTGAATCGAAATGTGCATGTCCGAAGGCCGATTGTGTATTTCCGCGACTCCAGGTCTATGAACAGACGCTCCAGCACAACGGAGCACCTCCCCCCCACACGCCAGTGCAAAACAGCGTCTTTCTTTTCTTCCTTCAGTTCTGCAACACAATGTTGACAACTAAATATTGAGAAATAATAAATCCGGCCGCAATTTCATTTTTTGGCCACTTGGTCGAACTTCTCATTTAATAAAGCTAAGCATCGGGAATATGAGATATTATCATGAAAATAGCCACTGTAGGAACGATTTGGCGCGAGTGCGCGCCATGACAGCCACGGCCATTTGCACCAATCAGAGAGCGCCATTCGATTCTTGTACCGACCGACCCGCCCGTGTTTGTTTATTGTAATTCGTTCGTTCATATTGCAATAGGTTCATCTGCGTTCTCTCTAATCTAGTTCTAAGGCAGGTCCGACATGGCTTCGGTTAGGTACGACGACGAGCGAAGCGAGGAGGTGTTAGGTTCAACTTCGACCCTAAAAAATAATAATAATAATAATGGCGTAGGGATGTGACGACCCCATCGCCCGCTGGTTTTACCAGCGCAATCAGTCACGCAGGGCAGCTTATGGCGAGCTGTTGGGGGGTTGCGACCCCACGTACCTGAGCGCTCCTGGGGGATCCTGACGGGGGGTGATGGGTCGGGGCCTCCGCCTCTGTCTTGCCTTAACTGGCCGGATAGAGTGGAGTCGTGAGAGTTTCGGCTCGGGGGTGGATGTGGAAACGTAAGGGGTTAGTTGGCTTTGGTTTAAAGCCCAGTATTACACCTCTCCGCCCTTAGCCTTCCGCACCGGTGTTGCCCTTAGGCCACTTTATGTGTCGCTATTTATTGGGGGCCATTGAGGTATTATTTATAATAGAGCCACAGACCCGAACAAAATTGTCGAAAAAAGTGGCACTGCTGTCATGTTCAAGTAGATGCCAATAACGCTTATTTATAATTTACAACAACATAATTACTTCGTACAAAATAACTCTTTACTCAAACGTTTAAGTGTCAAATTGGCTTACGTACTTATTACCACAAATATTTTACGTGTAAATTAACTCTCTTGTCAAACTTGGAACATAGCACGAATGGAGCAGATTTTAATAGTTTTACATACTAAAAATATTTTCATTATTATTTAATTTAGGTATTAAAATAATTTTGTTGTTTGAACTAAATAAACTCGTAAATTGTTAATAACAAATTAAGTTACGTTTTTATTTAACAACTACATAAAAGGGTCCCGACACTGCATAGAAGGGATCAGTAATAATGACATTATGATTTCTCAACTCATCTTGTTCTAGTATGTGAAATGAGAGTAAGGCAAGTGCAAAATATTAACATTTTTAACCCTTTAAAGTTTGATGGCGTGGCGTGAAAGTCGGTGGCGTAGTATGCACGGCAGCACACATTGTCGTGTTCTTGGCGTTCAAAGGTTTAAACTGACAGTGTCTAGACTCTGAGACAAAATAAAACAATGACAACAGAGCAATTGTTTTATTAATTTATTAATGTAACCTGTAGGATCTGCCTGTAAAAGGCATATGTTTATAACACTGGCTCACTCGCCGCCGCACACATAGCAATGTCATGCGTCCAATCTCGCCCTCGGCTCGCGTGTAACTAAACGCGGAATCCTATGTGACGTGCGCCTGAGACAGTGTATATCTATTTATGTATAGATACCTACTACCACAAACACTACATAACCATTTTACGCTTCTTTTGTATACATTGTAATTTTTTTACGTTTTTATTGAGATATTAAAGCTGTGTTGAGTGAAAGACTTTTACGCTTCTTTTGACTAAACATAAAAAAATATATATATGATTATGCCGAACGAACACACGAGAGACGAATTATTTGGCTGAAATTATTCTTGACGTTGTTTAAGATCGCGTGGGAATCTTAATAAAAAAATAGGATAATTATTTATTGCACTCTTTTATTAATTAATAAAATATAGAACTATAGCGACTCCTTAGATTTTTGTTCTGTGATGAGGTGCATTTTGTAGGGACAAAGTTAATAATTCTAATCTAAAATATGCTATGATTTTACATAGGATTCGTTAATTAATCAATAGAATCTGCGTAAAAAAGAATATTCCGACCTTTTTCTTTATTTTATAGCTGTTATTTCTGCAATTTTTCACTGAAAATTTAGTAATTTTTGAGACCCGTCACGTGTCATGGTCTAAACGAGACTGATCGCCCAACTAATGCGATTTGTGATTTTGCATTAGTTGGGATGGTGCCATTTTTTCCGTCGGATTGTGTGTCCATGTAATTCATACGTCAATGTTGGGGGCCCATCTAGCGGGAGGCGAGTCATCGTCTACCAGTCCAATTTTTGCTATGAGACACTTTTGCTGGTAGACGCCCGATAGTCTCAACCCATAGCCCAATTAGCCAGTCCTCCATTTCATCCCCATAGCCCAATTTGTATTTAGATTCCATGTCTCCATCAATAGTTCTTGCACCAAGCGGGCGCTGTCTCTGTGTGCGTCCCATGACACGGATAGGGACAGCATCCGCTCGATGCATTTCATTAAATTGTCGAAAGGGCCTCTACGCGTTGGCTTCGGCTCCGTGCACGCCTCCCAAAGGTCCGGGACACTATTGTCCCGTGAGCGGGTGCGACATACAGGAATAATAATAATAAAAAAAAATAACATTACATATTTCATAACGGTACGTAACCCACGAATCTAGTTCTAAGGCAGGTCCGACTTGGCTTAGGTTAGGTACGACGACGAGCGAAGCGAGGAGGAGTGTTAGGTTGAACTGCGACCCTAACCTAAAATGTATAGTTCATATGTAATAAATAGTGGCTTTAATATACTACACTCGGGTGCAAAGAAATCGGACCACCCCAGCATTTTTAGCAGTTTTCCATTTTCTATTAAAACTGTAAGCTCGACCATAACAATTTAAATACCACGTGATAGATAATTTTCTGCCCTATCAAATGACACCAATATTCAAGGGCGGGAATGGATATTGTGCAAAATGTGGGCGTGGAAATCACCCCCCTCCAACTGCCTCGTTAACGCATGCACTAATTGGCCACCTACCATTAGGCATAAAACCAGTAATTATCATTGTTTATGCATCATTCGTAATTGATACGTCTTCCTGAACACTGCTCTCATCGACTCGACCCTGAAAAACTGAAGAAACATGGATACTACCCCAAATGAAGCCGCCCAAGCAGTTGCCCTGTTGCAGAGTGGGCTTAGTCAACGTGAAGTGGCTCGACAACTGAACCTATCGAAGTCATCAGTTCAACGTGTGTACCAGAGGTTCCGCGAAGATCAGACGTTCTCCAGAAGACCCGGAACAGGCAGAACTCGCAGTACTTCAGAGAGAGATGACCGTTTTATCGCTGTTTCCTCGCTACGAAATCGTCGATTGAATGCTGTTCAGCTTCAGCAGAAGCTCCGAGAGACCCGGAATGTGTCTATCAGCCGATGGACTGTCAGAAGAAGACTGAAGGAGAAGGAATTGACAGCTCACAGGGCTGCCAATGGCCCAAAACTTACCCCAGGACACCGCGGTGCACGACGTGTCTTCGCTCGCGAACATGAAGATTGGACCCTTCAGCAATGGAGGTACGTACTTTTCTCCGACGAGTGCAGGATAACTTTGTTCGGTAATGATGGACGAGCACGAGTTTACCGGAGGCCAGGGGAGCGGTTTTCTCAATGCTGCATCGAGGAACGTGTTGCCTATGGTGGCGGGTCAATCATGATCTGGGCTGGCATTTCTCTGGAAGCGAAGACGGACATTGTGTTCATCACAGGGCCAGGTACAAGGCGAAATGCGGGCGGTTTGACTGGTCCTCGATACGTAGAGGAAATCCTGGCTGATCATGTGGTTCCATTTAAGCATTTTATCGGCGATGACTTCATCCTCATGCAAGATAACGCACGGCCGCATACAGCCCGGGCCACTACGGACTACCTGGAGGAGGTGGGCATCAGCGTTATGGAGTGGCCAGCACGAAGTCCTGACCTGAACCCGATCGAGCACATTTGGGACGAGCTGAAAAGAAGAATCCGAGCCAGAAATCCCGCCCCTGAAACTTTATTGGAGCTTAGGTATGCGATCGAAGAAGAATGGGCGGGCATCCCTCAAGATACCGTAAGAAAATTAATAAGGTCGATGAAAAACCGTATGACGGCCTGTCGTAGGGCTAGAGGAGGCAATACACGATATTAAATTGCTGAAAATTGTTTTAATTTTTACTCGATTTCCTTAGAACCACAGTTTTCCCCTTAGGCAAAAGTTTTACTCCAGTACGCATTTTTAGGGCGGTAACGTTCTAAGCCCTGAAAATTTGAACGTATTGGCCGCACACCTTCGGAAATCAGATGAATTTATAGAGGAAAAGCTTACCATTCATATGGTATATAATATGTTATGGCCACCCTTACAGTTTTTACAGAAATTGGAAAATTGTTAAAAATGCTGGGGTGGTCCGATTTCTTTGCACCCGAGTGTATTTGATGACAATTTTAGGTAAATTTTACGATCGATTAATGTAGGATGACTTACATTTTAAACATACTAAGTTATAAAATTAGAAGCTAATAGAGTTACTATTTTGGTGTCATATAATAATATTTTAGAAGTTTGCTATTTGAATGCATGCCTCAAATTAAGATGCTAAAAAATAATCACCATGCTAAGTCACAATTACAGTGGCTTACAAAGAAGATAACTAGTGGCTGAGATATTATTATTCAGACGCGCGTTGGTTGTGGCTGACTTAGTAATTTAGAAGGTAACTTATATTTTCTGAGGCGAATAATGCTATTAAAAAGAAGCCTGTTTAAATAGTACCCCTAAATATTTACCCACATATTTTGTTTAAGTACTAGGAATCCATTTTCTAAGTGATAGAATGCAAACAGTGGATGTAAATGGAACCCAGCCCATTGGAGCTATGGTTAAGCTAGGAGTGCCATAGGGCTATATTTTAGGTCTATTTCTATTTTTGGTTTATATAAATGACTTATCATCGATAGTAGACAATCTTTGTAATTAGTATTATTTGCTGACGATACGTCATTAAATTTCAAGGTTAACCGACAATCAACCTGGCACACTGGATAAAGTACTTAACTGGTTAACTACTCCTCTTCTACTATTATATTTACTAGCTGTGCCCCGCGGTGTTACCCGCTCATCCCACGGGAACACTAAATTTATTCGGGATGAAAAGTATCCTATGTATTATATTAGTATGGATTTATTATGTCCGCTACCTAAAGGTTGTCTGGAAGAGATCGCTATTTAGCGATAATGAATGAATGATCTTTATTTGCATAAAATGTGGTACAAGGTTGTTTATGCTAATAGTTACATGGAAACACACATTTCACCAGCAGCTGGCATGCAAAAATACAATGAAGTATATCTGGTATACCTACATATGATAAGATTTTGATATTAACAATGTCATTTAAAATTATATAGAATATTTAAATGTCGGGGTTATAACAGTAAATGAAATACACAACTAATTAAATAAATTAAATTACTATACCTAAACCAGAAAAATGTCAGATGCTTACCAACATTGCGGATTTACGTTGTCAATAATGAAAATGCATAATTATTGAAATATTTAAACCAATAGAAATACTTTCAGTTATACTAATTAAATAAATATGACAAGCCCAAATACCACCTTATTCATATGTCAATATTTATAGTAGTCAAAAAATTCATCGATAGAGTAGAAACATTCATCTACTAGCATTTTTAAGTTTAATTTTGAACAAGTTAATTGGCGATTGTTTAATGTCATTATGCAACTGATTGTAAATTTTAATAGACATGCAATAAGTATTTTTGCCATACAATTTCGTCTTTGCTGCAGGAAATACAAGACGATTTGGATACCTTGTATTAAAGTTACACGTGTCTTTAAAGGTCTTGAACAAATCTGGGTGCTTTTTAACAAACAAACATACTCGTACCTCATATATGTACATGCATGGCACGGTCAAAAGTTTCAAGCTTCTAAATAGTGGCCTACAGGATGTCATGATATCCGCATTACAAAGAGCTCTGACGCACTGCTTTTGTGCAATTAGTGCATTTCTTGCATGAGCTTGAGGCTCCCCAGAGAATAATACCATATCTCAGCAGGGAGGAAACATATCCGTGATAAGCTTGCATTGCAGTCTCTTTGGTACTAATTTTTGTCAGTCTCCATAACGCATATGCAAAAGAGTTTATTTTGCTACATAATGTATTTATGTGATCACACCATGAAAATTTATCATCCAAGTGTATACCAAGGAATTTGGTCAGACGGGATTCTGTCAGCATCTGATCAGCAAACGTTACAGTTAGGTCTCGTTTACTAGCATTTTTGTTTACAAACTGTACAAAGGTTGTCTTACTTATATTAACTTTCAAATTATTTTTCTGTAGCCAAGATATTATATTGCTTACTGCTTCATTTAGGTCATTATTATAAGTACCGAAATCACGACATGGTATAACAACGGATAGGTCATCCGCGAAAAGTGTGCAGTTAAACTTTGTAACGTTATGGAGGTCGTTAATGTACAGTATGAATAGCAGAGGACCTAGGATATTTCCCTGTGGTACACCGACCCCATTAACTTTAGTGAACGACCTATGGGCCGTCACTGCGTTAGAAGAATCGATTTGGGTTACTTCCACAAACTGAGTCCTCCCACGCAGATAGTCTCTCAGCCCAGCATTTACAACACCTCTCATCCCATAAAGCTCACACTTAGTTAGAAGTGTTTCGTGACACACAAAATCAAAGGCCCGGCTCATGTCAAAGAAAATTGCGGTAACAGGCAAGCTGGAGTTCATGTACTCCAGAATTTTATTAGTTAACGTGAAAGCGGCTAAGGACGTTGATTTTCCAGGTTGGAAACCAAACTGTTCCGGCTTTATTATTTTGAACTTAGTAAGGAATGACATTATACGTTCCTTAAACGCCTTCTCAAATATCTTTGAGATAACGGGAAGAAGAGAAATTGGCCTGTAGTTTTCCACACATTCTTTGCTACCTTTTTTATAAAGTGGCTTAATTAGAGAGAGTTTCAATGGTTTTGGGAAAACTCCGTTAGTAAAAGACATATTCACTAGGTAGCTCAAAACAGGAGCAATTTCTTGTTTACATTCTTTTATTATTTTAGTTTGCACCTCGTCATAGCCAGCAGAATTAGTAGAATTTAGGGTAGTAATGAGTCTACATATTTCGCTTTGATCCGTAGGGGTCAAAAACACACTAGCTGTGCTTTCGGTTACCAGTGAAATGTCAGGTTTCGGCTTATTAGTGGTATTTGAATTTGTTAGATTTATATAATAATCGTTAAAAGCATTAGCTATTTCAGATGGGATAGATATTATGTCATCATTAATGGCCACTTTCCCAATGTTTGCATCAGGTATGTTGCTTTTCGTCACATTTTTTATTAGATCCCATGTAGCCTTGCACTTATTTTTAGAATGACTTATGTAATTGCCATTTGCAAGTTTTTGAGCATGATTTATGCATCGTTTGAGAACCTTAGAATAGTTATTGTACATTATCTTAGTTTGCAAATAGCTAGCATGGTTCTTTGTTTTTTTGTAATACGAAAAACGCAGACATCTTTTAGTTGCAACAGATTTTTTTATACCTCTGGTGAACCAAACACCTTGTTATGTATGCTAATCCCTAAACTAAAGGAACAGGTCCTACGCCTGCTTCACCCTCGCCACTAAACTCCACTCCTACATCGAAAACCCTAAGAAAAGCCTACAACGATTACCTAAGAATATCTTAACAGCAGCTCCCAGTCTTCTATATCCTACAACTAAACAAATCTAAATATGAAAGGATCTTTATAACATTTGAGCTAGAACATTTCTTAATAACTAATGGCCAAAGGTGTGAAAGTCTAGATGGTAGGAATCTACGTTGTAGTAGTAACTCAGCTTCTTTTAAGAAATATTTAGCCGTGGTGTGCTGCTACGTGCCTCTAAACCAGTATTTTATTATTATATATTTTTGTTAATTAAACTAAATGTGTAAACTGTTGTTTATTAATCCCTAGCTTCTATCCTACTGCTGCCTTGGTTCCTTATACTAATTAAATTTCTAACTTAACTCAATGTTATCTATCCTCAAAATATAAATGTAATGTTTCCTATGTAGTCTAGCCATCAAAAATATCTACAGTTCTTATAGCATGATTCAGTATGGGATATTCTACTCTTATTAAATATTAGTTATATCATTTCTATATGAAATATAAAACTCATTCAGTCCACAAGTAAGTTATAAATGTACTATGTAACTTAAACGATCATTACATGAATCAAAACCAAATATTATTAGGATTCTGGGATGAAAGATAATTTAGTTTGTTTTCTTGGAATTGCTTGTCTTTGTTCAAAAATGTTTAGTAGACAAGTAATTAAGTACAATATGAAACTACACTTCATAACTAATCCATAAATAGATTGAAGTTACTGAACCTATAAGGTTTTATTACAAATTTAATGAATATTAAGTTTTCAGGTTCGACTACATTAAATAATTTTTGTATGATAAATTAATATGAAATAATGGTATGGAATACATACTTTTAGTACGTTCTAGTATGATATTCTAAAATAGATTCTAGATCTAAACAAGAAGTAATTGGTTGGTGAGTAGAATTCTGGGTTTTATTGGAATACTTCGACCGCATACAAAATATTATCATTTGACTGTGTTATACTAGTAATGCTATCATCTCATTCTCCCAAAAATATTTAGTTTTGTTAAAAGAATGGCGGCTACCAGACATGTCTAGTGACATGGGCAATCGTGTAAAAAACATGGTTACTTCATGTGTATACATTGAGGGAAAATCGTTCCTCCGAAAAATAAAACAAATTTCTGTTAAATCTATTTGGTGTGTTATCTTAAATATCACCAAACCCATGTTCTCTGGATGCCGTATGATTGCCAGATATAATCTTTTATTGGCCTGTAAGGCTCTTTTAGAGTAAAAGATCTCTCTCGGATCTATTTAGAATCTATGAATCTTTACTATCTATTTTTGTTACTAAACAACACGAATTTTCTTCACTCGTGGACTAAATGAATTCTCACTTCATTCATTACAAACAATAGATTTGTATAACTTGGGTTTTCGTTTAACTATACTCAAAAAAATGTCATTCATCCTTGAAACATAATAATTCATTGTTGTCAATTTGAAGTCTCTTTCAACTCGCGAAATTGACTCATTCTGATAAGGGAAATTCCTCTCAACCCTTGTGATATTAATTAATTAAGTTCTGAGATCTGAAATGTATAAACAAGGACAAACAACTTCCATTATTGTTGCTTAAATGTCCTAGGCCATTCTTAGCAGTCTACACTCCAGACTCCAAATCCAGCAATAGGAATGAATTGTTTTCCATTTCTAGACATACTACACAACAATCTACCATAGAATTTCCTTATCAAAAACTATAATAAAATTTAAAATTATTTCTGTTCATTGAAAAGGGCGAATGTCATCTCTCAGCTGATTTGACTTATCTTTAGTGTTGCCATCTTAACACTACCGATGTCTGTTATAAAAGTACATTACTTTACCAAATTTTAAATCATAATCGGTAAAATTATGTAATTGTTTCTACAAATATCTATGTAAAATTAAAGGTTCTAAATATCTGAAAGGTCTAAATAACGGATTTCTCTATTCCATTCCTTATAAACTGTCACAAGATTTTGTTTTTTACTACAGACAACCCGAGCCATAAACACTAGTAAAACAGTAGGTTAGCCTCTGCATTTACTGTACCTGACGAGATTAAAATAATTTGAATAAATGTTATGTTAGTTAATGGTAAATGGCCGATTGCTCGGAAGATAAAGAATTATCCTAATATTCCTATTAAAGTGTACCTATCACTATACCTTGTTCCATAGCTAATACAAAGAACACTAGAGACCTAGGCCTCATATTTATATTTAAACGTGTATGGGACCTAGTTAAGCTAAATTAGTAAATTCGGGTGATTAGCCCGAGGTTGTGACTAGAATCGGTGTAAATGGATCCCCCCTGTGCGGCTGACACACCGGAAGCACAGAGTAACCCGCCCTAATATGTGTAGCCAATACAAATATATAAATATATGAATATATGAGACCAAGCCAGGAGGGCCATCTGGTTTCAGCAGGCGCGGATTACCCCGCATGTCCATCACGTGTGGTCCTTGCATTCACCAGACAGAACTTTCCAAACCTGTAGGCTGTTCACTGCACTTATATATGGCTAGTGTCCGAGCTGCCTAACTCGGATAAAAACTAGAAGAGTCTGAAAGATATTCGTTTAACAGCCGCAACGTTAAATATCTTTCATCTGGCAACCATGTACCAAAACACTATTTCTGGCATGTAATTAAGCTTGATAGCCATAAAACAACAAAATCCCACAACATTTCAATAAATAATTATAGATCAGAAAAATAATGTAATCCCAACAGAAATTCCCCTTAGAATTCAATTTAATACCTTATTGCCAGACAATAATGTTACCCAGTCGAAGTCGCAAGTAAAAATGAATGAACTATAAAATCCGTCCCTATTTATACCAATATTCCCCGACACGCTAGACCCGCTGGACGCGCTAGACAAATAGACGCCCTAGACAAATAGACGCCCTAGACAAATAGACGCGCTAGACAAATAGACGCGCTGGACTCGCTGAAAACTCTGGACACTATGGACACACCCACAGACACGCCCACGCCCATAACTTTGATCCTTATGCAGTATGAATAAAGCTCAATTCTTCCGTTGGAAAATTTTGTGAATAGTAATTTAGCTATTTTAAAAAGGTAGGATGCTCAGTTATTGGAATATTTTTACTTACTAAACGTAAACATTCATACTGTTACTTCTATTAGGCATTTGTATTGTATTATAATTATTAAGTGATGATTTTAGCATTAGCTGGCGAAATATGATGCCAATGTGTTGGGAACCTGATGATGACAATGATGATGTGAGTCTTACGATGGCGAGCACATGACGAGAACATGTGAATCGCTACAACCTCTCTTGGCCTTAATTACAGTTTTTATTTTATAGATAGGAAAACACAGCTTATAAAAAAGTGTGAATGTATCATGGAATTGTTTGAATGCGATAGACGTGTCGCGTTCTTCATATACATCAGACCACGACAAACTCTTTATGCAGTCATTGAATTTAACAATATTCTGTGGACTGTAATCTCTTTTATAGCGATAAAAGTACAAACGCGGTTTCTCAATGTTATTAACAGTAAATGCCAAATATTCTGCAGTTTCATGGTCCGACAAGCCTAGCTTTAGAGTATTACCATGAGCTTCGGGAATGTTTGACAGTATTTGATCGAGACAGGATGCTTTACGTGTTGGACTGAGTATATGTAACTTGAAGTTATTATTAGCGGCAATTCTTTTAAGTTCTTTTGAATTTACTGTTGCTTCCATCAAGTCTATGTTGAAGTCTCCGGCTATTACTACTTTATGTTTTAATTTACCCTTTAATTTCATCGCAAGCTGTTCTAGTTTTCGAAGAAATTGTGCTGAAGAAGCTGTTGGTGTCCTATAGATACAAATTATAATGCACTTTATCGACGGTATTTCAACGCCACAGCATTCAAATGTGTAATCTTCGGAGAACTCATTCAAAAACGATAGCGCTTGTGTTTGAATATGGCTTGTACAAAGTATGCAAACACCACCTCGTTTCTGGTGTTTTCTAGAGTATGATGCTACCAAACGATACCCAGATATGCGAAGGTTCCCCTCATTTCCAGCTTTCACAAATGTTTCCGAAAAACATAGCACATCGAATTGTCTATCACTTTCCTCTAGTTCATCTAACGTTAGTTCAATTAATTCTTTTTTGCTTACTAAACCTGCTATATTTTAGTGTAGTATGTTAAACCTTTTAGGGGCGAAAAAAATCTATATAAGACCGCCTGTCGTTTACCTCTGCCTGTTATTTTAATGTATCTCATGTTGTGTTGTATATTCCTTGATGTTTGAGTTGTGCAATAAAGAGTATTTGTATTTGTACTGATAATCTTCTATTAAATGCCAAGAAAACTAAATTTGTTAGATTTGCTTTACCGAATGTTACGGCGGTAGATACTACTTATATTACTAAATGGTGAATGTTTAGAATTAGTTAGGAAAATTAGACAATTGAGTAATATTGATACAGCTCACTCAGTTTAACATAGTTATTTTCATAGTGTCATGTCATATGGTACTTTGGTTTGGGGCAAAGCAGCTGACATTCAGAATATATTTGTGCTTCAAAAAAGAGCCATTTGTTCTATGTATAACCTGAATTCTCGTGACTCCTTAAGAGACATTTTCAAAGATATAAACATCTTAACTGTAGCGTCCCAATATATATGAGACCATTATGTATGTTATTAAGAACCTAGATACATTCACAACAAATTCCAATATCCACAATTTTAACACTACAAATGAAAATAAAATTGCTATTAGAAAGTTTCAAGTTTGTAAGGTATGTAAATCTTTTTAGGCCAATGTATTCATTTTTATAACAATTTACCCGATTCTGTTTTAAAATTAGCCTTTTCATCTCTCAAAAATTATAAAAAAAATCTCTAATGTCAAAGTCATAGGTATTATACAGTAGAGGACCATCTGACAGACAAAAATGCATGGCCTAAACCAGAATCCAAGTAACTGACTCCCTAATTCGTGTTAGATTGTACCTGACTAGTTTAGAAAGAAAGCATAATATGGAACTTACATAAATATATAAACCATCAAACTTTCTTGTAGTTTCTATTTTATTCTTACATTTTTCCTTATTTATACCTTTAACACACTTTCACTTAAACAAACTTTTTGGAACCTGGGTAAATTTTGCGATATCTGAAATCGTAACAAGCATTAGAGTAAATTATAAAAAAAGAAATGAGCGGTGTGTGTTATAACACTTGGTTGGGCTCTCTGAGTTAAATACACTTTTAATATGATTTCTTCGAGGACAGTAAACTCTTAAGATAGGTACTAATTAAGTTAAGTTCATATATTACTGTAATAGTTAAGTAATGGAAAGGATATGTTCTAAAAAAATAACTGACTGTTGATATCCTCTGGCGTTTCTTCTCAACAGTGGTCTTCTCTTGTGAAATGCCGGCAGACAGAGATGTAAAAGTGCACGTGTGGCATCTTTACACAAATTGATATAAATAAAATTGAATATATTTTGGCCTGGCTCAGTAGGCAGGTGTCTACAAACCGAGCCAAACGCGTCTTATATAGCCCCTAAACAAAGCAATTGGGCAGATATCATTTTCTAAAGGTATTCATATTATATACAGGGTGTCCCAGAAGTACCACGTCACAGTGACACTGGAGGTAGGTCAGCTCAAGAGGAACCCAACCAACCTAACATGACCTCAGTAAAAGTTGCACGGTTTTCGAGTTATTACCGAAATAAAAACTTTTGAGAATTTTCCCCTTTGTTTTTACATTTTTAGTACCAGCATCGACACGGAAAGCTCTTAATGACAGTTTTTTGTGTGTATCAAATCATGAATAGCTAATTCAGAAGTGTAATGTGTTATTTTGTCAGTATCTATTGTTAAATGTTGAAGAAAACTTGATTAATCTTGATTTAATTTGTCACAAAAACACGAATTTCAACTTTGACCATCTGCCATATATTTTGGCCTTTCCGGTCCTTTAGAATAAGCTAGCCTCCAAAAGAGAGAAAAACATTAGTTTTTAGCCCTCGTGCATTTGGCAAAATAATCGGATCAGATAACAGAAGAGTCATCGCTGTACCAGCATCTTTGTAGCACATAACAGTGACTGCTTTCGGAGTTCAAGTTTTAAGTTGGCTCGATAGGGCATCACTTAAGTGATAATAATACCCAATGTTATCACAGTAAGATACATGTGCTATACCATTTTTGAATCTACATAACATGCCTAATTTATTGACGTTATTTGTTTGTTTCGTTTCAAATAAAAAAAGAACATGGCAGATGGTCAAAGTTGAAATTCGTGTTTTTGTGACAAATTAAATCAAGATTAATCAAGTTTTCTTCAACATTTTACAATAGATACTGACAAAATAACACATTACACTTCTGAATTAGCTATTCATGATTTGATACACACAAAAAACTGTCATTAAGAGCTTTCCGTGTCGATGCTGGTACTAAAAATGTAAAAACAAAGGGGAAAATTCTCAAAAGTTTTTATTTCGGTAATAACTCGAAAACCGTGTAACTTTTACTGATGTCATGTTAGGTTGGTTGGGTTCCTCTTGAGCTGACCTACCTCCAGTGTCACTGTGACGTGGTACATCTGGGACACCCTGTATATAACACAAGTACGCATTACTTGGTCTCAGAATCTATGAATGGTTTATTTTGAAGTTGTATAGTTTATTAAGATATCTGTTTTTAAGTCCTCAAAGTGACCTGTTTCAAAATTCTGAAGGTATTCAACATTACCTCGTCTACAAGAAATTTGTTACACAAATAAAAAAAATAACTGCCAATGTCACCACTAGGTATTTACTAATAAACTCCTTATTAATTCCTTGTAGACCAAGATAATGTTCAAAAATCTATGACATAAAAATAAACTAATAGTTGATTCTGAATCCAAATGACTATGGAAAAATACAAAATGAATACCTCTGAAAAACACTGTTCCCAATTAGCTAGGCAGGCATCACATACCATTGTTTGTAAAATTTTACATTGTGAATATTTTTTGCGCAATAAAGATCATTACGTTTACGGTTACGTTTTTTAGGATAAACTCCACTACCCAAAGGTTGTCTGGAAGAGATCGCTCTTTAGCGATAAGACCGCCTGTTGTCTACCGTTTTTAATTTGTTTATTTGTAATTTCTTGTGTAAACGTTTTTTGGTGTGCAATAAAGCGTACTTGTATTGTATTGTATTGTATCATTATTATTATTTGTTTGTTTTATCTCTATTGTTCGAGTTAGATATTTTTGTTCTCGTAAGTATGTCGACGTAAATGAACTCGACTGTCCACAAAACTACAAGAACTAGTTACATAAAATAGTATACCGCATGACCATCACAATAATATGAAGTAAGTACAGAGAAGGCAATAAAACAAGGGAAATGACAGTTATGATATCCTGGATCGGTTGTATGTATGTGTGCCAGTTCTTCACATAAATATTTGTTGTTACCGGGATTTTAACCCAGGACCACCTACTCAATAGGCAGTTGCACCACTGCTCGAAGCGTGTCATGTTATTTGTTATCTTACCCTGAAGCTCATAGATCACCTCACGCGGCTGCAGCAGCTCGGGGCCCAGCTCCAGCTCCTCCTTCAGCACATGGTTCTCGGAGAACGCCGGCTGCTCGACCTCTGTCTCGCTGGGGCCGTCGTCACTGTCCCACTTTGGCTCGAATTTCACCGGCAGCTCCTCCTTCAGCACATGGTTCTCGTAGAACGGCGGCTGCTCGACCTCTATCTCGCTGGGGCCATCGTCACTGTCCCACTTTGGCTCGAATTTCACAGGCACTACCTCAAAGCCGTCCAGCGACATCCTTGGCGGCTAGACTGACGCTTCAAGTAAGCTAGAATCCAGGCTTTCTTTTCTCTATTATTGAAGATCTCATAAATTAAAATGTAGTGAGTTTTATATTTACAGTACCGAAAATTCCAAATCCAAACCAAAATAAAGCAACTTGACGAGACGACCAAAGGAGACGACTTGTTATTATTATTAATCCGTTTATGGCTACTCGAAGCTTGTGCCAGTATCAGTTTTTTTGGTTTATAATCAATGCATGACTTCCGTGTTAAATAAGACTTATCAAAAAATAAAACATGAGATGAAATGAACACGAACAAAGATCGAGACTTGTCCGAGTTGTCACTCGTCAGCCTGAGTGATACTGACACCTGACAGTGACAAGTGACAATTTTTTTTTTTTTTTTTTATTTATTGCAAGCATTGGCAACTAGGCCATCAGCTTAAATAAGATTACATACACATTAGAATCAAGCATTAAAGACAATTATAGAAAATTATAGATACACGGAAAGTAAAAGAACAACCTTACATAAAATCAAAATCAAGCAAACAGGACAATTTATAGAAACACGGCAAGTAAAAAGAACAACCTTACATAAAAGCAAAATTAAAATAATATAGCTTAAATATTTTTAAAGTAATTGGTAAAGACAAAATCTTATGGTTAAATAATTATGTGCAAGAGACATCAATAACTACATGTGAAATAAACTAAGCACACATTACTACATTATATTTACAACCGACCTAAAGTATATATTACAAAATTATAAATAAAAGGGTACAATTGAGGAAACTTTAACAAACTTTGAACAGAATTAGGAATAATATTTATATCGGAATCTTTACACAAGGCTATAAGAAGTAATCTTTGTACATTAAATTCTGGACACTGGAAGAAAATATGATCAAGGTTACATACATTGAAATTACAATACGTACAATCAGCTGATTCACTTAACTTTATTCTATATAAATGTGCCGGAAAATTACCATGGCCTATGCGCAGTCTGCATAAAGTTGTTATAAAATGCCTACCTAGGTATTTTGAATTTTTTTCAAACCAAGATTTGGTACTAGGGACTGGGACAATTTCGGCTAGCCATTTTCCTTTGACATTTCTAGATTTAGATAATGAATTAGACCAACGATTAAGCATATTTTGCTTTACAAAAGATACTAGATCTGATTGAGGAACTTTAAAATTACAAACTTGGATGTCATCTGAGGATTTAGCAAGCGTATCTACAAGTTCGTTTCCCACAATACCAGAGTGTCCTGGAACCCAACAGAACTCAACTAATATTTTGTTATTAGATAAAAAACTCAAGCAACTTTTTAACTTATAAATTAAATAATTTACAGAAGCACTTATGGATTTATTCTTAAGAGAGAGTAAGGCGCTCATTGAATCAGATAAAACTAAAATTTTATTCCCAGAGGAATAGTTAACAAGAGTGTGATTTAAGGCATATATGATGCCTAGCACTTCAGCTGAAAATACTGAAAAGTAGTTGTTACATTTATACACTTTTCCAATATTCATAAACGAATCATAAAATGCAAAACTAGTCCTATCTTTGGTTTTAGAACCATCTGTGTACAACTTAACATAATCCACTTTATTTTCAAGAAATTCTAAGAATGCAAATTTGGATTCAAACTTTATCAAATTTACTTCAACATCACTCAACATAACATGAAAGTCATATTCAAAACATGGTAGTAAAACAGACCAAAATACGGTATCCTGAAATTCAAAGTTCAAATATGTTATGGCTCCGCTTATAGACGATGAACTAGCGAGTGGTATTAAATTGTAATTTGGAATATCTGCATGTTCCAGGTATCTATAAGTCATCTGATTGTCGCGACTGATTAATTTAAGCCCATACTTGTCTGTTATATAGCTCCTACGTATAAACAGCGGTACAATACCCGCCTCGACTTCCAAGGAATTTATTGGAGAAGACATCATTGCACCAGTTATTATTCGTAACGCTCTGTTTTGTATAATATCCAGTTTTCTTAGCAGAAAACTGTTGGCGTCCGCAAAGAACATACAGCCGTAATCGAAGTGGCTTCTAATTGAAGCAATATAAATCGTTTTTAAGACCTTAGGATCTGCTCCCCATTTTAAACCAGCTAGTGATTTCAAAATGTTTAAGCCTAATTCAGCTCTTTTACAAATGGCATCTATATGAGTTTTCCAAGAGAGATCAAAATCAAGAAAAAGACCAACATATTTCACGAAAGACTGGGCAGGAATAACAACTGAATTATATAAAACTTCAGGATATAGTAATCCATTTTGAGAAAATAAAATTACAGAACTTTTGGAGACATTAACCTGAAGTTTCAGTACATTTGTTAGCAAGTGATGTATATTACGCAGACAACTATTCATTACTGATTCACCATTTCTAATATTATTACAGTTCACGTATAAAACTAGATCATCAGCAAAAAATAAATGTTTTACAGAAGTTGGAATCTGCTTCATGAAACAAACTAAGCTTAATACAAAGATTAAAGGAGATAAAACAGAACCTTGGGGGGTACCCTTAGTAGTCATTTTGGAACCAATTAAAAAAGATTTAACTTTTAAAGATAACGAACGTTTGTTTAGAAAGTTAAACAACCAGAACAGTATATGTCCTGGAAAACCTAAAGAATACAGACTTTTAATGAGATATGTGTGATCTATATTATCGAATGCTCCTTTTATATCCAAAAACACTGCTAATGTATACTGGTTATTGCGGAAGTTATTTTCAATATCACCGATTAAACAGCTTAAATTGTCTATTGTACTTTTGCCTTTACGAAATCCAAATTGAGTATCTGGTATAAAGTTATTATTTTCAGTGTACCATTCTAATCTATTTTTTAACATAGTTTCAAAAAGTTTTGAGAAGCAAGATGTTAATGAGATGGGTCTAAATGAGCTAATACAGTTAGGATCTTTGTAAGGTTTTAAGATTGGAACTACGTGTTGAGTTTTCCAAATAGGAGGAATGGTATTACTGTGCCAAAGGTCATTGAATATATTATGTAAAATTTCCTTAGCAAGTAAAGGTAGGTTTTTAATCACTTGGTAAGTGATAAAATCCGGACCTGGGGAAGTGTCTTTTTTACTTTCTAGAGCAGCCTGAAATTCGCTCATAGAAAATGCATCTAACAACCATTGTGCCTCTGGACTACCATGACTGTCAAATAATTCTTGTAGATTGCTATTAGAAACTTCATTATTTTGAGACGCTATTGTATTTAAAAAAAGAGCAGCGTTTTCTGGGTTTTCAAAAAAACCCGAGGAAGAATTATTAAGTTTAGCGTGTTTAAATCTACGAATATGATCCCAAATTAATTTGCTCGAAGTCATACCATTAAAGGAATGGCAAAGATTCATCCAACTTAAACGCTTCGTTTCGAATAATGTTCTTTTTTTTAGAGCATCTAATTTTTTAAAAATAATGTAATTTTCTGTAGTTGGATAATGTTTATACGACAATAAAGCGATTTTAGATTGTAGAACTACACGGTCACAATCAGCGTTCCACCAAGGAACAATTTTAGGATGGAATGTTTTTTTAGGATTGTAACTCTTTTTAGCAAATGACATTAATATGTCATGTAGAATACTCATGTACTTCATATAGCTTTCAAGGGGATTATTCATATAGTTAAAATTTGCAAATTCGATTTCACATAATTCTTTAAATGTTTTCCAGTCTATTTTCTTTAAATTAACTTTAGCTAAAGAGTCACCATCAACTGACTTCAACATATTATCTTGGTTACCTGACGATGACGAGTTATTAGAATTGGAAATATACAAAAAGGCGTCATTAAAAACATTAATAAGTAACGGATAGTGATTACTACTGAGCAAGTCGTCGTGGACAGAAACTGAGCAGCTAGAACTAAGATTTTGTGATGCGAATACGATGTGCAATACATTACCTTGTTGACCAAAGGGAGCAAAGGTTGTGATTGTGCCGTCATTTAAACAGACTAAGTTGGAGCTCTCCACAAAGGCGTGAAGAGCATTGCCTCGTCCATCATTAGCTCTCGAACTCCAGGAAGTGTGATGTGCATTAAAATCACCTATTATTAAATAATTGCTAGAAACAAATTTTGAAAATGCATCTTTTAGTAAATTGATAGTAAATTTGCCATTTGGAGGTGGAGGAATATAAACACATAAAATATCAAATGAGTAGCTGCTAAAATAAACCGTTATTAAAATATTTTGGAAGTGATATACAGAATTTGTTTTAATTATTTTAAATTTATGTTTAGACTGGATTGCAATGGCGACTCCACCATGAGGGTGGTCAGAATCTCTTCTAATAATAGTATATCCAGGCAGTTTAATAATTTTATTATTGTTTAACCATGTTTCATTGAATAAAATCATATCAATACTCTTGTCTAATTTATTCATAAAATGTTTAAGTTGATCTATTTTAGGAAATAAACTTCTAGCATTCCAGTGGATGATGTTAAATTGTCCTACAGAATCGTACATACTAAATTGAACTTTACTATCCATAATTTATGTTGAAAAATTAGTTACAAGCATTTCTTTTATTAGCTGAGTCGATACAGGGCCAGAAGGGCTTTTTGAATCCTTTTTTTTTAATATTTCAATAATAGTCTTTGTAATAGCACAAAGGACCACTTCAGAGTTAATTATGTCTGCTACTAACGCTCTACCCTGGGGTGTTTTAGTAGAGCCCAGTTGATTTAATGGTGCTTTTTTGTTTGCTTGTTGGGGAACCTGAGACTGACCTCCACTAACTGCAGCTGCATATGTGTGTTTTCCAGTTATCCTATTCTTAACTTGGTTAAGCTTGGCTGTCTTCACGCTACATGAATATGACACTGCAGAGTGTGGCCCGCTGCAGTTGGAGCATTTGAGGTTTGTGGGATTTGGACAGTTTTTAAAGAAATGTGCTGCAGAGCAGATGGAGCATACCTGCATGCTCTTGCATGCTCCACTTCCATGGCCAAACTTATAGCACTTAAAACACTGAAGCAAAGGCCTTATATATTCAGATACCGGCATCCAAATGTGTTCGAATGTTACATGGTCCGGACGGCTAGATGACAAGAAGGTAACAAGGACCGTCTGCAGCGGCTTCTCTGACCCGTCTTCTTGTCTCTTTATGAATCTTTTCACTCCCAAGACTGTACATGATGCTTTCAGATTCTCCAAAAGAGACTCCTCGCTAAGTTCTGTTGGAGCTCGAATAATTCCTTGGCTCTCTATGCTGTCGTAAGGAATTTTGGACGACCAATTGTTTTCTACCATTAGGCTTTTATTAGTTAAAAATGCATTAGCATCTTTTGCACATCCAAAATAAACTTTCGTGAAGTAACTGCCGGCTGCCTTAACATACTGCACACCTTGAACATTTTTGAGAACTTTGTTTATTTTTAGTAGGTCCATAGGGATTCTTATATTTGGCTGCGGAGAATTGTTTACTAGGAGGACCGGATACTCTTTTTTAGTCGTGTCTTCGTAAAGAGCAAGGTGGTCTTTAAAAAGACCTCGTTTACTGCGTAGGTAGCTCATTTTTAATTTGGAACTCGGGCTCTCTCCTGTTTCGGCCATTTTCCTCTTGATGGCTGAACTTTTTATGGGGGAGCAGTTTCCCGCACCCCCATCTTCGTCATCCATATACGATATGTTATATTTAGGTAACTCTTACAGTCAACAGCAAAGAACAAACAAAAATCAAATTAAAAAGGGCTAAATTAAAATGTTTTAAAAATAAGTTGAAAAAACGCGCCTTTGCACTTCAACGTTCCCGCCCTTTTTTTCACACAAGTGACAACATACAGTTCAAAGACTACAATGTAACATAGGGTTTTTTTTTCGTCCTTCCGGACAGGCTAAGACCATAGGCCATACCGCCTCTTCATTAATTTATTTTATCTTCCATTAGTCAATTTCAGTAATAATGTCTTCAGTATTTCTTCTTCATAAAAGTAAATCCATTGTAAACATTTTCAGTTTTTTCATGCAGATTTGATTGAAATATTGGAGCGCTCATGGGGTGCTCGGATACTCACCTCAAAATTAGTCGCTCAATAAAAGGTGAGGGCACTCTAGCGTCGTCTAGGGTGCGTCCACACTTGTATCATTTCGCCGATCCGATCCCCGTCGCGTATCTTCACCGCGTATCATGAACGGTAAGTGTGGACGTCGCGCCGTCGCGATCATGCAACGCTCGTGCGAAATCCATGTTGATACGCGTATCTTCAGTACCCCGCACACTCGCGATCACGAAAGCATTGCATGATCGCGACGGCGTGACGTCCACACTTTCGTTCATGATACGCGGTGAGGATACGGGGTGAGGATCGGCCGTGATCCATCTCGAGTGGGTTTTTGCCCGATCATCAAAGGCGCTATTTGAGTCATCGATCCACGCTGCGGTCATTGGTTCTTAATCCTTAATCTTTACGATAATTAAAAAATACCATACCACTGATGGACTGTCTACTTTGTTAGGCCTTTCCATGCGGCGTCTTCCGGCACGCGGACCTTTCTGCCGCATGCCATAAAACAAACACAGTCATACGAAGGCCATGTCTCCGTGAGCGGGTGCCTTAATCGAAGGCCTCCCCACGCGGCGTCTTCCAGCACGCGGTTTCCACTCGAGAATCTTTCTGCCGCATTATGTATTATAAAACGAGCACAGTCATGTCCTAAATCTCCATGAGCAGATGACAAAAATGAAGGCCTTCCTCGCTGCGACTTCCGGTACACGGCCCCCACTCAAGAATATTTCTGTCCCAAGGTTCAGTGAGCGATCTCAGCGGGCGACATTTTTAAATGGGACGCAAATCCGCACAGAACAACGATCACAAACGAAATTAAATGTTCGGCGAAAACGAAACGCCAAAATGATCGGGGCGGTGATACGGTGCTACGATACGGATAGCGTCCAAACTACTGCACGCCGAAATGATCGGTGCGGCGATACGCAACGAGGATACGATACGGCAAGTGTGGACGCGTTTCTTCGCGCGACGGCGCAAATGATACGGAGTGCCCGCAGTGAGCGTCCAAACAGCACGATACGCGGTGGAGATACGCAACGGGGATCGGATCGGCGAAATGATACAAGTGTGGACGCACCCTTATGCAGTTTGATACAAAGAATATTGTACTAGGCTCCGTCCACACTTGTATCATTTCGCCGATCCGATCCCCGTCGCGTATCCTCACCGCGTATCGTCCTGTTTGGACGCTCACTGCGGGCACTCCGTATCTTTTGCGCCGTCGCGCGAAGAAACGCGTCCACCGCACCGCACCGATCATTTCGGCGTATCGTAGCACCGTATCACCGCCCCGATCATTTTGGCATTTCGTTTTCGCCGAACATTTCATTTCGTTTGTGATCGTTGTTCTGTGCGGAGTTGCGTCCCATTTAAAAATGTTGCCCGCTGAGATCACTCACCGAACCTTGGGACAAAAATATTCTTGAGTGGGGGCCGTGTACCGGAAGACGCAGCGAGGGAGGCCTTCATTTTTGTCATCTGCTCATGGAGATTTAGCATATGACTGTGCTCGTTTTATAATACATAATGTGGCAGAAAGGTTCTCGATTGGAAACCGCGTGCTGGAAGACGCCGCATGGAAAGGCCTAATAAAGTAGATAGTCCATCAGTGGTGTGGTATTTTTTAATAATCGTTAAGATAGTTATTAAAAACCAATGACCGCAGCGTGGATCGATGACTCAAATATCGCCTTTGACGATCGGGCAAAAGCCGACTCGAGACGGATCACGGCGTATCCGCACCCCATATCCTCGCCGCGTATCATGAAAGGCAGTGTGGACGTCACGCCGTCGCGATCATGCAATGCTTTCGTGATCGCGAGTGTGCGGGGTACTGAAGATACGCGTATCAACATGGATTTCGAGCACAGAATATATATGAGCTAAAGCAGTATGGAAACTACGAACAAACGGTCGAAACAGCGCACACACACAGACGCAAGCGTTTACGAGGCGTCTCATCGGACTTCACGGTGCTGTCAGTCGCGCGTGGCGCATCGAGACGACCGGTCATTGTTTGTGTTTATCGCGCGTGCGTGCGCTGTCCGCGATTTTTTAAAGATGCCACGAGTGTATTGCTTTGTATACGGCTGCTTGAATTCTGCTTCTTTAAAACCGGAGCTTTCTTTTTTTAAACTTCCTGCTGATATTGAAAGGTAAGAATGCTTTATTATCACTACATAGTATAAAACAAAGTCGCTTCCTGTCTGTCTGTTCCTATATATGCTTAGATCTTTAAAACTACGCAACGGATTTGATGCGTTTTTTTAAATAGATAGATTGATTCAAGATAAAGGTTTATAAGTATAATACCTACATGCATAATTTATTAGCATTGCACCTGAGCGGAGCCTAACGGTTTGCTAGTTAATAAATAAAATGCATTTCCTTTTAAATAAATCGTTTGGTTGTTTATGTGATATTTGGTGTAAATTTACAAGTATAAAATATATATTGTATTTAGGTTAGATCGTGGGGTAGCGTCCAGGAAAACAACGGTTGGTGATGGTGGCAAACACTATAATTCTTATAAAAGTCACAGCACAGTTTTATGGGCAAATAAGAATAACACAAGATACAGGCAGACTATGAGAAAAGCTAGACACGCGAGCGATTCGTACGAGTAGTGCGCGCGAACGTTGTATTATCGAATGTTCGGGAGTCGCGATCGACGGACGCGATGGCGATGCGTGCCGGCGCCGCCGCATGTGCCGCCCGCTCTCCTCCTAACCCCTCGACTGTCCGTGGACTACGTGTGTAAACACGTCGAATACTGCGTGAATAAGTATTAATATTGTAAAGGATGACATTTAAACCATTGATACCAATATAGAAATTGATAACAATATAATAATATGAACATTGTGGTGTGTATCCACATAAAAAAAAAGTCAAGTGCAAGTGACACTCGCGCAATGAGGGTTCCGTACAAAAACTGCCTGTTTTAAACTAGTAAATTCATTCGACTACTATCTCCTTTATTTATCTTTCATCTTAGGCTAGGTTTTTTACAATAAATTTATATAAAAAGTAGAATACAATACAGTAATAAACAAATCTAAAAACATTTTAAAAAATCTAACTTAGGGTGCCGCCGGCAGCGGGTGACAACCCTAGCGCGTAGGTATTTATCTTCAAAAAAGGCCTTTGTTTCCATACTGCTTTAGCCCATATATATACTGTGTTTCGAGCGAGCGGATACGGGCCGTTCGTTGGTCCACACTTCCGTTCATGATACGCAGTGAGGATACGCGACGGGGATCGGATCGGCGAAATGATACAAGTGTGGACGGAGCCTCTGGCCAGCACCGCGTCGCATCGCTAGTCTGGCCATCGAAACTTGGTTCTGAAAATAACCGCCAAATTTAAAAATTCTAGCACATATTTCATCGCCAATGAGCAATGACTGATACCAATGCAATAGTGCAGATATATTAGTCATTGGCGATGAAAAATATAACGTAAAAAGTACCAAAACTGTTTAGTCCTAGTTTGTACAGCGATACTAAAGCTAGTATTTTAAAATTTCGCGGTCATTTTCAGTATCACGTTTCGATGGCCACTCTAAAGCTTAGAAGCATACCTAAAGATCAAAATTCAATCGGTGTGGGTAGATTTGATTATACTCGTGTTTCGTCCTCGATATTAGTAACTTGAAATTATAATACACAATGTAGTAACGCATAAGTGTTACCACTTCGTCACTTGTTTGGGGAAAAAAGGTAGCCGCTATTGGCAACACTTTTTTTTTTTTTGCATAATTTTCCCGAGCCCATCCTCATCTGCTCCTCTTCATTCGCGTTTTAGTGCTCAACCACTCCACTTGTTAAAGTTCGTGTCCTTCGTGCCTACGTGGTTTTCGCATCTACGACAACGTTTGAAGCAGTTAGAAAATGAAATTGGGGAGACACGTTGTCGCCGGTGTGTTTCCTCGTCCTCGTCATGTTCTCAGAATTCACCTGAGCTAATCGTCGTCGCGGCCCGCGTCGTAAGATCGGAAGATCCAAACGGTTAATATTTAAACCTACCCACTTTTTAACCGAAAAATTAATAAGTTAATATTTCAACAATAATGCATTCAGAATAGCCTATAGGGTTATTTCGCCGCATTATTATAACATGTTTTCTCGTATGGTGATGCACTCAAGAAATGTAATGCATTCAGGGTGGTCTATAGGACCATTCCGCCGCATTATAACAAAACCCATGTACTCAGATCAGTCTGCGGGACTGTTTCGCCACAGGGTTTATAACCACTTTTCTTTGTCACAAGAAATGTAATGCATTCAGGGTGGTCTATAGGATCATTCCGCCGCATTACAACAAAACCCATGTACCTACTCAGATCAGTCTGCGGGACTGTTTCGCCACAGGGTTTATAACTACTTTTCTTTGTCACAAGTAAATAATGTAATGCATTCAGGGTGGTCTATAGGATCATTCCGCCGCATTACATACAACGAAACAATTTTTTTGTCGCTTTGATTGTTGCACAAATAACGAGAATAACATATTAATGATGCTTGCATACTCATGGGCGCATCTTTCATGATTCCGGCCTGGAATGAAGCTGCCGCATTACAACAAAACGAAACTTTTGTCTCGCTTTATTTCTTGTACAAATAACGAGAATAACATATTTATGATGCTTGCATACTCATGGGCGCATCTTGCATGATTCCGGCCCGGAATGAAGCTGTACCAGCACCAGCCATCATCGAGGAGTCTGCACTACAGCTGCCAGCCGCCAATCCCAGAAACATCGTGCCTGAGCCTGGTCCGTCCAATGCTTCGCAAATTGCCGATCCACTGCCAGAGGCACTTTCGGTCGCGGAAAACAGTAACACATTTTCCCGTCGGAGCTAATAGGATTTTGGGATCCGACCCTTCTCAAACATCTGGCCAGCAGATTTGAGTATATACATCAGGTTTAGAAAAACAAGCGAGCTGTCTCGCACAGGACTTGTTAGACAAGTATTTAGTGCCTTCAAATTGCAAGAAAATTGCCGTTCCACAACAAAATGCTGAAATAACAGGCGCCATCAAATGAACTGTTGTAAAAAGAAACGAATACATCGAGTTCAGACAAAAATAGTTGGCCACAGCCATTACAGTATAGTAGAACGTATGTTGACGTCGCAGTTAAGGTCTAAAGACAAAGTTAACAACAATTCTACAAACAATTTTTAGAACTGGGGCGTATTCTGTGCGATATACACATACACACATAACGATTCATGGAGTCGCAGAAATTTCGTCCTATATTCTCTAAAAAAGGAGTTTTGAGAACAACTAGCTGTCACAAAAATCGAGAAGTACGTTTTTGGCGTAGACCTACCAGAAACTCTAAAAAGCTGTGTCGAAATCTGGTTAATAACGCTTATCTTGGTATATCGGTTATCAAGATAAGCGTGCAAAAACAGAAGCAACCGTCTAAATTACCAAAGAATTTAAACTGGAAGGCGGGAGCTTCAGCTCGCAGTCAGCAGAGAGCTCCGACGCAAAAACAGTAGCCTGCCACAACGACCAGTCGGCGTCAAGGAACCTCGTCACACAGATCGTCGCATCGGACCAAACACTCGCCGACGCTAGACTCGGTACGCTGCGCCGGTCGACTCGCTGATTCTTATGAACAGTGGTCAGTTATCACTCGTGACCAATCCGTTTTATTCTGGATAAACGGATACCAGTTAACTTTTAATAAGCCAGTAAATCGGTCTTATTCTCCTACTGTCTCAAGTAACTTTGAGTTAGAACAAAGTCATTTTACTGAAACTCTTAATAATCTACTTGATATGCCATATCAGAATGCGAGCCTTGCTCGGACCAATTTTTGTCAAAGGTTTTGTTAGTGCCTAAGCCTAACGGGAGCATGAGACTTATCCTTAATTTAAAATATTTGAATATATGTATTCCCACACAGCACTTTAAATTGGAAGACTTAAGAATTGCTTTGAAATTAATTTCTAAAGACTGCGTTAAAGTCAACGTTAGATTTGTAAGACGACATTCTCATAATCGAAAAACTGTTAAAATTTTGGTTTCATTATAAATTAACAGAAATCGAATCATAGGTGAACTAAACAGTTTCAGAAATTTATCGATTAAATAATTAATGGGTCTTCTAATTTCTGCATGTCCAGCTGTGGAATATGGCTGGCTGCATACGAAACAGGCGAAACGTATCAAGTATTTAAATCTACTCAACCATAATGATTACGAACAATATATGAACATTTCCGATTCTCTTCTGCCCGATTTCAATTGGTGGATTCATGCGATACGCATCTCAGACCACCGTATTAAGGACGAAAATTGCAATTGAAATCTTTTCTGACGCCTCAACTGCGGGGTGGGGGCGGCATGTGGTGATCATACGGGTAGCGGCAGGTGGTCTAGCACAGAGAGTAATTTACATATCAACCAATTGGAACTCCTTGCGGCCTTTTTTGCCCTCAAAATATTTGCCAAAAATTACTACCGTTGCCAAGTAATTTTGCGAGTTGATAACACCACGGCAGTATCTTACATTAACCAAATGGGAGGCATTCAGTACCCCCACCCTACAAAAGTAACAAAAGATTTGTAACTAGCAGTGGTGTGAAAGTCGAAAAATATTTGTAGTAGCATCATATATAAAATCCTCAGATAATATCACCGCAGATATAAAATCTAGACGTTCCCATATTTTACAGAATGGGAACTTTCCGTCTCAGGCTACCGAAAACTGCAATTTGGTAATCCCACTATCGGTCTGTTTGCCAACCAAATCAATAAAAAATGTGAAAAATATGTGTCCTGAAGTAGGGATCCAGATGGATACGAGTATGACGCATTTACCATCGAATGGTCAAGGTTTTTCTTCTATGCTTTTCCGCCAGTGTCCGTTATTCTAAAGGCACTGAATAAAATAATTTCGGGAAAAGCGTAGGGTACCGTATCATGTTTGCTCCAAACTGGCCAACACAACCCTGGTACCCTTTATTTTATCGGCTCTTGATATCCGATGTGCATGAAATAGGTGATTAGGGTAATCACGTTATGGTATTTAATTCCAGCAACCGGGACATCCAGGCCAGCACTACCCTGGTTGCCGGGATGTTGTCAAGACGGCGCTATTGCAACGCCGTATCCCGCCTTCCACCGTGAATTTCATGCTTGCGTCATTATCAGACAACTCGATTAAGCATTATGATATTTGTTTAAAGCGTTGAAAAAAAAAAAAAAACATATTTCTTTTATGTACCATCAATTCCAATTATCATAGTTTCTTACGGAATAATTTAATTCAGGCGCCCAATACGGCACTATCAACAGTTAATAGATCCACTCTCTCACTTATATTGGGGCCAATATCAGATGATGATCGTATAAAAAAAAAAATTGTAAAGGTGTTTATAGGCTTAGACCGCCATTACCACATTATAATATCAATTGGGATGTGACTAAGGTTCTCAATCATTTGGAATCATACTTTCCGAACGAAAGTTTACAACTGGACCAATTTTCAATGAAATGTATAACCTTACTAGCTCTTGTAACGGCGCACAGAGCGCAAAAACTACCAGAAATTAAGATCCATTTGAAACATAGTATTCCTCTCAGATCGAATTATAATTAAAATATGTGAATTGATTAAAACTTCCAAAGCAGGTGTGAATTAACCAAGCTTGTTTTTACCGTATTTTGAAGAACGTCCTCAAATATGCCCTGCGAGGACATTAGAAGCATATCATAGTAAGGACAAAATACTTACGCAAATCCAACTCGCTTTGCATAGGGCTTGAAAAACCCCATAATAGTGTTAAAACCACAACGCTTGGTCGTTGGATAAAATCAACTTAAAATAAAAAATAGCGGAATTGACATATCTATCTATGCTTCACATATCACAAGACTTGCTTCAACATCCCTAGCTTACAAATTATTATTAAATTATTAGGTGTAGGCATTGACGCCTTAAGGAAATCTGCGGGATGGAGTGACAATTCCGCTACCTTTGCACGATTCTAGAACAGAACTATTGCTGAATTCGATAAGGATAACACAGCTCTTGCTAGAGCTATTATGTCTACAGTAATTAAAATAATCATGATTTCTGGTTATCTAATATGCCTATCAATGAGATTTGAAAGAAATCTTAAATGTGCTGTTGTTATTATTAATATAATAATACGGTTAAATAACTAACAGTTTACTAATTCTGATATTTCCTATTATTCTCTCAACATCTACATTGTGTATTATAATTTCAAGTTACTAATATCGAGGACGAAACACGAGTATAATTAATGATTAAACGAACTTACCTGTAAGTGAAGTTCTATCATAATTATACGAAGGGTTTCGTCCGAAGATATTAGTAACGTACTCCCGCCCACCCAGACCCAATCGGAAATATCATAATTCTTATTAAGCTCTAAACTAAATGAAGAGGAGCAGATGAGGATGGGCTCGGGAAAATTATGCAAAAAAAAAAAAAGTGTTGCCAATATTAGCGGCTACCTTTTTTCCCCAAACAAGTGACGAAGTGGTAACACTTATGCGTTACTACATTGTGTATTATAATTTCAAGTTACTAATATCTTCGGACGAAACCCTTCGTATAATAGACATGTTGACTAATTTTTTTTGAGGATGTCAATCGATTCTATTTTTTATTGTGATCAAATGTCTATATGGGACTGACTACACTTAAACTGCTCTAAAAGTCAGAAATGACCGTCAAAATTCAACATTTCTACGTAGCGCTAAAAACGCTCCATACAAAACGCGTCAGGCTAGTGACGTCACAGGCCGGTATAGGTACCAATAATTGTATGGAAAAATTAAGAAATTTGGCATTTTCACCGTGAAAAAGTGCGTTTAAGTTCATAGTTGTGATACAATTATTGTTTCGTAAAATTATGAGGATTCTGAAAACATTTTCAAAATCAATTTTGGATTAAAAAAAAAAATCATAAAATTTGCGTACCTTTGAAGTCACATATTTCCAAAAAAGATATATGTTTCTGGATTTTTTTTCTTTGTTTCGTGATATATTTAGCTAATTTTATTAATATAACTACAGTACGCTGTAGAATTCAACATCAGTCAAATAGCCTATTATGATAGAACTTCACTTACAGGTAAGTTCGTTTAATCATTAATAAATATCTAGATATTTTTGTCCATTCAGTAGGATAGCAGTAGGATATAGCGTCTCCACACTATTCGCGAAGTTGACCGAAGTTAAGCGAATACGGCCACAGAATACGTCAGAGTAGCGAGGCACTTCGTCAACTTTACCTCGCCTCGGCTGCTCGCTCGTCTGTGGCTGCACTACTCGGCTGAAATCGCATCGCGTTGGTAGCAATTGTTCATTAACCCATTCATTGCCGACGCCTCATATTTTTACTCATCACGCAGTGCCGCCTTCCAAGCGACGACGCGAATCCGCGTCCGCGGCATAAGGTTAACCCATTTCAAGGACGCGAATTCGCGTCCGCGGCATAACGTTGTCACGGACGCAATTTCGCGTTTTCGGCATTACGATTACACATACATGCGACGCGAATTCGCGTCTTCGTCATCCGAGATAAGAATTATGAAAATTACAAATGCACTAAATCCAAAAACCAGCAACAGTATAATATTATCCTTCATAAATAAAGTAACATTTTGGTATCAGCATTTAAGTACACTTGTTTTCTAGCAAAAAAAACAAATAATTCGAGGACGCGAAATCGCGTCCTCGGCATTACGATTGCACATACATGGGACGCGAATTCGCGTCCTCGGCAATGAATGGGTTAAAATAATTAATTTGCTGAAGCACTACCCAAAATATTTTAATATACTGTGGTAATTAATTAAATTGTGATTACATATTTTGTTTTATGTGTGAATCTGAATGTAGTATCGCACTTCTTACAACTGTCAAATATTTCGCCGAGACACTTCGCGAGTAGTGTGGATCGCTATGATAAGTATTAATATCAAAAAAAAACTAACAGCGCCCTCTCGCTTGCTCGTTCACCGCTGTAAAGTGGTGCGGTAAGATTTGAATATTAACGTATTCACATATAGGGTCGCTAAGGTGTAAAAACCTTTCAAATAAACAATGCAAAGATCGACACAAAAGCATAAGGAAAAATTCGTCAGGTCTACCTGGAGCTTGGGTAGCGAAGTGGTTAACGCGCTGGACCGGTAATCCAGAGGTACCGGGTTCGATTCCCGGTCTCCCACCAGGTAGCTCCATTTTAGTTTTTTCTTTAAGCTTTTATCTATGTATTATTGGTTTAAGTTAGTATAGTTTTTTTTTGTAAATTGTTTATCGAAAATTTTCGAAATGGCGGCAATATGGGGGTTAAAAAACTAAAACTTTCGTGAGACATATTTAATTAATGTACTAAGCGGTACACTCAAGTGAAATTGTCAGAAAGGAAGTGCTACCCGTACAGCGGCGTGGTAACTTCGTTACTGATTCTTTGATTGACGCTCCGCTCTGATAGCACGCGCCGACGGCGCGGGGGCGGGGAGAGTGTTGGGGTACTTGCAAGGCTACAAGCATGTTGCAAGCCTACATACAACTCGTACGTCTGGCACTCTAACGTCACTTTTGTCATCCAGACATTACGCATGCTTGACTAATGGTGTCCACGGGATTGTTCAAACGCACAATATGTTTCGCCGCCGGAACATGTCGGGTCATTCGTGACGATTTCACGTCAGTCTAAACCGCTTAGTATAATTACATTTGCCATTTTAAGTTTTATTTCAAACTAGCTACGCCCCGCGGTGCTACCCGCTCATCCCACTTAGGTACTTACTCCGATGGCTCAGTGACCCAAAGTGAGTCTTGGCCTCCGCTAAGAGGTTTGGCTACTCCTGAAGATTAAGTGTTGTCTCTAGCCAAATATCGGCGTTCAACTCCGCCAGATCCGCGTCCACTGCATCTCCCCAGCGATATCTGGGGCGGCCGACGGTAACACTAAATTCTTTTGGAATAAAAAGTACCCTATGTATTAACTACCATGTACTAACATATCAAATTTCATGAAACTCGGTTCAGCGGTTATTGATTCCTCATACCTGAATGCTTCAAAATCATCGCATTAAGGGGCTGCCCCTTTTCACGACATTAAGGTTTGATATCCGGGATAAAAAATCCTATGTCCTTCCCCGGCGTTCACACTATGTTCATAGCAGTTTCATCTATATTGGTGTTATTGGTCTGTGTTATCAGATCTCAAAAAACCAAGCCCCTAAGCCCTGACTACTAACCAAACGTTACACCTTGGTATAAAAAGTAAAGTTTAATAGATCTGTTGCATGTTGTAACATGACGGGTTATGTGTCTTGCAGACAGGCACAAAACAAATAAAACAACATGTATCCAATAATGAACTATATTAAAACAACGTTTTTCGGACGACTTATAACGTTCACGAACTGTAAACTACGGAAAAGAGGTAATACAAGACATGACATTTCCATTATACATATACAAATATCATGTAAAATTAAAACGTGTAAAAAAATATTGAAATGATAAACTGTAGTTATTAACTTATAAAAAATATTCATTATTTAATTAATAATTCAAATTGTAATTTACCTTACCTACAAGACTCGCCATGACGTCCTACAATGAAAACCATACCAAATGTATGACGTCTACTTGACACGTCCGACACGTCGAGGTCAATAAATAAACCGTGCAAGTATTTGTCCGCCCCCTGATAGCAAACAGACAGACAGTGTCACACTGATAGAATTCCTTATGTCAATAAGTCCGCCATTTGTAGGTACACACTTTTTTGTGCAATAATGTTTAAGACTGCGCCGAGCGAAATGTGAAAAAATAGGCAGTTGCCGTTAAGTAGATAACGTCAACACTAGTTGTTTAATCCATTTCTAAACTATATATTTAGCACTTCGAAGAATGTATCAACAAATTTTCCGTGGAAAAATTATAAGATTATAATATTCTACCCTAAAGAAATAAGTAAAGTTGGACGAAAATTGTAAGATCGTAAGCAGGCGTTAAGTATTTTTTTATACTTTAACAATGGAAATCTATTTTGATTTCAGTTCAAAAAATATGAATGTTTACGTTACAACTTGTCCGCAGCAAATATTTCAATTATTGTTTGGTATTAAAGGTCCAGACTTATCAAAAAGCGCTTTTAATTCTCCATACATTTTTACTATGGCGGCCGCGCGCCGATCATATACGCATTCCCCGCCATATTATACAAATATACTCTATGTTCCCCGCGCGCTATGGTTCAGTCGCTAACGCTCGGCGCGCTCTTAAATAAATGAATAAGTAGCAAACTCAACGAACATTTTACAAAGTCAACAAAACGGTACATTTCCTTACGAATGCTGAAAGATGGTCGAAAAACCAAGCAAAATCTACATTCTTCACCGAGTGAGCAAAGGGTCTCAGTTTCAGCTTCGTCAAAATTATTTTCGTATGTCCGGATTTCCGGCTGTCCGGCTGAAGAACCGGTTGATAATTTTCGAAGTCTAATATGTAATTAACGAACCTACTCACAAAATTCTATGAAAATCGGTAGAGTAATGCGACCTCTAGGCGAGAACAGCCGGACATCCGAACATCCGAACATCCGAACATCCAAACATACATTATGGACATACGAAAGAAGTGTTGACGAAGCAGACACTTCGCTCGCTTGGTCCCGGACAATTATAATACATATCATTCATTTATGTAAATTGTACCATGATCATACATCGGGGATTTCAGAGCGGGAACGATTTGAAAAAGAGTAGAGATAAACAGATACGTTAGTCTGAGAAAATATCATATTATGCCTAATGAATAACTACCTCTCTGCGAATTGTATACACTCTATGAGACAGTTTTATTTTAATTCATGTAGTACTTTAGCTTTATTACCAAGCCTCGGTAGATAACAATAAAAATAACTTTAATTAAATACCTGCACTAAATTTAGTAGTTGACATGATTTTCTGAATAAACTATAAATATTTTTCCATAATTGGAATTGTTAATCTGCGGCGTCTTGCTGTAAATATCCATTTCAATGAACTGACCGATCTTTCCACGTCGACAGTTGTAATAGGTGCATATTTAAACTTTTTGAAGGAATCAATTGATGCACGAGAAGTTTGCGATTGGAGTTATATTTTCTTTGCCTTTTAACAATTTATATTTAATTTTTAGCGTGCTAATATGGCTACTATGACATTAGCTATTTGCCGACCGACACCATCCGTGGTTTCGTCAACACTGCCGTAAATATATTATTTTTTAAGCTCATTTCGTATTGTATTCATTTTTTCATCGTAAACTTTACTCAAATGAACTGAAGAACTTTTTTACAGTTTTTCCAAATTTACTGGTATAGTTGCCGGCAAACTTTTTTAACAAAGATGCCGGATCTGCACATGTCACACAAATCATTCACATTTGTACGTAAATCAGCTACTGCGCAGTCAAAATTAATATCGGATTGGTTACCTGCGTCCATGGTAAGTATATTAATATTACAGCCCACAAAAAAATTCACGAGCTCACTATTGAAATCATATTTTATACTTGTGTGTTTATTGGACGCAACATGTCGCGTCGCGTTACACCAAATTTCGTTTGAGCGAAGCTAACATTGCATTTGGTGCAAAAAATAAAGAATCTTGAACCTCTGTCTGGATTATTTTCTATCCATCACGAATGCACAAACTCGTAACGAGCTTTTTTTCTTGGAGGCATATTTGTATTGATTATTATATAGTATTTTTAAAATTCGATTGCATTGTAAATTATCTATTAGGGTACGGTATGACAATAAGTGCCTAATATAATGTCAATATTGATATAAATGAGTAGGGACTTAACTGAAGAGGTTGATAATGACTGACCATTATAACATGTGTACCTATATGAATGATTATTATTTTATATTTTTCAATTAATTATTCATGACGTAGAAACCTGCTAGAGTACATTCTGTTTTTTAAGTCAATACCTACTCTTTGGCTAATGTCAAACGTTCCCGCTCTGAAAACCCCGATGTATGACCATGATACAAAAATAAAAGCACAAAGAAAATTGGAAATGCGTCATTAATCTAACTAAGTAATCCTGAGGTACCGGGTTCGATTCCCCGTATCTTCCGCCAAGTTATAAGTTTCGATTTTTCTTTGTGCTTTGATCTTTGTATCAATGGTACAAATATAGAAAAAAAATGTGATGCACCCACATTAAAAATTGTTGAACATAGTGTAGCATACCCTTTACATTTACTATACTAATTATTATACAGGCAACACACAGATTCCTTTAGCTAATCTGTATCCGCTTCCTCTCTTCGTTTTTTTTTTGTTCGCTATGGCTTGATAGAACGTCGCCTATTAATTTATTAATTATATTTTATATTTTAACATGTGATAGTGTAATTTAATCCGACCTTATCGGTCTCAGGACACTGCCAATATGTACATTTAATTGTGTGTAATTAAACTACATGATTGGTTGAGCAAAGTAATGATTTTATTTACGACATTACCAATCCATCATCTTTCGTGGTGTTCCGTCGCATATCCCGCTGCACATCCTATCTGACTAACAAAAATAATGAGACATTACATGTTTCATATATATATTTTAAAAGGTAGCGTAGGGGCTACAGCTACCGGAATCCCACCTTGTAGCACCGTTCGTGTCGATCACTGCTATCGCGCTTCCTAGAACAAGCGTTCGGCGGACGGCTGCACACAACTATCGCGGTTACTTGGACTATTACAAGATTGAAATAATAACTACTAAGTTGACTTGTGGTGTTTCATATGATATCTTAAATAGTTTCTAGTAGCGCCCCTGTAACTGCAAACGCCGCAACCGAATGGCTTTTGGCCCGAGTGCCGGGACATTACGTGAGACTTCAGAGTACCTGGTTGAGTAGTCTTGTAGTCACAGATGTAGCACTCGAAAGGCTTCTCGCCAGTGTGTGTTCTCTGGTGAGTTTTTAAGTTACTGTTTGTGCTAAATGCCGAGCTACACTGATTACATTTGAAAGGCTTCTCGTCAGTGTGTGTTCTCTGGTGAGTTTTTAAGTTACTGTTTGTGCTAAATGCCGAACTACACTGACAACATTTGAACGGCTTCTCGCCAGTGTGCGTCTTAAAGTGTCTTTGTAAATTACTGCTTGAGGTAAACGCGGAACTACACTGACTACATTTGAACGGCTTCTCGCCAGTGTGAGTCTTTATATGAAACCGTAAATTCTGAGCATATTTCGTTGCATACTCACATGTGTCGCAAGCAAAGTATTTAACGCCATGTCGGCCATGCTCATGCTCCAGTAGAAGCAACTTCGTATCAAATATACAATCACAGGTTGTACACGTGAAGACCTTGTGGGTTCTGTGACTCGTACTAGCGTTCATCAGCATGTGAGTGTTTATTTTCTCAAAATTGGACCGAATTTTGAAGTCCTTGCCGCATTTCTCTCTTTTAAAGTTGGTTTCTGCACTCAAAGTATTTATTTTACTTGACGAGCTACTGACAGCAGGCGTCTCAAGAGATCCCTCTTGTATACCAATGTTCCAAGGCAAATCATCTTGCGAGGCTGCAGAAGGCTCTTGAATCTTTTCTGTAGAAATATGCTTAGCAATTCTTTCGCTAGGTTTTACTTTTTTCTCTTCAACTGGAGCTTTGGATTTATTTGGTTTCGCTGATTGGGGTTTCTTCACTGAAAGTAAACGAACTTGACCTGAAATATAAATATTTATTAATTCTGTCCGATTTCAGCTTAGGCAACCATACTACGTGATGAATAGATGAGAAAGACTTGTTTTTCTACAATTTCCCCATTATAGTATTTGTAACTAATATACAAAATATTATTACAAGAAGAATAAATCTTCCGAAGAAATTAACTATACCTATACGTTTGTTGCTTTTGAGCATCCTGTATAAAGGTACACGGTAAATTAGACTCCATCAGGAAATGCAACCTCATTACATTACATTGCAAAATAATTCCTTTAATTGAGTTTCTTTAAGAATAAGGTCACTATACTGACATTCAACCGTAAAAAATACTAAAAAATAAAGTCTACAAGGTACATCTGTTGTCCTTTGAGAGTGAGACATAACATTTCTTGTCGATTTTTTGATTTATTATTTATATCCGGGTGCAGAACTGCTCAAGGACGTCAGGATAATGAGATAGGTTAAGCTCAAAGGGACAGGTGATTAACTAGAAGACGCGAAGTCGCGCCTAGAAGATCAACTTAGAAACAATTAAAACTAGAATATGTATGTAAACTTAACTAAACCTAACTATAAATAAAAAACGGGCGTAGAATAAATAAATACGTCTAGAACAAGAACCACATATAACTGATTTGCGAAAGATGAAGTCGCTTTGGTTTTATGTATGCGTGTCTACGAACCAATCATAGACACGTTTTGCTTGTGACATTGACGTTGTGACAGATGCGCACACGGACGAAACTAAGCTCGTGACGGGCCGTGGCTTACTAAAACTAACTTCACTTTCAAGTGCTAACTACCTAGTTCTAGGCGTATTTATTCTAGGTTTACTAATGTTTCGCCGAAAATTACAGTCCGACCAAAAAGAGTAGAAATTAAAAAGTGGCAATACTGTAGTGTCATACCCGTTTTCTTATATTGATTAGAAAGGGAGGACACTACAGTATTGCCACTTTTCAATTTCTACTCTTTTTGGTCGGCCTGTATTTAGGAAATTCTTAACTCCCCAAACTACGTATCCCATATTTTTATTTGGGCAAATTTTATTTCCCAACTCTACATTTCGCACTGATATCATTTCCCAACTAATGATTTGATAAAATATTGTTAGACAAATTATTACTTGGTTTTCGTCAAATATATTGAATAGCTTACCTTGATTTAGCAACATATTGAATGGCATTAACCTATCTCTGGGAGCATTTTCGTTTTACGGGTCATAAAAAAATTAACCCTAACCTACCTGGGAGCAGTTTCGTTTTACGGGTCATAAAAAAAAAACTAACCTACCTATCTCTAGGAGCAGTTTCGTTATAAGGGTCATAAAAAAATAAACCTAACCCACCTATCTCTGCGAGCAGTTTCGTTTTAAGGTTCACAAAAAAAATAACCCTAACTTACCTCTCTCTGGGAGCAATTTCGTTTTAAGGGTCATAAAAAAAATAACCCTAACCTACCTATCTCTGCGAGCATTTTATTTGTTTGCTTCATAATTATTTGACAATATGTTATTTGCCTTAGCAAATCATTTGCTACACAATTATTTACCAAATAAAATTTGACGTAATGAAATTTTGCAATATAAAAATGTAGCGAAATAAAAAATACGAAGTAAAATTATGCCAAGGATTGGTTTGCTAAATATTATTTCGGCGAAAAGTTGGTTGCCAAATGAAATTTGACGAAACATAATTTAGCAAAAAGGCAGCTTCTAAGCTAGTCAATTGCAAAAACTACCTATTTTAAAATTTAATATTAAAATGATCTGTTCATAAATGGATCACATCACAAGTTACTTACTTGTGATTTCACTGTTTGTTGCATTGATTTCTATTTGTGTCTGATTGTCTTCATCCGGGTCATTGAATCGAAATGTGCATGTCCGAAGGCCGATTGTGTATTTCCGCGACTCCAGGTCTATGAACAGACGCTCCAGCACAACATAGCACCTCCCCCCCACACGCCAGTGCAAAACAGCGTCTTTCTTTTCTTCCTCCAGTTCTGCAACACAATGTTGACAACTAAATATTTACCCACATATTTTGTTTAAGTACTAGGAATCAATTTTCAAGTGATAGAATGCAAACAGTAGATGTAAATGGAACCCAGCCCATTGGAGCTATGGTTAAGCTAAGAGTGCCACAAGGCTCTATTTTAGGTCCATTTCTATTTTTGGTTTATATAAATGACTTATCATCGATAGTAGACAATCTTATTAATTAGTACTATTTGCTGACGATACGTCATTAATTTTCAAGGTTAACTGAAAATCAATCGACTATGCGGAAATTAATGGCACACTAGATAAAGTACTTAACTGGTTAACTACTCCTCTTCTACTATTATATTTACTAGCTGTGCCCCGCGGTGTTACCCGCTCATCCCACGGGTACACTAAATTTATTCGGGATGAAAAGTATCCTATGTCTTTTCCCGGGTCTCAAACTATCTCCATACCAAATTTCATCTAAGTTGGTTCAGCGGTTTAATCGTGAAGAGGTAACAGACAGACAGACACACTTTCGCATTTATAATATTAGTATGGATTAGTATGGATTTATTATGTCCGCTACCTAAAGGTTGTCTGGAAGAGATCGCTATTTAGCGATAAGACCGCCTGTTGTTTTAATGTATCTCATGTTGTGTTGTATATTCCTTGATGTTTGAGGTGTGCAATAAAGAGTATTTGTACTAATAATCTTCTATTAAATGCCAAGAAAACTAAATTTGTTAGATTTGCTTTACCGAATGTTACGGCGGTAGATGCTACTTATATTACTAAATGGTGAATGTTCAGAATTAGTGAAATAGGCATTATTCTTAGGTATATAATTGGACAGTAATTTGCAATGGATTCCACATATAGCAGTGCTTACAGGTAAATTAAGTTCAGCGGCGTACGCTGTTAGGAAAATTAGACAATTGAGTAATATTGATACAGCTCACTCAGTTTAACATAGTTATTTTCATAGTGTCATGTCATATGGTATTTTGGTTTGAGGCAAAGCAGCTGACATCTTTATCATTAATATACGAATGTCATCGCAGCATCACAGACGTGTGCGATGACAAAAATACGGTAACATTACAATGGATAAAGGGACACAGCAGCTCGAGAGGCAATGACGCAGCGGATGAATTGGCCCGTAAGGGATCAGAGACACCGCCATGCGGGCCAGAGCCAATAATACCCCTACCACAATCTTACATATACAACATAATGAACCAACATACATTATACCAACACCAAAAATACTGGGAAGACATGGGAACGTGTAGACAAACAAAAGAAATACTTCCGAACAGGAACCACAAACTCACCACCATCTTACTGAGAATCCACAGGAACCAACTACGCAAGATAGTAGGATTAATAACGGGACATAATACTCTGAACAAACACCTCTTCAATTTAGGTATAACAGACAGCCCAGTATGCAGAGCATGCATGGAGGCAGAAGAAACCACCAATCATATTCTACTAGATTGCAAACAGGTAGAAGGATACAGGATGAAATACCTAGGATCTCCAAGTACCGTACACGAAGCCATAAGCAACATCAAGGCTTTGCTTAGGTTCGTGGAGGAGTTGGGGTGGTTGGAGTAGCGCTACCCCCTTTTCACGCAAAATAGGCACGTTTGGATGTCGACTTGCGGAAAATGCCCAGCGCAACTAACTAACTAACTAAAAGCAGCTGACATTCAGAATATATTTGTGCTTCAAAAAAGAGCCATAACCTGAATTCTCGTGACTCCTTAAGAGACATTTTCAAAGATATAAACATCTTAACTGTAGCATCCCAATATATATATATGAGAGCATTATGTACTAATTCTAATTTTAAAATATGGCTTCCATCAGGTTAATGATGATTTCGCCAATTTCAAGTTTGCTCGTAGAGCATGCCGTTGTTCGGTGAGGTTTTGCTTTTTGTAAATTGATAGCGATTTACAAAAAACCACGCGGTCTACCGGGCCTTGACCCAAGAAGGGCTATGTACGCTTCAAGTTGAATTCTTCATTAACCATTCACTCATACGTTAGTTCACTGCACAATAGGCTATCAATATTACACATTGAACAACCAACATGAATAAATAACGAACAACTAAACTTAAAGGCATGCGGCCATCTTAAGTCACAAACCGGAAGCCGAGCATTATGTATGTTATTAAGAACCTAGATACATTCACAACAAATTCCGATGTCCACAATTTCAACCCTAGAAATGAAAATAAAATTGCTATTAGAAAGTTTCAAGTTTGTTAAGTATGTAAATCTTTTTAGGCCAATGTATTCATTTTTATAACAATTTACCCGATTATGTTTTAAAATTAGCCTTTTCATCTCTAAAAAATTATAAAAAAAAGATCTAATGTCAAAGGCATTGGTATTATACAGTAGAGGACCATCTGACAGACAAAAATGCATGGCCTAAACGAGAATCCAAGTAACTGACTCCTTAATTCGTGTTAGATTGTACCTGACTAGTTTAGAAAGAAAGCATAATATGAAACATACATAAATGTATAAACAATCATACTTTCTTGTAGTTTCTATTTTATTCTTACATATTTCCTTATTATTTATACCTTTAACCCACTTTCACTTAAACGAACTTTTTGGAACCTGGGTAAATTTTGCGATATCTGAAATCGCAACAAGCACTAGAGTAGTGAAGTTATTAAAAAAAAAATGAGCGGTGTTATAACACCTGGTTGGGCTCTCTGAGTTAAATACACTTTTAATATGTTTTCTTCAAGTTCTCTAAATTCTTAATAAGATAGGTACTAATTAAGTTAAGTTCATATTACTGTAATAGTTAAGTAATGGAAAGGATATGTTCTAAAAAAAATAACTGACTGTTGATTTCTTCTGGCGTTTCTTCTCAACAGTGGTCTTCTCTTGTGAAATGCCGGTAGACAGAGATGTAAAAGTGCACTTGGGGCATCTTTACACAAATTGATATAAATAAAATTTAATATATTTTGGTCTGGCTCAGTAGGCAGGTGTCTACAAACCGAGCCAAACGCGTCGTCTTATATAGCCCCTAAACTTAGCAATTGGGAAGATAGCATTTTCTAAAGGTATTCATGTTATATACGACTTACGAGACGTACAAGATTCTGACTGGGCATTATGACCTCAAGGACTTTTGCGAAATATTTGTACGCAACAACAATACCCGACTGAGAGGTCATCACCTAAAGCTAGTTGCCTGCAGGTCGCACAACAACCCTCCTAAACACTTTCTGGGCAATAGAGTTGTGAGTGCTTGGAACAAATTCCCCGAGGATGTAATTTCAGCACCTAACGTCAATAATTTTAAGAATAAATTAGACAAGCATACCACTGAGCAACGATCTCAAGACACAGATCGCTGGATATAGGCACTATCAGTTGTTAAACTGCCTGCCTCATTATAAATAATAATAATGATAATAATAATATATATATAACACAAGTACACATTACTTGGTCTCAGAATCTATGAATGGTTTATTTTGAAGTTGAATAGTTTATTAAGATAGGGGTTGTCCACAAATTACGTAACGCAAAATTCTTAATTTTTTACCCCCCCCTCCCCCCTTGTAACAGGTGCGTCACGCTTAGCTGGGGACCCCCCCCCCCCCCCCCCCTCAATACCGTTACGAAACAAGTGCTTTGTAAAAATCTTTAGGGTTAATATTCAGAAAAGAAAGATAGGTGATAGTATACATACTTTTTAATCAAGAATTTTAAATATATTCATTTACATATAATTTAGCGTGACAAATGGCACAAATCACAAACTACTGCGGCACTATGCAGCACGGCGCTGACTGTTTAGTAATCTGTGTCTACCGTCATTGTCGCGTCGCGCGCTCATTCAACAATGTTGCCAGTATTTTCTCAGTACCCACAAATTAGGGATGTGAAAAACATTTTTTTTTAATGTATACAATTATAAAATCGTGCGTGACGTAACGCAAACCTTGACACCCCCCCTCCCCCAATGTAACAGGACCGTAACGCTTGGCCGGACCCCCCCCCCTCCCTCCAATTTGCGTTACGTAATTTTTGGACGACCCCATATCTGTTTTTAAGTCCTCAAAGCGACCTGTTTCAAAATTCTGAAGGTATTCGTCTACAAGAAATTTGTTACACAAATAAAAAAAACTAGAGGCCCGTTGCGGCGTCGAACCGCCGCTAGAATATGGAAATCCGGTAGTGTTACAGAAAATAACTACTTTATCGATCAGAAGTTTTTGGCGAACGAAGAATAAATACTGTAAAAAAACACGTTAAAATGATGTTTTAGAAACGTTAAAACATGCCAGGCTAGAGCCAGGCCTGATAGCCAACTGCCAGCTTTATCGTGACAACTTTTTCAACTATTTTGTAAAAATAACTTGTGCATTAATGACATGTGATCTGTTTCACAAATAAAATGCATATTATCCGATTTATGAAATAAATTAATTCTAAAAATAATCCTATATCTTAAAAAAATAATTGACATATTTTCATAGGACCGAACATAAGATTGGTAGAATTTTTATTTGTTGTTCTTTCTTCAGGGCATAAATTTATCGATTTGATCGATTTCTATCAATTTCCAGAAATAGCACATGAATCGAAACGACAGATTTGGGCACTCAATACGTAGGTTTAAAAAAGGAAATCATGTAGTGCGCAACTGTTTATGTATTCATTTATAATCGTAAATACTTAAAAATTGTGATAATAAAAATTGTTACATAAACTCAATTGTATGAAATAGAGAGTATAAATCGTTTATAGATACGCGAAAAACCACTATTATCAATGCTTGTTTTTTGTAATGAAATTCAATAGATCGTGCAAAGTTTCTTAATATGGGTGCTGCCATGTCATCATCATCAATCATTTGTTCAATAACAATTACACATTGTGTTTGAAATTATTACGCTAGGTATACTTAATCAAACCCTATTTACTAATCTAAATAAATAACTGACCAACAATACTCCACCATAAAAATAAAAAAGGAATGTGTCAAATATGTGTAATAAATAAAATCCAATACATAAAACAGCTAAAAATGTTTGAAAAAAGAATATTAAGACACATTTTTTTCAATCAATTTAGAGCTTAAGGCCTAATACCCGAATTCCAAATTTAAACTTTCGTCTTTCCTCTCATTGAAATAGTGTCTGACAGAAGAGTGAGGGAGATGATATCTATACTCTCAAGTCGATGATATAAACCTAATTTTAGAGTTCCTTACCATAGTCGGTAAAAACGGAAGCCTTATAAAATCTATTTGTTTTGTTGACAGCAGAATTTGTCAAATTTTATTTTGAATGAGAATAAGAATGATCAGCCAGACGTCATTAATTCAAATATGATTTATTCTTGAGAGCGTCGATTTTTTGAAATTTGCATCATATGTAGGTTATTTCTACCATTAAGTTTCGCATGTTAGGGTTACATGTTAATTATTCTACATTGCCAACTCGTCCACAATGTCAGCTCGTCTATATTCCCATCTGGGTCACAATGCCAACTTGTCCACACACCCAACACGTCCACATTGCTAACTCGTTCATACGCCCAACTCATCTGCATCGCCAACTCCTCTACATATATTACCAATTCGTCTCCATTGGTAACTCGTCCATAATCCCAATTTGTTCACAATGCCAACTCGACCACAATTCCAACGCGTCCATATTGCTTACTCGTCCACAATGCCAAGTCGTCCACATTACCAACTCGTCCATACACCCAACTCATCTACATTGCCAACTCGTCTTCATTTCCAACTCATCAACAATGCCAACTCGTCCATATTGCTAACTCGTCCACAAATACAACTCGTCCACATTCCCAACTTTTCCATAGGCCCAACTCATCCACAATTCCAAGTCGTCCACAATTCCAAGTCGTCCACATTTCCAAGTCGTCCATATTCCCAACTCGACGATACACCCAACTCGTCTATACAAACTCGTCCTTATTGTCAGCCCGTCTTTATTTTCAACTCATCAATATTCCCAACTCGACGATACACCCAACTCGTCTACGATACCAACTTGTCCTTATTATCAGCTCGTCCTTATTGCCAAATCTTCCATATCACTAACTCGTCCTTATTACCAAGTCGTCTTCATTGCCAACTCGTTTTTATTCCCAACTCATCCACAATGCCGACGCGTCCATATTGCTTGGTCGTCCACAATGCCAACTCGTCCACATTGCCCACTTGTCCATGTTCCCAACTTGTCAATTTTACCAACTCATCCACATTTCTAACTCGTCCATATTCCCAACTCGACAATACACCCAACTCGTCTACAATACCAACTTGTCCTTATTATCAGCTCGTCTTTATTGCCAAATCTTCCATATCACCAACTCGTTCTTATTACCAAGTCTCCTTCATTGCCAACTCGTCCACATTCTCAACTCGTCCACATTTGCAACTCGTCCATTTTAACAACTCATCCATATTACCAATGTAGATACATTCCCAACTTAGCTACATTGTCAAGTACCTAGTCCATATTCTCAACTCGACCACATTTCCCATCCCGTCGACATACAAGCGGAAGGACTAACTTTTTTCTTGTAAAATACCATTTAATTTACTATAACTCATGCCATTTTCCTTGGAATTATTTTTTTGATGGAATTAGGTATATAATCATATTTATAATAATCTATCATTTTACTTAATTGTATGACGTTTAAATTTGTTATACTACATTTTTTCTGCTTTGATTTACTATTGTAAAACTCGCCTATAAAAATAATCTATTCTTGAATGACGATCAGTTTTTTTAGTCTTGCAAGCACCAGTCCCATCCCAGTTGAGATGAACTTGACGCCTTTCATCGAGACTGGTGGGAGATTGCTCGGGACAGGGACGCATGGAAGAATGAGAGGGAGGCCTTTGCCCAGCAGTGGGACAATATAGGCTCTTAATATATATATATATATATATATATATATATAAGCACCAGTCCAACTCGCACTTTTTACTCGCGGCTTTTTCCTCCACATTTTTAACAGGTATGCGAAAAAAGTTTCCATATCAACATTTTAAAAAGAAAAACTACCTGGCAAATTAGGTCATTGACATAATAGCCCCCAATAAAAAATACATTTAAAGTTGACAGAATATGGTTACTGTCATTCATTGTCAACAAACTGTAAAATTATTTTTGCATATTCGTAATTTCGTACATGTTTTAAGTGTTGCGGATATTATGTTGCCGACTCAAAAATAATATTTCATCATGCTGAACAACTTACTACAGGTTTGTGAGCAAATCATGCTGATTATTATTTGGTCATCTTATGTCAAAATAGGGATCACAGGTCACGTGGTTAGCGCACAGTAGTTTTTTCAAATCCATTTTTCAGTACTTTTTCAGGAAAAAAATAAAAATCCAAGAGTTTTATGCACCTCTCCAGCATGAGACGAATCTAATGACATATCATTTATCAAAATCGGACCGTAACTGTAGATCTGATGGGATGTACAAAAATCGGCCTCGCGTAATATATATATAGATAGATAACTGTCAATGTCACCACTAGGTATTTACTAATATTCCTTATTAATTCCTTGTAGACCAAGATAATGTTGGTCCCTCTGAAAAATGATCAAAAATCTATGACATAAAATTAAACTAATAGTTGATTCTGAATCCAAATAACTATGGAAAAATATAATATGAATACCTCTGAAAAACACTGTTCCCAATAAGCTAGGCAGGCATCACGTACCATTGTTTGTAAAATTTTACATTGTGAATATTTTTTGCGCAATAAAGATCATTATTATTATTTATTTGTTTTATCTCTAAGGGGCATCCGCAGCAATAATTTTTGTAAATTAAAATAAAATACTAAAACAAAGGCCAATAATCGACCTCCAGTCGAGTTCATTTACATCTACATATTTACGAGAACGAATAAGTACGGAATGTACGGAAGCCAAACCTGGTCCCTGACAAAGATAACGGAGTCCCAACTAGCATGCGTCCAACGAGCCATGGAAAGGAGCATGTTAGGTGTGAGGAAAGCTGACAGGATGACCAGTTCATCCATTAGGCTCAAGACGAAAGCACAGGATATCACAACAAAAATAAAAAGGCTCAAATGGAAATGGGCAGGCCATATCATCAGAGGCAAGGATAAGTGGAGCAAAAGGGTCACACAGTGGTACCCCAGAGACGGCAAAAGAAGCAGGGGCAGGCCACAAAAAAGATGGGACGATGACATTCGACAAGTCGCCGGGCACACATGGAGCAGAGTTGCACAAGATCGCAATGAGTGGAGGAGGCTGGAGGAGGCCTATGCCGAAGGGCAAACAGATAGAACAACATATAAAAGATGGGAGATAGTGGAATTATAATGTACTGTAGTTATATCTGAAATAAAGCCTATTATTATTATTATTATTTACGAGAACAAAAATATCTGAACACGACCCTATTGTTCGAGTTAGATATTTTTGTTCTCGTAAGTGTTTAGATGTAAATGAACTCGACTGTCCACAAAACTACAAGAACTAGTTACATAAAATAGTATACTGCATGACCATCACAATAATATCAAGTAAGTACAGAGAAGGCAATAAAACAAGAGAAATGACACTAGTTATGATATCCTGGATCGGTTGTATGTATGTGTGCCAGTTCTTCACATAAATATTTTTTGTTAACGGGATTTTAACCCAGGACCACCTACTCAATAGGCAGTTGCACCACTGCTCCAAGTGTGTCATGTAATTTGTTATCTTACCCTGAAGCTCATAGACCACCTCACGCGGCTGCAGCAGCTCGGGGCCCAGCTCCAGCTCCTCCTTCAGCACATGGTTCTCGGAGAACGCCGGCTGCTCGACCTCTGTCTCGCTGGGGCCGTCGCCACTGTCCCACTTTGGCTCGAATTTCACAGGCAGCTCCTCCTTCAGCACATGGTTCTCGTAGAACGGCGGCTGCTCGACCTCTATCTCGCTGTGGCCATCGTCACTGTCCCACTTTGGCTCGAATTTCACAGGAACTACCTCAAAGCCGTCCAGCGACATCCTTGGCGGTTAGACTGACGCTTCAAATATGCTAGACAGAAGGCTTTCTTTTCTCTATTATTGAAGATCTCATAAATTCAAATGTAGTGAGTTTTACACTACCGAAAATTCCAAATCCAAACCAAAATAAAGCAACTTGACCAAGAAAGCAAGATGACCAAAGGAGACGACTTGCCAGTCAGAGTTGTCACTGTCAGTCGTCAGTCTGACACTGACAACATGCAGTGATGCCGATTTGATTGAAATATTGGAGCGCTCGGATACCCACCTCAAAATTAGTCGCTCAATAAAAGGTGAGCGCACACTACCGTTGTCTCATGCAGATTTATGTAAAATACTTAAACCCGCTCCAGACCTTCCGATCCGATCCGATCGATCGGAAGCAATCGGATAATGTGTAGTGCAGTTGTTAAGCTCCGTCCACACTTGTATCATTTCGCCGATCCGATCTCCGTCGCGTATCTTCACCGCGTATCATGAACGGTAAGTGTGGACGTCGCGCCGTCGCGATCATGCAACGCTCGCGCGAAATCCATGTTGATACGCGTATCTTCAGTACCCCGCACACTCGCGATCACGAAAGCATTGCATGATCGCGACGGCGTGACGTCCACACTTTCGTTCATGATACGCGGTGAGGATACGGGCTGAGGATCGGCCGTGATCCATCTCGAGTGGGTTTTTGCCCGATCATCAAAGGCGCTATTTGAGTCATCGATCCACGCTGCGGTCATTGGTTTTTAATCCTTAATCTTTACGATAATTAAAAAATACCATATACCACTGATGGACTGTCTACTTTGTTAGGCCTTTCCATGCGGCGTCTTCCGGCACGCGGTTTCCACTCGAGAACCTTTCTGCCGCATGCCATAAAACAAACACAGTCATACGAAGGCCATGTCTCCGTGAGCGGGTGCCTTAATCGAAGGCCTCCCCACGCGGCGTCTTCCAGCACGCGGTTTCCACTCGAGAATCTTTCTGCCGCATTATGTATTATAAAACGAGCACAGTCATGTCCTAAATCTCCATGAGCAGATGACAAAAATGAAGGCCTTCCTCGCTGCGACCTCCGGTACACGGCCCCCACTCAAGAATATTTCTGCCCCAAGGTTCAGTGAGCGATCTCAGCGGGCGACATTTTTAAATGGGACGCAACTCCGCACAGAACAACGATCACAAACGAAATGAAATGTTCGGCGAAAACGAAATGCCAGAATGATCGGGGCGGTGATACAGTGCTACGATACGGATAGCGTCCAAACTACTGCACGCCGAAATGATCGGTGCGGCGATACGCAACGAGGATACGATACGGCAAGTGTGGACGCGTTTCTTCGCGCGACGGCGCAAATGATACGGAGTGCCCGCAGTGAGCGTCCAAAAAGCACGATACGCGGTGGAGATACGCGGGGGTGGAGATAACGGGGATCGGATCGGCGAAATGATACAAGTGTGGACGGAGCTTTAGGAAATTTCTTTCGATAAGTCGGATCGGATCGATGGTCGGGAGCGGGTTTTACTGGCCAGCACCGCATCGCATCGCTAAAGCATAGACGCCTGGTGTCCACACACGGTCAGAAATAAATTAATGATGGCTGATCTGAGCCAATTGATCAAAATTCAATCGCTGTGAGTAGATTTGATAAATATCTACATATTTATTGTCCACTATTCGCGAAGTTGACCGAAGTTAAGCGAATACGTCAGAGTAGAGAGCCACTTCGTCTTACTTCGTCAACTTTACCTCGCCTCGGGCGTCTGTGGCTACAGTACTCGGCTGACTTCGCATCGCGTTGGTAGCAATTTTTCATTAAAATAATTAATTTGTTGAAGCATACTTTACACAAAATATTTTAGCTTTAACATACTGTGGTAATTAGTTAAAATGTGATTATTTTGTTTTATATGTGAAAATTGTGATTCTGAATGTAGGTGTCGCACTTCTTATATCTGTCAAGTACTTCGCCGAGAAACTTCGCGAGTAGTATGGCGCCGCTATGATAAGTAGGGGGAAAGTGCTATGAAAGGGACTGGTTATGAATGGGACAAATTCAATTTACAGCGGCACCGCACCCAAGAAGTAGATTTTTGTTTTCGCCATTAAGTTTTTTTATTTTGTTTTTTTTTTTTTTTTTTTTTTATTGGCTATGGGTCAATGTTGCCAAAATGCAGAAAACAAAAATCTACTACTTGTTATCTGCCGCGGTAAATTGAATTTGTCCCATTCATAACCAGTCCCTTTCATTGCACTTTCCCCCTATCTAGAATTTTATTGACGATTGTTCCTCAAACATTTTCAAAATGGCGTCAATATGGGGGTTGAAAATGGAAACATATTGTTGTTAAATTCATTACATGACAATGATTACTAAGTTAAAACTCTCGTGAGACATATTTAATAAGGTAAACTATCGCAACTTCGAAACATTGTTTCCCCGCTATATCGTTTCGCCAAATTTTCATTTGCCCGAAAGCTATTTTTCCTGAAACCCATAATATTTTAAGGATTTTATAAACATCGTTTTATAGAACCCATTAGGTTAGGTTAGGTTTGTTTCATAATTATTTTGAAATGTTAATAGTTTTGGAATAAATAGCTTTCGGGCAAATGAATATTCGGCGTAACGTTACAGCGGCGAAACAAAAATTCGGGATTATGATAGGTAACCATTTAATAATAATGTATTAAGCGGTTTACACTCAAGTGACATTGGCAGAAACGTCCCGATATGTTTCGAACTCGTATAGAGCTCTTCATCAGGGACTGCTACCCGTACACCGGTTCCGTGAGGCCCGGCGCGCGCAGCGTACGACAGCCGCGCCGCGCCAGCGCCGATGGCAGACTAACCTAACTGGAATGGAAATACAGCTATGATTCGCCGAATAACACGTGCAGCTCGAAAGATATCGACAAGCTCCGCCCACAATGCTCCATCCCTGTCATCTGCACGCGCATTGTAGGTATGGGACAGAAGACTGATTCGACGAGGACATCGCGTGATGGGGTGCAGATTCCGTAGAAATCAGCCGAGACGCCAGCATTTCCTAGTTTTAAGAAATAAATCAAAATCTGTGTATAAAAGGCTGTGTACTTGTAAATAATATTCATTCCGACTCTGCATCTTGACTTATCAATATATAGGGAGAATCCCCGGGCCTCACGGCATCAGCTGTTGTCGTATATTAATGTATTTCAGCTATGCAAGACGGAATCATGATACGTCGCTACATCTTGATTACAGGAAGAGCAGTATACGTGTTTGCCACGTATCTCCAAAAACGGAAAATTGCCACAATATTCGAGTAAAGCTGACATTTTACAGCGTTTTTTTTGTACATTAGTAAATATAAATTTTAGCTAAATATAATCGTGAAGATACAATAGCTAAACAATAACGAAGTCACTTTATTGTTCATACTTTCTACCAATATTATTGAAGATCTCACAAATTTAAATGTAGTGACTGTTAAACTACCACTCGTAAGTATTTAGACACTCATTATACATTTCTATAGGAGTGTATAAAAGTACTATCAGAATTCAGAACTATAGTGCCAATTCGTCATTAAATTTTAACACAACTCCCATACAAACAAACTAACAATCACAACAATAGGTGCCGAAAATTCCAAATCCAAACCAATTCTATTCTAATTTTAAAATATGGCTTCCATCAGAGTTAATGATGATTTCGCCAATTTCAAGTTTGCTCGTAGAGCCTGCCGTTGTTCGGTGAGGTTTTGCTTTTTGTAAAGTGATAGCGATTTACAAAAAAACCACGCGTACTATCGGGCCTTGACCCAGGAAGGGCTATGAACGCTTCAAGTTGAATCCTTCATTAGCTATTCACTCATACGTTAGATCACTGCACAATACGCTATCAATACTACACATTGAACAACAAAAATGAATAAATAATGAACAACGCAACTTAAACGCATGTGGCCATCTTATTCAATTCAATTTTTATAAATAAATGGCTACTGTCCGTTGGGACAATTCTGCCAGCGTCAAGGTTGGAAGCTACAAGTAATCGGTTGTCAAAGTTTTCAAACCTCCAAACACCGCGAACATTTAAACGGTGGTATACATCGCCTAATAAACGGACTCAAAAAGTGAGAGGAATTACAGCTTGATACCGAAGTCCTTAATAAATTTTGCCAGGACATACACGAAGGGGGTATTAACAAACGTGAGGATGTAACTGAAGTTAGCTGGACGGTGAATGAAGTCAGGAAGCAAATCATACAGAGAAACTGGGATTATAGGGCAGTTAAAGAAAATATGATCCGGATTGCCTTCGTCCAAACCACATTCGCACAAAGAATGGTCACGTACTCGAATTTTAGCTAAAAATGATGGAGAGCAATTGTGACCAAGCCGCAGTCGAATTATGGTAGAGGTTGCAGTTTTGTTCGTCTTTTGAAATTTAAAGAACCATGGTTTTACAGGGAGATTCGGTTGAATATTGCCATAATATTTTCCTTTGGAGAGACGCGTAATATTCCATTCTTCAGACCAGTGCTCGAACAAAGTAGCCTTGGCAGAAATCCGCATATCCTGGCTGTGGCACCTAGAATGTGTAGGGCATCCAATATCAACAGCCTGCTTGGCGCGGGAGTCTACCTGTTCGTTACCATCAATACCAGTATGGCTCGGGATCCAAGCCAAAACTACGTTCAGACCAAGAGAGGCACAGCGATAAAGGGACTCACGACATCTGAGGTTAATAACAAGGTTGTCTCTGGATCGAAGAGGAGACTTGGCCAAATCCTGAAGGCAGCTGAGTGAATCAGAGAATACTATTGCTTTGGCAATCTTGTGGGATTCTATAAAGGAAACTGCTTCAAAAAGGGCAATCGCTTCACCTGTATAGACTGATGTTATGGGCGGGCTTTTAAAACTTAAGACAATTTTGTACCGAGGAATCCAAACTGCTGAACCTACACACCCATTTGTTGACAGCTTGGAAGAATCAGTGAAGATAGGAAGCCAGCCATCCCAATTTTCAGCCAAGATTTTCATAAAAACACTATTGGCTGCAGGCGTATTCTTGTCCAGACCAAATGAAAAAATAATGTTTGGTTGAAATATAAGGACATCATAGTCAAACGAGAAAAGGGGATTACCAGGGGAAGAAACAAGGGGGGGATTGACCGAAAGTTTCTGGAAACTTTTAATTAAGCAAGGAAGGTCTTTATGCGTCCAGTATTTGGAGTCAGGAATTACATTGGCCAGATTATTTAAGCTACACATTAACGGGTGATCAGATACCTGTGCCATTCTATAAAAGAAACGATCAGCTAAAAACTGTCTTCTCAATCTCAAAGGGGGCTCCAGGCACTCCACTTGAAGAGCATTGGTTGGGGAAGACTTCATTGCTCCACAGATTATGCGTAAACATTTTGATTGGATCTTATCAAGGTAAGACAAAGCTAATTTACTGCACGGCTCTAGAAGAAATGATGCATAGTCGAAGTGGCTCCGAATGATAGCATTGTACAAAAGCTTTTGAGAAAAAGGGTGAGAACCCCACCAAACACCCGATAGAGCCCTAAGAACGTTAACGCTTTTCTCACATTTGTTCCCAATGTAGTTTAAATGGGGAATTCCAGATAGGCGACAATCTAAATATAGGCCTAAAAACTTAACCGAATTTGAAACAGGAATTATTTCATCATCAAGGACAATTTCAATGTCAGGAATGCGTCTTTTTCGTGAGAAAACTACCACGGTACTTTTGGCGGCAGATATAGATAAGTCATGGTCTCTAAGCCAATCATTAAGGTATCTTAAACCACTGTTCAAGGCAGCCGAGCATTCCAGTATATTATCTGAAGCGAAATAAAGAGCAATATCATCCGCATATTGCAGAATATCACAAAAGCAGTCTACAGACTTGTCCAGGTCAGCGGTGTAAAGGCTATACAATATGGGACTTAATACCGAACCCTGAGGAAGTCCTTTCCATATACGTCTTGGTGGAAGCAACGAGCCCTGGTATCGGACACAGATAGAGCGATCCATAAAGAGGTTGCAAATAACGTTAACCATCTTTACCGGCAGACTCAGCTTTTGCATCTTTTGCCTGAGTAACGGAAGATGGACATTATCGTATGCCGAGGCTATGTCTAAAAAGACGCCCACAACATGTTGTCCTCTTGAAAATGCTAAACGGATGTTCGACGTGAGGATACTAAGGCTATCCAAAGTACCCATTCCCCTGCGGAATCCAAATTGCGTTTTTGAGATGATACCCTGACTTTCCAAGACCCATTCTAGTCTGTTCTTAATAAGGTGCTCTAATATTTTCGCCATCACCGACGATAATGCAATAGGTCTGTATGATGATGGATCGCTGGGATCTTTACCAGGCTTTAAAATGGGGACAATTATCTGCGTCTTCCAAGATTCTGGGATAGAAGCTGTACTGAAAATTTTATTGAAGATTGAAAGTAAGTATAATTTAGAAGAAATAGAACACTGTTTAATAAAGGAATAAGGAATTTCGTCAATGCCTGGCGATGAGTCCTGCAGATGATCCAATACCAGAGATAATTCTGCGAAAGAGAAGGGATCATCCATTCTGTTATTAGTTGGCATATCAGAAGAAGAAAAAGGTAAAGAGTCATGTGTGGGGACTGAAACTGGGGCCAGCCTATCCAAAAATTGATTCAGCCATCCCGAAGGATCATTGGCTGTAGGATTATTTTCTGACATGGAACCATGGAACCGCTTTATATTCTTCCACACCAAGGAAGGGGGGAGCGAGGAGAAAGTCTTTCGCAGAACCGGACCCATCCGAGACGCTTTTTAGAAGACAGCAGGCGCTTGCAACGTGCATTGGTTGATTGAAATTCTAAGTAGTTATCTAAATTTGAAAGGTCCCTAGTAAAAGCATCTTCTACCTCATTCCGTTTTCTAATAGCTGCTGTGCACTCTGAGTCCCACCAAGGAGGGGACGAAATTTTACCCAAGGAGGAGTTTTTGATGGGAATAGTGGATTTTGCTGCCGACAAGAGGATAGAGACAAACTCATAATATAATTCTAGGAAGTTCTCATCCGACACTAAAGGAAGTAAATTAACTTCACTCAAAACTAAAGAACAAAATTCTGGCCAGTCTGCCATGTTTAGTCTGAATTTCAAGAGAGGGGGAGGCAGAGCTATAGGAGATGATACGTTTGAAGGGAGAGAAATTAAAATAGGAAGGTGATCACTACCATGAGAGCGAGAAAGGGTCTTCCATTCCAGGTGGGGAACTATCCTAGGCGTAACCAAAGTTAGATCCACAGAACTAGGATTTTGTAAAGGGGAAGTTCTTCTGGTGCGAGAGCCGTCATTCATTAAGCATAAGTTGACGTTGTCGAGGATATCTAGAAGATAAGACGAATTAGGATCACAGGAAGCTGAGCCCCACATAGTGTGATGACAGTTGAAGTCACCCATCACAATTAAAGGGACAGGAAGGGCAGAGAGAATAGTGTCTAATTCTTGAATGAGAGCACGATTTGGATGAGGAATATACAGGGAAACAAAGGTTAGGTTTAGGGCATTACATGCTATAATGTTAATGCCAGGAGAATGAGGACGAATAGGGATCAAGGAGAAACGAAGGGATCTATTGATCAGGATGGCCGAACCACCCCAACCATCAGCGCTATCATCTCGGAGACATGAGAAGCCGGGTACCCTGAAACGAGAATCGGGCTTTAACCATGTCTCCGAGATGGCTAACACTAGGGGATTATAGTTATTAATAAGAAAACAGATTTCATTTTTTTTGTGACGAATACTTCTACAGTTCCACTGAATGGCTGTAGGAGCCATTATCGGGATTAATTACAGTAATGAGATTGTGCAGCATATCTAAGACGTTGTTCGGTATGGTATCAGAAAATTTCGATAGGTTTATAAGGGTGCTGATGAGCAGCTTAATGAGATTATCATTAGGGGAGTAGTCAGAGTTTGAAGAGAGAGCACAGCCATTAGCTTGTGAACTTTCAGGGGTTCGAGTGATTTCTTCGTGGGCATTTCTATCATATCCTTTAGAGAGGGTCGGAGTCGGACGCCGCGGGATAAGGACAGTTTTTTTGTATGACACGGACTGGGGATGCGAATTTTGGGAAGAGACAGGAGAGACAATTTGAGACACTTGGAACTGGGACGGATAACTAGGGGAGCGGGCAGTATCAGCAAAAGAGCGTCGACCAGCGGGGAATCTTCGTGCAGCTACCGAATACGGAATATTTTCCTCAGACATTACCATCTTTATTGATTTTTGCCTGGAGTGCTCGGGACATGAGTTTCTAGTGGCAAAGTGAGAGCCAGAACAATTAAGGCAAGTTGCTCTATCCTCTGTTACTGGACACCCTTCTCCCTCATGGGGTTGGGCGCATCTGTAGCAACGAGGATTTGAGCGGCAATTGGCCTTAATATGGCCAAAACGACAGCACCTATTACATTGAATGGAAGGCAAATGGTAGATTTCCACGGGAAGCGACGTGTAAAAGCAGTATACCTTCTCTGGTAACTTTTGCCCAAGGAATGTCAGTGCGACCGTTTGGGTGGGGATCCAGGACGTCACGCCATCGATTGAAGTTTTTCTATTTAAGCGACGAGCCTTAATAACTCGGACAGACTCCGGACACTCAACAGAGTTAACTAGTTCCTCTAAGGTCCAGTCCACAGGAATATTTCGAACTAAGCCTATCCGGGTGACACTGAACATGGGAATCGAGCCAGAATACTGAGCATTCTCCTTAAAGAAGGAACTTTCCAAAAAGGCATTAGCGGCTTCGGCACTGACAAACTGAACCGAAACTCGACTGCGACCATTAGCCTGAATACCTCCCTTAGTTACACCACTTATCGAATACCTGTGCATTAGTTGTGCGAATTTCAAAATCCTTAATGGGGATCCAGGAGAGAGATCATCAACTTTTGTCACAAACACATTAAAGGGGCCTACGTCACCTGATCCGTAAGTTAATTTAGATCCCGGGGCGAAATCTGGAACCGTATATGTGTGCTGTATAGAGGCCGATGGAGGGATCTTAGAGTCCCTTTTGTGGAGGTTGGTATTAGAATCATCAGGACACTTGCGTTTTTCCCGGCTAGATTCACCTCTAGAAGACTCCCCAAAGTGAGGAGTTAATAAATTACCGCCCCCATCAGGGGGCACGTCTTCGTCCATATTAAAAGCCTAAATTCCACTCACTCTCTCCGATTAGTAAGGATAATCACCACCGCAAACAAAAAAAGGCAAAAACTTATAAATCTTACAATAATAACACTAAAATTTTAAATGAATACGGGAAGAAAATTTTGTACGTGTAGCTACCAGGACGCTAGCCTACCCTCCCGTGGCCATCTTAAGTCACAAACCGGAAGTCAATCCAAACCAAAATAATGCAACTTCACGAGACGGTTTGTCAATCTGACAGTGACAAACGGATTAAAAATATTGGTTCCGTTCGGATACCCACCTCAAAATTAGTCGCGTAATAAAAGGTGAGCGCACACTCTGTCTTATACAGTTTCATGCGAAGAATACTTACTTTTGTTTTGTACATTAGTAAATATAAATTTTAGCTAAATATAATCGTGAAGATACAATAGCTAAGCAATAACGAAGTCACTTTATAGTTCATCTGATTGACAATGTGTCAGTCAAAAACGAACTTACTCATTTCAAGTGGCGATATCGTTTAATAAAGAGGTTGATAAATGATAAGTGATAATTGCTTATGAAAATAAAAAATACTATTTGAAATCATCCTATAAGTGGTTTGACGTCATTGGCACTTTTGTCCGACCCCTGATTATCAGATTCTCTTCACCAAATGGAGGAACAAATGATTGCAAATGCTTGAACCATTGACATAAATGCCGAAATCGCCATAGATGTGCCCATAATGTTTCAGGAATTCCTTCGATTCCTCATGGATCTCGTCATCAGATCTTCACCGAAATTTTATGGGACCAACTTGGAGATGTCTAAATATGAACCAAAAAAGAATAAATGACGGAGTTCTGAGGTAACAAACATAATGGAAGTCGCATTAGAAGTTTCACTTAAAAAAAAAAAAATACAACCGAATTGAGAACCCTCTTCTTTTTTGAAGTCGGTTGAAAAGTAAAGCTTGACCGTTTAATAGATCTATGGCATGTCGTAATCGTAACATGACGGGTTATGGGTCGTAACATAACTTATTATTTATCTTCAATCTACAGACAGGCACAAAACAAATAAAACAACATATGTATATACAATAATTAACTATATTAAAACAACGTTCTTCGGACGAGTCATTGCGTTCACGAACTGTAAACTACGGAAAATACTGCAAGACATCACATTTCCAGAACACGCATACAGCTATCATGAGAAAGTATAACGTGTAAAAATCTATTGAAATTATAAACTGTAGTTATTAACTTATTATCAACAATTAATTCTAATCAATAATTTAATTGTAATTCACCTTACCTACAAGACTCGCCATGACGTACAACAATGAAAACCATACCAAATGGATGACGTCTACTTGACACGTCCGACACGTCGAGGTCAATAAATAAACCGTGCAAGTATTTGTGCTCGCCCTGATAGCAAACACAGACAGACAGTGTCACACTGATAGAATTCCTTATGTCATTAAGTCCGCCATTTGTAGGTACACACTTTTTTTGTGCAATAATGTTTAAATAAATAAATTAGTAGCAAGCTCAACGAACATTTCACCAAGTCAAAAAAATTGGGCAAGTGCGAGCCCGACTCGCGCATGAAGGGTTCCGTACCTGTACATATATATAATCTATAACAAGTTTGTTGTATGGGAGCCCCCCTTAAATATTTATTTTATTTTTAGTATTTGTTGTTATAGCGGCAATAGAAATACATCATCTGTGAAAATTTCAACTGTCTAGCTATCACCGTTGTTGAGATACAGCCTGGTGACAGACGGACGGACAGCAAAGTCTCAGTAATAGGGTCCCGTTTTTACCCTTTGGGTACGGAACCCTAAAAACGGTACATTTCCTTACGAATGATGACAGAGGGTCGAAAAACCAAGAAAATCTTCATTATTCAGATCACCGAGTGAGGGAACGGCCTCAGTTTCAGCTTCGTCAAAATTCCGTCCGCATGTCCTGATTTCCAGCTGTCCGGCAGATGAACCGGTTGTAAATTTTCGAAGTCTATGTAATTAACGAACCTACTCACAAAATTCTATGAAAATCGGTAGAGTACCTCTAGGTATCGGTAGAGTAACTTCGAGAAAGAGGTCAACCGCCGAATCCAACTCGGCTGGGCAGCGTTCGGGAAACTACGCAATGTCTTTTCATCCGACATACCTCAGTGCCTCAAGACGAAAGTCTTCAACCAATGTGTGTTACCAGTGATGACTTACGGCACCGAAACGTGGTCTTTCACTATCGGCCTCATCTCAAAGCTCAAAGTCGCTCAACGAGCAATGGAGAGGGCTATGCTCGGGGTGTCTCTACGTGATCGAATCAGAAATGAGGAAATCCGTAGACGAACTAAAGTGACCGATATAGCTCACCGGATTAGCAAGTTGAAGTGGCAATGGGCAGGCCACATAGCACGCAGAGCAGATGGCCGTAAAGTGCTCGAGTGGAGACCTCGGACCAGCAAGCGCAGCGTAGGACGTCCACCTACAAGATGGACAGATGACCTTATAAAGGTCGCCGGAAGGCGCTGGATGCAGGTCGCTTCCAACCGGTATATATGGAAGTCCAAAGGGGAGGCCTATGTTCAGCAGTGGACGTCCTATGGCTGAGATGATGATGATGATGATGACCTCTAGGCGAGAACAGCCGGACATCCAAAAATCCAAACGTACATTCTGGACATATGAAAGAAGTGTTGACAAGGCAGAGACACTTCGCTCGCTTAGTCCCGGACAATTATGATAAATATCATTTATTCTTGTTGTATAATAGATACAATTATATTTAAAAAAATGTGATGCACCCACATAATAATAATGAGACATTACATGTTTCATATATATATTTTAAAAGGTAGCGGGACTATAACTACCGGAATCCCACCTTGTAGCACCGTTCGTGCCGATCACTGCTATCACACTTCCAAGAACAAGCGTTCGGCGGACGGCTGCACACAACTATCGCGGTTACTTGGACTATTACAAGATTGAAATAAATAAATAAATAAATAAATATTAAGGGACAATCATACACAAATCGACCTAGTCCCAAACTAAGCAAAGCTTGTACTATGGGGTACTAGACGACGATATACATAATATATAAATACATATATAGATAACATCCATGACCCGAGAACAAATATTTTGCACAAATATTTGCCCCGGCCGGGATTCGAACCCGAGACCGCCGACTCAGTAGGCAGGTGTCTACCAACCGAGCCAAACGCGGCGTCGTGAAATAATAACTACTAAGTTGACTTGTGGTGTTTCATATGATATCTTAAATGGTTTCTAGTAGAGCCCCTGTAACTGCAAACGCCGCGACCGAATGGCTTTTGGCCCGAGTGCCGGGACATTACGTGAGACTTCAGAGTACCTGATTTAGTAGTCTTTTAGTCACAGATGTTGCACTCGAAAGGCTTCTCGCCAGTGTGTGTTCTAAGGTAACTTTGTAAATGACTGCTTCGGGAAAATGCAGAACTACACTGACTACATTTGAAAGGCTTCTCATCAGTGTGTGTTCTAAGGTGAATTCATAATTTACTGCTTTCAGTAAACGCCGAGCTACACTAACTACTGTTGAAAGGCTTCTTGCAAGTGTGTCTTCTAAGGTGTCTTTGTAATTGAGTGCTTTGGCTAAATGCAGAACTACACTGACTACATTTGAAAGGCTTCTCGCCAGTGTGTGTTCTCTGGTGAGTTTTTAAGTTACTGTTTGTGCTAAATGCCGAGCTACACTGACTACATTTGAACGGCTTCTCGCCAGTGTGTGTTCTAAGGTGAATTCGTAATTTACTACTATCAGGAAACACCGAGCTACAATGACTACATTTGAAAGGCTTCTCGCCAGTGTGTGTTCTCTGGTGAGTTTTTAAGTTACTGTTTGTGCTAAATGCCGAGCTACACTGACTACATTTGAACGGCTTCTCGCCAGTGTGTGTTCTAAGGTGAATTCGTAATTTACTGCTATCAGGAAACACCGAGCTGCAATGACTACATTTGAAAGGCTTCTCGCCAGTGTGTATTCTAAGGTGAATTCGTAATTTACTGCTTTCAGGAAACGCCAAGCTACAATGACTACATTTGAAAGGCTTCTCGCCAGTGTGTGTTCTAAGGTGTCTTTGTAAATTACCGCTATTGGTAAACGCGGAACAACACCGACAACATTTGAAAGGCTTCTCGCCAGTGTGTGTTCTCTGGTGAGTTTTTAAGTTACTGTTTGTGCTAAATGCCCAACTACAATGACTACATTTGAACGGCTTCTCGCTAGTGTGTGTTCTAAGGTGAATTCTTAATTTATTGTTTTCAGGAAACACCGAGCTACAATGACTACATTTGAAAGGCTTCTCGCCAGTGTGTGTTCTAAGGTGTCTTTGTAAACTACTGCTTGTGGTAAATGCAGAACTACACTGACTACATTTGAAAGGCTTCTCGCCAGTGTGAGTCTTTATATGATACTGTAAATGTTGACGATTTTTCGTTGCGTACTCACATGCGTCGCAAGCAAAGTATTTAACGCCATGTCGGCCATTCTCATGCTCCAGTAGAAGCAACTTCGTATTAAATATACTATGACAGGTTGTACACATGAGGACCTTGTGGGTTCTGTGACTCGTACTAGCGTTCATCAGCACGTGAGTGTTGATTTTCTCGAAATTGGACCGAATATTTAAGTCCTTGCCGGATTTCTCTCTTTTAAAGTTGGTTTCTGCACTCAAAGTATTTATTTTAATTGACGAGCTCCTGACAGCAGGCGTCTCAAGAGATACCTCTTGTATACCAATATTCCAAGGCAAATTATCTTGCGAGGCTGCAGAAGGCTCTTGATTTTTTTCTGTAGAAATATGATTTGCTATGATTTCGCTAGGTTTTACTTTTTTTTCTTCAACTGGAGCTTGGCATTTATTTGGTTTCGCTGATTGGGGTTTCTTCTCTGAAAGTAAACGAGCTTGACCTGAAATATATATATGTATTAATTCTGTCCGATTTCAGCTTAGGCAACCATACTACGTGATGAATAGACGAGAAAGACTTGTTTTTCTACAATTTCCCTAGCCTCATCTCCATTATAGTATTTGTAACTAATATACAAGTAGAATAGATCTTCCGAAGAAATTAACTATACCTATACGTTTGTTGCTTTCGAGCATTCTGTATGAAGGTACACGGTAAATTAGACTCCATCAGGAAATGCAACCTCATTACATTACAGTGCAAAATAACTCCTTTAATTGAGTTTCTTTAAAAATAAGGTCACTATACTGACATTCAACCGTAAAAAATACTAAAATTGATCTCAACTTCTCATCAATCTCTTGCATAAAGGCTGCTCTCGTAAAGGAAATGTAGCCAAAATACAGTAGATTATCTATACAATTTTAATTGAAGTGTATTTTATAATATAAGTTTAGTTAAAGTTACAATAAAGAGCAAATAACAATTTATCTTAATTATAAGTTAGTTATAATTATTACTGCTAATTAGTGCATGCGGTGTCCTTCTGTAAGTAATAAGATACTTAGTTTTAAATCTGTAATTGTATAAAAAAGTGTACTTATTGTTGAAGGTCCAATAAAAAAAAAAAACTACAGGGTACATCTGTTGTCCTTTGAGAGTGAGACATAACATTATTTGTCGATTTTTCGATATTATTTAAATCCAGGTGCAGAACTGCTCAAGGACATCAGGATAATGAGATAGGTCAAGCTCAAAGGGACAGGTAATTAACTAGAAGACGCGAAGTCGCGCGTAGAAGATCAACTTAGAATAAATAAATACGTCTAGAACAAGAATCTACATATAATTGATTTGCGAAAGATGAAGTCGTTTTGGTTTTATGTGTGCGTGTCTACGAACCCATTATAGAGACGTTTTGCTTGTGACTTTGACGTGGTAACAGATGCGCACACGGACGAAACTAAGCCCGTGACGGGCCGTGGCTTACTAAAACTAACTTCACTTTCAAGTGCTACCTAGCTAGCCGAAAATTACAGTCCGACCAAAAAGAGTAGAAATTAAAAAGTGGCAAGTGTCATACCCGTTTTCTTATATTGATTAGAAAGGGAGGACACTACAGTATTGCCACTTTTCAATTTCTACTCTTTTTGGTCGGCCTGTATTTAGGAAATTCTTAACTCCCCAAACTACGTATCCCATATTTTTATTTGGGCAAATTTTATTTCCCAACTCTACATTTCGCACTGATATCATTTCCCAACTAATGATTTGATAAAATATTGTTAGACAAATTATTACTTGGTTTTCGTCAAATATATTGAATAGCTTACCTTGATTTAGCAACATATTGAATGGCATTAACCTATCTCTGGGAGCATTTTCGTTTTACGGGTCATAAAAAAATTAACCCTAACCTACCTGGGAGCAGTTTCGTTTTACGGGTCATAAAAAAAAAAACTAACCTACCTATCTCTAGGAGCAGTTTCGTTATAAGGGTCATAAAAAAATAAACCTAACCCACCTATCTCTGCGAGCAGTTTCGTTTTAAGGTTCACAAAAAAAATAACCCTAACTTACCTCTCTCTGGGAGCAATTTCGTTTTAAGGGTCATAAAAAAAATAACCCTAACCTACCTATCTCTGCGAGCATTTTATTTGTTTGCTTCATAATTATTTGACAATATGTTATTTGCCTTAGCAAATCATTTGCTACACAATTATTTACCAAATAAAATTTGACGTAATGAAATTTTGCAATATAAAAATGTAGCGAAATAAAAAATACGAAGTAAAATTATGCCAAGGATTGGTTTGCTAAATATAATTTCGGCGAAAAGTTGGTTGCCAAATGAAATTTGACGAAACATAATTTAGCAAAAAGGCAGCTTCTAAGCTAGTCAATTGCAAAAACTACCTATTTTAAAATTTAATATTAAAATGATCTGTTCATAAATGGATCACATCACAAGTTACTTACTTGTGATTTCACTGTTTGTTGCATTGATTTCTATTTGTGTCTGATTATCTTCATCCGGGTCATTGAATCGAAATGTGCATGTCCGAAGGCCGATTGTGTATTTCCGCGACTTTAGGTCTATGAACAGACGCTCCAGCACAACGGAGCACCTCCCCCCCACACGCCAGTGCAAAACAGCGTCTTTCTTTTCTTCCTTCAGTGCTGCAACACAATGTTGACAACTAAATATTTACCCACATATTTTGTTTAAGTACTAGGAATCAATTTTGTCAGTGATAGAATGAAAACAGTGGATGTAAATTGAACCCAGCCCAATGGAGCTATAGTTAAGTTAGGAGTGCCACAGGGCTCTATTTTAGGTCAATTTCTATTTTTGGTTTTATATTTAAATGACTTGTCATCGATAGTAGACAATCTTTGTAATTAGTACTATTTGCTAACGATACGTCATTAATTTTCAAGGTTAACCGAAATTCAACCTACTGGCACAGTAGATAAAGTACTTAATTCGTTTACTACTCCTCTTCTACTATTCAATCTGCTCCTGAGCAATCCGAATGATTTCAATAGCAGATTCCTGAGGTCGTAAGGAGTAAAAAATGTTAAATGAACCTATGTCGAAATATGATTTTTAACTTTTTTTATATTTTCATACATAATAAATAAATTACCTTTACTTCACCAGTAAAACAATATTTTAGAACGAGCTGGCAACGTTTGTTATTGTTATGTATTTTCATTAAAAGGGAACTCAATGTCATAAAGAAATTTATAATGTATGTGAGACTCAGACTAAAACAACATATATCACAACTGTTTCTAATGCAATTTGCCAATGGAATAATATAAGGCTTTTTATTTATTTATTGATTTATTATTTATATGTATGTTATTAAGAACCTCACAACAACACACAAAAATTTGAACACTAGAAATGAAAATAAAATTGCTATTAGAAAGTTTCAAGTTTGTAAAGTATGTAAATCATTTCTAGGCCAATGTATTCATTTTTAAAACAATTTACCTGATTATGTTTTAAAATTAGCGATTCCATCTCTCATAAATTATAAAAAAAATCTCTAATGTCAAAGGCATATTATACAGTAGAGCACCATCTGACAGACAAAAATGCATAATCTGAATCAGAATCCAAGTAACTGACTCCTTAATTCGTGTTAGATTGACAGAAATGCCGGTAGACTCACAGATGTAAAAGTGCCCTTGTGGCCTACTTGCAGAATAAAGTTCATTATTTCAATCTTTACACAAATTGATCGAGCCCCTAAACTAGACAATTGGGAAGATAGCATTTTCTAAAGGTATTCATATTATATATATAACACAAGTATACATTACTTGATCTCAGAATCTATGATTGGTTTATTTTGAAGTTGTATAGTTTATTAAGATATCTGTTTTTAAGTCCTCAATGTGACCTTTTTCAAAATTCTGAAGGTATTAGCCGCGTCCACACTGGGCGAGCCGGGCGCGGTCTGTGTGTACGCGCCTCGCCCGCGGCGCCCGCACGCTTTGCCTCGGCCGAGCGCTGCCGCGGCCGAGCCGCGCGCTGTCGGTTTTTGTCCGTGCTCAAAGGTGCCTCGGTCGTTTGCCGCGCGCAGTGTGGACGTACACGTTTTTGCTTCGAAAATATTGAACATACTTCTCAATTACAAACCACGCCAACCCAGCTTAATTTACAGGGGAAAACCACACATTTAAGAGGCCTTATTCCTTTTAAAATGCTGATTGCTTTAGACATTTTTCTTTATGATCAAACATGTTTCTTAACATATTATTGATGTTACTACCTAGAACAGGGCTATTGGGATTTATTGGTATATATTTGAAACCTACAGTTTGAATTTTTCATTGATAATTTCTGTTTCAAAAACTACTCGAAATTGACAAAATTCACGCGGAAAATTAGTTTTTTCAACTTATTTTCGACTGCACGCAATAAAAGCATGAAATTGCTACGTTACTACCTAGAACTCGGGGAAAAGTGGTATTCAATTCAAAAAATTGGTTGAAATTATCAATATATTTGTCACAATATGAAAAAAATAAAGTTTGAAAGGAATAAGGCCTCTTAAATGTAAAGAATTGTACAAATTGCCCTTTCAATTTTTCTGAGGTTAGATTAACGGCTGTACTACGTATTTGTAAGAAACTTTGTTAGGTATAATAAATATCGTAATTTTATATTGAACGTCGTTTATTTTCCTCGCATTCAAAGTGAAAAGTAGAGTGTTTAACGCGAGACTAAACAACCATAATGACACTCGAACTATTAGCCACCCTCGCTTAGCTCGGGTGGCTAAAACATCTCGTGTCATTATGGCTCGTTTTAGTCCCTTGTTGAACAATCTACTATTATTATCTCCTCTCGTAATTATGTAATAATAAATATTTCTAGTTATTTTGTTAAAACATAGAGTTAAAGTTACCAATAAATAAATTATCTTAGCGTGTTTAAAAAAGAAAAAGGAATTTACTATTGTAAAAATATTTTATTGTAATGGCAACCTTGTGGTAGTTTTTTTGGTCCTGAATTAGAAATCGTAGTATAATCTGAACCATGTTATTGCTTTATCGTAATAGTAACAACATAAGTGTATTTTGATATGACACTTTCCAAACTCCGTTTATATGTACATATACAAGATGGATATTTAATTTAGTGTGTATGTTCACACCACCGCAGTACTCAAGGCGCGTCGATTAATAACCGTAACTACATATTATGTGCTATTTGTTTGTTTTAAACATAAAAAAAATATTGAATTAGCTTTTTTTTGGAAAATTCTTTGTATGAACGTAGCAACAAGCGGCGCCATATTGTTTTATCTGTCAAATGGGCGAACAAGACGGCTCGGGCTTGCCGCGCGCGGCATTCGGTGAGCGTAATTTCATCCAATGCCCGAGGCATGCGCCGAATGCCGCGCGCGGCAATTGCCTCGCGAGGCCGCTCGCCCTGTGTGGACCCGGCTATTCAACATTATATTCAAGAATATATTCTTCAGAATACGGGTGAGAGGGTGTCTCCAGTTAGAGTTACGATGCGTAAAGAAAAAGACTACCACTCGTACAAATTGTTTGTCGCTAGTCATAAGTTGGACATTTTTCTGGATGAGGAGTTATGGCCTAAGGGTGTGTACTTCAGGCGTTTTATCCCATTAAGGGAATGGCGTAAGGAGGCACTCAAGCAACACGTTGAGAATGGATACAGAAGTCAGGAAATAAAGCAAAAATGAGTGCAAGTACAGTATGCAGACTAATAAGTTTTAATTGCAAGTCGTTGAAAAGGTCTATGGAAGGGGTTCAAGATTTGTGTAAGACTGCGGACATAATTGCGTTACAGGAGCACTGGTTATTGCCTCATGACCTGCCGTTATTGGGTGCAGTGCACAAAGATTTTGCCTACACGGGATCATCAGCGGTGGACACCAGTGAGGGGGTCCTTATTGGCCGTCCACACGGGGGCGTTGGGATCCTCTGGAGATCATCAGTTTTTAGGCAAGTGTCAGTTGTGAAATGTGAAAGTGTGCGCTTGGCAGCCATTAAAGTTGAAATGTCGAATTGGTCCATGCTAGTGTTCAGTGTTTATATGCCGGTAAATGCACCTGATAACTTGCCAATTTTTACAGACTGTTTGGCCGAAATAACCGCGATAAGTGCGGAAAATAGTGACACCGAAGCTATTTACGTATTAGGTGATTTTAATGCACACCCGGACGAGTTATTTTGTAAAGAGTTACTGCAGTTTTGTCAAAATCAAAAATGGTGTTGCGTTGACCTTGACATGTTGGGCTCAGAGTCGGGTACACATACGTACACAAGTGAAGCCCATGGTTGTAGCAGGTGGCTTGATCACTGCGTCGTCACAGAAGCAGCACGGCAAACAGTGTGCAATATAACAGTAGACTGTGACGTGTATTGGTCGGATCACCTGCCACTTATTATCGAGTGCGATTTTGATAAAATTCAGATTAAGTGTAATCCTGTTAAACAGCTTCACGAGGGTGTAATATGGGGTGAGAGACAACCTGAGCAAGTGGAAATATACCACTCGGTCTGCCATGACAGGCTGAAATTGCTTGATTTCCCGGCTGAGATAACGGCGTGTGCAGATAAGGTTTGAAATGAGCCTAAACATAAAATAATTCTAGACAGAATGTACAATGATATTATCTGTACATTGACGGAGGTGGCTCGAACATCAAGTAAGTGTTGGAAGGGCAGACCGAGGGGTCATATAGCGGGCTGGAATAAATATGTCGCTGACGCTCACAAGGAAGCAAGGGTAAATTTTTAGTATGGGTAGGGGCTAGCAGACCACCGGCAGGTCCCATTTATAATGAAATGTGTGAAACCAGAAGGGTTTTTAAGTCCAGATTAAAATGGTGCCAGGATAGGCAGGATCAGATAAAAAGTGACATTCTGGCATCAAATCAGGCTGATCAGGACTTTAAATCCTTCTGGAAAAATACAAGTAAGTTTAGTGCGCGGCCAAGTATTCCTGTTAGCGTCGGAGGCGAGTGCGATAAAAAATCTATTGCAAATAACTTTAAGACTGCTTTTACTGTGAGTCCGTTAATTAAGTCGACGCCTGAGGTGCTGGATACTGAGAGAGTGGGGGGTGGGCCGACTGTTACATTTAGGGCTAAAGAAGTTGAAGCCACCATAAAAAACATGCAGAAGGGAAAATCTCCAGGTTATGACGGTCTCAGTATTGAGCATCTCAGGTATGCAGGCGTACACGTGCCGCGCGTTCTAGCAATGTTTTTTACGCTATGTTTAAGGCACGAGAATCTGCCTGAGCGCCTCACGCGCACCGTTGTGGTGCCGCTTGCTAAAAATAGAACGGGTGACCTGTCTGAATTAGGTAATTATAGACCCATCTCACTTGCAACTATAATGGCAAAGGTGCTGGACAGTTTGCTTAATGCACAACTTCAAAAGCATATAAAATTGCACGACGCACAATTCGGCTTTAGGCCGGGTCTGTCTACGGAGAGTGCGATTTTGTGCCTTAAGCAAGCTGTCTCTTATTACAGGGACAGGAACACACCTGTGTACGCGTGTTTCCTGGACCTTTCGAAGGCTTTTGACCTGGTTGTTTACCATATACTGTGGGACAAACTAGCCAAAGCTGGTATTCCTGCCGAGTGTATACAGTTGTTAAGGTATTGGTATAACAATCAGGTCAATCAAGTGAGATGGGGTGGGGAGTATTCAGACGAATATAAGCTTGAATGTGGGGTTAGGCAAGGGGGATTAACATCTCCCATTTTGTTTAACCTTTATGTCAACGAGCTTATTGAGGGGCTCAGCAGCGCGCGTGTCGGTTGCCATATTTGGGGAACGTGCTTTAACAATATCAGCTACGCGGACGACATGGCGCTGCTGGCGCCATCAGTAGGCTCCCTTAAGAAACTCATCGCTATATGTGAGGGGTACGCCATTCAGCATGGTCTAAGGTACAACGCAAGAAAAAGTGAGCTAATGATATTTAAGGCTCCAAAATATAATTCGAGATCGACTGCGCCTACGATCATGCTGGGGGGGGTGCCCCTTGGGGTAGTGGAGAGTTTCAAGTACCTGGGGCATTTTCTCACCAGTGATTTGAAGGATGACATGGATTTGGAAAGGGAAAGGAGAGCTATGGCCGTGAGGGGGAATATGGTTGCCCACAGATTTGCACGTTGTAACACCCAAGTAAAACTGACGCTTTTTAAAGCATATTGTCAAACTTTCTACACGTGCAGTCTGTGGGCGAAATTCACCCAGAGGGCCTATAACTCTCTAAGAGTCCAGTACAATAATGTCCTGAGGATGCTGTTGAGGTTGCCGAAGCACTGTAGTGCATCGGGAATGTTTGCGGAGGCCAGAACAGACGACTTTTACGCCATTAGACGTAAAAGAATTGCGTCTTTGCTTGCCCGCGTGCAAGGCAGCAGCAACGGCCTCCTAAGGACATTATCTGAACGTCTTGATTGTCATCTCACGAAATACTGGATTGAGGTGACATCAGGCAGGGGTAAATAGTGTAGTTGTTTTTGTTTTGTATATACTAACATAGGTAGTTAATTTCTTTGTAACTAACACAATATGGATCTAGGTCTGAAATAAACATATTTTATTTTATTTTATTTTATTACCTCGTCTACAAGATATTTGTTAAGTACACAAATAAAAGTAACTGTCAATGTCACCATTATTTACTAATATTTCGTATGAATTCCTTTTAGACCAAGATATTTTTGTATACCTTTCCAAATAACTATGGAAAAATATAATACTAATACCTCTGAAAAACACTGTTCCCAATTAGCTAGGCAGGCATCAACATATCATTTTTTGTTAAAGTTTACATTGTGAATATTTTTAGCACAATATAGATTATTATTATTATTTGTTTGTTTTATCTCCAAGGGCATCAGCAGCAATGATATTTGTAAAACATTAAAATAAAATACTAAAACAAAGGCCAATAACCGATGTCCACAAAACTACAAGAACTAGTTACAAAAATAGTATACTGCATGACCATCACAATAATATTAAGTAAGTACAGAAAAAGCTATAAAACAAGAGAAATGACACTAGTTATGATATGCTGGATCGGTTGTATGTATGTGTGCCAGTTCTTCACATGAATATTTGTCCTTACCGGGATTCTAACCCAGGACCACTCAATAGGCAGTTGCACCACTGCACGAAGCGTGTCATGTAATTGGTTATCTTACCCTGAAGCTCATAGACCACCTCACGCGGCTGCAGCAGCTCGGGGCCCAGCTCCAGCTCCTCCTTCAGCACATGGTTCTCGGAGAACGCCGGCTGCTCGACCTCTGTCTCGCTGGGGCCGTCGTCACTGTCCCACTTTGGCTCGAATTTGACGGGCAGCTCCTCCTTTAGCACATGGTTCTCGTAGAACGCCGGCTGCTCGACTTCTGTCTCGCTGGGGCCGTCGTCACTGTCCCACTTTGGCTCGAGTTTCACAGGCACTACCTCAAAGCCGTCCAGCGACATCCTTGGCAGCTAGACTGACGCTTCAAATATGCTAGACTAGATTATTGAAGATCTCATAAATTAAAATGTAGTGAGTTTTACACTACCGAAAATTCCAAATCCAAACCAAAATAATGCAACTTCACAAAACGGCTTGTGCTTGTCAATCTGACACTGACAAACAGATTAAAAATATTTTTTACGTTCGGATACCCACCTCAAAATTAGTCGTGTAATAAAAGGTGAGCGCACACTTTGTCTTATACAGTTTCATGCGAAGAATACTTACTGGCCAGCACCGCGTCGCATCGCTAAAGCATAGAAGCGTCATGTCCACACACGGTCAGAAATAAATTATAGTACGGCTCTTCCTAGGTGAATTTTTCGCTTCGAGCCCTAATCTTTCAAACAATGGCCATTGTATCTATTATCGCAAAGCCGCTAGCTACCGAGTTTGCCACGTCACGTGCCACTATAACATTCATATGAAAAACAAACGGTATCGTGATAGTATTAAGGTTCAAATTTAATGTCACTGATATAGGACGATAGATCACCCCGAAGCAATACGCCACTCACATTATTTTGATACATAGTGTGGTGTTAAAAATGAAACACGGTTATTTATGATAAAGCGTATATAATGACGGCCGATCTGAGCCAATTGATCAAAATTCAATCGCTGTGAGTAGATTTGATAAATATCTAGATATTTTTTGTCCACTATTCGCGAAGTTAAGCGGATACGTCAGAGTAGAGAGGCACTTCGTCAACTTTACCTCGCCTCGGGCGTCTGTGGCTGCACTACTCGGCTGACTTCGCATCGCGTTGATAGCAATTTTTCATTAAAATAATTAAGCATTAGAAGCATACTCAAAATATTTTAGCTTTAAAATACTGTGGTAATTAATTAAATTGTGGTTATTAATTAAATTGTGATTATTTTGTTTTATGTCTGATAAATTGTGAATGTAGTGTCACACTTCTTACATCTGTCAAGTACCTACTTCGCAGAGAAACTTCGCGAGTAGTATGGAGCCGCGGCCGCTATGATAAGTATCTAGATTTTTTTTGTCGATTGTTTTTAAAAAAAAAACTAAATGGCAGCAATATACCTAAACTTACCTAAAAATAAATAGTTGGTAAATTTATTACAATTAAGTTAAAACTTTCGTGAAACAGAAACGTCCCGATATGTTTCGAACTCGTATGGAGCTCTTCCTCAGGGACTGCTACCCATACACCGGCGCGGTAACTTCGTCACTGATTCTTTGATGCTCCGCTCTAATAGCGGGCGACGACGGCGCAGGGGCAGGGGGAGGCCTGGGGTGCTTGCAAGAATGTTGCAAGCCTACAACTAGTCCGTCTGGCATTCCAACGTCACTTTTGTCATTCAGACATTACGCACGCTTGACTAAGATTCGCCGCCGGAACATGTGCGATTGGCAACGAGACATTGGCAGTAATGGTCGCTTAACTGTGACCGTTTGCCATTTTTTAATAAATAGAATAGAATAAACATGTCGCGCCGTTCACTGACGATTTTACGTCAGTCTAAACCGCTTAAGTAATATAATTACATTTACAGTTTTAAGTTTTGTTTCAAACTAGCTACGCCCCGCGGTGCTACCCGCTCATCCCACTTACTTACTCCGATGGCTCAGTGATCCAAAGTGAGTCTTGGCCTCCGATAAGAGGTTCGACCACTCCTGACGATTTGTCTCTAGCCAGTTATCGGCGTTCAACTCCGCCAGATCCGCGTCCACTGCATCTCCCCAGCGATATCTGGGGCGGCCGACGATAACACTAAATTCTTATGGAATAAAAAAGTGTGTGTGTCAGCTCCGACGCACGACTGGAGTTTACTCTTCAGGCCAGGTGCGCACCGCGATATTAGTCGCGCGATAATTTAGTCGCAGAAATAACCGTACTTATGGGTTTATGAAAGTCGTGGTGCGCGCACTCTCATATAAATCCATATCTTGCATTTATGCGACAAAATTATCGCGCGACTAAAATCGTGGTGCGCGCCTGGCCTTAAGAACGATTATAAAATATATACTCAATACGTTTATTGCACATAATGATTATACAGGTGGAAGACCGATCTAAATGGGTCAACCTGTATAATATCGGCTGACAACCAAAACTCACCAATAAACAAATATCTATAGTATAGGATCCCGATATAAAACGACCTTCACCGAGATGTTTATTTGATGAGATGTATTTTATATTTAATTTAATATGTCAATAAATATATTGCATATGGGTTGCCTAACAAATTTTAGTCCAGGGTATGTTTATTTAAAAATTAAAAAATATATATATATTTCACCGGTTGATTATTAGATAAATTCATAATAAAATAATCTTTAATTTTATTTGATTTCAATTCAATAATCAGACTTTTGCAAAATGCTAGTAGGTATAGATTTACCTGTTTATACCTGGCTACCCGATAGTTGTGACGGGAAAAGAATAGGCAACCTAACGTTTGCATATTCTATGGGCTTCATACTTTCGATTGGTATAGAATTTATCTAATATTAATCAAACCGGTGAAATGTTTAAAACATTTTTTATTATTATTAATTAAACATACCCTGGACTAAAATTTGTTGGGCAACCCATATGCAATATATTTATTGACATATTAAATTAAATATAAAATACATTCCATCAAATAAACATCTCGGTGAAGGACATTTTATATCGGGATCTTAGTCTATAACGCTTAACGCATAACCTGCTAAATTAAGAAGTCGTATTTTTACCCCGATCGTATACTGAGATACGACTTTTTAAATTAGCACGGCAGATACGTTCTTTTTTATACCCCATATTTTTCATACCCCGGGCTTATATATATGAAAATCGATTCTTAAGGAGTAAACTCCAAAAAGTACCCTACCCAAGTAGAATTTTACTCCATTTAAGAGTACACATTTAGTTCCCAGGTGTACCTAAAGCATTATTACAGTTCACTCGTGATGTATAAGCTGCATTATTGCGATAAATTACACCTACACCTGTCTAAGGGACTTATAGGAGTGTAGAGTTATAATTTTATACGTTTGTTGGTGTTATAATACCCTAACAATTATCCTTTAGTCAGCCGTCTGACTAAGAGCATTATAGGAGGGTAGAGATACGGCAACCGCTGTTTAACGGCCTACTTGTGCGATGTTATAGAGCTAGCATTTTAATAGAACACACGTGGTCATTTATAAAGCCAAAGGCTGTTATGTTTACTTGTTTTAGACTGTTATACAGCTAGTAGCTGTAGTAGGACTTGTTTGTGATCATTAAAATAACCTTTTTTTACTATCTGTACAGAAGTGTTTAAATGGTTCGCATGTGCACTGTAGGCTGTTAAAAGGACTACTGTGAACCTATATACGCTCAACCGCATTAAATTGGAGTTATAACAGTTCACATAGCGGTATTTCATTTCCACCATTTTGTTCTAACCTAAAATATTTACCAAATATAAATCTCAAAAATTATCATGCAGATATCACAAAATACGCAGATAGAGCGATTGAGTTTTGGTTTCATGTTATAATTAATTACCGTAGTATAATTATAATGCCAATATAATATCAAAAACTGAAAATTGTAGATTTCCTCTCAGCCAGTTTTAAATATTTTAAAATGAATATCGCGTTTTTACAGAGGCGCGTGAATATTTTAGCTGTAAATATGTATACATTTCACGATAAAGTTGCATTCCCATGGCATTAACATTAGCAAGTCTTTGAAACAGGTACTTAATACCGCGTGTTATCATAAATTTTTATCCAAATATCCGCCGGAGTTAATCTTTTCTGGATGGCACACACAAAACCAAAATCAATTGTGAATAATTATAAAATGAAGAAATAATTTAGGACACACGTGAATTTTAGGTAGCACTGGAGTACTTTTGTCGGATTTTATAACTGTGAAGGCTGTGTATTTAGCCACTTGTTACTCTTTATTACGCTCATGTACATTGTATGGATCACACTGCGTCCCATATAGTGCCGCAAGTCAGCCTTAAGTCCGATGTTACTACTTAAACTGCTATTATAATGCTATTATACTGCTAATGTACAGCCATAGTGAACTTAAGGCTGTCTAATTTGTGCCCAAACTGGTTCTATAAGAGCGTTATAGCAAGCTATACAGCTCTTATACAGCTGACTTACACAGCTTGTGGAGTACATGTGAACGACTAGACATCTTATATAGAACCCCGAATGCTACTTGGGTATGTATTAACTACTATGTACTAACATATCAAATTTCATGAAACTCGGTTCAGCGGTTATTGACTCCTCATACCTGCACGCTTCAAAATCATCGCATTAAGGGGCTGCCCCTTTTCACGATATTAAGGGTTGATATCCGGGATAAAAAATCCTATGTCCTTCCCCGGCGTTCAGACTTTGTTCATAGTAGTTTCATCTATATTGGTCTGTTATCAGATCTCAAAAAACCAAGCCCCTAAGCCCTGACTACTAACCAAACGTTACACCTTGGTATAAAAAGTAAAGTTTAATAGATCTGTTGCATGTTGTAACATGACGGGTTATGTGTCTTGCAGACAGGCACAAAACAAATAAAACAGCATGTATCCAATAATGAACTATATTAAAACAACGTTTTTCGGACGACTCATTACGTTCACGAACTGTAAACTACGGAAAAGAAGTACTCGTACTACAAGACATCACATTTCCATTATACATATACAAATATCATGTAAAATTAAAACATGTAAAAAAATATTGAAATGATAAACTGTAGTTATTAACTTATAAAAATTATTCATTCTTTAATTAATAATTCAAATTGTAATTTACCTTACCTACAAGACTCGCCATGACGTCCTACAATGAAAACCATACCAAATGTATGACGTCTACTTGACACGTCCGACACGTCGAGGTCAATAAATAAACCGTGCAAGTATTTGTCCGCCCCCTGATAGCAAACAGACAGAGAGTGTCACACTGATAGAATTCCTTATGTCTAAGTCCGCCATTTGTAGGTACACACTTTTTTTGTGCAATAATGTTTAAGACTGCGCCGAGCGAAATGTGAAAAAATAGGCAGTTACCGTTAAGTAGATAACGTCAACACTAGTTGTTTAATCCATTTCTAAACTATATATTTAGCACTTCGAAGAATGTGTCAACAACTTTTCCGTGGAAAAATTATAAGATTATAATATTTTACCCTAAAGAAATAAGTAAAGTTGGACGAAAATTGTAAGATCGTAAGCAGGCGTTAAGTGCTTTTTTATACTTTAACAATGGAAATCTATTTTGATTTCAGTTCAAAGAATATGAATGTTTACGTTACAACTTGTCCGCAGCAAATATTTCAATTATTGTTTGGTATTAGGTCCAGACTTATCAAAAAGTGCTTTTAATTCTCCATACATTTTTACTATGGCGGCCGTGCGCCGATCACGCATTCTCCGCGCTCTATGGTTCAGTCGCTAACGCTCGGCGCCCTCTTAAATAAATGAATAAGTAGCAAATTCAACGAACATTTTACAAAGTCAAAAAAACGGTACATTTCCTTACGAATGCTGAAAGAGGGTCGAAAAACCAAGCAAAATCTACATTCTTCACCGAGTGAGCAAAGGGTCTCAGTTTCAGCTTCGTCAAAATTCCTTTCGTATGTCCGGATTTCCGGCTGTCCGGCTGATGAACCGGTTGCAAATTTTCGAAGTTTATGTAATTAATGAACCTACTCATAACATTTCATGAAAATCGGTAGAGTAACGCGACCTCTAGGCGAGAACAGCCGGACATCCAAAAATCCAAACATACATTCTGGACATATGAAAGAAGTGTTGACGAAGCAGACAAGCAGACACTTCGCTCGCTTGGTCCCGGACCATTATAATACATATCATTCATTTATGTAAATTGTACCATTGATACAAAAGCACAAAGAAAATTTGAAATGCATAATTAATCTAAGTAACCCAGAGGTACCGGGTTCGACTCCCGGCCTCGTCCGCCAGGTTATACGTTTAACATTTTCTTTGTGCTTTGATCTTTGTATCAATGATACAAATATATTTAAAAAAATGCGAATACCCTTGAAATGGCGACAAACGTTTCACCGAATGCTTCATTTCGTCGAATTTTCATTTCGTCGACAAATTTTTACTCGTAAGGGTCAGCTCACACCGAGACGCGACGCGACGCGACGATACTGGAAGAGGCCAGTGATTACGCGCTGCGCGGCGCGCCGCCGCGAGACGCATCGCAATGTAGCGAGGTAAATCGTAAAATCGTTGGCAGCGCAACGCCTCGCTGCGCAGCGAGACGCCGCGCGGTGTAGCGGAACGTGTCTACTCGCCGCGTGCCGTGCACCCGCCCCGCTGCGCCCAACCACCCCGCAGTCTACCTATTGCAAGCGGCGGCCTCAGGCTGCGCCTCGCGGCGTCGCGCGGCTTCGCGAGGCGCAGCGCCGCTCTTACACGCCGCGCGTACCGGCAATGCACCGCTGCGTCGCGATGCGTCGCTCTACGCCGCGAGGCATCTCGAGGCGCAGCGCTGCGTGGCGCAACGTATTTTGAATTCTCACGATGAAATGTGTCCCTTTTAATGTAGTAAATAAAGTATAATTTTGAGTCGCTCTATTGAAATGTGCGCGCAGCGTCGCGTCTCGGTGTGAGCTGACCCTAAGTCATAAATTTTTCAGACATTTTGTAAATTATAACCTTTAGATTAGGTTAGGTTAGGTTTGTGTTATAACATTCAAAAATATTTTATGGTATCAGAAAAAAAATGCTTTCGATGAAATGAAAATTCGACGAAACGTTTGTCGACATTTCAAGGGTAAACCAAAAAAATGTGATGCACCCACATAAAAATTATGAGACAACATGTTTCATATATATTTTTTAAAAGGTAGCGGGACTATAACTACCGGAATCCCACCTTGTAGCACCGTTCGTGCCGATCACTGCTATCACACTTCCAAGAACAAGCGTTCGGCGGACGGCTGCACACAACTAACGCGGTTACTGGGACTACTACAAGATTGAAATAATAACTACTAAGTTGACTTGTGGTGTTTTATATGACATCTTAAATGGTTTCCAGTAGCACCCCTGTAACTGCAAACGCTGCAACCGAATGGCTATTGGCCGGAGCGCCGGGACATTACGTGAGACTTCAGAGAACCTGATTGAGTAGTCTTGTAGTCACAGATGTTGCACTCGAAAGGCTTCTCGCCAGTGTGTGTTCTCTGGTGAGTTTTTAAGTTACTGTTTGTGCTAAATGCTGAACTACACTGAGTACATTTGTAAGGCTTCTCGCCAGTGTGTGTTCTAAGGTGTCTTTTTAAATGAGTGCTACTGGTAAACGCGGAACTACACCGACTACATTTAAAAGGCTTCTCGCCAGTGTGTGTTCTAAGATGAATTCGTAATCTACTGCTTTCAGGAAACGCCGAGCTACAATGACTACATTTGAAAGGCTTCTCGCCAGTGTGTGTTCTCTGGTGAGTTTTTAAGTAACTGTTTGTGCTAAATGCTGAACTACACTGAGTACATTTGAAAGGCTTCTCGCCAGTGTGTGTTATAAGGTGTCTTTTTAAATGAGTGCTACTGGTAAACGCGGAACTACACCGACTACATTTAAAAGGCTTCTCGCCAGTGTGTGTTCTAAGGTGAATTCGTAATTTACTGCTATCAGGAAACGCCGAGCTACAATGACTACATTTGAAAGGCTTCTCGCCAGTGTGTGTTCTAAGGTGTCTTTGTAAATCACTGCTTTTGGTAAACGCGGAATAACACCGACTACATTTGAAAGGCTTCTCGCCAGTGTGTGTTCTAAGGTGTCTTTTTAAATGAGTGCTACTGGTAAACGCGGAACTACACCGACAACATTTAAAAGGCTTCTCGCCAGTGTAACACACACTGGCGGTGAATTCGTAATTTACTGCTATCAGGAAACGCCGAGTTACAATGACTACATTTGAAAGGCTTCTCGCCAGTGTGTGTTCTAAGGTGTCTTTGTAAATCACTGTTTTGGCCAAATGCGGAACTACACTGACTACATTTGAAAGACTTTTCGCCAGTGTGAGTCTTTATATGATACTGTAGCTTTTGAGCACATTTCGTTGCATACTCACATGCGTCGCAAGCAAAGTATTTAACGCCATGTCGGCCATTCTCATGCTCCAGTAGAAGCAACTTTGTATCAAATATACAGTGACAGGTTGTACACGTGAAGACCTTGTGGGTTCTGTGACTCGTACTAGCGTTCATCAGCACGTGAGTGTTTATTTTCTCAAAATTAGACCGAATTTTGAAGTCCTTGCCGTATTTCTCTCTTTTAAAGTTAGTTTCTGCAGTCAAAGTATTTATTTTACTTGACGGGCTACTGACAGCAGGCGTTTCAAGAGATCCCTCTTGTATACCAATGTTACAAGGCAAATCATCTTTTGAGGCCGCAGAAGGCTCTTGAATCTTTTCTGTAGAAATATGCTTAGTAATGCTTTCGCTAGGTTTTACTTTTTTCTCCTCAACTGGAGCTTTGGATTTATTTGGTTTCGCTGATTGGGGTTTCTTTGCTGAAAATAAACGAGCTTGACCTGAAATATAAATATTTATTAATTCTGTCCGATTTCAGATTAGGCAACCACACTACGTGATGAATAGATGAGAAAGACTTGTTTTTCTTCAATTTCCCTAGCCTCATCACCATTATAGTATTTGTAACTAATATACAAAATATTATTACTAGTAGAATAGATCTTCCGAAGAAATTAACTATATAAGTTTGTTGCTTTTGAGCATCCTGCATGAAGGAAGACGGAATGAAGGTACACGGCAAATTAGACTCAATCGGGATATGCAACCTCATTACATTACATTGCAAAATAACTCATTTCATTGAGTTTCTTTGAAAATAAGGTCACTATACTGACATTCAACCGTAAAAAATACTAAAAAATTAAGTCTACAAGGTGCATCTGTCCTGTGAGAGTGAGACAACAGTTCTCGTAGATTCTTTGATGCCGTATTTATTATTTTATTCCCGGTACAGAATTTCTCAAGGACGACAGGATTATGAGATAGTAGACGCCGACAAGTTGCGCGTAGAAGATCATCTTAGGATAAATAAATACGCCTAGAACAGGAGACTCCATATAACTAACTGATTTGCGAAAGATGACGTCGTTTTGGTTTTATGAGTGCGTGTCTACGAACCAATCATAGAGACGTTATGCTTGTGACATTGTCGTTATGACAGATTTGCACACGCGTAGTTCCGTCCACGTACGGCTTAGTTTCGTCCAGTTAGCGGGCAAGTGCTGACTCCCTAGTTCTAAGCGTATTTATTCTAAGCTACATACATACATAAAATCACGCTTTTTTCCCAACGGGGTAGGCAGAGACCACATCATTCCACCAGCTACGGTCCTGACATACCTACATCTTTAGCTTCATTAACATTCATTAATATACTCATGCATGCTCGTCGGTTTAAAGTACTCTTGACTTGCCCTTTTTAGGGTTCCGTAGCCAAATGGCAAAAAACGGAACCCTTATAGATTCGTCATGTCTGTCTGTCCGTCCGTATGTCACAGCCATTTTTTTCCGAAACTATAAGAGCTATACTGTTACCCCCCCCCCCCCCCTCTAACTTCTAAAATAAGAAAATGAAAAATCTAAAAAAAACATATGATGTTTTATTACTATAAAAACTACCAACGAAAATTGTTTTGAACGAGATCTAGTAAGTAGTTTTTTAATACCTAACTTTGCACCTAATTTTTATGGGGCGCTATACATACCAGGTGCAAACTTAACTTAACCACTTAGGGATGGAAAGTGTTTGTACGGAACCCTCGGTTCGCGAGTCCGACTCGCACGTGGCCGGTTTTTTTTCAGATAGTCTCCAAACTGATCAAGAAACATTCCTTTTCCAACATTTCCATTCACATTCACCTTGTAGATTTGTTTCGTGAATCTCTTCTTTCATGCATCCTCTCTACATGCCCAAACCAATCCCTTTCTCAATTCTAGTGACTACATCGTCGTTCACACCACAGCATTCCCTTATTACACTATTTCTTATTCTAAGCTAGTCAATTGTAAAAAAAAATTGGGCAAGTGCGAGCCCGACTCGCGCATGAAGGGTTCCGTACCTATACATATATATAATCTATAACAAGTTTGTTGTATGGGAGCCCCCTTAAATATTTATTTTATTTTATTTTTAGTATTTGTTGTTATAGCGGCAATAGAAATACATCATCTGTGAAAATTTCAACTGTCTAGCTATCACCGTTGTTGAGATACAGCCTGGTGACAGACGGACGGACGGACGGACGGACGGACAGCGAAGTCTCAGTAATAGGGTCCCGTTTTTACCCTTTGGGTACGGAACCCTAAAAACTACCTATTGTAAGATTTAATATTAAAATACTCTGTTCATGAATGGATTATAAGTTACTTACTTCTGATTTCATTTTTTGTTGAATTGATTTCTATGTGTGTCTGATTGTCTTCATCCCGGTCATTGAATAGAAATTTGTATGTCCGAAGGCCGATTGTGTATTTCCGCATCTTCAGGTCTATGAACAGACGCTCCAGCACAACACAACACCTCCCGCCTGGCATGTGCGAATCAGCGTCTTTCTTTTCTTTCTTCAGTGCTGCAACACAATGTTGAGATATAAATATTTACCCACATACAAATTGATCTAGCACCTAAACTAAGCAATTGGGAACATTACAGTTTCCAAAGTTATTCATAGATACATTTCCACAAGTATACATTATTTGGTCTCGGAATCTACGAATGATTTATTTTGAAGTTGTATAGTTTTTTAGATATCAGTTTTTAAGTCTTTTTGAATTATCAGTTTTAAAGTGAGGTTTCAATTGTGTAAATTCCAAAGGTATACAACATTACCTTCATCTACAAGAAAATAGTAAGGCAAATAAAAAAAATAACTGTCACTGTCACGGCTTATTTTCCTTATTAATTCCTTGTAGACCAAGATAATGTTATATGCCTTCAGTATGTGACCAAATATAAAATAGATGTTTAAAATAATGATTTCATAAAACTAATTTTACAATTTTAAGCTGAATTGTAATTTGATATTGGGTGTATACCTGTGAATAGAGAACATTTATTATTACATTATATTATATAATAATAATGGCTTTTTAAATGCACAGTACCTCCATAACCGCGAGGTGTGCAGTCTTAGGGAGTATTTCCTATACAACGAGTGTGGGATTCATCGCGATTTAGTAGCAGTTGACAAAGGCCTCACCTCTCTCTCCTTAGCAAACGAGAACTGGCGCAGACCAAAGGTGCTTACCACCGCTTACCGCAGGGCCGTATGGAAGAGCAAGGAGCTACACGGGCGGTTCTACAAGGCCCTTACGGGGCCCGATGTAGATCTGCTCGCGTCGGTGAACTGGCTACGCTTCGGTGATCTCTTCGGGGAAACCGAAGGTTTTGTCTATGCAATTGCGGATGAAGTAATGATGACGAACAATTATCGGGGATATATCCTGAAGGACGGTACGGTAGACATTTGTCGGGCATGCCGCCGTCCCGGTGAGTCATTCAGGCATATAGTCTCCGGTTGTTCTCATCTTGCTAACGGCGAGTACTTGCACAGACATAACCAATTAGCCAGGATTATTCACCAGCAACTTGCTCTTCGATACGGTCTTGTGGGGTCTGAGGTGCCGTACTATAAGTACGCACCGATGCCAGTTCTTGAGAATGGTCATGCCACGCTCTATTGGGATCGATCTATCATCACGGACAGTACTATTGTAGCCAATAAGCCTGATATCGTGTTGGTAGATCGATCCAAGCGCCAGGCAGTGCTCGTCGACATTACCATCCCCCATGACGAGAACCTCGTGTAGGTCGAGAAGGACAAACTCAGCAAGTACCTTGACTTGGCTCACGAGGTGACCGCCATGTGGGTTGTTGACTCGACGATCATTGTCCCGATAGTCGTTTCGGCGAACGGTCTTATAGCGAAGTGTTTCGACAAACATCTTAAGAGACTCTCGCTAGATGGCTGGAACAAGGGCCAAATACAGAAGGCGGTACTCCTGGACACGGCACGCATCGTCAGGAGGTTTCTCTCTCTGCAGCCCGACACCACCGGTAGCCTGGGCCCTGCCCCGCTGCCGGCGGCACCCTAGGTTAGGTATTTTTTATAATGTATTTATATTTTGTAATTTCTATATTGTATTTTACTTTTTATATAAATGTATTGTAAAGAAACCTATCCTAAGAAACATGAGTAAATGAGTGAATAATAATAGCCTTTTATTCCTAAACATAGGGTTACAAGAAGTCCCTAAGTTCGGTGAGCCTTTTGGCATAGGCCTCCTCCAATTAATTCCAATGGGTCCTGTCTCTTGCTACTCTCAACCAGAATGGTCCCGCTGTCTGTTTCAAGTCATCTTCCCATCTCCTCACTTGACGACCCCTACTTCTTTTACCGACTCTTGGTTGCCAGAGGGTGACTTGCTTGCTCCATTTGTTAATCGGGTGGCGTAGCATATGTCCAGTCCATCTCCATTTTTGGACGTCAATCCGGGTAAGAATGTCTGTTAGTTTTGTTCTTGTTCTTATGTGTACGTTCCTGACTCTGTCTTTGATTTTTAACCCTAGCATGCTTCTTCCCATGGCACGTTCGCATTTTGCTAGCCTTTCCCTGTGATGAAGTGTTGTTGACCAAGTTTCACAGCCATAAGTAAGAACTGGTAGTATACAGGTCTCGAATGTTTTCTTTTTTATGTGATTGCCTAGATCCTTACTTTTCACTATTTCCTTCAGTGACCAGTATTATCTCCATCTTTGGGCTATTCGCCTGTTTATTTCCTTTGTCGTTTCATCTGAAGGGGATATTATCTGTCCTAACAAACTATATTCTTTGTATATAAAGGTGTATTGTATTGTGTTAATCTATCGTTTTCAACAACTTTGCACTATCATTTTCATGATTATTTTTAATTTACCCTCTACCCTAAGGTTGTCTGGAAGAGATCGCTTTTTATCGATAAGACCGCCTGTTGTTACCATTTGTAATGCATTTTTTTATTTATTTTGTTATTTTATTTTTACTTTGTGGTGCACAATAAAGAGTACTATTATTATTATTATTATTATTTCCTTTATTAATTTGAATTCTTAAGTTATTATTATTATTCTTTGACAAATTCAATCTTGTTGCCATTTATCATAACATCTATATCCCTTGAGTTTGTCATCAGCTTTATTTTACTGGTATTGATTTCCAGACCAAATTCTCTACTTTTATTTGCTAGGCTCTGCATCATTTGTTCTATTACTGCTGGATCCTCTTCGAGAAGCACCAGATCATCGGCAAATCTTAGGTGGTTTAGGCGAGCTCCATTAATGTTCAGACCTAAGTGGTCCCAGTTTAGCTGTCTAAAGATGTGCTCGAGTACGGCGTTAAATAGCGTAGGGGAGAGAGGACGCCCTTTTTGATAGGAAATGATTCTCCTGTTGATTCTAGTTTAATACTGGCCTTGCTAGATTTGTATATACTCTTAATTATTTCTATACAGTTGCTCTGGACCCCTTGTTGTTCGAGGCTCCGCCATATGTATTGATGCCTGAGGCTGTCGAATGCCTTTGAGTAATCTATAAATGCCAAGTAGATTTGTTTATTGTATTCGTTATACTTCTGTATCAACTGCTTTATTATGTGAATGTGATCTATTGTGCTAAAGTCTTTTCTGAATACTGCCTACTCTACGGGTTGGCTTTCATTTAGTGTTAATGATATTCTTTCCAGGATCACTTTAGCAAATACTTTATATATGTTTGATATTACAGAAATTGGCTTATAGTTCCCAATCTCGTCTCTAGGGCCTTTTTTATGTACTAGAATTATGTGACACTCAGTCCATTCTCCTGGAATTTGCCTTGTTTGTAAGATTTCATTGAAAAGTTATGCCAGCACAGGACTAATTTCCTCTAAGGTTCCCTTGAGCATTTCATTTGGTATCTTGTCCGGCCTTGGGGCTTTCTCGAGCTTTTGTACTAATAACAATATTATATTATATTATATGACAAAAAAATTAACTAGTCATAGATTCTGAATCAAAATAACATATAATATCAGGAAAAATATAATATGAATAACTCTGAAAAGCATAATGGTCCAAGTAGCTAAGCAGGCATCTAGATTACTGCTTACTACTTTTTGCACAGTAAAGAATACAATACAATACAACAACACTTTATTGCACACCAACAAGAAATATAAAACATTACAATACCATACTAAAACAGAAGCCAATAACCAATGTCCACAAAACTACAATTACAGATCAAGCAATAAAACAAGAGAAATGACACAAGTTATGAGTCTCTGAGGTGCCACACCATAATAATATTATATTTGTCTATTTTTTAATTTTTTTTTATCATTTCTGTCACAGCCTTTAAATAAATAAGATGTATGGTAATCCCAGTCCCAAATAAATGTATTTCTTTCATTCTTTCTTTCTTTTTTTATGATATGCTAGATTGGTTGTATGTGCGCAAGTTCTTCACATTAATATTTGTCCCGCCTGGATTCGAACCCAGAACCACCGGCAGTTGTACCACTGCTTGGTAATTCGCATCATGTAATTGGTTATCTTACCCTGAAGCTCATAGACCACCTCACGCGGCTGCAGCAGCACGGGGCCCAGCTCCAGCTCCTCCTTCAGCACATGGTTCTCGTAGAACGCCGGCTGGTCTACCTCTGTCTCGCTGGGGCCGTTGTCACTGTCCCACTTTGGCTCGAGTTTCACAGACACTGCCTCCACACCCTCCCGCGACATCCTTGGTGGCAAGACTGACACGCCTCAAATATGCTAGACACACAATGACCAGGCTTTCTACCAGTATTATTGAAGATCTCATAAATTAAAATGTAGTGACTTTTAAACTACCACTCGTCAGTATTTAGACACCTTTTATGCATTTCTATAGGAGTGTATAAAAAGTACTATCAGAATTCAGAACTATAGTGCCAATTCGTCATTAAATTTTAACACAAACTCCCATACAAACAAACTAACAATCACAACATTTTTTTTTTTCTCTGTGGCTTTCACTTCTTGCTGGGTTAGCAAGATGTATTTTGCCAATGTCGACGTGAAGACATATCAGTATCACACGATAGGAGAATGGTCGGTATTTATACTTTCGTGTTTTTGTGGGAGGATAGGTGTGGAACCTAAGTGCCGAACCAAAATAATGCAACTTCACGAGACAGCTTGTCAATCTGACACTGACAAGCGGTTTAAAAATATTGGTTACGTTCGGATACCCACCTCAAAATTAGTCGCATAATAAAAGGTGAGCGCACACTTTGTCTGATACAGTTTCATGCGAAGAATACTTACTGGCCAGCACCGCGTCGCATCGCTGGTTGTCCACACACGGTCAGAAATAAATTAATGATGGCTGATCTGAGCAAATTGATCAAAATTAGAGTGAGTGAGTGTTTGCTGTTCGTTAGTATGCTTAGAACTCGAGAACGGCTGAACCGATTTGGCTAATTTTGGTCTTGAAATATTCGTGAAAGTCCAGGGAAGGCTTGAAAGGTGAGAATAATGGAGAATATGCTAGGAAATATACGAAAAACAAGAATTTAATTTTCTCATACAAAATTACGATAAGCTGTCAAACATATAAAAATAAAAAATAAAAATTAAAATTTGTTTATTACCAAAAAGAACACAAGTATTTCAGTACAGTAAATAATACACAAAATTACGATAAGATCTTAGCTGTCAAACATATAAAAATAAAAAATAAAAATAAAAATTTGTTTATTACCAAAAAGAACACAAGTATTTCAGTACAGTAAATAATACACAAATGTAGGTACAATTTGCATAACAAAAAAAAATAACACATGTTTAATAGTTAATGCACATTTTTGGTAATGGGTACCAGTCTCAGCATGTGCTAGGCTAGAACCATGCTAGAACCCCAGCGCTGATTTTCAGACTGGCCCCTTTGACAGGGTTGGCGTAACACTACGCTACAAACACGAAAAGAAAATTAAATTAAATATTGAAATATATATACTTATTATAATTTTTTTGTGGTGTTGAAAATTGTCCAGTGTAGGTGAAGTGTGTAGGTACGGATAGTTATGTATTTGTGTGTCTAGGTATATATGTGTGTATGTTGTGTGTGTTTTATACGAGTATATAATCTGTATAAATGTATACTCATTTTGAATACGTTTTTAAAATGATATATATATGAATATACTTTAATTTATATTTTAATTTTAATGAGTAGATTTGATAAATATCTACATATTTTTTGTCCACTATTCGCGAAGTTGACCGAAGTTAAGCGAATACGTCAGAGTAGAGAGCACTTGCGTACTTATATTTTTTGGTAGAGAGGCACTTCGTTTTACTTCGTCAACTTTACCTCGCCTCGGGCGTCTGTGGCTGCACTACTCGGTTGACTTCGCATCGCGTTGGTAGCAATTTTCGTGAGACATCCATATCCATACTATATGTATACTATACTATATTACTATACATACTATACTATATATACTATATCCATACTAATATTATAAATGCGAAAGTGTGTCTGTCTGTCTGTTACCTCTTCACGCTTAAACCGCTGAACCGATTTTGATGAAATTTGGCATGGATATAGTTTAAGATCCGAGGAAGGACATAGGATAGTTTTCATCCTGGAAATTATACCTAAAAATATTGAAAAGTGAGTGAACACTTCTGTTGGGATGCGGTGACCCTGTAAGAAAAGTAATTATTAGACCAAAAGCACAATTGCTCTTACATTTGCTTAGGCACTTTTAATAATCCATTTTATAAAGTTCCACGCGTACGTAGTCGCGGGAAAAAGCTAGTAATATTATAAATGCGAAAGTGTGTCTGTCTGTCTGTTACCTCTTCACGCTTAAACCGCTGAACCGATTTAGATGAAATTTGGTATATAGATAGTTTCAGTCCTGGGGAAGGACATAGGATACTTTTCATCCTGAATAAATTTAGTGTTCCCGTGGGATGAGCGGGTAACACCGCGGGGCACAGCTAGTATTTAATAACAATGTATTAAGCGGTTTACACTCAAGTGAAATTGGCAGAAACGTCCCGATATGTTTCGAACTCATATAGAGCTCTTCATCAGGGACTGCTGCCCGTACAGCGGCGCGGTAACTTCGTCACTGATTCTCTGATCGACGCTCCGCTTTAATAGCGCGCGCCGACGACGACGACTCATGAACGTACTAACTGGTGGCTTGTGTCTTCATTATCGGTTTATCTTCACCAAAGGGTGATTGTCGAGTGAAAATGCTTGAACCATTGTAATAAATACCGAAATCGCCATAGATGTGCCCATAATATTTTTATTTATTTACACACACACACCTGTCCTTACAGGGTAACCATGGAATATTTTACAAAATAGACACAAATACAGCCATAGTTAAACAAACACCACACTACACGTTATCTATACTATTTACTATACAGAATAACATAAAACATAGTGTGGCCCTTGTGAATTCGCTCAAAGAACAAAAGAAAAGATCAGATACGTTTGCTACTCGATTGAGAGTGCGAAGCGCTCTGGTAAAGGGTGCTTGGCGCAGCAATTGCGTTCTGGCTTGAGGCTCCGCGAGTTGGCTGGGCCGCCGCCACCCGCCGCCGCCGCCACACGTATTGCTGCGGAACGAACAAACCGACCTCCGCTAGGACTCCTGGGTTGAATACCTTGCCCCGCAATAACTTAATAAAAATATATATTGCTAATCCCAATTCCCTTCTGACTTCTAGTCGATTGTATCCAACCATTCCTAGTAAAAATAACGTCGCTCCAACATAAGTTTATATTTAGACTCATGCGGGCTCCAGATGATTGCATTACATTCTAGGTAATAATAATGCTCGTATTGCATTCATATTATTAAAATCCTGCGATTGGCGCATTATAAAGCCCAGGTTTCTGAAAGCTTTTTTACATACTTCTGGAATTTTTTCGATTCTTCATGGATCTCGTCATCAGATCATCACCGAAATTTTATGGGACCAACTTGGCAATGTCTAAACATGCACCAAAATAGAATAAATGACGGAGTTCTGAGGTAACAAACGTTAAAAAAAATTAAAAAATACAACCGAATTGAGAACCCTCTCCTTTTTTGAAGTCGGCTAAAAAGTAAAGCTTGACCGTTTGATGTGTCGTATCATAGCTTATTATTTATCTTCAATCTACAGCCAGGCACAAAAAAAATAAAACAACATATATACTATAATTAACTATATTAAAACAACGTTCTTCGGACGAGTCATTGCGTTCACGAAATGTAAACTACGGAAAATACTGTAAGACATCACATTTCCAGTACACGCTAATAATAAGCTATCATGAGAAAGTATAACGTGTAAAAATCTATTGAAATTATAAACTGTAGTTATTAACTTATAAAAATTATTCATTCTTTAATTAATAATTCAAATTGTAATTTACCTTACCTACAAGACTCGCCATGACGTCCTACAATGAAAACCATACCAAATGTATGACGTCTACTTGACACGTCCGACACGTCGAGGTCAATAAATAAACCGTGCAAGTATTTGTCCGCCCCCTGATAGCAAACAGACAGACAGTGTCACACTGATAGAATTCCTTATGTCTAAGTCCGCCATTTGTAGGTACACACTTTTTTTGTGCAATAATGTTTAAGACTGCGCCGAGCGAAATGTGAAAAAATAGGCAGTTGCCGTTAAGTAGATAAGTTTTCTACTTAACTTATCTAAGATAACGTCAACACTAGTGGTTTAATCCATTTCTAAACTATATATTTAGCACTTCGAAGAATGTGTCAACAACTTTTCCGTGGAAAAAATATAAGATTATAATATTTTACCCTAAAGAAATAAGTAAAGTTGGACGAAAATTGTAAGATCGTAAGCAGGCGTTAAGTGTTTTTTTATACTTTAACAATGGAAATCTATTTTGATTTCAGTTCAAAAAATATGAATGTTTACGTTACAACTTGTCCGCAGCAAATATTTCAATTATTGTTTGGTATTAAAGGTCCAGACTTATCAAAAAGTGCTTTTAATTCTCCATACATTTTTACTATGGCGGCCGTGCGCCGATCATATACGCATTCCCCGCGCTCTATGGTTCAGTCGCTAACGCTCGGCGCGCTCTTAAATAAATGAATAAGTAGCACACTCAACGAACATTTTACAAAGTCAAAAAAACGGTACATTTTCTTACGAATGCTGAAAGAGGGTCGAAAAACCAAGCAAAATCTACATTCTTCACCGAGTAAGCAAAGGGTCTCAGTTTCAGCTTCGTCAAAATTCCGTCTGTATGTCCGGATTTCCGGCTGTCCGGCTGATGAACCGGTTGCAAATTTTCGAAGTCTATGTAATTAACGAACCTACTCATAACATTTCATGAAAATCGGTAGAGTAATGCGACCTCTAGGCGAGAACAGCCGGACATCCGAACATCCAAACATACATTCTGGACATACGAAAGAAGTGTTGACGAAGCAGACACTTCGCTCGCTTGGTCAAGGACAATTATAATACATATCATTCATTTATGTAAACTGTACCATGATACAAAAATAAAAGCACAAAGAAAATTGGAAATGCGTCATTAATCTAACTAAGTAATCCTGAGGTATAGAATAGAATAGAATAGAATAGAATATTCTTTATTGCACACCTCAACAGGAAATAAATACAAACAAATTCAGATTACAAGTAACATTCAGTAGAGGTAAACAACAGGCAGGAGGTACCGGGTTCGATTCCCCGTATCTTCCGCCAAGTTATAAGTTTCGATTTTTCTTTGTGCTTTGATCTTTGTATCAATGGTACAAATAAATATAGAAAAAAAATGTGATGCACCCACATTAGAAATAATGAGACATTACATGTTTCATATATATATTTTAAAAGGTAGCGTAGCGGGACTATAACTACCGGAATCCCACCTTGTAGCACCGTTCGTGTCGATCACTGCTCTCACGCTTCCTAGAACAAGCGTTCGGTGGACGGCTGCACACAACTAACGGTGTGTGTTCTAAGGTGAGTTTTTAATTTACTGTTTCTGCTAAATGCTGAACTACACTGACTACATTTGAACGGCTTCTCGCCAGTGTGTGTTCTCTGGTGTATTTTTAAGCTACTGTTTGTGCTAAATGCCGAACTACACTGGCTACATTTGAACGGCTTCTCGCCAGTGTGTTTTCTAAGGTGAATTCGTAATTTGCTGCTATCAGGAAACACCGAGCTAGATTGACGACGTTTGAAAGGTTTCTCGCCAGTGTGTGTTCTAAGGTGAATTCGTAATTTGCTGCTTTCAGGAAACGCCAAGCTACAATGACTCCATTTGAAAAGCTTTTCGCCAGTGTGTTTTCTAAGGTGTCTTTGTAAATTACTGCTATTGATAAACGCGGAACTACACCGACGACATTTGAAAGGCTTCTCGCCAGTGTGTGTTCTCTGGTGAGTTTTTAAGTTACTGCTTGTGCTAAATGCCGAACTACACTGACTACATTTGAACGGCTTCTCGCTAGTGTGTGTTCTAAGGTGAATTCGTAATCTACTGTTTTCAGGAAACGCCGAGCTACAATGACTACATTTGAAAGGCTTCTCGCCAGTGTGTGCTCTAAGGTGTCTTCGTAAACTACTGCTTGAGGTAAATGAAGAACTACACCGACTACATTTGAAAGGCTTCTCGCCCGTGTGTATTCTCTGGTGAGTTTTTAAGTTACTGTTTGTGCTAAATGCCGAACTACACCGACTACATTTGAACGGCTTCTCGCTAGTGTGCGTTCTAAGGTGAATTCGTAATCTACTGCTTTCAAGAAACGCCGCGCTACAATGACTACATTTGAAAGGCTTCTCGCCAGTGTGTGCTCTATGGTGTCTTCGTAAACTACTGCTTGTGGTAAATGAAGAACTACACCGACTGAATTTGAAAGGCTTCTCGCCAGTGTGTGTTCTCTGGTGAGTTTTTAAGTTACTGTTTGTGCTAAATGCTGAACTACACTGATTACATTTGAACGGCTTCTCGCTAGTGTGTGTTCTAAGGTGAATTCGTAATTTACTGTTTTCAGGAAACACCGAGCTACAATGACTACATTTGAAAGGCTTCTCGCCAGTGTGAGTCTTTATATGATACTGTAAACGTTGAGGACTTTTTGTTGCATACTCACATGCGTCACAAGCAAAGTATTTAACGCCATGTCGGCCATTCTCATGCTCCAGTAGAAGCAACTTTGTATCAAATGTACAATGACAGGTTGTACACGTGAAGACCTTGTGGGTTCTGTGACTCGTACTAGCGTTCATCAGCACGTGAGTGTTTATTTTCTCAAAATTGGACCGAATTTTGAAGTCCTTGCCGCATTTCTCTCTTTTAAAGTTGGTGTCTGCACTCAAAGTATTTATTTTACTTGACGAGCTCCTGACAGCAGGCGTCTCAAGAGATCCCTCTTGTATACCAATGTTCCAAGGCAAATCATCTTGCGAGGCTGCAGTAGGCTCCTGAATCCTTCCTGTAGAAATATGCTTAGCAATGCTTTCGCTAGGTTTTACTTTTTTCTCCTCAACTGGAGCTTTGGATTTATTTGTTTTCGCTGATTGGGGTTTCTTCGCTGAAAGTAAACGAACTTGACCTGAAATATAAATATGTATTAATTCTGTCCGATTTCAGCTTAGGCAACCATACTCGTACTACGTGATGAATAGATGAGAAAGACTTGTTTTTCTACAATTTCCCTAGCTTCATCTCCATTTGTAACTAATATACAAAATATTATTACAATTAGAATAGATCTTCCGAAGAAATTAACTATATACGTTTGTTGCTTTTGAGCATCCTGTATGAAGGTACACGGTAAATTGGACTCCATCAGGAAATGCAGCCTCATTAGATTACATTGCAAAATAACTCCTTTAATTGAGTTTCGTTAAAAATAAGGTCACTATACTGACGTTCAACCGTAAAAAATACTAAAAAATTAAGTCTACAAGGTGCATCTGTCCTGTGAGAGTGAGACAACAGTTCTCGTAGATTCTTTGATGCCGTATGTATTATTTTATTCCCGGTACAGAATTTCTCAAGGACGACAGGATTATGAGATATTAGAGGCCGACAAGTGGCGCGTAGAAGATCATCTTAGGATAAATAAATACGCCTAGAACAGGAGTCTCCATATAACTAACTGATTTGCGAAAGATGACGTCGTTTTGGTTTTATGAGTGCGTGTCTACGAACCAATCATAGATACGTTTTGCTTGTGACATTGACGTTATGACAGATTTTCACACGCGTAGTTCCGTCCACGTACGGCTTAGTTTCGTCCAGTTAGCGGGCAAGTGCTGACTCCCTAGTTCTAAGCGTATTTACTTATTCTAAGCTACATACATACATAAAATCACGCCTTTTTCCCAACGGGGTAGGCAGAGACCACATCTTTCCACCTGCTACGGTCCTGACATACATCTTTAGCTTCATCAACATTTATTAATATACTCATGCATGCTCGTCGGTTTAAAGTAATCTTGACTTGCCCTTTTTTCCAGATAGTCTCCAAACTGATCAAGAAACATTACTTTTCCAACATTTCCATTCACATTCGCCTTGTAAATTTGTTTCGTGAATCTTCTTTCATGCATCCTCTCTACATGCCCAAACCAACTAAGCATCCCTTTCTCAATTCTTGGGACTACATCGTCGTTCACACCACAGCATTCCCTTATTACACTATTTCTTATTCTAAGATAGTCAATTGTAAAAACTACCTATTTTAAGATTTAATATTGAAATACTCTGTTCATGAATGGATTATAAGTTACTTACTTCTGATTTCATTGTTTGTTGAATTGATTTCTATTTGTGTCTGATTGTCTTCATGCGACTCATTGTATTGAAATTTGTATGTCCGAAGGCCAATTGTGTATTTCCGCATCTTCAGGTCTATGAACAGACGCTCCAGCACAACACAACACCTCCCGCCTGGCATGTGCGAATCAGCGTCTTTCTTTTCTTTCTTCAGTGCTGCAACACAATGTTGAGATATAAATATTTACCAAAACACAAATTGATCTAGCACCTAAACTAAGCAATTGGGAACATTACATTTTCCAAAATTTATTCATAGATACATTTCCACAAGTATACATTATTTGGTCTCGGAATCTATGAATGATTTATTTTGAAGTTGTATAGTTTTTTAGATATCAGTTTTTAAGTCTTTTTGAATTATCAGTTTTAAAGTGAGGTTTCAATTGTGTAAATTCCAAAGGTATACAACATTATTAATTCCTTGTAGACCAAGATAATGTTATATACCTTCAGTATGTGACCAAATATAAAATAGATGTTTAAAAGAATGATTTCATAAAACTAATTTTACAATTTTAAGCTGATTTGTAATTTGATATTGGGTGTATACCTGTGAATAGGGAACATTTATTATTACATTATATTACATAATAATAATGGCTTTTTAAATGCCCAGTACCTCCATAACCGCGAGGTGTGCAGTCTTAGGGAGTATTTCCTATACAACGAGTGTGGGATTCATCGCGATGTAGTAGCAGTTGACAAAGGCCTCACCTCTCTCTCCTTAGCAAACGAGAACTGGCGCAGACCAAAGGTGCTTACCACCGCTTACCGCAGGGCCGTATGGAAGAGCAAGGAGCTACACGGGCGGTTCTACAAGGCCCTTACGGGGCCCGATGTAGATCTGCACGCGTCGGTGAACTGGCTACGCTTCGGTGATCTCTTCGGGGAAACCGAAGGTTTTTTCTGTGCAATTGCGGATGAAGTAATGATGACGAACAATTATCGGGGATATATCCTGAAGGACGGTACGGTAGACATTTGTCGGGCATGCCGCCGTCCCGGTGAGTCAGTCAGGCATATAGTCTCCGGTTGTTCTCATCTTGCTAACTGCGAGTACTTGCACAGATATAACCAAGTAGCCAGGATTATTCACCAGCAACTTGCTCTTCGATACGGTCTTGTGGGGTCTGAGGTGCCGTACTATAAGTACGCACCGATGCCAGTTCTTGAGAATGGTCGTGCCACGCTCTATTGGGATCGATCTATCATCACGGACAGTACTATTGTAGCCAATAAGCCTGATATCGTGTTGGTAGATCGATCCAAGCGCCAGGCAGTGCTCGTCGACATTACCATCCCCCATGACGAGAACCTCGTGTAGGTCGAGAAGGACAAACTCAGCAAGTACCTTGACTTGGCTCACGAGGTGACCGCCATGTGGGTTGTTGACTCGACGATCATTGTCCCGATAGTCGTTTCGGCGAACGGTCTTATAGCGAAGTGTTTCGACAAACATCTTAAGAGACTCTCGCTAGATGGCTGGAACAAGGGCCAAATACAGAAGGCGGTACTCCTGGACACGGCACGCATCGTCAGGAGGTTTCTCTCTCTGCAGCCCGACACCACCGGTAGCCTGGGCCCTGCCCCGCTGCCGGCGGCACCCTAGGTTAGGTATTTTTTATAATGTACTAGCGACCCGCCCCGGCTTCGCACGGGTGCAATGCTGATAAATTATGCATGTATTATACATATAAACCTTCCTCTTGAATCACTCTATCTATTAAAAAAAACCGCATCAAAATCCGTTGCGTAGTTTTAAAGATTTAAGCATACAAAGGGACATAGGGACAGAGAAAGCGACTTTGTTTTATACTATGTAGTGATTTATATTTTGTAATTTCTATATTGTATTTTACTTTTTATATAAATGTATTGTAAAGAAACCTATCCTAAGAAACATGAGTAAATGAGTGAATAATAATAGCCTTTTATTCCTAAACATAGGGTTACAAGAAGTCCCTAAGTTCGGTGTGCCTTTTGGCATAGGCCTCCTCCAATTCCTTCCAATGGGTCCTGTCCCTTGCTACTCTCAACCAGAATGGTCCCGCTGTCTGTTTCAAGTCATCTTCCCATCTCCTCACTTGACGACCCCTACTTCTTTTACCGACTCTTGGTTGCCAGAGGGTGACTTGCTTGCTCCATTTGTTAATCGGGTGGCGTAGCATATGTCCAGTCCATCTCCATTTTTGGACGTCAATCCGGGTAAGAATGTCTGTGAGTTTTGTTCTTGTTCTTATTCAAAAAAATTCAAAAAATTCAAAATTCTTTATTTCATAAAACACACTAGTCTATGATCTAAGGTGATGGAGCCACCCGGTAAGCAAATTACGTTAAATTACGTTATTATAAGTACATGAATAAAAATAAAGAAAGTACTTAGGTACAACACATGATGGCAGGAATGGCTACTTTGACTTTTTTTTTTTTTTTTTTTTTTTTTATATGATGGCAATCGTCTTTTGACATTTCTGCCAGCGTCACGTCGATTTTAAGAATAAATAAAATACGGATTCGCGGTAAATGCCGTAAAATCAGATCAGAGCTGAAAATAAAAACCCAAGTTAGTAAATATTCTTAGCTAACAACACGCACAACTATACATCAAATTAGTGGTTATTCAAACGATACACGAGTTAAGAATATTAAACTAAGTAAATAAAATCTACCTACATTTTAATTTTATTAATAACTAAGAAGTTTGCAAGAAATCTGTAAATAGCTGGATCAAATACCAACAGAGTGGGCATATGGGTAGGTAGTGGAATTTTTTGAGACAACAGCCCAAAATAAAGGTTTGTGTGGTCGAGAAGGGGGCAGGATAAAAATATATGGTTTAAATCTCCCTCGTCCAAACCGCATTCACAGATCGAGGAATCCTGTATCCTGAGTTTAGTTAAGTGAACAGGACAACTGCAATGTCCAATTCTCATGCGTATTATAGAGGAAGTCATCATTTTACTAAGATTAACTTTAGCGAACCAGACCTTTCTCGGAATATTCGGCTGAATCTGTGCATATTTATTCCCTTTAACTTTATTAGAGGACTTCCACCGCGAACTCCAAGAATTTAATAGGTATTTCTTGGGAAGGGATAAAAGATCGTGGACATAGTTTTTGAAAGGTACTTTATCACCGCAAATAACTGCTTCCCTAGCAGTCTTGTCCGCCTTTTCATTACCAGAAATACCTGAGTGGCTTGGGATCCAGGCCAAGACTACTTCATAGCCATTATTGTTACATTGGTTGAGGGCTTCTTTGATTAAAAACACCAGAGGGTTGTGGAGTTTGGCTGAAAAAGGATTGGAGAGTAGGGCTTCTAGGGAGCTACGGGAATCAGAGAAGACTATAGAGCGATTTAGCTTAGCCAGTAGGATATACTCTAAGCATTTTAGGATCCCGAAGCATTCCCCGGTAAATACGGATGACTCCGGAGGACATTTAGCTTTCTGAACTATGTTATATTGTGAATGAAAAGTCCCCACTCCCACACACCCCTGTGGGGACAACTTAGAGGCATCCGAGTATAGTTCATGCCATCCAATCCAGTCTCTTTCAAGTAAGATACGTGTATTGGTATTGGCCTGTGGATCTCCCTTAATGATGTTATAGTCTAGTATTACTCGGGGGCGGAGAGTGACTATGTGATATGGGTGTTCATACATAGGAAGGTTAGGTGCATGATGTGTTGGGTCCTTAATAGGCTTAAAGCGCCGTAGGCTTTCAACCAGACATGGAAGTTTTTTATTCCGCCAAAAATTCGATTCGCGTGTTAATTCTTCCAGTAACTTGATTTTAAGATAGATGGGGTGTGTGGTAAATTGTAGCGATCGAAACAAAAAGCGGTCTGCAAGAAACTGTCGCCGGAAATCAAGTGGAGGATCCAAACACTCTACCTGGAGGGCATTTATGGGGCTTGATCTCATAGCTCCGGACACCAATCGGAGAGCCTTTGACTGAATGAGGTCAAGACCGCGCAGTCCCGCTTTACTGGCCGGTTCCAGTAGAAAAGTGCCATAGTCCAGAACGCTTCTAATGATCGCGTTGTATAGCAATTTTAGTGAGAAAGGGTGGGCCCCCCACCAAACTCCCGACAAGCACCGTAAAATATTGATGTTACGTTCACATTTTGATATAATATGCTCGCAATGGGGTAATCCAGTGAGTTTGGAATCGAGCACTAGCCCTAAGAATTTAAAATGAGGCTTTATGAGGATACAATTGTCGTCAATTGATATTTGTATAGTTGGGATAGCCTTCCTTCTAGAAAAGACAACAACGCTGCTCTTCGAGGAGGACAGTTGCAATCCATGATCTTGTAGCCATATGTTAAGACTAGTTACGGATCTTGAAACCGAAGCTGCTGCATTTTCGATAACTGAATTGCCAAAATAAACCAAGATGTCATCGGCGTATTGTAATACGTTGCAAGGTCCACTGTTTAATTCTAGGTCAAATGTGTAAATGTTAAATAGCAGTGGGCTTAGGACTGATCCCTGCGGTAATCCTTTCCAGACGTATCTAGTCGGTGAAATTTCCTTATCGTTTCCCCTGAAAGTTATGGAGCGTTGGGATAGTAATCGCATTACGAAGTTGCTCAGCCTCACCGGGACTCTCAACTGTTGAAGTTTTCTTCTGAGAGTGGGGAGCTGAACGTTATCGTATGCGGCCGTAATATCAAGGAAGGCTGCCACAACAGATTCGTTTTTAGAAAAAGCAAGCCGAATATCTGTAGTTAAAATGCCCAAGCTATCATTAGTGCTTCTACCCTTTCTAAAACCGAATTGTGATTTGGCTAATAAATCTTGACTCTCTACGAACCATTCCATTCGGTTTTTAACCAAGTGCTCTAAAATTTTTAAAAGGGCCGAGGAAAGGGCGATGGGGCGATACGATCGCGGATCCGAAGGGTCTTTGTTAGTTTTAAGAATGGGAATTATCAATTGTGAGCTCCAGGACCGGGGCACGTGTCCAGAGACGAAAACTATGTTGATTAAATCTAGATAGTATTGGAGAAAATGGTCATTTGCGTTACAGATAAAGGAGTAAGGGATGCCGTCAATGCCGGGTGCTGAATCTTTTACGGAGCTGAGAATATATTTCAGTTCTATAAGTGAGAAAGGAGAGTCTAGAGGGTCTGAGGAGTCAGAGCAATAGTCAGGGTTAATTTCCGAGAGGTTAGGAGCGTATTGGGGGGCGAGGGTATCCATAAACGCTTCCGCCCATTCGCATGACGAGGGGTGAGAACGCGTTGATATGTTTTTGGAACCTCTAAACTTTCGAATATTTCCCCATAAGAAACGAGTAGGGGTGGTTGGGGATATTGACGAGCAAAAAGACTTCCATCCTTCTTGCTTCTTAGTCTGAAGAAGTAATTTTGTTTGAGCGGAAATCCTACTTAGCTCAATAAAGTTTGCCAAGGATAGATTACGTCGGTATTCTTGTTCAGCGCTTTTGCGTTCCCTGATTGCATTAGTGCACTGTGAGTCCCACCACGGAGGAGACGGTATTTTGCCTGAGGCTGCGTTTTTAACGGGAAATGTTATCTCCGCACATTGGCAAAGAGCATCCGAGAAGGTTTTGGCACATTCTTCGATACTATCTACAGTAATTTCCAACAGCATTGAAGACAAATTGTTTAGATTCTGTTTAAAATCATCCCAATTTGCGTTAAATAGGGTATATTTGAGTAGGGGCTCGGGGGGGTTACACAATTTTTTTGAAAAAAGAGGAAAGTCAATTACGATGGGGAAATGGTCGCTTCCAAATGAAGAATCCAGCACTTTCCATGATAATAGGGAGGCTAAATCCGGGGAACATAATGAGAGATCAATGGCACTTTTCGATTCATGCGGGCGAGTTCTTCTGGTGGCAGAACCAGTGTTTATAACACATAAATTGCACTTGTCCAGAACCTCAAGTAGCTGAACTCCGAGGTCGTCAGTCTTGCCACTGCCCCACATGCGATGATGGCAATTAAGATCTCCCAGTATTAAAATAGGAGTTGGAAGAGATAACAAAGTTGTCGTGAGTTCGTTTAAAATGTCTTTTGACGGGCGTGGAATGTAGATAGACACAAAGGTGGTTTCCTTCATTTGGATGGCAACAATGTGGAAACCGTCTTTAATAGGAGTTTGAACGACCTTATAAGTCAGAGTCTCTTTAACGAGTATTGCACTACCTGCATATCCGTCAGGTCTCACATCCCGGATGCAGGTAAATCCTGGAATACTAAAGTTGGTCTCCGGCTTGAGCCAGATTTCAGACAGTGCAAATACCATGGGATTGTATTTATTTATTAAGTGAATTAAGTCGTGTTTTTTATTAAGAACACTGCGACTATTCCATTGTAGGACTACCTGGTCCATTATTGAAGGAACTAATAAGCGAGGAAATCAAGGGGGCAACGTGGGACAGCAAGTTATTGGACGAAGAAGAATTGACTTCCGAAATAACCGCAAGTAACTGGATGAGGATTGCTATTAAGCGTTCAGATGAGGAAGTTGCATGTGGATTGATTAATGCTGTGCCATTGGGCGATGGGGCGAGTTCTTCATTTAAGAGCGTCATGTGAGCTGCTTGGTCATAACCTTTACGAGGGGGAGGGGGCGGGCGGGATTTTACAAAGACTGTTTTTTTGTACGACGTTGAAGTTGATGGAGGAGATGCCGTTACACTTGCAAAGGATTTTCCGATAATCGGGTGCATTTTGTTTGCCTCTGCATATGACATACTACTATCTGCCATTGTTTTTTTTATATTGCACTGTCGCACATATTCCGGGCAAGACTTACTTGTTGCCAAATGACCGGCTTCACCCCTGCAGTTCGCGCATTTTGGGGTATCATCAGTTTCGCAGATGTTACCCGCGTGGCTACCGCCGCAGCGGAAACAGCGAGGGAGTGAACGGCATTTGTCCTTGGTATGTCCGAATCTGCAGCACTGGTAGCATTGAATAGTCGGATATAAATAACGCTCGACCTTGAGAGAGTTAAAACATGCGAAAACTCTTGCTGGCAATCTCTGGCCGTCAAACGTCAATAGGACCGTTTCCGAGGGGGCCCATGTATATGTTCCCTCCTGGAAGTTATTTTTTTTATAGTTAAGTCGCCTCGATTTGATTACCGGACCGCACCCTTCAGGAACTTTCACGAGATCTCTAATATCCTCTGGGGTCCACTCCGTTGGGATGCCCTTTACTATGCCTACTCTTGTGACATTAAATGTTGGAATATACGCTTTGAATTTTTTATTGCGCACTGTGTTTGAGAGAAGAAAATCATTTGCGTCCTGTGCTTTGTGGAAATCAATTGACACTCTATTACGTCCCAACCCCCTTACCGATCCATCAACCACGTTCGGAAATTCGCGGCGGTGACTATGAATGAACTGTCCAAAAGAGACGGGGTGCAGGGTTGCACCTGGGGAAGGGCTATCATATTGCACATGCACCGTGTATGGCCCGGGGTCACTAGTTTTATACTGTTGCCTTTCTGCAACAGCTTGTGGAGTAGTGGGTGGAGCATCAGGAGTTTGGGAATATGGAGGAGAAGCCTGCAGAGGAGTTGGGGGCGTTAACAATTGATTTAGGTCTTGACCAAGAGGTAGGACAGAGTCCTGGCTACGTTGTATTGGTAGGGGAGCAAACGAATTTTGCGACTCTATTCTCGAAAGATCATTTTCCATTGTCGACCTACCTCTGGAACTCGAACGTGAACGGGTTTTTTTATCACTATTATCATCAAAGGTCTTATCCCTAGCCCTACGGCCACTTTTTTTATGATTTACTACCTTATATGGCTGGCTTTCCATTTGCTCACTCTGCATCATACCATTTTCTATTTCCATGAAAGCAGCCGGGGAAGGCGGACCCAAAAACAATATGTCTTTTGAGCCCCCCGGGTCCCCGGGGGACTTATCCCCCATTGCCGAAACTACCCACCCAAATTTGACTTAGTAAAATAACACGAAACTAATTAAAAACACTCACAAACACCACTTACCATCAAACCCACCACCGACACCACACACAACACTCTGATCTGTATTTAGAAGCGGCGGATTCAGTTAAAAACCAAAAACCTAGCTCAAGTACGGGTAGACGCGATCGACGCTCAACCGGCAATCTACTTTGACTTAATTACGTCAGTAACTGTCAATGCGTATCTTTCGTAAAATATCGATTTTAGAAAGCACGTCGCATAAATAAAAAAAACCGGCGAAGAGCATGTCGAGCCACGCTCAGTATAGGGTTCCGTAGTTGCCCATCCTTCACTATAGATTTGAAATTACGAGAAAGATTTCAAGCTCTATTAAAAAGGTTTTTAAAAGTAGCTGTAATTACTTATTACCTTCAGGAAGTTATCGATTATACGCGACTGATTGAGCGAAATGTTTTAATCCAGTATGGCACTTAACTAAACTTGTTATAGATTATATATATGTATAGGTACGGAACCCTTCATGCGCGAGTAGGGCTCGCACTTGCCTAATTTTTATATTACCGTTTTGTCGGCGTGATACATAAGTACACATTTACACATACTCATACCAAATTTCAGCTTTCTAGTACTAATCACCACGGAGCTAAGCCGCGGACGGACAGACGGACAGACGGACATGGCGAAACTATAAGGGTTCCTAGTTGGCTACGGAACCCTACAAATGTATGCTTGATTATTTCAGAAACTATACATCAGAGAGAGTTGCGCCCCATATAAACAAATAATCAGGTGAGTTGAATCTACATCATACTAAAAATGAAGTGCGATTTGACTGACCCCACCTTTTTCCTAAGTTTGCTGCGGGGTCCTTACAGGATATAAAAGGCTGAACCTATGTGTACGTTCCTGACTCTGTCTTTGATTTTTAACCCTAGCATGCTTCTTCCCATGGCACGTTGGCATTTTGCTAGCCTTTCCCTGTGATGAAGTGTTGTTGACCAAGTTTCACAGCCATAAGTAAGAACTGGTAGTATACAGGTCTCGAATGTTTTCTTTTTTATGTGATTGCCTAGATCCTTACTTTTCACTATTTCCTTCAGTGACCAGTATTATCTCCATCCTTGGGCTATTCGCCTGTTTATTTCCTTTGTCGTTTCATCTGAAGGGGATATTATCTGTCCTAACAAACTATATTCTTTGTATATAAAGGTGTATTGTATTGTGTTAATCTATCGTTTTCAACAACTTTGCACTATCATTTTCATGATTATTTTTAATTTACCCTCTACCCTAAGGTTGTCTGGAAGAGATCGCTTTTTAGCGATAAGACCGCCTGTTGTTACCATTTGTAATGCATTTTTTTATTTATTTTGTTATTTTATTTTTACTTTGTGGTGCACAATAAAGAGTACTATTATTATTATTATTATTTCCTTTATTAATTTGAATTCTTAAGTTATTATTATTATTCTTTGACAAATTCAATCTTGTTGCCATTTATCATAACGTCTATATCCCTTGAGTTTGTCATCAGCTTTGTTTTACTGGTATTGATTTCCAGACCAAATTCTCTACTTTTATTTGCTAGGCTCTGCATCATTTGTTCTATTACTGCTGGATCCTCTTCGAGAAGCACCAGATCATCGGCTAATCTTAGGTGGTTTAGGCGAGCTCCATTAATGTTCAGACCTAAGTGGTCCCAGTTTAGCTGTCTAAAGATGTGCTCGAGTATGGCGTTAAATAGCGTAGGGGAGAGAGGATCGCCTTGGCGTACGCCCTTTTTGATAGGAAATGATTCTCCTGTTGATTCTAGTTTAATACTGGCCTTGCTAGATTTGTATATACTCTTAATTATTTCTATACAGTTGCTCTGGACCCCTTGTTGTTCGAGGCTCCGCCATATGTATCGATGCCTGAGGCTGTCGAATGCCTTTGAGTAATCTATAAATGCCAAGTAGATTTGTTTATTGTATTCGTTATACTTCTGTATCAACTGCTTTATTATGTGAATGTGATCTATTGTGCTAAAGTCTTTTCTGAATACTGCCTACTCTACGGGTTGGCTTTCATTTAGTGTTAATGATATTCTTTCCAGGATCACTTTAGCAAATACTTTATATATGTTTGATATTACAGAAATTGGCTTATAGTTCCCAATCTCGTCTCTAGGGCCTTTTTTATGTACTAGAATTATGTGACACTCAGTCCATTCTCCTGGAATTTGCCTTGTTTGTAAGATTTCATTGAAAAGTTATGCCAGCACAGGACTAATTTCCTCTAAGGTTCCGTTGAGCATTTCATTTGGTATCTTGTCCGGCCTTGGGGCTTTCTCGAGCTTTTGTACTAATAACAATATTATATTATATTATATGACAAAAAAATTAACTAGTCATAGATTCTGAATCAAAATAACATATAATATCAGGAAAAATATAATATGAATAACTCTGAAAAGCATAATGGTCCAAGTAGCTAAGCAGGCATCTAGATTACTACTTACTACTTTTTGCACAGTAAAGAATACAATACAATACAACAACACTTTATTGCACACCAACAAGAAATATAATACATGAGAAATCTTAAATTAAACAATGGTAGACAATAGGCGGTCTTATGGCTAAAGAGCGAATAGAATAATAATATTATTATTATTTGCTTGTTTGATCTATAAAGGGCAAAATCAGCAATTATATTCGTAAAACATTACAATACCATACTAAAACAGAAGCCAATAACCAATGTCCACAAAACTACAATTACAGATCAAGCAATAAAACAAGAGAAATGACACAAGTTATGAGTCTCTGAGGTGCCACACCATAATAATATTATATTTGTCTATTTTTTAATTTTTTTTTATCATTTCTGTCACAGCCTTTAAATAAATAAGATGTATGGTAATCCCAGTCCCAAATAAATGTATTTCTTTCATTCTTTCTTTCTTTTTTTATGATATGCTAGATTGGTTGTATGTGCGCAAGTTCTTCACATTAATATTTGTCCCGCCTGGATTCGAACCCAGAACCACCGGCAGTTGTACCACTGCTCGGTAATTCGCATCATGTAATTGGTTATCTTACCCTGAAGCTCATAGACCACATCACGCGGCTGCAGCAGCTCGGGGCCCAGCTCCAGCTCCTCCTTCAGCACATGGTTCTCGTAGAACGCCGGCTGCTCGACCTCTGTCTCGCTGGGGCCGTCGTCACTGTCCCACTTTGGCTCGAGTTTCACAGGCACTGCCTCCACACCCTCCCGCGACATCCTTGGCGGCAAGACTGACACGCCTCAAATATGCTAGACACACAATGACCAGGCTTTCTACCAGTATTATTGAAGATCTCATAAATTAAAATGTAGTGACTTTTAAACTACCACTCGTAGGTATTTAGACACCTTTTATACATTTCTATAGGAGTGTATAAAAAGTACTATCAGAATTCAGAACTATAGTGCCAATTCGTCATTAAATTTTAACACAAACTCCTATACAAACAAACTAACAATCACAACATTTTTTTTATTTTTTTTTTCTCTGTGGCTTTCACTTCTTGCTGGGTTAGCAAGATGTATTTTGCCAATGTCGACGTGAAGACATATCAGTAACACACGATAGGAGAATGGTCGGTATTTATAATTTCGTGTTTTTGTGGGAGGATAGGTGTGGAACCTAAGTGCCGAACCAAAATAATGCAACTTCACGAGACAGCTTGTCAATCTGACACTGACAAGCGGTTTAAAAATATTGGTTACGTTCGGATACCCACCTCAAAACTAGTCGCGTAATAAAAGGTGAGCGCACACTTTGTCTGGTCTGATACAGTTTCATGCGAAGAATACTTACTGGCCAGCATCGCGTCGCATCGCTGGTTGTCCACACACGGTCAGAAATAAATTAATGATGGCTGATCTGAGCAAATTGATCAAAATTCAATCGCTGTGAGTAGATTTGATAAATATCTACATATTTTTTGTCCACTATTCGCGAAGTTGACCGAAGTTAAGCGAATACGTCAGAGTAGAGAGTATACTCACTGTTCCGGCATCGAAGTCAAAATTTTATTCTAATTCGTTTACTGTGCAAGCTATTTTACTGTGGAATTCGCTTCCGCTGGATCTAAGGCAAGCTAAAACTTTGGCAATTTTTAAACATAAACTAAAAGATCACTATTTGTCTCTACCGTAGCCTAATCCTTTTATAATTCTATGCTGTCGTTTTTCGTTATAAGTCTAATGTTAGCTGTGATATTCTTTTCATTCTTCCCTTTTGTATGTATGTACGTTTATGTATGTTTATATATATAGATAGTTACTTATTTGTGTAAGTGTATGACCTATCTGTCTAATATTTTGTATGTATAATTTACTTGAAGTTCTCATCTCACCACCTACTATTTTCTGTTTAATTTTGTTTTCTCCGCTACCCAAAGGTTGTCTGGAAGAGATCGCTCTTTAGCGATAAGACCGCCTATTGTCTACCATTGTTTAATTTAAGATTTCTCATGTAATATTTTTCTTGTTGGTGTGCAATAAAGTGTTGTTGTATTGTTGTATTGTAGAGAGCACTTGCGTACTTATATTCTTTGGTAGAGAGGCACTTCGTTTCACTTCGTCAACTTTACCTCGCCTCGGGCGTCTGTGGCTGCACTACTCGGTTGACTTCGCATCGCGTTTGTAGCAATTTTCGTGAGACATCCACATCCATACTATATACTATACTATTATACTATATCCATACTAATATTATAAATGCGAAAGTGTGTCTGTCTGTCTGTCTGTCTGTCTGTCTGTTACCTCTTCACGCTTAAACCGCTGAACCGATTTATATGAAATTTGGTATATAGATAGTTTCAGTCCCGGGGAAGGACATAGGATACTTTTCATCCCGAATAAATGTAGTGTTCCCGTGAAAAACGGGATTAAACTTTGTATGGAGAGCAAATCATTGTAGTTGCAACAACTCCCTACATGTCATCGTTTTGACGTAAACTAATCTACCTACGATAGACCACCAAACGCATACAAAACTATTCTTTGTAAAAAAACAATAAATTCTGATATGGGAACATGTATCCGCAAAATTCGATTAATCGCGTAATTTCAAGAATCAAATACATAAAATTTTACAAATTTGAATCAATCACATTTGATTTGACAAGCGTCACACACCCATCTGGCAAGACATGTCAAACCAGTGATTGCAGAAGGGCTACTCCAATGTTCAAAATTTGACTGTCGAATAGTGCCATCCCTCTCGATCTCCTGTCAAGGTATATTTGAGTGAATGGAATAGCACTATACGAAAGTAAAATTTCGAACATCGGAGTAGCCCTTCAGGTAGGTATCACGTTCCGATACGCACATCATCTGAAAATAGTGCCTACGAGCTTTGATTATGTACCTCCGCTTGGTAACTGAGTATAAATAAAGTAGTAAATAACTCAGTATGCAAAGATACGATACTTAACATATATAAATAATCCTAATAATATTATAAAAGAGGAAGTATTTACGTTCATTCCCATTTCATTCATCTTAATTTTAAACAATGATTGATGGAAGGTCGCCAGTGTTCGGAAATCGTCGTAAATAAACAGCCAATTGCTGAATTGCCTCTTTCTAACCCATAATTTGGCGTGTATGGTAGGGTGAACAAATTCTTTGACCATCTTTTTCCATATATTATTTTCGAACCAGAATATTTTGCTCAATTTTACCATAACGAGGCTTGAACCAGCGACCTTCGTCATCTTTTGTCAAATTAAGGGCTAAAGACCGATGTGCAATATTTATCGCTGAGTACAGTATTAGTGCATAAAGTTTTTGTATTTTTCGGATCTTAGACTCGGATACTCGACAAGACCCGAATTGTCAATCAATTATTATGCTACATAATCGACGTGCTTAAGTCAAGGGCCTGACACGCTTTGATGGAGAAGGATAACCTTATTATGATACTTATAAGAGGAAATAGAAAAAGTGCAATTTTTTGGCTCTATCACCGACCGAGCATTTTTTCATGGTCGGTTTATAGGCACACTTATATTCATGACGAAAACTGGCTATGTGAAAGAACCATATTGGCATCAAAAATGATATTGTTTTCAAAATCAACAAAAAAAGTACCAGTTTTGTTAATGCGCAACTTAGACGCACCCAAATTTGGCAACGGCGCTAGATTGAGAATCACCTAATTAGGGAAATACATTGTGAAGGGCACGATTTTAACGGTAGAAGCCAAGGGACAAAGTGTACTTATACCACGTGTTCCAATTATACCGAATAATTTACCATTTAATTTTAAACGTCTACAGTTTCCATTAAAAGTTTTTAACATTTTCTATGACTATTAATAAATCAAAGGGGCGAACATGAAAAGTAGCAGGAATACATTTGGGCACGAAATGTTTTTCTCATGAACAGTATGTAGCTTGCTCATGTCTCCAAATCAAAAAAATTACATGTTTTTACTGACCTAAATAAATAATTTAGGATAATTTATTGAACTATACTTCAATAAACTAAGTTGTAAAAACCAAGTTAGAAAAATAATAGTAGCTACCTAATAATTAATTTGTCCCAATTTCATAATGTGAAAAAAATCTTTGGTGAATAGAACCATACCTTCTTCGTCAGTTGATTATGGACCGTCACCATCTCGAGCCATTTCTGAGCATAGCTTATGGAATCGAATAGGACTTAGCCTCGGATAACTTATTGAATCGAATGGGACTTAGCCTTGCAACTCCAAAAATATTAAAAAAAGGATGTTTTGCATTTTGTCCATGGCTTTCACCCAATAGCCCAGAACTAAACTACTAACTAGATTCCATTCGAGTATTGAATACCTGAAAGGGTTGAAAGTCTAATTGTTTCTTTTTTTTTATTGTCAATATCAATTAACGAGTTCTACGCGTACGAAGTCGCGGGCAAAAGCTAGTAATATTATAAATGCGAAAGTGTGTCTGTCTGTCTGTTACCTCTTCACGCTTAAACCGCTGAACCGATTTAGATGAAATTTGGTATATAGATAGTTTCAGTCCTGGGGAAGGACATAGGATACTTTTCATCCTGAATAAATTTAGTGTTCCCGTGGGATGAGCGGGTAACACCGCGGGGCACAGCTAGTATGTAATAACAATGTATTAAGCGGTTTACACTCAAGTGAAATTGGCAGAAACGTCCCGACATGTTTCGAACTCGTATGGAGCTCTTCATCAGGGACTGCTACCCGTACACCGGCGCGGTAACTTCGTCACTGATTCTCTGATCGACGCTCCGCTTTAATAGCGCGCGCCGACGACGACGACTCATGAACGTACTGACTGGTGGCTTGTGTCTTCATTATCGGTTTATCTTCACCAATGGGTGATTGTCGAGTGAAAATGCTTGAACCATTGTAATAAATACCGAAATCGCCATAGATGTGCCCATAATATTTTTATTTATTTACACACACACGCCTGTCCTTACAGGGTAACCTAATTCGACAGCATGGAATATTTTACAAAATAGACACAAATACAGGCATAGTTACACAAACAACACACTACACGTTATCTGTACAATTTACTATGCAGCATAACATAAAACATAGACTGTGGCCCTTGTGAATTCACTCAAAGAACAAAAGAAAAGATCTGTTAAGTTTGCTTCTCGATTGAGAGTGCGAAGCACTCTGGTAAGGGGGGCTTGGCGCTAAAATTGCGTTCTGGCTTGAGGCTCCGCGAGCAGGCTGGGCCGCCGCCGCCACCACACGTATTGCTGCGGCACGTAAAAACCTACCTCCGCTAGAACTCCTGGGTTGAATACCTTGCCCCGCAATAACTTAAAAATAGTTATTTGTTATACAAGGGGGGAAAGTTGTATTTTACCCGCGAGTGTTTACTTGAAACACGAGCTAGCGAAAGGATCCTATGATTGAACACGAGCGAAGCGAATGGTTCAAAATAGAATCCTGAGCGTAGCGAGTGTTTCAATACACGAGACGTAAAATAACTTTTCGCCCGAGTATAACACAAAACTTTTCACCTCACTACAGCGAGGAAAAAAGAATAAGGGTTTGTACTATATCTTTGAAAAATAACTGCAATAATCAACCAATTTGCCATTTATTAAAACTAAGGTCTAATTAGCTTTCATGTAGGTATTTTAAACGGGATTTTTCAGAAAATAAGCTCATGTCAAATTTTACTTTAGCTGCGTTGAAACGTCAAAACTCTTTCTCCACGTGTGGATAAAAAGCGATTTTCTCAATCGATATCAAACAAACAAACTGGGCTTTCCGAGCTAGTGAGGTGAAAAAAAAATTGCTAACCCCAATTCCCTTCGGACTTCTAGTCGATTGTATATATCCAACCATTCCTAGTTATAATAACGTAGGATACATTAGCGGGTAAAAAGAATACACCCCATCTTCAACCTATTGACCGCCAAGCGGTCTAGCAATTTACCGTGCCACTGACGCCAGAGTAAAAAAAAAAGATGTGCCCAAAAATCAACAGGGATTGAAAAATACTTGTAGCGGTTAGAATTACAAAGTTTTTGATCATTGAAATTTGGACGGCTGTGGCCGACGTGGCGTCAGGGGCACGATTTTTTGTTGACGGCCACAGCCGACTGTGGCGGTCAAAAGGTTAAATATAAAAATCTAATAAATTCGTTATGTATGCGCTCCAACATAAGTTTAAATTTAGACTCATGCGGGCGCCAGATGATTGCATTACATTCTAGGTAATAATAATCATATTATTAAAATCCTGCGATTGGCGCATTATAAAGCCCAGGTTTCTGAAAGCTTTTTTACATACTTCAGGAATTCCTTCGATTTCTCATGGATCTCGTCATCAGATCTTCACCGAAATTTTATGGGACCAACCTGGAGAAATCTAAACATGAACCAAAAAAGAGTAAATGACGGAGTTCCCTCTTGAGAACCCTCTCCTTTTTTGAAGTCAGTTAAAAAGTAAAGCTTGACCGTTTAAAAGATCTATGGCATGTCGTAACATGACGGGTTATGTGTCGTAACATAACTTATTATTTATCTTCAATCTACAGACAGCACAAAAAATAAAACAACATGTATCCAATAATTAACTATTATATTAAAACGTTTTTCGGACGACTCATCACGTTCACGAACTGTAAACTACGAAAAATACTACAAGACATCACATTTCCATGGTACACATACAAATATCATGAGAAAGTAAAACGAGTAAAAAATATAGGTATTGAAATAATAAACTGTAGTTATTAACTTATAAAATATATTCATTCTTTAATTAATAATTCAAATTGTAATTAAGCTTACCTACAAGTCTCACCATGACGTCCTACAATGAAGATTATACCAAATGTATGACGTCTATATGACACGTCCGACACGTCGAGGGCAATAAATAAACCGTGCACGGATTTGTGCTCGCCCTGATAGCAAACACAGACAGACAGTGTCACACTGATAGAATTCCTTATGTCATTAAGTCGGCCATTTGTAAGTACACACTTTTTTTGTGCAATAATGTTTAAAAAAATAAATAAGTGGCAAGCTCAACGAACATTTCATCAAGTCAAAAAAAAAGGTACATTTCCTTACGAATGATGACAGAGAGTCGAAAAACTAAGCAAAATCTTCATTATTCAGATCTTCACCGAGTGATGGAAGGGCCTCTGCAGTTTCAGCTTCGTCAAAATTCCGTCCGTATGTCCGGATTTCCGGATGTCCGGCTGATGAACCGGTTGCAAATTTTCGAAGTCTATGTAATTAACGAACCTACACATAACATTTCCTGAAAATCGGTAGAGTAATGCGACCTCTAGGCGAGAACAGCCGGACATCCGAACATCCAAACGTACATTCTGGACATACGAAAGACGTGTTGACGAAGCAGACACTTCGCTCGCTTGGTCCCGGACAATTATAATAAATATCATTCATTTATGTAAATTGTTTCAAATTTTCTTTGTGAAATTGATCTTTGTATCAATGGTACAAATATAGAAAAAAATGTGATGCCCCCACATTAAAAATAATGAGACATTAATATTACATGTTTAATATTACGGGTGTACAATCCAAATGGGTCAGTATGGAGAAGTCGGAAACTATGAGAGATAGCGAGATCTGTTCTTAGGAACCATGACGTCGATTTTAGATTTAATAATAATTACATTCAAACTTTTTTATTAACTCTCATACATAACCGGGAATCGAACCTGGTCAAAATCAATGTGTATAAATTCTGCAAGTCGCAAGAAGCACAACACTAATGGAATCTTGTTTAAATAATTGAAAGAAAAACCCACCAATAAGATAATTATTTTATTTCAGTAAATGTTCAAAATGGTAGCCATTCTGTTGAATGCAAAGATTAATTCTTTTGGGTAACGATCGCAAGATTGCATTTAGTATTTTTATGGGGTGCATATGTGTTAAAATGTTTTCTAAGGCTGTAGTTAAATCTGCTACAGTGTCGTAATTTGATTTGTAGATTTCATCTTTGACATAACCCCATAAGAAATAGTCAAGTGGCGTGATGTCCGGCGATCTTGCGGGCCATTTAATAGGGCCGTTTGTACCAATCCAGTTATGTTGAAAATGATCATTGAGAAAGTGTGTGGCAATTCGACTATTGTGTGCGGGGGCTCCATCTTGTTGAAAATACACATTTTCTATGAAATCCTGTGACATTCCTCGTATGATTTCAACAACGTCTTCTAAAATTTCGATGTATTTAAATCTATCTAATCGCCCGTCACAAATTTTAAACATCAAGACTCTGTTATGTACAAGCCCAACCCAACAGTTAAATGAAAATCTTATTTGGCGTCGCCCTTCGTGGATCCGCAAGGGGTTTTGTCGTGACCAAAAATGATGATTTTTGCGATTGTACATACCATTATTTGAAAACTAAGTTTCGTTCGAAAAAAATATAAACTAAAAAGTGTCGATCTGAATTTATTTTCTCCTTTAACCAGTTACAAAATTCGAGCCGTCTGATTTTATCACCTTGATGCAAGGCCTGAGCCAAATGTGCATTACGGTAACACTTGTACTTGTATTTTTCCAAAACGTTTTGGATTGTACCGTGAGAAACGTCTGGGATATCGCGGACAGCGTCACGAATAGAAGCATCAGGAGTTCCCTCGAAGTAAGTCAAAATAGTGATATCAACATTAATATCACATTTTCGTGGTTTCTTCTGCTTTTCTCTTCTGAAACTACCGCATGTCCTCAAATTGTAAATAAGCTTTTTAAATATTTTTCGCGTTGGTACATCACGTAACGGATGCCTGTTTCGGTACCAATCTAAAGCTCGTGTGCAATTTTTATCACTTTTAAAATAGGCTTCCAATAGATCTAACTGTTCTTCATTCGTTAAACGCATTTTATAAACAGTACACAACACATAACACAATAATAATGTGAAAGTTATCAAAAATCAACACGAGGAGGTTATGAAAAGCCGTGTTTAATTGAAGTTAATTCCAAAAACAGTATTCCATTTTCAAATTTTAAATGAATTGGTACGCCCGCTGAACAAATGCGTTCTAATTTTAAATAAACTCTATTTGTAATGCATAATACCGATGCAGATAAGATATGCATCAGGTCTCTTCAGATAATTGGTGATCGATTCATATTATTCACGACTGTTATTAATAAAACTGTGGGCATTTTAGTCTATTATGTACTGTCAGTTGTGTTTACACAAGATTTCATAGCCAAATTTGGTCCTTTTTACTTAACGCGGTTACAAAAATATTGACCAGGTTCGATTCCCGGTTATTTATGAGAGTTAATAAAAAAGTTTGAATGTAATTATTATTAAATCTAAAATCGACCTCATGGTTCCTAAGAACAGATCTCGCTATCTCTCATAGTTTCCGACTTCACCATACTGACCCATTGGATTGTACACCCGGTTTATATTTTAAAAGGTAGCGGGACTATAACTACCGGATTCCCACCTTGTAGCACCGTTCGTGTCGATCACTGCTATCACGCTTCCTAGAACAAGCGTTCGGTGGACGGCTGCACACAACTAACGCGGTTACTTGGACTATTACAGGATTGAAATATAATTTTTTTTTTTTTTTTTTATTATACAGAATTAGCACTAACAGCTGAACCTTACGTGCTAATTGTTAGTTGTTAGAAGAATACATACAATTGAACTAGGTAATATACATTATTGCATTATTAACATTATATGTATTACTAAATTAAACTAAACGTTTTTTTTTTTTTTTTTAATCTTTTAATTAAGGAGCTTTGATCATTTTTATGAACATGCCAGCTCCAGCAGGCCTGATATACAAAATCATTCATCTAAAAAAAAAAGTTAAATAAAAACATAAACCGTTTAAACTTAAAAATAACATGTACACGAAAGCAACTAAATTTGTATACACTATTTAGATAAAAAAAAACTGTATACAAATTTTGACGGTTCCGCTAAGGGTTCCGCCAATATTGAATTGAACACTCCTACGTGAATAGAATCACCCCCCCAGTCCCGAAGTAATATCTGCCTTTTAGCTCGAGTCCGGACACATTCCATTAAAAAGTGTTGCACATCTTCAACTACTCCACACTCTTCACAATTCGGCGAGGCTGTTTTCTTCATAAGATGTGCAAACTTATTCAATGGAACATGTCCGGACCTAAGCCTGAAAGCTCGAACAACAGTTGCCCTACACAACTTGGCGTGATCAAACCAGGGAATACGAGGAGGCTCCGACTGGATAGTCTTATACCAAATCCCCTTAACGCGAGATCGATCATCAAAATATTCTTTCCAAATAGTAAAAGACTTTGTTCTGTATCGTGCGACTACCTCTGAAAAGTCGGGCGCAATATTAATCTCCAGTCCCTCAGAAGCAGCCGTCCCGGCCAGTCGATCAGCCTCCTCGTTGCCTTTAAACTAAACTTCATTACATTAAATTATCAGTATCATTAAATTTTAATTCATATAATAACATTCGATAACATTAAATAAAATTCAATAAAATTGTTAAGCACATATAGCAAACTCATTCTTGGACACTGCTCGGAGTAACTATTGTTTCCAAGTAGCGAGTTGATGCGGTCAGAAATTTCGCCTCGGAGGTAAAAAACATATCTAATTGGCTGTCACTGTTTAAGATATCGTTCAGTAGCGTTAGTGCTTGGTGGAGGGGAGAGCATTTGAGTACGCGGGTTCTCGCCGGAGGGACGGCGAAAAGGCTGCGGCGACGAGCGCGGAGTAGCGAGTAAAATACTAAGTTGACTTGTGTTTCATAATATGATATCTTAAATATTTTCTAGTAGCGCCCCTGTAACTGCCAATGTCGCAACCGAATGGCTTTTGGCCCGAGTGCCGGGACATTACGCGAGACTTCAGAGAACCTGATTGAGTAGTCTTGTAGTCACAGATGTAGCACTCGAAAGGCTTCTCGCCAGTGTGCGTCCTAAGGTGTCTTTGTAAATGACCGATACAGGTAAACGAGGAACTACACAGACTTCATTTAAAAGGCTTCTCGCCAGTGTGCGTTCTAAGGTGTCTTTGTAAAGTATACATTCTGGTAAACGCGGAATTACACTGATAACATTTAAAAGGCTTCTCGCCAGTGTGTGTTCTCTGGTGATTTTTTAAGTAACTGTTTGTGCTAAATGCCGAACTACACTGACGACATTTGAACGGCTTCTCGCCAGTGTGTGTTCTAAGGTGAATTCGTAATTTACTGCTTAAAGTAAACGCCGAGCTACACTAGCTACATTTGAAAGGCTTCTCGCCAGTGTGTGTTCTCTGGTGAGTTTTTAAGTTACTGGTTGTTCTGAATGCCGAGCTACACTGATTACATTTGAAAGGCTTCTCGCCAGTGTGTGTTCTCTGGTGAGTTTTTAAGTTACTGGTTGTGCTAAATGCCGAACTACACTGACTACATTTGAACGGCTTCTCGCCAGTGTGTGTTCTCTGGTGAGTTTTTAAACAACCGTTTGTTCTGAATGCCGAGCTACACTGATTACATTTGAAAGGCTTCTCGCCAGTGTGTGTGCTCTGGTGAGTTTTTAAGTTACTGTTTGTGCTAAATGCCGAACTACACTGACTACATTTGAACGGCTTCTCGCCAGTGTGTGTTCTCTGGTGAGCTTTTAAGTACCTGTTTGTACTAAATGCCGAACTACACTGACTACATTTGAACGGCTTCTCGCCAGTGTGTGTTCTAAGGTGAATTCGTAATTTACTGCTAAAAGTAAACTCCGAGCTACACTGGCTACATTTGAAAGGCTTCTCGCCAGTGTGTGTTCTCTGGTGACTATGTAAATTACTGCTTCTGTTAAACGCGGAACTAGACTGACTACATTTGAAAGGCTTCTCGTCAATGTGAGTCTTTATATGATACCGTAAATTCTGAGCATATTTCGTTGCATACTCACATGCGTCGCAAGCAAAGTATCTACCGCCATGAAGGGCATTCTCATGCTTTAGTAGAAGCAACTTCGTATCAAATATACTATGACAGGTTGTACACATGAAGACCTTGTGGGTTCTGTGACTCGTACTAGCGTTCATCAGCATCTGATGATCTTGACCTGAAACATAAATATTAATAATTTCTGTCCGATTTCAATTTAGGTAACCATACTGCACGCTGAATAGATGAAAAAGACTTGTTTTTCCACAATGTCTAGGGAGCTTTATGTTCATTAGAGTATTTGTAACTAATATATGAACTATTATAACAATGAGAACAGATCTTCTGAAGAAATTAACTATATGTGATTGTAATTTTGAGCATCCTGTATTAAGGTACAGTGAGCTGCCGAATCACATGGCCTATTTATATGAATTAATTCATAAAAGGGCCATGCATTTGTGCAGCCCATAGTACATGGTAATTAAGACGCAACATCATTACAGTGATTACATTACATTGCAAAATAACTATTTTAGATAAGACTCAGAAAAAATAAGGTGGCATTGACATTCAACCATTTAAAAAAAATGGCGGGTGGTGGTCTGTAAAGTCTGTTTACGGACGATCATTTTATGTGATAACGTATGCCGGCCGATGGAGCGGAAGAGAGATAGATGCATCACAAGCCGAACGTTTAGGCCGATCGTACCTCTCTATCGCTTGTTCCGCGCTCTCGCTTGCACGCTCAGCTCAGGCGGAACGTGACAATGAGTCATGCTTTTTCGTGCGTGCAGCCGGCGTTCATCGATTTATAAGACGTTATCACGTCAAAAATCAAGAAAATAATGCCTACAGGTAAGTAAAGCTTGACCAGAAATATATAAGAATTGTCAAGAGGGCCCTATTTATAAGATTTATATGGCAACAATTTCGCGACCAATCGCAACCCACTAGTATAATTAGTTTAAATGTTTGTCAGTTCCACTATGTTAACCTCATAATATCATTTAATGGAATGTACTCTTTTCCTGACTGTGTTTCGTGTAGTAAACACGTGTACACTTTATTTACAATCTTACGTTCACGACTGTGAATAGTTTTCGGCATTTTCTTTGGATAATTTTAAATCTGTGTCTTATAAAGGAACCACCACGAATGACATTGACATTGTTGACAAACCATCATAAAATTATTGCCAGTGTAAGACATTCGTTCCAGTGAAATTCCGCAATATGGCACATCCTCATATATTTCTGCTCAGGCTCTACATCTGTCCTCTGAAAGTGAAATATAACATAAATAACATTTCTTGTAGATTTTTTGATGCTGTATTTAAATCGGTTACAAAATTGCTCAAGGACGTCAGGATTGTGAGATAGGGGTCAATTGCAAAAAAAATAATTACATAGTTATGGGCTTTAATTAAAGCAAAACTTGATTGATTGCTTTGTGTGACGAAAGTTACCCATACATTTTGTATGACTAACATTCGTCACACAAATTAACCGATCGTGATTTTCTCTTAACTAAGCTTTTAACTATGAACATTTTTTTTTGAAATCGACCCATAAGTGACAGGTGATGGCCTATGATGGTTGCGTTTATAACGTGATAAATATGTGACAAAGTATCTGTCACTCACACTCGCATTTTGTCAAAACGTGACAGATGCCTTGTCACTTATTTATCGAGTGATAAAAGCAGGATCACAATTACTTACTTCTGATTTCACTGTTTGTTGCATTGATTTCTATTTGTGTCTGATTGTCTTCATCCGGGTCATTGAATCGAAATGTGCATGTCCGAAGGCCGATTGTGTATTTCCGCGACTCCAGGTCTATGAACAGACGCTCCAGCACAACATAGCACCTCCCCCCCACACGCCAGTGCAAAACAGCGTCTTTCTTTTCTTCCTCCAGTTCTGCAACACAATGTTGACAACTAAATATTTACCCACATATTTTGTTTAAGTACTAGGAATCAATTTTCAAGTGATAGAATGCAAACAGTAGATGTAAATGGAACCCAGCGCATTGGAGCTATGGTTAAGCTAAGAGTGCCACAAGGCTCTATTTTAGGTCCATTTCTATTTTTGGTTTATATAAATGACTTATCATCGATAGTAGACAATCTTATTAATTAGTACTATTTGCTGACGATACGTCATTAATTTTCAAGGTTAACTGAAAATCAATCGACTATGCGGAAATTAATGGCACACTAGATAAAGTACTTAACTGGTTAACTACTCCTCTTCTACTATTATATTTACTAGCTGTGCCCCGCGGTGTTACCCGCTCATCCCACGGGAACACTAAATTTATTCGGGATGAAAAGTATCCTATGTCTTTTCCCGGGTCTCAAACTATCTCCATACCAAATTTCATCTAAGTTGGTTCAGCGGTTTAATCGTGAAGAGGTAACAGACAGACAGACACACTTTCGCATTTATAATATTAGTATGGATTAGTATGGATTTATTATGTCCGCTACCTAAAGGTTGTCTGGAAGAGATCGCTATTTAGCGATAAGACCGCCTGTTGTTTTAATGTATCTCATGTTGTGTTGTATATTCCTTGATGTTTGAGGTGTGCAATAAAGAGTATTTGTACTAATAATCTTATATTAAATGCCAAGAAAACTAAATTTGTTAGATTTGCTTTACCGAATGTTACGGCGGTAGATGCTACTTATATTACTAAATGGTGAATGTTCAGAATTAGTGAAATAGGCATTATTCTTAGGTATATAATTGGACAGTAATTTGCAATGGATTCCACATATAGCAGTGCTTACAGGTAAATTAAGTTCAGCGGCGTACGCTGTTAGGAAAATTAGACAATTGAGTAATATTGATACAGCTCACTCAGTTTAACATAGTTATTTTCATAGTGTCATGTCATATGGTATTTTGGTTTGAGGCAAAGCAGCTGACATCTTTATCATTAATATACGAATGTCATCGCAGCATCACAGACGTGTGCGATGACAAAAATACGGTAACATTACAATGGATAAAGGGACACAGCAGCTCTAGAGGCAATGACGCAGCGGATGAATTGGCCCGTAAGGGATCAGAGACACCGCCATGCGGGCCAGAGCCAATAATACCCCTACCACAATCTTACATATACAACATAATGAACCAACATACATTATACCAACACCAAAAATACTGGGAAGACATGGGAACGTGTAGACAAACAAAAGAAATACTTCCGAACAGGAACCACAAACTCACCACCATCTTACTGAGAATCCACAGGAACCAACTACGCAAGATAGTAGGATTAATAACGGGACATAATACTCTGAACAAACACCTCTTCAATTTAGGTATAACAGACAGCCCAGTATGCAGAGCATGCATGGAGGCAGAAGAAACCACCAATCATATTCTACTAGATTGCAAACAGGTAGAAGGATACAGGATGAAATACCTAGGATCTCCAAGTACCGTACACGAAGCCATAAGCAACATCAAGGCTTTGCTTAGGTTCGTGGAGGAGTTGGGGTGGTTGGAGTAGCGCTACCCCCTTTTCACGCAAAATAGGCACGTTTGGATGTCGACTTGCGGAAAATGCCCAGCGCAACTAACTAACTAACTAAAAGCAGCTGACATTCAGAATATATTTGTGCTTCAAAAAAGAGCCATAACCTGAATTCTCGTGACTCCTTAAGAGACATTTTCAAAGATATAAACATCTTAACTGTAGCATCCCAATATATATATATGAGAGCATTATGTACTAATTCTAATTTTAAAATATGGCTTCCATCAGGTTAATGATGATTTCGCCAATTTCAAGTTTGCTCGTAGAGCATGCCGTTGTTCGGTGAGGTTTTGCTTTTTGTAAATTGATAGCGATTTACAAAAAACCACGCGGTCTACCGGGCCCAAGAAGGGCTATGTACGCTTCAAGTTGAATTCTTCATTAACCATTCACTCATACGTTAGTTCACTGCACAATAGGCTATCAATATTACACATTGAACAACCAACATGAATAAATAACGAACAACTAAACTTAAAGGCATGCGGCCATCTTAAGTCACAAACCGGAAGCCGAGCATTATGTATGTTATTAAGAACCTAGATACATTCACAACAAATTCCGATGTCCACAATTTCAACCCTAGAAATGAAAATAAAATTGCTATTAGAAAGTTTCAAGTTTGTAAAGTATGTAAATCTTTTTAGGCCAATGTATTCATTTTTATAACAATTTACCCGATTATGTTTTAAAATTAGCCTTTTCATCTCTCAAAAATTATAAAAAAAAGATCTAATGTCAAAGGCATAGGTATTATACAGTAGAGGACCATCTGACAGACAAAAATGCATGGCCTAAACGAGAATCCAAGTAACTGACTCCTTAATTCGTGTTAGATTGTACCTGACTAGTTTAGAAAGAAAGCATAATATGAAACATACATAAATGTATAAACAATCATACTTTCTTGTAGTTTCTATTTTATTCTTACATATTTCCTTATTATTTATACCTTTAACCCACTTTCACTTAAACAAACTTTTTGGAACCTGGGTAAATTTTGCGATATCTGAAATCGCAACAAGCACTAGAGTAGTGAAGTTATTAAAAAAAAATGAGCGGTGTTATAACACCTGGTTGGGCTCTCTGAGTTAAATACACTTTTAATATGTTTTCTTCAAGTTCTCTAAATTCTTAATAAGATAGGTACTAATTAAGTTAAGTTCATATTACTGTAATAGTTAAGTAATGGAAAGGATATGTTCTAAAAAAAATAACTGACTGTTGATTTCTTCTGGCGTTTCTTCTCATCAGTGGTCTTCTCTTGTGAAATGCCGGTAGACAGAGATGTAAAAGTGCACTTGGGGCATCTTTACACAAATTGATATAAATAAAATTTAATATATTTTGGCCTGGCTCAGTAGGCAGGTGTCTACAAACCGAGCCAAACGCGTCGTCTTATATAGCCCCTAAACTTAGCAATTGGGAAGATAGCATTTTCTAAAGGTATTCATGTTATATACGACTTACGAGACGTACAAGATTCTGACTGGGCATTATGACCTCAAGGACTTTTGCGAAATATTTGTACGCAACAACAATACCCGACTGAGAGGTCATCACCTAAAGCTAGTTGCCTGCAGGTCGCACAACAACCCTCATAAACACTTTCTGGGCAATAGAGTTGTGAGTGCTTGGAACAAACTCCCCGAGGATGTAATTTCAGCACCTAACGTCAATAATTTTAAGAATAAATTAGACAAGCATACCACTGAGCAACGATCTCAAGACACAGATCGCTGGATATAGGCACTATCAGTTGTTAAACTGCCTGCCTCATTATAAATAATAATAATAATAATATATATATAACACAAGTACACATTACTTGGTCTCAGAATCTATGAATGGTTTATTTTGAAGTTGAATAGTTTATTAAGATATCTGTTTTTAAGTCCTCAAAGCGACCTGTTTCAAAATTCTGAAGGTATTCGTCTACAAGAAATTTGTTACACAAATAAAAAAAATAACTGTCAATGTCACCACTAGGTATTTACTAATATTCCTTATTAATTCCTTGTAGACCAAGATAATGTTGGTCCCTTTGAACAATGATCAAAAATCTATGACATAAAATTAAACTAATAGTTGATTCTGAATCCAAATAACTATGGAAAAATTATAATATGAATACCTCTGAAAAACACTGTTCCCAATAAGCTAGGCAGGCATCACATACCATTGTTTGTAAAATTTTACATTGTGAATATTTTTTGCGCAATAAAGATCATTATTATTATTTATTTGTTTTATCTCTAAGGGGCATCCGCAGCAATAATTTTTGTAAATTAAAATAAAATACTAAAACAAAGGCCAATAATCGACCTCCAGTCGAGTTCATTTACATCTACATATTTACGAGAGCAAAAATATCTGAACACGACCCTATTGTTCGAGTTAGATATTTTTGTTCTCATAAGTGTTTAGATGTAAATGAACTCGACTGTCCACAAAACTACAAGAACTAGTTACATAAAATAGTATACTGCATGACCATCACAATAATATTAAGTAAGTACAGAGAAGGCAATAAAACAAGAGAAATGACACTAGTTATGATATCCTGGATCGGTTGTATGTATGTGTGCCAGTTCTTCACATAAATATTTTTTGTTACCGGGATTTTAACCCAGGACCACCTATTCAATAGGCAGTTGCACCACTGCTCCAAGTGTGTCATGTTATTTGTTATCTTACCCTGAAGCTCATAGACCACCTCACGCGGCTGCAGCAGCTCGGGGCCCAGCTCCAGCTCCTCCTTCAGCACATGGTTCTCGTAGAACGCCGGCTGCTCGACCTCTGTCTCGCTGGGGCCGTCGTCACTGTCCCACTTTGGCTCGAATTTCACAGGCAGCTCCTCCTTCAGCACATGGTTCTCGTAGAACGCCGGCTGCTCGACCTCTGTCTCGCTGGGGCCGTCGTCACTGTCCCACTTTGGCTCGAGTTTCACAGGCACTGCCTCCACACCCTCCCGCGACATCCTTGGCGGCTAGACTGACACGCCTCAAATATGCCAGACGTACAATGACCAGGCTTTATTTTTAATGTAGATCTGATAAATTAAAATGTAGTGACTTTTAAACTAGCACTCATTAGTATTTGGACATTCATTATACATTACTATACGACTGTATAAAAAGTACTATCAGAACTATAGTGCCAAGTCAGCAAATTTTATCACAAACTCCCATACAAACAAACTAACAATTTATTTATTTTTTTATAAAAACGGCAACCGGTCACAGTTAAGCGACCATTACTGCCAATGTCTCGTTGCCAATCGCACACGGCGACAAAATACCACGTTGTACAGTGAGTTGAGAAAATCTTCCTGGGTCAGGGCCCGATTGTGGTTCTTTTTAAATCGCTATCACTTTACAAACTAACAATCACAACAATATGTACCGACAATTCCAAATCCAAACCAAAATAATGCGACTACGTGACTCAATTCAATTCAATTTTTATAAATAAATGGCTACTGTCCATTGGGACAATTCTGCCAGCGTCAAGGTTGGAAGCTACAAGTAATCGGTTGTCAAAGTTGTCAAACCTCCAAACACCGCGAACATTTAAACGGTGGTATACATTGCCTAATAAACGGACTCAAAAAGTGAGAGGAATTAGAGCTTGATACCGAAGTCCTTAATAAATTTTGCCAGGACATATACGAAGGGGGTATTAACAAACGTGAGGATGTAACTAAAGTTAGCAGGACGGTGAATGAAGTCAGGAAGCAAATCATACAGAGAAACTGGAATTATAGGGCAGTTAAAGAAAATATGATCCGGATTGCCTTCGTCCAAACCACATTCGCACAAAGAATGGTCACGTACTCGAATTTTAGCTAAAAATGATGGAGAGCAATTGTGACCAAGCCGCAGTCGAATTATGGTAGAAGTTGCAGTTTTGTTCGTCTTTTTAAATTTAAAGAACCATGGTTTTACAGGGAGATTCGGTTGAATATTGCCATAATATTTTCCTTTGGAGAGACGCGTAATATTCCATTCTTCAGACCAGTGCTCAAACAAAGTAGCCTTGGCAGAAATGCGCATATCCTGGCTGTGGCACCTAGAATGTGAAGGGCATCCAATATCAACAGCCTGCTTGGCGCAGGAGTCTACCTGTTCGTTACCATCAATACCAGTATGGCTCGGGATCCAAGCTAAAACTACGTTCAGACCAAGAGAGGCACAGCGATAAAGGGACTCACGACATCTGAGGTTAATAACAAGGTTGTCTCTGGATCGAAGAGGAGACTTGGCCAAATCCTGAAGGCAGCTGAGTGAATCAGAGAATACTATTGCTTTGGCAATCTTGTGGGATTCTATAAAGGAAACTGCTTCAAAAAGGGCAATCGCTTCACCTGTATAGACTGATGTTATGGGCGGGCTTTTAAAACTTAAGACAATTTTGTACCGGGGAATCCAAACTGCTGAACCTACACACCCATTTGTTGACAGCTTGGAAGAATCAGTGAAGATAGGAAGCCAGCCATCCCAATTTTCAGCCAAGATTTTCATAAAAACACTATTGGCTGCAGGCGTATTCTTGTCCAGACCAAATGAAAAAATAACGTTTGGTTGAAATATAAGGACATCATAGTCAAACGAAAAAAGGGGATTACCAGGGGAAGAAACAAGGGGGGGATTGACCGAAAGTTTCTGGAAACTTTTAATTAAGCAAGGAAGGTCTTTATGCGTCCAGTATTTGGAGTCAGGAATTATATTGGCCAGATTATTTAAGCTACACATTAATGGGTGATCAGATACCTGTGCCATTCTAAAAAAGAAACGATCAGCTAAATACTGTCTTCTCAATCTCAAAGGGGGCTCCAGGCACTCCACTTGAAGAGCATTGGTTGGGGAAGACTTCATTGCTCCACAGATTATGCGTAAACATTTTGATTGGATCTTATCAAGGTAAGATAAAGCTAATTTACTGCACGGCTCTAGAAGAAATGATGCATAGTCGAAGTGGCTCCGAATGATAGCATTGTACAAAAGCTTTTGAGAAAAAGGGTGAGAACCCCACCAAACACCCGATAGAGCCCTAAGAACGTTAACGCTTTTCTCACATTTGTTCCTAATGTAGTTTAAATGGGGAATTCCAGATATGCGACAATCTAAATATAAGCCTAAAAACTTAACCGAATTTGAAACAGGAATTATTTCATCATCAAGGACAATTTCAATGTCAGGAATGCGTCTTTTTCGTGAGAAAACTACCACGGTACTTTTGGCGGCAGATATAGATAAGTCATGGTCTGTAAGCCAATCATTAAGGTATCTTAAACCACTGTTCAAGGCAGCCGAGCATTCCAGTATATTATCTGAAGCGAAATAAAGAGCAATATCATCCGCATATTGCAAAATATCACAAAAGCAGTCTACAGACTTGTCCAGGTCAGCGGTGTAAAGGCTATACAATATGGGACTTAATACCGAACCCTGAGGAAGTCCTTTCCATATACGTCTTGGTGGAAGCAGCGAGCCCTGGTATCGGACACAGATAGAGCGATCCATAAAGAGGTTGCAAATAACGTTAACCATCTTTACCGGCAGACTCAGCTTTTGCATCTTTTGCCTGAGTAACGGAAGATGGACATTATCGTATGCCGAGGCTATGTCTAAAAAGACGCCCACAACATGTTGTCCTCTTGAAAATGCTAAACGGATGTTCGACGTGAGGATACTAAGGCTATCCAGAGTACCCATTCCCCTGCGGAATCCAAATTGCGTTTTTGAGATGATACCCTGACTTTCCAAGACCCATTCCAGTCTGTTCTTAATAAGGTGCTCTAATATTTTCGCCATCACCGACGATAATGCAATAGGTCTGTATGATGATGGATCGCTGGGATCTTTACCAGGCTTTAAAATGGGGACAATTATCTGCGTCTTCCAAGATTCTGGGATAGAAGCTGTACTGAAAATTTTATTGAAGATTGAAAGTAAGTATAATTTAGAAGAAATAGAACATTGTTTAATAAAGGAATAAGGAATTTCGTCAATGCCTGGCGATGAGTCCTGCAGATGATCCAATACCAGAGATAATTCTGCGAAAGAGAAGGGATCATCCATTCTGTTATTAGTTGGCATATCAGAAGAAGAAAAAGGTAAAGAGTCATGTGTGGGGACTGAAACTGGGGCCAGTCTATCCAAAAATTGATTCAGCCATCCCGAAGGATCATTGGCTGTAGGATTATTTTCTGACATGGAACCATGGAACCGCTTTATATTCTTCCATACCAAGGAAGGGGGGGAGCAAGGAGAAAGTCTTTCGCAGAACCGGACCCATCCGAGACGCTTTTTAGAAGACAGCAGGCGCTTGCAACGTGCATTGGTTGATTGGAATTCTAAGTAGTTATCTAAATTTGAAAGGTCCCTAGTAAAAGCATCTTCTACCTCATTCCGTTTTCTAATAGCTGCTGTGCACTCTGAGTCCCACCAAGGCGGGGACGAAATTTTACCCAAGGAGGAGTTTTTGATGGGAATAGTGGATTTTGCTGCCGACAAGAGGATAGAGACAAACTCACAATATAATTCTAGGAAGTTCTCATCCGACACTAAAGGAAGTAAATTAACTTCACTCAAAACTAAAGAACAAAATTCTGGCCAGTCTGCCATGTTTAGTCTGAATTTCAAGAGAGGGGGAGGCAGAGCTATAGGAGATGATACGTTTGAAGGGAGAGAAATTAAAATAGGAAGGTGATCACTACCATGAGAGCGAGAAAGGGTCTTCCATTCCAGGTGGGGAACTATCCGAGGCGTAACCAAAGTTAGATCCACAGAACTAGGATTTTGTAAAGGGGAAGTTCTTCTGGTGCGAGAGCCGTCATTCATTAAGCATAAGTTGACGTTGTCGAGGATATCTAGAAGATAAGACGAATTAGGATCACAGGAAGCTGAGCCCCACATAGTGTGATGACAGTTGAAGTCACCCATCACAATTAAAGGGACCGGAAGGGCAGAGAGAATAGTGTCTAATTCTTGAATGAGAGCACGATTTGGATGAGGAATATACAGGGAAACAAAGGTTAGGTTTAGGGCATTGCATGCTATAATGTTAATGCCAGGAGAATGAGGACGAATAGGGATCAAGGAGAAACGAAGGGATCTATTGATCAGGATGGCCGAACCACCCCAACCATCAGCGCTATCATCTCGGAGACATGAGAAGCCGGGTACCCTGAAACGAGAATCGGGCTTTAACCATGTCTCCGAGATGGCTAACACTAGGGGATTATAGTTATTAATAAGAAAACAGATTTCATTTTTTTTATGACGAATACTTCTACAGTTCCACTGAATGGCTGTAGGAGCCATTATCGGGATTAATTACAGTAATGAGATTGTGCAGCATATCTAAGACGTTGTTCGGTATGGTATCAGAAAATTTCGATAGGAGGTTTATAAGGGTGCTGATGAGCAGCTTAATGAGATTATCATTAGGGGAGTAGTCAGAGTTTGAAGAGAGAGCACAGCCATTAGCTTGTGAACTTTCAGGGGTTCGAGTGATTTCTTCGTGGGCAATTCTGTCATATCCTTTAGAGAGGGTCGGAGTCGGACGCCGCGGGATAAAGACAGTTTTTTTGTATGACACGGACTGGGGATGCGAATTTTGGGAAGAGACAGGAGAGACAATTTGAGACACTTGGGACTGGGACGGATAACTAGGGGAGCGGGCAGTATCAGCAAAAGAGCGTCGAACAGTGGGGAATCTTCGTGCAGCTACCGAATACGGAACATTTTCCTCAGACATTACCATCTTTATTGATTTTTGCCTGGAGTGCTCGGGACATGAGTTTCTAGTGGCAAAGTGAGAGCCAGAACAATTAAGGCAAGTTGCTCTATCCTCTGTTACTGGACACCCTTCTCCCTCATGGGGTTGGGCGCATCTGTAGCAACGAGGATTTGAGCGGCAATTGGCCTTAATATGGCCAAAACGACAGCACCTATTACATTGAATGGAAGGCAAATGATAGATTTCCACGGGAAGCGACGTGTAAAAGCAGTATACCTTTTCTGGTAGCTTTTGCCCAAGGAATGTCAGTGCGACCGTTTGGGTGGGGATCCAGGACGTCACGCCATCGATTGAAGTTTTTCTATTTAAGCGACGAGCCTTAATAACTCGGACAGACTCCGGACACTCAACAGAGTTAACTAGTTCCTCTAAAGTCCAGTCCACAGGAATATTTCGAACTAAGCCTATCCGGGTGACACTGAACATGGGAATCGAGCCAGAATACTGAGCATTCTCCTTAAAGAAGGAACTTTCCAAAAAGGCATTAGCGGCTTCGGCACTGACAAACTGAACCGAAACTCGACTGCGACCATTAGCCTGAATACCTCCCTTAGTTACACCACTTATCGAATACCTGTGCATTAGTTGTGCGAATTTCAAAATCCTTAATGGGGATCCAGGAGAGAGATCATCAACTTTTGTCACAAACACATTAAAGGGGCCTACGTCACCTGATCCGTAAGTTAATTTAGATCCCGGGGCGAAATCTGGAACCGTATATGTGTGCTGTATAGAGGCCGATGGAGGGATCTTAGAGTCCCTTTTGTGGAGGTTGGTATTAGAATCATCAGGACACTTGCGTTTCTCCCGGCTAGATTCACCTCTAGAAGACTCCCCAAAGTGAGGAGTTAATAAATTACCGCCCCCATCAGGGGGCACGTCTTCGTCCATATTAAAAGCCTAAATTCCACTCACTCTCTCCGATTAGTAAGGATAATCACCACCGCAAACAAAAAAAGGCAACAACTTATAAATCTTACACTAATAACACTAAAATTTTAAATTAATACGGGAAGAAAATTTTGTACGTGTAGCTACCAGGACGCTAGCCTACCCTCTTCTTACGTGACTCATTGATTACATACAGACGACTTGTCAATCTGACACTGACAACTTGCCTTTTTGAAATATTTGTTGCGTTCGGATACCCACCTCAATTTTAGTCGCGTAAGAAAAGGTAAGCGCACACTTTGTCTTATACAGTTTCAAGCAAAGAATACTAACTGACCAGCACTGCGACGCGTACTATTTTTGTAAAGCCTAGATGCGTGGTGTCCACACACGGTCTGATGATGAGCAAACCACGAATGATTGATCAAAATTCAATCGCCGTGAGTAGGTTCGATAAATATCTAGGCTAACGCGCTGGACCGGTAATCCAGAGGTACCGGGTTCGATTCCCGGTCTCTTCCACCAGGTAGCTCCTTTTTAGGGTTCCGTAGTCAACTAGGAACCCTTATAGTTTCGCCATGTCCGTCTGTCCGTCCGTCCGTCCGTCCGTCCGCGGCTTAGCTCCGTGAGTATTAGTACTAGAAAGCTGAAATTTGGTATGAGTATGTGTATGTATAATGCCGACAGAACGGTAAAATAAAAATTAAAAAAAAAAATTTTTTTTCGGGTACCTCTCGTACACCTAAAGTGGGGGTGATTTTTTTTTTCTTTTCAACACTGGTGTGTGGGGCGTCGTTGAATAGGTCTTGGAAAAATAATAGGGGTCACTTAACATTATTTTTTGATAAAGTCAGCAGTTTTGTAAATATTCGCTCCGAAAACAAAAAAAAATAGTGTCCCCCCCCCCCCCCCCCCCCCCATCTAACTTATCAACCACTGGTCAAAAAAATTCGGAAAAAATCATGTAAATGAGGCCTTATCAGTACTTTCAATGAAAACTATATTGAACAAACTCGGTCGAGCCGTTTTTAAGTTATCGTCTCATATTTTTTCTTTAAAAGGACGTAAGTTGACTTCCAGAAGGTAATAAGTGATTACAGTTTCTAGGGCGTTTACGACCTTTTTATAGAGCTTAAAATCATTCTTAACTTAAACCTCGGGCTTAAAACAGCAGTTTATTGTTAGGGATGAAAAAACTACGGAACCCTACACTGAGCGTGGCCCGACATGCTCTTGGCCGGTTTTTTTCAATTTTTCTTTAAGCTTTGATCTTTGTATTAATGGTTTAAATATCTAGAGTTTTTTGTCCATTCAGTAGGTCATAGCGGCCCACACTACTCGCGAAGTTAAGCGAATACGTCAGAGTTAGAGTCTGGCCATCGAAACGTGATACTGAAAATTAACGCCAAATTTAAAAACTCAAGCACATATTTCATCGCCAATGAGCAATGACTGATACCAATGCAATGGTGCAGATATATTAGTTATTGACGATGAAAAGTATAATGTCAAAAGTACCAAAACTGCTTAGTCCTAGTTTGTACAGCGATATTTAAAATTTCGCGGTCATTTTCAGTGTCACGTTTCGATGGCCAGACTCTAGTTCGTCAACTTTATCTCGCCTCGAGCGTCTGTGCCTTTACACTTCTCGATTGACTTCTCATCTCGTTGGTAATTTTTTTTATTAAAATAATTAAATTGAGCAAAGCATACTTTACCCAAAATATTCTAACATACTGTGAAAATGAACTAAATGATGATTATTTAGTTTTCTGTGTGTCAGTAGGTAACCTTGTTTACTTGATCCTAGGTGAATCTGAATGTAGTGTCGCACTTCTGGCATCTATCAAGTACTTCGCCGAGACACTTTGCGAGGAGTGTGGAGCCACTATAATAAGTATCTAGAATTTTGTGTCCAAAATTTGAAAATGGTGGCTATATGGGGGTTGAAAACGTAATAAAATACTATCGAAAAAATGTATTAAAATTTATTAAGTTAAAACTTTCGTTCGTTAACGACAAAACCTGTCAATTTCAAGTGAGTGTAAACCGCTTAATACAATATTTTGTAATTACATTTCTTAACCCTTAAATGCATGGTGTAAGATGCAGCTTACATAAACAAAAATAAATTACTGGTTGAAAACAAGAAACATTTATTTGAAACTCAGACCAATCAACAGATGATTGGTCTGAGATTTGAAATAAAATAATATTTAAAAAAATTGTGTTTTTTTAATTCATGCATTTAAGGGTTAATGTTTGAGTTTTATTTCGAACTAGCTGCGCCCCGCGGTGCTACCCGGTCAGTTCACGGTAACACTAAATTCTTTTGGGATGAAAAGTAGCCTGTGTATGAATTCAATTCAATCAAATTTCATCAAACTCGGTTCAGCGGTTATTGATTCACCATACCTACACACTTGAAAATGATCGTATAAAGGGGGTGCCCCTTTTCGCCACCTTAAGGGGTGACATCCGGGATAAAAATCCTATGTCCACACTATTACGTCTATAGTCGTTTCATCTAAATTGGTTTGTGTTATCACTGTTATCAGATCTCAAAACAGCCCAGCCCCTAAGCCCTGCCTACTAACGCTACACCATGGTATAAAAAGTAAAGCTTGGCCGTTTAATAGATCTATTGCATGTCGTAACATGACGGGTTATGTGTCGTAACATAATGTTTTTTTTTTATATCTTTAATGTAGAGACAGACGCAATGCAAATGAAACAACATGTATCCACTAATAAACTTTATTAAGTCTACTTACAATTGCAAATGCACAAACTAAACACTTATTATTATTAATCCGTTTATGGCGGCTCGAAGCTTGTGCCAGTATCAGTTTTTTTGGTTTATAACAATGCGTGACTTCCGTGTTAAATAAGACTTACAAAAAAAAACAACTAAACACTTCAATGCACAATCAAAAACTATTTTTTTTTATAATGTCAATTTTATTAGTCAGAACGTAATAAGTAGGAACCAAATATTTTCTTAGACAATCTCACTTAAATTTAATTTATATCAAGTAGTTATAAAAATACAAATAATTTATTTTGGACTTTGTCCATATAGTAGTTGCTAAGCCGCGAAATTGTGCGCATCGGGTTACAAGCATGAAATTTCTACCACACATAGAGCGTTCCACGGCGATTATTTTCAGATGTGGAGGGAAGTCAGATTCATCCCCTGTATGGTGGGAGAGCGGGGTGAAGAGGACCAAGTACTGCTCTTTTTCTTTTTTTTATTACTGATCAGTTAAGGCTATAAGGGCTTGTGCGACATCGTTTTCGTGTAAAATAGATATCAGCTATTAATTTTTCATGTTATTTAAGAATAGTTCCATATAAAAATTTGGGTTTATTGCCGAACAGGTAAAAAATCACAACAAGTTTTTTTTATTCAGAACGATAAATTAGTTATCTATCCTGTATATTTACAATTTAAAAAAATATTAATAAACAGCAAATTAAATGTTGTTTTTAAAAATGTATACATATTGGGCACATCTGATACAAAAAGTACCTTGAAAAAAATCTTGATGTTAAGCTTAGCCTGCGTGTTCTAGTACATTTTGCTAAGTCGCGAAATTGTGTACATCGGGATACAACCACGAAATTTCTACCACAGATAGAGTATTCTGCGGTGATTATTTTCAGATGTAGAGGGAAGTCAGATTCGTCCCCTGTGCGGCGGGAAAGCGGGGTGAATAGGACAAAGGAGTCCTCTTTTTTCTTTTTATATTACTGATCAGATAACGCTACTAGGACTTGTGTGGTGTCGTTTTCGTGTAAAATAGATATCAGCAATTCAGTTTTCATGTTATTTATTCATAGTACCATATAAAAATATGGTTGTATTTCCGAAATTGTAAAAATCACAAGTTTTTTTTATTCAGGGAGATAAATTAGTTATATTTCCTGAATATTTACAACTAAGAAAAATATTGCAAAATAGAAAATTTAATCTCCTTTCTAAAAATATATACATATTGGCACTCTTCATACAAACAGTAACTTAAATAAATTGTTGATGTTGAGATTAGCCCGCGTGCTCGTGATACATTAGCAAAAAAAATATTTTGTTTTAGTTACATTAATTTGTTTTTCTAGGACGTATATAGTCAAAATTATATGTAAAATCATGTTAATAATCATTATTTAATGTATTTAATGAAGCGAAATAGGATGCGTTCGGAGATTTACGTTGGTTACGCCGACGTAAAGATATATTTTAAGTTACTGTTTGTATAAGAAGTGCCCAACATGCATATATTTTTAGAAACCAGATTAAATGAGCTTTTTGAAATAATAATAATAAGTTGAAAATGTTCACGAAATTGAACTAATTTACCTCACTGAATAAAAAAACTTGTTGTGATTTTTACCTTTTCGGCCATTACACCCATATTTTTGTATAGAACTATACAAAACTAAAATAAAAAAATAATTTCTGATATTTTTTTTACACAGAAACGATACCAAACACGTCCTGGTAGACTTAACTGACCAGCAATAAAGAAAGAAAAGAGGGATACTTGGCCGTATTCACTCCGCTCTCCCGCCTCACAGGGGACGAATCTGACTTCCCTCCACATCTGAAAATGATCACCGTGGAACACTCTATCTGTGGTAGAAATTTCATGCTTGTAACCCGATGCGCACAACTATGTTAGAAAACAGCGGACTAACAACTCTACTATTTATGGCGGCTCGAAGCTTGTGCCAGTATCCGTTTTTTGGTTTATAAACAATGCGTGACTTCCGTGTTAAATAAGACTTACAAAAAAAAAACAACTAAACACTTCAATGCACAATCAAAAACTATTTTTTTTATAACGTCAATTTTATTAGTCAGAACGTAATAAGTAGGAACCAAATATTTTCTTAGACAATCTCACTTAAATTTAATTTATATCAAGTAGTTATAAAAATACAAATCATTTATTTTGGACTTTGAATCCATAGTGTTGGTGGTACAATTATTAATTGTAATTAAGTTACTTATAAGTTTTATTTTGATTTTTAAAACAAAACTGTGCTGAGCCGTAGGTATATTTGTATACCCGTAGGTACGTTCAAGAACTCTAAACTACGTAAAATACTACTTTCAACTACAATGAGAAAGTTTAACGTGTATAAAATCTATTGACATTATAAGCTATGGGTAGTTATTAAATTATTATCAACAATATTCATTCTAATTAATAATTTAAATTGAAATTCACCTTACCTACACTGCCATGCTACGGCAAAAGGACGTATCTCACTATGACATCCGTATAGAGATACGACCTTTTACCGTTACACGGCAGTACAAGACTCGCCATGACGCCCTACAAAGAAAATTATTCAAAATGTATGACGTCTACTTGACACGTCCGACACGTCGAGGTGGATAAATAAACCGTACAAATATTTGTCCTCGCCCTGATAGCAAACACAGATAGCGTCAAGTAGCAAACTCAACGAACATTTTACCAAGTCGAAAAGTAAGATACTATTCCTTACGTAAGTATACTGAAAAAACCGGCCAAGAGCATGTCGGGCCACGATCAGTGTAGGGTTCCGTAGTTGCTCATCCTTAACAATAAACTGCTGTTTTAAGCCCGAGGTTTAAGTTAAGAAAGATTTTAAGCTCTATGAAAAGGTCGTAAACGCCCTAGAAACTGTAATCACTTATTACCTTCTGGAAGTCAATTTACGACCTTTTAAAGAAAAAATATGAAATTTGGCGATAACTCAAAAACGGCTCGACCGATTGACTGAAAAAAGGGTAGAAACACCGAGCATTACATTATTGACTGAGCGAGCGACGGGTGTCACTTTCAGCTTCGTCAAATTTTCTTTCGCATGACCGGATGTTTGAATGTTCGCATTTCCGCCTGTTCTCGCTTTCAGGCCACATTTCTAAACCGAATTGGCAGGGGAGAGGTTGAAACCGTAAATGATGTCAGATTTGCAATATGGAAACAAGCTCGCGGTCTACAGTTCTCAGAGCCACTAGTTTCTATGATGTGCATTTTCTCAAACGTGCAATGAAATGTCGTCTTATCGTGCGTCATAAGTTATAATTATAACAGGCTTCGAAGGATCACGTTTCGGGCGGAACAACTCGAGAGCATTGTAGAAATTTCATACAAAATTGAAGGCCTAAGCCGGGAAACTATTTTTTCTAAGCATGTCTGTGTTCATGAATAGGCTAAATAGCTGAATTATATATATTTTTAATGGTGTATTTTTTTATTTCATTGCATATGTTTGAGAAAAGCACTATACATGCCTAGCCGTGAAAAGGGCTTGCCGACTTCGTATCACTATCCGGCCTAGGGTCGGCCGTCTATACCTACTCACCCGGCAAGCCCTTGTTCCCCCGCGTCTGCAGTAATGTACTATAATATATAATACGTCGCGCAAACTGAGTGTAGCTCGGAATGCGCTCGTGCTGTTCGATTTAATTAATCGGTACCTAACCACTAGTGATCGGCACGGACGGCGCAACACCGCGGGATTCCAATTATAATATTATATACGAGTAACACTATTTATATTCTATTCTATTCAATATAATATATATACTTGAAAAGATCGCCCGATCATATTATAACAAGGGCTCATACTAGAGTGTCACTCAGCATTGCAAACGATTGGCTTGAACAATCAGATTACGACGCAATGCATTAAAGAGCATAGTGTGTCTCTAGGTAACGACGCAGCTGGCCAGGAGAGGATCCGATCACTCGGCAATTGGCCCCGATCCTATGCTCCCCTTGGCGTTTAATCAGCTGCGTAGATACATGGCTTCGTCACAGAACACGAGCACAACACGCCGATCAATCGGTCGAAACTAGTGCATGCAGGCAGTTCCGGGAAACAGTCCCACAGTCGCTAAGCAGGCCCGCCCAACGAGTACTAGTAGACACTATCGCTGGACACTGCACACTTAACAAACGCTTAAATGTTCTAGGAATTACCGATAGCCCCCTGTGTAGGGGATGCCTGTTGAAGAAACAGCTACCCACGTGGTCCTGGAATGCGTTGCATGCGTTCAAAGCACCGAGGTCACTTCGAGAACCCCGCGGAGACACCAGGAGAATCCTGCACTTCTGGACGGAGTATGTATGTATGTATGTAAACTCTTTATTGTACATTAAAATATAATTATAAGGACATTAAACTAATGATATGTACAAAGGCGAACTTATCCCTGTAAGGGATTTCTTCCAGTTAACCTTTGAGCAAATGAGAGAGAACAGAGAAGATCCAAGAAGATAGGCAAAACTATTAAAAATGCACAGAGACACTAAAGGCTTACGCGAAAAAAAAGACAAAATCTTAAATATACCTACATAAACTTACACATTATGAATATAAATATGATAATATAAAACAAACTAATAAATATATAATAATAAAAATAATAAGTATTCAATCGTCGGAGTTAGGCTGGCTAGACCCTTAGCTGGCAAATCTGTACGCTCAACGGCCCGAATATACTCGGGCCAAGTGCGGAATACGGAGCCCATAACCCATACCAGGTGTGGCTCTGTGAGCCGTAGACCTCGCGAGTTTGTTTCGAAATTGCTGAAATTTGAAGTTTTTACGTACCCAACCATCATTTACCGTCATTTTGAAAAAATATCGAGAAACTTGACCAAATAATTCTAAATACTTATCGAATCTCCTCACAAAGTTTTATGAGAATCGTTTGGAAAATGCGATATCTAGCCGAGAACAGCCAGAAAGCATCTGGATTAGTCCAGTCCAAACATCCGTACATACGATATCATTTTGGGCCAAGCTGAAACGGAGACGCTTCGCTCGCTCGGTCAGTTAAAGTTACCTACTGTCGGAATTCCACCTGCTGCTGCAGCACCATTTGTGTTGATCACTGATATCACACTTCCAAGTGAAACCGTGCGGTGGACGGCTGCACACAACTGACGCAGTTACTCGGACTATTACAGAATTAAAATAATAACTACTAAGTTGACTTGTGGTGTTTCATATGATGTCTTAAATGGTTTTTAGTAGCGCCCCTGTAACTGCAAACGTCGCAACCGAATGGCTTTTGGCCGGAGTGCCGAGTCATTAGGTGTAACTTCACATTACCTGGCCGAGCAGTCTTGTAGTCACAGATGTTGCACTCGAAAGGCTTCTCGCCAGTGTGTGTTCTAAGGTGGTTTTGTAAATGACTGCTTAGGCTAAACGCGGAACTACACTGACTACATTTGAAAGGCTTCTCGCCAGTGTGTGTCCTAAGGTGGTTTTGTAAATGACTGCTTTGGCTAAACGCGGAACTACACTGACTACATTTGAAAGGCTTCTCGCCAGTGTGTGTCCTAAGGTGCCTTTGTAAAGTACTGCCTTCGCTAAATGCCCAACTACACTGACTACATTTGAAAGGCTTCTCGCCAGTATGTGTTCTGACGTGTCTTTGTAAATGACCGATACGGGTAAACGCGGAACTACACTGACTACATTTGAAAGGCTTTTTGTCAGTGTGTCTTCTAACGTGGCTTTGTAAATGACTAATTGACGTAAACGTCAAACGACACAGACTACATTTGAAAGGCTTCTCGCCAATGTGAGTCCTTATATGATACTGTAAATGTTGAGGATTATTCGTTGCATACTCACATGCGTTGCAAGCAAAGTATTTAACGCCATGTCGGCCATTCTCATGCTCCAGTAGAAGCAACTTCGTATCAAATATACTATGACAGGTTGTACACGGGAAGACCTTGTGGGTTCTGTGACTCGTACTAGCGTTCATCAGCACGTGAGTGTTGATTTTCTCGAAATTGGACCGAATATTGAAGTCCTTGCCGTATTTCTCTCTTTTAAAGTTGGTGTCTGCACTCAAAGTATTTATTTTACTTGACGAGCTCCTGACAGCAGGCGTCTCAAGAGATATCTCTTGTATACCAATGTTCCAAGGCAAATCATCTTGCGAGGCTGCAGTAGGCTCCTGAATCTTTTCTGTAGAAATACGCTTTGCAATTCTTTGGCTAGGTTTTACTTTTTTTTCTTCAACTGGAGCTTTGGATTTATTTGTTTTCGCTGTTTGGGGTTTCTTCGCTGAAAGTAAACGAGCTTGACCTGAAATATAAATATTAATTAATTCTGTCCGATTTCCGCTTAGGCAACAATACTACGTGATGAATAGGTGAGAAAGACTTGTTTTTCTACAATTTTCCTAGCCTCATCTTCATAAGAGTATTTCTAACTAATATACAAAATATTAATAAGAAATTAACTATATAAGTTTGTTGCTTTTGAGCATCGTGTATGAAGGTACACGGTAAATTAGACTCCATCAGGAAATGCACCCTCATTACATTACATTGCAAAATAGCTGCTATAATTGGGTTTCTTTAAAAATAAGGTCACTATACTGAACATTCAGCCATAAAAAATACTAAAAAATAAAGTCTGTACACCTGTCCTTTAAGAGAGACATAAAATTTAGTTACTCACTTCTGATTTCATTGTTTGATGCATTGATTTCTATTTGTGTCTGATTGTCTTCATCCGGGTCATTGAATCGAAATTTGTATGTCCGAAGGCCGATTGTGTATTTCCGCGACTCCAGGTCTATGAACAGACGCTCCAGCACAACATAGCACCTCCCCCCCACACGCCAGTGCAAAACAGCGTCTTTCTTTTCTTTCTTCAGTGCTGCAACACAATGTTGACAACTAAATATTTACCCACATATTTTGTTTGAGTACTAGGAATTAATAACAGGCATAATCACGGGACACAATAGCCTTAACAGGCACCTACACATTACGGGTGTAGTAAGTGATCCATACTGCTCGCACTGTGGCCAGGAGGAGACGAGTAAGCATGTTATAGCAGAGTGTGGCATGTATGCGATAGTACGCTATAGCATCTTCAGAAAAGATAAACTGGAAGAGGAAGAGCTGAGGGACATTACACACACACACAACCAACACACGACACAACCTTAAATATGTCCTTTCCTTCTGCAGGAGAACAAGAAGATTCGAGGAAGAAGGCTGTATGGGAGCGCCGCCGGGACAGTAACCGTTGGCTCCAAGTGGGAATTGGGCTGAATGAACGCAGTCAAGCGATCGACAGCCCGCCTGTTTCCGGCCGGGCGTCCCTACACCAAATCATCATCAATCATCATCACTAGGAATTAATTTTCTAAGTAATATAATGCAAACAGTGGATGTAAATGGAACCCAGCCCATTGGAGCTATGGTTAAGCTAGGAGTGCCACAGGGCTCTATTTTAGGTCAATTTCTATTTTTGGTTTATATAATGAAATAATTTAAATTAAATAATGAACTTTATTCTGCAAGTAGGCCACAAGGGCACTTTTACATGTCTGAGTCTACCGGCATTTCACAAGAGGAGACCACTGTTGAGAAGAAACGCCGAAAGAAACTCAACAGTAAGTAATTTTTAGGGTTCCGTACCCAAAGGGTAAAAACGGGACCCTATTACTGAGACTTCGCTGTCCGTCCGTCCGTCACCAGGCTGTATCTCAAGAACGGTGATAGATAGACAGTTGAAATTTTCACAGATGATGTATTTCTATTGCCGCTATAACGACAAATACTAAAAAATAAATATTTAAGGGGGGCTCCCATACAACAAACTTGTTTTATGGTACGGAACCCTTCATGCGCGAGTCGGACTCGCACTTGCCCAATTTTTTCAGAAAGCATAAGTACTTAACTCTTACTATGATATGAACTTAACTATACGTAGTTCTACAAGAAAACATATTAAAAGTGTATTTTAAGATATAAATTATGAAAAGTGTAAGAATAAAATAGAACTATAAGAAAGCCTGACCGGTTTATCACAATTTAATTACGTTTTATATGCTTTCTTATTAGACCTGTGTCCCTTAAATTAGTTAGGTACAATCTAAGAAGGCGTCGGCTACGCGGTTTCTGGTTCAGGCCATGCACTTTTGTCTGTCAGATAGTCCTCTACTGTATAATATGCTTTTGACATTAGAGACTTTTTTTAATATTTTTTGAGAGACGGAAAGGCTAATTTTAAAACATGATCAGGTAAATTGTTATAAAAATGAATACATTGGCCTAAAAGGATATACTTACTTTACGAACACGAAACTTTCTAAAAGAAATTTAATTTTTATTTCTAGTGTTAAAACTGTGGACATCGAAATTTTTTGTAAATGAATCCAGGTTTCTAATAAAATAAATAATACTCTCATAAATATATTGGGACGCTACAGTTAAGATGTTTATATCTTTGAAAATGTCTCTTAAGGAGTCACAATAATAGAACGAATGGCTCTTTTTTGTAGCACAAATATAGTCTGAATGTCAGCTGCTTTGTCCCAAATCAATGGCTATAAATGACAAGTCATCGATAGTAGACAATCTTTGTAATTAGTACTATTCGCTGCCGATACGTCAATAATTTTCAAGGTTAACCGAAAATCAACCTACTATGCGGAAATAAATGGCACACTAGATAAAGTACTTAATTGGTTAACTACTCCTCTTCTACTATATATTTATTATGTTATGTCTATGTATTTATGTAAGTATATCTGTATTTTTTTATTTATGTATGTTTATCACTTTTGCTCTTTTATGGTACTCGTTTATTTAGCCCTATTATTTTTATGCACAACCTACTAATTTCAAACATTAATTTTTCAACTACTCCGCTGCCTAAAGGTTGTCTGGAAGAGATCGCTGTTGAGCGATAAGCCGTCTGTTGTTTGCCTCTGCTTGTTATTTTAATGTATCTCATGTTGTGTTGTATATTCCTTGATGTTTGAGGTGTGCAATAAAGAGTATTTGTACTAATCATTTTCTATTCAATGCCAAGAAAACTAAATTTGTTAGATTTGCTTTACCGAATGTTACGGCGGTAGATGCTACTAGATTACTAAATGGTGAATGTTTAGAATTAGTGAAATAGGCATTATTCTTAGGTATAACATTGGACAATCAATGGAGTCCACATATAGCAGCGCTTACAGGTAAGTTAAGTTCAACGGCGTACACTGTTAGGAAAATTAGACAATTGAGTAATGTTGATACAGCTCACTCAGTTTAACATAGTAATTTTCATAGTGTCATGTCATATGGTATTTTGGTTTGGGGCAAAGCAGCTGACATTCAGACTATATTTGTGCTACAAAAAATTGGGCAAGTGAGAGCCCGACTCGCGCATGAAGGGTTCCGTACCTATACATATATATAATCTATAACAAGTTTGTTGTATGGGAGCCCCCCTTAAATATTTATTTTATTTTATTTTTAGTATTTGTTGTTATAGCGGTAATAGAAATACATCATCTGTGAAAATTTCAACTGTCTAGCTATCACCGTTGTTGAGATACAGCCTGGTGACAGACGGACGGACGGACGGACGGACAGCGAAGTCTCAGAGGGACCCGTTTTTACCCTTTGGGTACGGAACCCTAAAAAGAGCCATCTGTTCTATATATAACCTTTTTTTTTTTTTAAGACATGACTTGAACCTTATCAGGGCTGGTTAGCCCTCAGTCCCAGTAGTCAGACTTTGTGTGGGAGTATAACCCGCTAGCGGGATTATCTCCGCGCCACAGGGGTAATTTGGGTTGAGGTGACGCGGGCGCACAGGGCGCATGGACTGCGTCGTGAATAAACTGAACCGTATCAGTCTGACTTAGGGTGGGAGGAGAGTGGAAAGAGAATCGGGTTATGAAATTCTCATGACTCCTTAAGAGACATTTTCAAAGATATAAACATCTTAACTGTAGCATAAACATCTTAGCGTTCCAATATATATATGAGTATATTATGTATGTTATTAAGAACGGAGATACATTCACAACAAATTGTGATGTACACAATTTTAACACTAGGGATTAAAATAAAATTGCTATTAGAAAGTTTCGAGTTTGTAAAGTATGTAAATCATTTTTAGGCCAATATATTCACTTTTATAACAAATTAACCGATTATGTTTTAAAATTAGCCGTTACATCTCTCAAAAATTATAAAAAAAATCTCTAATGTCAAAGGCATATTATACATTAGAGCACCATCTGACAGACAAAAATGCATGGTCTGAACCAGAAACCAAGTAACTGACTCCTTAATTCGTGTTAGATTGTACCTGACTAGTTTAGAAAGAAAGCATTATATGAAACAAATAAACGCATATTTAATTCTTATATTTTTCTTTATTTATACATTTAAAAAATTTAAATACACTTTTAATATACTTTAATAGAATCTTTTTTTTTATCGATTCTATTTTTTATGTGAAATACCACATTTTTATTTTTATAAATAATGACAAAAAGGTAAGTTAAGAAAGAAAAATTGAATGCGATCCACCACTTACCTTTGTGTCATTATTTACACTTTTAATATGTTTTATTCGAGGGCTAAATTCTTAAGATAGGTACAAATTAAGTTAAGTTCATATTACATATTTGTTATAGTTAAGTACATATTGTTTCTTCAAAAATAACTGAATGTTGATTTCTTCTGGCGTAACTTCTCAACAGTGGTCTCCGCTTGTGAAATTCCGGTAGACTCACAGATGTAAAAGTGCCCTTGTGGCCTTCTTGCAGAATGCAATTGGGAAGATAGCATTTTCTAAGGGTATTCATATTATATAAGTATACGTTACGTGGTCTCAGAACCTATGAATGGTTTATTTTGAAGTTGTATAGTTTTTTAACACGTTCACTGCGCAACAGGTCATTTTGACCCTGTTCTGAACTTTCGCCTGGTGCGGCGACCGAAATAGGCGACTTTGCACTGGTGCGAAGGCCATAAAGTTGTGATATTTAATTTTTTATATATAGTCAAGTATACATTTAGATTCGTCATTTTACAATCTACCCGACAACATATAAATTAATTAACAGGTCAGATATGACCTGTTCGCACCAGATCAAAACTTTTGTTATTCAGTGCGAAACAGGGCATATATGACCTGTTGTGTAGGGCCTTGTACAGCACTGTACGTAAGTGCAGAGTGCATTAGTGTTGTTACCCTGCTATTAGTACGCACGTTTGTTTCTGTTTATACATAAACATGAATGCGTCTAAAATGCAGTCTCGTAAAATGTTGGACAAAATTTTTAAGAAGCTGGAACAAAGACAAAGTTCGCATATTGGAGCATGATTCGGTTAGAACCTCCACGTCCCCGAGTGGCACTCAACCATCGTCGGCAGTTCATGTAAGTACGGAGAACGAAATTGAAATACCCTCAAACGCATCACAAAAATGACGTATTTACATGAGCCCATCATCTGGTTGCACATGTAACAAATGTAAAAAAAAGTAATACATTGTTTCGATATATTTATTTGGTTTATCTTTCCCATCACTACTAAATCATCGACATTTTTATCTGTGCCAGTCCTGGCTGTGCGTTACAAGTCAATTTTGACCTGTTAATTAATTCGTCTATAAAATCTCAACGAACAGTCATCAACTTCGGCGAAGGCAGTATAAGATAGACTCATTATTAGACTAAACATTGTTATAATTAAATTTCATATTATAAAAATCAAAGCACTAGATATTGGATAACAATTTATTTTATATTGAACTAGAACAATAACTATCGATCTTATATAAGAATCAGTGACAACCACGCTGCTCGGCGCCAAAACTCGCTGACGGTTGCCTGTGTTGCCAGGCCATCAAGTACGTTCCGTTACGTGTTTTTAACAGTCGGCCATCCTGGCATAACCTTCGTCCACGAAGGTCATCTCATCAAGACCTTCTTCAACTTGACCAACAGCAACAGCACGCTCGTCTCAGCAAACTTCACTCGCATCAGTTGTAGCGGACTCCCTCCCTGCTCGTCACCTTAGCTCTGCGAGAAGACCAAAACATATTTAGGGGAACCGTTACAATCGTCTTGGGGCGTACTTGGGCTGCGATATATTCACTTTATTCTGATTCAAAGGGATTAGAAATTCATTTCAATTAGAGATGGAATTGTATTGACATGAATAGTCTGGCTAATGAAATATTACGTGAAGTTTTGGCGGGAAATTTAAAAAATCTGTGGCTGGTCATACTTTGTGTAGTAGGAATTATACTTTAGATACTAGAAATTATTTTTGATTTTCTATGCACACGTAAGTCATCTAAGGAACTAAGTTAAATACATATAATAATATGTTGACGTGTACTCATAGTCAGCTCACATAATTTCTACCAATATGTACGGTACAGTCAACGAGAATCACACATATGTTAACACTTTCTGACCATATATAAGGCGAAAAATTAAATGTTGTGGAAATAAGACCTAGCTCAATAATACCATATTATTAATCCATCACCAAAAAAATTACATAAGTAGGTACTATGCCAAATTTCAACTCAGTCGGAACGTTACAACTAGTACATAAAGTATCAAAATTATTTATAGAGGACCAACCTACTAAATTGTTTAAATCATAGACAATTGGTGATACCACAAGGAAATATCTGTCAACATTATTTGGCTAGCCAGACTTTATCTAACGTACATTATTCTACCCAAATTATATCATAATTTGACATCACCAAGTTGTCTGATACGATAGCTAATTAGTTATGATATAAATTCATTTTCCTATATACATTTTTAGAATTACAACTCTGCGGTTGTACAGATTAATAGGATTAATTGACATCAATCATGACATCAAAGCGAAGTTTATTTGCGCTACCGACCCTGTTACAATGAATGACAAACCGTATACACATTCACCCCGGTAGATTCCCTATCAGACATGGAACGAACTCACAGTTTATTCCAGCATAGTAGAGGCGGCTTCCACTCGCATAATCAGCCTTGGGTGCCACGCTTTCAATCCACAAAGACGTGCAGAACAGCTCGTGCAGTCTGCCACAGCAGTCGTTCATAGCAGTCCTCGCATACAGCTCATGGAAACAAAGGTGTTTGTGAATAGTGACGTGGCAACCACTACGATTCATCTTAAGAGTACATTAATGATGTTATCATTGTCAGATAATAAAATCATCTATAGCCACTTCAGTTATTTAGTATGTACTTAAAATTACTGTATATTCAACTCTACGAAACACAAACAATTAAATTTATTAACATTATTATTATTACACAAAACGGCAACGTTATTTTTCAATAGGTATTGAAATGTATTACTAACTAGTTACCTAAATCGAATATTCAGTATTTTTTTTTTTTTGCATTAGCTATCTTAAAACAAGAAGTTCGCAGTCTAATAATTAGATAGAATAAAAAAAATTAAGTCAGAACGTGATCAAAATTACATTTTACCCCTTGTATGCTTAAGTGCAGAACCTGACGTTAAAATATCAGTTAGTCTCAATTTGATTAGCAAATTTTTGACATTGCATACGATACGAGAGGTTAAGCAATCGTGTATCTCGCAACAACATCATGCTACGTTACTAACAACTTTCTGACTGAAAACGAAAAGATCAAATAGTTACAGTTCCATTTCCTAGGTACAAAATCACACTTGTTAACTTTACGTTCGGCCATCCACAACTAATTGAATGACCCCATTCAATATTTTTGAAACAAGAACAGTCTATGGTAGATCACCGCTCCACTCACTTGCTTCGAAATTTGAGATGAACTCTATTTATATAATAAAATAAGAGTGTTGACCAGTAGCTGTAGTTATCAACAAATAGCTGGCAGTCCCTACTTCATGTGTATTAAAATATGCAACAAACTTCCCTTGAGCCTGAAGGCCTTACCTTGAGCCTGAAATTGTATGCATTGTTATGCGAATTTAACTTTTATTCAATAAGATAGTTTCTGAATACGAGATATATACTTTTAGAATAACGACTTCTCCTATTTTGTTGATTTAGAGAAACATCAACTAAATTTAGACACCAATATTCGCATGCTGAATAAGTAGAGTGTGGAGAACAACGCTTATAATAAACATTGTGATACCTATGTAACCCACCCATAGGTATTACGCAAACTAATAAATATTTCATTTCATTTCATTTCAATATTTCTTTTCATTTAATTTATTTAATTTCATTTCAGCTTCTGATGTCTTACAATATCATGACAGCAAATATATATTCAGTTATGACACATAATCTTATTAATGTACTGTTTACCCCAAATAAGTTCAAAATAGTAATTTACAGTAGGTAAGAAAAAGTTTGGGTACCGCTTCCACGCACCAGGTGCTTCTGCTTCATCCAGGACGGTGTTCGGAATTCTGGGTACCGCTTGCACGCACTAGGTGCTTCGGCCTCCTCCAGGACGGTGTTCGAAATTCTGGGTACCGCTTGCACGCACGAGGTGCTACGGCCTCCTCCAGGACGGTGTTCGGAATTCTGGGTACCGCTTGCACGCACTAGGTGCTTCGGCCTCCTCCAGGACGGTGTTCGAAATTCTGGGTACCGCTTGCACGAACTAGGTGCTTCGGCCTCCTCCAGTATGAATCAGTCCAGAAGGCATCGTCCAAATTGTATCGGCCTCTGGCACACTAGAAACAGACACGGAACACCAGCACAGTTTCGGTATATGCATATTGCACTAAGCCTGTAATTTACAGGTAAAATTTTAGATGCTTTTCCAAAATCTTACTAAACAGACTATTCCTAAATATGGGTACTTCTGCCCTTAGTAATTCGGATTCAAACCGAACAACTTGCTCATTACCTAAGATATCATTTAATTTCCTTGATATTATTTCTATTACTCTATATTATCCACTGATATCCTTACAAGGTCATCGGTCCAGCCCGAGAGTGAACCGACAGAAGAAAAGTGTGTGGCCATGTTTACACTAGAACTCAGGCAACCTTCGCAAAACATACCTACATGAGAATAACCTGCATACATATTTAAAAGGGTCTTTACACATTCAAAAGGGTATTTAAATGCTAAAATGAGCACATTCACATTTTCCATAAGTCATAACTCACAAGTTGCACAACCATAAACATACTGGAGTAGGTACCTACTGGTTAAACCATAATAAACACAACTTGCTTTGCCCAGTAAATTAAAAACAACTTAACTTAGCTTGCACTCTAACCACATATTATTACTAGGTCTGCCATGAGTGGTCTTGTAACGTGCAAAAATAATCAAATGCATGACAACTCAGTTTTCTTTTGAATTTTTATAAACAGTCATAAAAAGTAATATTTTATCATATTTACCCATTTTTATTAACTTTTAATGTGCTGAGCAGGTAGTCATTCCATAAAAATTCCATATTCAAATGGCTATAAGTAACACACTGTTAACTGTGAAATCTGAAACTGTGAGATCAACACAATACAATAATTGTTTTTTTTTTTTATTAGGTGCTTACTTGTCAAACATCATTTTGATCATTATCAATCCATGTGGAACATAGGTTCTTAACATTACAATGGATAAAGGGATCAGAGAGACCTCCATGCGGCCGGAGCCCATAATACCCCTACCACAATCTTGCATATACAACACAATGAACCAACATAATTATATAATACCAATAACAGAAATACTGGGAAGATCTAGAAACATGTAGACCGACAAAAGAAATACTTCCGAGTAGCAGTCACAAACTCGCACCATCCTACTGAGAATCCACAAGAACCAACTTCGTAAAATAGTAGGAATAATAGCGGGACATAATACTCTGAACAGACGCCTTTTCAATTTAGGTATAACAGACAGATGCGGAGCATGTGTGGAGGCAGAAAGAAACCACCAACATATTCTACTAGATTGCAGACAGGTAGAAGCATACAAGATGAAGTACCTAGGATCTCCCAGTACCGTACATGGGGTGCGTAACTATGCGTATCAATTTATTTGTACTAATTTTAGTCGGTACAATGCTCATTCGATACAATTCCCAACCGATACAACTACACTCAATACGTTCACATATGTTATAATCATCATTCCATACAAAGATCATTCGATCGAATAATAATGCACACTTCCCACAAAAAACATATGATATAATATAACGTTAATTTTATCTGATGTACAGTAAGCATAATAATAGGTAAGGGCGGAAAGGTTGCTCTCCCTTTCACTAGATAACATAGATGATATCCTAACTCGTCTCTTACCTGAAGTTAGAATCATTACCTAATCTACCTTAAGGCAGGTCAGACTTGGGTTAGGTTAGGTACGACGACGAGCGAATCGCCAGAACCGAGATTTTTCGAATCATGGATATGGCTATAATAATAAGGAATCAATTATACCTAAGTTAGTCACTTGTATATAAAATGAGCACTATAACATATGATGATTATAATATAATAAATAAGCCTTATACCAAAACATTATTATAGTAAATAAATATATATGTTTTGAAATTATATTAAATGTTCATTATATACAATGAGATACTACATCCATTGAAAATACACTAAACGTCGCTATACTCAATGAAATCTTATTATTTATATTTATACCGATCATTACACACCCACCATATACGAAGCCACAACCAGCAGCAAGGCTTGTAGACTTGTGGAAAATACCAAGCACAACTAATTAACTATGTTCTTAATGGAAACTACAATGTAACTTGGCAAAACTCAATAGGCTCAACTCGCTTAAACCTTTAAATAAATTTTAAATTATAACCACTCAATGCAGACTATATACGTGCCCTGTAGCCAAATACTTTATGGTTCACTTCTAACTATTCAAGTCTTCACTTATTTGGAATAAATACTGAACAATTTCGAAGTATTCAACAAACCCACATATACACATACATTACCACACAAGTTGCATTGCTCGCACCCAATATTGCATTGCTTGATCACACTTTAGTAGCACATAATGTGTGAACAAATGTCTTATAATTTACTTGACTTTGTCCCGTATAAATTGAGTATTTTACATACAAACACATGTAATATCAACAAGCTACATTACTTATAACATCAACAGTGCATGTTGATTGCCTTCACACATACTTAAAACAGGTATAATTAATTGTAAACTTTAAACTCACCTATTAGGTCATAACGTAATACTTACAATATCTACCTGACATAATATTCGTTCTTACCAGTTGTTATTTGTTATTTATCATAACCTTTGCTGAACACTAGTTGAAGAAAGCTGTTAATCATTCCATTGCCACTAGTATATCTCCAATAGCAAACCACATTCTTGTCATCTTTGTTTGGACACCTACGGTGGCAATTCTCATCATCTTATTTCCTGGATTTGTTCACACTGGATGTCCGTATTCAAACACCAATTTAAGAAATTAGGTAGGCATCTGAAATCATATTATATGATAAAAAATATTATTCCTTTCCATAAAATATATTGTTCATCATAGTTCAACGGGGGGGTATTCTGATTGTTGATCGCACCAAACGTACTGCTGTTAATTTGCAACTTGTCATATTAATCACCAGACATCCTATTTCTCTGTAAAACACAATACACCACACAAACACAATAGTAGCAATATATTATAATACCGTTAGTCAAAAAGGTATTTTATATAAGTCTTGTTTAGGCTTTGAACCACTTTATCAATTATGAGATATGTTTCCAAATTCCTCTGTACTGTTCAGATATCCATGTGCATTACTCATAGTGTAATCAATCAATGTTGTCATTTTATATTATATCTTAATATGTTCAGGTTTACTATAGGTACATAATCCCAGTTGTACTAAATAACTAACAATAATGGTTTTTATGTAATATATTAGTTACTTGAGTATGCAATATTAAAATAAACTAATACTCATACCTCATTTACTCCACCAGTTGCTTAATTACAAATGCAACTATTTACCTCTGTTAACTACAGAATTTCACCGACGAACATCCTCTCCAGGTTTCAAATAAAATATAAAATTCAGTTCACCTGTGAAACTTAGAAGCAAAACCACACACCACACCAATATTATGTTACAAAATGCATACAAATAATGAAAACTTGCTGTAAAGCCCACATGAAACAGGTAAGTAATAGACGCAATCATAATAATAATCAATATATGTCATATCACAGAACACTTTAAGATGCAATCAGTAGTATCAGTACACCGCCAGATTGAATGGCTTTTATTTTAATGTCACACATAAAAACAGTGATAGTTTGGTACAATTCAGCACAAATGAATGTCTGCCTCTCTTCTCTTTCCATTATATAAATTATAATTAATTAATTTGAATAATTCAATTGCGTATTAATATTATTTCATAAATTATCATTTATTTATTATTTCCCATTAGTATTGTATTATTAATGCATGCTAATCTGATATTAGTAGATAAATTAAAATGTGCAGTGCCCTTACAGGGTTTGTGTTGGAACATCTTAGATATTTAAGACCTTTATGTGCATACAAATGCATTGAATAAATGAATATGATATTTTAGTAAGCCACATATTCATTCAACACACATATAGTTTATTCATAATAGAATCGAGTTCCTTTCATCAAGAATAGTAGCGATGCACCCATAATATCCAAGTACTGCAAAATACCTTACCAATTTATTATGGTGTAGTACAATACCTAGGTACACTCCGGCCAATTTCTTTCGGATTTTGAAGGACTTACCGCGTCACCGCCATATCGTTTACTTACACCAAGTCTTAAAGCAAAACCTCACCGAACAACGGCATGCTCTACGAGCAAACTCGAAATTGGCGAAATCATCATTAACTTTGATGGAAGCCATATTTTAAAATTAGAATTAGAATGAAAACTATCAAATATGTACTTAATGTTAACACGATAATACTCGTTAATAAACTATCCAATAAGTAGTGCCTTTACCAAAATATGAAATAAAACAAGAACGCAAAGCGTCATTCTTTTGTTTTACGAGTCAATTAAGATTTCATACGTGAATTGATTAACTAGACCGAAATATTTTGGTAAAGGCACTACTTATTGGATAGTTTATTAACGAGTATTATCGTGTTAACATTAAGTACATATTTGATAGTTTTCATTCTAATTCTAATTTTAAAATATGGCTTCCATCAAAGTTAATGATGATTTCGCCAATTTCAAGTTTGCTCGTAGAGCATGCCGTTGTTCGGTGAGGTTTTGCTTTTTGTAAATTGATAGCGATTTACAAAAAACCACGCGGTCTACCGGGCCCAAGAAGGGCTATGTACGCTTCAAGTTGAATTCTTCATTAACCATTCACTCATACGTTAGTTCACTGCACAATAGGCTATCAATATTACACATTGAACAACCAACATGAATAAATAACGAACAACTAAACTTAAAGGCATGCGGCCATCTTAAGTCACAAACCGGAAGCCGAGCATTATGTATGTTATTAAGAACCTAGATACATTCACAACAAATTCCGATGTCCACAATTTCAACCCTAGAAATGAAAATAAAATTGCTATTAGAAAGTTTCAAGTTTGTAAAGTATGTAAATCTTTTTAGGCCAATGTATTCATTTTTATAACAATTTACCCGATTATGTTTTAAAATTAGCCTTTTCATCTCTCAAAAATTATAAAAAAAAGATCTAATGTCAAAGGCATAGGTATTATACAGTAGAGGACCATCTGACAGACAAAAATGCATGGCCTAAACGAGAATCCAAGTAACTGACTCCTTAATTCGTGTTAGATTGTACCTGACTAGTTTAGAAAGAAAGCATAATATGAAACATACATAAATGTATAAACAATCATACTTTCTTGTAGTTTCTATTTTATTCTTACATATTTCCTTATTATTTATACCTTTAACCCACTTTCACTTAAACAAACTTTTTGGAACCTGGGTAAATTTTGCGATATCTGAAATCGCAACAAGCACTAGAGTAGTGAAGTTATTAAAAAAAAATGAGCGGTGTTATAACACCTGGTTGGGCTCTCTGAGTTAAATACACTTTTAATATGTTTTCTTCAAGTTCTCTAAATTCTTAATAAGATAGGTACTAATTAAGTTAAGTTCATATTACTGTAATAGTTAAGTAATGGAAAGGATATGTTCTAAAAAAAATAACTGACTGTTGATTTCTTCTGGCGTTTCTTCTCATCAGTGGTCTTCTCTTGTGAAATGCCGGTAGACAGAGATGTAAAAGTGCACTTGGGGCATCTTTACACAAATTGATATAAATAAAATTTAATATATTTTGGCCTGGCTCAGTAGGCAGGTGTCTACAAACCGAGCCAAACGCGTCGTCTTATATAGCCCCTAAACTTAGCAATTGGGAAGATAGCATTTTCTAAAGGTATTCATGTTATATACGACTTACGAGACGTACAAGATTCTGACTGGGCATTATGACCTCAAGGACTTTTGCGAAATATTTGTACGCAACAACAATACCCGACTGAGAGGTCATCACCTAAAGCTAGTTGCCTGCAGGTCGCACAACAACCCTCATAAACACTTTCTGGGCAATAGAGTTGTGAGTGCTTGGAACAAACTCCCCGAGGATGTAATTTCAGCACCTAACGTCAATAATTTTAAGAATAAATTAGACAAGCATACCACTGAGCAACGATCTCAAGACACAGATCGCTGGATATAGGCACTATCAGTTGTTAAACTGCCTGCCTCATTATAAATAATAATAATAATAATATATATATAACACAAGTACACATTACTTGGTCTCAGAATCTATGAATGGTTTATTTTGAAGTTGAATAGTTTATTAAGATATCTGTTTTTAAGTCCTCAAAGCGACCTGTTTCAAAATTCTGAAGGTATTCGTCTACAAGAAATTTGTTACACAAATAAAAAAAATAACTGTCAATGTCACCACTAGGTATTTACTAATATTCCTTATTAATTCCTTGTAGACCAAGATAATGTTGGTCCCTTTGAACAATGATCAAAAATCTATGACATAAAATTAAACTAATAGTTGATTCTGAATCCAAATAACTATGGAAAAATTATAATATGAATACCTCTGAAAAACACTGTTCCCAATAAGCTAGGCAGGCATCACATACCATTGTTTGTAAAATTTTACATTGTGAATATTTTTTGCGCAATAAAGATCATTATTATTATTTATTTGTTTTATCTCTAAGGGGCATCCGCAGCAATAATTTTTGTAAATTAAAATAAAATACTAAAACAAAGGCCAATAATCGACCTCCAGTCGAGTTCATTTACATCTACATATTTACGAGAGCAAAAATATCTGAACACGACCCTATTGTTCGAGTTAGATATTTTTGTTCTCATAAGTGTTTAGATGTAAATGAACTCGACTGTCCACAAAACTACAAGAACTAGTTACATAAAATAGTATACTGCATGACCATCACAATAATATTAAGTAAGTACAGAGAAGGCAATAAAACAAGAGAAATGACACTAGTTATGATATCCTGGATCGGTTGTATGTATGTGTGCCAGTTCTTCACATAAATATTTTTTGTTACCGGGATTTTAACCCAGGACCACCTATTCAATAGGCAGTTGCACCACTGCTCCAAGTGTGTCATGTTATTTGTTATCTTACCCTGAAGCTCATAGACCACCTCACGCGGCTGCAGCAGCTCGGGGCCCAGCTCCAGCTCCTCCTTCAGCACATGGTTCTCGTAGAACGCCGGCTGCTCGACCTCTGTCTCGCTGGGGCCGTCGTCACTGTCCCACTTTGGCTCGAATTTCACAGGCAGCTCCTCCTTCAGCACATGGTTCTCGTAGAACGCCGGCTGCTCGACCTCTGTCTCGCTGGGGCCGTCGTCACTGTCCCACTTTGGCTCGAGTTTCACAGGCACTGCCTCCACACCCTCCCGCGACATCCTTGGCGGCTAGACTGACACGCCTCAAATATGCCAGACGTACAATGACCAGGCTTTATTTTTAATGTAGATCTGATAAATTAAAATGTAGTGACTTTTAAACTAGCACTCATTAGTATTTGGACATTCATTATACATTACTATACGACTGTATAAAAAGTACTATCAGAACTATAGTGCCAAGTCAGCAAATTTTATCACAAACTCCCATACAAACAAACTAACAATTTATTTATTTTTTTATAAAAACGGCAACCGGTCACAGTTAAGCGACCATTACTGCCAATGTCTCGTTGCCAATCGCACACGGCGACAAAATACCACGTTGTACAGTGAGTTGAGAAAATCTTCCTGGGTCAGGGCCCGATTGTGGTTCTTTTTAAATCGCTATCACTTTACAAACTAACAATCACAACAATATGTACCGACAATTCCAAATCCAAACCAAAATAATGCGACTACGTGACTCAATTCAATTCAATTTTTATAAATAAATGGCTACTGTCCATTGGGACAATTCTGCCAGCGTCAAGGTTGGAAGCTACAAGTAATCGGTTGTCAAAGTTGTCAAACCTCCAAACACCGCGAACATTTAAACGGTGGTATACATTGCCTAATAAACGGACTCAAAAAGTGAGAGGAATTAGAGCTTGATACCGAAGTCCTTAATAAATTTTGCCAGGACATATACGAAGGGGGTATTAACAAACGTGAGGATGTAACTAAAGTTAGCAGGACGGTGAATGAAGTCAGGAAGCAAATCATACAGAGAAACTGGAATTATAGGGCAGTTAAAGAAAATATGATCCGGATTGCCTTCGTCCAAACCACATTCGCACAAAGAATGGTCACGTACTCGAATTTTAGCTAAAAATGATGGAGAGCAATTGTGACCAAGCCGCAGTCGAATTATGGTAGAAGTTGCAGTTTTGTTCGTCTTTTTAAATTTAAAGAACCATGGTTTTACAGGGAGATTCGGTTGAATATTGCCATAATATTTTCCTTTGGAGAGACGCGTAATATTCCATTCTTCAGACCAGTGCTCAAACAAAGTAGCCTTGGCAGAAATGCGCATATCCTGGCTGTGGCACCTAGAATGTGAAGGGCATCCAATATCAACAGCCTGCTTGGCGCAGGAGTCTACCTGTTCGTTACCATCAATACCAGTATGGCTCGGGATCCAAGCTAAAACTACGTTCAGACCAAGAGAGGCACAGCGATAAAGGGACTCACGACATCTGAGGTTAATAACAAGGTTGTCTCTGGATCGAAGAGGAGACTTGGCCAAATCCTGAAGGCAGCTGAGTGAATCAGAGAATACTATTGCTTTGGCAATCTTGTGGGATTCTATAAAGGAAACTGCTTCAAAAAGGGCAATCGCTTCACCTGTATAGACTGATGTTATGGGCGGGCTTTTAAAACTTAAGACAATTTTGTACCGGGGAATCCAAACTGCTGAACCTACACACCCATTTGTTGACAGCTTGGAAGAATCAGTGAAGATAGGAAGCCAGCCATCCCAATTTTCAGCCAAGATTTTCATAAAAACACTATTGGCTGCAGGCGTATTCTTGTCCAGACCAAATGAAAAAATAACGTTTGGTTGAAATATAAGGACATCATAGTCAAACGAAAAAAGGGGATTACCAGGGGAAGAAACAAGGGGGGGATTGACCGAAAGTTTCTGGAAACTTTTAATTAAGCAAGGAAGGTCTTTATGCGTCCAGTATTTGGAGTCAGGAATTATATTGGCCAGATTATTTAAGCTACACATTAATGGGTGATCAGATACCTGTGCCATTCTAAAAAAGAAACGATCAGCTAAATACTGTCTTCTCAATCTCAAAGGGGGCTCCAGGCACTCCACTTGAAGAGCATTGGTTGGGGAAGACTTCATTGCTCCACAGATTATGCGTAAACATTTTGATTGGATCTTATCAAGGTAAGATAAAGCTAATTTACTGCACGGCTCTAGAAGAAATGATGCATAGTCGAAGTGGCTCCGAATGATAGCATTGTACAAAAGCTTTTGAGAAAAAGGGTGAGAACCCCACCAAACACCCGATAGAGCCCTAAGAACGTTAACGCTTTTCTCACATTTGTTCCTAATGTAGTTTAAATGGGGAATTCCAGATATGCGACAATCTAAATATAAGCCTAAAAACTTAACCGAATTTGAAACAGGAATTATTTCATCATCAAGGACAATTTCAATGTCAGGAATGCGTCTTTTTCGTGAGAAAACTACCACGGTACTTTTGGCGGCAGATATAGATAAGTCATGGTCTGTAAGCCAATCATTAAGGTATCTTAAACCACTGTTCAAGGCAGCCGAGCATTCCAGTATATTATCTGAAGCGAAATAAAGAGCAATATCATCCGCATATTGCAAAATATCACAAAAGCAGTCTACAGACTTGTCCAGGTCAGCGGTGTAAAGGCTATACAATATGGGACTTAATACCGAACCCTGAGGAAGTCCTTTCCATATACGTCTTGGTGGAAGCAGCGAGCCCTGGTATCGGACACAGATAGAGCGATCCATAAAGAGGTTGCAAATAACGTTAACCATCTTTACCGGCAGACTCAGCTTTTGCATCTTTTGCCTGAGTAACGGAAGATGGACATTATCGTATGCCGAGGCTATGTCTAAAAAGACGCCCACAACATGTTGTCCTCTTGAAAATGCTAAACGGATGTTCGACGTGAGGATACTAAGGCTATCCAGAGTACCCATTCCCCTGCGGAATCCAAATTGCGTTTTTGAGATGATACCCTGACTTTCCAAGACCCATTCCAGTCTGTTCTTAATAAGGTGCTCTAATATTTTCGCCATCACCGACGATAATGCAATAGGTCTGTATGATGATGGATCGCTGGGATCTTTACCAGGCTTTAAAATGGGGACAATTATCTGCGTCTTCCAAGATTCTGGGATAGAAGCTGTACTGAAAATTTTATTGAAGATTGAAAGTAAGTATAATTTAGAAGAAATAGAACATTGTTTAATAAAGGAATAAGGAATTTCGTCAATGCCTGGCGATGAGTCCTGCAGATGATCCAATACCAGAGATAATTCTGCGAAAGAGAAGGGATCATCCATTCTGTTATTAGTTGGCATATCAGAAGAAGAAAAAGGTAAAGAGTCATGTGTGGGGACTGAAACTGGGGCCAGTCTATCCAAAAATTGATTCAGCCATCCCGAAGGATCATTGGCTGTAGGATTATTTTCTGACATGGAACCATGGAACCGCTTTATATTCTTCCATACCAAGGAAGGGGGGGAGCAAGGAGAAAGTCTTTCGCAGAACCGGACCCATCCGAGACGCTTTTTAGAAGACAGCAGGCGCTTGCAACGTGCATTGGTTGATTGGAATTCTAAGTAGTTATCTAAATTTGAAAGGTCCCTAGTAAAAGCATCTTCTACCTCATTCCGTTTTCTAATAGCTGCTGTGCACTCTGAGTCCCACCAAGGCGGGGACGAAATTTTACCCAAGGAGGAGTTTTTGATGGGAATAGTGGATTTTGCTGCCGACAAGAGGATAGAGACAAACTCACAATATAATTCTAGGAAGTTCTCATCCGACACTAAAGGAAGTAAATTAACTTCACTCAAAACTAAAGAACAAAATTCTGGCCAGTCTGCCATGTTTAGTCTGAATTTCAAGAGAGGGGGAGGCAGAGCTATAGGAGATGATACGTTTGAAGGGAGAGAAATTAAAATAGGAAGGTGATCACTACCATGAGAGCGAGAAAGGGTCTTCCATTCCAGGTGGGGAACTATCCGAGGCGTAACCAAAGTTAGATCCACAGAACTAGGATTTTGTAAAGGGGAAGTTCTTCTGGTGCGAGAGCCGTCATTCATTAAGCATAAGTTGACGTTGTCGAGGATATCTAGAAGATAAGACGAATTAGGATCACAGGAAGCTGAGCCCCACATAGTGTGATGACAGTTGAAGTCACCCATCACAATTAAAGGGACCGGAAGGGCAGAGAGAATAGTGTCTAATTCTTGAATGAGAGCACGATTTGGATGAGGAATATACAGGGAAACAAAGGTTAGGTTTAGGGCATTGCATGCTATAATGTTAATGCCAGGAGAATGAGGACGAATAGGGATCAAGGAGAAACGAAGGGATCTATTGATCAGGATGGCCGAACCACCCCAACCATCAGCGCTATCATCTCGGAGACATGAGAAGCCGGGTACCCTGAAACGAGAATCGGGCTTTAACCATGTCTCCGAGATGGCTAACACTAGGGGATTATAGTTATTAATAAGAAAACAGATTTCATTTTTTTTATGACGAATACTTCTACAGTTCCACTGAATGGCTGTAGGAGCCATTATCGGGATTAATTACAGTAATGAGATTGTGCAGCATATCTAAGACGTTGTTCGGTATGGTATCAGAAAATTTCGATAGGAGGTTTATAAGGGTGCTGATGAGCAGCTTAATGAGATTATCATTAGGGGAGTAGTCAGAGTTTGAAGAGAGAGCACAGCCATTAGCTTGTGAACTTTCAGGGGTTCGAGTGATTTCTTCGTGGGCAATTCTGTCATATCCTTTAGAGAGGGTCGGAGTCGGACGCCGCGGGATAAAGACAGTTTTTTTGTATGACACGGACTGGGGATGCGAATTTTGGGAAGAGACAGGAGAGACAATTTGAGACACTTGGGACTGGGACGGATAACTAGGGGAGCGGGCAGTATCAGCAAAAGAGCGTCGAACAGTGGGGAATCTTCGTGCAGCTACCGAATACGGAACATTTTCCTCAGACATTACCATCTTTATTGATTTTTGCCTGGAGTGCTCGGGACATGAGTTTCTAGTGGCAAAGTGAGAGCCAGAACAATTAAGGCAAGTTGCTCTATCCTCTGTTACTGGACACCCTTCTCCCTCATGGGGTTGGGCGCATCTGTAGCAACGAGGATTTGAGCGGCAATTGGCCTTAATATGGCCAAAACGACAGCACCTATTACATTGAATGGAAGGCAAATGATAGATTTCCACGGGAAGCGACGTGTAAAAGCAGTATACCTTTTCTGGTAGCTTTTGCCCAAGGAATGTCAGTGCGACCGTTTGGGTGGGGATCCAGGACGTCACGCCATCGATTGAAGTTTTTCTATTTAAGCGACGAGCCTTAATAACTCGGACAGACTCCGGACACTCAACAGAGTTAACTAGTTCCTCTAAAGTCCAGTCCACAGGAATATTTCGAACTAAGCCTATCCGGGTGACACTGAACATGGGAATCGAGCCAGAATACTGAGCATTCTCCTTAAAGAAGGAACTTTCCAAAAAGGCATTAGCGGCTTCGGCACTGACAAACTGAACCGAAACTCGACTGCGACCATTAGCCTGAATACCTCCCTTAGTTACACCACTTATCGAATACCTGTGCATTAGTTGTGCGAATTTCAAAATCCTTAATGGGGATCCAGGAGAGAGATCATCAACTTTTGTCACAAACACATTAAAGGGGCCTACGTCACCTGATCCGTAAGTTAATTTAGATCCCGGGGCGAAATCTGGAACCGTATATGTGTGCTGTATAGAGGCCGATGGAGGGATCTTAGAGTCCCTTTTGTGGAGGTTGGTATTAGAATCATCAGGACACTTGCGTTTCTCCCGGCTAGATTCACCTCTAGAAGACTCCCCAAAGTGAGGAGTTAATAAATTACCGCCCCCATCAGGGGGCACGTCTTCGTCCATATTAAAAGCCTAAATTCCACTCACTCTCTCCGATTAGTAAGGATAATCACCACCGCAAACAAAAAAAGGCAACAACTTATAAATCTTACACTAATAACACTAAAATTTTAAATTAATACGGGAAGAAAATTTTGTACGTGTAGCTACCAGGACGCTAGCCTACCCTCTTCTTACGTGACTCATTGATTACATACAGACGACTTGTCAATCTGACACTGACAACTTGCCTTTTTGAAATATTTGTTGCGTTCGGATACCCACCTCAATTTTAGTCGCGTAAGAAAAGGTAAGCGCACACTTTGTCTTATACAGTTTCAAGCAAAGAATACTAACTGACCAGCACTGCGACGCGTACTATTTTTGTAAAGCCTAAATGCGTGGTGTCCACACACGGTCTGATGATGAGCAAACCACGAATGATTGATCAAAATTCAATCGCCGTGAGTAGGTTCGATAAATATCTAGGCTAACGCGCTGGACCGGTAATCCAGAGGTACCGGGTTCGATTCCCGGTCTCTTCCACCAGGTAGCTCCTTTTTAGGGTTCCGTAGTCAACTAGGAACCCTTATAGTTTCGCCATGTCCGTCTGTCCGTCCGTCCGTCCGTCCGTCCGCGGCTTAGCTCCGTGAGTATTAGTACTAGAAAGCTGAAATTTGGTATGAGTATGTGTATGTATAATGCCGACAGAACGGTAAAATAAAAATTAAAAAAAAAAATTTTTTTTCGGGTACCTCTCGTACACCTAAAGTGGGGGTGATTTTTTTTTTCTTTTCAACACTGGTGTGTGGGGCGTCGTTGAATAGGTCTTGGAAAAATAATAGGGGTCACTTAACATTATTTTTTGATAAAGTCAGCAGTTTTGTAAATATTCGCTCCGAAAACAAAAAAAAATAGTGTCCCCCCCCCCCCCCCCCCCCCCATCTAACTTATCAACCACTGGTCAAAAAAATTCGGAAAAAATCATGTAAATGAGGCCTTATCAGTACTTTCAATGAAAACTATATTGAACAAACTCGGTCGAGCCGTTTTTAAGTTATCGTCTCATATTTTTTCTTTAAAAGGACGTAAGTTGACTTCCAGAAGGTAATAAGTGATTACAGTTTCTAGGGCGTTTACGACCTTTTTATAGAGCTTAAAATCATTCTTAACTTAAACCTCGGGCTTAAAACAGCAGTTTATTGTTAGGGATGAAAAAACTACGGAACCCTACACTGAGCGTGGCCCGACATGCTCTTGGCCGGTTTTTTTCAATTTTTCTTTAAGCTTTGATCTTTGTATTAATGGTTTAAATATCTAGAGTTTTTTGTCCATTCAGTAGGTCATAGCGGCCCACACTACTCGCGAAGTTAAGCGAATACGTCAGAGTTAGAGTCTGGCCATCGAAACGTGATACTGAAAATTAACGCCAAATTTAAAAACTCAAGCACATATTTCATCGCCAATGAGCAATGACTGATACCAATGCAATGGTGCAGATATATTAGTTATTGACGATGAAAAGTATAATGTCAAAAGTACCAAAACTGCTTAGTCCTAGTTTGTACAGCGATATTTAAAATTTCGCGGTCATTTTCAGTGTCACGTTTCGATGGCCAGACTCTAGTTCGTCAACTTTATCTCGCCTCGAGCGTCTGTGCCTTTACACTTCTCGATTGACTTCTCATCTCGTTGGTAATTTTTTTTATTAAAATAATTAAATTGAGCAAAGCATACTTTACCCAAAATATTCTAACATACTGTGAAAATGAACTAAATGATGATTATTTAGTTTTCTGTGTGTCAGTAGGTAACCTTGTTTACTTGATCCTAGGTGAATCTGAATGTAGTGTCGCACTTCTGGCATCTATCAAGTACTTCGCCGAGACACTTTGCGAGGAGTGTGGAGCCACTATAATAAGTATCTAGAATTTTGTGTCCAAAATTTGAAAATGGTGGCTATATGGGGGTTGAAAACGTAATAAAATACTATCGAAAAAATGTATTAAAATTTATTAAGTTAAAACTTTCGTTCGTTAACGACAAAACCTGTCAATTTCAAGTGAGTGTAAACCGCTTAATACAATATTTTGTAATTACATTTCTTAACCCTTAAATGCATGGTGTAAGATGCAGCTTACATAAACAAAAATAAATTACTGGTTGAAAACAAGAAACATTTATTTGAAACTCAGACCAATCAACAGATGATTGGTCTGAGATTTGAAATAAAATAATATTTAAAAAAATTGTGTTTTTTTAATTCATGCATTTAAGGGTTAATGTTTGAGTTTTATTTCGAACTAGCTGCGCCCCGCGGTGCTACCCGGTCAGTTCACGGTAACACTAAATTCTTTTGGGATGAAAAGTAGCCTGTGTATGAATTCAATTCAATCAAATTTCATCAAACTCGGTTCAGCGGTTATTGATTCACCATACCTACACACTTGAAAATGATCGTATAAAGGGGGTGCCCCTTTTCGCCACCTTAAGGGGTGACATCCGGGATAAAAATCCTATGTCCACACTATTACGTCTATAGTCGTTTCATCTAAATTGGTTTGTGTTATCACTGTTATCAGATCTCAAAACAGCCCAGCCCCTAAGCCCTGCCTACTAACGCTACACCATGGTATAAAAAGTAAAGCTTGGCCGTTTAATAGATCTATTGCATGTCGTAACATGACGGGTTATGTGTCGTAACATAATGTTTTTTTTTTATATCTTTAATGTAGAGACAGACGCAATGCAAATGAAACAACATGTATCCACTAATAAACTTTATTAAGTCTACTTACAATTGCAAATGCACAAACTAAACACTTATTATTATTAATCCGTTTATGGCGGCTCGAAGCTTGTGCCAGTATCAGTTTTTTTGGTTTATAACAATGCGTGACTTCCGTGTTAAATAAGACTTACAAAAAAAAACAACTAAACACTTCAATGCACAATCAAAAACTATTTTTTTTTATAATGTCAATTTTATTAGTCAGAACGTAATAAGTAGGAACCAAATATTTTCTTAGACAATCTCACTTAAATTTAATTTATATCAAGTAGTTATAAAAATACAAATAATTTATTTTGGACTTTGTCCATATAGTAGTTGCTAAGCCGCGAAATTGTGCGCATCGGGTTACAAGCATGAAATTTCTACCACACATAGAGCGTTCCACGGCGATTATTTTCAGATGTGGAGGGAAGTCAGATTCATCCCCTGTATGGTGGGAGAGCGGGGTGAAGAGGACCAAGTACTGCTCTTTTTCTTTTTTTTATTACTGATCAGTTAAGGCTATAAGGGCTTGTGCGACATCGTTTTCGTGTAAAATAGATATCAGCTATTAATTTTTCATGTTATTTAAGAATAGTTCCATATAAAAATTTGGGTTTATTGCCGAACAGGTAAAAAATCACAACAAGTTTTTTTTATTCAGAACGATAAATTAGTTATCTATCCTGTATATTTACAATTTAAAAAAATATTAATAAACAGCAAATTAAATGTTGTTTTTAAAAATGTATACATATTGGGCACATCTGATACAAAAAGTACCTTGAAAAAAATCTTGATGTTAAGCTTAGCCTGCGTGTTCTAGTACATTTTGCTAAGTCGCGAAATTGTGTACATCGGGATACAACCACGAAATTTCTACCACAGATAGAGTATTCTGCGGTGATTATTTTCAGATGTAGAGGGAAGTCAGATTCGTCCCCTGTGCGGCGGGAAAGCGGGGTGAATAGGACAAAGGAGTCCTCTTTTTTCTTTTTATATTACTGATCAGATAACGCTACTAGGACTTGTGTGGTGTCGTTTTCGTGTAAAATAGATATCAGCAATTCAGTTTTCATGTTATTTATTCATAGTACCATATAAAAATATGGTTGTATTTCCGAAATTGTAAAAATCACAAGTTTTTTTTATTCAGGGAGATAAATTAGTTATATTTCCTGAATATTTACAACTAAGAAAAATATTGCAAAATAGAAAATTTAATCTCCTTTCTAAAAATATATACATATTGGCACTCTTCATACAAACAGTAACTTAAATAAATTGTTGATGTTGAGATTAGCCCGCGTGCTCGTGATACATTAGCAAAAAAAATATTTTGTTTTAGTTACATTAATTTGTTTTTCTAGGACGTATATAGTCAAAATTATATGTAAAATCATGTTAATAATCATTATTTAATGTATTTAATGAAGCGAAATAGGATGCGTTCGGAGATTTACGTTGGTTACGCCGACGTAAAGATATATTTTAAGTTACTGTTTGTATAAGAAGTGCCCAACATGCATATATTTTTAGAAACCAGATTAAATGAGCTTTTTGAAATAATAATAATAAGTTGAAAATGTTCACGAAATTGAACTAATTTACCTCACTGAATAAAAAAACTTGTTGTGATTTTTACCTTTTCGGCCATTACACCCATATTTTTGTATAGAACTATACAAAACTAAAATAAAAAAATAATTTCTGATATTTTTTTTACACAGAAACGATACCAAACACGTCCTGGTAGACTTAACTGACCAGCAATAAAGAAAGAAAAGAGGGATACTTGGCCGTATTCACTCCGCTCTCCCGCCTCACAGGGGACGAATCTGACTTCCCTCCACATCTGAAAATGATCACCGTGGAACACTCTATCTGTGGTAGAAATTTCATGCTTGTAACCCGATGCGCACAACTATGTTAGAAAACAGCGGACTAACAACTCTACTATTTATGGCGGCTCGAAGCTTGTGCCAGTATCCGTTTTTTGGTTTATAAACAATGCGTGACTTCCGTGTTAAATAAGACTTACAAAAAAAAAACAACTAAACACTTCAATGCACAATCAAAAACTATTTTTTTTATAACGTCAATTTTATTAGTCAGAACGTAATAAGTAGGAACCAAATATTTTCTTAGACAATCTCACTTAAATTTAATTTATATCAAGTAGTTATAAAAATACAAATCATTTATTTTGGACTTTGAATCCATAGTGTTGGTGGTACAATTATTAATTGTAATTAAGTTACTTATAAGTTTTATTTTGATTTTTAAAACAAAACTGTGCTGAGCCGTAGGTATATTTGTATACCCGTAGGTACGTTCAAGAACTCTAAACTACGTAAAATACTACTTTCAACTACAATGAGAAAGTTTAACGTGTATAAAATCTATTGACATTATAAGCTATGGGTAGTTATTAAATTATTATCAACAATATTCATTCTAATTAATAATTTAAATTGAAATTCACCTTACCTACACTGCCATGCTACGGCAAAAGGACGTATCTCACTATGACATCCGTATAGAGATACGACCTTTTACCGTTACACGGCAGTACAAGACTCGCCATGACGCCCTACAAAGAAAATTATTCAAAATGTATGACGTCTACTTGACACGTCCGACACGTCGAGGTGGATAAATAAACCGTACAAATATTTGTCCTCGCCCTGATAGCAAACACAGATAGCGTCAAGTAGCAAACTCAACGAACATTTTACCAAGTCGAAAAGTAAGATACTATTCCTTACGTAAGTATACTGAAAAAACCGGCCAAGAGCATGTCGGGCCACGATCAGTGTAGGGTTCCGTAGTTGCTCATCCTTAACAATAAACTGCTGTTTTAAGCCCGAGGTTTAAGTTAAGAAAGATTTTAAGCTCTATGAAAAGGTCGTAAACGCCCTAGAAACTGTAATCACTTATTACCTTCTGGAAGTCAATTTACGACCTTTTAAAGAAAAAATATGAAATTTGGCGATAACTCAAAAACGGCTCGACCGATTGACTGAAAAAAGGGTAGAAACACCGAGCATTACATTATTGACTGAGCGAGCGACGGGTGTCACTTTCAGCTTCGTCAAATTTTCTTTCGCATGACCGGATGTTTGAATGTTCGCATTTCCGCCTGTTCTCGCTTTCAGGCCACATTTCTAAACCGAATTGGCAGGGGAGAGGTTGAAACCGTAAATGATGTCAGATTTGCAATATGGAAACAAGCTCGCGGTCTACAGTTCTCAGAGCCACTAGTTTCTATGATGTGCATTTTCTCAAACGTGCAATGAAATGTCGTCTTATCGTGCGTCATAAGTTATAATTATAACAGGCTTCGAAGGATCACGTTTCGGGCGGAACAACTCGAGAGCATTGTAGAAATTTCATACAAAATTGAAGGCCTAAGCCGGGAAACTATTTTTTCTAAGCATGTCTGTGTTCATGAATAGGCTAAATAGCTGAATTATATATATTTTTAATGGTGTATTTTTTTATTTCATTGCATATGTTTGAGAAAAGCACTATACATGCCTAGCCGTGAAAAGGGCTTGCCGACTTCGTATCACTATCCGGCCTAGGGTCGGCCGTCTATACCTACTCACCCGGCAAGCCCTTGTTCCCCCGCGTCTGCAGTAATGTACTATAATATATAATACGTCGCGCAAACTGAGTGTAGCTCGGAATGCGCTCGTGCTGTTCGATTTAATTAATCGGTACCTAACCACTAGTGATCGGCACGGACGGCGCAACACCGCGGGATTCCAATTATAATATTATATACGAGTAACACTATTTATATTCTATTCTATTCAATATAATATATATACTTGAAAAGATCGCCCGATCATATTATAACAAGGGCTCATACTAGAGTGTCACTCAGCATTGCAAACGATTGGCTTGAACAATCAGATTACGACGCAATGCATTAAAGAGCATAGTGTGTCTCTAGGTAACGACGCAGCTGGCCAGGAGAGGATCCGATCACTCGGCAATTGGCCCCGATCCTATGCTCCCCTTGGCGTTTAATCAGCTGCGTAGATACATGGCTTCGTCACAGAACACGAGCACAACACGCCGATCAATCGGTCGAAACTAGTGCATGCAGGCAGTTCCGGGAAACAGTCCCACAGTCGCTAAGCAGGCCCGCCCAACGAGTACTAGTAGACACTATCGCTGGACACTGCACACTTAACAAACGCTTAAATGTTCTAGGAATTACCGATAGCCCCCTGTGTAGGGGATGCCTGTTGAAGAAACAGCTACCCACGTGGTCCTGGAATGCGTTGCATGCGTTCAAAGCACCGAGGTCACTTCGAGAACCCCGCGGAGACACCAGGAGAATCCTGCACTTCTGGACGGAGTATGTATGTATGTATGTAAACTCTTTATTGTACATTAAAATATAATTATAAGGACATTAAACTAATGATATGTACAAAGGCGAACTTATCCCTGTAAGGGATTTCTTCCAGTTAACCTTTGAGCAAATGAGAGAGAACAGAGAAGATCCAAGAAGATAGGCAAAACTATTAAAAATGCACAGAGACACTAAAGGCTTACGCGAAAAAAAAGACAAAATCTTAAATATACCTACATAAACTTACACATTATGAATATAAATATGATAATATAAAACAAACTAATAAATATATAATAATAAAAATAATAAGTATTCAATCGTCGGAGTTAGGCTGGCTAGACCCTTAGCTGGCAAATCTGTACGCTCAACGGCCCGAATATACTCGGGCCAAGTGCGGAATACGGAGCCCATAACCCATACCAGGTGTGGCTCTGTGAGCCGTAGACCTCGCGAGTTTGTTTCGAAATTGCTGAAATTTGAAGTTTTTACGTACCCAACCATCATTTACCGTCATTTTGAAAAAATATCGAGAAACTTGACCAAATAATTCTAAATACTTATCGAATCTCCTCACAAAGTTTTATGAGAATCGTTTGGAAAATGCGATATCTAGCCGAGAACAGCCAGAAAGCATCTGGATTAGTCCAGTCCAAACATCCGTACATACGATATCATTTTGGGCCAAGCTGAAACGGAGACGCTTCGCTCGCTCGGTCAGTTAAAGTTACCTACTGTCGGAATTCCACCTGCTGCTGCAGCACCATTTGTGTTGATCACTGATATCACACTTCCAAGTGAAACCGTGCGGTGGACGGCTGCACACAACTGACGCAGTTACTCGGACTATTACAGAATTAAAATAATAACTACTAAGTTGACTTGTGGTGTTTCATATGATGTCTTAAATGGTTTTTAGTAGCGCCCCTGTAACTGCAAACGTCGCAACCGAATGGCTTTTGGCCGGAGTGCCGAGTCATTAGGTGTAACTTCACATTACCTGGCCGAGCAGTCTTGTAGTCACAGATGTTGCACTCGAAAGGCTTCTCGCCAGTGTGTGTTCTAAGGTGGTTTTGTAAATGACTGCTTAGGCTAAACGCGGAACTACACTGACTACATTTGAAAGGCTTCTCGCCAGTGTGTGTCCTAAGGTGGTTTTGTAAATGACTGCTTTGGCTAAACGCGGAACTACACTGACTACATTTGAAAGGCTTCTCGCCAGTGTGTGTCCTAAGGTGCCTTTGTAAAGTACTGCCTTCGCTAAATGCCCAACTACACTGACTACATTTGAAAGGCTTCTCGCCAGTATGTGTTCTGACGTGTCTTTGTAAATGACCGATACGGGTAAACGCGGAACTACACTGACTACATTTGAAAGGCTTTTTGTCAGTGTGTCTTCTAACGTGGCTTTGTAAATGACTAATTGACGTAAACGTCAAACGACACAGACTACATTTGAAAGGCTTCTCGCCAATGTGAGTCCTTATATGATACTGTAAATGTTGAGGATTATTCGTTGCATACTCACATGCGTTGCAAGCAAAGTATTTAACGCCATGTCGGCCATTCTCATGCTCCAGTAGAAGCAACTTCGTATCAAATATACTATGACAGGTTGTACACGGGAAGACCTTGTGGGTTCTGTGACTCGTACTAGCGTTCATCAGCACGTGAGTGTTGATTTTCTCGAAATTGGACCGAATATTGAAGTCCTTGCCGTATTTCTCTCTTTTAAAGTTGGTGTCTGCACTCAAAGTATTTATTTTACTTGACGAGCTCCTGACAGCAGGCGTCTCAAGAGATATCTCTTGTATACCAATGTTCCAAGGCAAATCATCTTGCGAGGCTGCAGTAGGCTCCTGAATCTTTTCTGTAGAAATACGCTTTGCAATTCTTTGGCTAGGTTTTACTTTTTTTTCTTCAACTGGAGCTTTGGATTTATTTGTTTTCGCTGTTTGGGGTTTCTTCGCTGAAAGTAAACGAGCTTGACCTGAAATATAAATATTAATTAATTCTGTCCGATTTCCGCTTAGGCAACAATACTACGTGATGAATAGGTGAGAAAGACTTGTTTTTCTACAATTTTCCTAGCCTCATCTTCATAAGAGTATTTCTAACTAATATACAAAATATTAATAAGAAATTAACTATATAAGTTTGTTGCTTTTGAGCATCGTGTATGAAGGTACACGGTAAATTAGACTCCATCAGGAAATGCACCCTCATTACATTACATTGCAAAATAGCTGCTATAATTGGGTTTCTTTAAAAATAAGGTCACTATACTGAACATTCAGCCATAAAAAATACTAAAAAATAAAGTCTGTACACCTGTCCTTTAAGAGAGACATAAAATTTAGTTACTCACTTCTGATTTCATTGTTTGATGCATTGATTTCTATTTGTGTCTGATTGTCTTCATCCGGGTCATTGAATCGAAATTTGTATGTCCGAAGGCCGATTGTGTATTTCCGCGACTCCAGGTCTATGAACAGACGCTCCAGCACAACATAGCACCTCCCCCCCACACGCCAGTGCAAAACAGCGTCTTTCTTTTCTTTCTTCAGTGCTGCAACACAATGTTGACAACTAAATATTTACCCACATATTTTGTTTGAGTACTAGGAATTAATAACAGGCATAATCACGGGACACAATAGCCTTAACAGGCACCTACACATTACGGGTGTAGTAAGTGATCCATACTGCTCGCACTGTGGCCAGGAGGAGACGAGTAAGCATGTTATAGCAGAGTGTGGCATGTATGCGATAGTACGCTATAGCATCTTCAGAAAAGATAAACTGGAAGAGGAAGAGCTGAGGGACATTACACACACACACAACCAACACACGACACAACCTTAAATATGTCCTTTCCTTCTGCAGGAGAACAAGAAGATTCGAGGAAGAAGGCTGTATGGGAGCGCCGCCGGGACAGTAACCGTTGGCTCCAAGTGGGAATTGGGCTGAATGAACGCAGTCAAGCGATCGACAGCCCGCCTGTTTCCGGCCGGGCGTCCCTACACCAAATCATCATCAATCATCATCACTAGGAATTAATTTTCTAAGTAATATAATGCAAACAGTGGATGTAAATGGAACCCAGCCCATTGGAGCTATGGTTAAGCTAGGAGTGCCACAGGGCTCTATTTTAGGTCAATTTCTATTTTTGGTTTATATAATGAAATAATTTAAATTAAATAATGAACTTTATTCTGCAAGTAGGCCACAAGGGCACTTTTACATGTCTGAGTCTACCGGCATTTCACAAGAGGAGACCACTGTTGAGAAGAAACGCCGAAAGAAACTCAACAGTAAGTAATTTTTAGGGTTCCGTACCCAAAGGGTAAAAACGGGACCCTATTACTGAGACTTCGCTGTCCGTCCGTCCGTCACCAGGCTGTATCTCAAGAACGGTGATAGATAGACAGTTGAAATTTTCACAGATGATGTATTTCTATTGCCGCTATAACGACAAATACTAAAAAATAAATATTTAAGGGGGGCTCCCATACAACAAACTTGTTTTATGGTACGGAACCCTTCATGCGCGAGTCGGACTCGCACTTGCCCAATTTTTTCAGAAAGCATAAGTACTTAACTCTTACTATGATATGAACTTAACTATACGTAGTTCTACAAGAAAACATATTAAAAGTGTATTTTAAGATATAAATTATGAAAAGTGTAAGAATAAAATAGAACTATAAGAAAGCCTGACCGGTTTATCACAATTTAATTACGTTTTATATGCTTTCTTATTAGACCTGTGTCCCTTAAATTAGTTAGGTACAATCTAAGAAGGCGTCGGCTACGCGGTTTCTGGTTCAGGCCATGCACTTTTGTCTGTCAGATAGTCCTCTACTGTATAATATGCTTTTGACATTAGAGACTTTTTTTAATATTTTTTGAGAGACGGAAAGGCTAATTTTAAAACATGATCAGGTAAATTGTTATAAAAATGAATACATTGGCCTAAAAGGATATACTTACTTTACGAACACGAAACTTTCTAAAAGAAATTTAATTTTTATTTCTAGTGTTAAAACTGTGGACATCGAAATTTTTTGTAAATGAATCCAGGTTTCTAATAAAATAAATAATACTCTCATAAATATATTGGGACGCTACAGTTAAGATGTTTATATCTTTGAAAATGTCTCTTAAGGAGTCACAATAATAGAACGAATGGCTCTTTTTTGTAGCACAAATATAGTCTGAATGTCAGCTGCTTTGTCCCAAATCAATGGCTATAAATGACAAGTCATCGATAGTAGACAATCTTTGTAATTAGTACTATTCGCTGCCGATACGTCAATAATTTTCAAGGTTAACCGAAAATCAACCTACTATGCGGAAATAAATGGCACACTAGATAAAGTACTTAATTGGTTAACTACTCCTCTTCTACTATATATTTATTATGTTATGTCTATGTATTTATGTAAGTATATCTGTATTTTTTTATTTATGTATGTTTATCACTTTTGCTCTTTTATGGTACTCGTTTATTTAGCCCTATTATTTTTATGCACAACCTACTAATTTCAAACATTAATTTTTCAACTACTCCGCTGCCTAAAGGTTGTCTGGAAGAGATCGCTGTTGAGCGATAAGCCGTCTGTTGTTTGCCTCTGCTTGTTATTTTAATGTATCTCATGTTGTGTTGTATATTCCTTGATGTTTGAGGTGTGCAATAAAGAGTATTTGTACTAATCATTTTCTATTCAATGCCAAGAAAACTAAATTTGTTAGATTTGCTTTACCGAATGTTACGGCGGTAGATGCTACTAGATTACTAAATGGTGAATGTTTAGAATTAGTGAAATAGGCATTATTCTTAGGTATAACATTGGACAATCAATGGAGTCCACATATAGCAGCGCTTACAGGTAAGTTAAGTTCAACGGCGTACACTGTTAGGAAAATTAGACAATTGAGTAATGTTGATACAGCTCACTCAGTTTAACATAGTAATTTTCATAGTGTCATGTCATATGGTATTTTGGTTTGGGGCAAAGCAGCTGACATTCAGACTATATTTGTGCTACAAAAAATTGGGCAAGTGAGAGCCCGACTCGCGCATGAAGGGTTCCGTACCTATACATATATATAATCTATAACAAGTTTGTTGTATGGGAGCCCCCCTTAAATATTTATTTTATTTTATTTTTAGTATTTGTTGTTATAGCGGTAATAGAAATACATCATCTGTGAAAATTTCAACTGTCTAGCTATCACCGTTGTTGAGATACAGCCTGGTGACAGACGGACGGACGGACGGACGGACAGCGAAGTCTCAGAGGGACCCGTTTTTACCCTTTGGGTACGGAACCCTAAAAAGAGCCATCTGTTCTATATATAACCTTTTTTTTTTTTTAAGACATGACTTGAACCTTATCAGGGCTGGTTAGCCCTCAGTCCCAGTAGTCAGACTTTGTGTGGGAGTATAACCCGCTAGCGGGATTATCTCCGCGCCACAGGGGTAATTTGGGTTGAGGTGACGCGGGCGCACAGGGCGCATGGACTGCGTCGTGAATAAACTGAACCGTATCAGTCTGACTTAGGGTGGGAGGAGAGTGGAAAGAGAATCGGGTTATGAAATTCTCATGACTCCTTAAGAGACATTTTCAAAGATATAAACATCTTAACTGTAGCATAAACATCTTAGCGTTCCAATATATATATGAGTATATTATGTATGTTATTAAGAACGGAGATACATTCACAACAAATTGTGATGTACACAATTTTAACACTAGGGATTAAAATAAAATTGCTATTAGAAAGTTTCGAGTTTGTAAAGTATGTAAATCATTTTTAGGCCAATATATTCACTTTTATAACAAATTAACCGATTATGTTTTAAAATTAGCCGTTACATCTCTCAAAAATTATAAAAAAAATCTCTAATGTCAAAGGCATATTATACATTAGAGCACCATCTGACAGACAAAAATGCATGGTCTGAACCAGAAACCAAGTAACTGACTCCTTAATTCGTGTTAGATTGTACCTGACTAGTTTAGAAAGAAAGCATTATATGAAACAAATAAACGCATATTTAATTCTTATATTTTTCTTTATTTATACATTTAAAAAATTTAAATACACTTTTAATATACTTTAATAGAATCTTTTTTTTTATCGATTCTATTTTTTATGTGAAATACCACATTTTTATTTTTATAAATAATGACAAAAAGGTAAGTTAAGAAAGAAAAATTGAATGCGATCCACCACTTACCTTTGTGTCATTATTTACACTTTTAATATGTTTTATTCGAGGGCTAAATTCTTAAGATAGGTACAAATTAAGTTAAGTTCATATTACATATTTGTTATAGTTAAGTACATATTGTTTCTTCAAAAATAACTGAATGTTGATTTCTTCTGGCGTAACTTCTCAACAGTGGTCTCCGCTTGTGAAATTCCGGTAGACTCACAGATGTAAAAGTGCCCTTGTGGCCTTCTTGCAGAATGCAATTGGGAAGATAGCATTTTCTAAGGGTATTCATATTATATAAGTATACGTTACGTGGTCTCAGAACCTATGAATGGTTTATTTTGAAGTTGTATAGTTTTTTAACACGTTCACTGCGCAACAGGTCATTTTGACCCTGTTCTGAACTTTCGCCTGGTGCGGCGACCGAAATAGGCGACTTTGCACTGGTGCGAAGGCCATAAAGTTGTGATATTTAATTTTTTATATATAGTCAAGTATACATTTAGATTCGTCATTTTACAATCTACCCGACAACATATAAATTAATTAACAGGTCAGATATGACCTGTTCGCACCAGATCAAAACTTTTGTTATTCAGTGCGAAACAGGGCATATATGACCTGTTGTGTAGGGCCTTGTACAGCACTGTACGTAAGTGCAGAGTGCATTAGTGTTGTTACCCTGCTATTAGTACGCACGTTTGTTTCTGTTTATACATAAACATGAATGCGTCTAAAATGCAGTCTCGTAAAATGTTGGACAAAATTTTTAAGAAGCTGGAACAAAGACAAAGTTCGCATATTGGAGCATGATTCGGTTAGAACCTCCACGTCCCCGAGTGGCACTCAACCATCGTCGGCAGTTCATGTAAGTACGGAGAACGAAATTGAAATACCCTCAAACGCATCACAAAAATGACGTATTTACATGAGCCCATCATCTGGTTGCACATGTAACAAATGTAAAAAAAAGTAATACATTGTTTCGATATATTTATTTGGTTTATCTTTCCCATCACTACTAAATCATCGACATTTTTATCTGTGCCAGTCCTGGCTGTGCGTTACAAGTCAATTTTGACCTGTTAATTAATTCGTCTATAAAATCTCAACGAACAGTCATCAACTTCGGCGAAGGCAGTATAAGATAGACTCATTATTAGACTAAACATTGTTATAATTAAATTTCATATATATGTATTTAGTAAAGACATTTTAGGTAAAATATAGAACCCTTCTTACAGGCTGTAATTGACTTGTACCGCACAGCCAGAAAGTCCAATACAGGACTCTCATGGGTTGTAACGCACTGAGAGCGAGTTCACAAAATGAAGCTTCGCATTGAACGTGTTAAGATATCTGTTTTTAAGTTCTCAAAGTGACCTTTTTCAAAATTCTGAAGATATTCAACATTACGTCTACAAGAAATTAGTGCCACAAATAAAAAAAATTACTGTCAATGTCACCACTATTTACTAATATTCCTTAATAATTCCTTGTAGACCAAGATAATGTTGTATACCTTTTAAAAATGATCAAAAATCTATATGGCAAAAATTAAACTAATAGTTGATTCTGAATCCAAATAACTGGAAAAATTTAATATGAATACCTCTGCAAAACACTGTTCCCAATTAGCTAGACAGGCATCAACATACCATTTTTTGTTAAAGTTTACATTGTGAATATTTATTGTGCCATAAAGATTATAATTATTATTTGTTTGTTTTATCTCTAAGGGGCATCAGCAGCAATAATATTTGTAAAACATTAAAATAAAATACTACAACAAAGGCCAATAACCGAAGTCCACAAAACTACAAGAACTAGTTGCAAAAATAGTATACCGTAAAACTACCCAACTATACCTATAGTCCAATTATCCAACTATGGTCCAAACAAAACTCATTTATTTTTATCAAAATATATTCTATCAGTGATTTTATACATTTTTATTTAAGTTTGTATAATTATGTCAAAGGTTGTCTGTGTAAAGGTTGTCTGGAAGAGATCGCTTTTTAGCGATAAGATCGCCTATTGTTTGCCTCTATTGTAATGTTAAGTGTCATCTGTATTTGTATTTCTTTCTTCTTGAGGTATGCAATAAAGAGTATTCTATTCTATTCTATTCTATGTTGTTCACTTAAGAGTTTATTCATTATAATTGTCAAATATTAACAAGTCATGTTCAGATTAAATTGAACTATAGCTGTGTGGACTGGATGGACTATAGTTGGATAGTTTAACAGTACTGCATGACCATCACAAATAAGTAAGTACAGAACAGGCAATAAAACAAGAGAAATGACACTATTTATGATATGCTGGATCGGTTATATGTGTGCAAATTCTTCACATCAATATTTGTTGTTACCGGGATTCTAACCCAGGACCACCTACTCAATAGGCAGTTGCACCACTGCTCGAAGCGTGTCATGTTATTTGTTATCTTACCCTGAAGCTTATAGACCACCTCACGCGGCTGCAGCAGCTCGGGGCCCAGCTCCAGCTCCTCCTTCAGCACATGGTTCTCGTAGAACGCCGGCTGCTCGACCTCTGTCTCGCTGGGGCCGTCGTCACTGTCCCACTTTGGCTCGAGTTTCACAGGCAGCTCCTCCTTTAGCACATGGTTCTCGTAGAACGCCGGCTGCTCGACCTCTGTCTCGCTGGGGCCATCGTCACTGTCCCACTTTGGCTCGAATTTCACAGGCACTACCTCAAAGCCGTCCAGCGACATCCTTGGCGGTTAGACTGACGCCTCAAATATGCTACACCAGGCTTTCTTTTCTATCAATATTATTGAAGATCTTATAAATTAAAATGTAGTTAGTTTTACACTACCAACAATTCTAAATCGTAACAAAAATAATGCAAATTCACGAGACGACCACAGTAGACGACTTGTCAGTCGTTAATCTGACAGTGACACTGACTGACAACAGTAACACAACATGCAGATTTGATTGAAATATTGGAGCGCTCGGATACCCAATCAAATATTGGTCGCTTTGTAGCAAATGCAGTGATGTTTCGCACGAGTATTCCGTTCCAAACTCTTTGTATCGGAACGTTTTGGTGAGTGGTCGCTGCGCGCAGCTTTTAAAACGGTCGCGTTGTGTCACTCTTGTCATCTCATTATTATCGGTTGGCAAATGCTTATTGGAATGTTATATCAATTAAACAAAAGCACGATTGTATTTCGCTGCGCAGTCTCTTCATGATAATTAACTCATGTAGTATACGCAGTTTATACGGCTTTTCATCACATAATTCAGAGTACAGAAGTTTAAGCTTTCAATTCAAAAAACGCGCCAAATTTCCGAACGCAAACCCCGCTTTCCGCACTCTGACCTGTCAATCCCATTAACGCTTTTGTGCGGCCAAGATCACATTGCGATTTTTCGTTTTAATTATAATAATGTAATATGGTGTTGTGAAAGGTGTTAAATACTAATTGTTATTATAAAGACGATGTTGAAACATCGTCTAAGCGGTTTGATGGATATATCTCGACAGGAATTCCGTCGTTTGAAAAGATTCACGGCGTCATGCGCTCGAGTCGGTCGGCAAGCCGGAATCACTCAAGGGATTCGTGAGCGATATCCCGGGCATAATGATCGTCTTGTTTACGTTCTCACAAATCGTCATCACCGAACAGGCGCCATGCGGAGCGGGATTCTGGTGGCGAAGCCATTTCAACTGCTTGAGCATGAGAGATGACAGAAAAGGGAAAACATTATGCTAAGAGGATTATAACAAACAAGGTAGGACAAGAATTCTATAAGTTTGGATCGCTGCCTTGCCTGTCTTCCGGAAGGCCGTAATATGCATAACTTTAGCAGCGAGCGGCGTGTGCTGCTGGCGCATTGAAATAAATTTTTGCTCGCTCGCATCTTGTAGCAATGTGGAGTGCTAACTATTGGATGGTTGGGTACTCTCTTTGCTCATTAAGCATTGTGGTGTGCTTTAGTGGATACACTTGTAGCTTTAAACTTAAGTTATATTGTGTGTTACGTGGGTTCACTCTATGCTTATTACCTTAGCAAATGTGGTGAATTAATCTGGGTGCATTTTCTGCTGGCTCTGCTGAGTAGAATGGTGTATCAGTTGGATTCACTTGTTGCTTTATATGCGCAGCATGGTTTTGGGGGCTCAGGTCACCTTAGTCCAGTTCATGCTGAAATCAGTGTTGTGGTGCACCATATTGGGCTCACATTCTGCTGTTTGTGCCATACATAACAGTCTGATATATGGCTTATTTCAGGCTCGTTAGACAGTGCGTTATAAGCGCTTCCTTATACTACAGCTGATGAATTATGAATACATCAACATAGAGACTGGCCTTACCAGCTGAAGCTCTCTAGAATTTGACACACTTGGCCCAGATCCAGTGAGTCAGATCTGCTCTTGCTGAGAATAATATGAATAAATTCCCATTATAATCAAAAATGTCATCGAAAATGGCCTACTAACAGGAAAAATTCAAAAGTATACCGTTCCGGACTATTAAAAATTGGAGGATGCCTCAAGACTACATAAAGGCCGAAGTGGCTAGTTGATAGAAAGTGAAGAGCATATGTTAAATAAATGTCAAGTAAGTACGACGAGGTCATAAACAACTATAGGAGTTGAGACCAGCGGCCAGCTGGCAGCGCTAAACACACTATATAGTATGTAAATCACTTGGGAATTCTGATTCCCATAATCACAGTCCTGAGGGATAGTGTTAAGTACTGCTTAGTACAATGGCAACTTATCATTTTATAACATGCAGCGGAGAGTAATTAAAAAATTAATTCTGAATTAGATATTCTTCAGTTGAAGAATTTGTAAATTAAATAAGTAAGATCTTTTACTATGCTGGACTACTAAATGCAAGCAGTCATTATTAAAGGCCTACCTGGCAGAGGCCAATATTTACCTATGATATTCTGTCATAAAATCTGTCTTAAGATAAGTCTTATTACAATTGAAAGGAATTAACCACTCAATTGCTTCGAATTTTGAGTTGGACTCTATTTATGTAATAAAATAAGAGCGGTGACAGGTAGCCGTAGTTACCAAAAGCAATCTAGTGGCTATATAACCATATTGCAAGGTAACACTCCAAGCAAGATATTTCTAGAACAGCCTTTAGGCTGATGCTTCCTAACTGCTATATGGGTAGTATAAAATTTAAAATTTAAATCATGAATAATCTACAAATAGGCCTCAAGGACATTTTTTACATGTCTGATTCTGTCTTTGAATAACAATAATAAATATAAAATTACAATTGTAATTACATCACAACAATAGAATAGTAAATTAATGCAACAAATAAATCACAGGGCACACTTTACCCGGAGATGTATATTTTCTCCAAGTCCATTTATAGAATTCTCTAAAATTATCAGAAGATTGAACATGTCATCCTACGCTTACACAGAGTTGCTTAAACCTGTCATGCAGTTCTCTGATTGATATCAGGTTTGTGATTGATATGTGCAGTGTTTTATTTATTCATTATTATTTTTTTTGTTGGGGAAATTACATATAATGATACATAATAGATGCCTACTTCCAATATTTACTAGTAAGTATCTCGGTTTGGCCCTATGGCTAGAGGAGGCCGTTGGCATTGTGTCCGTCACTCATACTGACTTGTTTTGTGCAATAAGGCTAATAAACAAATAAGAATAAATGAATGCTTTGATAGCATACAGACAACTCTAAAGTTGTTAGAGAAGCTGGTTTTTTCAAGCTCCTTTTTTATAAGTACCAGGGTAAATTTTTATTTATTTTTTGGAAATAAAAATAAATGAATGCTTCAATAGCATACAGGCAAAGCTAAAGCTCTGTTACAGAATCTAAGTTTTCATTGTAAACTAGGAGGAAAGATCCTTTTATTTTACCATGGTCCAAATTTTTTGGATCTGTGTGGGAGTCTGACAATTATCAAGTCCCTTTAAAAGTTTAAACAACCTTTTAAAGTTTTTTTTAGCTAAATTATTATTATTATATACCTATATATATATATTTTTTAAACTAGAGCTATTAAACTATCAACATGATGAATAGGACATTTAGCCTATTCAACAGGCTTGCTTGTGCTGGTCGGTCTGCCACCGATTTTGGCTTGATGCTCGAGGTTTACAGAGTTAGAAAGGCATAATACATATTTCCGATAGAAATATTGAAACAATTATGATAAATCCAAGCAAATTTATTTAATGGTAAAGAATGAGCTATTTTGGTGGTTATTATTAATCTATTATAGTACTGCCTTGTCAGCTTTTAGGGTCGTAAATCTATTCTGCTTTGACTAAAAGAACTGTGGGATCTTTTAGAAAATTGCTTAAACCACAGATTATCTCATTCATAAACTGAATTCAGTTTTCAAATTATCCTACACCCACATTCTATTGTTACACAAATATGACAGTGGTGTGAGAAAGTAATGTTATTATTTTCTCGTTATATATATAAAATCTGAATAAAATAATATCCCTGCATAAAATCTACAAGGAATCATTCAAAAATTGAATGTGTTAGCTACCAAATAAAGATTTTAAAATATTAAATTTACTTAATGACAAGGGATTGCACTGATGATGTCACTGTGTTAGGCTAGGCATGTCATGGAAAAAGTTATATATTATAATTGATTTCTCAGACTCCGTCACATATCGAACTACTGATGTAAATAAACATCCCTCACATAAATATATTTACTAAACGTTATATGTATATGATATATATTATAGCTGGCGGGCGCTAGTGTGGTATCCCGTCTTGCTCAAGCTGGTAAGCTCTACATGTATAACAATTGGTTCTAACTTAGATTTTAGCAAGTTACCGTTGGTTGCTAGCAAAAATTCTTGGAACGCTTTATCCTAGTTACGGTGGTGCTGTGCGAAATGTGTTATATTTAACTAAGAGGTGTCCATCAGTCTCAGCAGACATAATGCGGGCCTGCTGGCATCACTCTCACATAGTACCGCATAGCGGTAAGACACATGCTGTAAAACTGTCATCATTTTGGTTTTGTGTCAAAACATTAACGCAATCGCTACCGCGTAGCGCTACGGGCTACGCTCGTAGCCGATATCATGGGAAAAACCGTATGTAGCGAAAACTTACCACGATCAGAGCGCCCGGCTACCGGGTTGTTGGTGTCGAAAGTGTTAATTAAACATTATTTAGATGCATCAGTCCTTCAGCACAAATGTTTTAAACTATTTAGGAAAAGCGAGCCGGAGATAGCAGTGGTAACTGCTATAGGTACATCTACAAACTCTATTCATTAAGGATGCTTTTATCCGTTAGTTTATATTAATCAAGATGTAGCGCAACTTGGGAACCATAATTAGTGCCTAAATTACTTGGCATCATTGTCTTCAAATAGTATCTAGTTTTTGCTTCGAGGAATTAAACAAGAAATAATACCTTGCTTATAAGTACTACTGTACAGTGGCTACAAACACTGTCTTTTATTAAATTATCCAATATTTTCCAATATCTGGATAAAGTTTTGAATTAAATTCCGGTTTTAATTAAGACATCTAGGCAGGTTTCGAACAAGCCTCTACTCTTGTTGCCCTTCCTTAGATATAAACCTGTAATTGGTCTAATAAAAGCCCTGTTGTCATATATATGAATAAGATTATACATAACTATCATTATGTCATGTTATTTTTATTATTGTTCTAAATAATAACTTACAAGGAGACAACTTCTCAAAATGCTTAGCTGTCTTCTATATTTACCGCCCACTCGACTCGGCCTGCCCGGGTCTTTGCCATGGGCCTGCTATGTCTCAATATTGATGTTATAAGATAGACTGCAGGCACCTGCAGGTTTGAATGACACATCATAATTTCTCAATTTTATGAGAGGCCTCTAGTGCCGCGTATATCATAAATTAAGTATTGTTATGACGAGTAACACTTACGAGTTACTCGCAAAGCTAGAAATAAACTTTGATTTGACTCTGAACATCTACATGAGTTAATTATCATGAAGAGACTGCGCAGCGAAATACAATTAGAAATTAAACGAACTTACCTGAAGTGAAGTTCTATTTTAATTGTATGAGCTGCGCAGTCTCGAAATGATAATCCCCCCCACCCTATACCCGTTTCAAAGTTTATTTTCCAGGACATTTCCATAGGCTCTGTTTTCTCAGGCGTCACGTCAGGATGGGGCAGCTGCTGTAAGCTACTAAACTCTAAACTAAATGAGATTGACAGGTCAGAGTGCGGAAAGCGGGGTTTGCGTTCGGAAATTTGGCGCGTTTTTTGAATTGAAAGCTTAAACTTCTGTACTCTGAATTATGTGATGAAAAGCCGTATAAACTGCGTATACTAACATGAGTTATTATCATTTCGAGACTGCGCAGCTCATACAATTAAAATAGAACTTCACTTCAGGTAAGTTCGTTTAATTTCTAATTTTATCAACTCACCGTACGACGTCGTATCAATCCTCTATCTTGTCGCCGTGTGCCGTTGGCAACGAGACATTGGCAGTAATGGTCGCTTCATTGTGACCGGTTGCCATTTTTAGGGTTCCGTACCCAGAGGGTAAAAACGGGTCCCTATTACTGAGACTTCGCTGTCCGTCCGTCCGTCTGTCACCAGGCTGTATCTCATCTCAAGAACGGTGATAGTTAGACAGTTGAAATTTTCACAGATGATGTATTCTATTGCCGCTATAACAACAAATACTAAAAATAAAATAAAATAAATATTTGAGGGGGGCTCCCATACAACAAACTTACAGATAATGGTACGGAACCCTTCGTGCGCGAGTCCCACTCGCACTTGGCCGATATATTTTTATAAGAATATAATATAAATATAAGAATATAAGAAGTAGAATAGGAATGTTATTATATTGTTTTTGTTAGGTACTTAACCCATCCAGGGCCAGTGACTCAGCGTATGGGTCATGCTCAAACAGTCGCGCAGGGCCAGTGACTCGCATGTGAGTCATGACAAAATCCAAATTTAAAAAAAAAGGAATCTTACTATGACTTAATAGTATTAGTATAATAGCTACCTGGCTTCAGAAACGGCGGTCTATTTAGCGTTCGCGCCGGGGTCATGACCAATACGTTGAGTCACTTGTTTTAGCAAAAAAATGGTTGTATGGTGGCCTGGCGTATAGTGTACGGTCGACGGCGCTTGGCCGTGAATGGGTTAATTGTGACAAATAAATATAAGTGATTCATTGCATATTTGTTTTATCAACTTTGTAATACTAAAGCTTAAAGCATATAATAGAATTAATAGATATATTTAACGACAAATCCTGTCCACTTTAAGTGAGTGTAAACCGCTTAATACAATAATTAGTAATTACATTTCGCGGTGCCACCCGGTCAGTTCACGGTAACATGAAATTATTTTGGGATAAAAAGTAGCCTGCGTATTAACAGCAACAAGTTAAGCGGTTATTGATTATACCTACCAACTTCGAAATCATCGTATAAAAGGGCTGCCTCATTTCGCCACCTTAAGGGATGATATCCGGGATAAGAAATCCTATGTCCACATTGTCCATAGTCGTTCCATCTAAATTGGTTTGGTTGTGTTATCAGATCTCAAACATGACGGGTTATGTGTCGTAATATTATGTTATTTTTATATCTCAATGTACAGACAGACACAATAAAGCAAATAAAACAACATGTATCCAATAATAAACTATATTAAAACTACTTACATCATGACGAAATTGACAACACACAAACTAAACACTTCCTTGCATCATTAAAATATATATATATATTTTATAATGTCAATTTTATAGTCAGAACGTAATTAGTACCCTCGGAATAGAATAAAAAACAGTGGAAAAGGCATACGCACAGAACAGAAAAAACTGTTTTTTCTGTTCTGTGTTAGTGTTGGTACCGAAAATTTTCTTGGACAGTCTCACTTAAATTAAATTTAAACAAAGTAGTTATAAGTTTTATTTTCATTTCAAAAACAAAACTGTGGTGAACCGTGGGGAGGTGGATCAACTTTTTCTTGCTGTCCCATCACCCAGGGGACAATGGTGATTAAACTTCTTGTACAATATGAGTATTTTCAAGAGATAGTCTAAATAAGAATGGAGTTATAACTGCTTGCTGCAGTTTTTGTTTAATAATGCCGCCGAAAATCGCAGTTTTAAAGAGTAACCCAGAGGACATCACTATGGCAACAAGCAACTGAGAAAAATTTATAGATTGACTCAGGTGTATGTTATGTATTTGTTTACCTCGACGTTTTTCGGACGAGTCATTGCATTCACGAACTAACTACATAAAATAGTGAAAGACATCAGATTTTCACTACACATAGCTACCACGAGAACGAATAACGTGTAGAAAATGTATTGAAATTTTAACCTGTATTTAGTTATTAACTTATTATCAACAATCCATTCTAATCCATAATTTAAATTGTAATTCACCTTACCTACAGGACTCGTCATAAGGTCCTACAAAGAAAATGATTTCCAAATGTATGACGTCTACTTGACACGTCCGACACGTCGAGGTGAATAAATAAACTGTACAAATATTTGTCCTCGCCCTGGTAGCAAACACAGACTTGACAATGCAAACTCAACGAACATTTTGCCAAGTAAAAAAAAACGGCATATTTTCTTACGTATACAGAAAAAGGGTAGAAACACCGAGCAACGCCTACATCAATGACTGAGCAAGCGAAGGGTGTCAGTTTCACCTGTCGAATGTCCGTATTTCCGGCTGTGTCCGGCTGGAAGATTTGGTAGATGGGTGCCTCGAACGTATTTTTTATCGGTAGGATTTTTCCCCTAATCGCATTTTGCCACGATCGTGTTTTGTCACGTGTGCTTTATGTATAATCGATTTTTTCCTTAGTCTCCCATTTCATAATCTTACTTTTTCTAGCCGCATTTAGTCATAAACTCTTTTTTTTTTAAACTCACTTTTTCTAGCCGCATTTAGTCATAAACTCTTTATTTTTAATCTCAGTTTTTCTTATTGCATTGAACCCTTAAAGACACATTTTCATCGTTGTAGTCCTCGATCATGACACATACTCATACAGAGTACTTGGGGCTCTACTGCTCAAAAAAAAATACTGCTAAAGAGTTCCAACGTAATATCTTCATAATTACTTTCATACTTCATGGACTGGACCAGGTTCTGGACCTCATTAGCAATTGGGGTTCTGATAACCTGGTTGAGTTCAAGTGCGTGCGTTCTCAACCAAAACGTCTTCGTTTCTCCCTAGTATCCAGAGCACTCCTCGGTTTGCGTGACAGCCTGAATATGCGAGGCATGGATATCCGCTGCAATCTTAATCAAAACAAATACATTGAGTCACAGATTGCCACAGCATCAAAAAAACTGGGGATCCTGAACAGGGTGCAACGGTTCTTCACGCCAAACCAGCTCTGCCTTTTTTATAAGTTCGGTCGTGCGTTGAGTACTGCTCGCATCTTTGGGATGGCTCCGCCCAATATCTACTCGGCGCTCTTGACAGATTGCAGCGGCGGGCGGACCACATGACGAGAAAAGTACCAGGTTCCTCGAACCCCTTCAATTACGTAGGGACATTGGGTCACTGAGCGTTTTCTATCGCCTATACCATGGTGAGTGATATGAAGAGCTATTTTCTCTTATCCCACCCTCCCCTTTCCGTCATAGAACCCAACATGCCGGTGTGTCATCGCCTCACCGTGGAGAGCCAAGAAGCTTGGCAATTCCTTCATATGCCGAACTATTAAAATATGGAGCGCCTGGCCGGCCCGTGTGTTTCCTCCTTCTTATGACTTGGGACCCTTCAAACGAAGCGTGAAGAAGCATCTCTCTGCACCGTTGGTTTCGCAAACAAAATAAAATAAAAAATTAGTAAAAAACTTTTTATATAATTTTGTTACATACTTCTCATTCTGTTTAATTCATCCAGTGTCACATTATATCAGTATAGAACCCGGATCCAGATTATTCCAGAAAGCATTTGATGGTGCTATTGTTTTATTACTAGTGACATGTGTTTGGCAGCGGGAACATTAAAAGTAACGTTGTTTTTGAAGATAATTCTGCTGGTAGATATTTTAATGCGCCAGTATTGTACTGTATGTACTTGATTAGGATAGCAACGCTTGGTGCAAATTTCACAAACGTGACTGACCAAAGTATTAATAGCATTTTCGAACGTTTGCAGATGATTTCCGATGATTCAGATGATTGCAGGGTACGCTCCATTGGTTGTATTACCTGACTTTGCGTTGCTCAGGTGTTTCGGACGCTGCCAGACTAGATCCCTTTGTCTCTCACCTTGGCCTGTTATCCTGGCCTCATATTGCTCAGGTGTTTCTGACGCTAACCGTTCTCTTCGTTTTTGTAGTCGGCTATGAATTTTATTTCACTCATATCGCTCAGGTGTCTCTGACGCTAACCGTTCTATACGTTTTTAAAGTCGACTATGAGTTTCAGTTTCACTCTATCGACGTTTCATTTTTAGCCACGCTAACGCCACACAGTCCTCGATTCGATACAAAATCTTGACTTGGGTGGGACCAAGATCCATGTTTGAATCCCGATTCTAAGTTGACTAAATTCTTTGTATTTATTAGTTGCTTAAATTACATAATTCATATTACTGTTAAGTATTGACTGCTCTAAACTCTACGATCCACTATGCAGCTTTCGACTTGCCCTTTCATTTGATATCCATCACCCATATTGGAACAATTAATAAGTCTAGCATTTCCGGCGGCCATCTTAGATTTTAAATTGAAGGAGTCGTGAAAAAAAAATCACCTGCCATCTTGTTGGTGGCCATATTGGATTTTTATTTATTTTTCATTGTGTAATCTATTCTACTAGTGAAGACCTTTTATTTGGTACCCATATTGAAGGGGTTATGAAAAGAAAAATGAACCTGCCATTTTGTTGGCGGCCATATTAGATTTTCATTTTATTTTCATAAATAACTCTATTCTACTGATCAAGCCCTTTCATTTGATACCCATATTGAGGAAGTAACGAATAAATATTTAATTCGGCATTTTGTAGCGGCGGCTATCTTGGATTTACCATGATACCGAATTTATTAAATTATATTGTCACCAAAACTAAAGATCTGTACCAAATTTCAGATCAATACGTCAACAAAAAGGGGGTCAAATTTTAATCACTAGATTTGACCCAAATAAACAAACAGGGCAAGCTAAATAAAACCGTTTAATAATAAAAACATCTTCGGTCATAAATACTTTTCAGCAGAATTATATTTTGGCTAAAATTCCAAATGGTTCCAAGTGGCCGATTTTCCATTTGTAGATACTTAATGACAGTAAATCTGTTAATACAACTAAAAAGAAAAACAAATTGCAATCTGACAATTTACAGTAGAACAATAAGCATATAGGTCTATACGCTGTTAGGCAAATTATTTATAGACCAAAAAGCGAACCAGACAACATGCTGTAAGGCAAATGACCCATAGGAAAATATACGATCAAACATATAGCACACTTGACAAAACACGATCGTGGCAAAATGCGATTAGGGGGAAAATCCTACCGATAAAAAATACGTTCGAGGCACCCATCTACCAAATCTCGATTGATTTCCCGGTCCCTTCCGCCAAGTTACGCATTTCAATTTTTCTTTGTATTTTGATCTTTGTATCAATGGTACAATATAAAAAAAAATAGTGTACTCACATTTAAAATAATGACAGACACTTCGCTTGCTGGGACGATTATACACGATGATTTTTAATCGGTGATCAGGAGTAAAAAAATATTAATATTTAGCTAAAATTAAACTTAATACACGAAGTCTCGCGCAATTACCTCACTGTTAAATTAATTAAAAGTTAATACATAATTAAAACTAATAACCACTAGATACATTGTCATCCTACATAAATTATTGAAGTATACGATACCTTCGTCAAGTATCATCGCTTTGGCGGGAATTATAACGAAATTTTCTAAGACTTTGTTTATGTAATGACAATGACAATGATAAGTTATTACTCATAAATTGTCATTCCCATTAAATTATTAAAGAGGTTGTAAGCACACCGATACAGATTAGTTCGGTGACAAGGAATTTAAGACAAAATTGGATTCACAATAAAAAATATCATAGAAAAATAAAAGTTTGTTTTCATGTAATTACGACTTTGTTATGTATTAGCTATGGGGTAGATTTAGAAATGTAACATTTGTATACGAGGGTAGGGTTTTTGAGTAGGCAAGTCAGTCTGCGAATATACATACTACACACAACACCTAGTCTTTGATTTATCAGTGGACGACGAGGATATTAAAACAAAATGTCAGTGGGAAGGATTTCCGAGTTTGACGTGCAAAGTGGTAGCTGGAGATCATACTGTGACAGGCTGGAGAGCTTTCTCGTCAACGATGTATAGGTGGGTTAACAGTAGGTCTCAGGCGGCGGGCTGGTCGGGGCCGGGTAGTGCGTTCGATGCTGGCTCGGTGCGCACCGCTGTGGATGGCTCATTTACCTCACGTCTCTCCGCCGACCCCGAGTTCGGCTCCGGTTGGAGAATCAGATCCGAATCAGACATACGAACCGGAGGATACCCGAGTGCCATATTATTACGCCGGGAAGTTGCGGGGACTTTACCATTTGAATCGCGTTTCCTTAGTTGATCTACATGTCTATGAATAATTCCTCCTAAACCTTCTATCTTATAATTAGTTTCACCTAATCTTTCTACTACCTTACCGGCTTCCCATTTCTTAAGCCCCTTGCCTACGTTAAACAATAGGTACCACACTAAATCTCCTACCCCGAATGCTCGTTTCGCTCCTCGCATAGTTTCCTTTTGCTGACATTGAAGTTGTCTTACCCTCTCCTCGCGGTCAGGTTTAAGACAATCTAGCCTAGTACGTACCGCCCGACCCAAGAGAAGTTTAGCCGGGCTATCGCCAGTGGTAGCATGCGTGGTGTTCCGATACATTAAAAGAAATCTAGTTAGCGCAGTATCTATCTCCGTATTCTGAAACATGGCTTTTTTTATTACTTTTTTACATAATTTAACCGCATTCTCAGCAGCCCCGTTGGATGCGGGATGATACGGTGCTGAGAAAACCTGATCTACCTTGTTCCTTTTACAAAAACAGCTAAACTCTTCGCTTGCAAAGGGAGGACCGTTATCGGTTACAACCTGCCTTGGCAATCCAAACCTTGCAAAAAATTCCCTTAGTTTTTTAATTAAGGATTTAGCCGTCGTACTAGAATCTCCGCTATTTCAATCCACTTGGAATAAGCATCCACTAGCACTAAATACTTTTTTCCTGCTATAGGGCCCAAAAAATCCAAATGAACTCTAGCCCACGGATGGCTAGGGTAAGACCACGGACAGGGCGCGTGGCGCGCGGGCGCCGCGGCTACCGCCGCGCACACGGCGCACGCGCGGCACATGGCCTCCACCGCCTCGTCCAGGCCAGGCCACCACACGTAACTTCGCGCCAACGCTTTTGTTTTCACAATCCCCATGTGCGAATCGTGTAATTCCCGTAGTACTCGTTCTCGACATGATGTCGATACCACGACCCTATGACCCCACATAATACAATCTAATTCTGTATAAAGTTCCGATTTACGATTGAAATAAGGCTTCATCTCTCTTATCTCTATTTCTTGAGGCCACCCATCTCTAATATAACTCGTTATCCTACCACCTAGTATCCTATCGTTACGTGTCTCCCTACTGATCGCATTATAATCTAAAAGCATTGCGTCGGCCGCGAAATGTAAATATGTTTGTTCCGGGCAATCTTCTGTACTCCTATCCGTCGATTTATGTGCTGCTATAAGACGCGATAGGGCGTCCGCTGTATTATTTTCAGACCTAACGTATTCCATATTAAAGTCGTAGGCCGACAATATTAACGCCCAGCGCTGTAACCGACTAGCCGTCATGCTCGGGATACCCTGGCCCGGTCCGAAAATGCTCAGGAGTGGTTTGTGGTCACTTCTTAAAGTAAATTGTCTGCCGTACAAATATTGATGAAATTTTTTGACTGCAAAAACAATTGCTAACGCTTCTTTGTGTATCTGACTATAATGATGTTCAGCCGGTGTGAGTGCCCGCGACGCGTAGGCAATGACAACGTCCGCGGCGGCACCGCGCGATCTCTGTGCCAGGACGGCCCCCACGCCCCGCGGCCCCGCATCGCACGTCAGATACAGTTCGCCAGCCTCATCATAGTGACCTAACACAGGCGCCTTACTGAGCAGTTTTTTTACCCTTTCAAATGCCCTATCCTGATGAACTGTCCACAACCAATTCCTATTTTTCTTTAACAAATCATACATAGGCGCTAAATACTCGCTAAGATTTTTAATAAATTTGCCATAAAAATTTACCATGCCTATAAACGATTTGAGCTCAGAGACATTATTAGGTGGCGTCATCGCAAGAATTGGCTTGATTTTTTCATCGTCTACCCTAACACCGTTTTTATCTATCACAAAACCTAAATATTTAACTTCTTGTTGTAAGAAAAAACACTTTTGCTTCTTTATCTTAAGACCATTGTCGTGTAGTTTCTGTAATACTTGTTGAAGACTACATAAATGCGATTCTAACGTTGACCCAGTTATCAAAATGTCATCTAAAAAAAATATTACATTAGGAATGTCCTTCAAAAGATTACTCATGATTCTTTGGAACACACCAGGACTACAAGAAAGACCGTAAACCAGTCCTTTAAGAAGAGACCACGATGCGTATTTATAACCGTCAGCTCTCTAGAACCATCATTTTCTAACAATATTTGATTGTAAGCTTGCGATAAGTCTAACTTAGTAAAATACCTAATGCCATTCAATTGCGTAAACAAGTCCTCAATCCTAGGAATCGGAAACTTATCAACTAACAAAACGCGATTCAATGTTGTTTTGTAATCCGCACATAGACGTAAAGATCCATCCGGCTTATTAACAATTACCAATGGCGTGGCCCAGTCGGAGTGCTCCACAGGCTCGATGACGTCGGCGCGCAGCATCGCGTCGAGCTCCTCATCTACTCGGCCCCGCAGCGCGTAGGGCAAAGGGCGCGCGCGACAAAATACCGGCGTCGCCCCCGGGCGCACGCGCAGCCTGGCCCGGCCGCTGGTGAACGCACCCAGGCCTCCATCAAATACTTCTTTATGCCTGGAAATTATATTTGATATTACACTTTTGCTGATCACTTCATTCGTATGAACATTTTCATACGTGGTAAGTTTCGGTATTTCTGTACCTATAACTCCGATAACCATTGACGGCCTAATAAACTAGCAGTACCATTCTGAATTATATACAGATCCACTTTCTTACATATTTTCCCGTACTGTACCTCGACGACTATCGAACCCAAAGGCAATGAAACTGCCGTCATAAAACTTCAAGGATAAATTACATCGCTCTAACGGTGTTTCTTTAAACAAATCGTGATACATCTGGTCACTAATACACGATAACGCCGAGCCCGTATCAATTTCAAACATGATAGTTTTATTGTTTACATTTAGTGGCAGGCTTACCGGTTTGTACTTCACGAGGTTCATTTGGTAAATGGGTTCCTCAAATTCTTCTTCCACGTCGGTGGTGTATGCCTCTCCTTGGTACTCCCGTTCCTCCTCGGACACCCAGTGCATGCGTGCGGCCCCTGCGGCCCTTGCCGCGGCCCCTGCTTGATCCAGAACCCCTCGATCCACTGCCAGAACCCCACGATCCGCTGCCACTGGCCGCCGCCGCCACTGGCGGGCCGTACCGGCCCATGCTCGCGCCCCTGGCTCCGCGCCGACTATAACCAGCCGAATACCCGCTACCAGTCCCCCGCGAGTGCCGCTCGCGCCCAGCTACCGGTCCACTTTTTGCACCACTCCCTGCTGGGCACATACGCCGAAAATGACCTATAGCATTGCACCGACTACACACATAATCTCTAAATTTACACTGCGACTGCATATGACGGAAATCACCGCACGCTTTGCAACCCGCCGATTGAATGTTATGCATAGACGTTTCCTTTGTTCCCGGACCATTTGCGCTCGCCCCGCTCCCCGCGTCGACCGCCGTCGCATCTCGTTCGGCCGCTTCTAGAGATAACGCTAATGACACCGACTTATCAGTCTGTGCCGCTCGCTTATCGTGTGCGCGCGCGTGCAATTGTCGGGAGGCGTTCTGCCAAATATGAGTCATAATGTCGTCAGTTAACGTACTTAAGTGCATTAGCTGTAATTTAGTGGTGAATGAACTGTTATGTTTTATACAAAATAAACAAAAGATTATGGAAAGTGACAGTTTGGTGAAAATTTGTGTTTCGGCGTTTAGTACAGAAGATATTGTCGTGGCTAAGTCCTTGTTATTCCAATCTATATCGACCGATCTGAGGAATGTTAAACGCAAACTCAAGAGCAAGGAGGGCAAAAGTAACAAGGAGTTATTTGACATTGTTAATGTATTCAAACTTGTCGACAGTGAAAAGTTTCCCGTTTTTGTTGCCTGTGACTTAAATAAACTACCCCCGGTAACCTGGGATCATTTGGACGTGTCGAGGTTCCTTAAAGATATCACGGTACTTAAACGGGAGGTTGAGACTATCAAGGAGTCATATGTCACCACGGATTTGCTACAACATACGAAACGAGAGATTTTGTGTGCTAAGCACGACAGTTTAACTACTGAGACGGAGAGTTTGCAGCGAACTAATTTTAACTTCTCGCAAAAAGAAAATATTAACAGTCGTAGGGGCGCAAATAATGCGAATTTAAATTTGAATTACGACAGTGGTCCTATGGGTCTACCCCACTTGTCATTTAGATCCATAGGTGATAAAGACGATACGCAATGCAGGTTGACGGGCCGGGTGAATGACCCCTGTAGCGACGTGTCGCCGTCCCGCTCGCGCGTACGTACGAGTTCCGTAGCGTCGATCTCATCGGCCGAAGTGCCCCGAGGACCTGCGATGGCCGATACTGCTGTTCTAATAAATCATCATCGACTTGCGCCCGCTCCGACTGACGGCGTTATAGAGAGTACTGCATGTTCGGGCAGCGTATGTAAGGAAACAGCCGGCAGCGCCGAGGCGAGCGATGAGTCATCGCCTGATAACGGATTAACGACGCATAATAGATCATTTGCTGATATTGCGGGTGCCCCGGGAGTTTGGAAGAAAGATGCAACTGACTCTGAGTGGATAAAGGTGCAGAATAGAAAATTCAGAAACCGCTTTATAGGTAATAAGGGCACTGCATCTACAAAACCTGAATGCAAGTTTAGAGCGGCGGACTTAAAAATTCCGTTGTTTATAAATAATGTCAACAAAGGTACTTCATCGACGGACATAGTAGACTACATAGAGGAGCGCACGAAAATAAAGGTCACTTTAGAAAAGTGGACAACAAGAAAGGAAAAAGAATACGATGCTTACAGAGTGTTTGTGCCAGGGCATAGTTTAGATATTTTTATGAATAATGCACTCTGGCCGAAAAACATTTCCTTCAGGCGGTTTGTGTTCTTTAAGGATAGACAATTAGACTCTGCTCGCAGAAATTAATAATTTATTTAATATGGATAGTGTCACTCTATGTAAATTTATTAGTTATAATTGTAAATCAGTTACACGATCTGTTGATTATGTAAAAACTTTATGTCAAAAAGCCCACATTTTGGCCCTCTCGGAAACTTGGCTTTTTAGTCATAATTTGGCGTTCTTGGGTGGTATTGATAGTGAGTTTGGGTACACGGGCAAATCAGCTATCGATGACACAGCAGGAATTTTACGTGGCAGGCCATTTGGGGGGGTAGCCTTATTATGGAAAAAAAGTGCATTTGATTCGGTTTCAGTAATCAATTGTGTTAGTAACCGGCTCGCGGCTATTACTGTTAACATTCAGGACCGGTCTTTTCTGGTGTTCTCAGTGTACATGCCCGTGAACGATGCAGACAATTTAGCCGAGTTCACTGAGTGTCTTAGTGAGATGTGTGCCATTATTGAGAATGTCCAGATATCATCAGTTTTTATGATGGGGGATTTCAATGCTCACCCTGATAGCTTATTTGGCCGGGAAATGTTGAAATTTTGTGATGAACAGTCTTGGTTGTGTGCGGATATTGTTAAGTTGGGCGTAAACTCAGATACTTTTACGTTTGTGAGCGACGCTCATGGCTGTTCGCGTTGGCTCGATCATTGTCTGGTAAGCGAGGCAGCGATGCAGTCAGTGGTGGGTGCGAGAGTGCATTATGGGTCAAACTGGTCGGACCATTTGGCCCTGGAGATCAGCTGTAACATAGAGGTGTTAAAACCTATGCATACACAACTGAGTAAAGCTCATAATAATGTGGTGTGGGGGCATAGGGATGCTGCACAGACTGAAAAGTACCATGAGTTGTGTAATGAGAGACTTAGGGTTATAGATTTTCCAAAGGATCTATCTCAATGTTGTGATGGGTTGTGTAGTATCTCTGAGCATAGGACGGTTCTTGATAACCTTTATAGTGGCATTGTTAATGTAATGAAGTGTGCGGCTGAGGAAAGTTCATGTGAGTCTCGGCGTAATAATAATAAGAAAGCCAAGTATGTGCCTGGCTGGAACAAACATGTTTACCATGCACACAAGGAGGCTAGGTACCATTTTCAGATCTGGCGCTCTCACGGCAGGCCCTCTAGTGGGCATATTTATAACCGTATGTCTGAGACGAGGAGAATCTTTAAGTCAAGATTAAAATGGTGCCTGGATAACGCTGACCAGATAAAGATGGATGTTTTGGCCACGCATCATGCGAGAAAAGACTTTCGTAACTTTTGGAAGGAAACTAATAAGCTTAATCCGAGGCCGTGCACCCCTCTCAACGTGAATGGCTTAAGTGAGTCCACTGAAATAGCTAACATGTTTAAGGATAATTTTTTAGTTGAGCCACTTCCCAGTAGCTCTATAATTCCGGGCCGGGCGGGTGAAGTGTCGCGCGAGACCGGGACTCCCATAAACTTTAGCTCAGCAGAGGTTGCCTCCGTCATTCGTGGTATGAGCAAAGGCAAATCTCCTGGTCACGACGGCATTAGTATTGAACACCTAAAGCATGCGGGTGTTCACTTGCCGCGCGTACTTTCTATGCTCTTTACACTGTGTGTTCGACACTCTTATCTGCCCGGGGAATGTATGAGAACTGTGGTTGTTCCAATAATCAAAAATAAAACTGGTGATCCGTCAGACGTAACCAACTACAGACCCATATCATTGGCAACGACAGTAGCGAAGGTATTGGACAGTCTGCTTGATCGACTATTGAGTAAGTACATTAAGCTTCACGACGCTCAGTTCGGTTTCCAGGCTGGGCTGTCGACTGAAGCAGCAATTCTGTGTCTCAAGCACACTGTCCGATACTATACAGAGAGGAAAACACCTGTATATGCCTGTTTTCTCGATTTGTCGAAGGCTTTTGATATGGTGTCCTACGACCTGCTCTGGCAGAAGTTGAGAACAGAAACGGACGTGCCGGAGGAGATAGTGGGTGTGTTTGATTATTGGTACAAACACCAAGTAAATGTTGTCAAATGGGCTGACGCTTTTTCTGACGAGTACAGGTTGAGATGTGGGGTGAGACAGGGGGGTTTAACGTCACCGCGCCTCTTTAACCTGTACTTGAATGCCCTTATAGAGGATCTCAGTGGAACCAGGGTTGGCTGTGCCATTGCAGGGGAGATGGTTAATAACATCAGCTACGCAGATGACATGGTTCTGCTGGGGCCCTCTGTTTGTGCAATCAGAACGTTACTCAAAAAGTGTGAAGGGTATGCAGTGGCTCACGGGCTTAAGTATAATACGGTTAAGAGTGAGTTTCTTGTTTTCCAGCCGAGGGAACATAAGGTAGATAGGGTTCCAGATATATCGCTCTATGGGGTTCCTCTGAATAGAGCCACTAAATTCAAATACTTGGGCCATTGGGTCACTGAGTCCCTTTCTGATGATTTAGATATTGAGAGGGAGCGTAGGGCGTTGGCTGTCCGGGGAAATATGTTGGCACGCAGGTTCGCACGATGTTCAGGTGAGGTTAAAGTTACTTTGTTTAAGGCCTACTGTCAGTCCTTCTACTCGTGCAGCCTGTGGGTACAATATACTCGTGGGGCAGTTAACGCCTTACGTGTTCAGTACAATAACATACTAAGGATGTTGCTGGGTCTTCCTAGATACTGTAGTGCGTCGGGGATGTTCGCGGAAACTTGTGTTGATGGTTTTCATGCCATCCTGAGGAAGCGAACCGCATCCATAAAACGCCGTGTACGGGACAGTACCAACAGCATCCTTGGTTTGATAGCGAGCAGACTGGATTGCCCTATAGCTAGGTACTGGGACAGCCTGCACGCTCGACATAGTCAGCCGCCAGCGTAATATTATGGGCGTTTAATATTTTTATTTCTTGTCTTTTGCCACCAAGTTTGTATTGTTATTTTATTATTATTGTAGTTTTTTTTACCTAATTTTGAAATTATTTTACTTTTGACTTAATCCTGGATAATTAATTATTGAGCTATTCTTGTTAATTACCATATATCGTGTTTTACTATTACTTTATTAATATCTCACTCATTATTATTTCATTATTTACATTTTATGATTGTTGTGTTCATTTTAGGCTTAGTATTTTTACAATTATTACGATGATTAATTTGCGCTGCTGCTGACATTTATTTTATTTTATTTATTTTGTAATATTTTTCTTAGACATACGTCGTCATTTTACTAATATAGATTACTATTAAGTTAAAATGTTTACTAACACCTTGTATGGATCTCGTTATCTGAAATAAATGCCTTATTATTATTATTATTATTATGGAAATCAATTTTATCTTCTGCAAACAATTGTTGCCTTATTCCGTCACTTATTAATCCGCACACAAATTGATCTCGCATATTCTCGTCCAATGTCGAAGCAAAGTCACAAAACCGCGCCATCTTTTTTAACTCCGATACGTAATGACCGACCGATTGACCGTTACTCTGTCGACACTGCCTAAACCTAAACCGCTCAGCGAGTACTGACGGTTTCGGTTGTAGGTATTTTTCCATCACTTCTACCACAGATTAATATAATAGTTCTTCGAACAGATACCCATGTCTGAATAAAAAGGCAAATACCTACTGCTTTTCATGCCTACTCAATTTAACAATGGAGCGACCTTGAACGCGCGGGTCGTTGGCCGCACGTGCCGGCAAAACGAGGCTAGGGTTGACACCGCTTAGAAACGATTTTATAAAAAGTCAAGATAAATGAAAATACGATCGATTTATTTAAATTAATTAGTCAAATTTAATTATCATTAGGTACCTACTAGAAATAGGTATTCACATGCGCTGCGGCACACCCACACCATCAAAATCGTTTTAATTTCCGAGTAGGTATATCGGAATCTTACCTACCTATTCTATATTCTATCTGAACATACTAGAAACCTGAAACAAAAACAACTCTCTGTGTAGGTAGGTACCTAAGTAACCTAAATATATCCCGATGACAGTAGGTACTTACTAAATAAAGTTTGGTAGGTGCCTATATATATAATGTGTTACATATTGTATAATACTAGCATTACAAGCTTCGAAACAGTCACTAGGTACAGTAGCCGGCAAACAACTTGAGCGTGACCTTGACTGCGCAGTAGCCGATTTACGTACAAATTTACATGCGCAAATCCGCCATTTTGGTTCAAGTTGTTTGCCGGCTACTGTACAAGTTGTGTTATAATAATCTGATCACGCGTTTCATCTTTGCGAATGCATTCCTTGCAAAAGGTCTTAAGTGTCAAGAACAACGCCGACGTTTACGCCCTTTTTAGGCCGTGCAATGATCTCTCCCGCCACACTAAACTGATTTGGTAAATCTTAGTGAGTAAATTATTGTCACTTGTTGATATAGGTAGTGGATGTTTTCTATGAATTTAAGTATATTAAGTAGTTAAGTTTATTTATTCAACATTACATGTGTCTATTATAACAGTGTATGCAATGCATTTCTAGGTAGGTGCTTATTAAGTTCTAAGATTTTTTAGTAACATTTCATCGTCTGTCGGCAAAGAAAAAAAGGATAAATATCTGTTGCTTTTATGTTTTTACACCCCGCAACAATCCAGCGCGTTGGTCTCATTCGCGACGAAGCCATTTTTTTGGTGATTTTATAGCGCGACCGGCGGCGTCCGGCCGTGAGCGCGTGTGGCAACCGACTGGCTAAGCGTGTCGGCCACGACAGGCGACGTGTAGGTATCGTTCTGGGTTCCCACGGTACAGATGGGGGGCACTGCTTCTACTCCTAAATCATAAGTCATATCGGCCGGTTTTTTAGGGCTGCACAGGTTTACCATTAGTTCATAAGCCGCGTCGCCGACCACGGCTATCAGCGTCGATAGTTTCCGTTCCACCTTTACATCGTTGACGAGAAAGTAAATGAGCCATCAGAGACGCGAGGTAAATGAGCCATCCACAGCGGTGCGCACCGAGCCAGCATCGAACGCATTACCCGGCCCCGACCAGCCCGCCCCGGCCGGCACTGAGCGCACCCGGCCCGATCGCCTGAGACACATTAGGTAAATAAAAATTCGTAGATGTAACGTAACATTTAAGTTTGAATCTATCTATTGTTATTAGATTACAATATTGTTATTAGATTTAGTTGGTGATTGTGACAAATAACACTAATAATAAGAGAATAGATGTATGTACATTCAGTAGCTGCAGAGAGAAGTGGACCATTTGGTTGCATATGTGTAAATAGATATTGCCGGGATGCATGCTTTTCTCCTTGGCCGACTGAATAGTACCTACCTATGTCACGGGTATGTGCAGTTAGATTGTTGTAATGTTTTGAAACGGACGTTTCAAATTGTTCTAAAAGTAAACAATTTCAACATATAACTTAAACTAATTACAAACCTAAAAATAACATATTCTAATTAACAAAAACTATTACCTAATAACTTAAAACTAAAAGATCCTGAACCTGCCTAATGAGTTTCTTGCATCAGTAGTAATTGCTATGCAATTTCTGTAGGAGATAGTGTGCACATACTGTATGATGCGATAACGCGTCGTCATTGCTACGTCATACAGGGCGACCCGCCCCGCGGGGCATGCATGATCTGACACATTCCAAATGGACAGAGCTAGCGGACGGCACGTTAAAGTGATCTACAAATTTTATCGGCCGCTTGTTGTAATTTTATCTTGATACTAAATATAAATATGAATTTATAATGAACTTAAAGTAAATTCTGTGTTGTTTTTCCCGGAATTCGGTGAGTGTTGAAATTTATTACATTTAAAGAAACTAATGTGAATCAGTAGTTTGTTACATCTGTGCTTAATTTTATTCTAATATGCTTTCCATGTAGCTAGATGCATTTCATTAATTTTGTGCGATCATTGTAGCGGAGTAAAATCGTAAGTGATGTAAATTCTTTGTTCTCGGAATGTTCTCGTAATGTGAATCTACCTACTTGTCAAAAAAGTTAATTTGTAAAATATATTTTATGAAAAAGAAACATATTCAGTAATGTTAAATAAACCCCAGCTATTTATTTTGCATATAAATAATGTTCAGTAACAAACTGCTAGTTTCTGTTTGGCCCTATGGTTGACTGGTAGAGAATGCCTTATGGCATTAAGTCCGCCATTTGTACTCTTACTTTTGTATTTTGTGCAATAAAGTTTAAATAAATAAATTTCCAATATACGGAAACTATTTACCTTTTGCACTTTTCACTTTTAAATTCACTTTCACTTGCTTTCACTATTATAAAACTGATCCTGTACACTGTTGCGACATCATTGATCACTATTTAATGCTTTTGGTAATCACCCCGCTTGAAGAGCTTCTATCATCTCCTCCCGTCGGATGATGTCGCAGTCAGTAACGGCAAATCGGACTTTTTACTAAGTGTCCAAAATGGAAATTTCCAGGGACCCTGTACCCAGCTGGGGACATTTTGGAGCGCGCTAACGTTCGGGACCACTTCCCTATTACGAAGACCATCTGACCATCCGGCCTATACCCGTGACGTCACCGCCGAGGCCGAAGCCGAGGGCCCGCAGCCGACACACACCGCCAGGGAAGTGATGTCCAATTAAGACCGTGTGAAGTGAATACGTCTCTCTCTTAGCTCAGTGTTATCTAGAACTCACGAACCCTGAGATTTCTGTCTACCCTCATTAAAATTAACGCTCGGGAGAATTGTTACCGTATTTTTATAATTATAATTAAATTGTAAGTTGAAATTCCTTTCGTTTCAATTCTCTCACAACTAAAGCGTTACAGTTTCAAATAAATTCCTTAGTTCTTTTAGTTATGTTACAAAGTTAAAATAGATGTCAATTTTAATGTCAATATGTGTACCCATAAATAAGTAGAGATAAGTTTAGAAGAAGGGTGAAGATCTTATGTATTAGCTATGGGGTAGATTTAGAAATGTAACATTTGTATACGGGGGTAGGGTTTTTGAGTAGGCAAGTCAGTCTGCGAATATACATACTACACACAACACCTAGTCTTTGATTTATCAGACTTCAACGTGACCGCCATCAATTACTGAGTTAGAAAAGTTGGTACCTGATCACCGATTAAAAATCATCGTGTATATACAGTAACTCTCTGAGTAAACTATAACTCAAAAATAGTCAAAAACGCTTCTCGCCAGTGTGTGTCCTAAGGTGTCTTTGTAAGTTACCGCTTTTAACAAAAGCCCAGCTACACTGACTACATTTGAAAGGCTTCTCGCCAGTGTGTGTTCTAAGGTGAACTTGAGAGATATTGTTTTAATGTCGATTCACTTATTACGATTTCACAAATACTTTATGTTTTAAAAATACCCACATAAAAAATGATGATTTGTTTACTTAAAGTAGTTTCAGTGATAACGAACTATAAACTATTTATTTGAATATAAATGTAAATCTTAGTGTATAAAATAACTTAAATTATATAATGGTTAATAATCACAAGAAGATCGAATGATTTGTTAGATATTTAGATATAAGTACTGATTTGATCACTCGGCGCCAATATGGCTGACTTGTTATTCTTGTCGCCGATTGGTCAATGTTTTCTATTGGTGATTACTATGAATCTTATTTCTGATTGGTTGATTGCAATTTTAGTGCACGTGCTTTCTTAGTGCCTATATAAGGCTTCGTCAGACCATAACGTGACACATTCTTGTGAAGTCAATCAAGCAGAACGGTCGTAATCGTAAGTTAAGTACCTTTTTGTTATAATTAATGGTTCTGTTTAATTTTATTGCTCTTATAGATAAACCATTTAATGTTTTATTTAAATAAAGTAATCATTAAGTGATATCCTCATTTATTCACTTCCTGGTTCACTTTTATTAAGTGTGTTTAATGGTTATTCGGTTATTCTACTTAAAATGAATAAATACAATGAATAACAGTTTTAATGTTTTATTTTATTTCTCATACAACGCCTGATACATATTATTTATTTATTTCATATTTGTTAATCATATAACGTGATTAATAGATATATTATTAAACATTGCTATGAAGACAATTTAACATTACATTAGTAGCTTAACTATGATTTAGTCATTAACATTTATAGAGTTTTTATAATATCAGAAGTGGGATCATAACCTGCAACACTGTTATAATAAATTATTTAACGATTTCAGATGGATATTCCGGCTTTACAAGAACTTCTCAAGGCTATCAAGGATGCTTTCTCCGCTGGTGCCCGGCGAAAAGACGATGATATTGCGTTACCGACGTTTGATCCAGTTACAAGTGACTGCGGCGCCGAGTCCTGGTGCGTCAAAATAGAAGCTCTCTCCAAGGAATTCGGTTGGAGCGACATTGCGGCTGTTGCGAAAGCGGGTAAGGCCCTTAAGGGCTCTGCTTTAGTTTGGTACGAGTCATGGGATCCTACCGAGGGCCGTACCTGGACAAACTTTCGCTCAGAACTGACAGACTTGTATCCCGAAAAGAAAAATCTTTCCGAAAAACTGCAAAAAGCAGTACTGTATACATCTGAAATTGCCGATTCTTACTGTGAATACGCTAGGGAAAAAATTCGACTTCTCAAGAGTACAAAAATTTCTTTTAACGACGCGCAGCTAATAGAGCTGGTGTGCGGTGGTATAACTGACGTTAATGTTCGTATGGCATCTTTTAACAGTAATGTGAAAACAACCTCCGAACTTATTGCCCTGTTCACATCATACGCAAAAGCTAAAAAACGACCTTCAGAGCAAAGTGGAACGAATTCCAAGGATACCGGTCTTAGCTTGTCCAAACGTTCCAGAATAGATAATCGACCAAATGACTTAAAATGTTATTCCTGTGGTAAACAGGGTCACACCAAGACGCAGTGCTTCAAAAGAGACGTTCCCAAAAACGGTCTAGAGTCACAAGAACAAAAAACTAGCGAATTTAACAAGAGATATTGCTCATTTTGTAAAAAACCCGGTCACACAGATTCAATTTGCCGATATAAACCAAAATCAAGTAATGAGAACACTTCTCCCATAGCTAAAGAGGTTAATTTTTTAGAAAATCGGAACTTAAACTAACGGAAGTAACTATCAATGACGTAAAAATTAATTCACTTATTGATACTGGAGCAAACTGCAGTATAATCAAAGAATCAATAGCAAAGCGTCTTGGGTGCCCCCTTTTACCATGCTATTTCACTCTCTGCGGAATAGGTGAAGGTAGTTTAGATGCTTTCGCAAAGATAACGGTACCTGTAAGGTCAGATGATTTATGTATCGAACTTGATATTTACGTTGTTAGGGATGATAGTTTCCGTTATGATCTCCTTATAGGAAGAAACGCGGTTCAATTTCCTGATATACAAATTGTAACAGATGCTTTAGGATCTCGCTTAGTTCGGATAGCGTTGCCCACTACATCGACCCCGGAGGTTAATTTAGTTAATGATGATGGTTATGTACAACAACAACACGAGCTTTCTACGTCGTTGGCACATCTAGATAATGATTTGCAAGATAAGATAAAAGCAATATTTAAACAATATCCCTCCGTATTCGATGCTGTAGGCAATGTAAAAACAGGCGAGCTAAATATCAAAATTAAGAATAACGACATAGTTTATTATAGACCATATCGATTGGCTCCAATAGAGAGGGAAAAGGTAAAAGAGATTGTACAAGACTTACTGAATAAAGGAATAATCAAGGAAAGTAAATCACCTTTTGCCAGTCCAATGATTTTAGTAAAAAAGAGTGACGGGTCTGACAGAATGTGTATAGATTATAGAGCCTTGAACAAACTAATAGAAAGAGATAGATACCCTCTCCCTCTTATTGAAGACCAAATCGATAAACTCGGACATGCAAAGTACTTTATATCTATTGATATGAAAAACGGCTTTTACCAAATACCCGTCTCTGAAAATTCCACGAAATATACTGCCTTTGTAACACCGGATGGGCATTACGAATTCCTGAAAATGCCTTTTGGAATCTGTAATGGTCCATCGGTCTTCCAAAGAGCCATTTCTTCAGCGGTACGGCATCTTAAATTCTTACTAGTTTACATGGATGATATTCTTATTCCTTTTGAAACCATCGAACAAGGATTAGAATATCTTGAGCAAACAATTTCAGCACTCAGTTCTTCAGGTTTTACCATAAATCTCAAAAAATGCAAATTCTTTGTCGACAGCATTGAATATTTAGGTAGACACATATCTCAAGACGGTGTTAGACCGAGTGAGAGCAAGGTTAGGGCTCTAGCTAACTCGCCTGTTCCTAATAATGTTAAACAAGTTCGACAATTTATGGGTCTGGCCAGTTACTTTAGGAAGTTTGTCCCGAATTTTGCTTCACAAACCGCCTGTATTTCAAAATTAACAAAGAACAACCAAAAATGGGAGTGGGGTCCAGCTCAGGTTGCTGCTAGGAAATACGTAATAGATCATCTAATTTCTCAACCTTTACTAACAATTTTTGACCCAAGTCTACCAACGGAGCTACATACTGATGCCAGTTCGATAGGCTATGGTGCAATTCTCTTACAAAAGGTCAATAACGTTAATAAGGTGGTCGCATATTATAGTAAAAGAACAAGCTCAGCGGAGTCTAGATACTGTTCTTATGACCTAGAAACTTTAGCAATTTACAATGCTTTGAAACATTTTCGTGTCTATCTTCTTGGTGTCGATTTTAAAATTGTAACAGATTGTAACGCTGTAAAATCAACCATAACCAAAAGAGATTTGTCGCCGAGGGTAGCCCGCTGGTGGACTTTAATGCAGGACTTTAAATTCGATATAGTTTACAAAAAGGGTAAATTTATAAGCCATGTGGATTTCCTTAGCCGCAACCCTGTTGAGCCTTCACATCCGAAAAGAAGTCCCTTATTACCTGAAGTCAATCTCATTGAAATTGATAACAACAATGCTTCGCGATCATGGCTAAAACGTGCTCAGGATAACGACCTAGAAACTCAAAACTTAATGACACAGTTAGCGGCTGGAGAATTAGATCCAAATCGCTATATAATTAAAAATAACTTATTATACTATTATACGGAACCTGGCGCGGAACTAAGGTTGTTTGTACCAAAAGGTTATAGGCTGAGCCTTTTAAGGCTCTTCCACGATGAGAACTGTCATGTGGGGTTCGATAAAGTTATACACAAAATTAGACAATATTTCTGGTTTCCGGGTATGTCGGCTTTTATCAAAAAATACATTTATCATTGCTTAATTTGTACTCAAAGAAAAGGGCATTCCGGCCCAAAACAAGGATATTTACATCCCATTGGTAAAACTGCAATCCCATTCCATACCATACATTTGGATTGCACTGGTCCATTCGTGAGAACTAACGATGGTTACAAATATGTTTTATTGATAGTAGATGGTTTTACTAAATTTTGTTTATTGAAGCCACTTAAAACCTTAAATGCTCAGGAATTAATACCGATTATTAGAGAAACCATTACATTGTTTGGTACACCATCATTAGTTATCACTGACAGGGGCACAAATTTTACTTCTAACCAAATTCAGTCCTTGTTTAGGGAACTAAATGTCGAACACCACATGATAGCCACCGGTACACCTCGAGGTAATGGTCAGGTAGAGAGGTATGTAGCAACTGTGACTAATATGTTAAGTACCATGCGAAATGAATTGTCTGATTGGCCGAACGATCTGTGGAAAGTACAGCAAACAATAAATACCACTGTACAAAAGTCCACTGGCTTTACACCATTACGATTATTAATAGGCGTAGAAGGGAATATACCCTGTGTTCAAATGCGATTAAATGATGTTCTAGGTGAGGATGACGAACCACTTATTGATATACAAGCCGATCGTGTTCTTGCAAAACAACGCTTAATACAAATTTCGGAAAAATTTAAACAGCGTTTTGATTCATTTAGACGGAATAATAGGAATTATAATGTAGGAGATTTAGTTTACGTAAATCAAGACCATCGTCGTAATGACCGGTTAGGACAAAAGTTTAAGGGACCTTATGAGATATCCACAATACTTCCCAATGATCGATTTGCCTTGAGAGGTATAGGCAATTTAAGAAACATAGTTATTGCTAAAGAAAAGTTAAGATTTTGGCCAGGAGAATGGGTGGAGGAAAACATTGCTGTTGAAAATGCCATTAATGAATAAACAACCAACCATGTGTAGTGATTTATAACAATTTTGTAAGATAATAACAGCCTTTTTTTATCAAATGAATAGATGTATGTATAAATATACACAAATTTAATATAAACGCTGGTCGGCCTCATACTTGGTACCGATTGGTCTCACTGGCAGCGGGTGAACGTGATTGGTATGACTATGTATGATTTGGCAATCGTGTTTATCTCAAAGGGTATTCGCTGGTCGGCCAAATGCTTGATGCCAATTGTTCTCACTAGCAGCGGGTGAATGTAATTGGTATGTCTATGTATCTGGCAAATACCCACTAAAAGAACTCGCTATAACAATAACATTTTTATAAGCGATTGGTATTTCAATAAATAATTATACATACACATCTATATCATCTAAATATATATTACTGAAGTTAAACAATTGTATTCAATGATATAATGTTTATTTATATTTATGATATGACGATGATGACGATTGTAAAATGATAATAACATTTATTTCGATTGTTTTTGTTTTTTTTTACTCCGAGGACGTAGTACCGTCAGTCTGGCCGTGAGAGATATTGTTTTAATGTCGATTCACTTATTACGATTTCACAAATACTTTATGTTTTAAAAATACCCACATAAAAAATGATGATTTGTTTACTTAAAGTAGTTTCAGTGATAACGAACTATAAACTATTTATTTGAATATAAATGTAAATCTTAGTGTATAAAATAACTTAAATTATATAATGGTTAATAATCACAAGAAGATCGAATGATTTGTTAGATATTTAGATATAAGTACTGATTTGATCACTCGGCGCCAATATGGCTGACTTGTTATTCTTGTCGCCGATTGGTCAATGTTTTCTATTGGTGATTACTATGAATCTTATTTCTGATTGGTTGATTGCAATTTTAGTGCACGTGCTTTCTTAGTGCCTATATAAGGCTTCGTCAGACCATAACGTGACACATTCTTGTGAAGTCAATCAAGCAGAACGGTCGTAATCGTAAGTTAAGTACCTTTTTGTTATAATTAATGGTTCTGTTTAATTTTATTGCTCTTATAGATAAACCATTTAATGTTTTATTTAAATAAAGTAATCATTAAGTGATATCCTCATTTATTCACTTCCTGGTTCACTTTTATTAAGTGTGTTTAATGGTTATTCGGTTATTCTACTTAAAATGAATAAATACAATGAATAACAGTTTTAATGTTTTATTTTATTTCTCATACAACGCCTGATACATATTATTTATTTATTTCATATTTGTTAATCATATAACGTGATTAATAGATATATTATTAAACATTGCTATGAAGACAATTTAACATTACATTAGTAGCTTAACTATGATTTAGTCATTAACATTTATAGAGTTTTTATAATAAACTCGTAATTGAAATTTCTCGCGAAATGCAGAACTACACTGACCACATTTGAAAGGCTTCTCGCCAGTGTGTGTTTTAAGGTGTCTTTGTAATTTTCTGCTTCCGCTAAATGTCGAACTACACTGACTACATTTGAAAGGCTTTTCGCCACTGTGCGTTCTCTGGTGAGCTTGTAAATTACCGTTTGTGGTAAACGCGGAACTACACTGACTGCATTTGAAAGGCTTCTCGCCAGTGTGTGTTCTAAGGTGGATTTGTAAATTACCGTTTGTGGTATACGCGGAACTACACTGACCACATTTGAAAGGCTTCTCGCCAGTGTGTGTGCGTAAATGGGATCGTAATCTATCGCTACGGCTGAACGCAAAATTACAATGACTACATTTGAAAGGCTTCTCGCCAGTGTGTGTTCTAAGGTGTCTTTGTAAAAAAACGCTTTCAAAAAAAGCCGAGCTACACTGACTACATTTGAAAGGCTTCTCGCCAGTGTGTGTTCTAAGGTGTCTTTGTAAATTACTGCTTTCGCTAAATGTCGAACTACACTGACTACATTTGAAAGGCTTTTCGCCACTGTGCGTTCTCTGGTGAGCTTGTAAATTACCGTTTGTGGTAAACGCGGAACTACACTGACCGCATTTGAAAGGCTTCTCGCCAGTGTGTGTTCTAAGGTGGGTTTGTAAATTACCGTTTGAGGTAAACGCGGAACTACACTGACCACATTTAAAAGGCTTCTCGCCAGTGTGTCTTCTAAGGTGGATTTGTAAACTACCCGTTGTGGTAAACGCGGAACTACACTGACTACATTTGAAAGGCTTTTCGCCAGTATGAGTCCTTATATGATACTTTAGATTTTGAGCATATTTCGTTGCATACTCACATGCGTCGCAAGCAAAGTATTTGACGCCATGTTGGCCATTCTCATGCTCCAGTAGAAGCAACTTCGTATCAAATAAACTATGACAGGTTGTACACGTGAAGACCTTGTGGGTTCTGTGACTCGTAAGAGCGTTCATCAGCACGTGAGTGTTTATTTTCTCGAAATTGGACCGAATCTTGAAGTCCTTGCCGTATTTATCTCTTTTAAAGTTGGTTTCTGCACTCAAAGTATTTATTTTACGTGACGAGCTCCTGACAGCAGGCGCCTCAAGAGATCCCTCTTGTATATCACCGTTCCAAGGCAAATCATCTTGCGAGGCCGCAGAAGGATCTTGAATCTTTTCTGTAGCAATGCTTTCGCTTGGTTTTACTTTTTTCTCTTCAACTGGAGCTTTGGATTTATTTGTTTTCGCTGTTTGGGGTTTCTTCGCTGAAAGTAAACGAGCTTGACCTGAAATATAAATATTTATTAATTCTGTCCGATTTCCGCTTAGGCAACCCTACTACGAGATGAATAGATGAGAAAGATTTGTTTTTCTACACAGACCACTTAACCCTATAGACCCCGCTTCATAAAACTTTCTCTAGTATCTCATTTTGCCAAATTGGCGGGGTGAGGAGGGCAACAAGTGCACTGTGATTGGCTAGTTCAAGGTCAGCGAGCAATGACGCATGCGGTGCAAGATGCGCGCCATTTTTGATAGGGATGGGACACTCGAAAAAGAAACTGCAGAATGTAAGTAGATATGTTTTAATTGGAATCAATATTAATACGAGAATGGTTTAAAATGCGTTTCAATTAAAAATATTAAATGTAAATCTACTCATATTATAAGAAAAAACAATAAATATGAAACCAGACATTATTGCTTTAACGGAGATGTGGCTTGAACAGCTTGATTTTCAATCTATAAATCGAAATGGATACTGTATCGCAGCTGAAAGTTCCCGCTATATAACTAAGAGTGGTGGTACACTTTTCTTTATTAAAAGATTGAAATCTGATTCAACATTGCACACTCTCGATGCAGATGTATGTTGATAATATCGAAAAAGAATGAGAAATGTGTGGTTTAAGCGTACATATAGGTCAATTAAAACTCCATGTAAGTAATTGTTCTTTACAGATGTCCTCAGTCAAGTGTAAAATCATTGCTCCATACTATTATTTTAGATTTAAGCACCATTAAAAACACGAACGTCGTAATATTATGTAGCGACTAATATTGTTTTTTCAGGCCAAAAGGTGTCGATACTAAGGAATTGTTACAAATATTTCGCGAAGCATAAAATTAAGCCAGCAATGGACTACAACAAAAACAGCTTCAACAATAGATAACTTTGTTACTGATAGCCAGGACATTTCAAAGGCTTTGGTAGACCTAACTCACTTTTGACTTTTTAAGACATTTTAAATAAACTACCTAATGGGTATTCTATAAGAACTACGCGTATTATAGCTAATAAAAAAATGGCTAGCTAGCGGTGTCAAAAAAGTTGCAGAACTAAAAAAATACATATATTAAATAAAGAAATAAATATGATGAAAAATTAAATTGGTACGTATTTTAAACTATACCAGGAGTTTTTAAGAAAGTGCTTGCAACTGCTAAAAGTCTTTACTTGAAAAAAAAAAACTAAAGCGATAGCAAACTATAAATTAAAGACTATCTGGCAACTGGTTAAAGACACTGGCAACACTTCTGTAAATTCGAAAATAAAACATGATGACGATATAATAAGTACCTAATGCCAAAACATTTTTAATTATTACTTCCTTAAGTCTGGCAATGTATGCACTAGTGACAAACGGAACGATTTTACAAATTGTCTTGACAAGAAGAAATTTGATAACACAAAATCAACGTTTATAAAACCTATAACGGAGTGCGTAATTATAAAAATAATAAAAATAAAACAAATTCATACGGTCTTGATGGTATACCGGCTGCAAAATTGACATTTTACGTATACCACTGTGCAACATTTTCAACGAGCATATTAAAGCTGGGGTGTACTCCTGATGTACTTAAGGATGCTAAAGTAATTCCCATATTTGAAAAAAAGGCAGTCCTTCGGTAAATACCTTAATGACAATTCATATCTTTCTAATAGACAATACGGTTTCTGTAGAAATAAAAACATCTGCTATAACTGGACTTGTATCTGAAACTCTTAACAACATAAATCAAGGTATGAAATGTTCAGGGATCTTCTGTGACTTAATTAATCAAAGCGTTCGATTGCGATGATTTTGGTTGCTCAATTTCTATTACTTTGGTTCTTGAATGTCGATCTAGAATTTAATTTAAAGTGGCATAATCATAAACACAACATTTCCAAGAAATCAGCAAGTGCATGTTACTTCTTAATAAAGACATTATAATAGGTAAGTAATAACTCTACACTTAAGCCAGCGTATTTTGCATATGCCGAAAGTATAATCGACTACGGGATGGGATAGGAGGTCTGAGAAAGCAGTAATGATGAGAACAATGTTTTATATTTACAAAAGAAATGTAGAAGGTTGATAGAGGGATACTTTCCAGATACTCATAGTTTATTTCTAAAAAAAACTATTCTATTCATAAAAAATCGCATTTACACTGTAATCTCGCTGTACATTTGTCATTACAAATCCAACAAGCAAACCAAAAATGGGCATTTTTTCGGCAGATTAATAAAGTTTTCATCAAAATCCGTTCAGCCGTTTTCACGTGATGCGCGGTCAAACAAACAGACAAACAGATAAACAAACAAACGGAAAAAAAGATAAACTGATAAAAATTCTAAAAACTATTGGAACGTGATCTGCTATGGATTCTAAGTATCCCCCGCCAACTTTCTTTCGAATATCTTCCATGTACAGACTTTCGAGCCACTTCAGCTTTATTTTATGTATAGATGTAGGTATCGTATTTATCCAGGATATTAAGTAGTCCTTCTCTAAGATTACAACTATCTGTTTTCTAAAATTCATCGAAATTCAGCAATTTAGACATTTATGGTTTCATAAATTGTACATTTATGTACTTAACATACATTTCGATTATTCAATTATAAAAAAAGTTATCTTCTATAAAAAAATCAATATTGTTTAACGGGTATCGGTTTCGTACCTACGTAAGTACATAATTAATCAGTCACATGACTACTAAAAAACACTGCAAAGGTTAGACAAAGACGGAATTACAAAATTAGCAAGCGAAAGTAAGAGACAGTTGACAGTAGACAGAAGAATCAATGCGTCGCTAGGTTAATAAAAAAAAAAAAAAATTGTCTTTATTCCTCACTAACAGTAATAATACTCATAAAATAAAACCCTTGAAAAAATAAGAATAATAATAATTTTCTCAAACATGCTCGGAAATGTATGCGTTAATGTCCCGATATGAGGACATGAAGTTTCTCGTTTATGGCTCCCTACATTACTTCTTGGCCTAGGCAAAAAAAAATAGTATGAAAATCCATTATTGTCCGCTGCTCTAACTTTTTAAATTTCCTTACTAACGTTAAATTGGCAAAGGAAAAATTGCATACAGCCAACCACCACTGCCCTCTGTAAGCATACTTGCGATATAAAAAAAAAAACAAAATCTAAGGTACTATATTTATGTGCGGTTAAACATAGTGCTCAAATAGCTGGATCAAATAACATATTTAAAAAATAAAAAAGGCAGCAATATGAACAACTTTTTTCTGCTTATTCGTATTTCGTAGTGATTATAATATAATTTTAACAGACATAAAAATTACTTCTAGTGATGAGAGTGACGGAGAACTTATGAAAAAAGGATGACGGGGAACTTATGAGGAGGCAAATTTAGCCATTCAAAATGAATAATATTTTTTACTTTTTTCTCGTAGCATATTTTGTTTTGTTTACTTGATTATCTATTAGTTATTTTAATTTTAATATATCCTCACATCGTTTGAGAAAAGCACTATACAAGCTTCGGCCGGAACAGGGATTGCAGGACTCGTTGTATCTGGCCTCGTCTTCGACTCGGCCATCTACCCCAAACTCGTCCAGCAATCCCTTACTTCACGGCCTCTGCAGTAATGTACTATTATGATTTAGTTTTAAAAAAATATATAATAACATTACGTGAGGACCTTCCATTTCTGGATGAAGGCCTCCTCCATCTCACGCCAATCGTCTCGATGTTGTGCACGTCGGACCCAGTGATTTCCGGCCACTGACACAACATCGTCCCGCCATCGGCGAAAGGGGCGTCCGCGTTTGCGTTTGCCATCTGCTAAGAACCAGTGTAGCATGCGCTGGCTCCATCGGTTATCCTTTAGTCTAGCAAGGTGCCCGGCCCATTTCCATTTTAGTTTAGGAATCATTTCCAGCGCGTCGATGATCTTTATTTTACTTCTGATATCACTACTCTTGACGCGATCTTTCAGTTTAATATTGATATTTATTTTAGTTCTAGTTGTAAGATATTGCTGTGCCTGACGTGGCTCATGTTTTGGACTTTACCTAGTATTTAAGACCCTTAATGTACAACATGAATTGCAATAAAATGACTTGAATTTGAATTTAATTCCTATAGCATACTCCGCTCAGCTGCTCTCTGGAATGACCTGATCTTTGTTCTGACGTCCGACGTGGGTGCCCATGTCTGGCAACCATATGTAAGAGTGGGTAACCAACCTATATTTATAACTTATTACATTCTTTGTAAAATAGTAAAATATAGCTTATTTGTGAAATGAAATCCCATAGTTTTGAAGACTAGATGTTTTGCTGCATTTTCCATACAATAAGGCATATTTTGAACACTTAATCAGTGGAATATTGCATGTTACTTCGTCAACAGTCGACCGCGAACTAAGAGAGCTAATGGGGGCGTGGTGAGCGCTTCTTGTTTTTTGAGCTGAAGCTAGGCTCAAGCGGGCGCCCTTATAAGCGGGGTCTATAGGTTAAGTGGTCTGTGTTTTTCTACAATTTCCCTAGTAATATTTATTTATTTAAACTAATATACAAAATTTTATTACAATTAGAGTAGAATTTCCGAAGAAATGAACTATATACGTGTGTTGCTTTTGAGCATCCTGTATGAAGGTACATGGTAAATTAGTCTCTGTCAGGAACTGCAGCCTCATTACATTACATTGCAAAATAACTCATTTAATTGAGTTTCTTTAAAAATAAAAGAAAATAAGGTCACTATACTGACATTCAACCGTAAAACACACTAAAAAATTAAGTCTACATGGTGCACCTGTCCTGTGAGAGTGAGACAACAGATCTCGTAGATTCTTTGATGCCGTATTTATTATTATATTCCCGGTACAGAATTGCTCAAGGACGTCCACGTACGGCTTAGTTTCGTCCAGTTAGCGGGCAAGTGCTGACTCCCTACTCTCCCTAGTTCTAGACGTATTTATTCTAAGCTATACATACATAAAATCACGCCTTTTTCCCAACAGGGTAGGCAGAGACCACATCTTTCCACCTGCTACAGTCCTGACATACATCTTTTGCTTCATCAACATTCATTAATCTCCTTATGCATGCTCGTCGGTTTAAAGTACTCTTGACTTGCCCTTTTTCAGAATGTCTCCAATCTGATCAAGAAACATTCCTTTTCCAACATTTCCATTCACATTCGCCTTGTAGAATTGTTTCGTGAATCTTCTTTCATGCATCCTCTCTACATGCCCAAACCAACTAAGCATCCCTTTCTCAATTCTAGGGACTACATCGTCGTTCACACCACAGCGTTCCATTATTACACTATTTCTTATTCTAAGCTAGTCAATTGTAAAAACTACCTATTTTAAGATTTAATATTAAAAAACTCTGTTCATGAATGGATTAATAAGTTACTTACTTCTGAGTTCATTTTTTGTTGCATTGATTTCTATGTGTGTCTGATTGTCTTCATCCAGGTCATTGAATCGAAATTTGTATGTCCGAAGGCCGATTGTGTATTTCCGCGACTTCAGGTCTATGAACAGACGCTCGAGCACAACGGAGCACCTCCCGCCTGGCATGTGTGAATCAGCGTCTTTTTTTTCTTTCTTTAGTGCTGCAACACAATGTTGACATCTAAATATTTACCCCCATATTTTGTTTAAGTACTAGGAATCAATCTTTACACAAATTGATCTAGGCCCTAAACTAAGCAATTGGGAACAATGCATTTTCTAAAGGTATTCATAGTGTACAGAACAAGCAATAAAACAAGAGAAATGACACATGTTATGAGTCTCCCTGGCACCACTCCATAATGATATTATAGTTGCCAGTTGATTTATCATTTCTGTCACAGCCTTTAAGTAATTATAATTTATGGTCATGTCAGGAATAAATGTATTTCTTTCAGTCTTTCTTTCTTTTTAGGGTTCCGTACCCAAAGGGTAAAAACGGGACCCTATTACTGAGACTTCGCTGTCCGTCTGTCTGTCACCAGGCTGTATCTCAAGAACGGTGATAGCTAGACAGTTCAAATTTTCACAGTTGATGTATTTTTATTGCCGCTATAACAACAAATACTAAAAATAAAATAAAATAAATATTTAAGGGGGGCTCCCATACAACAAACTTGTTATAGATTATGGTACGGAACCCTTCATGCGCGAGTCGGACTCGCACTTGCCCAATTTTATAAGATATGCTAGATTGGTTGTATGTGCGCAAGTTCTTCACATGAATATTTGTCCCTGCCGGGATTCAAACCCAGGACCACCGGCAGTTGCACCACTGCTCGGTAATTCGCGTCATGTAATTGGTTATCTTACCCTGAAGCTTATAGACCACATCACGCGGCTGCAGCAGCACCGGGCCCAGCTCCAGCTCCTCCTTCAGCACATGGTTCTCGCAGAACGCCGGCTGCTCGACCTCTGTCTCGCTGGGGCCGTCGTCACTGTCCCACTTTGGCTCGAGTTTCACAGGCACTGCCTCCACACCCTCCCGCGACATCCTTGCCTCCAGCTAGACTGACACGCCTCAAATATGCTAGACACACAATGACCAGACTTTGTGGAACATCTCATAAATTAAAATATAGTGTCTTTTAAACTACCATTCGTAAGTATTTAGACACTCATTATACATTTCTATAGGGCTGTATAAAAAGTACTATCTGAACTAACTAGTGCCAAGTCATTAGATTTTATCACAAACTCCCATACAATACAAACAAACAATATGTACCGAAAATTCCAAATCCAAACCAAAATAATGCGACTAAATACATACAGACGAATTGTCAATCTGACACTGACAACTAGCGGATTTGAAATATTTGTTACGTTCGGATACCCAGCTCAATATTAGTCGCGCAATAAAAGGTGAGCACACACTGTCTCATACAGTTTCATGCAAAGAATTTCGTGTTTCGTTAACCCTTAAATGCATACAATAACGCTAATTTTATTTCTGAAATGACGTAATTACCAATGAAATCCACATCAGTTTGAGACTTCGGGACAATCTTGACAAAGTCTTTATTGACAATATTCAGGTTTTGACATGTGTCATTTCAGTAACGTGTATATATGCATCATCATGCATTTAAGGGTTAAATATGTTAAAAAATAGTGAAATGAAATGAAATAATTTATTCAGTAAGTAGGCCACAAGGGCACTTTTACAAGTCAGATTGAGTCTACCGGCATTTCGCAAGAGGAGACCGCTGTTGAGAAGAAAGCCGAAAGAAACTCAACAGTAAGTCATTTTTTCGTAAATTATACTTAAAATCTATTACAATTATATTATAACTAGGTAATTGAAACATATATGTTAGAGGAGATGTACAAGTTTCTCCAAATCAATGTTTACACTACAAATTATATAAAATAAAGTGATTTTTTCAGAGATGTAGAAGGTCTCTAGGCGTCACGACACGCAATATAGATTGGTATAGGTAATTAATTAATGAAATAATTCAATTCCGTTGAGATGTATAAGGTCTCAAGGGGTCAAAATCAATAACTGATGTAACAAAATAATTAAGTACTTAATTTAAATTTCTTAGAGATGTACATGGTCTCTAGGCGTCACTTAGAAAAGTTAAGGACTGAATAAGAAACTAACTATACAAAAGAAAAAATCCATACTTAATATTATCTATAAATGCGAAAGTGTGTCTGTCTGTCTGTCTGTTACCTCTTCACGCTTAAACCGCTGAACCGACTGAGATGAAATTTGGTATGGAGATAGTTTGCGACCCGGGAAAGGACATAGGATACTTTTCATCAGTAGTGTATTAGTCGCCAAAAAGTCACTCACTGGGCAAGCTGAAAATCAGCGCTGGAACTGCGCCGCACCGCAGCGGCTAGGTTTCCAGCACATTGCTGAGCTTGTCCTTTTGCCACTGTTCAATTATTTGATCTTTTTACTTGGTGTTTCTTTTTTTGTATTTTTTTGATGTAAATAAAACTGTGTTCTGTTATTTTGGCAATAAATGTATTTTCTTTCTTTCAAGAATACTTACTGGGCAGCACGCGTTAACCGCTTCGCTACCTTAACTCCAAAAAACCGGTCAAAATTTTCCTTATGCTTTGTGTGACGATCTTTGCATTGTTTATTTGAAAGGTTTTACACCTTAGCGACCCCTATGTGAAACGTTAATATTCACATCTTACCGCACCACTTTACAGCAGTGAACGAGCAAGCGAGAGAGGGCGCTGTTATTTTATTAATTTAAAACACGCGTTGTAGACGTAGGTGCCAAGACCGCAAAGCTGAAGTGGGACTGGGCTGGACATGTCTGCCGCATGCATCCGGAACGATGGGCCAGAATAATCACCGGCTGGATACCGCAAGGTTACCGGAGCAGAGGCAGACCGAAAAGAAGATGGCGGGATGACCTGGATGCATTTAGTAACGAGTGGAGGGAGCATGCAGCCAATAGAGACGAGTGGCGCAAGAAAGGGGAGGCCTTTGCCCAGCAGTAGGACACAAGTATAGGCTAGCAAAAAAAAAAAAAAAGGGAAACATGTAGGTAGATAATCGTCCACGAAGTAACTTCTTTTTCAATTTTTAGAATTGATCTGGGTATTAATGGTTTACATTTATTTAAATTTATATTATATAGGTTTGAAAAACTAGCAGCGGCCCGCACAGTATAATATGTGCTACCCGCTCAGCCCACGGTAACACTGAATTATTTTCATTTCAAATTTCATCAAACTCGGTTCAGCGGTTGTTGATTCCCCATACAGCTACACAATTCAAAATCACCGATGCCCCTTTTCACCACCTTAAGGGATGATATCCGGGATAAAAAATCCTATGACCTTCCCCGGGGTATGTCTATATAGTCTATCTATCTGTCCTATAAAAATAAAATAAAATGGAGAATGTAGTAAATTTAACTCTCTATAACATTGTCGAAGCTTTTTTCTAGCTAAAATGCTCCTAAAGGAAGATATGAGCAAAAATATGAAGAAAGTGCCGGTTTTTTCAATATGGCGGCGGGCGCGGAGGGGGGGGAATTGTGCATTTTGCATTTTAAACACTGACTAACCATTCTAGACAACATATAAAAAATTCAAAACTACCGGACCGTTTGCAAGGTCACACATAGTACTTTAGTCTCTATTCATCGTATTATTCCTACAATGAAGATTATTTTTTATTTATTTATTAAAGTGTAAAGCTAAAACATATACAATTCCCTGCAAAACGGTTTGTCCTGTTTGTCTGCAGGTGTGAGTCTCTATATAATATTTCTACAAATGTTATTGCTAAACACTTTGAATAGACAACTTTATGACTAAAATGTCAGCAATAGGTGCTTTTTTAACTACTTTTTAAATTTGGCTCGTGTCGGATATTCTCGGGCAAACTATTGAGTATGTAGGGAATCCTTTTGCTCAATGTTCTATCTCCATAGTAGTTCCTGACCCTTGGTACTTCAAATTTGCCCGCGGATACCGACCTTGTTCCATGTTTATGTTTATTTATTTATTTAAATTAGTTACATAGCATTACAGTAATTAAACTAAGTCACTGTGAACTACAAAATCAGACAAAACAAAATCATACATAAATAAAATAAAATAAAAAAAACTTAAATCTAGTTAGATTTAGGCGACGTAACAGCGTGGCTCTGTTGCGTCGTCTGATCTGGCGCAGGATTCGGCAGATTGCCCCGGAACTGCCGAAACACAACACCCTTCGGCCAGAAATGTTCTATTAGTATTAACTGCTAGAAGATATTTAGGTATGTTTTAACTAACGGGGAGTACGTATATTACAAATTTTAAAAAGCTTGAAATAATTACCATTACATTTATTTTTAGTTTTTTTGTCCACTATTAATTTTAGAAATCTTATTTGTATTGCTTCTAATTTGTCTATTAAAGATTTAAATGTGAGTCCGTAGCAATCCAGAGCATATCCCAATATAGAATCTACTATTGCAAAGTATAGACATTTTAATATATTATTTGGCACTTTAAAGCTTAGGTGGTAACATTTTCCTAAAAGTATTCTTAGTCACATATATAATTAACTAGCGACCCGCCCCGGCTTCGCACGGGTGCAATGCAAATTATGCATGTATTATACATATAAACCTTCCTCTTGAATCACTCTATCTATTAAAAAAACCTCATCAAAATCCGTTGCGTAGTTTTAAAGATTTAAGCATACAAAGGGACAGAGAAAGCGACTTTGTTTTATACTATGTAGTGATGATGTGATGGTGCCATGAAAATTTGGTATCTATTTTGAATCCAAGATAAGTTACACGTCAACTTTTTCAATGGCATTGACAGTTTTGTAAACTATTGTGAGATACCAAATGTATGACGTCTACTTGGCTCGTCCGACACGTCGAGGCCAATAAATAAACCGTGCAAATATTTGTCCGCCCCCTGATAGCAAACGCAGACAGTGTCACACTGGTAGATAATTCCTTATGCCATTAAGTCCGCTATTTGTACACACATTTTTTGTGCAATAAAGTTTAAATAAATAATTAAGTAGCAAACTCAACGAGCATTTTACCAACAAAAATAAAAAACAGGACATTTCCTGACCATTACTGAAAAATTGGGAAAGTGCGAGTCCGACTCGCGCATGAAGGGTTCCGTACCATAACCTATAACAAGTTTTGTTGTATGGGAGCCCCCTTAAATATTAATTTATTTTATTTTTAGTATTTGTTGTTATAGCGGCAATAGAAATACATCATCTGTGAAAATTTCAACTGTCTATCACCGTTCTTGAGATACAGCCTGGTGACAGACGGACAGACGTGCAGCGAAGTCTCAGTAATAGGGTCCCGTTTTTACCCTTTGGGTACGGAACCCTAAAAAGGGTAAAAAAGCCAAGCAAAATCTACATTACTCACCGAAGGGTCTCAGTTTCAGCTTCGTCAAAATTCCTTTCGTATCACCGGATTTCCGATTGCAAAACCGGGAAAAAGTTTCGAAAGTCAAAGACAAAGTCAAAGTTGATACGCGGGACCCTACTAGTGCCCGCACCCTACTTGTGGCGCCATCTGTGCCCGAAGAAGAGAGTTATTCTCCCAGCCGCCCGCGCCGATTGGCGCGCCGGCCAGTGTGCGAATTCGTAATGGCGGAGAATGGTTGTTAAGAGTTTAGTCGTTTTCGTGTCTGTAATAGTTTAAGAGTAAACTACTGTGTAAGCTACTAAGACAGTTTTATCCATTGTTTGTAATAAAGTGCTCTGTGTGGTGTTTCAATAAAACTAGAAAGCACAGCAATGCGTGATCATTTTGCACAACTAGACTCACACCCGTTTCATGGCGCCCTTTCCGTGTGTCTTAGTGTAAACCACGTGTTGTAAAAACATAAAAGTGTGAACTGTGCTTGGCTGTTTTATAAACATTTCTACTTTTTTCGAGTGACTTACGTACATAAACAATGATGACTCGCTCTAACCAGTCTAACCGTACTCCGCGTACGCCAGATAATCATCGCGCGTCGACATCAAAGGAAAACGCCGCCGCCGCCGACCATCCTCGAGATGACGATGGTGAACGTTCGGGCAATGTGACGATGACTATGGACAACCTGTCCATATTGCTGCAAACCATTCAGCAATCCAACGCCGACATGTTCCAACGGCTTCTGCGGGAAGTGCGTTCTTCCACCCCGGCTTCAGGCGAGCCGGTCAGCGTGACCGTCGCCGCCCCCGCCCCTGTCGTGAGCGGCAACTTTTCAAGATGCCATGCCACTTACAGCGGCCGCGCCGAGGAGAGTCTCGACGGGTTCATCGACGCAGTGGAGGCCTATAAGGATTGTTGCGGAGTAACCAACGAGAACGCCATAAGAGGGTTCTCCATACTGCTGACGCATTCCGCAGCGACCTGGTGGCAAGGAGTTAAAGGTTCTACAACGTCCTGGGCAGAGGCCGTGGACCGACTACGCAGGGCTTTCGGAGATCGTCGGCCGCCTCATCGCCTCTACCGAGAACTGTTTAACAGTGAACAACAGGCCACGGAGAATACCGACAAGTTCGTGGCTCGAGCTCGCGCAATACTCGCGCGACTTCCTACCGAGGACCTCACGGTCAAAGCGCAGTTGGATATGGTGTACGGCTTACTACACCATCGCATCCGCGAGCGCCTTCGTCGTGAGGAGTTCCAGTCCTTCGACGAGCTCCTAAGTAAGGCGCATTCGATAGAGGACGCCCTCGAAGTTGAAGTAACTCGCGCGAGCGCGGGGAAGCCGCCGCTGCCGGCCGCGGGCCCCGCGCGCCGCTCGACATCAAACACGCCGCCGGCCGCGCGCGCGCCGCGCGCTCCGTCACAGATTAATATAATAGTTCTTCGAACAGATACCCATGTCTGAATAAAAAGGCAAATACCTACCGCTTTTCATGCCTACTCAATTTAACAATGGAGCGACCTTGAACGCGTGGGTCGTTGGCCGCACGTGCCGGCAAAACGAGGCTAGGGTTGACACCGCTTAGAAATGATTTTATAAAAAATCAATATAAATGAAAATACGATAGATTTATTTAAATTTATTAGTCAAATTTAATTATCATTAGGTACCTACTAGAAATAGGTATTCACATGCACTGCGGCACACAATCAAAATCGTTTAAATTTCCGAGTAGGTATTATATCAGAATCTTACCTACCTATTCTATCTGAACATACCAGAAACCTGCAACAAAAACAACTCTCTGTGTAGGTACCTAAGTAACCTAAATATAACCCGATGACAGTAGGTACTTACTAAATAAAGTTTGGTAGGTGCCTATATATAATGTGTTACATATTGTATAATACTAACATTACAGGCTTCGAAACAGTCACTAGGTACAAGTTGTTTTATAATAATCTGATCACGCGTTTCATCTTTGCGAATGCATTCCTTGCAAAAGGTCTTAAGTGTCAAGAACAACGCCGACTTTTACGCCCTTTTAAGGCCGTGCAATGCACTCTCCCGCCACACGCACTAAACTGATTTGGTAAATCTTAGTGAGTAAATTATTGTCACTTGTTGATATAGGTAGTGGATTTTTTCTATGAATTCAAGTATATTAAGTAGGTAGGTTTATTTATTCAACATTATATGTATCTATTACAACAGTGTATGCAATGCGTTTAGGTATAGGTGCTTATTAAGTTCTAAGAATTTTTAGTAACATTTCATCGTCCGTCGGCAAAGAAAAAAAGGATAAATGTCTGTTGCTTTTATGTTTTTACACCCCGCAACACTGCAGCGCGTTGGTCTCATTCGCGACGAAGCCATTATTTTGGTGATTTTATAGCGCGACCGGCGGCGTCCGGCCGTGAGCGCGTGTGGCAACCGACTGGCTGAGCGCGTCGACCGCGATGCGCGATGTGTAGGTATCTTTCTCGGTTCCCACGGTACACATGGGGAGCACTGGCTCCGTCTCCGTGTTCAATCTCGCCGCCGCCGCAGCCGCTTACCTCGGTTGGCGCGAAAGAAAACGTCGATTCCAACAAGAAACGTCTGTTCTGTGTTTACTGTAGAAAACCTAATCACGATAAAGACAATTGTACTAAATTTAAAAATCTAACTGATAATAGTAACAGTAGTTCTATTGACAATAACTATAGTAGTAGTAATAGTTTTATTCACTGTTACGGATGTGGAGAACAGGGCGTGATAAGGTCAAACTGTTCGAAGTGTAATTCTCAGTTTTCGGCAATACTGATCGAACCAATTTGTACGTTGGGTTCAATGACCTTGACCTCCGCACTCGAGTCAGATGTTTTTGAATGCACCGATTTGTATAATCGTCACTTAGATTGTTATGAGCATGAGGCTAAGGCCAATAATAGGCGTAATCAGATTTCGTCTAACTCGAATTCAGTCGAATTGTTAAATAATGACCGTCATTTGAAAAACAATCGTAAATCTGATTATGACCTATCGATGTTTAAATCTGTGATTCCCGAATTTTTCGACACTTACGAATGTCGTAATACAAAACGTAATAACGTGTTTTTACCTAGCCAGTTTACGAATGTTTTACCTACAGATTTCTTTGTAAAATGCGCGACGCCGGTAGTGTCGCTACCTAACCATGATGGTTGCGTCAAGCAGGCAGGTCCACGATGTAATGATATGTGTGTTAAGCCGGTAGGTCCACAATATAATGATATGTGCGTTAACCCGGTAGATCCACAATGCATTGATGTGTGTGTTAAGTCGGTAGGTCCACAATGTAATGATATGTGCGTTAAGCCGGCAGGGCCACAATATAATGATATGTGCGTTGACCTGGTAGATCCACAATGTATTGATGTGTGCATGGCCGCGGCAGTACCACCAAATGAAGGTAATAATTTAGTTTCGGAAGAGAGTACATTGTCTACGTGTGACACATTAGCAAACATTTCGGCTGACGATGCTGAATTAAGGGGGAGTGAATTAAACAGTAGCGTGTTTATGTCATCTTCTAGTTCGGATACAGTCTTGCCTCCTGATGATTGCGCGTCCGCAGACTTCGACTCATCCTCTAAATCCATTGTACAACAACAACGACCTATATTAGGTATATCCGTTTTAGGTATAAAAGGTAGGGCTTTGATAGATACTGCTGCAAAACGCTCCGTAGTAGGTTGCACGTTGTACGAAGTATTAAAACAACAAAATCAAATATTTTTAGAATCCTTTATGTCAATTAGGCTTGCAGATGGATCTGTACAGAACAAGGAAGTGCTCACAACAACGTTGGATGTCGTTGTTAAGCATAAGACCGTGTCACTGGAATTTGTAGTGTTGCCTGACGCGTCCGGCAATGACACTTTACTAGGCATTGATTTTCTAGTGAAAGCTGCCATTTCCATGGACTTCGCAACTTCTTTGTGGCATTTCTCCGAGGATAACAAACTGTTTCCCATTGAGTTCGAGTCGCCGAGCAGACACGTAACGTGTTCGTCTGCCGACATGCTCCGCGACGGTGAAGGTATCATGCTGCATTCTTCTGTACGTATTAAACAAGCAGGTCTTCTCCTTTCTAACGGGGATATTTTCGAGATAGGGGGAGCTCCGACCACATTTGAGGTGTCACACTTAGATAATGCTGTCATTGTAGGTAAATTTCACGCGGCATTTCTTACCCCTTTTGTTACTAGACAGGGAGAAGATGCTGTACCCATTCAGCCTCGTCGTCCCCGTGGACGTCCACCTGATCTGAGTACTGCCAAAGCCAAGCCACATACGGGACGTTCATGTAGCTTGGAGGGGGAGGATGATACGCGGGACCCTACTAGTGCCCGCACCCTACTTGTGGCGCCATCTGTGCCCGATGAAGAGAGTTATTCTCCCAGCCGCCCGCGCCGATTGGCGCGCCGGCCAGTGTGCGAATTCGTAATGGCGGAGAATGGTTGTTAAGAGTTTAGTCGTTTTCGTGTCTGTAATAGTTTAAGAGTAAACTACTGTGTAAGCTACTAAGACAGTTTTATCCATTGTTTGTAATAAAGTGCTCTGTGTGGTGTTTCAATAAAACTAGAAAGCACAGCAATGCGTGATCATTTTGCACAACTAGACTCACACCCGTTTCAAAGTGTTTTTATTTGTGAAACATAGGTAAAGGCTGCATAAATACAGTGGTGTAATTACATATCATAATGTATCACTATGTTTTGCCTATTGGCGTAAAAAAACAATGCACATGCACAATACTTATTCCTATTATGCCTATTACGCTGTTACATAACATTACAAACACAAACTAAATTCTCATATAAGTACTCAATGTCAAGATGATGTAAGATAATTAAATTAACAATATAATAATAATAATGAAGGCAAAAATAGGAATAAAAAATAAAATATAGATTAGTCAGATACAATGTCGACATCATTCAAATAATCTAAAATAGAGTAATAACATTTCTTCGTGAGTATAATTAATAATTTACGTCTCAGAAGTGGGACTGGTAATAATTTCAATTCTATTGGTAATTTATGATATATTCTTATAGCTAGAGAATATACGCTGAGAGAGAATATTCGAAAAACAGGATTGAGAATAAAATCTATATAATTAACGAACCTACTCACAAAATTTGAAAATGAAAATCGGTAGAGAAATGCGACTAGACGAGAACAGCCGGCAATCCGAAAATCCTCTAATCCAAAAACCTGCGTCTAGTAGCAGATCACAAATTGCTATTACAGACATATGTCGCACTCTGCCAGTGTGTACTATGTTACTGTATTTCTTCCTGGGGCGGTGCGATAAAATCTCAACTCATTGAACTTGAACGCGCACAAAGGGCGGTTCTTAAAGTAATGTTTTTTCTTCCATACCGATACCCTACAGAGTCACTTTATAATACAACAGGAGTACAGAGTGTCCGTAAACTATTTATATATCAAATTCTTCGGAGATATCACAGACACACAGTCCCTAATGTAACAAGTAGAAATAAACGATTGCCACGCTACCCAGTTCCCCGCTGTAATAGTGCATTCGCCAAGAGGAACTATACATTCTTAGCTCCCTACTTATATAATAAACTGAATAAAATAGATGATATAAGTAAATTAAGTAATTTTGAAGTCAAAACCATGATTAAAAACTGGTTAGCCAATTTTAACTATGAAGGAGTTGAAAGTAAAGTTTGCTATCTGTAATATCATGATTCATTCACGCAATAACTCTCTCTCACACACACACACACACACACACTCATTATACACACATATATTATTATCCTGTGATGTGTGTCGTTGGTATGGAGGCTGGGCAGCAGTGATACAACTTCAGCTCGGTATAAGATCTCCCTTTTATTATTGAAAAACCTTACATTATATACATTTGGTTAATGCTGTACAAGCAATATGCGTTTATGTAGCAGTAAACTATTGTGTTACTGCTAAACACTGAAAGTGGCTAATCGCCATACTTCAATCCAACCATACATTCTGGACATACGAAAGAAGTGTTGACGAAGCTGGAACAGAGACACTCCGCTAACTAATCTACTATTACTACTAATAAAAGTGCAAACTTAACTCAACCAGGCCAATTAAGATGGGATAAGTGAAAGCTTGTACGGAACCCTCGATGCGCGAGTCAGACTCGCACTTGGCCGGTTTTTTTTTTCTTAGCGCTTTGATCTTTGTATACATATAAACAATATACTGTGGTTGGTCGATTATATCTATTAGTGTCTCTGAGAGCTTATGATCTTGCTAATTGTTTTGGAATGGTAGTTTGTGGGCTTGTAAATTACAGTTTTGGGTAAACGAGGACTCACATTGACTCACATTTGAAAGGCTCTTCGTGAGTGTGCGTTTTGAGGTGCACTCGTAAGTTGCCACTTTGGGTAAACGTGGCACTACATTGGCCACATTTGTAAGGTTTTTCCCCAGTGTGTTTTCTGAGGTGAGCTTGTAAACCACCTTTTTGTGCAAACGCGGAACCACATTGATTGCATTTGAAAGGCTTTTCACCAGTGTGTGTGCGAAGGTGAACTGTTAAACAATGACTTCGGGTAAATGCGGAGTTACATTGACCACATTTAAAAGGCTTCTCGCCTGTGTGTTTTCTAAAGTGAACTTTTAAATCACTACTTTCCTTAAATGCAGAACTACACTGATCACATTTAAAAGGCTTCTCGTCAGAGTGTGATCTCAGGTGAGCTTGTAAACTACAGTTTTGGGTAAACGAAGACTTACATTGATTACATTTGAAAGGCTTGTCGCCAGTGTGCGAGCGAAAGTGAACTTGTAAGTAATGTTTTCGGGTAAACGCTGAATTACAATGACCACATTTGAAAGGTTTTTCACCAGTGTGTGTTTTAATGTGAGCTCGTAAACTGCTACTTCGGGAGAATGTGGTACTACACTGGTCGCATTTGAAAGGCTTCTCGCCTGTGTGTGTTCTGAGGTGAGCTTGTAATACACCTTTTTGGGCATACGCGGACTCACATTGATGGCATTTGAAAGGCTTTTCACCAGTGTGTGTGCGAAGGTGAACTGTTAAATAATGACTTCGGGTAAACGAGGAATCACAATGACTACATTTGAAAGGCTTCTCGCCTGTGTGTTTTCTAAGGTGAACTGTTAAATCGCTACTTTCCTTAAATGCAGAGCTACACTGATTACATTTGAAAGGCTTTTCCCCAGTATGTGTGCGAAGGTGGGCTCGTAAGCTATCGTTTCGGGAAAACGCGGCATTGCACTGATTACATTTGAAAGGTTTCTTACAAGTGTGTACTCTAAGGTGAACTCGCAAATCACTTTTTTCCTTAAATTCCGAACTACACTGACTACTTTTGAAAGGCTTCTCAACAGAGTGTTTTTTTCTAAGGTGCACTGTTAAATCACTGTTTTCCTTAAAAGCAGAACTACACTGATAACATTTAAAAGGCTTTTCGCCAGTATGTGTGAGCAAGTGGGATCGTAATCTATCGCTACGAGTAAACGCGAAACTACATTGATTACATTTGTAAGGTTTTTCTCCAGTGTGTGTTCGAAGGTGGATTCGTAATGTATCGCTACGGGTAAACGAGGAATTACACCGACCACATTTGAAAGGCTTCTCGTGAGTGTGTCTTTTTAAGTGATCTCGCAAGGTTTTGCTATGGGAAAACACGGAACTACACTGACTACATACGAAAGGCTTCTCACCTGTGTGCGTGCTAAGGTGAGCTCGTAAACTGCTAGTTTGGGAAAACGTGGAACTACATTGATCACATTTGTAAGGTTTTTCTCCCGTGTGTGTTCTGAGGTGAGCTTGCAAGCCACCGCTTTGAGTAAAGGCGGACTCACATTGGTCACATTTAAAAGGCTTTTCACCAGTGTGTGTGCGGAGGTGGGTTTGCAAATTGTCGCTTGGGGAAAACGCGGAATTACACTGACTACTTTTGAAAGGCTTATCTTCAGGATGAGTCCTTAAATGAGTCTCCAAATGTTGTGCATATTTTGTAGCGAACTCACAAGAATCGTAATCGCAAGTAAAGTATTGCACGCCATGCTGGCCCTTCCCATGCTGCAGTAAAACAAGTTTCCTTTCAAATTTGATGTTACAGGAATCACATGTAAAATCCTTGCTTGTCTTATGATCCTCGCTATAATTAGAGGCCAGGTCAATATCCACTGAACGCAAATTGAAACCCTTGATACACTTGTTACATTTGGGTACAGTTTGGCCATTTAACAGATCAGTTTTACTAGAGCAGTGACAGAGAGATGAATTTTGAGGTTCAATCTCCACCATAATAGCATCAGAGTGCAATCCTTGAGGTACCTCTTCCTCTTCTTTCTTCACCCGTTCTGAAATTGAAAATTCGATTATATTCTATCTTTTCAAAACGCAACAGTGGCCTATAATTAAATAATGAACCTTATTCTGCAAGTAGGCCACAAGGGTACTTTTACATGTCTGAGATAGATTTTGATACCTTATAATGTAAGATAGATATTACTTAAAATTACAAACACTTGACAGCAAACATCCTATACCTCCCTAATATTATATAAATATAATATAAATATCAGACTACCTCACACAAATCGATCTAGTCCCAAATTAAGCTCAAGAAGGCTTGTGTTATGGGTACTAGACAATGATATACATACATACTTATATAGATAAACTAGTATTTTCTCGGTGCGCGGGGTGCAAGCACCCCGCGAGGGGGTTACGTAGCCGTCCTTGTGTCATCCGAGAGGGGGTTGGCAGTGGAAAGTGCTGGAAGATCGGTGCTCGAGTTTTAAAATTTCCTTAGGGAAGGGCAACGGGAGTTGTAAAATTGGTGGCGTTGTCGCAAAGCGAGTGAGGTTGCTTGGTGCGCGGGGTGCAAGCACCCCGCGAGGGGGTCTGTCCTGGGGTCCTGTGACCCGAGAGGGGGTTGCCAGTGGAAGATGCAGAAGAAAAAGTAGCTCGAGTTGTAAATTGCTTAAGAAAGGGGAGCGAGGTAGAAGATGGAGGCGAATATGCACGCAGGTATGTTTGCTTGGGAAGCTGTGGAGGGTGCCAGTGTCTGGGTGGGCTCACCCTGCGGGCCCTTCGGGCCCTTGGGCTCGCGCGCTACAGGCGACTTGACTGGGACGCTCCGCACCTTCGGTGCTACGCGGAGCTCGGCCTTCGGCCTCGCGGCGTTGACACTCGCCGTCGGGCCTTCGGCCCTCCGTCGAGTTAAAACTACTTAGAGTTATAGTATTTTGTTGTTGGGCTCCTTGACTGTGACGCTCCGCACCTTCGGTGCTACGCGGAGCTCGGCCTTCGGCCTCGCGACGTTGACGCTTCGCACCTTCGGTGCTACGCGGAGCTCGGCCTGCGGCCTCGCATTAAATTACTTGGGAGAAGGGTAAGGTTCTGGGTGGGCTCGCCCTGCGGGCCCTTCGGGCCCTTGGGCTCGCGTGCTACGGGCGACTTCTCTGGGACGCTCCGCACCTTCGGTGCTACGCGGAGCTCGGCCTTCGGCCTCGCAGCGTTGAAACTCGCCGTCGGGCCTTCGGCCCTCCGTCGAGTTAAAATTACTTAGAGTTATAGTGTTTTGTGGTTGGGGTCCTTGACTGTGACGCTCCGCACCTTCGGTGCTACGCGGAACTCGGCCTTCGGCCTCGCGGTGTTGACGCTTCGCACCTTCGGTGCTACGCGGAGCTCGGCCTGCGACCTCGCATTAAGACACTAAGACTTATAGTAAGTGGTTGGGCTCCTTGTTTGTGACGCTCCGCACCTTCGGTGCTACGCGGAGCTCGGCCTTCGGCCTCGCGGGGTCGACGCTTCGCACCTTCGGTGCTACGCGGAGCTCGGCCTGCGGCCTCGCATTAAATTACTTGGGGGAAGGGTAAGTTTCTGGGTGGGCTCGCCCTGCGGGCCCTTCGGGCCCTTGGGCTCGCGCGCTACCGGCGCCTTCCCTGGGACGCTCCGCACCTTCGGTGCTACGCGGAGCTCGGCCTTCGGCCTCGCGGGGCTAACGCTCGCCGTCGGGCCTGCGGCCCTCCGTCGAGCTAAAATTACTTAAGGGTATAGTAAGTTTCTGGGTGGGCTCGCCCTGCGGGCCCTTCGGGCCCTTGGGCTCGCGCGCTGCCGGCGCCTTCCCTTGGACGCTCCGCACCTTCGGTGCTACGCGGAGCTCGGCCTGCGGCCTCGCGGGGGGACGTTTGCCCTCGGGCCTTCGGCCCTCGGTCAAACTAAAATTACTAAATTTTATTTGTCCGATATTTTCCGAATTTGACCGAATCTTCGAAATCCGATTTCAGATTCCGACTCAGGAGCCCCAAAAACCCCCCGATACTGAGTTTCAGCTCCCTAGCACCAATTTGAAATTTTCTCCATACAAATCGATTTTTGTCGATATTTTCCGAATTTGACCTAACTTTCAAAATCTGATTTCAGATTCCGACTCAGGAGCCCTAAAAACCCTCCGATACCGAGTTTTAGCTCCCTAGCACCAATTTGAAATTTTGAAAAAAAAAAAAGTCGCCATCTTGATTTTTTTTTTCCACGACTGTACTCGAATGGGTGCCCTCTATGACATTTGGTTGAGCACCCCCCACCCATCTCCAGCGGTTTACGAGATACGGGCCCCCGAAAATATTCTCCATACAAATTTTTTTTTAATGCTAGAAAAAAAACAAAAAGTTTTTCAGAATCACGGGGCCCCAAACCCCCAACATACCAAATTTCAGCGCGCTACGACCATTTTGAAATTTTTCCGCCATTTTGAAGTCGCCATTTTGAAAAAAAAATGGCGGCTCGTCAAATTGCTTGAAAACCCCTATGACATTTGGTCGAGCCCCCCCCCCCCTAGCAATAATGGTTTCGGCGGGCCGTTGAAAAAAAAACTCACCTTCCACGGTAGACCAAAAGTCGGATTTTTCCCAGAGGTTTGACGCCGAGCTCTATACGTCAACACCAAAACCAACCCCCCACCCCCCCTCCTTCCCCGAGATCAATTCATTTAGAAATGAGTGGTAATGCAGCTTTATATAGTATTAACTAGTATTTTCTCGGTGCGCGGGGTGCAAGCACCCCGCGAGGGGGTTGTGCTCTTGTCCTTTTGTCATCCGAGAGGGGGTTGGCAGTGAAAAGTGCTGAAGAGATCGAGTTTGAGTTTTAAAATTTCCTTAGGGAAGGGCAACGGGAGTTGTAAAATTGGTGGCGTTGTCGCAACTAAAGTGAGGTTGCTTGGTGCGCGGGGTGCAAGCACCCCGCGAGGGGGTCTGTCCTGGGGTTCTGTCACCCGAGAAGGGGTTGGCAGTGGAAGATGCAGAAGAAAAAGTTGCTCGAGTTGTAAATTGCTTAAGAAAGGGGAGCGAGGTAGAAGATGGTGGCGAATTTGCACGCAGGTATGTTTTCTTGGGAAGCTGTGCAGGGTGCCAGTGTCTGGGTGGGCTCACCCTGCGGGCCCTTCGGGCCCTTGGGCTCGCGCGCTACAGGCGACTTGACTGGGACGCTCCGCACCTTCGGTGCTACGCGGAGCTCGGCCTTCGGCCTCGCGGCGTTGACACTCGCCGTCGGGCCTTCGGCCCTCCGTCGAGTTAAAAGTACTTAGAGTTATAGTATTCTGTGGTTGGGCTCCTTGGCTGTGACGCTCCGCACCTTCGGTGCTACGCGGAGCTCGGCCTTCGGCCTCGCGGGGTCGCCGCTTCGCACCTTCGGTGCTACGCGGAGCTCGGCCTGCGGCCTCGCATTAAATTACTTGGGGGAGGGGTAAGGTTCGGGCCCTCGGGCTCGCGCGCTATGGGCGCCTTCCCTGAGACGCTCCGCACCTTCGGTGCTACGCGGAGCTCGGCCTTCGGCCTCGCGGGGCTGACGCTCGCCGTCGGGCCGGCGGCCCTCCGTCGAGCTAAAATTACTTAGGTGTATTTTAAGTTTCTGGGTGGGCTCGCCTTGCGGGCCCTGCGGGTCCTTGGGCTCGCGCGCTGCCGGCGCCTTCCCTGGGACGCTTCGCACCTTCGGTGCTACGCGGAGCTCGGCCTGCGGCCTCGCGGGGGGTCGTTTGCCCTCGGGCCTTCGGCCCTCGGTCAAACTGAAATTACTAAATTTTGTTAGTCCGATATTTTTCGAATGTGACCGAAATTACTACGCGGAGCTCGGCCTGCGGCCTCGCATTAAATTACTTGGGGGAGGGGTAAGGTTCGGGCCCTCGGGCTCGCGCGCTATGGGCGCCTTCCCTGAGACGCTCCGCACCTTCGGTGCTACGCGGAGCTCGGCCTTCGGCCTCGCGGGGCTGACGCTCGCCGTCGGGCCGGCGGCCCTCCGTCGAGCTAAAATTACTTAGGTGTATTTTAAGTTTCTGGGTGGGCTCGCCTTGCGGGCCCTGCGGGTCCTTGGGCTCGCGCGCTGCCGGCGCCTTCCCTGGGACGCTTCGCACCTTCGGTGCTACGCGGAGCTCGGCCTGCGGCCTCGCGGGGGGTCGTTTGCCCTCGGGCCTTCGGCCCTCGGTCAAACTGAAATTACTAAATTTTGTTAGTCCGATATTTTTCGAATGTGACCGAAATTTCAAAATCCGATTTCAGATTCCGACTCAGGAGCCCCAAAAACCCCTCGATACCGAGTTTCAGCCCCCTAGCACCAATTTGAAATTTTGGAAAAAAAAAAAGTCGCCATCTTGAATTTTTTTTTCCACGACTGTACTCGGGTGGGGGCCCTCTATTACATTTGGTCGAGCACCCCCCACCCATCTCCAGCGGTTTACGAGATACGGGCCCCCGAAAATATTCTCCATACAAATTTTTTTTTAATGCTAGAAATGAAAAAAAAAGTTTTTCAGAATCGGGGGGCCCCAATCCCCCTACATACCAAATTTCAGCGCACTGCGACCATTTTGAAAATTTTCCGCCATTTTGAAGTCGCCATTTTGAAAAAAAATTGGCGGCTCGTCAAATTGCTCGGGAACCCCTATGACATTTGGTCGAGCACCCCCCCCCTAGCTATTATAGTTGAGCCGGGCCGTTTAAAAAAAAACTCGTCTTCCACGGTAGACCAAAAGTCGGATTTTTCCCGGCGGTTTGAAGGTAACCTCTACACGATGGTATATGTCATTACCCCCCCACACCCCTCCTTCCAGGAGATCAATTCATTAAGAAATCAGTGGTAATGCAGCTTTATATAATATAGACTAGTATTTTCTCGGTGCGCGGGGTGCAAGCACCCCGCGAGGGGGTTACGTAGCCGTCCTTGTGTCATCCGAGAGGGGGTTGGCAGTGGAAAGTGCTGGAAGATCGGTGCTCGAGTTTTAAAATTTCCTTAGGGAAGGGCAACGGGAGTTGTAAAATTGGTGGCGTTGTCGCAAAGCGAGTGAGGTTGCTTGGTGCGCGGGGTGCAAGCACCCCGCGAGGGGGTCTGTCCTGGGGTCCTGTGACCCGAGAGGGGGTTGCCAGTGGAAGATGCAGAAGAAAAAGTAGCTCGAGTTGTAAATTGCTTAAGAAAGGGGAGCGAGGTAGAAGATGGAGGCGAATTTGCACGCAGGTATGTTTGCTTGGGAAGCTGTGGAGGGTGCCAGTGTCTGGGTGGGCTCACCCTGCGGGCCCTTCGGGCCCTTGGGCTCGCGCGCTACAGGCGACTTGACTGGGACGCTCCGCACCTTCGGTGCTACGCGGAGCTCGGCCTTCGGCCTCGCGGCGTTGACACTCGCCGTCGGGCCTTCGGCCCTCCGTCGAGTTAAAACTACTTAGAGTTATAGTATTTTGTTGTTGGGCTCCTTGACTGTGACGCTCCGCACCTTCGGTGCTACGCGGAGCTCGGCCTTCGGCCTCGCGACGTTGACGCTTCGCACCTTCGGTGCTACGCGGAGCTCGGCCTGCGGCCTCGCATTAAATTACTTGGGAGAAGGGTAAGGTTCTGGGTGGGCTCGCCCTTGGGCTCGCGTGCTACGGGCGACTTCTCTGGGACGCTCCGCACCTTCGGTGCTACGCGGAGCTCGGCCTTCGGCCTCGCAGCGTTGAAACTCGCCGTCGGGCCTTCGGCCCTCCGTCGAGTTAAAATTACTTAGAGTTATAGTGTTTTGTGGTTGGGGTCCTTGACTGTGACGCTCCGCACCTTCGGTGCTACGCGGAGCTCGGCCTTCGGCCTCGCGGTGTTGACGCTTCGCACCTTCGGTGCTACGCGGAGCTCGGCCTGCGACCTCGCATTAAGACACTAAGACTTATAGTAAGTGGTTGGGCTCCTTGTTTGTGACGCTCCGCACCTTCGGTGCTACGCGGAGCTCGGCCTTCGGCCTCGCATTAAGTTACTTAGATGTGTAGAAAGTTATTGGGCTCCGTAACTGGGACGCTCCGCACCTTCGGTGCTACGCGGAGCTCGGCCTTCGGCCTCGCGGGGTCGACGCTTCGCACCTTCGGTGCTACGCGGAGCTCGGCCTGCGGCCTCGCATTAAATTACTTAAGTTTCTGGGTGGGCTCGCCCTGCGGGCCCTTCGGGCCCTTGGGCTCGCGCGCTACCGGCGCCTTCCCTGGGACGCTCCGCACCTTCGGTGCTACGCGGAGCTCGGCCTTCGGCCTCGCGGGGCTAACGCTCGCCGTCGGGCCTGCGGCCCTCCGTCGAGCTAAAATTACTTAGGGGTATAGTAAGTTTCTGGGTGGGCTCGCCCTGCGGGCCCTTCGGGCCCTTGGGCTCGCGCGCTGCCGGCGCCTTCCCTGGGACGCTCCGCACCTTCGGTGCTACGCGGAGCTCGGCCTGCGGCCTCGCGGGGGGACGTTTGCCCTCGGGCCTTCGGCCCTCGGTCAAACTAAAATTACTAAATTTTATTTGTCCGATATTTTCCGAATTTGACCGAATCTTCGAAATCCGATTTCAGATTCCGACTCAGGAGCCCCAAAAACCCCCCGATACTGAGTTTCAGCTCCCTAGCACCAATTTGAAATTTTCTCCATACAAATCGATTTTTGTCGATATTTTCCGAATTTGACCTAATTTTCAAAATCTGATTTCAGAATCCGACTCAGGAGCCCCAAAAACCCTCCGATACCGAGTTTCAGCTCCCTAGCACCAATTTGAATTTTTGAAAAAAAAAAAAGTCGCCATCTTGATTTTTTTTTTCCACGACTGTACTCGAATGGGTGCCCTCTATGACATTTGGTCGAGCACCCCCCACCCATCTCCAGCGGTTTACGAGATACGGGCCCCCGAAAATATTCTCCATACAAATTTTTTTTTAATGCTAGAAAAAAAAAAAAAAGTTTTTCAGAATCACGGGGCCCCAAACCCCCAACATACCAAATTTCAGCGCGCTACGACCATTTTGAAATTTTACCGCCATTTTGAAGTCGCCATTTTGAAAAAAAAATGGCGGCTCGTCAAATTGCTTGAAAACCCCTATGACATTTGGTCGAGCACCCCCCCCCTAGCAATAATGGTTTCGGCGGGCCGTTGAAAAAAAAACTCACCTTCCACGGTAGACCAAAAGTCGGATTTTTCCCAGAGGTTTGACGCAGAGCTCTATACGTCAACACCAAAACCAACCCCCCACCCCCCCTCCTTCCAGGAGATCAATTCATTAAGAAATCAGTGGTAATGCAGCTTTATATAATATAGACTAGTATTTTCTCGGTGCGCGGGGTGCAAGCACCCCGCGAGGGGGTTACGTAGCTGTCCTTGTGTCATCCGAGAGGGGGTTGGCAGTGGAAAGTGCTGGAAAAACGGGATTCGAGTTGTAAAATTTCCATAGGGAAGGGCAACGGGAGTTGTAAAATTGGTGGCGTTGTCGCAAAGCGAATGAGGTTGCTTGGTGCGCGGGGTGCAAGCACCCCGCGAGGGGGTCTGTCCTGGGGTTCTGTCACCCGAGAGGGGGTTGGCAGTGAAAAATGCAGAAGAAAAAGTAGCTCGAGCTGTAAATTGCTTAAGAAAGGGGAGCGAGGTAGAAGATGGAGGCGAATTTGCACGCAGGTATGAAGCTGTGGAGGGTGCCAGTGTCTGGGTGGGCTCACCCTGCGGGCCCTTCGGGCCCTTGGGCTCGCGTGCTACGGGCGACTTCTCTGGGACGCTCCGCACCTTCGGTGCTACGCGGAGCTCGGCCTTCGGCCTCGCAGCGTTGAAACTCGCCGTCGGGCCTTCGGCCCTCCGTCGAGTTAAAAGTACTTAGAGTTATAGTATTCTGTGGTTGGGCTCCTTGACTGTGACGCTCCGCACCTTCGGTGCTACGCGGAGCTCGGCCTCCGGCCTCGCGGGGTCGCCGCTTCGCACCTTCGGTGCTACGCGGAGCTCGGCCTGCGGCCTCGCATTAATAATATTACTTGGGGGAGGGGTAAGGTTCTGGGTGGGCTCGCCCTGCGGGCCCTTCGGGCCCTTGGGCTCGCGCGCTATGGGCGCCTTCCCTGGGACGCTCCGCACCTTCGGTGCTACGCGGAGCTCGGCCTTCGGCCTCGCGGGGCTGACGCTCGCCGTCGGGCCTGCGGCCCTCCGTCGAGCTAAAATTACTTAGGAGTATAGTAAGTTTCTGGGTGGGCTCGCCCTGCGGGCCCTGCGGGCCCTTGGGCTCGCGCGCTGCCGGCGCCTTCCCTGGGACGCTTCGCACCTTCGGTGCTACGCGGAGCTCGGCCTGCGGCCTCGCGGGGGGACGTTTGCCCTCGGGCCTTCGGCCCTCGGTCAAACTAAAATTACTAAATTTTGTTTGTCCGATATTTTTCGAATTTGACCGAATTTTCAAAATCCAATTTCAGATTCCGACTCAGGAGCCCCAAAAACCCCTTGATACCGAGTTTCAGCCCCCTCGGACGAATTTAAAATTTTCTCCATACAAATAGTTTTTTGTCGATATTTGCCGAATTTGACCGAATTTTCAAACAAGATTTCAGATTCATATTTTTGAGCCCCCAGAGCCCCGCGATACCGAGTTTCAGCCGCCTAGCACCAATTTGAAATTTTGAAAAAAAAAAAAGTCGCCATCTTGAATTTTTTTTTCCACGACTGTACTCGGGTGGGGACCTTCTATGACATTTGGTCGAGCACCCCCCACCCATCTCCAGCGGTTTACGAGATACGGGCCCCCGAAAATATTCTCCATACAAATTTTTTTTTAATGCTAGAAATAAAAAAAAAAGTTTTTCAGAATCGGGGGGCCCCAAACCCCCTACATACCAAATTTCAGCGCGCTACGACCATTTTAAAATTTTTCCGCCATTTTGAAGTCACCATTTTGAAAAAAAAATGGCGGCTCGTCAAATTGCTTGGGGAGGCCTATGACATTTGGTCGAGCACCCCCCCCCTATCTGGCGCCGTTTAGCCGGGCCGTCGATGGAAATTTTATCCCGGAGAGGTAGACCCAAAGTCGGATTTTTCCCGGGGTCTCGGAGCCGAGCTCTATACGATGGTATATACCATAACCCCCCACCACCCCTCCTTCCGGGAGAACAATTCTTCTATACGAAATCAGTCGTAATGCAGCTTTATATAATATATATATATATATATATATATATATATATAGATAGATAGAATAGATAGATAGATATATACTTAAAATACATGGAACAACCATGACCCCAGCACAAATATTCGAGTTCATCACACAAATATTTGCCCTGGCCAGGATTTGAACCCGGAACTGCTGGTTCAGTAGGCAAGTGCTTACAAACTGCGCCAACCGCGTCGTCAAAATATTATATACTAAGCTAAGCCAATCGGATACCTCATTTCGCTCAGAACATTATAATTTTAATTGTTAATTTTATGGAACAAATAAATAAATAAATTAAAAACAGGGTCTCGGCTACCTTCGGCCTTCATGTCAAAATTAGTCCAGCCATTTCAGTGTGATAAAGTAACAAACATAACAAATATTTGTATAGAATCTTTTTATCGATTCATATTTTTTATGTGGTCATACCACATTTTTATTTTTATAAATAAAGGTAAATTAAGAATGAAAAATTGAATGCGATCTACTACAATCGAAGCGGGATTTGAACCCGCGACCTCTGCGTTTCCGGCGCATTGCTCTTCCAACTGAGCTATCCGATCGCTACGTCAATCACACCAAATCTTTCATCCGGTTCCCCCTGTTTTGGCATAATATTTTTAGTCATAATTTTGCATGGCATAATCTATGTAGGCATAATTGACTTTCCGCATAAACTGTTTTGGCATAATCAGGGTTCGCATAGTTTGATAAGGCAGATATTCATTTGTCATAATTTATTTGCGCATATTTTTATTTGTCCGAATCATGTCTATGCATATAAAATAAATAGGCATATTTTCATCACTCCGAAAATTTAATTTACTAACGATCCGACAACCACTAGACGAAGCCCTTCGCGGGGCTTCTATTTTCGCTCTAAGGAACAAAAGGTAACGAACGAACCTACCTAAGTATTTGTAGGGATGAGTGTGGGTGTGCTAGCATTTCGTTTTTGCGAGGGACGCAGTTCTAACCTAACCTAACCTAACCTACTTTTCTGCTAGCATTTCGTCTTTGCGAGGATTGCAATTCTAACCTAACCTAACCTACTTTTCTGCTAGCTGATCGTTTTTGCGAGGGACGCAGTTCTAACCTAACCTACTTTTCTGCTAGCAGTTTGTTTTTTTGAGGGACGAAGTTCTAACCTAACCTACTTTTCTGCTAGCAGTTCGTTTTTGCGAGGGACGAAGTTCTAACCTAACCTAACCTACTTTTCTGCTAGCAGTTCGTTTTTGCGATGGACGTAGTTCTAACCTAACCTAACCTACTTTTATGCTAGCAGTTCGTTTTTTGAGGGACGCAATTTTAACCTAACCTAGTTTTCTGCTAGCTGATCGTTTTTGCGAGGGATGCAGTTCTAACCTAACCTAACCGGATTTTCTTGTAGCAATTTAAGTATGCCAAGATAGATTCGGACAATAGATAATATGCCAAATACCATTATGGTAAAAAAAAATATTCGTAAATATAATCGGCCTAAACAATAGTATGCGAATACAATTTCGGGCAAACACATTTTCGGTAAGTTAGAACTTATGCCAAATAAGGTTTCTGCCACATTACCATTCGTCGAAAACTTAATATGCCAAGTCTGTTATGCTAAAACAGTTTCGGACAAACAAAAGTATGCGACATAGAGGGAACCCCTTTCATCCCTTAATTCTTTACGCTACTGGAGCGCCCTCTGCGTCATATATGTTTTTTGAAATGCTTATGCGCGCATTTAGCCATACCCTAGGATGTGCGTTTTACACGCACGATCCCCAATCCCCATTACTTTACAGCAAGTGTGAAGACTGCGAGAGAGATGGCGCTGTTCTAAATTTTTGTATAGAATCTTTTTATCGATTCATATTTTTTATGTGGTAATACAACATTTTTATTTTTATTACCTAATAAAAAATGTGCGGGTAAAACTCACATCCTGGGTATGGCTTAATGCGCATAAGCATTCAATTTTTCTTTCTTAATTTACCTTTGTGTCATTATTTATAAAAACATAACAAACACAATCACAATCTTTCGCCTTTATAATGTTAGTGTTTCATCTTGCCGTCTTATTCTCTGCCTATTGGCGTATATAGGGGGGGTGGCCGGGTGGGCCGTGGCCGTGCCAATGTCTCTGCCTTCCCCTTTTTCTGTTATTTCCTCTCAGGTACCACAATACAATCCATTTGCTCCATTTCTCTGTTAAAATTAAATGACCTGTCTATTTCCATTTAAGTGTATTTACCTTTACTACTACATCTTGACCAATAGAATAATGATTGATAATTAATTAATGACACTTGTTGCCTATGATGAATACCTAATGACTATAATATAAGGACAAAGGCTAGGACAGTTGTTGCTGAGTAGAAAATGTTAAAATATATTAAAATAATCTAATAACTTATTGTTACTTGTAGCGCCATTTAGTGGCATTATTTGTTGTTTGTACCATATGTTCCTAATCTGTGGTTATAATTAAAAAGTTAGTCTCATTGCAACAGCTATTGTGTTTTATTAGGTTATTGGTCCAGAGCGCTTTTAAATTAAGTATTTTAGTTAGTTTTGTCAAAATGTCGACGGCAAGTTATATAGTTAATGTGCCGAAACCCAAGGGGCGCGAATGATGATTGGGCGTTTGCGGTGAAAAATTTTCTGTTGTTGGAAGGAATTGATATCGACAACATAGCGGCGGATTTGAGTGAAGCAGAACAAAAGAAGGCTAAAGCGAAGCTCGTGATGACAATCGATCCTACGTTGTACGTGCACATCAAGAACGAGAACACAGTTTCTACATTGTGGCTCAAGTTGAAACAGTTATTTGACGATACGGGATTTACTCGGAAGATAAATTTACTTCGGACATTAATATCTATACGTCTTGATAATTGTGAGTCGATGACAAGTTATGTGTCTCAAATGGTGGAAACAGCGCAACGTTTAAAAGGAACGGGTTTTGAAATCAATGACGAGTGGATTGGTTCATTGCTGTTAGCCGGACTTCCAGAAAAATTCTCGCCAGTGATAATGGCGATTGAACATTCAGGTTTGACCGTTAGTACAGACGTGATAAAAACGAAGTTGCTTGATATGACTTCTGAGGTTGGTAGTAGTGGAGCAGAATCTGCGTTTTGGTCGCACCATAGATCGAAACCTGGCAACACTCTACACGTTAAGTCAAAACCTTCAACGACAAATGTCAACAAAGCGTCTACTGGTACGAAGCAAATAAAATGCTACAATTGTAAGAAAATTGGCCACTACAAGAACCAGTGTACTGAATTAATAAAAAGGAAAGAAGCAGGTGCATTCAGCGTAGCCTTTTTAAATGGAGAATTCAGCACAGAAGACTGGTATATCGACTCGGGGGCAAGTTTTCATATGACGGCAAACCAATAAAGCCTATTGCAAACACGACACGGACAAGAAACTAAAGAAATAGTTGTTGCTAATAAAATGACTATGCCAGTTATGTGTTGCGGCGATGCAGACTACGACAGTGACGGCAGATTACGACAGTGGTGCATAATTCTAAGTTTGACATTCCAGTGCGAAATATTTTGTGCATTCCAAATCTCACGACAAATCTGTTGTCAGTTAGCCAGTTGATAGCAAACGGAAATACTGTTACATTTAAGAAGAATGCTTGTCATATCCGTAATCGACAGACTGTGCTAATAGGAATAGCTAATTTAATAAATGGAGTGTACAAATTAAACACTGTGAAAGAAGAGAAAGTGTTAGCGGCGGCAGTAGCTCCGACAGCAGTGGCACCGGCAACATCGTCGGCGGCGGCACCGACACCGGCGGCGGCGGCACCGACAGCGGCGGCACCGACGGCCGTGGCAGCACATGCCAGAGATGCTAGGAGGTGGCATAGAAGACTGGGACACATCAATAGCAGTGACCTAGAGAAAATGAAGAATGGCGCTGTGGAGGGTGTGTCATATAAGGATAAGGCAGAAATTCAGAAATCTAACTGTGAAGTCTGTTGTGAGGGAAAACAGGCTCGCCTACCCTTTCCATCTGGTAACCATAGGAGTGAAACACTGCTGGAGATGGTACACTCGGATTTATGTGGACCTATGGAGACAAAATCACTTGGTCAAGCAAGATATTTTCTACTTTTTATGGATGATGCCAGTCGTATGACATTTGTTTATTTTTTAAAAGAAAAAAAACCAAGTGTTACGGTATTTCAAAGAGTACCAGAAAATAGTAGAGAACCAAACAGGAAATAAAATAAAGGTACTCCGGACAGACCAAGGAGGAGAATTTCGTTCACAACAGATGGAAGAACATTTAAAAATGTCAGGCATAATCCATCAGAAGACAAATCCCTACAGTCCTGAACAAAATGGTCTTTGTGAACGCTTTAACAGAACAATAGTTGAGCGTGCCAGTTGCTTACTTTTTGAAGCTGGACTAAACAAAATTTTTTGGGCTGAAGCGGTCAACACAGCAGTTTACCTGAAAAACAGGTCGCCGGCCTCAGGCTTAGGACAGATTACACCATTTCAGAAATGGACAGGCAAGAAACCAGATATAAGTCACATCAGAGTATTCGGGAGTCCTGTGATGGTGCATGTACCCAAAAACAGAAGACAAAAGTGGGATAAAAAGGCCATGAAGTTGATTTTAGTGGGTTATCCAGAAAATATAAAGGGATACAGATTGTACAACCCAGACACAAAGCAGATTACTACGAGCAGAGATGTAACTGTCCTGGAAAAAGAAGAGAAGGAAACAGATTATGCTCAGATAGTAGTGCAGGAGGTAGTGCCAGACAGAACAAGAAATGAAGAAGAGGACGACGAGTCAGTGGAGGAAGAAACTGAAGAAGAAAGGACTCTTCTAGATGAAAATGATCCGACCTTTGTCTGTGATGAATCCAGCTCAGGCTTATCCTCATCAGATGACTCATATCGCACTATAGGTGAAGAAGAAAATACAGACGAAGCTCCCATACTAGTCAGCAAGCGTGTCAGAAAGCCAGTAGAACGGTATGGTTTTACAAACCTATGTGTGACAGAAGAGCAGATGTCCTGTGATGCAGAAATCACCTATGAGGAAGCGATGAATGGGCCAGAGAAAGAGATGTGGAAGAAGGCAATGATGGAAGAGCTGAAGGCTTTCGACGAAAATCAAGCATGGGAGATGGTGGATGAAAAAGAAGCAGACAGAGTAGTACAGAGCAAGTGGGTGTTTAAGAAAAAATATGAAAGTGATAACAAAGTGCGTTATAGAGCTCGGTTAGTGGCTAAGGGCTTCACCCAGAAAGAAGGAGTGGACTATACACAGACTTATTCACCAGTTCTTAGGTATTCAACGTTGAGAATGTTATTTGCTTTAAGTGTAAAAATGAATTTTGAAATAACCCATCTTGATGTCACTACGGCATTCTTAAATGGCTATCTTGATGAAAATGTATACATGCAAGTTCCACCAAACTTAGAATGTAGTAAGAATACAGTCCTTAAATTAAAACGTGCAATATACGGACTAAAACAATCTGCCAGGGCATGGAATAAGAGAGTAGACGACTGTTTGTTGGAACTTGGTTATGTAAAGTCAAAACTCGAGCCATGCTTGTACAGTAAGAAAAAAGATAATGAGCAGATAATAATAACTGTGTTTGTAGATGATTTTTTCATCTTCTCTAATAGTAATGCTATGACAGAGGAGTTGAAAAAGAATTTGATGTCAAATTTTAAAATTAAAGACTTGGGTCAGGTAAAAAGATGTTTAGGTATGAGAGTCAAAACTTATGAAAATGGCAGTATATCCTTAGACCAAGAGCAATTTGTCAGTCATATATTAAACAAATTTAATATGTCAAATTGTAATACTGTTGATACACCGATAGAGAATAATTTAAAATTAGAAAAATCTGAGAATGTTGTAGATTCACAATATCCTTATCAGCAGCTTATAGGTAGCCTAATGTATCTCTCTGTACTCACCCGACCAGATATTAGTTACAGCGTTAGTTATCTGAGTCAATTTAATAATTGTTATGGAACCGCTCATTGGAAACACGCTAAAAGAACATTAAAATATTTGCAAAAGACAAAATCATTTGGGTTGATGTTCACAAATGATAGTTGTAATTTAGAAGGGTTTGTTGATTCCGATTGGGGATCAAATACCATTGATAGGAAATCCTATACAGGATTTTGCTTTAAGCTATCAGGCACTGTAATATCATATGAATGTAAGAAACAACCGACAGTGGCCCTATCTAGTACAGAAGCGGAGTACATGGCAATTTCTGAGGCATGTAAGGAGGCAATTTATTTAAAAAATTTGCTTTCAGAAATTGTCAGTTTCGACTATATCATTCTAGGGCTTGCAATCCGGATATCCGGATATTCGTTTTATCCGGATATCCGCGAATTTTCAAATCCGGATAATTTTCTGTACACTATTCGGATAATACGAATATTTCGGATAGTTGAAATAAAATAATTACTATAATATAATTAATATACCAAGCCGTAGAAAGTATCATAATAAAGATTAAATACCTGAACAAGCTGGCTTTTTGAAAGGAAAAGGCACTAGAGAACAAATTCCAACCATCAAACAACTAATTCCTGAAGAAATCCTTCGAATTTAACACCCCCTTGATCTTGTGTTTTAAAGACTACTTGGCCTGTCGATCAACAAATCTTTAACGGAATTCATGGTCATAGATCGAACAAAGCCGCTAGAGCTCAGTGGGACGCGCGATCTCCAATATGAGGGCAGCTTTGTATACCTGGGCTCTACCAGAACGATGGCTCATGCGAATCAGATGTTACGAAAGCGGATTAGCATGGCAAAAAGCGCGATGACACGACTAAACAGGATCTGGACAGATATATCAATCTTACTAAAAACCTAGAGGGCTCTGGTGTTCTCGATCTTCACCTACGGTGCGAAAACGTGGACCCTCAAGATCTCGCATTGACACATTTGAAATGTGGTGCAGGAGCGGAATGTTACCAGTTCCTTGGACAGCCCACCGCACAAATATGTCAATTCTTCCAGAAGTGGGAGTCACCGTTAGGCTGTCGACAATCTGTCTCCGCAGGATCTTCGATCACCTAGCTAGGAAAAAAAAGTGACACCCTCGAAGTGCTCCTGGTGACAGGGAAAGTACAGGGGAGGCGACCATGAGGGAGAAGCTCTATGCGCTGGACAGACAGAATCAAAATCAAACAAAATGCGACTAAAAAATAAATTAAACTGATAAAAGTATAGAAGCCGATTTAATATAATTTTAAATATTTCGATAATGATCCTTACGTTTTTTATTGTCTTCTGCGATTTTTTTTTATAAACCACTACTCTGCTCCGAGATAACTGGTTTATCGGAGATTTTATTTTAATGTTCCGTAGGTATATATTATCTTCTCGCTGTAAACTTTAAATAACGAACTTTAAATTGTGATTGCAAGTGATTAGATTTTTAATATTATGATAAAAAAATAAAACTGCTCGTATTTGCCATTTATTTTTAAGAACTTGTCTTTTCACTATTGTTTTTCCTTTTTAAATGTTAATTTGCTAAAATCATTTAGTAAATTTCTTACTGCTAAATTGTATATTTTGTCTATTAGTACTTATTTATTATATGATACAACCATATAACACTCATTTATTCGACAGCAGAAATATGAAAATACCAATGTAAAAACTGAAATTTAACAACAAGGAAACAAATACCTACGTTACACTTACAATTAAAAAAGAGTAAAGGGGCACTAAAACTAAAATAAATACTACCTAGCGGCATGGTACAATAGTTTCATCGAAATGTTAACCATATTTCGTGTTTTATTAAAAATAATATGAATATCCGTATTATCCGCTGTATCCGGATATCCGGATAGTAAATAATTTTAGTATTCAAAATATCCGGATACGAAAAATGGACGGATATTGCAAGCCCTAATCATTACCCTGTATAATGACAATGCTCAGAAGTTGACAGAAAATCCTTTGTTTCATAAAAGGACAAAGCACATTGATGTGCGTCACCATTTTGTTAGGGAAGCAGTTGCTAACAAACTTGTGAAAATAGTTCATCTGCCAACATCTGAAATGCCTGCTGACCTATTAACAAAAGGATTAAGCAGTGTAAAGCGTAACTATTTTGTTAATAAGTTGGGTATTCAAAGCGTAGTATGATAAGCTTTGTTGAATTGTTTTTTTTTTGTTTTTTTTTATGTTTATGAAGCTTAGATTATTTTAATAAGTGGAGGTGTTAAAATATATTAAAATAATCTAATAACTTATTGTTACTTGTAGCGCCATCTAGTGGCATTATTTGTTGTTTGTACCATATGTTCCTAATCTGTGGTTATAATTAAAAAGTTAGTCTCATTGCAACAGCTATTGTGTTTTATTAGAAAATGCCCAAAATATCGAAAATTAAAAAAAAAGAGTACAGGTACCAATTATTGGCATAAGCTGGAGTTTAGTACTAGTACGAAGTATGAAGACGGCCGCTATGTGACGACACCGCTATCCTAGGAAACCAGAGTTTTACTGTCACTGTACGTACAAGTCCATACCGCCGCAGTGCTCCGAAGAAACATAGCCCTGGTAAGCTGCCAGTGCGGCCTTCGTCAAAGTTCTGTTTCTCGCAATCTTTTCTGAGCAATAACCTAAATTCAAAATTTAAAACACCCCAGACGCTGTAGCTGTATTTGTGTGGGTAATACTGATCAACTCCACTACCCAAAGGTTGTCTGGAAGAGATCATCCTTTAGCCATAAGACAACCTGTTGTCTGCTGTTATTAAAATTATTGATACAATGTTTAATTTGTAAATTTTTTGGTATGCAGTAAAGCATTATGTATTGTATTGTAGCTGGACATCATGAGACTCATTGTTCTCTTGTTCCAGTTAAAGCTGAATCTCTTGTAAACTACTGGTCCTATTGTCTTTCGATTAATAAAATCAAATTAGTCTATCCGTTTGGGAGCTACTATGCCACACACATGCAGATACACATGTTAAACTCATAACACTTTAAACTTGAAACTATTTTTTCCGTTATGGGGTTCAATACAAACCTACTCAAATTTTACAGATATTCTCAATAACTTCTTTCTAGTCTTTATTCCGTTTATTTATAGAAGTTGATTCAGCAGTATTGACCACTAAATCAACTTCTTGGACATAATTATTATTTAATTGGACATCTTAGTTTTAATCTAGATTATACAGTATTTTTGTTTATAATTTCCATTCATTTTAAACAGATAATAGTACCCAATAATACATTTTACTATAGGTGTTGTTGAAAATGTGATTTAGTATTCTGTATACAACCTTAGTACACTAAGCTGTATTGTGGTGACTGGCAGCTATTAGAGAAAAATAAGAGTTTAGGTAATCTTGAAATTGGTTGTCATTAGTTATTTGATCAACATTGTGTTTTACTTGATGTATTATATTTTATTTAATAGTTTGAAATAAATAGTGTGAATGTGATTCAGTGATTTAATTTTAACTTGGTAGCAGAGACTGTGATAATAATTTAAACGTACGTACCTACTTTACGTAAATTATTAATATTATTTCCAAAGAATAAAATTTATGAGAAATGTCAAATGAAAAAGAAGAATTTTTATTACACATTTTTGATGGAAATAATTACGATAAATGGAAGTATCGACTGAAAATACTTTTAGAAATGAAGGGATGCTACGAAGCTATTATAAATGATACTAAACCAGCAAATATTACTGATACTGATTGGCTCAAGATGGAATTGAAAGCAAAAAATTATATCGTAAATAGCGTGAGTGCACGGAAAGAAATTATTATAACAATACTACCAGAACATATTGTAAATTTCATTCTAGTATAAAGAAACAGAATTAAGTTTAATGTACCGTATTGACTTTTAACAACAAATAGTCGTATTTTAATAAATGCCAGAATATTCTAGTAAAAACATTTTAGTAAACAATACTCAAAGCTATTTATAAGTACATATTTTTATTGTAGAGATAAAATTTCGATAATTGTAAAGTATACCTTCATAATTCGTTTGTTGTTGCTAGCTGTCAATTAAACAATACAATATTTATGGTTGTCTCTATAATAACGCAAGTAACAAAAAGTATTTTAGATATTTAAATAAGCTAGATTCATATAGTACTGTTTACCCCATAATTCGTTTGTTATTGCTAGCTGTCCATTAAACAATACAATATTTAGGTTGTCTCTAAAATAACGCAAGTAACAAAAATTGTTTTAGATATTTAAATAAGCTAGATTCATATAGTACTGTTAACCCCATAATTCGTTTTTTATTGCTAGCTGTCCATTAAACAATACAATATTTAGGTTGTCTCTAAAATAACGCAAGTAACAAAAATTGTTTTAGATATTTAAATAAGCTAGATTCATATAGTACTGTTTACCCCATAATTCGTTTGTTATTGCTAGCTGTCCATTAAACAATACAATATTTAGGTTGTCTCTAAAATAACGCAAGTAACAAAAATTGTTTTAGATATTTAAATAAGCTAGATTCATATAGTACTGTTAACCCCATAATTCGTTTTTTATTGCTAGCTGTCCATTAAACAATACAATATTTAGGTTGTCTCTAAAATAACGCAAGTAACAAAAATTGTTTTAGATATTTAAATAAGCTAGATTCATATAGTACTGTCTACCCCATTATTCGTTTGTTATTGCTTGCTGTCAATTAAACATACAATATTTAGGTTGTCTCTAAAATAACGCAAGTAAAAAAAAATGGTTTTAGATATTTAAATAAGCTAGATTTATATAGTACTATCTACCCCATAATTCGTTTGTTATTGCTAGCTGTCCATTAAATAATAAAATATTTTTTGTATGGATTGCCTGAACTTTGGTTGGCAACACCGCCTGGCTGCCATTGTTTTGTTTATCATTTCATCTTTCGGAGCGATCAGTGCGTGCGCGTGCAGAGACGTTGACTGTGACAAATAGTGTGATTCGTTTAAATATATATTATAGAAGTGAAGTGTTCCAAATCAGGAAATGGACAAAGACATTGAAAAATTATTGGAATCCTGGCAGTATATCGTTCAGATTCATAATGTTCCTTCCCAAATTGTTTCCCAATATGTCCCCTGCTTAGATTTCTTACAGATTACCTACAGACATGAGTAGAAGTCCGACCGCTCTTAAAAGGTGTCATGTTCATATTTATACTAAAAAAATCTATTAAACAGGTAATGAAGCATCACAATTTTAAGATCGGTCGAACTTTTACTCATTTTTCCGTCTGTTTGTTTGGAGCGCTTTAAGGTATAAGAAATCTAGGCAGGGAACATATTCCCAATATATATAAGGGACATTTTAACATGTAAGACCTCCATGTTGATTTTTAGATAACATGAATAAGTAATAAACTTACAAACGTTTAATGTTTTGTTTTATTTAAAACTGTTGTTGACCATGTCTTCATTATACTTATTTTTTATTTTCAGAAGGTTGCAGGTTTAGCAGGCCCGAAGAGTCCCGTCGTCCCTTCTACGTCATGCTATCACTTTGTTTAGGTACTGTTTCTGATACAAAAAAAATGAGTAATAACAAGGATTATACATATGGATTGACAACCTCATACAAAAAAACGTACTCCAGAAGAAAGCTCAAATACCGTCTTATTTCTAGATGGCGCTGATTATAAGACGTAGATGCGCAATGTTTTATTAAAACACATAATAGATGTCATTGTTGCTAAGCGTTATACCAAAAAGAGACAGCGTGGTATCTGTATAGTTCTTAACTAGATGGCGCTGAAACTACTCGTGTTGATTTCTTAATCACGAATAATCAAGCAGACTGCACGTCTAGCATTAACTTTGACACGCGACTCATGTCGCGCGAGATAGCATCATCCGTCACTATCTCATAGTACTGTACAGATAGAGACAGGTAGTATATCTCGCGCGAGAAAGAGTCGCGTGATAAAGTTATGCTAGCCGTGATCGTTATTGAATAGGTACAGCCAACGTCATAAGTCATAAACGTACGTCCGTACCAAAGACCGTCCGTACTTTCCTAGCGCTCCAATGATATCATATCTATATCACACATTAGCCAGAACTACCTATACGACAACCCGTTCAGAAATTCGTGGCCATTTATGTTCGTCTTATTACATTGAAATAAGTAGGTAATCAAAAGTTTACCTGATCTCACGGAAAAAGAGAGATGGCAAACTCATTGCGCAGTAATGACTACTATGCAATGAGTTTGACACGACTAATTTGTACGAGAGATTAGGTATACCTATATTTATAATTATTACCCTTTGCATTAAACTATTTTAAGTAGGTATTACATAAGTACCTGAGTATATTAATACTACGAGTACTAATACTGGCTTAGATAGTAAATAATACATTCTGCTAGTTATTTTTATTGTATATCTTTATTATGAACAATGATCAACGAAAGCACACCAAAATTTTAACACACTTTAACAACATACGGCACACTATAAAGTTCAATATGAAGAAGTAATTATAAATACTAGTTAAGCCCATTTTATTCCAATTGGTCTTTGGTCAAAATATCTCACTTCATCATATACAAAAATCGCTGAATCGCGATTATTTCTGCTTTAATTTGACGTAAGCCATACTTATATAGGTAGCCATAATACGACTCGTCAATTTCAATCTTTTGTACCGTTAAATGCCCCCTCATGTGTTCCGTACTGAAAGAAACTTTAGGAATCTTTAATCAACACTTTAAGCACGCCAAGAATAGAGTTTTCTCTACGAATAGAGTCTTCTTTAAACCTATTTTTTTCTTCAGCATATATTTCTAAAAGCTTTCGCTTCCGTCTTTCTTTTGGCGTTATGCCTCTACTACCATACCAGTGAGATTTTAATTCTGGTTCATTGCATTACAGATGATTTCAACTGAAAATTCAAATTCCACCCATAATTGAATAATAAAATTCAGCACTTTAGATGCAAAACTTCAATACTTTCTAAAATTAGTATTTGCTTTGGCATAACATGTCATTCATTACCTAAAAAATATAGAACCTATATGAATTTGATGTAATAGCATGGCAGCACGCTATTTAAGACTTTTCTTAAACTGTTTAAACTAAGCAATCTTGTGATGCTAACCTTGTCAGAATAAAATAATGTTCTTACAATGAAGGTTTAGGATTGTCATTTGAAAACTATTTATTAACCAGTCATAAATTTTGATAACAAACCTCCCTTAAGCGGAACGTAAATCGAAAATAGCAAAACTATATTACAATAAGCATCAATCAAAAACTAATGACATTTTCATGACGTTACATTCAAACTGAAAGAGACAAAACATCATTTGACAGTATATCACACTTACCTATAGCCAAGAATCTTATATACTAACTGGATGTTGCGTGCCGAACTATGAGTTGAAGCCAGGTTCATTCACCTTTGCTCATATGTTTTATCTCTTTTCCACACTGTGATGTGTTACCATGTTATTTATAAAAAAAACTTATTTTTTATAGAAATAAGAATTATCGGGCATTACCTAATTAATTTACTTTAAGCTAATTCCAACAAAAATTTATATTTTTCATATAAAACTTTCTGCGATCAAATTTACTTAGTTTTCTATGTATTATACAAAAAAAAAATAACTGAATCAAAATTCTCATTTCACGGGTATGCACCTCCTACGTACTATGACAACACTAATTATAAAGAAATATCGCTTCATGAATAAATTAATAAAAAAAAAAAAAGAAATATCGCCGATATGTCAGAATTGTCAAAAGTCATTCACCAATTCAATATTTTTTTTCGTGAAATAAACGTATTTCGTCGATTTACTTGCGTAATGCGCTATGTATTGCATAGTAAAGCATTGTAAAAGTAATTGGAGGCAGAAATCCGACACAAAATTTTATAGGTGAGTACTTATTTTACGAAAATGTTCAAAAATCTTACTAGCAATCAGTCTTCCTCTATTTTGCTTGTAAGCTTTGTTAATTTTTATTCAAGAACCCCACGAATAGGTTTATAATGATAAGTTAGAAGTATATTTTGTTTATTTGAAGTTCAACATTGTCTTAAATGAGAAACTAAAGATTGTGTGGTTTTACAACTCGGGTGACCAATTCGTTTTCATGCATGGTATTTACTCGTATAAAATGGACCTAAATCTATCAACTTAGTACGTTTTCTATTCTCATAATTCATATCACAGAATAACATGTTTATTGTTTGTGTCTTTACAATTTACTTGAATAATATTAAATATTGCAGTTTTCCAAAAGATGAACGAAGGAGGCGGTTTTGGCTGTCGATTGTACCGATAAAGGGTTTCATAGCGTTCGACAATTTGATGACCCTGCTGTCGAAATTGTTCTCACATGTGGAAAATAAAAAAACTGTTATAACGTCCTAGTATTTCATTATTTTTTATCCATTGACAAATACTCCCCTTATGTTTTTGTTAGTAACTATTTGTGGCGTGCTCAGGTAAAAGGAAACCTTTTGCCGGATATCATTAAGGCGGACTAAGTGCAGAGTGGCATAGAAATGCAACCAAAAATGGACTGACAAATTGGTATCTTTTACTACAGAACGTCACATTGATACCTACACCAATGGTAAGTATATTGCTAACCTAATCCACTAATGGCTACCTCACTGTGAACTTAGCCATAGTCACACTCGTATTCACAAACACATATAAACAAAAAACGTGTATACTAAAATTGCTACTATATTTAAGGATTGGCCTCATAGGTGCTCACAATACTCTGGCGTTGCGTAAAGGCGGCTAATACACGGTGAAAAAGGGACGTTGACGTATGCGTCGCGTTTTTCTCCATACATTTAGCCGTCCGTTTAAGTATCAGTAAGTAGCTAGTCTCCAGTTACACGGACACTTGAAATCAGCATTGCCTAGAATGCTAATGTTTTATCGCCGACGTAAGGCTTCCATTCCTTTCTGGTAAATTAGCCAGTGCGAGCGGGACGGCAACGCACGAAACAACAATAAAATTTAGCTATGCATATACTTTCCTATCCTACTAGGATGGGTGTTCACTTTCATGATAAAACAGTTGATCGGATTTGAATTTAATAAATTACAAAATCATCAATCATCAATCTGTTGTATATGTCAAATTCCGCGGGATATTCCTAATGTATGCTTAATCATTGACACCTTAAAGAAAGAGATGCAAGATCGGCGTGACGTAATTCAAGGTCATTTTTTCTGGCTTCAAACGAATGTTCGGCATGCAATATCCAGTTAGTATATAAGATTCTTGCCTATAGCACTATGGCCAGTACATGGCCAGGCTTACTTCAAAGGCTTGACTTGAAATATTTCATCCATAATAAATACTTAATCAACCATAAAAGCCTTAAAAGCGAAAAATTACCCTCAGTGAAAAAACTTCTCAACATATCAAAAATTGTAAAAGCACAACGTGGAAACGCCATCTATTGTCAACAAGGTATAACATTACGACACTTACAAAACTCTGCAAAAGTTGTTAATTATGAACACCGTTCTATTTCGTTTATGTCGCTACTGAAACGCCGTTTTAATTCATTTTGATACATACGGAGGCATCTAGTTCCCCGACGATAAAATCTTTTTTAATACAGTTGCTCAAAAAGTGGTACTTTTCGTAGCTGCAAATCGTGCGAAAAGTTGGATATTTCGAACTAGTGCTTTTTACTTTTCAATTTTTTTTAATTTTCTGTTGTACCTACTAACACGTCATGTCTCATACATCCAAACAAAGGTCAATCACTTTCCGACTTTATTTATTACGTCATACAGCATTGCAAGTGTATATCTTATAATTATGCTTAAAATATTTAAACTGCATATTGGATCAATCAAAGGGTTATCTATTAAAAAGATTCAAAAACGGTTTTATAATTTGTCTGAGTGACTATTATTTAATGAGCAAATGAGTATTATGCGTGACCTAAAAAAATTAAAAAGAAAAGTATTGTCACAGATTAGAAAATACAGTATTAAGCGTGACCCACGCGTTGCTTTATAAATCCATACTATAATATTATAAATGCGAAAGTGTGTCTGTCTGTCTGTCTATCTGTCTGTCTGTTACCTCTTCACGCTTAAACCGCTGAACCGATTTGGATGAAATTTGGTATATAGATAGTTTCAGTTCCGGGGAAGGACATAGGATACTTTTCATCCCGCATAAATTTAGTGTTCCCATGGGATGAGCGGGTATCACCGCAGGGCACAGCTAGTTCATAATAATTATGAATGATCGCTATTAATGTGTATTAAAAAATATTATATTTATTTACAATTGTATGAAACGTAAAGAACTAAAAAAAGATTCACGATGTTTATTGTTTGGAATCAATTAAATTACTGTGTAACATTATCATATCTCTTCTGAAATATTAAAACTATTTCTTTTAATTTGGCTGAATGATGACAGCCGACGCCATCTTGAAAAAAATATTACAATTAAAAGTAAAACTTTCTTTTTCATTCAAGATTGTTTGAATTGTGTGTAAATGACACGTAAGATTTTATAAAATAAGAGTTTTTGATAGAAAATGATGGATTCTGATGTTACCAGAGTAGATTTAACACCGCCCTATATACGAGCCAAGGCAAAAATTGCAAGTGAGAGTATTTTACCCGCAAAATCGAAAGAAAAATTACATTGCCGTCTATGAACATTTTATTGGCTGGAAACGAGAAAAAGAGAATTATTGACAACTTGAATAAAACTAAACTTACCAGCCTTAAATGCAACCCTTCACAATTGCTCTAAAAATTGTAGGTCCTTTAAATTTTTATCAGACAGAAATAAATATAATTGCCCCTTTCAATTACTGTTTTAAATTTGTATTATTGTAATTTTTCGCAAATGTATAAAAAAACGTTGTTTGGTACACGTGTGGAAGTGTCATTTTAACTCGTCCCGAGTCTTGACCCTCGCCTTGCGGCTCAGGCCAAGACTCCTCGGGACTCGTTCAAAATGACATACTTTCCACACTTGCATCAAAAACTAATATATCGGCGTACGCTTCTTACTATGAACATCATACTTCCTTACCTTTTATCTTCCTTGGTAATAAGCATTTATTCTATAAATACAAAATAAAGATAGCTTGGCGCAGAAGGTCTTTACTTTAGTACGGCTTGTATTACAAGCTTGCTGCAAATGATTCTTTAAAAAAAGTTTACATAGTTACCGTATTGTTAAATAAGAATAAGTTAAAATCTGTCAGTTAAGTCGCGAAATTATACTTATATGAAAATTTCGTGACGAAACAGGCAGATTTCAACTCTTTTTAACAACACGGTAAGTATGTAAATATTTTTTTAAAGACATTCGCCTTCTAAATATTGTGGAGCAAAAAATACAACATTGCTGTAATTACCAAAAAAATATAGTAAACTGAACAATATTAATTTCTTATTTTAGTAAACTCAATCATTTGATGTGATAATGGCTAACCACAATGTTGGTAGTAAACACTAAATAAGCAGTAAAGTGTAAAAAATATATAGTTTGGTAAAATCTCAACTTGGTAATATTTGCATTAAATTTGTTAATAGTCACTATAATAATCTAGTAGTCGTTACTAAAAATCTGGTTATCTCCAAAATAAAGCATGGTGTTACGAACGATACCAATTCCGTTAATACTTAACAAAAGCTGTTTGTAATGGATACAGAAAGGTTTTTGTGCACTATACACACATTTTAATTATGTGTACCAGCATTATGTTTAACTGTGTTAGATATTCCTGTAAGCTATTACCAGATTTTTGTAGTAAACTCGACAAAATAGATAGGTGTCGTATATATTACACGACAATCTGGTTACATTAAATTTATTCTGGTTACCTAAACTAGAATTTTCTCTCCGTGTGATAGACAGTTGGAAACGATAATTTCCGAGCAAAGAGCGGCTGATATGATTAAAAAATTTGATACCATATATCTTGCAAAATCTAGTGCAAATAAGTTGCTTTGCAAACGAAGACTGCTGCAATTAAAAATGGCGGATGATGACAATCCTATAGAATTTTTGAATTTGTTTGAGAAAAACATAAATGAACTTAAGAATGCAGGAGAACAAATATCGAAAGAAGACGAAATGAACTATTTAATTTTATGTCTGCCACCCAGATGCGCTCATATAATTGATATTGTTGATGCAATGCCTGAAAAATCTGTTGACTATATAAAGTCGAAACTAATTCTGCAATATCAACAGAAGGAAACAAATGACACTCAAGGAAAATTTATGGAGTCCTTTATTATGCAAAAGAACATGTCGGACATGTATACAGAAAGAAACTGTTATGAATGCAGACAACCCGGCCACTTTCAGAGAAATTGCCCGAGAAACCGAGGATCGACGATTCCAAATTGGAGAGGAAACTACAACTGGAGAGGACAAAATTACAGAGGAAGAGGAAGCTTTCGTGCTAGAGGCGGCTATCGAGGACGAAGTGGACTGCAAGGCACGTCAAGAAGCTGCTATACCGCCCCATTCGACGATGTTGATGCTACGGATGCTACAACATCATTTAATGTTGAAGTGATGAATTCTGCAAGATATCCGGTAAGAGAAGATTGTACTAATAAAGATAATTTGACTTGGTTATTAGATAGTGGATGTTCTGACCATATTATAAACTGTGATAAATATTTTTCAGAATGGAGGGACTTAGACTGTCCGATTGACATTAAGGTAGGAGATGGTTTTCCTTTAAAAGCAAATAAAATAGGAAATGTTTTGATGTATTTCTATGTAAATGGTAAATGGCTAGAAACAAATATAAAAAATGTATATTATGTACCAAGTATGAAACAAAACTTGCTGAGTGTGTCATGTATAACTAATTACGATAATTATATAACCTTTGAGAATCGTGAAGCTAAAATCTATGGGCCTAGTGGAAATTTAGTAGCAATAGCGGAAAGAAAAAATAATCTTTTCGTTCTTAATGGAACAGTATGCAATAACTCTGTAAAATCATACACAACTTGTACTATGACAAAAAAGGAAATGTGGCATAGAGTTCTTGGACACACCAATTTCATAAATCTTAATAAAATGTCTCAGCTAAAAGTACTAAACGGCTTGCCTGAAAATTTTGAAAACAACCGTAATATACAGTGTGAAATATGTTTAAAAAATAAAATGTTTAAATTATCTTTCGAAAATAATAGACATCGAGCAAATGATTTATTAGAAATAGTTCACACAGATGTAAATGGACCGTTGAACCCCACAGGTATTGATGGTGAACGATATTTTGTATCTTTTATTGACGATTATAGTAGAATAGCTAAAGTGTTCTGTATTAAATACAAGAGTGAAGTGTTAGATTGTTTTAGAAGTTACATGAATTTAGTTGAAAATATGACAGGAAAAAGAATAAAAGAACTGAGATGCGACAACGGACGAGAATATATAAATAAAGAAATGTATAATTTGGCTAAAGAGAAAGGTATATATATAAATCCATGTCCAGCATACACGCATGAACTTAATGGCGTAGCAGAACGTTTCAACAGAACAATAATGGACAGAACTAGATGTTTACTGTCAGAAGCGAAAATTGAGAAAAAATACTGGCCGATACTTATAGAAACTTCAGTGTATATTGGAAATAGATTGTTGACAAATACATTGTTAAAAACAACACCGTATGAAATATTTACTGGAAGAAGACCAGATGTCTCCAAAATGAGAATAATCGGAACTAAAGTATTTGTAAGAATCCCGGAAGAAAGAAGAACGTCAAAATTGAATCCTAAAGCGATAGAGGGTATCTTAGTTGGATACACAGATACAGGATACAAAGTATTAGTAGAAAATAAAATGGTTACAAGCAGACATGTGAGATTTGTAGATTACAACTCACAGTTCATCGAGGAAGAGAATGAAAGAGAAGTTCTAACGGAACCCGTACAAGAGACTGAAACAATTGAAAGAGATCCAGAAAATAATGAGAACATTGATAGAGATCCAGACAATAATGAAAACATTGAGAATATTACTGAACCTACTTCAAATACTGAGGTGAACACTGAGATGGAAATACATGGAAGACCTCAAAGAACAAGAAAGGCACCCACAAAATATGATGATTATGTTATCTACGTTAACGTGTGCAATGCAAGCATACCCGAAAATTATGAAGAAGCCATGAAGAGCTCTGAATCTGTAAAATGGCAGAGAGCTATGCAGTCAGAAATAAACAGTTTAGAGAAAAATTAAACTTGGGACGTAGTAAATGAACCAATGAACAAAAATATAATAGAAGTCAAATGGATCTACACAATCAAATCAAGCGGAATATACAAAGCTAGAGTAGTGGCAAAAGGCTTCCAACAGATGTATGATGAAAATGAAGAAATATATTCACCAGTTGCAAGAATGACTACACTAAAAGTAATACTATCGACTGCCTGTGTAAGGGGATGGCATATTGAACAGATGGATGTAGAAACAGCCTTCCTGAATGGAACTATAAACTCAGAAGTATACATATTATAGGACCTCTTGTCCTATGTATAGCTCTAGGTATGTAATCTGGGAGTTGGAATGATACTTCAAATATAAGTATTAAGGCGTGTATTACGGAACACGGTTGAGAGGCAACTAGCGAGCTAGTGCGCATGAGGCTTCCCGTAGGCGCGTCTGGAATGCTTACCATGCATAATGTCCCTATAGTCGCCTCTCCCAAAAAAATAAAAATTTACAAAAAAATTTCAAAATTATTCTTAAAATTAGTGTTAAACAGAATTTTTCATATTTTTAAATTTGAAAATGTTATTGTTAAACCAATGATTGAAAATAAATGTATTGTGTCTATTACCACTGTCTTTTATTTAAATCAACTTTATGTTTTAAAAGAACCAATTTGCGCCACGCAAACAATGTCGCGTTGTAATTTTGATACCTGGAATTTATGAGCGATAAGAGAACACAATAACACATACGACGTTACATAAAAATATTAAGGTTGAATTTAGAATACATTGTAGATCTTAGTCATATTATACAACACACTACGGTGTCTAAAAATAGAAACATTTCTTACATCTAAATAAAATTAACACAATGAACGATTTGCACTGTTTTTTTTTTTTACACTTTTACATAAATTTGTTGCGGCTGACTTGCAGTAGTCGGCAGACCTGGGGTCATCTGCTGGTCCATTGTCAAATTTCGAAATCTTCTTGTAACCCATTTGTTCATCTTCTTTTTGCAACTATTGCAAAAGTAGTATAGTAAAATTGTCACCAAAAGTATAATTATCACCAATAAAATTATACTGAATGTATTCAACTGATTTGCTATTCCGGAAACGTTAATGGATGCTTCTGCCGTTAACGTATTTGATTTGTCTGTATTATCGGAATCTTTTTTGCTTCCCCAATTTCCCATGATTACTTGTTAACTGTTCCGATGTTAAAAACGTAGTGCAAATAGTTCTTAATACAAAATTAAGAAACATATGACCTAAATTATTTATAATTACAATCATGCAAAACTTAACCTACTAAATTATTAAGTCTACTCATCACAAAATCGTACCGATTTCTTAACTACGCGGCCACTGCGTGTAATATAGGGTGCTACCCTATGCATAGGCGGAGCGTTTCCGCTGTCCGCTTGTGTCATACTTGGTAAAGTTACATTTTGTGGTGAGTATACTCTGTCCTCAAGTAAATATGCAGGTTTTAACCTGTCAATTGACATGTTTACTTCATGGTCCTCTAATTTGATTTTAAATACCTTATCATTTCTTTCAATAACTTTATAAGGCCCTTCATAAGGCGTTTGTAATGATGATTTTACAATTCGACGTACAAACACAAAATCACAAGTTTTAAGATCAGGACTAACAAAAAATTTATCATCTCTATGATGTGAAAATGGTCTTGGTTTCATTTTTCTTATAGTATCTTTAATTTTGTCTAACATACAATGTGGCTCAGTAATTTTACTATCGACATTACAATAAAATTCAGCAGGTAAACGTATGGAACAACCATAAACCAGTTGCGCTGCACTAACAGCTGTATCTAATCTGGGTACCGTACGGAGGCCTAATAAAACTGTGCTTAACTCCGTAACCCAAGAAGTGTTGTCTAAACGAGCTACTAACGCTGCTTTTAACGATATATGCCAGCGTTCAATAATGGAATTACTTTGTGGGTGATATGGTGTGGTCCTAATTTTTTCTGTTCCTACGTACCTCATCAATTGTCGAAAAAGATTACTCTCGAACTGTTTTCCCTGGTCACTAGTTAAGGTAACTGGGCAGCCAAATCGCGCTATCCAGCCGTCATAAATTGTCTGTGCTACCGTTTCTGCCGAGATGTTCTGCAATGGAAACGCTTCTGGCCAACCGGTAGCTCGATCTATAATAGTAAGACAATACCTGTAACCTTCAGCTGTAGTGATCAGTGGTCCAACTATTTATTTATTTATTTAAACTTTATTGCACAAAAGAAAAACTTAACGTACAAAAGGCGGACTTAATGCCATGAGGCATTCTCTACCAGTCAACCTTAGGGCAAAGCAGAGAAATTGTAGGCGGTGCATCAGACAACATAATTACATATAATTAAAATACTCATATTAGGTACATACATACATATAATATACATATATATAAATAGATACATACATAAATATATACGACGATGAAACAAACCAAGCAGATATACTATGAGACTTCAGTTCTGCCAGCAAAGAAACTTCGCACGGCCCTTTTAAATGCCAACTTACTCGGAGCCTGTTTGATTGTGAGAGGAAGACCGTTCCAGAGGCGAGCCACTTGCAAGGAGAAAGAATTAGACATGAAACCAGTACGGTGAAGAGGAATAGAAAGGGCAAGATTGCCGGAAGAGCGAAAATTACGGTTACGAGTGGATTCAACATAGCAGAAAAAGGTTTTCAGGTATTCAGGAGCTTGTGGATCATTGAGTATTGAAAAGAGAGTGCAGAGCATACGAATATTGCGTCGTTGACGGATGGGAAACCAGCCAAGCTGAGAGCGGTAAGAAGAAACGTGATCATATTTACGGAGACAGAAAATAAAGCGAATACAATTATTAAGAAGTCGATCCAACTTATCAAGAAGATCCTCATTTAAGTCCGGATAACAAACATCACCATAATCAATTATGGGTAGTAATAGTGCATTTACAAGCAATACCTTAGTTTTGATAGGCAAGAAATTTTTCAGTTTGTTGAGAGCATGAAGCGAGCCAATGACTTTCCGGCTAATTTCACCTACCTGCACCCTCCAGCTCAGTGTGCTATCTAAGTGAACACCTAAGTCCTTAACACTAGAACTAAAAGGAATAGGCGTTCCGTTGAAATTTACAGGAGTTACAGAATCCTGGTCAAGTTTAGCAAGCTGACGAGAGCTGCCAATGATAATAGCCTGACACTTTGAGGGGTTTACAAACAGACCAAATTTCTCAGACCATTGTTGGATGTGTAAGAGATCCAGGTTTAATTTGTTAATTGTGTCAGTAACTATGTCTGTATGTAAGTGCTGGAACCTGTCTACTTCTGGAAACTTACCTGGTTCCGATTTGGTATGTCGCATGAACTTGGATTTTTGGCACTGGACGCAGGTTTTGGCCCAAAGGCCTACGTCTTTGTTCATATTCTTCCAAAAATACCTATCTGCAATCATCTTCCGTGATACCCGTACACCTGGATGGCTTAAATTATGAATATGTCTAAAAATATCGCGAAGAAATTGCTCAGGAATGTATGGTCTCGCATTACCTGTAGATATCTCGCAATACATACCATAAGTACAGTTAGGCAACATTATTTTCTTGAATTGCAATTTATCGTTTTGTAATAGTGTTTTTAACTCGTCATCGTTTCCTTGTGCCTTTGAAATCAAGGAAAAATCTATTGCAATGTTTTGAAAATCGACAGTCTCAATTCTAGACAATGCGTCAGCCACTACGTTGTCCCTACCCTGTACGTGCCTAATATCAGTAGTAAATTCGCTGATAAAAAGTAATTGTCTTGTTCGTCTTGGTATTTCTTTGTTATTATCCTTACTTAATTTACTAAAGGCATAAGTCAACGCTTTATGATCTGTATATATAATTAGTTCTCTGCCCTCATGCAGATACCTAAAATGTTGTACAGACAGATAAATAGCAAGAAATTCTTTATCATACGTGCTATACTTAGTTTGCGGTGCCGTTAGCTTCTTAGAAAAGTAAGCCAACGGTTTCCATTTGCCTTCTGTGTATTGTTGTAATACAGAACCTACACACGTGTCGCTAGCGTCAGCATATAATGAAATAGGTACTGTGGGAAGCGGGTACGCTAATACTGCGGCGTTCTGTAAGCTGAGCTTACATTGTTCGAACGCTTCATCAGCTTCTTGCGTCCACTGTATGGGTGTTTTGTCGTTGCGTTTAGCTCTATGAATATACCTAAGCAATAATTCTTGGTATTGAACCGCGTGCTGTATGTGTGGTCTATAGAAGTTCACCATTCCTAGAAATGTTCGTAATTGACTAACGGTTTTTGGTTTCGGATAATTCTTAATAGCATCAACCTTACATTCCAATGGTTTAAACCCTTCTGGTGAAATTTCGTAACCTAAAAATTCTAATTTCCTTTCTTTAAATTTGCATTTCTCTAAGTTAATAGTGATGCCAAACTCACTCAGTCTCTTAAATAATTGATCTAGATGACCGTCGTGTTCTTCCTCTGAGAGAGAAGCAACAAGTATGTCGTCTAGATAGCAATACACAAAATCTAACCCTGTTAAAACTGTATCATTCATGAAACGTTGATAGGTACTACAACTATTTTTCATCCCAAAACTCATTCTGGGGAATTCCCACAGTCCAAAAGGAGTCGTTATGGCCGTCTTTTCTACATCATCTGGATATACCAGAAGCCCTACGAATATCCACACAAGAAAATATTGACTTACCTGCTAATAAGTAGGTGAAATCGTGTACTCTGGCGATAGGGTAGCGGTCCGGCTTCGTGACGGCATTCAGAGCTCTGTAGTCGCCACACGGTCGGATATCCCCATCTTTTTTAGGTACTATGTGCAAAGGACTAGACCACGGGCTCTTCGATGGTCTACATATGCCCATATCTTGCATTTTTTTTAATTCTTTTTTAGCCTTATCGTACCTATCCGGAGGCAGTGGTCTAGTTCTTTGGTGTATCGGAGGCCCTGTTGTCTCTATATGATGGCAAACATTATGTTTAGGTGTCTCTAAAAATGACAACGGTTTTAAAATATCTGGATACCTACACAATAAGTCGTATGCCTTATTATCTTCGTTAATACTATTAATTGAGGTGTCGGTATGGTTTGTAATTGTTCCAATCACAGAAATACTGGTCGAATTATCAATCAAACGTTTACCATGTAAATCTACAAGCAATCTGTATTTGAGCAAAAAATCTGCACCAATAATTGGCTTTTTTACGTCGCATACAATAAAAGACCATTTAAAAAAACGTCCCAAATTCAGATTTAGCGTTAGATTTACATAACCATATACTCTAATTTCCGTATTATTCGCGGCATATAATTTACAATTTTCAATAGGTTGTAAGGAGTCTTTTGAAAATTTAAAGTTCTTGGGAATAACACTAACATTTGCACCCGTATCTACCAAAAATTGAAATCCCGAGTTTCTATCAATCACATTCAGGCGATAGCTATTTACCACTGTGCAGGGTTCCGCCGAAAACGTCTGCACCTCTCCTAGTTTCCCGCTGGCGGTTGTCCCTTCCAGCTGCATGGCTGCACACGTTTGTTTGCCTTCGACTTATACCGGTAATGATAAAAGCATAGCCAATCAGGGCTGTTCTGGGTCCTTCTAGCAGTATCCGGTCGGCTACGGTTATCGGCGCGGGAGCGGCTACGTGTCCCTGCACGTGCTTGGCTTCTACCTCGTTCACGCCTACGCGAACTGCATAACTCCGTTATCCGATCGTTGATTTTTGCAATTTCCATCATAATATCTGTCGGTGGGCTCTGCCGTGAAGTTCCCTGTATTTCTGCTACTTCATTGGGTCTGAATGTCTCCATGACCTTGTCCGCGATATTCGCCAAGGTCTCCAAGTTCTTAGTATCCGCCGAAACTACGACGGCTCTAACTGAAGGCGGCAGGTGCCCTTGCCAAAAATATGCTAGGGATTCCTCCGGGAATTTGTCGCGCGCAAGGTCGCGCATTTTCCGCATTAATTGAGACGGGCGTTGATCTCCCAATTCCATATCAGACATTAGCTGCTGCAAACGCTTGCCCTCAGTTTGCTCGTACACACTAAGCAGTCGATTTTTAAGTGTCTCATATTTATTCTCGGTGGGCGGCCTCTCAAGGACATCCGCCACCTGTTGAATAGCTTGCTTCCCAAGTTTCGCTATTACCACGTTATAATTTGACTGATCACTGGCCCTCTGTTGTGCCAAAATCGCTTCTACCTGCAGGAACCATAATCTCGGCTGATCCTGCCAGAAATCCGGAATCCGCGCAGCTAATGAAATTGTGGACAACTCAATAGTTGTCGCAGCCCCTTGAAGTTGAGGTTGCGGTGGTGGTACTGGTATTGGTGCTGGTGCCTGTGCCATTTTGCTTCCGATGACCCTGAAGCGCGGGGAGTTGCCTACCAATAATGTCCGATAATCTCAGGCGAAACGTTAATATCACAAAATAGTCAATAATTTCACTCGCGAATTGAAATACGCATGTACTCAACCAGATTACTTTAATATTTCACTAAACGTTCACTAATGTCCAATAAAACAGTCGTCGGGTCACCAGATATAGGACCTCTTGTCCTATGTATAGCTCTAGGTATGTAATCTGGGAGTTGGAATGATACTTCAAATATAAGTATTAAGGCGTGTATTACGGAACACGGTTGAGAGGCAACTAGCGAGCTAGTGCGCATGAGGCTTCCCGTAGGCGCGTCTGGAATGCTTACCATGCATAATGTCCCTATACATATATCCACCTGACAGTTATGAAGTTCAACAAAATAAAGTATTTTTATAAATAATGACACAAAGGTAAATTAAGAAAGAAAAATTGAATGCGATCTACTACAATCGAAGCGGGGTTTGAACCCGCGACCTCTGCGTTACCGGCGCATTGCTCTCCCAACTGAGCTATTCGACCGCTACGTCAGTCACACCAAATCTTTCATCCCTTAATCCTTTACGCTACTGGAGCGCCCTCTGCATCATATGTTTTTTGAAATGCTTATTGCGCATTAGCCATACCCTAGGATGTGCGTTTTACACGCACGATCCCCAATCCCCATTGCTTTACAGCAAGTGTGAAGACTGCGAGAGAGATGGCGCTGTTCTAAATATTTGTATAGAATCTTTTTATCGATTCTATTTCTTTTTTATCTATCGATTTTTTATGTGGTAATACCACATTTTTTATTTTTATAAATAATGACACAAAGGTAAATTAAGAAAGAAAAATTGAATGCGATCTACTACAATCGAAGCGGGGTTTGAACCCGCGACCTCTGCGTTACCGGCGCATTGCTCTCCCAACTGAGCTATTCGACCGCTACGTCAGTCACACCAAATCTTTCATCCCTTAATAGTAGAGGATCCCTTTAAGAACGACCTTCACCGAGATGTTTATTTGATTAAATGTATTTTATATTTAATTTAATATGTCAATAAATATATTGCAGACTGTATAGCTGAATTACCCATTTTTTTGTTTCCCCAGTCGTTTTATTACCATTCGCCTTTTTCCCCAAATTGCTTATTTTCCATTCGTCATTATGGCCGACATTTAATTTCTTACACGTTTTTTTTTCTAATCGATGAATTACCCAATATTTTGTTTCCCCAGTCGTTTTATTACCATTCGCGTTTTTCCCCAAATTGCTTATTTTCCATTCGTCATTATGGCCGGCATTTAATTTCTTACACGTTTTTTTTGTTAATCGTATTTTTCGCTAAATGCATTTTTTTACCAGTCCGTATTGTTCACATACGTTCACTTCACCTGTACACCATATTCCTCATAGTATTTTTTCGCCACGGGTCTTAATTTATGCACGTTATTTTCTCTAGACGCACCTTTACCCTTTTGGAGAAGAAGATTTAACCTTTAGCCAGGCCTGACGATTATTTTTCTTTTGAATTCTGATATACATAATAGCGTTAAAAAAAAATATGTGTGTGTCAGCTCCGACGCACGACTGGAGTTTACTCTTCAGGCCAGGCGCGCACCACAATTTTTTGCTAGTCGCGCGATAATTTTGTCGCAGAAATAAGCGTACTTATGGGTTTATGAAAATCGTGGTGCGCGCACTCTCATATAAACCCATATCTTGCATTTATGCGACAAAATTATCGCGCGACTAACAAAAAATCGTGGTGCACGCCTGGCCTTAAGAACGATTATAAAATATATACTCAATACTCAATACGTTTGTCGTTTATTGCACATAATGATTATACAGGTGGAAGTAAATAGTTTAAGTATCACATTATGTACCCTGTTGGGTGCTGCAAACAGGAACGAGAAGGTAGGCACTTGCATAATATTAATATACGAGTATAATATACAGCAAAATTACAATATTTTACAAGGAAAATTTACTTCCGATTAATTTTTAACAAATTGGAGAGATTATGAGTAGTAACTAAATAAGGAAACGTGATGTAAAGTGCCCTCGAGCGGCTAGTTTAGTTACTACAGTCTGCAGTGCTACGGAAAAAAACCGTATCTTACTATGAAATCCATACAAAGATACGACCTTTCTACCGTAGTATCGCAATACTTATATTTTTGGAACGTATCTGCCGTGCTAATTTAAAAAGTCGTATCTCAGTATACGATCGGGGTAAAAATACGACTTCTTAATTTAGCAGGTTATGCGTTAAGCGTTATAGACTAAGATCCCGATATAAAATTACCTTCACCGAGATGTTTATTTAATGAAATGTATTTTATATTTAGTTTAATATGTCAATAAATATATTGCATATGGGTTGCCTAACAAATTTTAGTCCAGGGTATGTTTAGTTTAAAATTAAATTATTATTTTTTTACATTTCACCGATTTTATTATAAATTCATAATTAAATAATCTTTAATTTTATTTAATTTCAATCCAATAACTAGACCTTTGCAAAATGCTAGTAGGTATACATAGATTTACCTGTTTATACCTGGCTACCCGATAGTTGTGACGGGAAAAGAATAGGCAACCTAACGTTTGCATATTCTATGGGCTTCATACTTTCGATTGGTATAGAATTCATCTCATATTAATCAAACCGGTTAAATGTTTAAAACATTTTTTTTTTAATTATTAATTAAACATACCCTGGACTAAAATTTGTTAGGCAACAAATATGCAATATATTTATTGACATATTAAATTAAATATAAAATTAATTTCATCAAATAAACATCTCGGTGAAGGTTATTTTATATCGGGGTCTTAGTCTATAACGCGTAACGCATAACCTGCTAAATTAAGAAGTCGTATTTTTACCCAGATCGTATACTGAGATACGACTTTTAGCCCGATACGGGAAGGGTATAATTACACCTTAAACTATAATAATTCGCATTGTACGTTTTTTTTCTTTTATCAGCAAAGTAATATGGAGTTCTAACGGGTATGAACATTGTCTAACGGATCGTGAGTGTGCGTTAGGTATAAAAAAAGGTTTTGTAAGCAACCTTTATAACTCTTAGAAAAGATTATCCAAGTTAATTTCTTCTGCACTAGGGCATAGCAGTTTATTGTTTTAACATTCGTTATTATTTTCTAACAGATTTGTCGAGGGATTATGTCAGCGCAATACGAAACGAGTGAAAAAAATCTCACTCCCTGAAAAGATTATACAAGTGACTTTTGGCAAATAAAATGTGTTTGAAACTATGGAAAGTAATGACAGTTTTAATTTATAACAGATTTATCAATAGCTTTATTTTATATAAGCAATCGAATTTCTAAATCGTTCTCTAGGCCACAAAATTTTACGCAAAATTGTCAAGTTGGCGTAGTGAACTCATTATTATAAAAGTAATCTAAAACATAGAATTCTAACCAATTCATCCACGGGAAAAAAAAATTACTTTATCAGTTGTACGCGACATTTAAACTTGAGCGTCAAAGCCTTCCAATTCTGAGCATTGAACGGCTTTGACGCTCGAATTTTATTGAATGTATTATTCCATTCTCTGCATTCCAATTAGCCGTACGTTCAACATACAGACATTTTTTTTTCTTATAATATACAAAGGTAAGAATATTTTAGTAGTCAGTAGTATAATTTTATTTTTTTGTTTATTTTACTTACCGATTTTTTTAATGCCTGAAGATAAGTTATACTGTCGGTTGATCTCCAATCTCCATTCGCCGCTCGCACTATTTGAACGTATGAAGCAACTCAATGAGTTTTACAATCGAAATATCGTTTCAGCGGTGCGCGGTCGACGAGGCGAATAACGTTAATCTTCTCACATATCTGTGAGAGCCATACTCGCCTTAAAAAATATTAATTTTGCATTTCAACTGCAATTTTTCAACCCTTGGGTCGCTATGAGTCACTGGTAGAAACCCGCTATCCAGATCAATTAGGTTGTAAGACGAGGGCTACAGGGTACAAGGGTACAGTAAATAATACAAAAATTTGAAGTTGTCATTTATTTTAAGAATCAATTAAATAAATCATTCATTCATTCATTAACATCGTAACGTAATATTCTAAAAGTAAATAATGTAATGTATAATACGGGATGACTAAGTTTAAGTCGACAATCTTTTTTTATATAAAGCGATTACTAGTATGAAACGCATTGTACTAACACAACGCGACTACGTGATCATAGTTAGTTTGCGCAAAAAAACATAATTAAACTCGAATAGCGCAATCACGCGATTATAACTACTACGGCTAGTATAGCTTTGCTAATCGCGTAGTCGCGTTTTATTTAGGACGATCCCTAAATTAGAATGTAATTGAATAACATAAAACATATGTTTTACTTCTCCTGCTCAAAAAGTTCGTTATTTTAGCTTGTGAAGTGGGGCTAAAATGGTTTTAGCCGGTTTAAATGGAAACCATATAATAATTCTACGAAAATAAAAAAGATCTTCCAAAACCAAGAAGTTTCTGCAGTTAATGTGGAGATTTTTCTATTCGGACCTACTAAAATTACACTCAAGAATGTTCAAATATTAAATGAAAATTAATTAAAACATCATAGTTATAGTTTTTTGCTTAAATCGATACATCAAAATGGTAATCTTACTACTCTGAATAAAAAATAGTCATAGAGATAGGTTTTTGTTACTACTACAATTAGAAAATCAAAAATATTTAATCGTGACCATGAAAAAATTACTTTAAAATATTTGAACATTCTGGTAACATAACCAATGATCGTTATCAACATTTTAAACATTATATATAGCACAAATTATGGTTTTGTACTGTAAAGAGGTGTAATCCTAAGAAGATAATTAGGTATTTAATGAACATAATATTGTATTTGTTTTTTCTGCCAACCATACTCTTTGCTACGAAAAGTACACATTGATAACGTTTACACTTCGACATAACAATTTTAATTTTTATGTTATTTTTTTATTTCCTCGCAGTCGAAGTGAAGAGCGGTGAAAAGCTCACTTCAATTATTTTTTATTAAAGCAGTAACGTCTGCAAACGTAAACCAAATGTTTACAATGTAGCGAAAAATCCTGTCCGCAACATTAAATTTATCAATTTTTCACTTCAATGTAAACATTTAGTTTACGTTAGCAGACGTTACTGCTTTAATAAATAATAATTATTTCGGGTGTAGCACATCGTTACCTACTAACAAATTTAAGACGATATGGTGCCGACGATAAGGTCTAAATCTTTACGGTAGATGCGCTACGATGCCAACCTAAGGCATGTTGAAGCAACTGGTTGAAAGATTCAATGGCTCTGACATCTGGTTCGTGGTCCAGTTGGTAGGACGCCCGTGTTGGCCCGGAAAGCCTTTGGAAACGCAGGTTCGCATCCTGTCCGAACCTTTAAATTTTCAATTTTTCGCTTCATTGTAAACAAAAGCTCACTACGTTCGCTCGTCCAAATGATCACTTCGTATCACAATGACCCCTTTAGCCCCTTGTCAAACAATCTACTATTTTCATGATTTTACACATTATCCAGAACTTATCATCAGGGGTCGGACTTTCTTTCGCACGGTAAAACTAATGGAGAACTATGGAGCCGTTATTAACATTAAAATACAATTCATACTCATACTCATTCATCTATTTCATTCCAAACTGACTTTGTAGTTATTATGGTTAACATTCCCAAACATTAAATGACTAAAATTATGAATAATTTTTTTTTTTACAATATTCAAAACTCCTAATTTAACTCAATTTATTGTCAATATCATGAACTTTCTAGTCATAAATGGATATTTGATCGATAAAGAACCCAATTTACTCCAGAATTTGCAAAAAATTTCGTATTTTATCGTGGCGAAAAAAAACAATGCCTACACAAATTAAAATTGCGAATGAAATACACTTATGAGTATGATTATGAATAGTATTTTAATGTTAATATCGGCTCCATAGCTCTCCATTAGTCTTACCGTGCGAAAGAAAGACCGGCCCCTGCTTATCATTTGTGATTTATGTCCACGTATTTATTAATAAAACAACCAATTAATTAGGTTACTAAGCTACATTTGCAATTATGTAGTTACATTTAACCCTTTGAGCGCCAAGCGGCAACGCAATTCACCGTGCCACTGACGCCAAACCAAAAAAAAAAGTGCTCCAAAATCAACAGAGATTGAAAAACACAGATAGTGCTTTGAATTAGCATGTTTTTGACCATTGACATTTTTGACGTCAATAGGCGTCGTTGGCGTCAGTGGCACAAATTTCCGATGACGAGATTTGCCGTCTTTGGCGGTCAAAGGGTTAAATAACCATGAAATTTTCACAATGGAAAACTATAATCGGAAATTTATTTAGAAAGTCTCTGTCTTTTAGGTGCCTTTGACAAGTGTTCCGCTTCCGCATCCTCCGAATGTACCTGTTCTAGCACTGATACTATCTCATCGTCAGTAATATCACATGCTGCAATTCTATGTAATTCTATTTCAATGTCTTCATCCCTATCACTATCACCTTCGTCTATTATTGGTTCTCCAATGCATATTTTGTCAGAACAAAATATACACAGAGACGTGCATTTTAATCCAGACTTTTTGCATGTACAGTTCCCTTTACATGTTTTTTTACATTTGCATGCAATTATTTTCAGTATCGCTTCAGGTACTAAATTTCCAGTTGTTTGGACAGGAATTAATCCCGAATTATCTTGTTTCCATCCCCAGTTACGAGGGTCAAGCTTGTTACCATTCCATTGCTGCACTTGAAAATAAACACGATATACATGTTGTCTCATCGCCATAACTGTTGGTGGTAAAGATGCCAAGTCAATGGTACTTTTAGTGATCAGCTGACTAAATTTTTGATAACGTATAGTATTTAAATCATCAATACTACCACCACCGTATAAACTGCAGTAGAGTTCTTCACCAGCTTTTGAAATTTCTTCTGTGTTTGCATCGATTTTATTAAAAACACTCAGTGTTTCTTGCAGTGATTTACTTTTTTTAACGTTGTTCATTATTTTTTTTTTACCTTGCTTGTATGTTGCAGACGTAGTGTCACATCCAGACAATGCGTGAATTATCGGGACAAGGTGGTTAAGCGTGCTGTTATCTACGCTTGAACCATCGTAATGTTTTGTTGGTATTCTTCCTTTCCCAGGTTTCATCATGGAAATATTGCTTCTATTTTTATTTACTAAAATAACCAATAAATCAATGTCTTCTCCTACAACCAACACGTGGTCATATGTATCTGACGACGAAACGTCGACGGCCGTATCGATTATCATAGTGTCAGCGTCATCATCACTTTGATAAACGGCGATCCCTGCTGCAGTAAAATACATTTTCAGGTACTGAATTAGGCGTTGTTTATTTTTGGTATTTGCCAAGAATTTCTCCTGTGCAGTTGTGATATTTGTGTTCGTTTTTACAGCTATGTCAGGTTGTAATTTTCCTTTTGCCCTCCTTTGTCTTTCGCATTGTTTGATACTCAATGTATCGTCGTAACCGTCGAAAACAACAGTAGCATTAGCAAAATGTGATTTGACATAGTCCACGTAGGTTTTGCCAATTTCTTCCACACTAGCACCTTTTTGCCAAACCACTTTATGTAACAAATAACCACCATCGATGACATGAGCCATATTACATGGGTTTATATTTTTGTCCGTGAAATTTATTGGCTTAAACATGTCATACAAAGCAGATTTTTTATTTTTACGCATTCCTTCACTATCGAATAGCGACAAAGGGTACGGAGCTAACTCATATTCTAGAAATTGTTTTAATTCGTCTTGGGTCCTTTTCGTAAAGCAAATCCTTTTGAAGATAACATCAGATTCAATTGGCACTCTTCCTTCAGAGTCCTTTATAGATTCTCGTACTGTTGCTAAGGATTGCACAGTTTCTTTCCTAGAGTATTTGAGATCGGTGTATGGTATTCCCATTCTATCTTTTAACATTTGTTTACCAACCTCTAGAGCTCTGTGTGGATTAATAGTACTGTCACCTATTACTCCACTACTAATAGACATTATTTGGTCTGTCTTTGGGAAAGGATCATGGTCTGAAAGCCAATTAGATAATGTTTGTATATCTTTGGCATCTCTCTCCATTCTTGATTTAGTCCCGTCCTTGTGATTATGCATGCGATCAATTCCAGCGCAAAAGCTTTCGAATGACTCTGTTATACAATGAGCGATTGGTAGTCCTAATACCCACTTTTGTAATACATTATCAGAAAGCCCTCTTCCTTGCGTCACTCCTCCAGAAGTTTTCATAGTTCGCATTAAACTCTGTTCTATCGTCATGTCTGTCCATGTACCAGAAAATGGTCTTTTCGTTCTCCTGACAGTGAATAATCCTTCAACAAATTTCTTGTATGTGTCAGGAGGCATAGTGTTTTGTAAATTCTCCATGTCAACTAGATAAAGGCTGGCTGATTTAGCATAATTAAAATGTCCAGCTGCATGAAAGTATGGAATCATTGCTTTAACACTTTCTAAATGCAATTTCCAGTTACCGGTTCTTTCAGATTTTATGAAGTTAAGTATTATTTTAACCATGTTAAAATAACTTATCCAGAGCTCTGCAGTAGGACCGTTTGTTTGTAAAACACGTACAGCATTTGAGAATTTCTCCATGACACTGTTCATGGTTTTTTCGTCTTTTTCAGTTTCATAGCCATGTATAATGGCATCGAGAGCGCTATTTACGTACAAATTTTCATTTATACTCAAATCCATGTATTTGTTTATCATATCAAAGAGTGCCACAAATGAAAGCATATGTGCTCTGACTGCGCGCTCGTAGTGGTGGCCAGACAATATCTTATCTAATGAGCCACTGGCATAGATACAGCCCCATAACTCTTTGAGACCACTGCCTTTCATAATGTTTCCAATGGCACCCATAAATGACATAAGCATGTGGAATCCTCCTAACCTCAATATGATATTTTTAACCAATCTATCCTTAGATGACTTAACTATTTCCTGTGCTTTTTGATACAAAGGCTGATCAAATGTGATCACACATGCTTCAGATTTATTTTTTTCGGATTGTTTTGCTGCGTATGATAAACTTGATAGTATGGTATCATAGCTTGAGGGTGGACTATTTAAGAACGGAAGCGGATCAATTTCTGTACAATCTGTTCTTGTATCTTCGGTATAAATCAAACTCATGAACGCGTGCCATCCAGGTACGTCCACTTGGATTTGTGATTTTCCATACAACCATAAAAAATCTTGTTCTGTCATTTTAAACTCAACTGTATCCTCGTCAAAAGAAAATAATATTTGTTTCAACCCGGATTCCGCTGGCTTGATGAATGTCTTTACAGGAATATGGTCAAGGTTTTGAAATAATGTTTTCGGAACACTGTTAAGTACAGGAATTTCTTTATCAAAGTTATCTTCTCTTGAATTGATACATGCGATGCCCCCCATTGCATGAAAAGTGTTGTGTCCGTCTAGGGTATTTACATTGACGTCAGCATTGTCAAATACATACTGAGTAAATTCAGATGCACGATCGACAGTAACAGTTGCTACCGCGGAGACTTCTAATTTTAGTGTTTCTCTATAACTAGCGCAGAATCCAACACTATTTAATTTATCTATTAAGTAGCGAGATGCATATTTGTGATGAATCAGTGCGGATATACCTAATAAAACAGGTGATTTAAACGTCCGGGGACGCATGGCACCTATTATGGCATGACCTATAGCCAAAGACTTCCTATAAAGAGAATCCTGCCTAGTTTTATTTCTCACAATTAATGTCTCTAAGAAATGCATTAAGCTTTCAGGGCAGTAATTTGCAGGCTCATCTAAAAAACATGCAGGGGCTGGGTACGTGTTTTCATACGGATGAGACAATATGTCATCAGATAAAAACTTTGCTGCTGTCTCTATTATACGCAGTTTTTCTAACCTTTCATTATTATTTCTACTCTTGTACCAGCTATCCTGAAGTATTTTGTAACTATCAGCTAGGAAACAAACGACACAAGGATTACCTTTGCTGATAATTATGTTGTCACCGTAACGGCTTTTGAGGTGGTATTTTATCATTGCATCGCTCGGAAGCTCAACTTCCTGCAGCACATCTTTGATTTCCGCTATTGAGAATTGACTATCTTCATCTGAACCTTGCTCCAAGAACTTATAAATATGGTCCATAGCAGTCACAGTGTCTTCCGTAGTGGGCCGGCCACGTTTCAATCCCGCTACTCTACGAGGATGGCAGAATTTGGAGTAGCAATTGTAGTGGTATCGAGCTCTTCTTTTCAACAAATCCACATTATTTATGCGAAGAAGTACCTGAAATTGATCAAAAATAAATCATCATCAGATCCTGACTTGGTAACGATGACAGCACCTCAGCGGCATATAAAAAAAAATACAACTAACAGTCTTAAACTACCTATTAGCCAGGTGGCTATTTAAAAAAAAAATAGCAAGGTAGCTATGTTCGGCTTCTATAACCCAACACCAGGACCACGGATCGAACACGAGTATATGCATCCGGACCTTCGAACAGTGGGGTAGGGATGAGTGACATGTCTATAGACACCTTTTTATCCTGGATAAATTTAACATTTTCTTATGAAATTAACATTACACTTGGCTGCTCTAATATGATTCCCTTGAACCTCTAACAATTACTAAAACCTACAAATAAGTACGTAGACATTTTAAATAACTAATATTGATTTACTTACCTCTTTGCTCCATGCGTCTTCGTGGATTAATCCATACCGTTCTATGGTTGGTCTAGTGTCTACTTTGGTTACCACAGAAATGGTAACCCTCCTTTGGTTCGACAACTTAGTTTGAGCTTCAATGAACGCTGAGGAAGCATCCTTACCGCAGAATAAACATTTTTCTTCAAACTCAAAACTTTCTGTTGCTTCTTGTGGTTGGTTTTGCATACGTTTTATATATGCTCGTATACATTTTTCGTTTGTATACGACATACGACACTTTCTATGCAGTTTAATGCTTATTTTGTCGGCAAAAAGCACTGCTTTGCCATCCTCTCTTTCTTCACTGGCTTTTTTTAAACTGTGAATACCCCTTTCCTTCACAACAACAATATCAACATTTAATATTTTATTGCAAACCGCACATATATTAGACATATCTTCCATTTTGAAAGAGAACCGCGATATTGAAGCACATTGTTTTGTTCACAATTTGAAAAACAACATAGATTTTGGATGATTCTTGAATTTGTAGGAACTGGCCTGAAACATTATTGCGGCCTTATTGCGATTCCTAAAAGAAGAAATAGAAAAGTGCCATGTTTTGTCTTTATCAGTGACCGACATTTTTTCATGGTCGGGTTATTGGCACATTTCAAATTATAAGCAAAACAATCAGGTAGTATCAAAAGTGCTAAAGAAATAGAAGGTTTTGTGTATTAATAATTATTATTACCACATAATTGACATATCAATGGATGTGGAGTGTTTGTGTGTAGCCTCAAAAATGGTGGGGTGTTTAGTGTTTGGTTAAAAAAGCAACAGTTAACGAAAATAAGCGGATGTTACATTTCATGCGTAGGTACAAGTTTTATTGTATTTTGATCACCTATTTCTTCCTCAAATCTCACAAGAATCAAGTTACAAAGTTAAATCATTAGTTATATCATGAAAAAACTGCATAAAATAGGAAAAATGAGAAAATTATTTTCAACATAACTCGGAACATTTTGACATGTAAATATTGCAAATCGGTCAAATTGCGTAGCATAAACCTACGATAGAAGCCAGCTAATATAGATGTCTAAATAAATCAGTCGGTTTATAATCCAATTTCGGGATGCCTAGATATAAAATAAAAATTACCCCCATATTTGGGTAATCTTAAGCAAATTGATATTTGCTTTTGATATTTCTCCGATTCCGACAGAGAAAGAACGGTGTAAAAAATTAATAGCAGAAAATGAGAAAAAAACGATTTTTGTACTTTACACGAACGAAGTCGCGGAACTAATATTGGTGATATCTTATCTACTTATGTTGTTTACAATTTTACTACTTAATTTCCATGTTACAGAATGTCCCAATCTCCGAAATCGACCTCAAAGGCGGTGCGTCCATGAACGTGAACTGTCACGATGGATTAAACGTATCCTGAGTAAAATAGAAGAAAAAGAAGAAAAAAGAAGAAGTATCACCCTATTTTTTTTAGTACTGATTAGAAGAAATTGACAGTATTCAAGAGCAAATGAAAAATTTTGTTTAGAAACGAGTGTCGTCAATACATTTGTTATAAACAAGTATTTTAATTACGGAATGTTTTCAAGAAAGAAATTATTTGTTTTTATTTAATGTCTATCATTTTATTCCAACAACTATTTTAAGTTTAAACTAATTTCATTATTTTTATTATCACAGAACCCAAATATCACAGAACCCAATTACCGGTCGCCTATGGTCTTTTAAAATGAGGAACATATCAAATTGATTTTTAATCGTAAATTGGGATATTTTCAAACTTAAAAAAATAGGAATACATACGTTTCAAGTACTTGGAACGTTTGTTTCTTACCACTTTTTTGGGGGTTTTTTTGCGACCATGGCAACTCTTACGCTTGGTCGCGCGGTGGCAAATCTATAACTACCATACTATGACTGTCTCTCACGATTATTATTCTACCATATAAAGTAAGGGAGTACGCGAGATGATGACACCTCTGACAATATTTTTCAATTTAGTCGTATTAAGACCACTTTACTACGCTACTGTGGCGACTGCCGGGGGATAACTTCAGTGGTATATTAAAAGAGCAGAGGTACGTTAATTAATATCTTTATTGCCCGGAGGCCAGATAAAGAATGAATATATTTTTTACAATTACTACAATCATTGACGGACGTCATTCGTCCATTCTGAATTTCAAACAATCTTTATTTCTTAAATCAGTGGCCAGGCACCGATCGTGAAGATACCACCTTCACATTTCCCGCCGTCTCGGGATAGACGAGGGACGTTCGTCTTACTATATAAACGCTAGACAAAACTACTCCTGCCTAACATATTAGAGGTCCCTACCTATGCAGGAATACCCATACATTCATACCCAGATGGTCTCTTGCTAAGAGATAACCAGGGTCAGGACATGAACAGACACTAGCCTATGGCATGTTACGTAATCTGACATGTTGTCTGACATTGGCTTTGCCTTGACAAAAAACCTGCTAAAAAGGCAAGGCACCAACTTATCCCGAATGTTATTCGACTAATTAATAAAGCATAGACCATTCGATACATCAAGCTTCAACAATTTAATCGCCTAGTGTAAAACCGACTAACCTGATTAAATCGTATCGAATGTTCCCACCTTAACTGCCTGGAGTATGACATATGACACACGTCGCATGCTCCAAACAATTGTACCACGATATGTCACTGCCCTTATATTAGATGCCTGACACATTGTCTATGACACTTGTCTCAAACATCCATACAGAACTAACAAATAGTGACAACCGTCTATCACTATCTTTATATTAGAATCCTGGCGCATATATATTAAATATGCCCCAGAAATCTGTACCATCGAACCAATACCTTTTATCCTAAATAAATATCTGGAATAAATATTTCTACTTTATTCCAAATATTTTTACCAAACTTAAATAAAAATAAATTATAACCTCATAATTGATTTTACGACCATAGACCAAAGCAGTAAGCCTACTAAGCCTTGGTGGAAGCACCTCCACCAAGTGTGGCGACTGCCGGGGGATAACTTCAGTGGTATATTAAAAGAGCAGAGGTACGTTAATTAATATCTTTATTGCCCGGAGGCCAGATAAAGAATGAATATATTTTTTACAATTACTACAATCATTGACGGACGTCATTCGTCCATTCTGAATTTCAAACAATCTTTATTTCTTAAATCAGTGGCCAGGCACCGATCGTGAAGATACCATCTTCACATTACCATATAATGTAGACGTGTAAGCAGATGATGATGATGAATTGATGACATCACTGAGAATTATTTTCGACTTAGTAGTTCGTAAAGATCCCTTTACATTATAATTTTAGCCTGGCGATCTCTTGAGGGTCATATCCCCAAAGTTGGAAGGTGCCTAGGGTGCGGCCGATCCCGAAAGCGAGTAACACTTCGGTCGTTGTGAATTACAGACCATAGCCGTTCTTTCTACCCATAGCAAGTTTTTTGAAGTAGGTCATACTTCACAGGTTTATATGCAATTATGTACTATTTATTACTATTTATCAGCACAGACCGACGGGTTCCACGCCATCATCCGTAAGAGGGTGGCGTCTATCATGCGCAGGCTGTCGGGCGGTCCCGGCACGATCCTGAATGCACTTTCCTCCAAATTTGACTGTCCTTTTATAAAAAAATGGAATAGCATTCATGTTATTATGGCAGACTAACTATAATTTAATTTGATTTATTTATTTGAATAATTATTTTTATTGACTTTTGACATTTTTATATTGATTTTATTTTATTTCTAGATTTGAATTTAATGTTATAATTATTGTGAATTGTTGTTACTTATATAGTTTTTTAATTTGATTGTAACTAACCATATATGGGTTTATACCTGAAATAAATTTTTCAATTTCAATTTCAATTATCTCCTCCAATTTTTTTATCAAGTGATACTGTTACCGATCGTTTTATTTTTTTTCTTATGCGTGCTATTTGGAACAGAGATAGTATACCCTAACTTAACAAATAGGTTATTAATTATCCTGTAAAAAAAACATCGTTCCCGTAAGATAGTGTATAATGTATACATAGGTTTGGACGCTGGTGAAGCCGCGGGCAAATGCTAATAACATTTTTTTTTGCTAGATTACAAGCCTTAGGATTTGAAAATATATTATTCATATTCACCATTTTACGTACCTACTCGCCTTAACCTAAGGCAATAAAGCTCTCGTTTGAATGACATGACGTTCGGAATTACTTACCCGAATATTATTCGAGATTAATCCGGTGCAATGCGAATAGAACTAACTTTTCAAACCTATGTACTTATTTACATAACGGCATTATATTTCTAAAGAACCTTAGTCATGTTCAGTCAAAGTTTAGAATTACATATTTCCAAGAAGAAGATTAATTTAGTAAGATCAATAAAAAAGACGCACTATGAACTCGTCTAAAAGTTGCTAAATTAAATAAGGACAATAATACACCGAATGAACAATACAATATTTTAACATTGTCTTTTGTAGAATTTCTGAGAATTGGGCGGCCTTGGCGCTCAAATTTAAATGTCGCGTACAACTAATAAAGTAATATTATTTTTTCCCGTTAATGAATTGGTTAGAATTCTATGTTTATAGATTACTTTTATGAAAATGAGTTCACTACACCGACTTGACAATTTTGCGTAAAATTTTGTGGCCTAGAGAACGATTTAAAAATTCGATTGCTTGTAAAAAATAAATCTATTGATGAATCTGTTATAAATTAAAACTGTCATTAAATTTCATAGTTTAAAACACATTTTCGTTCCCAAAAGTCACTTGTATAATCTTTTCAGGGATTTATAATTTTTTCATTTGTTTCGTATTGCGCTGACATAATCGCTCGACAAATCTGTTAGAAAACAATACGGAATGTTAAAACTGTAAAATGCGATGCCCTAGTGCAGAAGAAATTAACTTGTTTTTTTTTTCTAAGATTTACAGAGGTCACTTACAAAAACTTTTTTTATACCTAACGCACACTCAAAATCTGTTAGAAAATGTTGATACCCATTAGTACTCAATCTACTCTAACTGACTACAAAAAATCACGCACTTGTATTTTATTGAAGTTCAGAACTGTTCGCGTATCGGGCTATTTTTAAATTAGCACGGCAGAGACGTTCGATTTTATACCCCATATTTTTCATACCCCGGGCTTATATATGAAAATCGATTCTTAAGGAGTAAACTCCAATAAAATCCAAAAATTACCTACTTGTTTTTTTCGTTATATTTTTTTCCTAAAAAAGCCTGTAGTCTTTATAGGCCCACTGCCGTGCCGGCCCAATGACCCAGTCACCCGCAATAGTATCGCACACAAAGAAGGCCGCAAAAATATCTGACACAATTTTTATTTGTAGAGCCAAAAGAGAGTGTCACATATTTTGGCGATCTTCGTTGTGTGCGTGTTACCGGTGACTGTTTACCATGTGGTACGTATGTGGCCAACTTTTTATATAAATTTTTACTTTTATATATACTTAAAACAAAAATACCCACTTACGGATAATATCGTCAGGCAACAAGCAAAAGTCACTAATTACTGCCACAGGACCATAGCTCTGTAATGAACCGTAATTGTAATAGTTCAGGATTGTTTTTTTTCGCAATTAACACCAATTACTTACTTTTGCTTTTCACTCGACGATATCGAAATTAGAGAAAAAAACCAAAAAATTGTTTTTTGGTTTAGAAATATGAACTTAAATATGCTTAATGGCATCAGTTATGATATTCGCTTCGCTTGCCATAATAATAAAATAGGGCTGGGCTAATCTTATTGTAAATTAATCTTGTTAATGAGTTTTACTTAATATTTAAGTACAGACAATAACCATATACATTTATCCAAGGTGGTGATTCCCAGAAGGTAATTATTTACAATATTTTGTATCTTCTTGTCCATCAAAATATATTTCTTGTTTCTTTTCCTAAAAACATCAGACCTTACTTCCATTTGAATATTCAAAAAATTTACTTCTAAAGCTTCCTCTCGTAGCTGTGATATAAAAAACAACAGGTTCGAGTTTTTAGTACCAAGCCTCTGATTCATCTTCTTATGCCAACTTTCAACGACATTGTTCGTCCTATGGCGGTGTCCGTAACATGATATCATATGAATCATGCCAACTTTGATCCATTGGCTTAGCATGTAGCCATTAAAATTTAATATATCATCTGTTTGTGGTGATGTTGACAGAACCGAAATCCACCCTTCGTGTATGTTTAGTGGGGGCAGATGTGCTAACGCAGCACATTTAGCAACGTGACTGCATCCTTCGCGAGTACTTGTTGCCCCAAGCGAATCTGCATTTTTATACACGGCCTGCGTATAATGAAAGTAACAACCACTTAGTTCTGCTGTTGGGTACACATTTTTAATAGCATTAGCAGCTGCAATTTCAAAATCAATTTTTATGTGTTCGGGCTGAAAATTGGGAATGTTTTCTTTTATTATCTCGAACATTCGTTGGTACGTTTGCTGCTGCTTATTGGGTAACAACGCATATATGCAGGCAACTACCCTCGTGTGTTCATCGTCGGAACCCATATCGCCATGTACCGTGTACAACTGTACGAATGGATGAGGCACTATCTTAAAAGTGCCATCTATAAAAAAGGTGTTTAATCTTGCTACCCACTGCTTGCACTCGTTTGTAATAAAAAGTATAATGTCATAGTCGTGTACACATACAAAATTTTCAGATATGTTGACAGGTAAAATCACATCGTCAAATGTTTCAAACTTAGATGTTTTGGCCGATCTCCGGCGTGCGTCATACAAACCATCTCTTATTGAATGAAAAGGAGGCAACTTGTCCACGTATTCTTCACACATGAATTTTTTCATTTCCTGTTTATACAGCATAGGAATGGGTCTGTAGTCAGTCACAACTTTTTTTTTCAGTTCAATTATTTGTTTTTCTACGTCTATTGACTGGAAATCAGGCACGCATGAATGTTTTTGATCTCGCAAAATGCTTTTTTCCTCTGCATCTATGACTAACATCCCCTTGCACGATGTTTTTGTGTGACAATTCCACACAGACAAACCAGATTTATTGGTACGTTTTAAATAATGTCGGTATCCAGCTCTTATTAAAATACGTCCCCCATGAGTACTTGCCAAGAAAGTAAACGCACATGATCCTGACGACCCCCCTGGGATTTCTTCACTTGGTTCCATCATAATCATAAATTTTCACTTAATTGAATAAAGATTAATTTTAACACGCAACGTTTCAATGACATTGACATTGTCCGTATAAAAGTTGTGTATTAATAGAACTCGTTGCCTATCTATCTAAATAGGTTTAAATCCAGTACTTAATGTTATCACAGAGATCGGACAAAGCGTCATTGCTCGCAATAATGTGGACATGACTCCAAAATTAATCAAATATGTTAATCATTTAATTAATTTCTTACTTGACTTAAATTTTTATTCCTAGTCAATAAATACAAAAGTTTGTTAAAGTATTTCGAAATTACCCCACTCCTTAAGAAATAGTATTCAAAATATATATTTTTTTTATCCTAATTTGTTTCCAAATTCAAGCAACGTATTGAAACGCTGTTTTCACAAAGCGTTGATGAATATATCCAATTTCGTAAAGATCTCGTTACTTGGAAGGAATACTTCTTAGGTTCTGACTTACGAGCCCAAACCCTAACATACTCTACACTCGCCTAAAAATATGTCGAATTTACCCCAAAGCACTTAATCAGTATTTTTTCCAAATTTTCTGCAGTCAGTCTATTTCTTTTTACATCAAAAATATACTTAAGTGCTGAAAAACTCCGCTCGCACTCCACTGATGTTAATGGGGCAAACTTAAGTAGTTTTATAGGAATATTATTATTCCAGTATAATTCAGAGTTTATTTTCTGTTCTAAGTTGTGGGCGATAACCTCAAAATCGGGATTTCTGTCAAGAACGGCTTTCATTTTAGTTACCAAACGGTTACCTATTTCTCCTGGTATACTGTCCAGATTAGTTAATATTTGTTATTTTACTCAAAGTATATTCAACAGTATTCGAATTTGTAATTTAGAATGGTTACCTTGATTATCGTCGCATTTAAATTTACGAATAAGAGCGATTATCATTTCCCAGCATTCATCGATTTCGATGAATCGATTTGTTTCAAGAGAAACTTCAAACACCTTTCCTTAAAGTTTAAATAACAGCGGCATAAAGAAATTTCCTTATTCCCTGCAGAAAATGAAAATATTTTTTATTCAGTATCTGCATACTTGTTTGAATTTATATCACTGTACATACGCATTTTTTTACCATTTCCACGTCGTATTATATTAATTTCTATTTTCGCCATTAATTCGTTACTAAACTGGCGATATTCCGGACCCATCAGTAAAGAAAAAGCCATTTTTTAATTTTGCTGCCGTTTAGGTACGGTACGTGCCTAATTTAGATACAGCAATTACGACTGTAATTTGACAACTATCAATGTCAAAATACATATATTAAGAATAAGTAAATCCACGGACGTTTTATACCTATAGAACTAGAAAACTTTTTTGTCAGAAATAATAATCATATCTAGCAGGATAAAAATATGGACGAAAACGATAACCACTTTTGATAATAATTATAAGCACGTATTAACTATTATCTCCGGAAATTCAAATTTTATTTCAAAAGTAAAGCCTGGCAAGTGCCTATTTGGTCCTCGCCGCGTTCCAGCGCCGTATAAATCAGGTCCAAATAGGCACTTGCCAAGCTTTAATTAATTGATTAACATTTTGATTAGTTTTGGAGTCACGCAAATTTGTTCGTACTCTGGATCACCTATCTATTATATTACCGTATAGCTACTTAGTCAGAACCATAATTGAGTAGACAAGTTTGACAATTCTTAACTCGGAAATGTAGATAATAAGACAACATTGAATCAAAATATGAACGATTATAAGTGTAATTAGCAATAATAGGTCAAGTTTAATTCACAAGAAGTGGTATACCTTCACTACAATACAAGATTTACGCCCGATATTGCATCAAGAACTGGCAAACTTGTCTATTCAATAGGGTTATTGACAAAAATTGAAAACCGGTTTAAATGTATTAAGCTTATCGTAAATTAAAATATAAAACAAAGACTTTTTTTTTGCTGCGCATGTTTTTGTACAATTTGTGATTTTTCGTTACCATTCACATGTTCGCGCCAAAACGCGATATAGTATTAATGTGACGTCACAATGGCATAGCAGACTAATGCGGATATTATACTATCCTACATTAGGTACTGACTAAATTAGTCACTGACTAACTTAGGAAAGTGTATTAGCTGCAGAACAGAACCTTTTTTCTGAAGTGTAAAAAGGAAGGAGCAGAATCTTCATATATCCAAAATTGTCCATTTGATGGATATCCAAAGAAAAGTACAGTCGACTATAAAAGCTTGCCACTAAAATGACATTTTTGACAGAAACTTATTTACACACAAAAATAATGTAACTAATCGGAATAAAAAAATAAAACCTTTTTGGAAGCTTTTGTAAATATTGGTCAAAAATGATGATGATAATAAATAGAAACATCGTTAAACAACAAGTGTGAATTCACGTTTTATTATATTAAAGTGACATTGTTGACATGAACTATCGTGTAGGTAAGTCTTAGAGTAAGGAATAATTAATAGAGAGCGTATTACTTAGTAGAAACCTACGACAATATTGCTATCTCTGTAAAGCACGTCAAGTTTCCGCAAGAAAAAACGAGATGACAGTATATTTGTCAGTTACGTCTTTTAAAAAAATGTACAAGCCCATGTGTCAAATTTTTCGTTGTAGTGATGCCCGAATACATTTTATCGATATCGTACCGATATCGATAAAACTACAATTATATAGTTGATAAAGTTATCAAGTTGATAACTTTATCAACTTATTAAATAAATAAACAGCTTTAACTTGGATTGATTTGATGCTGTTCCAAAAAAATTACGTCTTTAAATTTAAGGCTTTACATTGAAGATTATATGAAAAGAAAAACATTGACACGGATTTTTAAGTGATTTTTATGTCCGTAGCTTTGGTTTCACTTAAATATTATTATTTCGTAAATCCATTAAATATCTTAGGTTAAGTATTTTTACAATAAATTTAGGTATATAAAAATACACAAATATACACAGTTATTACAAAATATGTAACACTATACTCTCGCGGTTTGAACACATAATTAAGAATTATTGAACCGGGTCTATCGCGATATTTTATTACAAAATATTAATACATTATAAAAAAACTTAACCTAGGGTGCCGCCGGCAGCGGGAAGGGGCCCGGGCTACTGGTAGTTACGGCTGCAGAGACAGGAACCGCGCGCCGTGTCCAGGAGTACCGCCTTCTGTATCTGGCCCTTGATCCAGCCATCTAGCGAGTCTCTTAAGATGTTTGTCGTGCCTCTTCGCTATAAGACCGTTATTATTATTATATTCGTGAGAATATGAAAAACAGAGCATTATAAAAAAGAACAAGATTAAGTATTGCGATTAAATTGAGTCTCACTTTGAAAATAATTCTAAGCCACTTGACTGCTGTTTTAGCTGAAGATTCAATAAAAAGCCAAGTCAAAGCTCTGATTACTTAATAACAGATACGATGTTATCGTACAATACAAATGATTCCATCGACATTCACTCATATTCTTAATGGACGTAAAGTACCCATTTATAATCAATTATGCACTGCACGGCTAGCGAACTCTGTAGGTTTTTAGGCATTTTTTTTTGTCTGATCGTGTAAATATAAAAGGGAAAAGTAGATTAAAATTGACTCTTCTGGGCACCGATCAAGCTGAAATTTAGTATATTGGTTACGTCTGACGATGGAACTAGACTGTGGTTATTAGAAAATTATTATGCAAACTAACGGAATGAACCAAAAAAAATTGAAATTGTTATACATTTATAATACATTTATTTTACAGTCTTCCCTTCTCTCACCTTGCTGATTAAACATAAGATTGATAACATTTCATATTTCTAACAGATGAAAATTAATAAAGATATCTAGACAGCTTGGCGTCGTGGACTGTAAACAAATATAACATACGGTATCAAAAATGTCCACCAAAACGTCATTGATTTTTTTAAATAAACACCTTGCGGCGTCCGGGTGTGTAAATGAAACAAAGGATTTTTAAAAATGTAAAAATGCGTTTAATCCGTTAAATTTTAAATATGTAAAATAACGGCACAACCGTTGCCAGCATAAAAATAGGGTGTGGGTATTAAGGCCCGTCTGGTTTCTCAATTCGGTAAACGACCGTTACAAGTTCTAATTTTCAAATTTTAAATTCGCTGTCCGTTGAGACAGTACTGCCCTGATGGTGGCCTTGGGACGGGGCGCGGCCGGTGGTCACGGACAGACGTGCAGATCAGCCAGGAACGGGCGGTGAAGGCGGAATGTCACCCACGGTGACTCGGCAGTTCCGGAACTCCTTTCCGTCGGCGTCTACAGCCGTAACTTTGCACCCTGGAATGTTCCACGAACGGTGTGAGAATAAGGTCCACAGTTCCACCCCGCTGATTGTGACCGTAAGCGAAGCGACAATAAGTACTGTGCGAGAGTGATATTAAGATGGTAGTGCAAAGTCACAATCAGACGGAGTTACAAATATGTTGGTGGAAAAAGAAGAAAGAAACAAGCGTATAACTATTTAAACCAAACTGCCAGCTGATATTAATTAATATTAACATTATGGTTTAAATATGCAATCTGCTGCATAGTGCAAAAGGCTTAACAAAGAAAACATATTCATAAAAATAAATATGCAATTAAGTTCTTTTAATTTAAATTACACAAGAAATGAAAATAGGCGCAATTACATGTATCAATGCTGCAAGAATGTTACAAGGCAAATAATAAGATGAAATTATGCACAAATAAGCTGAATTTAGCGTAATAAAACGGACACACCCTACTTAAAACTACCTGCTATAATGAAATAAGTAAATTACTCATGATCACTTACCCTATCTGGGGTTTTACCACACTCACATTAATTTAACAACTTCCTAAGGACAATTATATTGCAGGAATTAAAATAAAAAGTTAAAATTTGGGCAGAGCTCGCGCACACGAAATATGTCGCGCTTGCGCTGGGATGAACGTCCGCTTTTGATGGCTGCCCGTACAGAGTGTGACGTTAAAAATTTAACTAGAACCGGCCAGAGCGGCGCGGCGCGCGACGCGGGAGGCAGGGAAGCTTATCTATTCAACGTCTTTTTGCGAACAAAGGATCGCTTAGGGTTCGCGCGGAACTAAATAAGACGAAACGAAAGGTTCATTTATTTACTTCTTACTGTAAGATTATACTTATTTTAATACTTATTTTAATATAAATGTTATAATTTGATAACTACAAAGTCCTCATGGAACTTTTACGTTACAATACCCCGTCGCGTCTCCAAGGATTTTATTACTATTCAAAATAAAATCCGCATAAGGTAAAGTGAGCTTTTGCTGACGCTAACATAAGATCCATCAAACATACATCTACTATCACAATACCACAGCAATTGCTTCACGAAGTCAATTACTGACGTAACAAACAACCGTTGGTTCCTAGCTGCATGAACTTGAAACCAAAACAAATGCTAACCCAAAGATGTTCAATGACGCCACGCACGATAACGCAATACTAGATAATAACTACCTAAAACTACCTACTAGCTTTAAGTCCTTGATATGCCATGTGCCTAAGTTTTTCCCAGACATATCCTGCAAAACGTAAACAAGGGGAGACCTCTTCTCAATCACCTTTGCCTTTATAAATTTAGGAGCCAACTTTTTGGAGAAATGTTTATCTTTATCGCTTAAAAAGTAAGCACGCTTCATCACTAGATCGCCTACGTTGAACTCAGCCGCTTTACGCCTAAGGTTGTAATGAACCGAATTCTTTGAATGAGCTTGCCATAGCTTCTGTTGTACGCTGTCAAAAACTGTTGACATGCAACCCAAGTTCTCCGCGTAGACATCACGTGGTAAAAACAAAATCTCATCTCCAATATCGTTGTCAGTAAAGTGGGAACCGCAAGTTACGAGTTCACGACCATAAACTAAGAACGCAGGAGTATAACCAGTTGACTCGTTAACCGAATTATTGATAGCGAACTGAACTTTAGGAATAAATAAATCCCATGACCTATGGTTATCCTCAACATAAGTAGATAAACACGTGATAATAGTCCTATTGAAGCGTTCCACCAAATTAACCTGCGGAGTATATCTAGGCGTAAGATACACGTTAGGTACACCATAATTCTTGAAAAACGAAGTCATATTATTACTTGTGAACTGAGTGCCATTATCCATTAAAATTGTTTGTGGAATCCCGTGTACAAGAAATACCGACTCTTCCAAAATCTTCGTTATTACATCCGAAGTTGCTTTCTTTATAGGAAAGATTAAACAATACTTCGAAAAACAGCAAGTCACAACTAAGATGTAGTTATTCTGCTTCTTGGTAATTGGAAGCGGACCCATTAAATCAACCGATAACATTTGAAATGGACGCGAACACTGCTTAGGACGACCCATCTCTCCCAGAGTCTGGTGATTCTGAGCCTTGTAGGCTAGGCACTTGTCACAAGAACCTATAAATTTAACTACGTCCTGGTACATACCCGGCCAATAGTAGCGCAACGCTAATCGCTTATAGGTCTTGAAAATACCCATGTGTCCCGCCGTAGGCTCTGAATGATTCTGATCTATGACCTTTTCCCTTAGTTCGATTGGAACGACCTCCTTCCACGAGAATTCAGAAGTAAGCTCGTGCTTGTTCTTGGAGAGTCTGTACAAAGTATTATTCTTAACATTGAAATTAGGATAGCTAACAGAATTATTTACGCAACCGTTATAAATATTCTTGTACCATACGTCTTTAGTATCAGCGAAGGAGTCGGAAGTGGAAATCGCATTGACCGGAACACTACGTGACAGAGCATCAGGAATTACATTGTCTACCCCGCGACGATGCTTTAAGACAAAATTAAACGCTGATAGGCGAACTCCCCAACGAGCTAACCTACCGGTTGGATTACTGATAGACAAAAACCACTTCAACGCGCTATGATCCGTGTACACAGTAAATTGCTGTCCGTTATCAATGTAACAACGCCAATGCTCTAGAGCAGCAACTACGGCCAGCGTCTCTCGTTCAGTAATACTGTAATTCTTCTCCGCAGCTGTTAAAGACTTGCTCATGTATGCTATAGGATGTTCTTTACCGTCAATTGTCTGAGTAAGCATTCCGCCAATTCCGTAATTACTAGCATCTGTATGTACCTCAAATGGCCTACTATAATCAGGACAAGCAAGAACCGGAGCCGAAACCAAACACTCCTTCAACTGTCGAAATGCAGCGTCGGCTTCAGGGGTCCATTTAAAAGACGGAGTACCCTTTTTATTTGAAGTAAGTTTATTTAACGGCCCAGCAATCGTACTAAAGTTTGGAACGAAACGACGATACCAAGTTGCAGTGCCGAGAAACCGTTTAAGATCCTTGCGACAGGAAGGCGTAGGATAGTTCAAGATTGCTTCGACTTTTTCGGGATCCGTACGTAAACCTGAGCTATCGACGACGTAACCTAGATACTTTAGACGACTGCTAAAGAACTTACACTTCTCTAGATTGATTGTCAAATTGGCTTGCTTCAACTTATCAAGTACACGCAATAATAAAGTCACGTGACTATTAAAATCGTTTGATACGATGATAATATCGTCCAAATATGCAAAAACCTTTAAATCGAACTCCGCAAACATAAGGTCAACAAGCCGTTGTTGAGTTGCGGGTGCATTAGTTAAACCAAAGGCTGTCCTTTTAAAACGTAGGCTTCCCCTGCCAGGAACATAGAACGCGGTCTTGTCCCTATCATCCGTAGCGATCGGAATCTGCCAGAAAGCCTTTGACAAATCAATACTAGATAAGTAACGAGCGTCCCTCAAATTGTCTAAAATTTCCGATATATAAGGAAGGTTATACGCATCACGTTTGGTAACTGAATTCAATTTCCTACTGTCGAGACAGAACCTAGGCTGACCGTTCTTCTTCGTAACTATGAGAACCGGAGAAGACCACGCACTTTCACAAGGCTCAATCACATCCAAGGAAAGCATCTCATCAACCTGCTCAATTAAAATACGTTGCTTTTCCGGTGACAACCTATAATAGCGCTGACGAATCGGCTTAGAGTCTCCAGTGTCGATGTGATGAGTCATAAGGTCAGTAAGCCCGAGACCCTTACGATCAAAAGAAATATCCTCGAATTGCTTAATAACATTATCGGCAAGTTGTTTCTCTGTCTCGACCAAATTGTCATAACCTTGAATGAAGGCCATAGATGAATTATTTAAATCCTTACGATTGTCATCCTCGTGCTGATTGCCTTTAGAAAGCACAATGCTGCTTAGGTACTTCGGACAAAGTTCAAACTTACGCCAAAAATCAATGCCTAAAATCAAATTGTACTTAATGCCGGGAATAACGAAAGCCCTCAAAATGTGAAATTGGTTCTCAAAGTGAATAGGTAAGTTCATGTAACCAATACTATATAAACTTTGTCCTCCTGCGGCAGTTACTGCAATGCAATTATCAGTAATAACCTTGAAACCTTGCTTTTCAAAATGAACATGCGCATCATTACCTAAAATTGTAATAGCCGAACCAGAGTCAAGAAGACCCGATAAAGTGTCGTTGCTAATTGTAACCGAAACAAATGGCCTATCATCGCCTATCCTAGTTTTTTCCAGAATTGTGTCAACTTTGTATGTGCGAAAAAATATGTTAATCGTGCTCAGCCAGGATTGCCAGTCCTCACTGTCAAAGTTGGTCTTTGATGAGTCAACACAATTCTGACTAACTAGTTTTTTGGAACCGAACCGTTACTAACTGAACAATCCGGGCAGTCCGTTACCTTAACATCTTTACGACCACATTTGTAACAGAAAATGTTGTCCTTGTTGGCGGTACACTGTCTCACGTTATGAGAATCGACCTTACACCTAGGACACCAACGAGATTTAGCAGCAGAAGTTCCAACCGCATGAACATAGTTAGAACTGGCATTAGCTCTGCTAAAATTACCATTATTTTGGTTGCTGAAATGTTTATTTGTGCTGTTATTATTCGTATAATGACGATTAAACTTACTAAAATTGTGACTACCAGAGCTATTGTTAACATTACTATTGAAGTGTTTCGGCTTAACTTGACTACCAACATACGCGAATTCAGGGGCCAAAGTATCAGACGATGGTCTCGGAGGTTCTTTGAAATAAGCAAGCCGTGATTGAATGTCTTCGTAATTACGACAAAGAGTTTTCAACTCGTCTATGCTATTAATCTGAGAAACGCAGGATAATGTGCTCGCGTAACAAGGACGTATATTATGTAGGATAATTTCCAATTTATCCTCTTCTGAAAGTGATCTCGACAACCTTGAAAACAACCCAGCCATTATGGAGAGATAAATTATTATATTCTCTGATTCTCCTTGCGTACGAGCTCGGATTTCCGAAAGCAACCTATAATCAAAGTCAGATTGGCCGAAATCCTTCCGCAATAAAACTACTAGATCACTCCAAGTCGATGCCTGCCCCTTAATGCTTCTATACCAATGAATGGCGTCACCCGTGAAAATTCCAGTGGCATTATTAATAATTTTGTTATGAGAAATACCTTTCGCTTCGCAAAATTCATCAACGCGTTGAATGAACGCACGCACACACGATTTGCCGTCAAAACGTAGCTTCGAAAACAAATTCGCACTCCCCGCCTCACACGTAACGCTAACCTTAAGTGGCGGTGGTATAAAAGATACGCCGCTAGAATTACCCGAAATAGTGTTCGGAGTAGTTGAAGGTAAAAGAGGGTCTGAGCCCTTGTCCTTGAGTGTATCAAACTTAGCAAGAGAAGACTTAAAGAGACTAACGCAAGAGTCATAATTCTCCTTCTCCATATCATTCTCACATGATATACGGCTAAGCCGATGGTATAAATGATTAAGTAAATTCTCCGCGCGCAGTAAATCCGAATTGTCTAAAGCAGGTGAATCTAAGTAAGTAGTAATCTTTTCGAGCACAATGAGTACACCATCCAAGTCTTCCGAAACCTCATACGAGCTAGTTAAAATTTCATCAGATGGAAACAGTGGGCCACTCTTAGCTATTTGTTTACGAAGCTCTTGTACCGTGCTAGCTGGTGTATCGCCTCTAATAGATACCTCATATTCCAGCTCAGACTTCTGCAGAGACATGAATTTAACTTTCCTGTCCATTTTAGCAAAAAAAAAAAAAACAATGTGAGTGCAGCAAAGTGATAACTTCCCCTTAAGTGAGAGGATAAATGACGAATGAGTAATACGTGAAGTGAAAATCTCCGTCTGTTACAATGAATGATATGAAAAATGAGCTACGTTTTGGTTATTTCCTAATGTGCGAAGATGTAAACAATGACAATGGAAAATAAAAAAAACAGCACAAAAATAAAATAAAAACGCGTGCAACTAATGTGTAAAAACCTTACAAAACACCCAGGACTGATTAATTATACTAAAACATTAAATGATGCAATAGCAGAAAAAAAAAAAAAAAAAAAACAATAAATTTAAATTTGTAAAAATAATAATTATAATAAAACAATTTAAACGGATTATATAATTGTTTTATTTAAATGTGTGACAGTCGCGGAAACCGAAGAAAATATTAATAATTATAATATTTAAAACACTCACTTAAAATAACCCGTAAAAGGCAGAAAAAAAAAATGTAAAAAAAAAAAATTTAAATAAAACAACAAATCTTTGATCAATACCCCGTGAGGGTGTACTGAACACGTGCCACACTAAACAAAAAAAAAAACGATTACAACAATAAATTAAAATACGGATAGATCAACGCCACTCGTCAAAACAAGAAGTCGAGATACAAAAACACAAATTAATAAAATTATATTATAATTATCATTAAATTAAAATTAAAAAAAAAATAATAATAAGTAAATTCCCTAATAAATGCTTGCTACTTGTCAATACAAGAGGTCAAGATTAAAATTAAAAAAATATAACTCAATAAAAAAAACAATTAATAATAATAATAAAATGACTAGAAAAAAAAAACTGTTTAGAGGATGAAGTCCCTTGGTAAAAAGAAAATACTATCACAGTAAAAAAAAAAAAAAACAGTCCTATAAAAATGGGTAAGTTCGTACACATTAGCTACGGCAACCAAAAAACAAAAAGCATTAGAAAAAACGTTCACAAAACAAGCACAACACCAAATACACTCGGCAACGAACAGCGAATTTAAATAATTACAAATTTGAGAAACCAGACCTAAAAAAACCACGTTGGCGCCAATGCGGCGTCCGGTGTGTAAATGAAACAAAGGATTTTTAAAAATGTAAAAATGCGTTTAATCCGTTAAATTTTAAATATGTAAAATAACGGCACAACCGTTGCCAGCATAAAAATAGGGTGTGGGTATTAAGGCCCGTCTGGTTTCTCAATTCGGTAAACGACCGTTACAAGTTCTAATTTTCAAATTTTAAATTCGCTGTCCGTTGAGACAGTACTGCCCTGATGGTGGCCTTGGGACGGGGCGCGGCCGGTGGTCACGGACAGACGTGCAGATCAGCCAGGAACGGGCGGTGAAGGCGGAATGTCACCCACGGTGACTCGGCAGTTCCGGAACTCCTTTCCGTCGGCGTCTACAGCCGTAACTTTGCACCCTGGAATGTTCCACGAACGGTGTGAGAATAAGGTCCACAGTTCCACCCCGCTGATTGTGACCGTAAGCGAAGCGACAATAAGTACTGTGCGAGAGTGATATTAAGATGGTAGTGCAAAGTCACAATCAGACGGAGTTACAAATATGTTGGTGGAAAAAGAAGAAAGAAACAAGCGTATAACTATTTAAACCAAACTGCCAGCTGATATTAATTAATATTAACATTATGGTTTAAATATGCAATCTGCTGCATAGTGCAAAAGGCTTAACAAAGAAAACATATTCATAAAAATAAATATGCAATTAAGTTCTTTTAATTTAAATTACACAAGAAATGAAAATAGGCGCAATTACATGTATCAATGCTGCAAGAATGTTACAAGGCAAATAATAAGATGAAATTATGCACAAATAAGCTGAATTTAGCGTAATAAAACGGACACACCCTACTTAAAACTACCTGCTATAATGAAATAAGTAAATTACTCATGATCACTTACCCTATCTGGGGTTTTACCACACTCACATTAATTTAACAACTTCCTAAGGACAATTATATTGCAGGAATTAAAATAAAAAGTTAAAATTTGGGCAGAGCTCGCGCACACGAAATATGTCGCGCTTGCGCTGGGATGAACGTCCGCTTTTGATGGCTGCCCGTACAGAGTGTGACGTTAAAAATTTAACTAGAACCGGCCAGAGCGGCGCGGCGCGCGACGCGGGAGGCAGGGAAGCTTATCTATTCAACGTCTTTTTGCGAACAAAGGATCGCTTAGGGTTCGCGCGGAACTAAATAAGACGAAACGAAAGGTTCATTTATTTACTTCTTACTGTAAGATTATACTTATTTTAATACTTATTTTAATATAAATGTTATAATTTGATAACTACAAAGTCCTCATGGAACTTTTACGTTACAACCTGAACAAAGTGACTGATTCACAGAATCGCAAATTATCGATAACTTTTTCTACGTCACTAGTAACCTCACGACAGAAATTAACATAATTGTTTTTATCACTATTTCTATGTTTATTTTAATTGTAGCCTACTTAGATATCATTTGCATGCAATAATAATCCTATTTCTAAGCTTATAGTTTTAATATTAACATAATTTCTGGTGCATTTGCTGAAAAAACAATACTGAATTACTTACTAATGAAAACTTATATTTTCACCCAAGTTTTCTTCTCTCCCAGAATGCGAATTGCATCCGCGCACAATGCCCGACATTTTCTAAGTTTTGCACGCACTTTCACACTTTTTTTTCGTTTAAAAACACAAATATTAATAATGTTTATTTTTCGCCAAAAACAGACGTTATAATGCGACTAAGTTGAAAAGGATTGTCAGGGTTGTCATCATCGCATGCTTACTCGTTTACTTAATATGGTAGCATAATAATTTGACATTTACAGCCGCATGTGACCGATACAGCCCATCTTGACGTTTATGCTCCTTACGCTGTGACGTCATCAACGCTCTATCTATGTCTATTATATAATCTAAGAGGTAAGTAATAAATAGGAACTTCTTTGAGTTCTATAAAAACTCCTTTATCTTGAATAAAATTCTTTTCTTTAGATGTAGTTTGATGAAAAAAAAAACATTAATTGTGCGTTGTAATAATAATAGACTGTAAGACCTTATTTAAACAACATGACACGTATTTAACAAATTGCACTAAGTAGTCACATCCATATTAATATTGAGATCGCTACTTCAAATCCGCTCTCTACTCATAATCTCTCGAATTTGTTACAAAATAATCAGAAGTAAATTTTCCTTGTAAAATTAAATATTTTCTTTTCTAAACTACAATATGATTTTTAATAGATTGAATAATAGAAACAAGTAAATGAATAAACTATTTTATTTTTAAGCATTTAATAATAATTGTACAACAAATAACATGAGTAAAGATGTTACTAACATTAGCGTTGAATCTAAAATAGACAACATATCGTGGGGTCAAAAATGTAAGCCCGATTTCAAAGGTCTTCATCTCGGCGGGAGACTGCGGCGGCGATAAACACGGAGCTCTTAATATTGTCATTGTTTGGCACACTTGTAAATATATGGGTGATACACTGCACTGCAATTCGTAGTCACAAAATTTTCCAGTAACATTCTGTTGAAATACAAGATGGCTCCTCACAGTTAGAACTTTACTCTCCTTTTCATCAATAACCATAGTCACGGCATATGGTGGTTTTCTTATTTTGTGCTCCGGACACACTTTACACTTAACAATGCACAAACTCGCCTCACGTCAAAGCTGAACATAACCTATGGCATCATCGCAATAAGGTTCTCTTGAAGATCTGTAACAAAGGATATTCTATGATACAAGGTGATAGTATATTTGGTGACAAAACTAATGAATTGGCTATCTTATTATATAAATAAATAATAAATAAATATCAGACAACCTCACACAAATCAACCTAGTCCCAAATTAAGCTCAAGAAGGCTTGTGTTATGGGTACTAGGCGACGATATACATACTTATATAGATAAATAAATACTTAAATACATAGAACATCCATGACCTAGGCACAAATATTCGTGTTCATCACACAAATATTTGCCCTTGCCGGGATTCGAACCCGGGACCGTCGGCTCAGTAGGCAGTTGCTTAACCACTGCGCCAACCGCGTCGTCAATATATAAACAAATAACATATTATTCATACTTACTGTGCACTTTTTACATTCCTAAATTCAGCTGAACAAAAGTCGGGATTCGTACCAAAAAAGTGGGCTACCATGTAAGAATCCACTTTGGGTAAGTTAGCACTGTCTGCTTTGATATAATGTTCTTCCATTTTTGAAGATCTGGATTATTAATTATAAACCAAAAATGTATTAAATGTGTGAGAAGATGAATTATTATTATTAATCCGTATATGGCGGCTCGAAGCTTGTGCCAGTATCAGTTTGTTTGGTTTATAACCAATGCATGACTTCCGTGTTAAAGAATAATCAAAAAAATAAAAATCTAATTATTAAAACATGAGATGAAATGAACATGAACAAAAATGCGAGAAGATGAATCCAATCGTAACAACATAAAGTGAACGACAGTTTTGTCAATTGTCAGTTTTAATTTTTGACAGCAGCCGTTTGTTTGTGCCGGTGTGACGTCATTAGCAAGATGGCGTCGTTTTGATCATTTGACTCACAGATAAAAAAAACTGAAACTTATATAAATAATATTAATTAATTAAATCATTTTCATTGAAATGTAACTACTTATTTTGGTTCTAGGAATCATAAGCTACATGTAAAAATACGTTTTATAATTATTAATTACATGTGTCAAGTACCCTATTATGGTTCTGACTTTAGTTTCTGCTGGTGGCTCCACCCGCGTGCACCACCCCGTATGCATGCTAAATTAAATCTTGGTAAAGGCAGTAAAGGTGCGTCTAGAGAAAATAACGTGCATAAATTAAAACCCGTGGCGAAAAAATACTATGAGGAATATGGTGTACAGGTGAAGTGAACGTATGTGAACAATACGGACTGGTAAAAAAATGCATTTAGCGAAAAATACGATTAACAAAAAAAACGTGTAAGAAATTAAATGCCGGCCATAATGACGAATGGAAAATAAGCAATTTGGGGAAAAACGCGAATGGTAATAAAACGACTGGGGAAACAAAATATTGGGTAATTCATCGATTAGAAAAAAAAACGTGTAAGAAATTAAATGTCGGCCATAATGACGAATGGAAAATAAGCAATTTGGGGAAAAAGGCGAATGGTAATAAAACGACTGGGGAAACAAAAAAATGGGTAATTCAGCTATACAGTCGTGCGACTGAGTTGTCCCAACCAAAACCATCCCATACGATAGAAGAGGATACAGCTTAGCAGCTGTTTGAAGTCCGCCCATTTAAAAAAGAGAGTGCGCATGCTATTTGTGCTTGAAAATGAAAAGGATAGCGATAGACTCGTATATGCTGTGCATTATTTTGGACTAAAATTTGTTAGGAATAAGAATAAGAATAAGAATAAGAATATATTTAATTTGTCCAACATAGGTCAAAAGGTGTTACAATTTTTACATGTGTCTCACTATGAGGCGCCAAAAGGCATACAAATTGTGTGTGGCATGCATGTCATGGGCAAAATTTAAAACTTATCATCTAAAAATTCTTTTACAGAGTAATATGCTTTTTCAACTAAAAATTTATATAAAGCTTTTTTAAATGTATATAGATCTTCTATATCTGCAATGTTTTTTGGCAATCTATTAAAAATCTTAGGAGCCATGCCCACAATACTATTTTGTAGTAACATGGTTTTAGGTACAGTTATATTTGATATTTTATTGCGTAAACGGGTACTTTTGAAACTTGAAAATTGATGAGAGTTACGTTTTACATAAATTGCTAATTCATAAATAAATAAGCTAGGAAGCGTCAGAATTTTTAAATTTTGAAAATGTGGTTTACAGGAATCGAAATATTTAATACCACATAAAGATCTAACACATTTCTTTTGGGCTCGAAATGCAACCTCTCTACTTGGTGAATTTCCCCAAAATATTATGCCGTATCTTAGAGTTGATGTCACAAATGCATGATACGCAGTTAGTACAGTAGATTGGCAACTTTTTTTCCTTAAATTATACAATGCAAAGGAAAATGAATTTAATTTTTTACATATATTGTCAATATGAGGTTTCCACGTCAACTTATTATCTACACTTAATCCTAAAAATTTTGTGACGTGAGTTTTTTCAATTTTCTGTCCCTTATAAACTAATGTTAAATTTGGTGCGTAATTAGTTCTTTGTTGAAATAACATTATTTTAGTTTTCCCTAAATTAATTTTTAAATTATTACTAGAAAGCCATTTTATTATTATGTCCTATTAATGTCAGCCTCATATGATTCCAAATGTTCACCAGAAAACACTATCGTACTGTCGTCAGCAAAGAGTACCATTGGATGTTCAATGGCTTTAGGCATATCATTAATGTAAATGAGAAACAAAAGAGGACCTAGGATGCTCCCCTGAGGTACGCCATAGTGAATTTCTCTGACATCTGATGAATGAGTTATTTCCGATTTGGTTTTAAAGCACAATCTATTTATTTGGGTTGATTGTTTCCTATTAGATAAATATGATTTAATTAAACTATAAACATTGCCGCGTAATCCGTATTGATACAGTTTGTCGAGAAGTATTTGGTGGTCAACATAATCGAACGCTTTGGACATGTCCATGTAAAGGGCTGAGACCGGAACTTTTTTATCCATATTCTTTATGACAGTTTGAATTAACTCATATACAGCCATGTTTACCGACATGTTTTTCCGAAAACCTTTTTGCTCATTGGCAAACAAATTATTGCGTTCAAAGTAGCCAGAAACACAGTTATACTCGTAAATATATTCTTCTATAATTTTGGAGAAAATCGGAATCAGCGCAACTGGTCTGTAGTTGTTCATATCATCTTTGTTTTCCTTTTTAAATAGTGGTTTCACGATAGCAAGTTTTAATCTGTCTGGGAATTGTCCGCATGTAATACATAAGTTAACGATGTGACTAAGCAATGGTGAGATAATGTTGGAGACTTTTTTCACTACACTAGTACTAACACCATCATAACCAGTGCTATTTGTGTTTTTAAGCGAACTAATTATTTTTTCAATATCTTTAGGAATTGTTGGTTTCATAAACATTGAATTAGGTACATTTATTGTCAATTTGTATGGTTTATTACATTTTTTATTATGTGATTTGTCATCTACTAAATTGATTGGCTGAATTTGATCAATGAAATGATTATTAAATTCTTGAGCAATTTTCTTAGGATTTTTAATTACGTTACTATTTGATATTATTTGTGAAATATAGTCCTTTGGATGATTCGACTTAGAATGATTAATTATTTTCCACGTTGCTTTTGATTTATTTTGTGAAGTGTTAATGTAGTGGTCATTTTGTGATTTCTGTGTCAAGTTAATTATTTGTTTGAGTCGATTAGAGTATTTTTTAAAGTATTCTTTGTCACCGTGTTCAGGTGAGAAACGACACTTCCACAGCAAATACCTTTTCCGCTTAGAGCAGATTTTAATGCCTTTTGATATCCACTTTGGCCTTTTAGTGGAAGATATTTTTAATCTTTTAAAGGGAAAGCAGAGATAGTAGAAAAGTTGAAACAATTCGCTGAAACTGTCATAAGCTTCGTTAGGATTGTTGGACATGTAAACTTCATTGAAGCTTAGGCTTTGTAAGCATTCCATGAATTTATCAATGTTTTCTTGACTAAAGTCTCTTTTTTTAATGTACCAGTGCGTCAAAACATTGGTTTTCTTGACCGGACATTTTAAAACTTGAGCAGTGTGATCGGAAAGCGCCAATTCGATCACTTCAGCTGTGCTGCCTTGTATATTGTGTATTATATTGTCTATACAGGTTTTGCTACATAGTCTTGTCGGCTCTAATATTCCTAATTTTAAGTTAAAACTAAACAATACATTTTTAAACTCGGTTGAGATTGCAGTTCGCTTGAGAATGTCAATGTTAAAATCGCCACAGATTATCACTTTCATATTTCTATAGCATATCTTTCTTAAAATAGTTTTTAGTCTGTTAAAGAATGTTTTTGTACTATTACTATCATTTTTGGGTACTCTATATATATTAACTATTATTAATTTGTGGTTTGGCAGTTCAATAGCACAGCATTCAATAACATTTGGGATAGATAATTCTGCAATATCAGATAAAAGGTTATATTTATTATGATTATGGATCAATATACACGCTCCGCCATTTCTATTATCTCTGGAGAAGTGTGCTGCTAGTTTATAATTAGCTAATGTTAAATGTGTTTCATCATCCGTTTGCATATTATGTTCTGTGATACAAATAACGTCGATTGGCTTTCCTGATTTCATTAGGTCTTGTAGGTGGACACTTAATGCATCAGATTTGCTTATCAAGCCATTTATATTTTGGTGTAGAATAAAAATATATTTATAAGTAATCAAACTATTATCTGTGGAGTCCAGTTGCCATGTCGAGTTATTCATATCATCAGATTCACAATTTATAAAAAAATGCCGCTATTATAAAAAGCTTCATTTATATCTTTCAATAAACTATTTAGGCATTGGGCTAGTTTATATTTGCCTCTGTAATTTAGTTCATTGCCATTCGGTTTATAGTCTATTGCCCCAAAATAGACACTGGTTGGTTGAAGCCAGACATTAGGGCAAGAATTGGCAAATTTTTTGTGTAGAGCAGAATTGAATTTCTCGACATAATTATTGTAGTGGTCCGAATATTTGTTTGTACTATAAGGAATATCACAAATTATTACATTGGTATGTGTGGCATCTTTAACAGTATTTTCCAAGATACTGAGAATCATTTTTATAGAGCTTATATTGTAGTCGCTGGAACCGCACATTAAAACTAAACAGTCATGCTTATTAAAAGTAGCAATTTTATCTTTTACGCCCTGTAGGACCCTTTCAGTTGTCCCATATTTTATAATGTCTGCCGTGAAGTTGTAGTCATTTTTTCTTATTCTTGACAGAGGTAGTATTAATTCAGCACCATGAAAGTCCGAGAGTAGTAATAATTTTGGTTTATGCGTGATCTCCTGTTCCTGGTTGTCTCTTTCAAATTCGTAAGGCAAAAATCGATTTATTGTCGACGTGGAGTATTGGTTATCTTGTTCAGGCTGGATTGGCTTTGCAGTACACTCAGACTCATGGGGATAAGATAGTTTTGTAGATAAAACTGACTCCTGATTTGCCGGCAATATGCTCTCACTAATTTGTTTTTGTAACTGATTGGCCGCTCTTTGCAGCACTCTTGTTGATTGTTGAATGCGCGTTAATGTCGCATTTTTACTGTTTAATGTAGCAGCTTTACGTTTAATATGAATATTTTCCTTTAGAGCATTTTGTAGTTTAGATTTTAGTTGTTTATTGTTTAATTTTATTTTTTCAATTTCTTTTTCTAATCTTTCTATTTTCTTTATGGTATCCGATAGATTTGATTCTAAATGTGTATGTTTTAGTGTTTCGGATCAACGTTTAATGAAATTATGGACGCATATGTAGATGCTGACTGGGCTGCTGATACACAGGACAGAAAGTCCACAAGTGGAATAGTTATCAAAGTATTTGGGAATGTTGTGATGTGGAGATCACAAAAACAAAAGATTGTTTCAAGAGCATCAACGCATGCTGAATACTATGCTCTTGCAAATTGTGTTGAAGAGGTGCTGCCTATAAGAGGAATTTTAAGTGATCTAGATGTAAAGTTACCCTGTTACCCTCGCGCAGTGTGTAGTTAACAGCATTGTTACTTTGCTCCGCTATGTTATTGTGTTAAAATAGGAAAAAGTTGACAACCATTATTGATTTTTTGAAAAATACATTATTATCGTGTGTTTTATGTGACTGTGAACTGGCCAGTGCATTGGTTTTTGTTTAAGTGTAGTATAATCTATAAGACAATTAACTTAACTCGACGATCTACCGCCTGAACCTCGTAGATTAACACTGTTTGTCACAAACCCATAAGCGCCGTAATTTGCACGGCGCTTACGACCTTTTTGCCGAGAAGTTTGCAACGACGCGACAGTGCTCTGCAGTATCGGGAGATTTTATTAGCGTGCGCAGTTTACTCGAATTATTGCCAGAGCGTTTATTTTAGTGCTACAATTAAATAATATCATTTCAATTAAAATAAAAGAAAAAATAAAAATAAAAAAGAAATGTCTAAAAGTGCAACACAGTTATGCGGCGGATGCCCGCAACCCATTCTGCATGTTTCGGATGCTTTGAGATGCTCGTCATGCAAGTCCTATTACCATATCTCCTGTGTTTTCCCGGGCCAGGACAAGCCATCTGATGTGACTTCCGACGGATCTTCGTGGCTATGCCCTATTTGTAAACCTAAAGCCTTGACTGCCGATAATACCCCAGTACGAGCGAGTAACGTGGGTCATAAAAAAACCGGAGATTCGAATGTCACGCACCGTAAAAAAGGAGCAGCTACTCCTGTGGACACACCAACCAAGGATGACATTGTCTTAACAAGCGAAGCAGTCCGAGAAATAGTGAAGGGTGAAATAAAGGATCTTTTAAAGCACCTCAATGATACTATGGCCAATTTTGTGAACAAGGAACTAAAATCAATTAAGGATGAAATCATGAGCGCCAGGGAATCCATGACATTTATGAATGACCAGTATGAGGAGATTAAATCGGAGGTAAGCTCTAAGTTTAGCGTGATAGAACAACTTCAAAAGGAAAACGAGGAGCTGAAGTCCACTGTAAAAGAACTGAACGCACGGGTTAATTCGATGGAACAACAGGCACGCTTGTGCAATGTCGAAATACAGTGCCTGCCCGAATTCAGAAGTGAGAACCTGGTGTCTACGGTTATGAACGTGGGCAGAGTTATATCGTGCAACATATCCGAAAATAATATACATAATGTCACAAGAATCGCCAAGAAAAATTCGGAAAACACCCGGCCGAAATCGATTGTTGTGCAGTTCAGCAGCCCAAGAATACGGGACGAATTTCTGGCAGCATCCATCAAATATAACAAAGATAATTCCGACGATAAACTCAGTACCGCAACCCTCGGCATTGGAGGTGATAAACAAAGTGTATACATCGTGGAGCACCTCTCGGCTTACTACAAAGCTCTGCATGCTGCTGCTAGGAAGAAGGGCAAGGAACTACAATACAAGTACGTCTGGGTTCGCAATGGAAGAATATTTATGAGGAAGACTGATGGTTCGGAGTACAAATACATAAGGGACTTTGATACTTTATCTAGATTAGACTAATCTATTTTAAATATCCAGAAAACGCATTAATCTTCATACGTTATCTTCGATAGTTTAAATATTTACTACCAGAACGTGAGAGGACTGAAAACTAAACTTAAAGATGTATATTGTAAAACAGCATTGCATACTTATGATATTCTTATTTTTACTGAAACGTGGCTTAATAACAGCGTTAACGACTCTGAGATCTTTGGTGAAAAATATGATGTGTATAGACGAGATCGCAGTGTCACTTCATTTAATAATAAAATTGAGGGAGGAGGTGTATTGATCGCCATTTCAAAAACGTATAATTCACGGCGATTGTTTGCTTGTGAAAGCTCTTGTGAGGATCTCTGGATCAAAGTAACTATTAAAATAAATAATACCTTCTTAGAAATTTGCCTGTGTGCGGTGTATATACCTCCACCCATTAATGATAATATACTAAATCACTTTACAGAAAATGCGAGCTCTGTGCTGAAGCAATATGATAATAGTTATTTGTTATACAAGGGGGGAAAGTTGTATTTTACCCGCGAGTGTTTATTTGAAACACGAGCTAGCGAAAGGATCCTATGATTGACCACGAGCGAAGCGAGTGGTTCAAAATAGAATCCTGAGCGTAGCGAGTGTTTTAATACACGAGACGTAAAATAACTTTTCGCCCGAGTATAACACAAAACTTTTCACCTCACTACAGCGAGGAAAAAAGAATAAGGGTTTGTACTATATCTTTGAAAAATATCTGCAATAATCAACCAATTTGCCATTTATTAAAACTAAGGTCTAATTAGCTTTCATGTAGGTATTTTAAACGGGATTTTTCAGAAAATAAGCTCATGTCAAATTTTACTTTAGCTGCGTTGAAACGACAAAACTCTTTCTCCACATGTGGATAAAAAGCGATTTTCTCAATAGATATCAAACAAACAAACTGGGCTTTCCGAGCTAGTGAGGTGAAAATATATTATTGTAGGAGATTTTAATATTAGCACTATAGACTGGTTACATAATGACGGAACATTAATTACTTCACCTTTTCATTATAAAAATAACGTAGAAAGAATATTTTGGGAATTTACAGCACTTAATGACCTGGTTCAGACCAATTGTATACCAAACCACAACAACAGGATTCTTGACTTAGTTTTAACAAACTTGAGTAACATAACTGTAACTGCGCCAACTGACATTGTTTCTAAAATAGATCAGCATCACCCACCTCTTAATATACAGTTATTAAAAACAAAAGTAATTATTCGAAAAGTATGTGAGTTAGACAAATATAACTTTTTTAAAGCAGATTACATTGCTATACGTAAGAAGGTGGACGCTATTGATTGGCAGGAAAAACTACAGCCTTATACTTCGGTGGACTATATGGTTGATGTATTTTATTCTGAGCTTCGTATTATAATAGAAGATCATGTTCCTAAAACGAAGATTAAAGGTTGTAAACATCCACACTGGTTTTCCAAAGAGTTAATTAAAATGCTTAACGAAAAAAATAAAATCAGACAGAGACTAAATAAATATGGTAACCCTATGGATGCTCTGACTTTTAATCTACTGAGAAAACGATGCGACAAAATGGCTCTAAGTTGTTATAACTCATATATTGCTTCAGTTGAATCAAAAATATCCACGAATCCGAAATATTTCTGGAGTTACTTAAAGATGAAGAGGGGTGGTGGTAGTTCGTATCCGGATGTAATGTCAAATGGATCAGAGACTTCAGATGATCGTGGTGTAATCTGTGATTTGTTTGCGGCCCATTTTTCAAGTGTTTATAAAAATCAGGACGATAGTAATACTTCCATAACTCCAAATTTAATAAAAAATCAGAATAACAGTAACCTTGGCAACATAACTTTCACAGAAAACCAAGTGAAAACAGCTTTGGAACGTTTAGACATTAACAAGGGCGCTGGGGCTGATGACATTCCTCCTGTATTCTTGGTTAGGACTGCCGATGGTCTGTCATTTCCAATAACATTAATTTTTAACAAGTCCATTAGTCTTGGTGTATTTCCATCGGCTTGGAAAAATACAAGGATAGTTCCTGTTTTCAAGAATGGTGATCGATCATTAGTAAATAATTACAGACCTATTGCTATTCTACCAGCGTTAGGTAAAGTGTTTGAGGCCTTAATTTGTCCGATACTTACTTGGCACGTCTCCCAACTCTTACTGAGTGACCAGCATGGTTTCATAAAAAATAGATCTTGCGGAACAAATTTAGTTACGTACGTTGAAGACCTCGTCGATCTAGTTGATAGGCGCATACAGGTTGACGCCGTATACACTGATTTCAGCAAGGCATTCGATACAGTGAACCATGCAATCCTGTTAAATAAATTAGAATGTTATGGTACTGTGAATCCCTTGCTGAGTTGGTTCGCCTCTTATCTTCGTGGGCGTAGTCTTCGGGTTGTAATGGATGGTTGTAGATCTATTGAGTATGCTGCTACATCAGGCATACCGCAGGGCTCGCACCTTGGACCTTACCTCTTTATAATTTTTATTAATGACATCAATCAGTGTTTTCAAAATTCGAAATTTTATTTATTTGCTGACGACTTAAAAGTAATTTCACAGATAAAATCATTTTCTGATACAGTGGCATTTCAAAACGACCTCAATAGGCTTTCAGAATGGTGTGTAATGAATAAAATGTGTCTTAATGTAAAGAAATGTAAGCATATAAAATTTACAAAGAACAAAAACATTGTGCCCTCTGTGTACGGTTTGAATAATGAAACGCTTGAGGAGGTCATGAGCATAAGGGACCTTGGAGTTAATTTTGATAGTAAGCTAAAATTTAATGAACATATCGATGAGATTGTCTTAAAAGCTTCGCGACTGTTAGGTTTTGTATTAAGAGAGTGCAAGAATTTTAGGAAAACTGACACGAAGATTATTATGTATAATGCCTTGGTTAGGAGTAATTTAGAATATTGCAGCGTAGTTTGGTCCCCGTGTTATAATGTTAACATAAATAGAATTGAAAAAGTCCAGAAAAGATTTATATCAAGTTTAACATACAGTTATAAGAAAAATAAGGAACTTAAAAGTTATCACGCACGTCTCAAATATTTTAAAATAGGATCGCTGTCGGCAAGAAGGCGTATGATGGATTTAATTTTCCTAAAAAGAATTGTCACCGGTAGTCTAAACTGTCCTGATTTACTGCTAAAAATAAATTTTCATGTTCCGTCTAAAATGCCTAGGCCAGGTAACTTAAGACTCTTTGGCTCAACTAATTGTCGCACCAATCTCAAACGACACTGTCCGCTCTCGCGCATGTTTTCTATATATAGGGAGCTCCAGCACTGTATTGATCTCAACTTCTCATCAATCTCTTGCATAAAGGCTGCTCTCGTTAAGGAAATGTAGGCAAAATACAGTAGATTGTCTATACAATTTTAATTTAAGCGTATTTTATAATATAAGTTTAGTTCAAGGTACAATAAAGAGCAAGTAACAATTTATCTTAACTATAAGTTAGTTATAATTATTACTGCTAATTAGTGCATGCGGTGTCCTTCTGTAAGTAATAAGATACTTAGTTTTAAATCTGTAATTGTATAAAAAAGTGTAAAAGTGTACTTATTGTTGAAGGTCCAATAAATAAAATAAATAAAAAAAAATAAAAATAGACAACAGTGTAAAAATATACGAAGACAATATTGGTGCAATAGGTTTAGCTAAAAACGGCAAATTCTCCAAGAATTCTAAGCACATTGATATAAGTTATCATTTTGTGTATGATTATGAGAAAAGAGGTGTTATCAGTGTACAAAAGATTTCCACTGAAGATCAGGTTGCTGATATACTTACGAAATCTTTGTGCAGGGTAAAGTTTCAGAGATTTAGACAATTATTAGGAGTTAGGAATTAGAATTAATTAATAATATGATGAGATACTAAATCAAGGAGGCATGTTGAAAATGTGATTTAGTATTCTGTATACAACCTTAGTACACTAAGCTGTATTGTGGTGACTGGCAGCTATTAGAGAAAAATAAGAGTTTAGGTAATCTTGAAATTGGTTGTCATTAGTTATTTGATCAACATTGTGTTTTACTTGATGTATTATATTTTATTTAATAGTTTGAAATAAATAGTGTGAATGTGATTCAGTGATTTAATTTTAACAGGAGGAAATCTTTGGGAGACAAATATAAATAATGTCTTCTTTTTCCTTTGTGGCTTTCATTTCTTGCTGACTTTACGCGTATGCAATGTCGACGTGTAGGTAGACATATCACACGAGAGGAGATTGGTATAGAAAATAGATTTTTATGAGGAAGTGGAACCTAAAACATATGTTATTTTTATATTCATATAGTTCAATGAATAAATGACTTATGAAATGATAGTTTTTTTATTTTCCAAAATCTCTCATTGTAAGTTATTTGTATTGACATCTTTTAGTTTGTTGGCTACTATTACCTGATAAAATTGATTAAAAAAAGCTCTTCAAGCTCACCTAGAGTGACCGTTGTTGAATAATTATCCCGGAGCGTGAACAACACATCTCGCGACGCCAGCAGCTCGGGGTCCGGTTCCCGCTCCTCCTTCACCACATGGTTCGCGAACAGAGGCACCTCCTCACTCTCCCACTCGGGTTCTCGCTTCACAGATACCTCCAGGCCCTCCAGCGACATCGTAAGCGGTCTGACCGACCACACGCATCTAATGTTCAGGTTTTACACATATATATAGATTATTCAGAATAATATTAACCAAGATGTGTGATTTTTAGCACTATTCTTGTGGTATTGAAGCGAATTCAATCTAAAATTGTCCAAGAACTCCGAAAATCTATAATAACAGTAACAACAAATGGCAAACTCGCAAATTTTGGCAAAAATGCAAAATTGACATGACGGATATTCACATCATAAGATTCTTGTTCACATCCAATGTTCAGGACTGGACTTCATATTGCGTTCGGATACTCACGGTTGCGAAGATACAAGTTAAACCCGTTCCAGGCCTCCCGGTCCGATCCGATTTATCTGAAGAAATCTTCCGATAAATCGGATCGGATTGGAAGGTCTGGAACGGGTTTTACACTTTTTTTCTTATTATTCATGACCATGGAATCATTGTCCTTCAGTCGAAAATATAAATAAGATCATTCATTAAACATATTATGTTACTCTATGATGGAGAGTGCAATAGGACTATGGTTGATAATTGATAATGATAATACCCAAGACTTCGCTTATAGTTTCAGCCGGGGCCGTAGACAGAATATAAGCCGGGACCTTAAAAGTTAAAAGCAAATTACGTTAATTATGGAACGGAAATTTGTATTTAGGAACTGGCAGCACTGGCCAGTTGTCATTGTCAAAAATCAAAATCGTTTGGTTTCTATCGATTTTATTTTTGGCGTTCCAGGTTCATTTTAGAATTTTTAGATTCAATTCTCTTGTAGAATACAAGAAACCCTCGACCTCACCATTATTTAATTTGTTAATATGTTAGAATAAACACTAGACGTTCTGTTATCGGCGGGCTAGAATGTCGTTTGAGGGCCAGGCGGCAGTTTCTGTGAAACAGGAACCGCAGTGGGACGAAGATGGACGCGCTGAGAGCCAGGAAGCTCCGCAGACGGCGCTCATCACTGTCCTGAAGGAGGAGCTGGAGCTGGGCCCTGAGCTGCTGCAGCCGCGCGATGCGTTCTTCTCGCTTCAAGGTAGGGATGTTTCCTGACTGATCAAATAAGCGATTTTTCCTTTGTCGCGATTGGTCGACGTGCCGTGCTCTCTACGTTTCCAGATTAGTATGGGGATAGAACGGTCTCGAGAATATTTCCCATACGAAACGTTCTTGAGAACAGGATGTCTTTAAAAAATTTGGTATATATTTCTCATCCAAATATCGTGAAATTTCTAGTCAGCTCCAATAATTATACAGAATGTTCTTGGCGAATCAGCTTTTTAGGATTTTTCAGAATGCCAGATATTTTATTTATGGGGTTTGAAAATGGATTTATTATTTCAATGAAATCTTATTTCAAAAAACATAGTTGCAATTAGATGATAGTGCACAAATTAAATTTTCATTGGGAAAATAATTGTATTTAGTACGAGTGTAAACTAATTTATTGATTTATAAGTTCTATATTATATGACAATATAATTTTTTATCGTCTTGTGGTTGAAACCTTTGGGCTGTGGTCGCCAACACCAAAAACCAGTTAAGGAAGTGTCAGACATACTAGTTGGCACCTGACAGTTGGAGCGTAGGCATACCTGTGCTCAGCAAGTGGGAATATGCATTCAAAGAGGGTACGCGGCCAGTGATTTAGGGACAATGCCCTGGGCAGCTTCAGTACTGGATCAAAATCAAATTGTTTGAAAATGGAACAAAATATTTTTTTTCTGCTTTGAAATCTTGATCAAAATCTGAAGTTAAATAAATAAATTAGCTAAATAAATTCCATAAACATAATAATTTTGTAAGATTGATTAATAGGAAACTAAACAATAAAGAGCTTTTATTAGAAAATTTCTGATGACATTGCACACAGGTGTCTGGTAAAAGAGTAATTTGTTAAACACATTTTGCTTGTCTTTTGTTGGCAATTAGCCTATCTGGAAGTTTGTCTGAATTAAGGTTCAGTTTCAGTTCAGTACCCACAATTGATTATTGTTTTTGTATTCCTTCAGCCTAGATATAGATTGAAGCGGCTAGCCCTAGTACTGTGTTTGTAACAGACCTTAAACTCTTTGTCCAACTAAACAATTGTTTATAATTTTCCTATTTTTATAGTGATTGTTATCTTTATGTTACTAGCTTTTTTCCTTTTGGTAAACCTACTTAACTAAAACTGTATGCATGCTGTGTTTGCCTATAATTAGCTGTGCAATAAGTCTAAGTATATTATACATGAATATGTTAGAATGTAAGATTGTAACCGCTGTTGGCAGACCTAATATAAGGAAGCCTAAAATAAGGACAATAATAGTTAATTGTTGGCTAAAAAAAATTCATTAGCCCGAAAGCAATTTGTAACTGTAACGACATTGTATTCATAGTATTTAACAAAAGAGAAGAGTTCAAACTGCATTCAAATCATGCAGGTCATAATTAATTAAATTATAACAACCATTCCAAATATTATTCAAAATATTTTTTTTTTTTATCGGATCATTTGTTGGACAATTTTTAACATATTTTCCAATGTTTTGTATTATTATCATTATTTTTATTATTTCTTTTTATTCATGTATATCTCATTTTTAGGGTTCTGTAGTCAACTTGGATCCCTTATAGTTTCGCCATGTCCGTCTGTCCGTCCGTCCGCAGCTTAGCTCCGTGATCATTAGTACTAGAAAGCTGAAGTTTGGTACGAGTATGTGTATGTATCACGCCGACAAAACGGTCAAATAAAAACTAAAAAAAAAATTTTTTTCGTGTACCCATACACCTAGTGGGGATGTTTTTTTTTTTTCGTTTTAATACTAGTGTGTGGGGTGTTGTTGAATAGGTCTTTTAAAAATAATAGGAGTCTCCAAACATAGCCTTGCGTACGCTCAACCTGATTGCCACTAGAATTGATGTGTTCCATTGTTCACTTAATGAATTCACAAAGATTCTTCTGCTTTATTTGTATTATGTTATTGCTCGTAAATATAATAATCGTAATTAATAATTTTATAATATTGTTATGTGTTGCTACTCTATCGCATTGGGAAACTGTCATGATAGATGTAATATTGATGTAAATAAATAAATAAATTATGTTAAACTTTATTAAATTACGTTATTGTTTACTAAATTACGTTAAAATTATGGGAAAATTCATGAAAATGAGGCCTTATAAGTACTTTCAATGAAAACTATATTGAATAAAATCGGTAGAGCCGTTTTTGAGTTATCGCAAAATTTCATAATTTTCTTCAAAATGACGTAAGTGCCGCGCGGTGTCCTTATACTTCGAACGTTTCACATATTAGTTAAGTGCGATACTGCATTAAAATATTCCGCTCAATCTGGCGCGTATAATCGAGTATGTTTTAAATTTCCAATATTATCAAAAATATATAATATATAAATATATATAAGAGTAAAAGAGAAAAGGTCGTTGTTAGAAACCATTGAAAACAGAAGGGGAAAGATGTTTGGACACCTGCTACGACATGACGATTACATAAAAACCATTATTGAAGGGAAGATTGCGGGAAGGAGGAAGAGAGGAAGACCTAGGAGATCTTATATACATAGACCAAATCAAGGAGAAAGTGGACGGCGTGTCGTATCAAGGACATCAAAAAGAAAGTTGAAGATAGAGAAACATGGAAGTTGCTCCACCGACAAGAGCTAAGCTCTTAAATTTCTGATGATGATGATCAAAAATATACACAGAACAATGTTATATGATTCATTACATTACATTTTGACAACACGTTTGGCTCGGTTTGTAGACACCTGCCTACTGAGCCTGCGGTCCCGGGTTCGATTCCTGGCCGGGGCAAATATTTGTGTGATGAACTCGAATATTTGTGCTTCGGTCATGGTTGTTCTATGTATTTAAGTATATATTTATCTATATAAGTACGTATATCGTCGTCTAGTACTCATAACACAAGCCTTCTTGCGCTTAATTTGGGACTAGAGCGATTTTTGTGAGGTTGTCCGACATTTATTTATTTATTTATTTATTACATAGTCTGAACTGAACAAGTGAACAGTTTATTTCAAATAAACAAAAGAACTTCATATTTACAGTATTTAATTAAATAAAGGTAAAATAAATACTTAAAAAACTACTATTACCCGCGGTATTAGAAAGAATTTTGAACTGGAGTAACTGTTATGGTCTAAAAGTAAACCCAGCTAAAACCCAGGTCATAGTTATAGGTAGTTCGAAACTTATATCTCGTATTGATTTTTCACTTCTACCTGGTATATTTTTTGACAGTGTACTGATTCCTTTTTCACAACAAGTGAAAAATCTTGGCGTGATTATGGACCGTACTCTCTCCTGGATTCCTCAGATCAGCGAGGTCAGCAGGAAAATGTTTGCTGCGGTAGGGTCCCTGAGACGACTCCGTAACTTTTTACCAATCGCCACTAAAATTACGCTTGCCCAATCTTTACTCCTTCCCATTTTAGACTATGCTGACGTGTGCTATCCTGATATTACTGAGGAACAGCTGAATAAACTTGAGCGCCTTCAAAATTTATGTATTCGGTTTATATTTGGCTTGCGCAAATATGACCACGTTTCCCATTTTCGCTCGCAACTCAAGTGGCTTCCTATTCGTCTTCGTCGCAACTCCCATATTCTTGTCTGCCTCTATAATATACTTTTCAACCCCGCTACACCTTGCTACCTAAAAGAGCGTTTTAAATATCTATCTTCTGTTCGTTGTTCTCAAAATTATCTTCTTTCTCCAATTCCTTCTTCATCAAAATTTTTAAATGACTCTTTTGCCTGCCAAGCGATTCGGTTGTGGAATACTTTGCCGCTCGACTTACGCAAAGCTCAATCCCTCCCCATCTTTAAACGTAACCTGAAGCAGGACTATTTATCACTTCCTTAGGTGATGTCTGAAATTAATTTTGAATGTACGTTATTACTTCATGTACGTATATTATATGTATATATGAGTATATATATGTAAATTATAAGTTATATGTGTATGTATATTTATTTATTTATTTATTATATATATTTATATGACAAACAATTCAGATGTATGTGTAAATTAAGTTTCTTAACCAGTTTCTTGCACTACCTTTTTAAAATGTATCCTCCGACTTTTTCTGCTACCCAAAGGTTGTCTGGAAGAGATCGCTCTTTAGCGATAAGACCGCCTGTTGTTACCCTATTTAACTTTGCTTTATTTCTTTGTATTAATCTTTTTCATGTGGTGCACAATAAAGGATATTATTATTATTATTATTACCATAGGAGAAATAATAAGATTATAAAAACACAGCGAGAAGTTGACCCTGTGGCATGGACCCCATAACACTGGCGGCGTTACCTCTCTGAACTGCAAGGTCGATACGTTGCGAGAGAAAAGCGCCAACTTTCGGGTCGGGTTCGGTAGCGTCGGCCTAAAATATAGAGTAAGGTCATGTTGAGATGACAAGCGCTCAACGCGCGTTTTGATAACGCACGTTTACAACTAGGTACATACATTTCGCTCTGGCCGTACACATGCCAACGCGCTTTTTTGCATGGAGTTATAAACGCGCGTTAACAAAACCACCCATGGTCCCACCGGAAGATCAGCGCTGGTTCTTGAGCTAGCATCATGCTGAGGTGGGACATTTTCGTTTCACAGCCACAATTATATTATAATTGCTTGTTGTTGTTTCTATTATTTTTTTTCACTTTATATAATTATGTTTTTTGGTCACGAATAAATGTATTTCTTTCTTTCTTTCTTTTCAAAACGCGCGTTGAGCGCTTGTCATCTGAACATGGCCTAATGGAGATGCTTTATTTGTAAATATTTATAATTTATATTTACGTTTGAAGAGGAGTATATTCTATTGCTATAATATTGTGTGTAGTCCTGTTTTTGATACAGTTATATAGACATTAATCTAAATAATTTTGTATCAAACAGATTAAATGTATACCTATATACATAGTACTTAGGTATACATTTAAACAAACACAAACAGATTAAATGTATACCTGTATACATAGTACTTAGGTATACATTTAATCATAGTATCATAGTCGAAGTACTCAATCAAAGTGTTAGTATTTTTTTCTTTCATGGTTTTGTTACTTTATAAAGTTTATCTATGCTACTGTTGCCTGTAAAATTGAGACTCAATTTTTTCACCAGAATATGTGAAGAAAGAAGGGACGGACACTTCACCTCTAGCTGGACCAACGTCGAGTGCTGATACAACACAGTCACATGAAACTCATGCTCATAGTGAATTGCTCACTGAACAAAGTAAAATCAAGGTTTTGATTGAAGAAATGGATGGTGATACGGAAAAAGGTTTAATTATTAAGTCGGAGTTAGACCAACAGACCCCTAAGTTAAACAATTTGATATGCAAGCTGTGTAACAACAAATTTGTCTCTAAACAGCAGCTACTGGAGCATGGGAAGAGCCAGCATGGTGTGAAGTACTCTTGCGATCATTGCGAGTATGCTACAAAATATTCTCAGCATTTACAGACTCACTTGAGAACTCATGCTGGAGAGAAACCTTATAAATGTGCTCATTGCAATGCCGCGTTTAAACGAAAGAGTATGTTGCGAGTTCACCTTCGCACACACTCTGACGAAAAACCTGATGAGAAGCGTTTCAAATGTAGTTATTGTAATGCCGCGTATAAACATAAGAGTATTTTACAAGTGCATCTTCGCTCACACACGGGTGAAAAGCCATTCATATGTAATGAATGCGGGTCCTCGTTTTCACAAAAAGGTGGTTTAGTAACACATATTTCAGTACACTCTGACCAGAGGCCTTTCAAATGTAGCCATTGTAATGCCGCGTTTAAACGAAACACAATTTTACGGAGTCATCTCCGAATGCACACTGGCGAACTCAAATGTAATCAATGTAATGCCGAGTTTAAACATAAGAGTATGTTACGAGCTCACCTTCGCACACACGCTGACCGAAAGCCCTACAAATGTAATCAATGCAAGTCCTCGTTTTCCCAAAAAGGTGGTTTACAAGAACACCTTACAATACACTCTGACGAGAGGCCTTTCAAGTGTAGTCATTGTGACTCCGCGTTCAAACGAATAAGTATTTTACGAGTTCACCTACGCACACACACCGGGGAAAAGCCTTTCAAATGTAATCTATGTGACTCTGCGTTTGCCCAAAGAGCTTGTTTACAAGATCACCTTAAGACGCACACTGGTGAAAAACCTTACAAATGTAGCCATTGTAGTTCTACGTTTGCCTATCGCACATCCTTGAATCAGCACATGAAAAGGCACACTGGTGAAAAGCCTTTTAAATGTGATCAGTGTAGTGCCGCATTTATCCAAGGTAGCAGTTTACGATCTCACTACAGAACACACACCGGTGAAAAGCCTTACAAATGTAATCAATGTACTTCCGCATTTACGAAGAAGAGTATTTTACAAGTTCACATTAGAACACACACAGGTGAGAAACCTTTTCCATGTAGCCATTGTAGTTCTGCTTTTAGTGACAAAAGGACTTTACAAGACCATATCAGAGCACACACCGGCGAGAAGCCTTTCAAATGTAACAAATGTGACTCTGCGTTTTCCCGAAGAACTTGTTTACGAGAACATGTAAGAGCCCATAATGGCGAGAAGCCTTATAAGTGCGCTGAGTGTAGTGCCTCGTTTACCCGGAGAGGTTCTTTACGATTTCACCGTATTAAAATTCACAGTGACGAGCAGCCTTTTAAATGTAGTCAGTGTAGTTCAGCGTTTAAAAGTAAAGGAGATTTACGAGTTCACCTTAAAACACACATTGAAGAGAAGCCTTTCAAATGTAGTTATTGTAATTACGCCTTTAAACTAAAGTGTATTTTACGCGTTCATCTCCGCACGCACACTGGCGAAAGGCCTTTCAAATGCAATCACTGTGACTCTGCGTTCACCCAAAGCGGTGGTTTAAAAGACCACCTAAGGATACACACAGGCGAAAAACCTTTTAAATGTGACCAGTGTAATGCCGCATTTACCCAAGGTAGCAGTTTAAAAAATCACTATAAAACACACAGTGGCGAGAAGCCTTTTAAATGTGATCAATGCGAGTCCTCGTTTGGCCGGAGCGGTAGTTTACAAGCTCACCGTAGAAGAACACACACAGGCGAGACGCCATTGTAAGTCTGTGTAGTCCGGGTTTTTTTCTTTTGTCAATAGCAGTCGTTTAATAGGGTTCCGTACTTTACTTTTTACTAAGTTACTAAAGCTCTGCCGTCCGTCTGTTTGTCTGTCTGTCTCTCTACCAATCTATCCAGGCTGTATCTCATGAACCGTGATATCTAAACATTTGAATTTTCACAGATTATATATTACTGTTTCCACTACAACAACAAATACGGAAAACAAAAACAGTTAAAAATTATTTCGTTGTACGGAGCTCTCGGTGCGCGAGCCTGACTCGCACTTTTTTTTCTCTCTCTGTCTCTCTCATTTTCGTCTAATTTTTTTTAATATATTTATATTTATTGATTGACCCGCGTCTGTAATTTACCAGGAGCATTTTTCAAAAAGTTTGTACAAAATTGAGACGTCAATCTGCCCTGCAAAGCCAAAAAGCGCTATCTCAATCTGAGTAACTTTTGAGAAAAACGACGTTTTCAGCTCGAAAAATTGAATTACTTTATTGCCTTCGAAATGGAATGGACTAGTTTTCAAGTATTTTTAAGTGATTCTGGCCTATGTCAATATAAGGCCTTTTGGTTTCAAAGTAACGATATGCCGCGAAGTCTCATAATAACTTAATAAAAAATTGAGATATGAAAAAACTTTATAGAGGTTTATTTCATAGTTTTGAGTCAGATAGCACTATTTGGCTTATACCATTAGATGCGGAATTGTCATAGCTATCGATTGGTAAAAAAAACAACAAAAATGCGTATCTCAAACATAGCGCCTTTCGGCTTAGCAGGGTAGAATTAATGTTCAATTATATATATTTCCTATTTTCTTACCAATTTTCTTTGTGATTTCCAATACATTGATTTTAGATTATATATGATTCAAAAAGTATAAGCATAATAGAAACTTAATTATTGAACATAGCCATAAAATTTCTATAATATTACTAAAATAATTGATAACAAATTAGGATTATTACATTTAACTTTAATTTTGAGTCTTAATATTGTACAAACTTTTTGAGAAGTGCTCATTTATGATGATTATTATTAATTTAGTGAATATTACGATAGAAGTTCATACACATTATCTCCATTTGATAGTTCCTAATTTTAATGACCTCTGTCGACACTAGCGCCTCTGGCGGCAAATTCAAGCGCGCTAGCCCTCATTAGCAGTTTTTTTATTTGGTGATTGTTTAATCTGCGGGTCCTTGGTCCTTTTTGTGGTTTGGCGCTGACACGCCTCGTCCATTAGGACAAAGCGACCTCATTAGCAGACCTGGGCGCGGGTGAGCCATTTTTACGTCATTAATGTCAAGTGTAGATATTAAGTGTAGATTGTACCTTAAAAGGAAATATTAAAGGGACATAAAACACTATAAATTATATTATAATTAAACAAAAATGACTGAGTAGCTACTATTTTATTTTATTTCATTATTCTAAATTTTCTTCGTTATCACTACATAGTACAATACAGTCGCTTCTGTCTGTCCCTCTCTCTCTCTGGAGTCGGTCCCTCATGTCTGAGGATCGTGGTCAGCTTCAGGGTTGCGTCTGGCGCGGATGATCTGCCTCCACCGGTTTCTGTCCAGCGCGTCTCTTACAACCGAGTAGAAATTAGAGGTCGATGAGTTTTTTACTTGATCGGTCCATCTTGTTGACGAACGACCGCGCGATCTTGTGCCTTCGGTGTTCCCAACCACGATCAGTTTTTCGAGATTTTCGTCGTCTCTCGTGTGGCCGAAATAGGAAAGAATGCGTTTTTGGCACGTGGTGGTCCCTGTCTGTCCCCATTAGATCTTTAAAACTACGCAAAAAAAAATGATGGGGTTTTTGTAGAGCTATTCAAGAGGAATGTATAGTAGTGTATAATACATGCATAATTTATCAGCATTGCACCCGTGCAAACGCTTTGTAATAAAGTTAAAGTTTTTCTATAGCTCTCACTTCATCTAAAGTTAAAAATGTACCTATCTACAATCGACATTTTAGATTCGTTTTTACTTTAAGGTATAATGAGGTACAATGAATATATTTTAGGTTGTTTCGTAAATTTTTAAGTATAATTATTTTCGCCATCACATTGCTTGTGACGATATCAATGCCCACAGGAGTTAGACTAGACCACGTTAACTCTTCCAAGCAAATGAACTGTCAAACCATACTAAGTGACTCGCTTTGTATGGTTCGACAGTTCATTTGCTTGGAAGAGTTAACGTGGTCTGACTGTAGCCCCAACATTAGGGTGGGTCACTGATGTATTGGAAAACAATTAATACTTTTATTTCTTTAGGCATAGCAAAAACAATGTTACTCATAATAATATAAACTAAATACCAAAATTGCATTGTAATTGATGTTGATCTTTTGCCTCCGGATCTATTTCTAAGTTAGTATAGAAATGCCCATATTAAATGAGCGTTATGAAGTCTGGTTTTATTATTTTAAATTTGGCCCAATATTTTAATGTATTTTTATTCTGAGTATAATAAGTAAAGCATCACAACCGAAATACAACAAAAAGTAATAATATACAAGGCCGCTTTTTTTAGTGCTCCATACATTAGGAACTTTTTTCTGGAGTAATCCGGAGGCAATAAAACGGAAATATAAAAATAAATAAAAAGATGTATCCATTAATGGCACTAAATGGCACCTTTTTTCAACAGTGCCCGTTCGAAATTAAAAAAGAAAAAAAATTACCCACTTATCACAGTCGGACCAAAAAGAGTAGAAATTAAAAAGTGGCAATACTATAGTGCCGTCCCTTTCGAATCAATCTTGGAAAACAGAGACACTACAGTATTGACACTTTTTGATTTCTTCTCTTTTCGGTCAGACTGTACCTATATTGCACGCGCAGGGCGTTATAAGCGATTTAGTTTAAGTAAAAGCTGTAATAAGTAAATATATTATTGAATACAGTCGTGTGGTTTTATTTATTATCTGGTTCAATCGTTAACCCAGCAAGGAATGTGTTCTGACACTTCATTGAGTGCAGTGATTTATTTAATGGTATTCAGGTAGTCTGTACTTTGATGTACGGAACTATGTGACTGTTTCGTTTTTGTGAAAAGTTACAAATACAAATACCCTTTCTTTATTGCACACATCCAACATCAAGGAATATACAACACAACATGAGATACATTAAAATAACAGGCAAGAGGTAAACAAGAGGCGGTCTTATCGCTAAACAGCGATCTTTTTTTCTTTTTTTTTATAGGATCACAAAACTGAGCATTACACAGGCAAGCTTAAATGGTAATATAATAAACAATATCAATAGTGTACGCCCTACTTGATGTGGACACAACATGCATAAAAATAAATACTTAACAAAATAAATTCGCGATCTGCTCCAGACAACCGTTAGGTAGCGGATTAGTTGAAAAATTCCTAGTCAAACCCCGCTAACTTTCAAGCAAATGAACTGTCAAACCATACAAAGTGAGTACGTTTAGGTCCGTTTCATGGACCTACTAAAGCTCCGTCCACACTTGTATCATTTCGCCGATCCGATCCCCGTCGCGTATCTTCACCACGTATCATGAACGGTAAGTGTGGACGTCGCGCCGTCGCGATCATGCAACGCTCGCGCGAAATCCATGTTGATACGCGTATCTTCAGTACCCCGCACACTCGCGATCACGAAAGCATTGCATGATCGCGACGGCGCGACGTCCACACTTTCGTTCATGATACGCGGTGAGGATCGGCCGTGATCCATCTCGAGTGGGTTTTTGCCCGATCATCAAAGGCGCTATTTGGGTCATCGATCCACGCTGCGGTCATTGGTTTTTAATCCTTAATCTTTACGATAATTAAAAAGTACCATACCACTGATGGACTGTCTACTTTGTTAGGCCTTTCCATGCGGCGTCTTCCGGCACGCGGTTTCCACTCGAGAACCTTTCTGCCGCATGCCATAAAACAAACACAGTCATACGAAGGCCATGTCTCCGTGAGCGCGTGCCTTAATCGAAGGCCTTCCCACGCGGCGTCTTCCAGCACGCGGTTTCCACTCGAGAACCTTTCTGCCGCATTATGTATTATAAAACGAGCACAGTCATGTGCCAAAGCTCCATGAGCAGATGACAAAAATGAAGGCCTTCCTCGCTGCGACTTCCGGTACACGGCCCCCACTCAAGAATATTTCTGTCCCAAGGTTCAGTGAGCGATCTTAGCGGGCGACATTTTTAAATGGGACGCAACTCCGCACAGAACAACGATCACAAACGAAATGAAATGTTCGGCGAAAACGAAATGCCAAAATGATCGGGGCGGTGATACGGTGCTACGATACGGATAGCGTCCAAACTACTGCACGCCGAAATGATCGGTGCGGCGATACGCAACGAGGATACGATACGGCAAGTGTGGACGCGTTTCTTCGCGCGACGGCGCAAATGACACGGAGTGCCCGCAGTGAGCGTCCAAACAGCACGATACGCGGTGGAGATACGCAACGGGGATCGGATCGGCGAAATGATACAAGTGTGGACGCACCTTTACATAATAGCTCCATGGTCCGTTTGTATGGTTGGAAGTGTGGACGGAGCCTTAGCGTGGTCTGGGGCGTTACTCCAAAAAACAAAATTCGAAAATTTCGTTGTGAAACGGTATACCCATCTCCGTCTCTCTAATATAGAGTGATAGAGATGGGAATAGCATTTGACAAAGATTTTCGAATTTTGTTTCTCTGAGTAACTCCCCTGACTCTATGACCGCCGCTCGCTGAAGTCGTAGCCGGGATTCAACTGTAAATGACAAGTGATAAAAAATAAAAGTATGTAAACAGATCACTACCAATCTGTATTTTATTAAAGGAAATTCGGTAAATCCGTAAAACTACATCAATAACGTGGCAGTATGTCCTATGACTTTAGCCTATTCAGAACGACAAGTCAAAAAAAACCTTGAGAGTTGTCAATGTCAGATCAGGTAAAAATCCTGGCGTATCCTGGCGTTTATATTATTGAAATCATCATTATAATGGTACAAAAAGTTGTATAAAGCAGTTCAGTTCAGTTTTTGACTTAATGGCCAATGTCTATTCGGTCAATTTTGCCAGCGTCATGGTTTATAGCATGGATACTCTTGTTTCTTTGTTCCATGGGTGTCATGTCATCAATATTACATCCCAAAGTGCTGCTGTATAACACTTAATAAGATAATTACACCGACCAGTCTCTCCTGATATCTACACGTCGAGATTGGCGAAAAATCTCATGCTTTAGCGTCAAGTAAAGTGAAAACCGCAAAAAGAATAAAGATAATCTTTTGAGACGTGGTGCCGTCAAGATGTCGGATAGCCTGGAGCCAGTGTGTGTAAAACAGGAGCCGGTATGTGACAGTGATACGAACTATGAAGTCAAAACAGAACCGATAGAAGTGAAGGTGGAATTCTCCCCGCTCAGAGGTCAGTATACAATAATAATACTTATAATTTTCCCGCCTTTATTTAAGACCTAAAAGGCCTTATTCGTTTTAAAAAAAAAAAATTCATATTATGACAAATATATTGATAACTTCAACTAACTTTTCCCTGATTTTTAGGTAGTAACATAGCTATTTTTCATGCTTTCATTGCATGCAGTCGAAAATAAGTGGAAAGAACGAGTTTTCTGTGTGAATTCTGTCAATATTGAGTAGTATTGAAAACAAAAATTATCAATGAAAAATTTAAACTGTAGGTTTGAAAGGTATACCAATAAATCGCAATAACCCTGCTCTAAGTAGTAACACTGATAATATGTTAAGAAACATGTTTGATCATAGAGAAAAATGTCTGAAACAATCAGCATTTTTAAAAGCCTTTATTTAACTTGCAATGTATGTATGTATGTTGGTTCGGGTGGAATCTTGCAACTAAATTTTGAAGCAGATATCGTCAACCGATTGAGCTGAAATTTTGCATACTTACTTAACTTTGATGACAATATAATAATATGGTACCATGGGGTTGATCTGATGATGGAGCGGGAAAGTGGCCATAGGAACTCTATAATAGAATAAGCAATCCTACCGTGTTTGGGCTCTTTGGAATCGTCTCAGTGACCATTTGATGGATATCCAAAGAAAAGTACAGTCGGCTATAAAAGCTTGTCACTAAAATGAATTTTTTGACAGAAACTTATTGAACACATAAGAAGCCATAACTATACATTACAATTCCACTATTTCCCATCTTTTAAATTTTGTTCTGCCTGTTTGCCCTTCGGCAAAGGCCTCCTCCAGGCTCCTCCACTCATTGAGATCTTTCGCAACTGCAATGATTCTGCTAGTTACAATTAAAAAATCACAAATTTATATTGTAAGTAACAATGAAGCACGACATAAATATAAAATGTGGCACAATATGGAAAGTTCTATTCAATAGTCCTTCATTTGTTTTTTGTATATGTTTCTTTACTTATTTTCGGGTTGCCTACATGCATTTATGCACTTAGTGTAATACACATTAATTATTGCAAGTTCACACAATATTTGCTGTTAAACACAAGTTTTATTTATTTATTTATTTTTATTTCCACATCTACAATAGTCATGACAGGATAAACTAGCTATCAGGTTTCTTGAGATACAGCCTGGTGACAGACGGACGGACGGGCAGCGAAGTCTCAGTAATAGGGTCCCGTTTTTACCATTTGGGTAAGGACCCTAAAAAAAAATCGCTTTATTTTTCATTCCCGTAAAAAGTGTCCTGGTTTTTGGAATTCTATCAACTCATACTAATCACTAATCAATGCATAAACAGGCCATAACCTCTTATAGGAAAGTAATATCTTTACTTTGTTCAGAGTACAGTATAATCTCACTAATACGGCACTGGACTATTAAAAACAAGAGGGTGCCGGATTATTCGGAATACTGGATTATAATACAAAGAGGTTTTGAGTTAGTCTGCAAGACGATGACGCAGAGACCGGAGCGCATAGGTTCAGAGGGGCAAGGGAGGCGTGGGCGGAGGGTGCCGGATCATGCCAGTCTATTGAGGTGCCGGATGAGTGAGATTATACTGTATATGGAATGTCACTCTTCTCAATTGTTAAATACTCCTGTGAATACATTGTGCAATTCTTTTTTACTGTTAATTAAACAAATATTAAGGGTCATTCTTACACAAATCTACCTAGTCCTAAACTAAGCAAAGCTTGTACTATGGGTACTAGACGACGATATATATACCTAATATGTAAATGCATGTATCGATAACATTCATGACCCAGGAACAAATATTCGAGTTCATTAGACAAATATTTGCCCTTGGTGGTATTCAAACCCAGGATCGCTGGCTCAGTAGGCAGGTGCACTATCGTCAAATTAATCTGTCCCTTCTCTTCAATAATTATACAAATTACATGTTGCTTATTTTTTAACACTCACAACCAACAACCTGCCTGGTGGGTAACTTTTGCCCAGCTCGCCTGTGGATTGTACTATAAAAGTAATAATAATAATAATAAGACATTTATTCATTGTGTATGTCAGTGTTGGTTATGGCTTAGTTGCACAGTTGTATAGTATACAAAACAATGAAAAGGTAGACGGCTCAGCTAGGGCTGCCATCTCTTAATTCGCAGAAACCCGGACATTTGGCGTAAATCGCATTTTTTCTCAGGACGTGTCCGAAATTAATATAATTATAAAAATATCGGCCAAGTGCGAGTGGGACTCGCGCACGAAGGGTTCCGTACCATTATCTGTGAGTTTCTTGTATGGGAGCCCCCCTTAAATATTTATTTTATTTTATTTTTAATATTTGTTGTTATAGCGGCAATAGAAATACATCATCTGTGAAAATTTCAACTGTCTAGCTATCAGGTTTCTTGAGATACAGCCTGGTGACAGACGGACGGACGGGCAGCGAAGTCTCAGTAATAGGGTCCCGTTTTTACCATTTGGGTAAGGACCCTAAAAAAAAATCGCTTTATTTTTCATTCCCGTAAAAAGTGTCCTGGTTTTTCCCGAACACTTATTGAAATTTTTGTTTTCCTTTAAACTATAACAGTGATTAATTTTCTAATGTTGTACATATATTATTATTCTTTTTTTATAGTGGCTTTCACCTTCTTGCTGAGCAAGTGGTATTTCGCTAATGACTCGTTTCGAATCGCACACGGCGACAAGATTGAGGATTAATAATATTAATATCAAGTTGTACGGTGAGCGGTGAGGTGTGCTTTTTGTAAAGCGATAGCGATTTACAAAAAACCACGCGGTCTATCGGGCCTTGACCCAAGAAGGGCTATGTACGCTTCAAGTTGAATTCTTCATTAACCATTCACCAATACGTTAGTTTACTGCACAATAAGCACATTGAACAACCAAAACGAATAAATAACGAACAACGAAACTTAAAGGCATGCGGCCATCTTGAGTCACGAACCGGAAGCGACATATTATTGTGAATAAAAGCTATAAGTAACCAAAAAATGACCCTCCTAACCATTTCAATTCTTGAAAAAAAAAAATTTTTAAACACGGCAATTTTTCAAAGGCTATCCTGCTATAAAAATAAAATAAAAATCAAAATAAAAAATAAAAATCATTTATTTTCAGACAGAGAAGTCCATAGTTTGTTAGTATTTACATCTATATTCTATGTCAGTAACAAGACAGTAACACAAACACAAATGCACGTAACAGTAACAGACCTTCATGTAATTTTAGCCAACATATCAAACTGCACATTTTCTAACGTGCAGTTCGATATATCGGCCAAGAATGACCGAGTCAAACCGGTCAGCTATCATCTTCAGGATACTGTTGGCGCTCCCCCGTATACGATGTACTACAGACGCAGTTTTTTTGCGTATTGTGGCATAAAAATCGTCCATGCTAGCATCTGCAAACATGCCAGACGCACTACAGTATCGAGGGAGCCTCAACAGAGCCCTGAAGACATTATTATATTGGACTCGCAGGGCGTCGTAGGATCTACGCTTAAAACTAGCCCACAGGCCGCACGTATAAAAACTCTGGCAGTATGCTCTAAACAAAGTGATCTTAACTTCAGCACTGCAGCGAGCAAACCTGTGCGCTATCATACCGCCTCGAACCGCCAACGCCCTGCGTTCCCTTTCAATGTCCATGTCATCTTTTAAATTCTCAGTTACAATGTGACCAAGGTATTTGAAGTGGCTAACACGTTTTAAGGGACTACCATTTAATCGGATAGGAGGCAAATTATCCAGTCCCTTATTGTTTCCTTTAAATACCATAAACTCGCTCTTTATCTCATTATACTTTAAACCGTGTTGTACAGCATAGGTCTCACATGCCTCCAACATTCTTCTCATACCAGCAATTGATGGGCTCATATAGCCTTTGTAATCTAGCCTTAATTCTTTAATAGCTCTAGTTTTTGAGATACAACTAGGAGCTGGCCATATTGTTGTACAATTAAATATAAGTTTCATATATTAACCTAACTGTTTTTATACAATGTCCACGTCAAGAATTTTTTGCAATTACAATCCAAACTATTTCTGTAATATCAGTGTACGCTGGGCCGTTTTGAGTTTTCTGTAAAACGATAGGTAAATGTTTCGTTTCACAAAAAACTGTTTCGAATAACCGTTTTTTTTTTTAAGTAACCATGCTTTTGCTATAGTCCGGTTGCTGATATCACTTGTCTCGTTCGTTTGCAACTATGGCGCGATGGCGCTCTTGAGTTTCGTTTAAATTTTTGAGTTTAGCAGAAATGTTAAAGTTTTACGATTATTCGTTATAAGAGTTCTCAAAACGGCTGTTACAAGAATAAACGCCTAGCCAGTAGCATGAACATACTTTCTAACAAAAACCGGCCAATTGCCAGTCTGACTCGCACACCGAGGGTTCCGTACAATCCCATCAATCTTATTAAAACTTTCGTGAGACATATTTAATTATTGTATTAAGCGAACATGACAAACAAACATGTCGGGCCGTTCCTGAGAATTTCACGTGAGTGTAAACCGCTTAAGGGGCTCCCCGCTCTCAATGACCTTCGATCTGTTGCGATAGATTTTCCCATATTATAAATAGCTAATCATAATAACATAGTTTTTCCACAACAAAATACCGTATCAAGTACCTTTCACATGTCACTGACTTTGAGATACGGGCCGTCAAAGTTTACGATTTTTTCGGGGAAAAAGTTGTGGAAACGGTTTTTTGCGTTTTTCTCGAAAAGTATTGAGAAAAATAGAAGCTTCACAACAAATTTTGTGGAATATGGTTTAGAACAATAAAATGTAAGATATTTTCTACATATACACCGGGGATGAAAGTAGAAACGAGATTAGTGTATTTTTGGTCCTTCACCGAATATTTTTTTATAAAATACACAGTCGTTAAATCAAAATTCGGGTCACTACAAAGTGTTAAGCATAGACCATACTACAATATATATTAAATAGGACATTATAACTCTATAATCCACAAACTAGATACGATGTAAAAATCATCAAATTGGCTGATTTCTGTAGGGATAATTACTTATTTCATCGTAACTGGCCGGGTCGGATACAAATGATGTGTTAAGTTAACGCAAACAATCACGTTTGTTGTATGGGTTAAATATTTATTTTATAATGTTTCTTAGTATTTGTTGTTATAGCGGCAACAGAAATACATCATCCGTGAAAACTTCAACTATATAGCCATCACGTTTCACGAGATACATGCACAGATGGACCGACATCGGAGTCTTAGTAATAGGGTCCCGTTTTTTACCTTTTAGGTAAGGAACCCTAAAAAATTTGGTGATCTGAGTGATGAACACACCCAGGGGTTTATTGGGCACGAATAATTTGATGCCTACTGTCGTCCTACCTAGCCACAGAATACTTAATAGTACTACATACAGAATGGACACGCGCACCCCCGCACCGATTCGAGTTACCTCACCCTGCAAGGGCACGGAGTTGGAATCGAGTTGGCTGCGTAGAGAATTTTAAAAGCGTTGTGTACCTACTGGGTTACAGGTGGGCATTGACTCGTAGAATATGGTGTTGGTGATGGATGGTGTGGGTTGATGATGACGGTGGTGACTGGTGTTGATGATGTATTGTAATGACGATGTCGATGGTGATGGTGATGATAACGATGACCATCAGATCACCATCATCACCACAATCATCATCAACATCATCATAATCGCCACCACTACCACCGTCACCATCCCCACCACCATCATCATCGCGACATTCATCACTTTCAGCACCATCACCACCACTACCGTTGTCGTGTGGTTGTCATATTTATGTGGAACTAAAGTACCAACTAGTTGTTGCAATGCGTCTGAGGCAGCCCTGTGCGTCTTACGCGCACACATTGACACTGACATTCAAGTTCAGTTTTTAGCTGGCAGTGTCCGCCCTGTGGCCTAGTGTCCCCGGGGTATGGTGAAGAACAAGGGCAAAGGTTAAGATATTTGGACTATGTAGGAGCTCCAGTTTGGTGGTTTTTCTAATGTTTTTAGGGTTCCGTACCCAAAGGGTAAAAACGGGTCGCTATTATTAAGACTCCGCTGTCTTTCACAGTGATAGTTAGACAGTTGAAATTTTCACAGGTGATGTATTTTGTTGCCGCTATAACAACAAGACTAAAAAACAGAATAAAATTAATATTTAAGGGGGCTCCCATACAACAAACGTGATTTTTTTGCCGTTTTTTGCTCATGTGAAAATTTCAACTGTCTAACTATCACTGCCCTGGGTTCGAATCCCGGCCAGGGAAACTATTTCTGTGACGAACTCGAATATTTGCTCCTGGGTCATGGATGTTATCTATGTATTTATATATCATGTATATCGTCGTCTAGTAGCCATAGTACAAGCTTTGCTTAGTTTGAAACTAGGTCGACTTGTGTAAGATTGACTTTTAATAATAATAAGAGAAATTGATATCTTACCTTGTTATTTTTATTATCTATTTGCTACTGTTGCCTGAAATAAATGAGTTTCTTTTTCAGCAGAAGACGTCAAGAAAGAAAAGATGGACCTAGAAGAATTAATATGGAAAGATAACACAGGAGAATCGCGAGAAACTTATGCTGAGCATAGCGAAATTAATGTGGTAATTGAAGACATAAACTGTGATAACACCCCTAATGGAGACATTAACTCCGAGAAACATAATATCCCTAAATCAGACGATAGTCTGATATGCAAGCTTTGTAACAACAACTTTAACACGAAACGGTTGCTACTGCAACACGCGAAGGACGAGCACAACGTGAAATATTATAGTTGCGATCATTGTGAGTATGTCACAAAATATGCACAACATTTACCGACTCATTTAAGGACTCATACTGGAGAGAAACCTTACAAATGTGATCAGTGCAATGCCGCGTTTCGCCGAAGCGATGGGTTACGCGTTCACCTTCGCACACACACTGGTGAAAAGCCGTATAAATGTAATCAATGCGATTCTGCATTTGCCCAAAAAGGTGGCTTACTGTCGCACCTTACAACACACACCGATGAGAAGCCTTTCAAATGTGATCATTGTGAGTTAGCGTTTTCCCGAAGCGGTACTTTACGAGATCATCTAAGAATCCATACTGCGGAGAAGCCTTACAAATGTAACCAGTGTGGTTCCGTGTTTTCCCATCGCAATAGTTTGCGATATCACTTAAAAACGCACACCGGCGAAAAGCCTTTTAAATGTACCCAGTGTAGTTCTGCTTTTCATGAAAGAAATGATTTACGTGTTCATCTTAGAACACACACAAGCGAAAAGCCTTTCAAATGTAATCATTGCGACTCCGCATTTAGGGTAAGGAATGTTTTAGAAGTTCACCTTAGAATGCACACCGGCGAAAAACCTTTCAAATGTAATCTATGTGAGTCTGCGTTTGCCCGAAACGGCAGTTTACGAGATCATCTGAGAACGCATACCGGTGAGAAGCTTTTCAAATGTGACCAATGTAGCGCCTCGTTTGCCCGAATGGGTAGTTTACGAGGTCATCGTAGAAGAAACCACAGCGAAAAGCCTTTTAAGTGTAGTCAGTGTAGTGCGGCGTTTAGAGAAAAAATTGATTTACGAGTTCACTTTAGAACACACACTGGAGAAAAACCCTTTAAGTGTGGTCAATGTGACGCTGCGTTTACCCAAAGCGGTGGGTTACAAGATCATCTTAGAACACACACTGGTGAGAAACCATTCAAATGTGACCAGTGTAGTTCCACATTTACCCAAGGTAGCAGTTTACGAGCTCACTATAGGACGCACACTGGCGAGAAACCTTTTAAATGTAACCAATGTGAGTCCGCGTTTGCCCGAAGGGCTGGTTTACGATATCATCTTGAAACCCATAGTGATGAAAAGCTTTACAAATGTGACCAGTGTAGCGCCTCGTTTGCTCATAACCGTAGTTTACAAGCTCACCGTAGAACACACGCTTGCTAGAAGCGTTTGTAGTAGTAGTAGTAGTAGTCCAAGGAGAGCCAGTCGTTTTGTTGTTTATCATTGTCGAATTTTATCGAAATAATAAAGTACACGAAATATGTTGTTACTTATTCCATGTGTGTTGCCTTGCTAGTACGCTTATTGGTTAAATTTAACCTTTTGTATGTCACAGTCGGCTGTGGCCGACAACGGAGAAATGCTCCAATAACGCCACAGGCGTACAAATTTCAATCATCAAAATCTTTGTAAGAGGCATGACGAATTTATTTTCAGATTGTTTTTCGATTCATTTTTTTATTGGAATCTAATGTCTACATGGGACTAGATACACTTGGACTGTTCTAAAAGTCAGAAATGACTGTCAAAGTTCAACATTCCAACGGAGCGCTAAAAACGCACCATTCAAATGGCAACCTAATCGTGACGTCATTATATGTTATGGGTACCAATATTTGTATAGAGACAATGGTATAGTAATTTCAGTATTTTCACCGTGAAAAAGTGCGTTTAAGTTCATGGTTGTCATACAATTACTGTTTTGTTAACCTATTGACCGCCAAGCGGTCTAGCAATATACCGTGCCACTGACGCCAGAGTAAAAAAAAAAGATGTGCCCCAAAATCAACAGGGATTGAAAAATACTTGTAGCGGTTAGAATTACAAAGTTTTTGATCATTGAAATTTGGACGGCTGTGGCCGACGTGGCGTCAGGGGCACGATTTTTTGTTGACGGCCATAGCCAACTGTGGCGGTCAAAAGGTTAAATTTTGCGGATACTGAATACTATTTTAAAATTTATTTTATTTTAAAAAAATATATAAAATTTGGCTATCTTTGAGGTCACATATTTCTAAAATTATTTTTATTTTTATATTTTTTCTGTTTCATGAAATTTTGAGCTTATTTTATTCATGTAACTGCAATGCCCTTGTACGAGCATTTCTCGAAAATTTTGCCCACAATTAAGACAGAAATTAAGGTCCAATATAATTTTCCTATTTTGTTACCAATTATTTTAGTAATTTTATATCAATGTTATGGTTGTGTTCGATAATTAAGGTTCTGTTATGCTTATACTTTTTTAATTATACATAATCTGATATCAATGTATTGGAAATCACAAAGAAAATTGGTAACAAAATGGAAAATGGCTGGGCAAGCTGAAAATCAGCGCTGGAACTGCGCCGCACCGCAGCGGCTAGGTTTCCAGCACATTGCTGAGCTTGTCCTTTTTCCACTGTTCAATTATTTGATCTTTTTACTTGGTGTTTCCTTTTCTATTTTTTTTATGTACATAAAACTGTGTTCTGGTCTTTTGGCAATAAATTTATTTTCTTTCTTTCTTTACAATTATATTGGACCTTAATTGCTGTCTTAATTGTGGGCAAAATGTTTGAGAAATGTTAAACCATGAGTTAACGTGACCGTACTCGCTAGCGACAGCGTAAATGATATGTTATGAGGAATAGTTCAGCGCCCCTAGCGTTACTTTGTAGAACTATTCTCCATACAAATCCTTTAGGCATTCGATAGCGAGTACTGTCACTGTAACCTCATGGTAGGGTACGTAGTAGCTTGTATATAATCTGTGGTACAGCATACTGTAGAATTTAACATCTTAATCGCCGTCAACAGTTTTTCAAACCCTGTTGATTACGGAGCACATTTATTTTGGTACCGTCAGGGGACGGTGAATGAACCACATGGCGTAAAAAAGGTTAACGTACTTACATATACAAACAAATACCTACTTAAATCAAAGCTCGTATCTCGGTATCAGTCTACATACTATAGTCTGTACTTTTAGGTATTTAAAAGAATGTAAACAAACCATTAACCCTTTGAGCGCCAAGGGGCAAAGCAATAATAAAAAAAAGTGCTCCAAAATCAACAGAGATTGAAAAACACAGTGGTTTGAATTAGCATGTTTTTGACCATTGAAATTTTTGACGTCAATAGGCGTCGTTGGCGTCAGTGGCACGAATTCCCGATGACGTGATTTGCCATCTTTGGCGGTCAAAGGGTTAAAAGGGTTGTTTATAAGATAACGTTTGGTTATGGTATTTTTTTTTATGTTATAAAATAATTGACCTAACTACTGCAGTCAGTTCCATTTAATAACATGTGTTATCGCTTAATTTTACCGAATACCTATATACAAATTCACGGATACAAACATATTTTTATCACATTAAATAAATATATTTTTTTCTCAGTTAATCGTTAATAAAAAGTAGGTACCTAAATTTGCAGAGGTTTAAAACGAAAGGCCGCATAAAGGTACCATTCCGAGTTGGGCTGCAGACCGCAAACTGCAAGCGACACCACTTGTTTCTATGAATCTCTATGAAATGTATTCCGAGCGTGGCAGCACTGCGGCCTGCAGTCCTTTACGATACATCTAATACAAATCACCGCAATAATTTAGCCAAAGATGAATTGTGCAGCCGCGGCATGCCGCCGCGCTTGGAACGCGACCGCAGGCAGCACTGCGTTCGACCGCAGCCGCCAGCCGCAGTGTCGCCTGCGTTGCGGTCTGCAGCCCATCGCGGAATAGTACCTTTATACCTACTGGAAATAACACGACTAAAATAGAAAGTCACAGGTTTAAAGTAGCAACACTTACCTTACGTGATTTTTAACTTTGTCGGTTTGACATTCGCCATTGCTTGCTGTCAATTTGACAGCTCCCGTTTGTTTACATTTTTTTTAATGCCTAAAAGTACAGACTATAGATACGAGGTTTTGAATAGTGATTTTAGTGAGTTTTTATTGTCAACAGGCGATATGCATGTATATAATATTATGTAGAAGTCATACCTAGGTTATACTCTTAGGAATTAAATGATTTACTTTGTGGATTCATGTTGTTTCATTTTCATTGCTCAATTTACATAACTGGTCTATTTACTAGATTTTTGGATATTGTAGCTATTTTCTACTCAGAATCGCGAGCTCTTTCGATCTAATTTGAAGAAAAAATGTGTTCCAAAATGATTATATATTTTTTTCCCATTCCGTTACCGCTATAGTAGGTTGTATGGAAATGGTAACGGAATGGAACGTAAAAATATTGGGACACTTTTTTTCTCCAAATTAGAATCAAAATCAGAATATTATTTATTGCCTTAAAAAAATTATCCCAAGAATTACATTGCTAGTAACTAAAAAAAAACAATACAAAACAGAATAAAGTGAGGCAATGGTCTCAGTCTCAGCATGTGCTAGGCCAGTAAAGCCCAGCGCTGGTTTTCAGACTAAGCCCGGAGATTAAGTCGGTTGCTGACATGTTGACAGTTCAAAAAAAATGAAATTAATGTATAACATGACTAAAAATAATAATAATAACAACGTGATACAAACAATTAGCATTAAAAAAAAGAACTACTAAAATAATGTAAATTAAAATACAATAACACCAGCATAGCTATTCATGTAGGTTTTTGAGTGTGTGAATGTATGTATTAATGGATGTGTTTGTCTTTGAGTTGTATATGTCGTCGCTAGAAAGCAATAATGCTGTAACTGACAAAAATAAAAGTTTTCACTAGAGCCAAAAAACTAAACGAAAAAAATCATAACTTCCGAACGGCTACTGCGATTTGAAAACCCTTTGGCTCAATATTTAAAAAAAATATACTTTTCTAACCATTAACACTACTTTGAGACAAAAGTTATTTTAATGATACTTTTGCGGGTTACAGCATTTGGATTTTTTATTTTTTCACCCTCAAGAATGCTGTAACTCACATTATAATATGTATGGATGGAGGTATTATTAAGGATCAGATTCCACAGACGTTTTTAAATGCTGTAAATAAATTATGACCTCTTAAAACATTTTACGTCAAAAATAAACTTATCAAGATTCATAGATGTCATTTATGTTGTAAGCAGGTTTAGGAAGAATACTAAGTTAAAATAAAGTGATGTAAGAAAAGGTTATGCAGCTTCATAGGCTTTTGTAAAATGTTAGCACTAAAAAAAACAACATATGAAAAAAAATATATTTAGGTTTTAAACCAAGGTGATTCTTAACGGAAATTATGTATACTCTTGAAATAAAACAAAAAAAATAACAAAAAATGTACTTCATTTTATAAAATAATTTTCTTCTAACAATCGTAGAATTAAAGGAAAAGTCGAAAAACGGCTATAACTGATCGCAGCCATTGCTCTACCAACTCAGCTACAGAAACCTATCTTATCAATTGTGAGTATAATATAACATTTGATAGGTTTACATGGTGTAATAAATAACACTCCCATCGCGAACTACACGGCGATCCACACTCATCGGCGCGCACGCAATCACTAAAGACTGCGGCAAGACGCGTGCCCTTGAGTAGGTGGCGGGGAAAGCTTGGCGTATCAATATTGAGCTCTATTGCCAACTTTCTTTTTGAAATGCGTTAAGTGCTATAAAATACTAATAACATGTTGTTTGAATTGTCGTAATTCACTAGAAATTACAGTAAAGAAACTTCAAAAAATGGCATAACTAATAACTATCCTATCTTGCAAAAAATGGAAAGCAGAAACGCTGTAACTCCTATTCTGATAAAAACGATGGATTTATTGTTAATTACAGCATTTCTTTTGACTGTCACAGTTCAAATAGTTAAAATCACTTATGCTGTAAATATTTTATTTTTTGCCGTAGTAGCACGAGACCTAGACCAATCGACGCAGAAAAAAAAATTCTGTAAGAATTTGTAAAATAACTATTTAGGTGTTCGTGCCTTCGCTTGAACCACAGTTGAGATAACACCCTTGTAACTCAGCTTTATATCACTAGATTCCGTTGTTGCGTAACGCCATCTATCGACTTTCCGAGAAACTACATTATGCCCGGCACGAGCGCCTGGCTGCTCGCTCCTCAGTACGCTTTTGTAACTCAGCCAAGTAACACGTGCGCAAGTCTTTACGACGAAGAGATATTACAATAATATAATATATTGTGTTGGTAAGTATCTTGTTTTACTTACATCTAGCGACATTTATTCCGCTCGGTGCCAAGGCCCAGCGACGAGACGCAGTGACCTCTGATAGGCACCGTCACATTGTACCTGTCGGTACAAGTCGCACGTCGTCCCATGAGACGACGACCGTTGTCTTGCTAGACGACGTGTGCATGACCGCTAGTCGTCCCATGAGACGACTGTCGTCGCCTCGCTAGGCGATATCTGCATAAGACGAGGACCGTCCTCGCGCCGGACGACACCTGCATTGTTGTCAGTCGAATAATGCGTAGTCTCGCAATGCAACGAATGGCATGCCATCTTGCAATACGATGAATCCTCGTCATTCCATGTCAGGATGAAATCAGAAAACACGTGTCGTCTAGTAAGACGACGCCTTGTCCGTGTAGTATCATGAGACGACGTATTATTCGTTTACAATGAAATCATTGGTTACAGATTATGGCGAGTAAGTCAATAACAATGGGCGAGTTAGCCCAACAAATTCCGGAGGATGACGAAGAGAAGCGTATCTTCTTGTCGATCTTGGAGATAATAAATAACTACTACCCTACCGGTTGGGAGGATTGGAAGGTGCTGGATCTGACCCACAAGGATATGTTTGGTGACGAACTGTCAGCAGTCACCGACAGCAAACTGCGGTTTGGCATTCCGACTATCGACCTCGTACGGGCATTCAACCCCGACGCCAAGGACCTCTCCGAGAGATTCTACCGATACATTCGCAAGATATTGGTATCGTGGCCCCTCGGCAGAGCTTTGATATATTCACCACACAGCGTCGTAGAAACGCTTCACGCCCCGTCGTATAAGGCCTTTATGGGACATATTCGAGAACTTAGTTGGCAACAAGCTGACGAATCGGGAAACAACTGCCAGGATGCTAGCAGAAGAAGACAGTACGAACCAACGAACTTGCAGCACACCTCGTTCAATGAGGTCTGGTCACAAAAAGACTCCTAGAGATCTACACCACCAAGACGAGACTAGGGAATACACTCCACCTCAGACCTCAAGAGGGCCTAAGCGCCGGAGTGAGGACAGGGGCAGTCCACCCCCCCGAAAAGAAATACCATTAATCAGGGAAGTAACGAGCATCTCATGGCTGCTGTAATCCAGCAACAGATGGAGCTATTTAACAAGTTGATCGAAATGCAAACCGAACAAAATATAAAAATTGACAATCTTAAACAAACGACTACCAAAGCTCCATCCTTAGACGACTCATTCGAGTCAGTTCCTGACAGTACTAACGCCGATGCAGAAACATCGCCTCAACGCTCACCAGAACTCGATGACTACAGCAGCGAGGACTGTGGTTCTCAAGGTGAATCAGAAGTCGAAGAAGTCACCGAGGAGAGCCTCAAGGAAGTTATTAAGAAGGCGGAACAACGACTAAAAGAAATCCAACTCACCAAAGCCTCTGGAAGTTCACCTAAGAAAAGGCACATCGCTGAGGCCTACAACTTCAAGCCCAATACGATTGAATCGGAGACCAACATCACAAAGGCGGATCCAGTTCTGGCGCAACAAGGAAAAGACTGTCAGAGGTTAGGAACGGATGGCTGGACCAAAATAAAATATAAGGAAGTACAAAAACAGTTTCAGGCCACGCCCGTATTTTCATCTCTGAAAGTCAATAACCAATTTGCAGGAATCACGCCAAACTGGACATCCGTATCCATATTGGAAAAAATGGATTTGACTCTGGGCGCTATAACAAACGGCTTATTGCAACAAAGAAAATTTTTCGATGAGCAGTGTGAAAAAATGCCACTAAAATTACAACAGAAAGTGTTCACAGAAATTCCTTGCGAGCAATTCAAAATTTCGAAAGAACTGATGACTTACTTCAGTATGTCTGCGGACGACGAGCAGAGATTATCAAACAGAGAAGAAATATCTACAGAATAAAAAATAAAGCGCTCCACGAAGTCCTTCATAGTATCCCGCCATCAAACTTACACTTGTTTCAAGAACCAGAGTTGTCACAGACAGTAAAAGATCAAGGCGGAATTCATAAGTTTTTTCCATTTAAAAAACACTCCAAACCTCACCGGGCATTCAGGACCGACGGCAGAGCCCCTCAAAAAACCGAATTCAATGATAAGAGAGAACAAGCCCGACGACGCAATTTCAAACAGGGAAACAGACACTTTGCTCCGAATACCGCTGGCAATGCCAGGAGGAATCCACCGCTTAGCAGGAATACGGGGTCAGGGGGTCAAACCAAGTGGAAAGGACCTAAAAAGCAATGACTTCAAAGCAGGCCAACTGTTGTTCCATCTAGAGCAGTGGGAGAAGCTGGGGACTCCACGTGCAATTTTAAAAATATTGTCGGGTTACAGAATTCCATTTCGAAGAAAGCCTCCTTTGGTAAGGTTGTCGACCCATCAAAACTCATTCAGGATACGGTCTTCCGAGGACATGAGAAAAGAAATTCAGGCGATGCTAGACAACGGTGCCATTCGAGAGAATCATCACGAAACGGGATTCCTCTCAACGATGTTTTTGAGGAAAAAGACCGATGGAACAAACAGGCCAATATTCAACCTAAAAAGGTTAAATCAGTTTGTACATGCCCCCAGATTCAAACTTTTGAACCATCATCGGATACCAAACGTCCTAAACCCAAAGGACTATATGGTAAAAATAGACATCTCGCAAGCCTACTATCATGTGCCGATAGTACCAGCGCATTGCAGATTCCTGTCTTTGGCATACGAAGACAAAACCTACGAAATGACATGCCTTCTATTCGGCCTGTCAAGTGCACCACATGCCTTCTCAAAAATAACAAACTGGTTAGCACATTGGTTCAGACAAAAAGCGAACATAAAGATGATCGTATACTTGGACGACTTCCTTGTAAGCCACTCAGATCCAGATACATTGAGAGAACAATCCATGTTTGTAGTGCAGAAGCTAGAAGATCTAGGCTGGAATGTCAACAAAGCAAAATCTCAGCTAGAGCCAACCCAGGGTCTCGAGTACTTAGGCATAACTTGGGACACGAACAAAAGCGAAAAGTTACTTTCGGAGTCAAAAGTAAAACAGATTGCAGCATTAATCGGAAAATTCCTTACAGAAAAACAATGGAGTTGGTTGGATGCAAAAATCCTATTGGGAAAACTAAACTTCGCGACATTCACCGTTCCACTAGGAAGACTACATTGTCGCTGGCTGCAAATAGACTCGAACAGACTCCCAAAGTCAAAGCGTCACTCGTGTTATCCCATGTCAAACACAAGCCTTGCCGAACTCGAATGGTGGAGGAAAAACGTATACAAAAGTACAACCCTACATCCAGTCAATCCAACTATATTCATTACCACCGATGCAGCAGACTCAGGATGGGATGCAATAGCGAACAATCAAAAAATGTGGGGCAATTGGTCCCAATTGCAACAACGTTGGCATTGCAATCAAAAAGAGCTATGGGCACTCTACGAGACCGTCAAACGTCTAAGACCATTATTAAGAGACAGAATGGTTGTTTGGCAGACAGACAATCGAACTGCGGCCGCTTATATAACCAAGCAGGGCGGCACGAAATCAAGGAGGCTCTTAGAAACCACTCTGAAGATTCTTCACCTATGCGATCAACACAATTGTTCCCTTATGGCTCGGTATATTCCAGGGCCGTACAACGAATTGGCGGACAGCCTATCGAGGACAAAGAACCTGCCGGAATGGCATCTGAAACCTTCAATAGTGAAAGAAATATTTCAGTTCCTAGGCACTCCGGAGATAGACCTGTTTGTGTCGATGCGGTCTGCAGTGGTTCCAAACTATGTATCAGAGGACGCCGAGGATGTGAAGAGCCAATACACCGACGCATTCAGCTGAAGTTGGCACTACAATCTAGGCTGGATATTTCCCCCTCCGGCTCTGATCCCGAGGGTGCTTCATCATCTACAACGATCAACAGGCGTTTATCTCCTACTAGCACCAGATTGGAACAAAGCATTTTGGACGCAGGCGATAAAGAAATGCGCCATCAAACGGCCATGGAAGATTCCGAACCTGAATCAACATCTAGTAGACCTGGAAACTGGCCTTCCACCACCGGGAATACACAACCTAAATTTGCAGGTTTGGACTGTACGGGCTGGGCTACCGAGCTCTCTAACTGGGATGCCTCTGAAATAGAGTTGCTACAAGCTTCCTGGAGAAAATCCACCTTAAAGACGTACCGCCCAGCATGGCTCAGATGGTGCAGGTGGGCATCTGCAAACAATATTAAAGTGAATGATCCTGGACCGGCTGATTTAGCAAGATTTCTTTGCTATCTGTTCGACGTAGTAAAACTGGCTCCAAGCACTATTTTGGTCCACAAATCGGTAGTAGCCACGTTTGCCAACCCTGATAGAAGTTTCAAAATAGCTTCACATCCAATAGTCTCTCACGTAATTAAAGGAATACTTTCAAAGAAACCAAAATGCAGAGCTCCTTTTTTATGGAAATTGGATGATTTGCTAAAATTCATGGAGTCTTACAACTTTGATAGTAACAGTTTATTCGCACTCTCTCGTCACACCGGAATTTTATTACTACTTGCATCAGGCAGAAGGGTCCACGATCTGACATTGTTAAGCATACTCCCCGGAAACTTTGAGCAGAAAGATGATGAGATAATTTTTTGGCCAAAATACGGATCAAAAACAGATAGTTCGTCATACCGACAATCAGGATGGTCCATCAAACGTATGCCAGAAATGAGATTCGATATAATCTATTGGGTTAAGCAAGTAATCTCCCTGTCGCAAGAACGTCGTGCAACAAGGCAATTAGGAAACCTTTTTATTACTACTCGAGGAACGGTTAAGGACGCTTCAGTCATAGCGGGCTGGATAAAAACCCTGTTCAAAGAAGCGCATATATCGGCGTCAGCAGGGAGCATCAGAGCGGGAGTAGCGACAGATAATTGGACGCATAGAAATATGGATTTAGACGAGATTCTCAATAGAGGAAATTGGAGGTCGAAGAACACGATCTTTAATCACTATTTTAGAGAAGTTAAGCCGATTACCGTGAGAAATAATAGCACTAGCCTTAGCAGCTATTTTGAACCTGTTAATTAAGTTAGTTATAATTGAAACACTTATCAAAGACTGATTACTTAATAAGTCGAATTATGATTATTTTTTCTAAAATCATTCATTATTTTCTTGGTATTCTATACTTAATATTAATTTAAATATTTCTTGTGAAGAATATTTTGACTGTGATTGATTAACAAAGTAACCATTTGTTATATATTATTGCTAAAGACTGATTACCTACTTAACAAGTTGAATTATTTGCGATAAAAAGGATTAGTTTTGATAGGAAGGCTCTCCTTTGGTTTGTTTTATAGCCCATTATATAACATTACAACTTACACAGTTTTTCATTCTAATATTAAGTTATTACATGGTATACCTCTATGAAATTGACAATAGTCTTATCACAGTACGCCCGGCACGGCGCCGGCAGAGTTTAAACACGTCTCAACTGTGGTTCAAGCGAAGGCACGAACACCTAAATAGAACCGTTTTTCCCCCGAAGGGTAAAAAACGGATATTTAGGTTTCTGCCGTAGCTTGAACCACGCCTAAGGGCCTTGCCGGCACCAGGTACTGAGGAGCGAGCAGCCAGGCGCTCGTGCCGGGCATAATGTAGTTTCTCGGAAAGTCGATAGATGGCGTTACGCAACAACGGAATCTAGTGATATAAAGCTGAGTTACAAGGGTGTTATCTCAACTGTGGTTCAAGCTACGGCAGAAACCTAAATATCCGTTTTTTACCCTTCGGGGGGAAAACGGTTCTATTTTCGATGATAGTCCGGGTTACAGCATTATTGCTTTCCAGCGACGATGTGTAAAATATTTGTGTGTGCAAAAAAAAGGAAAGAAAATGAAAAAGAGGGAGATTATTAAAACTTGCCTTGCCATCCTTTTTGTCCTTATACAACGACATGGGTTCTCGTAGGGGTGGTGGCAGATCGTTCCAGATTTTCGATTAGATAGAAAAAGCTAGTGATTTTGAGTTGAAAATACCTACAATAGACAAAATCAAAAAGTGGGGTGTAGGTACAGCAAAATAATAAAAACCCGGTCAAGTGCGAGATGAACTCGCGCACCGAGGGTGTTGTACAAACACTTCCCATCGTAACTGGCCGGATTAAGTTGAGTTTGCACCTGGTATATGTGGCACCGCATACAAACGAGGTGCAAAGTTAACGCGACCGATCACTTTTGTTGTATGGGAGGACTTAAATATCTATTTTATTATGTTTTTAGTATTTGTTGTTATAGCGGCAACAGAAATACATCATCTGTGATAATTTCAACTGTCTAGCTATCACGGTTCATGAGATACAGCCTGGTGACAGACGGATGGACGGACTGCGAAGAAAATAATAATATAATAAACAAATATAAATAAATAATATAATATAAATCCCATACAACAAACTTGTTATAGATTATGGTACAGAACCCTTCATGCGCGAGTCGGACTCGCACTTGCCCAATTTTTTAACCCTTTGGGTACGGTACCCTAAAAATGGCCCAGCTGCTACACTACGTTTTTTTTTAAAGCTGTGTTGTGATGTGACCAAATCTTGCGTTTCGATTCATGTACTATTTCTGTTAATTGGTAGAAATTGATACCCTGAAGAAAAGACGATAAAACAAATTACTATTTTACATACAAAGCTTCAGGAGTCCAAGCCCGACGGCTCGTAGCTCATAAATATATTGATTTACACAAAATAAAGAAAAATATATGCAGGTTCGGAAAAAAGTTCGTCGATAAAATCGATTCGATCAACCATTCATAATCGTTAGATTTGGCAAACAAAATGTCTTTGCTACATCACTACAAAATGCAACGGAGAACTGTCACTGTCACATGTTTGTTAAAAAAAATATAACAACATGACATGGTTAACGGTATATTCCATAGAGTAAATTATATATACTGAGATAGAGTCATCAGCTTCCTTTGTGTACTAGCGCCATCTATTGAGTGAGTTTCGAGTTATCTGAGTCATGTACATATGTATACATAGCAATCGCTATGCACTGTACTGTAGGTACTTTCAATATATATTATATGATTCATCTGTACCTCACACTTAACATAATAAATGGGCTTTAAAACTAGTTATGTTTGTAGGAAGGTATAAAAAAGACACATTTATATTTAATTATTTTTATTTCATTAATTTTGGGGAACATAATTAGAACAAACGCTTACCACAGGAGACACACACAACATTTTTTACTGCTACCATGACTTTAAAATAGTTTAAAACGAGGCAATCGTGATTCATTACACAAAGCCGGGATCGAAATCCTTCCTGGAACTTCTGTCGTCGGAATCCAAGTTAGCGTAAAGGTCAACAACGTAGAGCAGATTCGCTAATATCCATAAAGCACAGCCGAAGTAAATTTCTTATACCCGTTTGAATATCCACCAGAAAACAAACTTGTCCATAATCCATAAAGTAAACTGTCAAACAGACCTACGCTACGCGTTCCTCTACACCGAATTGTATTAACTAAGTAGTCTTTTAGTATTCTTTCTTCTATTGTTTTTTTACATTAAAAAAATACGCATTTATTATTTTCCATTTTTTTGTGGATATTAAATTTTTGTGACAATCATCATATAACTGCTTAAAATATAATAGGTGAAATCTAAAAAATAAATGAGTGGAATGGAACGGGGATCTAATCTTAAGCCGTAATGTTGCCTGTAATGATAAATTAAAATAATGCTTCATAATCTTTCACAATAACTTATAATTATGTTTTTATTATATGTTTATTTATGGATAAAATAATAACATACAAACAGATTTCATTTTAATAACACTAATTCAAATATTGAATTTAGCTCCATCTATCGAGCGAGTCTCGTTCTAAACGCACGCAAGTTTTAATGTATGAAACATAGAGTAAATTATACATACTGAGATAGAGTCATCAGCTTCCATTGTGTACTAGCGCCATCTATTGAGCGAGTTTCGAGTTATCTGAATCATGTACATATGTATACATAGCAATCGCTATGCACTGTACTATAGGTACTTTCAATACATATTAATTATATGATTCATCTGTACCTCACACTTAACATAATAAGTGGGCTTTAAAACTAGTTATGTTTGTAGGAAGGTATAAAAAAGACACATTTATAATTAATTATTTTTATTTAATTAATTTTGGGGAACATAGTTAGAACAAACGCTTACCACAGGTAGACACACACAACATTTTTTACTGCTACCATGACTTTAAAATAGTTTAACGAGGCAATTGTGATCCATTACACATAGCCGGGATGGAAATCCTTCCTGGAACTTCTGTCGTCGGAATCCAAGTTCGTGCGTGAAGATCAACAACGTTCGCTAATATCCATAAAGCACAGTCGAAGAAGATTTCTTATACCCGTTTGAATATCCACCAGAAAACCAACTTGTCCATAAATAAAGTAAACTGTCAAACAGCACCACGCTACGCGTTCCTCTACACCGAATTGTATTAAGTAGTCTTTTAGTTTACTTTCTACTATTGTTTTTTTACATTTAAAAAAATACGCATTTATTATTTTCCATTTTTTTTGTGGATATTAAATTTTTGTGACAATCATCATACAATATAATAGGTGAAATCTAAAAAATAAATGAGTGGAATGGAACGGGGATCTAATCTTAAGCCGTAATGTTGCCTGTAATGATAAATTAAAATAATGCTTCATAATCTTTCACAATAACTTATAATTATGTTTTTATTATATGTTTATTTATGGATAAAATAATAATATAAAAACAGATTTCGTTTTAATAACACTAATTCAAATATTGAATTTTGCTCCATCTATCGAGCGAGTCTCGTATAAAACGCACGCAAGTTTTAATGTATGAAATCTGTAAAGTACTGAGTGAAATGCCCCTGGTATATTCTCTTTGGTTACAAAAGGAATGAAGGAAATCTTTTGAGACGCGGTGTAGCCGCCAAGATGTCGTCGGATAGCCTGGAAGCAGTGTGTGTAAAACAGGAGCTTGTATGTGACAGTGATACGAACTATGAAGTCAAAACAGAACCAATAGAGGTGACAGTGGAATTTTCCCCGCCCAGAGGTTAGTATACAATAATAGCCTTTATTTTCAGACATAATTCCATTCCACTTTAAAATTTTGTTTCGTCTGTTTGCCCTTCGGCAAAGGCCGCCTCCAGCCTTCTCCACTCATTGCAATCTTGTGTCACTGCTCGATGTGTGCCCGGCAATTTGTCTAATGTCATCGTCTCATCTTTTTTGTGGTCTGCCTCTGTTTGCTGTCCTTGGGGTACCACTGTGTGACCATTTTGCACCACTTATCCTTACCTATGGTGATATGGCCTGCCCATTTCCTTTTGAGTCCGTTCTTTTTTGTTGTGATGTCTTGGGGTTTCATCTTGAGCCTAATTGAGGAACTGGTAATCTTGTCAGCCTTCCGCACACATAATGTGTTACCGCTATAACATACAAGTAATAAAAATAAATAATATTAAGTCAAATTTTAAAGGGCCCATACAGAGAATGCGTATTTTTCCTTGATATTGGTTGATATTGGTGGAAGGTGTTAAATTTATAGTTTTGTTTTTTATCTCAACAATATAATTTGTTTGACTACACGGTTGGTGTAGTTTGCAGACACCTGCCTACTGAGCTGGTGGTCCCGGCCGGGGCAAAAATTTGTGGGATGAATTCGAATATTTGTTCTTGGGTCATGGATGTTATTTAATTATGTATTTATGTATATCATCGTCTAGTACCCATAGTACAAGCTTTGCTTAATTTGGGACTAGGTTGATTTGTGTATGATCATTCAATAATATGTATGTATGTATATATATATGGTGTTCATGCAAATATAAAAGTAATATCAGTTTGCATTACTTGTCATAAATCGCCTATTTACACAATATACTAATAGAGAAAATCTTAACAACTAACTTGGTACACAATAGTATACATATCAAAATAAATAAAGAAATAATAGTACCAATACGCAGGTACGAATCAATAATAATAAACAAAAATAAATTATAAAGACATGTCAAATTTACAATAATAAAAATAATAATAAAGATAGGAAATAAATAAAGGGAAAAATTATGAAAATAATTACAATACAAAATCCTTAAGAGCTAACAAAATACAAATTAGATAAAAGAAGGATAAATGTCAAAAATAATATCTTTTACAATAAAATCTATTTAACAATGTCAATATATTCTTGTACTGAGTACAGCGACTTTACAGTTTTGTTTCGTGGTATTGTATTTTATGTGTGTTTACTTATTTGAGGTTACATATTTCTAATGTAGCCTTAATTCTTCTGTAATAGCTGTAGTTTTTGAGATACACCTAGGAGCTTGTGAGTGTTTAATGGAACACCTCTCAAAACATACCAAGAAGTCACACAATCTGATTATGACCGAAATGGTCAATTGCAGATATCAAGAGGGAGAAAAAAAAAAGAAAGTAGGAGTTGGCCATATTGTTGTATTACTTATATATAGGGCCATCCGTTAGGGTTTCCCCGGATTTATCCTAGTTTAGAGGTTGTCCATGGGGGGGGGGTCATAAATATTTTTATGTGAATGAAAAATAAAGCAATTTTTCTTTTATAATATTATTTTTGGATACATTGTGGGAAAATACCGGGCTTTTTAAGTCTTTTCCGGGATTGTCGCATTTAGAAATGGCAACGCTAGTTATATACAAGTTTCATATAACCAAGCTGTTTTTATACAATGGCCATATAGAAAATGCTACTAAAACTGAACATAACTATACTATATAAAATTTGGAATACTTAGCTTCAATATTGGTTGAGATCTTGTCACTTGTTCCAATTAAAGTTGAATATCTTGGAACGTCTTTCATTAAGAACCATCTTGACGGACAAATCTGGTACAGACAGACAGGTATGGTAGTATGGGGGTTGTATTTAAGAAGCTTAAAATCGTAAAAAACAATTATGTCTCTTATATTTTTGAACAGTATGTTTTTATTATAAAATAAATATATTGTAAAAAATGGGACCTTATTAGTAAGACTCCACTGACCGTCCATCAATCTATCTGTCTGTCTGTCACCAGGCTGTATATGAAGATTATGAACCGTGAAATCTAGACAGTTCTAATTTTGACTGATGATGTATTTCTGTTTTTGCTATAACTACAATACTAAAAACAGATTAAAAAACATTTAAGTGGGGCTCCCATACAACAAGCGTGATTGGTTGCGTTAACTTTGCACCTCATTTGTATGCGGCGCCATACATACCAAGTGCAAACTTAAGCTGGCCAGTTAAGATGGAATAAGTATTTGTACGGAACCCTCGGTGCGCGAGTCCGACTCGCACTTAGCCGGTTTTTCTATTTTACCTTGGTAAGTTTGTACCTTGGTTCTATGGCATGTGAGTGAGGTGCAGACTCTTAATACTCTTCTTATCATGGCAATGTTTCTTTAAGTCAGCTTTAAGTACGGTTCTTAATATGAAAGCCAAGGGACCACAGATACAATATTAAAATATTTAATTATCAAAATTAGTTTTAAATACCTATTCAATCAGGCCCATTTAACACAATTTATTTTTTAATATGGCGTCTACGCCTGATTTTTTTTATCCAATTGTTAGTGTTTGTATGCTTTTGACAGACTATTCAATTGACGTCAGAATTATCTAAATCGGCCAACGCGTTTAATCTCTAGAATACCACAAAGAAACATACATACAACTTACGTACATACATAAACATACGGAATGAAATAATCTCAAAGGCGCTAATATACATACATAAGCAGACTGCTAAACACATTACCCTCCTTTGCGTTGCTAAAGGGTCTTGCAGGAAGAACAAGATCTGACGAGCCTGTGTAAAGTACAGAAATATTTATTTACTTACCAATATCTAGGTTACATAATGTACATAATAACGCCTTTTCCCAACGGGGACTTAAAGTACTGAAATATGATAACTGTGTACTAAATTCCATGCGTGCCTTGTTCCTAGTTTGACAGGAGACATAAGTCTTAAAATTAATTTAGATGGTGGTAATAAGTAGGTACGTAAGTAAATTTGACATTCAACCCTTTGAGCAATGAGTTCTTTTGTATTGCAGTTATTGGCATCTGAACATGTCAAATTGTCAACGGTGCCGTTTTTTTGACATTTATGTTCGGTTCTGTGATTCTACAGGATGTTTGGAATAACGATGTAGAAACTTTAGGAGGTGATACAAGGGACTTAACCAATAAAAAAAGTTCATCCACATTTTTTTCAAGTGTTTTTGTAGCTCACCAATACTGTAGCGTCGTCCCCGTTTTCTTATATTGACAGTGCCCCCCATCTGTACCGTGGGAACCCGGAACGATACCTACACGTCGCCTGTCGTGGCCGACACGCTTAGCCAGTCGGTTGCCACACGCGCTCACGGCCGGACGCCGCCGGTCGCGCTATAAAATCACCAAAAAAATGGCTTCGTCGCGAATGAGACCAACGCGCTGGATTGTTGCGGGGTGTAAAAACATAAAAGCAACAGATATTTATCCTTTTTTTCTTTGCCGACAGACGATGAAATGTTACTAAAAAATCTTAGAACTTAATAAGCACCTACCTAGAAACGCATTGCATACACTGTTATAATAGGCACATGTAATGTTGAATAAATAAACTTACCTACTTAATAATTTTATTAAAACTTTCGTGAGACATATTTAATTATTGTATTAAGCGGTTTACACTCACGTGAAATTGTCAGGAACGGCCCGACATGTTTCGAACTCGTATGGAGCCCTTCATCAGGGACGGCTGCCCGTACACCGCCGCGGCAAACTCGTCACTCACGTCGTCGTCAGTGACGAGTTTGCCGCGGCGGTGTACGGCAAAACTTTGTAATTCTAACCGCTACAAGTATTTTTCAATCCCTGTTGATTTTTGGGCACATCTCTTTTTTTTACTCTGGCGTCAGTGGCACGGTAAATTGCTAGACCGCTTGGCGGTCAAAAGGTTGAAGATGGGGTGTATTCTTTTTACCCGCTAATGTATCCTACGTTATTATAACTAGGAATGGTTGGATACAATCGACTAGAAGTCCGAAGGGAATTGGGGTTAGCAATTTTTTTTTTTAAGTTATTGCGGGGCAAGGTATTCAACCCAGGAGTTCTAGCGGAGGTAGGTTTTTACGTGCCGCAGCAATACGTGTGGTGGCGGCGGCGGCCCAGCCTGCTCGCGGAGCCCCAAGCCAGAACGCAATTTTAGCGCCAAGCACCCTTTACCAGAGTGCTTCGCACTCTCAATCGAGAAGCAAACTTAACAGATCTTTTCTTTTGTTCTTTGAGTGAATTCACAAGGGCCACAGTCTATGTTTTATGTTATGCTGCATAGTAAATTGTACAGATAACGTGTAGTGTGTTGTTTGTGTAACTATGCCTGTATTTGTGTCTATTTTGTAAAATATTCCATGCTGTCGAATTAGGTTACCCTGTAAGGACAGGCGTGTGTGTGTAAATAAATAAAAATATTATGGGCACATCTATGGCGATTTCGGTATTTATTACAATGGTTCAAGCATTTTCACTCGACAATCACCCATTGGTGAAGATAAACCGATAATGAAGACACAAGCCACCAGTCAGTACGTTCATGAGTCGTCGTCGTCGGCGCGCGCTATTAAAGCGGAGCGTCGATCAGAGAATCAGTGACGAAGTTACCGCGCCGGTGTACGGGTAGCAGTCCCTGATGAAGAGCTCTATACGAGTTCGAAACATGTCGGGACGTTTCTGCCAATTTCACTTGAGTGTAAACCGCTTAATACATTGTTATTACATACTAGCTGTGCCCCGCGGTGTTACCCGCTCATCCCACGGGAACACTAAATTTATTCAGGATGAAAAGTATCCTATGTCCTTCCCCAGGACTGAAACTATCTATATACCAAATTTCATCTAAATCGGTTCAGCGGTTTAAGCGTGAAGAGGTAACAGACAGACAGACACACTTTCGCATTTATAATATTACTAGCTGTGCCCCGCGGTGTTACCCGCTCATCCCACGGGAACACTAAATTTATTCGGGATGAAAAGTATCCTATGTCCTTCCCCGGGACTTAAACTATCTATATACCAAATTTCATCTAAATCGGTTCAGCGGTTTTAGCGTGAAGAGGTAACAGACAGACAGACAGACAGACACACTTTCGCATTTATAATATTAGTATGGATATAGTAATAATAGTATAGTATATAGTATGGATGTGGATGTCTCACCAGTGCCCCCCATCTGTACCGTGGGAACCCGGAACGATACCTACACGTCGCCTGTCGTGGCCGACACGCTTAGCCAGTCGGTTGCCACACGCGCTCACGGCCGGACGCCGCCGGTCGCGCTATAAAATCACCAAAAAAATGGCTTCGTCGCGAATGAGACCAACGCGCTGGATTGTTGCGGGGTGTAAAAACATAAAAGCAACAGATATTTATCCTTTTTTTCTTTGCCGACAGACGATGAAATGTTACTAAAAAATCTTAGAACTTAATAAGCACCTACCTAGAAACGCATTGCATACACTGTTATAATAGGCACATGTAATGTTGAATAAATAAACTTACCTACTTAATAATTTTATTAAAACTTTCGTGAGACATATTTAATTATTGTATTAAGCGGTTTACACTCACGTGAAATTGTCAGGAACGGCCCGACATGTTTCGAACTCGTATGGAGCCCTTCATCAGGGACGGCTGCCCGTACACCGCCGCGGCAAACTCGTCACTCACGTCGTCGTCAGTGACGAGTTTGCCGCGGCGGTGTACGGGCAGCCGTCCCTGATGAAGGGCTCCATACGAGTTCGAAACATGTCGGGCCGTTCCTGACAATTTCACGTGAGTGTAAACCGCTTAATACAATACCTACTTAATATACTTAAATTCATAGAAAACATCCACTACCTATATCAACAAGTGACAATAATTTACTCACTAAGATTTACCAAATCAGTTTAGTGTGGCGGGAGAGATCATTGCACGGCCTAAAAAGGGCGTAAACGTCGGCGTTGTTCTTGACACTTAAGACCTTTTGCAAGGAATGCATTCGCAAAGATGAAACGCGTGATCTGATTATTATAACACAACTTGTACAGTAGCCGGCAAACAACTTGAACCAAAATGGCGGATCTGCGCATGTAAATTTGTACGTAAATCGGCTACTGCGCAGTCAAGGTCACGCTCAAGTTGTTTGCCGGCTACTGTACCTAGTGACTGTTTCGAAGCTTGTAATGCTAGTATTATACAATATGTAACACATTATATATAGGCACCTACCAAACTTTATTTAGTAAGTACCTACTGTCATCGGGATATATTTAGGTTACTTAGGTTAGAACCTACACAGAGAGTTGTTTTTGTTTCAGGTTTCTGGTATGTTCAGATAGAATAGGTAGGTAAGATTCCGATATACCTACTCGGAAATTAAAATGATTTTGATGGTGTGCCGCAGCGCATGTGAATACCTATTTCTAGTAGGTACCTAATGATAATTAAATTTGACTAATAAATTTAAATAGATCGATCGTATTTTCATTTATCTTGACTTTTTATAAAATCGTTTCTAAGCGGTGTCAACCCTAGCCTCGTTTTGCCGGCACGTGCGGCCAACGACCCGCGCGTTCAAGGTCGCTCCATTGTTAAATTGAGTAGGCATGAAAGCAGTAGGTATTTGCCTTTTTATTCAGACATGGGTATCTGTTCGAAGAACTATTATATTAATCTGTGATATTGATTAGAAAGGAAGGACACTACAGTATTGCCACTTTGTAATTTCTACTCTTCTTGGTCGGACTGTAAGATAAGTGATTTCTGACAAGCAAAAATCTTTAGCAGGCTGTAATAAAAATAATTACTCAGGATATTGTCGTTCCAATTGATTTAAAACATGCTTGATTTGTTTACATTAAATACACATAAAAACTACGGCATAATTGCTACAAATAATAAACATATCGTTTGTTGAAAACCAGAACTAGCTAAGTAACAAGTACTAACTACTTGAAACAGCTCGTATCTCAGTATCAATCAACTAACTGGATACGATGTTTTGAAAAGTATTGACAGAAATTTTAATGAGTTTTGGTTGTCACCAAATGACATCATTAATCAACGTCTAAACCTAACAAAAAAAAAGTGCCAGACGGAAGTAGAAAATTTATCACTTATAATACTGTTACGAGCGTGGGGTTCGTATATGATAGAAAAGCACAAATTAATCCACAAATGAAAACACTCACTTTATTACCCAAATTACGTACTTACAATTCACACGAACTGTACTTAAAATCCACTAATTAAAACAAACACACTATTTCACAAATTATGCACTCACTATTCACACGAACTGTACTTAAACGCACTAATCACTCAAGTCTCTTTCTCTCCGATTATCCTTGTACTAGCATTCGTTCGCAGTTAAAATGTAACTAACTCGCGCCGGCCGTCGGCGCCTTATATATCCCGCGGAACCGCTTTCTCGATGCGTTGTCCACACATATCGCGAATATTCTAGTAAGGTCCAGTGTGAGGGCCGAGAACATTCGAGGCTATATATGTCTCTCTCTAATGGTGCACTCTCTGTCACTCCTTTCTCGAATGTTCCGAGTATAGCTATCTCCTTCTAGTAGTCCTATCTCTGTCACACACTTCTCGAATGTTCCGAGTATAGCTATCTCATTCTACTAGTGCTATCTCTGTCACTCCTACGGGATATTTCGCCATATAACGATTTGTGCTTCAGAGGCCCATAAGGGGTCCTGAAAACGCCTGAAAACGGGTTTTCAGGTTATGGCGTCATCTGATAGAGGGTGCCCTGAAACGGACTGAAAACATGTTTCAGGCGCCTGAAAACGACGGCAACTTGGGTGAAATTTCGATCTTTAGATATGTGATAGAGCAACTTCTGAAACGGCCTGAAATGACTTTTCAGCCTGCTGAAAACGCCTCTAAAGCACTGAAATTGACGTTCAAAGTTTTTGACCTAACCTACCGGCGTAACACTACCACAAGAGTCGTCAAGTTTTTCAGGAAAAATCACTCGCGCTTCGCGCTCGTGATTTTTTAACCTGAAAAACTTGACTCCTTCATTTGTTTGCAACGAACCTATCGGGAAATACCCGATAATTTTGAAGCTCGTGTGGTATTCGGGGGATTATTTTTCCGTCCCAAATGTCGGCCAATAGAATTGCACCATGAGATGAAATGAACAGTTAACAAACTTTTTTATCGATGGTGGACAGAGAACAAACTCCAAATCGACTCATTTTCATGCAAAATCTCCAATTTTCACAATTGAATTCAACCTGTCAGTTTGACGTGTGGTTAATTTGACTGGATTATGTTTTGTTTTTTATATATAGCAACTACCAGAGAAAATAATCAAAAAATTATCAGTATAATACCATGTAGGTTGTACCACGTGACGTCGAATGGTGCAATTCTATTGGTCGATATTTGGGTCGGAAAAATAATCAAGTTTATTCAGAATTTCAGACCAATCCTTAATTTTAAAATACTTATTTTATCTTAAAAATCCTCACAATCACAAAAACGCTTTTAAAAAAAAAAACTGCAGTATGGGGGAGGGTTCGCGCCACCATACCCGATCCTCAGACGACGCGGTTGGCGCAGTGGTTAAGCAACTGCCTACTGAGCCGACGGTCCCGGGTTCGAATCCCGGCAAGGGCAAATATTTGTGTGATGAACTCGAATATTTGTGCCTGGGTCATTCATGAACATTCATGTTATTTGTATTTAAGTATGTATTTATCTATAATATAAGTATGTTTATCGTCGTCTAGTGTCCATAACATAACACAAGCCTACTATACTCCATCCGGATAGGGCTTTAACTAAATGTAAACAAACCATAAATTAGGTGCTTTATCAGGCCGACATTGGTTGGTCAATTTTGTATTTAATAATATTACTTTAATAAAAAATATAATATTTATTTTGCCTTAATATATCAAGTTATAGAATAATCCATACGATACCCAATCAAGACTATGAAATTATTCCCTAAGTACATTAACTTAATAATAATTTCAATATGCCACCAAATATTTTACAAATTGTGCACAATAAAGAACCTAAAAACCTAGGAATCCGCAACCTTTTTTCAAATAACTTGACACTGACGACGCGTTTGGCTCGGTTGGTAGACACCTGCCTACTGAGTCGGCGGTCCCGGGTTCGAATCCCGGCCGGGGCAAATATTTGTGCAAAATATTTGTTCTTGGGTCATGGATGTTATCTATATATGTATTTATATATTATGTATATCGTCGTCTAGTACCCATAGTACAAGCTTTGCTTAGTTTGGGACTAGGTCGATTTGTGTATGATTGTCCCTTAATATTTATTTATTATTTATTATTTATTTACTTCTCGTGTATTCGTTTTTGCATACTATACTAGTCGGGATTTTTGTCTTGCGTTAGTTTTCTTGTTAATTTGTTTTGTTATTGATCATATTATTATTTCATTTGTTCTGTTCATTATTAGTGTTATCAATTAGTGGTTATTATTGTGTTAGTTATTGTTTTTCTGCTGAAAAGGAACGGTTCATTATTAATGTTGGTGATGCTTTCTCATCATCTTCGGTATCATCCAAATTAGACAACAGTAGTGACAGTTCAAATTAAACTATGATTACAGTTACTAAACTCTTTTATTTAATAATAGTTTACCCCACAGGTAAGAAAAATTAACTCTTTAACATACTATTTTTAGAAATAACAACGTGTATTTTACATACCTACCTGCGTTAGTGTTTGTGAGCAGTACAGAAAAAATACATTTAAAATATTGAATGTATATTCATACATAACATCTGTGTATTCATTTATTTTACGTCTTGGCAAAGGCCATTTCATTATTTTTCTGCTTTGCCGAACCTTGATCAGAGTCTGACTACCAAAAGAATAATCGAACACAAGAATTAAAATTTAACAATTGATAAAATGTTGAGTACACCTGAATATGTCAACTTTGACAGCCAAGGTTTGTTTACATTTAGTTAAAGCCCTATCCGGATGGATATATAGAGCTTACTGTGGGACTAGATTGATTTGTGTGAGGTTGTCCGATATTTATTTAGTGATTTAAAAAAAACTTTTTTTGAAAGGTTAATAAATTAATGGCGATGTTAATCAGAAAGTAGTAAATTTGTATTCGTGTCTAGTTTTTTTTTTAAATTAAACTTTTCGTGTAAATTTTTGGTACTTATTGATAAATTTCGAACCTCGATTAAAAAAATAACTATCATAGATGGGACTAAGGCATATAGGGTTCAAACGGTTACCTATCATAATCCCGAATATTTGTTTCCCCGCTGTAACGTTTCGCCGAATATTCATTTGCCCGAAAGCTATTTATTCCAAAACTATTAACCTATTGACCGCCAAGCGGTCTAGCAATTTACCGTGCCACTGACGCCAGAGTAAAAAAAAAAAGATGTGCCCCAAAATCAACAGGGATTGAAAAATACTTGTAGCGGTTAGAATTACAAAGTTTTTGATCATTGAAATTTGGACGGCTGTGGCCGACGTGGCGTCAGGGGCACGATTTTTTGTTGACGGCCACAGCCGACTGTGGCGGTCAAAAGGTTAACATTTCAAAATAATTATAAAACAAACCTAACCTAACCTAATGGGTTCTATAAAACGATGTTTATAACATCCTGAAAATATTATGGGTTTCAGGAAAAATAGCTTTCGGGCAAATGAAAATTCGGCGAAACGATACAGCGGGGAAACAATATTTCGAAGTTGCGAAAGGTTACCTAATAAAACATTAACTTACTTTTTGGCATTCCTTGCTCGACCATTTTCTTTGTTTATTCGTTTTGTAACATGAAAAGCTTTTTTTATGTCGTGCTGCTTTTTTCCCTCTTTGCGACAATAATTCGTAAATGCGATCACGTGGTCGCGCGGAACAAACTAACGCAGGTCCGTCTTCTTCAAGCGCCGACGCGCGTAAGAAATGACACGGCGCGTGGTCGCGGCCGTAGTTTTAGTAGATATTTAGTTCTAGTGATTAAATAAATAATTTTATTTAGACAATCCCAGCGAATGTACTAGATAATAGATATACCTACATTTACGCAAAAAACGGGTAAAAAAAGTTCGTATTCTAGCCATACCACTCAAAAAATACTACAAATAGCTTTAATTTTTTTTCATCGAGCGAAATTTTTCCAATCATGTTGCTGAAAACGATTTTATAATCGCAAGATCCTTAAGTTTTTTTTTTCATAATCTTCAAACACTGTTTAATATTATGTTTACGACTCATTCAAAAATTAGTCAGTTCGGCGTCTACTGGGCCAAGAGCGCCTTAACAAGAAAAACATTTCCATTATGACACCACAGTAAAGTTACAGAATAAAAACATTACATAAAATCAAAAAGCGACGAACCGTTTCATTCCCGACGATTATCAGCTCAAATTACAGTAATAGTTGACGACGTGGTTGATGCAGTTTGTAGTCTACCTGCTTACTGAGCCGGCGGTCACGAGTTCGAGGCCCGGTCAGGTCAAATATTTGTGTGATGAACTCAAATATTTGTTCCTGGATCATGGATGTTATTCTATGTTTTTTATATATTATGTATATCGTCGTCTAGTACCTATAGGACAAGCTTTGCTTAGTTTGGAAATTATGCTTATGTCGTGTATTTGCATAGGTCGATTTGTGTATGATGGCCCTTATTATTTTTATTTTTCATTTTAATAGTATTATTATATTGAGAAAAGAGGGGAGCCGTCTGTCCAGCAGTAGGATATTACCAACTGCTGGGCAAATGCCTCTCCCCTTTTCTTCCAGTGGTCTCGACTTAAGGCTTTTTCCGGCCAATCCTTCAAGAAATCGACGCCAAGTCGTCCGCCACCATCGCGCCGCGGACTGCCTCGTTCGAGAGTTTGGCCTGGGTTATTCTTTTAATAATAATGAAAGAAATTTATGTATATCTTACATTGTTATGTTTATTATCTATTTGCTACTGTTGGTTGAGTTTAATAAGTTTATTTTTCAGCAGAAGACGTCAAGAAAGAAGAAATGGACCTAGAAGAATTAATATGGAAAGATAACACAGCAGACATTTCATGTGAAACTAAAATGATCGAAGAAATTAAATGTGATAACTCCCAAAATGGAAACATTAACTCAGGGAAACATAATATCCCTAAATCAGTCGGTGGTCTGATATGTAAGCTTTGTAGCAACAAATTTAACACGAAACAGTTGCTACTGCAACACGCTAAGGACGAGCATAACGTGAAATATTACAGTTGCGATCATTGTGAGTATGCCACAAAATATGCACAACATTTACAGACTCATTTAAGGACTCATACTGGAGAGAAACCGTACAAATGTGACCAGTGCAATGCCGCGTTTAGCCGAAGAGACGCTTTACGCGTTCACCTTCGCACACACACTGGTGAAAAGCCGTATAAATGTAATCAATGCGATTCTGCATTTGCCCAAAAAGGTGGCTTATTATCACACCTTACAACACACACCGATGAGAAGCCTTTCAAATGTGATCATTGTGAGTTAGCGTTTTCTAGAAGCCGTACTTTACGAGATCATCTAAGAATCCATGGATCGGAAAAGCCTTTCAAATGTAATCAGTGTGGTTCCGTGTTTTCCCATCGCAATACTTTGCGATATCACTTAACAACACACAAGCGCCAAAAGCCTTTTAAATGTACCCAGTGTAATTCTGTTTTTCATGAAAGAAACGAATTACGTGTTCATCGTAGAACACACACAAGCGAAAAGCTTTTCAAATGTAATCATTGTGATTCCGCATTTAGGGTAAGGAGTGTTTTAGTAGGTCACCTTAGAATGCACACCGGCGAAAAACCTTTCAAATGTAATCTATGTGAGTCTGCGTTTGCCCAAAACGGCAGTTTACGAGATCATCTGAGAACGCATACTGGTGAGAAGCTGTTCGAATGTGACCAGTGTAACGCCTCATTTGCTCGAATTGGTAGTTTACGAGGTCACCGTAGAAGAACCCATGGCGAAAAGTCTTTTAAGTGTAGTCAGTGTAGTGCAGCGTTTAGAGAAAGAACTGATTTAAGAGTTCACTTTAGAACACACACCGGGGAAAAACCTTTTAAATGTAATCAATGTGACGCCGCGTTTACCCAGAGCGGTGGGTTAAAAGATCATCTCAGAACACACACTGGTGAGAAACCTTTCAAATGTGATCAGTGTAGTAACACATTTACCCAAGGTAGCAGTTTACGAGCTCACTATAGGACGCACACTGGCGAGAAACCTTTTAAATGTAACCAATGTGAGTCCGCGTTTGCCCGAAGGACTGGTTTACGATCTCATCTTAAAACCCATAGTGATGAAAAGCTTTACAAATGTGACCAGTGTAGCGCCTCGTTTGCTCGTAACCGTACTTTACAAGCTCACCGTAGAACGCACGCTTCCTAGAAGCCATTGTGGTCAGTGTAGTCTATTAATCGAATCATTTATTTATTTAGTTATGATTTTGGCTTGTTTTAGACCCCTCCCCTTGTGGTCAGTGTTGTCCAAAGGGGGCGTCCATTAATCGCGTCATAAGTGTTTGGCTTGTTTTAGACCCCCTCCCCCATGGTGATCTCTGGTGAGGAACACAACAAAACATTATATTCATATTCATATTTATTGGTAATATTATTTTACACGTCAATAATTAATTAAAACATTAATTTAACATTAAATATAACCATACATCGGGGTTTTCAGAGCGGGAACGTTTGACATTAGCCAAAGAGTAGGTATTGACTTAAAAAACAGAATGTACTCTAGCAGGTTTCTACGTCATGAATAATTAATTGAAAAATATAAAATAATAATCATTCATATAGGTACACATGTTATAATATATAACTATATTACATTACTGTATTAATAGTTCTTTCTAGTCATAGAACGCCTGCTTGACGAGCAATTTTTTAAGTTTACACGTTATATGTGTCCATACCAACCCCATTCCCTCCCCCAAGGGGATCATTGGTGATTTTTTCTTACAATATGACGCGATTATAGGACGCCCTCATGGGTAAACAATAAAGTACACGAAATACGTTGTTACTTATTCTATATGTGTGCGAGTGTTGCCTCGCCAGTACGCTTATTGGTTAAATTGGAGAGATTGGATTTTTAATGCCACAGTCGGCTGTGACCGACAGCGGAGAAATGCTCCACAGGCGTACAAACGACCCCGCAGCAAACTTAGGGAAAAAGTGGTTTCAGTCAAATCTCACTAAATTTTAGTATGATGTAGATTTAACTCTCCTGATTATTTTTTTATTGGGTGCAATTCTCTCAGACGTACACTTTCTGAGATAATTAATTTAATTGTTTTATACAATATATTATGTTTTACGTAATTCTTCCTTTTTGCTCTGTTATGCATGTCGTTCGTAACATAGATAATTGATAAAATGCAATGTCAACGTGACAAAGGTCATATTTTATGTTCGATAATTATTAATTACGTTATTATAAGCACATGAATAAAAATAAAGAAAGTACTTGATGGCAGCAATGGCTACTTTTACCTAATTAGGTACGTCAGTAACTGTCAGTGCGTATCATTTCGTAATATATCGATTTTAGAAAACACGTCGCGTAAATAAAAAAGCGCTAAAATCGCTCCATACAGATGGATAATCGTGACGTCGTTATATGTTATGGGTATCAATATTTGTACAGACTTAGGAGGCTTTATTCCTTTTAAAAAATATTTTTTTCATATTATGACGAATACATTGATAATTTCAACCAACTTTTTGAAGTGAATAATACTTTTTCCCGAGTTCTAGGTAGTAACGTAGCTATTTCATGCTTTCATTGCGTGCAATCGAAAATAAGTTGAAAAAACGAATTTTCCACGTGAATTTTGTCAATTTCGAGTAGTTTTTCGAACAAAAATTATCAATGAAAAATTCAAACTGTAGGTTTCAAATATATACCAATAAATCCCAATAGCCCTGTTCTAGGTAGTAACATCAATAATATGTTAAGAGATGTTTGATCATAGAGAAAAATGTCGAAACGATCAGCATTTTAAAAGGAATAAGGCCTCTTAAGTAATTTGCTATATTTTCTGTATTTTCACCGTGAAAAGTGCGTTTAAGTTCATGGTTGTCATACAATTATTGTTTTTTTTTTTCAAGTTATGCGGGCTCTGGAAACCTTTTAAAAATATTCTTTTGGATTTAAAAAAAACAAAATTTCTGTACCTGACTTAATTCACAGACAGCCGCCACAGTCTCCTGACTGTCGTGGCGGAGAGATGGGACAGTGCCCTAATCAGCCACTGGACCTCTCAACACATTAGTTTAGGCACTAACATAGTTATTTAAGTTATTTTTGTAAGACTAACAATATTATTAGATTAATTTGTCTGAAATAAATGCTGTTTATTTAATTTTTTATTTTTATAATTCCGAATAAAATATTTTTTTTTAGTTTCATGACATATTAAGCTAATTTTATTCATATAATTGCAATATGCTGTAGGATTTATAATCAGTTGTCATACCTATTCTAACAGCAACAAGTATTGTTCAACACTTCACTTCTTTATTATACCTACTTGTAGCGTCAGGGGACGGTGAATTGCTTCACCACTTGGCGTACAAAAGGTTAACGCGTACTATATGCATGTGCAAATAGTATGCATTAACCTTTTTTACGCCAAGTGGTGAAGAATAACTAGGTTATACTCTTAGGAATTAAATGATTTACTTTATGTATTCATGTTGTTTCATTTATTTTCGCTGCTCTATTTAAATAGGTGGGCCATCTTCTTTTTTGTACACCACATGGTGTAGATTTACATTTTGGATATTTTAGGTATTTTCTACTCAAAAAAAACAAGCTCTTTCGATCTAATTTGGAGAAAAAACGTGTCCCAAAATGTTAATATATTTTTCTATATTTCCACGTTACCGCTGTAGCACAGAATAAAGACACTACAGAAGCCGCACTCTTTTGTTATTTGCCACTTTTGCAAAAGCATTAGCCTACTCGTATCTGATTGGCCATTTTTAATGACGTACGACGCTGTTGGTTCTAGCTTCTTTGGGGCGTGTCATACTCCTAGGGTTGCCTACATTAGCAAAAGGGAAAATACTTCTCTGTGTTTGTAATTATTTTAAAAGCTACTTTTAACAAAATACGTTCAAAATAAGAGGGACCTAGCGCGATCTTCATAATGATGGGCTCTAAGAGTGCCTACTGTATCGTTGGATTGGTTTAACGTAAACATGTGCGGTTTTTGCTTTTCGAACCATTTTGATTAGCATTAAGATCCAGTATTATAAATTGACCGGATTTTGTATCCTGGAAGTGCTTACTAGATCTCAGGACTGGTTCAACGCAGTCACGTGCAGTTTTCGTATTCTGATTCACTTTGATAAGCAAGTAGAAAATGTGTCTATATTATTTAAATGCATTTTTAAAAAAAATATTTTAGCCTTTGGGTTTGGTATTTTGGTTTGTAGAATTGAAACATTTTTATTTATTTTATTATTGGTTTTACACCCGTTTACATAACATTTCATTTTTATGCACACTTGACATCAATGATTCATTCAATCGACGACAATCAATGACAATATGGTTTATATTTGTATCCATAGAAATAAGCCCGTTTCTAGCTTTATGTTCTGGGATTATTACATTTTGTTTGTTCGATATTTTCCGAAATTGAGCGCATTTTGAAAATCCAATTTCATATTCTGACTCGGATGACCCAAAAGCCCCCCGATACCGAGTTTTAACCACCTAGGACTAATTTGAAAAAAAAAAGTCACCATTTTGTTTTTTATTTCCACGACTGTACTCGGGTGGGGGTCCCCTATGACATTCGTTCGAGCACCCCCTATCTATTTTCAGCCGTTTACGAGATACAGGACCCTTAACAAAAAATCTCCATACAAATCTTGTTGTTTCGATATTTTCTGACTCTGACTGAATTTTTGGACACCGATTTCAGATTCATATTTGTGAGCCCCAAATGCCCCCCGATACCGAGTTTCAGCCCACTAGCACCAATTTGAAATTTTGAAAAAAAAAGCCATTCGCCATTTTGAATTTAATTTGGTTCGCTAATTTTCACATTCATAAGCGAAGTCGAACAAGACACGGCGCGCACCCTGTGCGCTAAACGCAGCAATGCGGTCTAAATCTGTTTGTTCGTGTACGTGATGTGGAGTTTGTGGACACGTCCACACGCGCATTGCGTTTGTAGTAGTGTACCTATCGCAGCGCGGTTGTATGAAGCTTAGTCTCTGTTCCGTTTCTTTACTCATGTGGAACCAGTCCTGAGATCCAGTAGGTACTTCCATGATCCATCATCAGGTCAATTTTATGATACTGAGTCCAAATGTTCATTGTGGTGAATCGAAATGTAAAAACCGCACATGTCTGCGTTGAACCAATCTTGTGATCCATTCCCTATTTCCAGGGTCCATCATCAGGTAAATTTTATGATACTGCCACATACTGGCTGTAAATGTTCAGTAAAGTGAGCAGAAAAAATCACACTTGGCTACGTTGAACTAGTCCCGAGATCTAGTATAGATGTTCCATCATCAGATCATGACTTAATGTCAATGGGAAAACCGTAACAGTAACCGTATTCTCTTACTAATAGTTAATAGTTATTTGTTATACAAGGGGGGAAAGTTGTATTTTACCCGCGAGTGTTTATTTGAAACACGAGCTAGCGAAAGGATCCTATGATTGACCACGAGCGAAGCGAGTGGTTCAAAATAGAATCCTGAGCGTAGCGAGTGTTTCAATACACGAGACGTAAAATAACTTTTCGCCCGTGTATAACACAAAACTTTTCACCTCACTACAGCGAGGAAAAAAGAATAAGGGTTTGTACTATATCTTTAAAAATATCTGCAATAATCAACCAATTTGACATTTATTAAAACTAAGGTCTAATAAGCTTTCATGTAGGTATTTTAAACGGGATTTTTCAGAAAATAAGCTCATGTCAAATTTTTACTTTAGCTGCGTTGAAACGTCAAAACTCTTTCTCCACATGTGGATAAAAAGCGATTTTCTCAATAGATATCAAACAAACAAACTGGGCTTTCCGAGCTAGTGAGGTGAAAAATATATATTTACACTTTACGGAGTTAATCGGTGAACTTACGTTCAAAACGATTCGATGTAGCGAACACTGAATCTCTTCCTTTTTAAAGTCGGTTAAAAATAATAAAAAATCACAATAATATGCAAATAATAAAAATGTAATCGATGCGTTGTCTTCGCTTCGAACGTGCTGACCCTAGCCGAATAAAGGCGGGACGATGGGCGGGCCGGGTCACAATTGTGACCCGAAATTAGTAGGTATAATTTTTGACACTTCAGCGGAGTGAAACCCCCTTGGCTGTAGTAAGATGTGGATATTAACGTATTCACTAGAGATCGCTAAGGTGTGAAGCTTTTCAAATAAACATTATACAAAGATCGACACACAAAGATAAGGGAAAATTCGAAATGTTGCTTAGGTGTTAGGGTGGCGTAAATGTAAACGCGCTGGACCGGCTGGCAATCCAGAGGTACCGGGTTCTATTCGCGGTCTGTTAAATAAAAAATGAGGTGTGTACCCACATAAAAAAATGAGAGAATTTATAAATTCGTAATAAGTAACGATAAAAAAAAACAGGATAAAATGCGCAGAGCAAATAATGAATTCGGGAGCTTTCGTGATCTTGAACGTTTACAGTGGTTTATGCAACTGCTTCATAATGAGAGGTCTTAAAATACGAGTGTGGTTTTATGAAACGAGGCCTAGGCGGGTAATAAAAAAATAAAATAAAAATAGTTTATTGCAGACCAATTATCCATAGGTGTTAGTAACAATTTTAACTTAGTAACTATGTTAGTAGGTACAGAAACAATATGACATAAGAAAAAAAGGCAAGTCAGCCCGCGTTTGGTTGCGGCCTCATCCTATTTGGCCCTACCGATGGCCACTTCCACCCAATATTTAGTTAAGGGGCAGTCCAGCCTCTCCGACAATGCCCTGAGGAGGCTATTGCCGCTGCCACGCACTCGACTGAGTAGTGAACCAACACGCTTGCGTCTAATTGCAAAAAAATCATCAGTTCGCGCTTCGGCAAACATGTTGGACGCACTACAGTGCTTGGGCAGCCGCAACAGCATCCTCAAAATATTGTTATATGGGACTCTTAGTGCGTTATAGGCCCTCTGTGTAAAACATACCCACAGACTGCAGGTGTAGAACGTCTGACAGTAGGCTTTGAATAGCGTCAATTTGATTTGTTCATTACACCTTGCAAATCTGCGGGCAAGCATATTGCCACGCACCGCCATCGCCCTTCTCTCCCTTTCTAGGTCCAGGTCATCCTTTAGATCCTCAGTAAGGATATAACCAAGGTATTTAAACCTTTCAACTCGCTTCAGGGGCACTCCGCACAGCATGATCGTAGGTACTGTTGTAGGGTTGTATTTCCTGGCTTTGAAGAGGACGAACTCGCTGTTGCTCGTGTTGAACCTAAGGCGATGCTCCACAGCGTACCCCTCACAAATAGAAATGAGTTCCCGTAACGAGTCGCTCGACGGGCCCAGCAATACCATGTCGTCTGCATAGCTGATGTTGTTAAAACATGTTTTATCTATATGACATCCGACATGTGTATTGCTGAGCCCCTCAATCAACCCATTCACATAGAGGTTGAACAATACTGGAGATGTTAGTCCACCCTGCCGTACCCCACATTTCAAACTATACTCGTCAGAGTCTTCCTTCACCTGCCCATCTCACGCAATTGACCTGGCTGCTGTTCCAGTACTTTAACAAGTCAACGCATTCACTTGGTATACTCGTTTTCGCTAACTTGTCCCACAGTACATCGTACACAACCAGGTCAAATGCTTTCGACAGGTCCAGAAAACACGCATATATGGGTGTGTTCCTGTCTTTATAGTATTTGATAGCCCTCTTAAAACACAGTATTGCAGACTCTGTGGATAATCCTGGTCTGATCACACGAGTGTTTTAGGACCTAATTATGTACAGTGGCATACACTACTTTATTACACATATTCATTATCATTATCATAGATTTTCTTTTATGAAAATAGGAAACACTCAGTCCTGCCAGTTCGCGGAGCAGAGCGACACATGAGGTGACTCGCGCGGCGGGGGGAGGTCACCATTACAGTATCAATTTTGATCAAAATTCATACTGTAATAGTGACCCGCGGTACTGTTATGAAATTACATCTCTGATTTTGGTCGCTACCAAGTAATGTAGGTCCTTACCTATTATAATATCTGAACTTGTGATAGAAATTTAACAAGATGGGTGTACCTAGATAAAATAACTTTAAAGTAATGAAACACATTTTTTTTTATTAAATACCTCATTTATTACTGTTTTTTTATTCAATTCGGTCTTACGCCTGGGCGCCTGAGACATTAATGTTAATCGAAATTTGACTTAACGCATTTCTTCAATATAGTTTTTTTTTTACTTCTGCTGTATAAGAATACAAGGTATAAATAAATAAATATCAGACAACCTTACACAAATCAACCTAGACCTAGGTATAACACTCTGGCTAGTGAGACTTGCTACGCCACTGATTAGTAGCTGCTTTATGGTAACAAAATAATAATAAGAAAAAAATGTGTCTTAGAAAAAAAAATTATGCATTTGTTTTGTGCAAACTAAATTGGCGAAACACCCCGCATACAAAAATGAAACGCTTAATATTTTCTAGTTTCCTGGGTAGGTTCGATATAGTATTTTATGCAACCGTTGTATAAGAGGGGGCAAAAAACGCGAGTGGCATGGGTTACGATGTGAGCGCAGCGAACATCGTAAGAAAGATGCCACGAGCGTTTTTTGACCTACTTATACAACGTTGCATACAATACTTTTTCTACGACTCGACATTTCATAAATAAAATGCAAATAAACAACAAAGAAAATAATTAAATGTTCCCGCTCGGAATCAACAAAATTAAAAAGAAAAATTGTCTCTGATAAACTTTTTTTTTATTGACATCCATCTGTCAAAAAAATATTAACTTATACATAAAGGTATACGATCACCATACTAAACATCTGTCAAAAAAATTTAACTTATACATAAAGGTATCGTTCACTATACTAAACATCCATGCACTGAAGATAAAACTTCTTTTTTAAGTTGGCACCAATGCCTTAGTACAAAAGTTTTTTTTTTTAATTTGCAAATTGTTTGAATGCAGCTGTTCATCATGTAATCTGAGGTACTAAGTGATGGTTTTTTGGCGACATTATAACATCGGTTAGCAGTGTGTTTTTGAGCAGTAGAGTATAGACTTTTACAGACTTTCATAATTTATGTCTTTATATTAGAGTTAGTAACTATATAAATGACAGAAAAAAGTACTGGAGTAGAAAAAGTACTTTGCGTTCTTGAGAGTGGAAATCGAAGCCCTGCGAAGCGGGGATTCCTCAACTTGCTTAAAGTGAGAACAGTTGGTAAGGTTGGTATATTATTAGTATTGTGACCCCAACATAAACAAACAGTAACTAGAAATGTGGGAATGTCGAATTTTTTTTATAAAAAAAGTACGGAGTGATAATTATATTATGTATTCGTTTTTATGTTAATACAAATTATGCCATTTCTTTTTATGTCACATCATTATTTCTACACATTAAGAGGCCTGATTCCTTTTAAAATGCTGATTGTTTCGACATTTTTCTCTATGATCAAACATGTTTCTTTACATATTATTGATGTTACTACCTAGAACAGGGCTATTGGGATTTATTGGTAAGTATATATTTGAAACCTACAGTTTGAATTTTTCATTGATAATTTTTGTTCAAAAACTACTCGAAATTGACAAAATTCACGTGGAAAATTCGTTTTTCAACTTATTTTCGATTGCACGCAATGAAAGCATGAAATAGCTACGTTACTACCTATAACTCGGAAAAAAGCATTATTCACTTCAAAAAGTTGGTTGAAATTATCAATATATTCATCATAATATGAAAAAAATAAATTTTAAAAGGAATAAGGCCTCTTAATATTATGATATTCGTTTTATGCAAAATTAACATTCACTTTTCTTTTTTTCTTGTCCCGTCACTCAGGAGACAATGGTGATTAAACTTCTAAGAAAAGTGGTGAAAATTTGTAATATTGGTATTTTCAAGAGATAGTTTAAGTAAGTAAGTAAGTAAACGCTTTATTGTACACAAAAACAGTTAAAAAATACATCTATTACAATTAACATATAGGTACAAAGGCGAACTTATCCCTATAAGGGATCTCTTCCAGTTAACCTTTGAGCAGTTGAGTGAGTACGAGAAGAAGATAGACAAACTAACACCGTGTACAAAAAGGTAGTTTAAATAAGAATAGGCTTATAACTGCTGCAATTACAAAAAAAAATTGAATATTGCCGCCGAAAATCGTAGTTTTAAAGAGTAACGCAGGAGACATCACGATGGCAACGAGCAACAGAAAAAAGTTGATTGACCCTTTTATTAGGGTTCCGTACCCAAAGGGTAAAAACGGGACCCTATTACTGAGACTTCGCTGTCCGTCCGTCCGTCCATCCGTCCGTCCGTCCGTCTGTCACCAGGCTGTATCTCAAGAACGGTGATAGCTAGACAGTTGAAATTTTCACAGATGATGTATTTCTATTGCCGCTATAACAACAAATACTAAAAATAAAATAAATATTTAAGGGGGGCAACCCATACAACAAACGGGATTGGTTGCGTTAACTTTGCACCTCATTCGTATGGAGCGCTATACATACCAGGTGCAAACTTAACCACTTAAGGATGGAAAATGTTTGTACGGAGTCCGACTCGCACTTGCCCAATTTTTACAATGATGTCACACCGCTTCACTGAGTGTCCCTGTGTGGGGGCGCGGCTCCCGGCGGCGGGGCCGGCGCTCGCGGCGCGGCCAGGGCGCGCCCTCGTGCACGGTGCGCTCGTGCAGCTTGAGCGTGGAGTTGGTGGAGAACGTCTTGTCGCAGCGCGGACACGGCACGTTCTTGCGGAGGCCGAGGTGGACCTGAGGTTGAACAGGACATCATTTCATATCAGGGCCATTTTTTCTAAAGTTGGGTACACCCCACTTTTTTTTGTTTTCGATATGTTGGGTACTCTCCACTCAGAATCACGAGGTCTTTCGATCTAATTGGGAGAAAAAAAACTGTCCCGAAATGTACATACATTTTTTGTTTTTCCATTCCGTTACCGCTGTAGTAGGTTATATGGAAATGGTAACGGAATGGAATGAAAAAACATTGGGACACATTTTTTCTTTTATTTAGATCGAAAGAGCTCGTGATTCTGAGTAGAAAATACCCAAAATACAGAAAAAAGGTGGGGTGTAAAACTTTAGAAAAAATGGCCCATTAATTATTTTTTCATCACACTTGCTCGTAAATCAAAGGTTTACATGCTAGAAAACTGGGCGGTAAGTCGTAAAGTACTACCTAAGGCGGTAAGTAATTTTTATCACCCTAAGACTTTACATGCTAGAAAACCGGTCGGTAAGTTGTTTATTACGCCCTAGAGCGGTAAGTAATTTTGGTATTGACTACTATTTATTATTTTTGTTTTATTTACTCTGAAGTGTGATGAAAAGCGTCGTACGTGACTCTGGTGGTAAGAAATTCCACACTCGTATCAATAATGCCCTCGCCTTCGGGCTTCTAATTGACACTCGTTTGAAATCCTCGTTTTCCACCCTTGTTACGTAATGTACTATAGCAGTATCGTCTGCTAACGTGAACCAAATGTTTACAATGAAGAAGGGAGGCTCTAATAATTAATATACGCGATATAAATCCGTTTAAATTGTTTTATTTAAAAGATGGTACTGCTTTAACCCACTTTCACCTAAACGAACTTTTTGGAACCTGGGTAAATTTTGCGATATCCGAAATCGCAACAAGCATTAGAGTAAATTATTTAAAAAAAAAATGACTGGTGTTATAACACCTGGTCGGGCTATCTGGGTTAATAAAAATAATTAATTTGGGTGTAGCACATCGTTATTACGATTCTCGACATAATTTGAGACGATGGTGACGATCATAAAGTCTGAATCTATACGGTAGATGGCGCTTCGATGCCATCCTAAGGCATGCAGAAGCAACTGGTTGATTAATTAAATGGCTCTCGCATCAGGTTCGATGGTCCAATAGGTAGGACGCCCGTGTTGGCCCGGAAAGCCGTTGGGGACGCAGGTTCGAACCCCGCTTTAACCATTAAATTTTTTAAATTGTTCGCTTCATTGTACATCATTTGATATTTCTAACAGGTGGAAATTAATATAGAGATCGAGAGTTTTGTGTCGTGTTCACCCTAAAAAAATTATTTGAATTTATTTTTCAGTATGTAATTGTAAACAATTATAAGAAAATAAATATCAGATAATAAATAAATAAATATCAGGCACACAAATCGATCTGGTCCTAAATTAAGCTCAGAAGGCTTGTGTTATGGGTACTAGAGGACGATTTACATACGTATATAGATCAATATAGTCTGGCTAATGAAATATTACTCAAAGTTTTGGCGAGAAATTTAAAAAATCTGCAGCTGGTCAGTCTTTGTGTAGTAGGAATTATAGTTTTGACAGTAGAACATATTTTTGATTTTCTATGCACACGTAAATAAATAAGTAAACCTAAGAAGAAAGAAATAAGTTAAAAATATGTTGACGTGCACTCATAGTCAGCTCAGCTCACATAATTTCTATCACTATGTACAGTACAGTCAACGACAAACACATACCTATGTTTACACTTTCTAACCATATGCAAGGCGAAAAATTAAATGTGGTGTAAATAAGACCTAGCTCGATAATACCATATTAATCTGTCACCAAAAAAATACATAAGTACTATGCCAAATTACAACTCGATCGGAATGTTAGAACTAGTACATAAAGTATTAAAATTATTTATAGAGGACCCTGCACCTACTAAATTGTTTAAATCATAGACAATTGGTAATACCACAAGGTGATGTCCTCCCAGACATGTCCGTCAACGGCGGATTAGCAAACCCGAATTTGGTTTTGAAAGCGCGGCAGCATGTAGCACAGTACAGGACCCCATCTGTGTTATAAGTGTAGTGGTAGGAGGGCTTGGGCTGAGTTTTACGGAGTTGACGTTTGGCTTGGCGTCAAGGTCTTCAAGACGGATGCGCTCAAAGTTATCAAGACCCGCATTGACAGCATTTCGCCAACCCAATCTGTGAGCAGCCAGCTCCTCCCACGACTCACATGGTATGCTCACTACAGACCAATGACGTTTCACGACGTCCCTATAACGCAGGTATTGACCTCCAGCTTTACGTTAACCTGAGGCTAGCTCAGAGTAAAAGATAGTTTTGGGCAGCCTGGTGGGCTCCATACGTACAAGGTGCCCACACCAACGCAGTTGGCCCTTCATGAGAAGACACTCCATACCAGCCAAATATCTATCAACATTATTTGGCTAGCCAGACTCTATATACTTAAATACATAAAACAACCATGACCCGAACACAAATATTCGAGTTCATCACACAAATATGCCGGCCGGGATTCGAACCCCGGACCGCCGGCTCAGTCGGCAGCACTACAAACCGCGCCAACCGCTTCAAACACTCACCGCCTTCCGATGTCTCCGCAGGTTGCCCTCGAGGCTGAAGGCCTGGTGGCACTGGTCACACTGGAAGGGCCGCTCGCCCGTGTGCGTCCGCGTGTGCCACTGCATAGGACAATTCATATAGTGCAACTGGGATCGGATATTCGGATGGCTTTTTTTACATCGGTGTCAATGTTGAGTTGTATGGAGGCGGACCCTATTTCTTATTCCTTTTACATTTTTTTTTTCATATTATGACAGCTATGACACTCACGACTGTTAAGGCTACTTATCCGATCAAAAATGATTTTAAGGGTCGATCAACTTTTTCTGTTGCTTGTTGCCATGGTGATGCCCCCTGGGTTACTCTGTAAAACTACGATTTTCGGCGGCAATATTCAAGAAAAATGTAATTGCAACAGTTATAAACCCATTTTTATTTAGAACATCTCTTCAAAATTCCAGTATTATAAATTATCAATACTTCTAAGAAGTTTAATCCCGGTCCGGGTGACCGGACAGAATGTTGATCCACCCTTAAAATGTATAAGGCCTCGTAAAGGAGCCGAATTAAAGACTCACGGTGAGTTGCACGGCGGTGGTGAACCCCTTGGGGCAGCGGTCGCACTTGTACGGCCTCTCCCCTGTGTGACTCATCTGGTGGTTCTTCAGGAATTGGTGCGTCTGCCGACAAACGACTTGTTCATATGCCTATACCATTCTGTAATAACTATTATATATATGTTACCTTATTGGCCACTATATCGATACCTCCTACATATACTGGTACACGTGTCAATTCTGTGAAGTTCGGTTTTTTGCACATTTATGACTAAAAAGTTTACACAAAAAAGCTTGAATTATTACCCTTTTCACTATGTTACTTACGTTGTTGTCTAATTTTTTTTTTGATTCTCTATGTTACATATCACGCACTTTGGTAGATTGTCAACTGTGTTACCTCGTTGTCCACTACGTTACCTGGTTCATTATCATATTACTTATTCCACTCCGTCATACTGTTGTCCATTGTGTTACCCATCTACTGGGTTACTCTTCTACTGAGTTACTCTTCCGCTGCGGACCGTTAGCATTTTGTAACTTGTAACGATAAAAAATTATGAAACAAGTAAATACATTTTTTTTAATGTGGGTACACACCAAAATTTTTATATTAAACCATTGCATCCAGAGGTACCGGGTTCGATTCCCGGTCTCTTCCACCAGGTGACATAATTCAATTCTTCTTTGAGCTTTGATCTTTGTATTAATGGTTTATTGTAACGATATAATTATTAATACCGTGTAGGCCTTCCCGCAGTGCTCGCACATGTGGTCGTGGTCTCTCTTCCGATGCTGCACAGGCCGCTTGCTGTGCTTCCGGTACTGCGTCAGCTGGTGATGTTGTAGGGGCCGAATACCGAGGTGGACCCGATCGATGTGAGTCGAGAGAGAAGATTTTGAGAGGAAGGATTTGTTACACTGCAATGGAAATTAGTTTCAGTAATAAAAATACCTATTTTTTTTTTATTAATACCAAACCCATTTTTGAAATCTATTTGAAATAGACAACATCAGTGACCTTACCAGCTCTAGAAAAAAAATATCAAAAAAGAACCGACTTTAGAAAGAAACTGAAAAGCCAAAAATAACCCGTTCATGAAGGGATTACATTTGAAACACCTTTTGAAGTCGGTGCCAAACCACTCAATAATTACTATGAAATCAGATGCCGCGCATGAAACCTTTAATGATTACTATTTGGTATTTACGAGTATTTTTGTTCGATAAAGAAGTTTACGTGAGGTTTGGCAACATCATTCATTTTTTTTAATATACACCAGACTAAATTAACCTTTCCATTGTCGTAGTTTTGGAGTTACATTTTAGAATAAGTACATTTTAACAAATAATAAAATAATTAGTATTCAGCTAAAATATAAAATACAGTGATTACATGTGGCCTTCCTCTAAGCGGATTACGGAAAAGTAATAGAATTGTAGTATTCAAAATATGAAACGTTGTCAATTACGTATCTATATATCTAGATTGCCCACTCACAGAGTCGCAGGTGAAGATGTCCTGTTTGTGCTTGTTGTGCAGGTGCCGCAACAACGCCTCTGCGCCCGCGCAGCCCGCGCCGCACGCCGCGCACGGGCTGCCACACAAATGTACCTAATAATCAAGGCTCGGAACCCGTCATTTTGAAAACTTAATCCTGTTCTGTGCAGTAGACTTCCCTGTGTTGTTAATAAAATAAAATAAAATTTATTTATTTAATATTTATTGCACTAAAGAAAACTTATCGTACAAAAGCCCGACTGAATGCCATGAGGCATTCTCTACTAGTCAACCTTAGGTATTTTATAGATTTATTATTAGGTATTTTATAGATTTATTATTGCATAATTGATGTGTTCAGCGACAATTTTATTAATGATCGACTTCCGGTGTTCCGGTTATGGGAAGAAATCACTTTCGCCAGTCAAAAAAAATTACCAAAATGTTTTCTTAATTTTCACTTGGGAGTCCATAACGACATGTCTACTGTACAAAACAGGGTTATGTTTTCAAAATGACGGGCGTTTTTCCGGGCCTTGCTAATAATAAAATGTAAGAAATCAGAAATTATTTATTTGCATAGACACAGTATAGGGATATATGTAAAGCGAGCGAACCTCGTTTCAAGTAGATTAAAAATTATTACGCATGTCCGGATGTTTGCATGTCCAGTTGCCCATATTTTCGACTGTTCTCGCCTACAGATCGCATTTCTCAACCGAATCCCATGAAACATTTGTGAAAGAAAAAAGTATACATACGTATCGATAAGTAGGATATAGATTTTTTTCGTTGATTCAGTTTTCGAATTTTCTCAGAATGATGGAGGGGGAGATAAGGGGGATAAAAAAAACGGCCATATCTAAAAACACTCACGAGGTCTACAAGCATTTTTTATTGTCATATGTCATAAAATTTTCCTTATGCTTTTTGTGTCGATCTTTGCATTGTTTATTTGTAACACAAGGGAAAATTCGAAAGCTTATCTGGGCGTTAGAATGGTGGAAAGGTTAACACGCTGGACCGGTAAATCCAAAGGTGCCGGGTTCGATTCCCGGTTCCACCAAGTTACGAATTTAAATGTAAAAATTGTGGTGAGTACCCACATAAAAAAAATGAGACATCACATGTTTCATAAATTTATAGTTACCTAATATTGGGGTCACATTTGTCGTCGATTTGTTGTTCCTGATGGTTCCGTAGAGCGTCCTTGTTGTCGAATTGCGAGCGACAACGCGGACACTGCAGGTCGGGAATGGAATGCTACGACCGAAATACAATGAGTCAACAAATATACAAAACAGAAAGAGAGAGAAAGAGAGATAGATAGAAAGAGAGAGAATAAGGTTGGGAGGAACCTTGTAAAATAGGGGTATGCAATTAAAGTAATTTCGTCTTCACTAGAAAAATAAATTATAACTCTTTTAATCTGGTTTTATAGTGTTAAGGAAACATCATGATCCTTGTTAGGAATAAGTAGATCAAATGCATATACTCTGAACTAGCATAATATTTGCATGTCATTTAATTACGATTGAATACTATAAACAACATTAACACCCCATAACTAGACATAAGTATTTTTGCAAATAAACATATTGTATTCCCTTTTTTTCTTTACTTAGTAACTATAAGATTGTACAACTACTTTTTTTTCTTAACTTTGTTGTCTATATGTTGCGTTGTTGTCCACTATGTTATCTACTATTTTATCTCGTGCTCTATATAACTGTACTAACTTGTCGTCCTCTGCGTTACTTTGTTATCAGCTACGTTACTTTCGACGTTCACTGCGTTACCTTATTATGTGCGAGCAGCTTGTGCGCGCGTAGTCCCTTGGGGCTGGTGTAGATCTCTCCACACAGCTCGCAGGAACCACTGGCTGCGTTCTCCACGGGGTGAGCGGCGCGCATATGCCATGTATACGATGATTTCTTCCTGAAATAAATAACACGGACCTCTTTAAAGCCTAGTAATATTATTAATTATATAACCTAGGATACCGACCGGTTAGATCATTAATAGAAAGCTACACTCGGTGAAAATTTCCCACTACTAGTTCTATTTTTATGTTCGCTTTAGATATCTTTTAAATCGTCATCTCCCAAAACATTGTATACTTTTATTTCACTGTCAAAATTGACAACATTAAAATAATTATATTTATTAAAAAAAACATGCGGATTAAGTGGTAAAACAATTTAAAAACCTAAAACCTACACTAACCTAACTAGCCAAGGTCGCTCATTGGCGGAAATGATCCCAAGATGCTGGCGGCATTTCCCCGCTGCACAGCAATACTGAGCCTTTGCCCGAGAAACGCGCCAGCTCTGGGATCAGAGGTAGTTCGTATTAGCTTTTTTTTAAGGGAAACAAACAAATTATGAGCGGCTGGGCCCCATGGGCCTAGAGTCTCTACCGCAAACGGCACGAAAATATAGTTGTCACCCAAACACATATATTTTCGGCGTTTAGCCGCCTCCGCGTTTGTGGCCGCCCCACCTGGATTTTGGCACGTTGTTGCAATGTGTGAAGGTGCCAAAGTGTCCACACAGGTGGAGTCCCACACTAAGGGCCGCCCCAACCGCCACGGTACTAACGTCATGCCGTCGGGTCTCTTGCCATCATCTCGTGCGAGGCCATTTGGTTCGAGTACCGCAGGCACGTTGACGCTGACAAGAGCCCGACGTATGATATCATTTAGACAAGCGTGGCGGGAGAGTCTGCCGGCGCTTTTGGGGCAGCTAAGGCCGTGGTGACCTAAACGATCTACCTGGTATCCGCAACGACATTGGTGTGGAACAACGATGTCTAGGCCTAGACGGAGGCCAACAGCCACCCTGAAAGAATTATCATCTAATAAAGTGCCGAAATTAACTGAGGGAAGTGCGTGAAGCCAGTATCCGGACTCGCGAGCAGAAACAGCAAGGAGCCTGGCCTTGTCTCTCGGGGTGGGACTTGTGTCAGTAAGGTGGTTGTGTACTCTTAGATTTATCGGCATGTCCCACAATTTCTGGATCTCTGTACTCGTCGGAAAGTCTGTACCGGGGCAGGCCTCTTTCCAAGCGTCCTTGGCCTCTGACAAACAGGCCACCTCAGAATCGGAAAGTAAAGGGGATAATATTTTTCCGATAAGAGGTAGCGAGCTATGTGTCGAGGACAAGAACGCTGGAAGGGCGACACCTGAGATTTGCCTTACGCCGAGGCCACCGAACCGTACAGGTAGCGTAGCCTGTAAAAATTGACGATCGTCAAATTTCGCATTAATGATTTTTTCTAAGTGAGCGTGAATAATGTTGTCAATGTTTTCACACAGTAATTTAAATTTCCAAAAGGGGCAGCATCGCAGGGCATACGTGAACTTAGGTACAAAAAGGCATGAACGTAGTATGAAAACGGCCATGTGGGCATGAATTTCTAATAGACGATCTGCGGATTCTTCAAACTTGCTTATCTTATTCTCTACAAAACTAGGAATCCCTTCGGCAAAGATGGGAACACCAAGAAGGTAAAGTGTGTCTTTTGATAAAAACTTGATTCCTGGACTAGCGGACTCAAAAGCTTGTTTGACCGATAAAGTGTCGAAGTTGCCATCTAAAAATACTTCGCATTTGTCAAAATTCAATTGTAGACCGATCGAATCAAATTTATTTTTGATTAAGCTAAGGTCGTTTAGGACAGAATCCGCATCTCCCCCGAGAGTACCATCATCGAGATACCAAACATTAAATTTAGAGGTTAAATCTGAAATGATTGGATGTATTGCTAGGCTAAAAATGGCCGGACCGAGAGGGTCACCTTGCTGACATCCGACAGATGAGAGCAAAGTGTTATTTTCAAAAACAAGATTGGATGCAGAACCATAACATTGCCAAAGATAGTGATAAATATCAGGGACTACTTTTTGAATTTCAGATAACATAGTGTATCGATTGATGGAATTAAATGCGTTCTTAACGTCGAGTTTCAGGAGGGCTTTTGATGAGGAAGTATTAAGAAAGGTGCGACAGGCATGTACTGCCGCTTCACAGCCGCCTTTACAACCGAAACCCAGCTGAACCGGTTGAAACTTTGGCTGCAGCAGCGGGAGAATATGCCTGCAACAGATTTTGGAAGCAATTCTCCTAAAAGTAGACCCAACCGCAATGGGGCGAATCCCACCATCTTTTTTTAAAAGAGCACAGAGGTTGGCACCATATAGAGTATCAGTGACAAGTGGGTGTACCTTTCCGGCTAGCATGAGGTTTATGAGATTGGTTAGGGCTGTGAGAAGTGCATTATTACGTCCACCAGGGACTGTCAGGAGATCCTTCAGATGTTGCGGTGAAATCCCATCGAGACCACCGGCTGAGCCGTTCTTGAATGACATGACTGCAGCAAAAACTCTATCTTCCGATGCAAGAAGGCAAGGTAAAGTTGGATCAGGAGGGGTGGGTAGCTGTGAAGATGGAGAAGCTGGAGGATGTTTGCTAGAGAGCGCAGCTAAGGTCGTGGCTGAATTTGGGGCACACGAGTCGTTTGAAAATAGTAAACGGGCTGCTCCTCTCAGATCTCCGTCATTAAATTTAGTTTCTACCTTTTTAAATAATGGCTGAGATGGTCTTTGATGGGATGTTACTGATGAAAATTGCTGAAAAGAAACGGCTCGAGAGCAATTATCTTTTAGTTTCTGAGTTAGAGAAACCTCGGGGTGTCCTTTGCTGACATGTAAAGTGTTATAGGAGAACGACAATAATCGTAGCCAGCTACTTTCCGAATTTTCAGCAGTGCAGTCGTCAATGGTTTTGATCAATCTATTAGCAACGGTGTGCCTCGCCCCACGAGGTATTCTTTTCAGAATAGGCGTTGATCTTTTCAAGGAGCTTAATAGGGTTGATAAGGAGCAGTGTTGGGGAGGTGAAGAAAGTTGAGCGGATGATTGTTGTGGAATGGATAAATTCAAATGGGCTTTGTGTGTTTTACTGATATGGATATTAAGACCTCGCTGACCTCGGAAAACTTTAGTTGTTGAACAATGTGGGCACTCGACAAAACCTTCTGCAGGTTGACTGTTGGCATGCATGACGTTTTACCAACAAAATAAACATTTATAAACTACGTTGATTAAGGAAACTTAAAAAATCACTATTTACACAAAATATTTACAAAAACCACAAGAACATCACACAGACGAATGTCAAAGTCACTGACACGGAGGCTGCGCCCTGGCGAGAGAGCGACACGTAGGTTGTAAATATTCTGTATACTATATAATATATTGTATACTTATATTCTGTCATCTATTTAATTCCAAATTCCCTTTATGGTTATTGTGGTTAACATTCCCATGCATTAAACGACTAAGTAAATTTAATAAAATTTGTACATACATAACTGGATATTCGATGAATATAGAACCCAATTTACTCCAGGAAACACGGAAAAAGTCGCAAATATTTACATATTTTATGATGACGAAAAATACAATGCCTACACAAATCAGGTCTTTGTATATTCTTCTGACCTTGTCCTTGACTATAAAATTAAAATTGCGAATGAAATTCACTATTGAATATGAATTGTATTTTAATGATAATATCGGCTCCATAGATCACTAAAGCCTTACCATGCTATCAGAAGTCTAATGCCTAATAATAATAATCCGAAAATATTTTAAGCGGCCTTAAAGTCAAATATTCTTGCTTCCATTCCAGATAAAGACTTACAGAAAGTGCTTCCCGCAGTACTTGCACTGGCGAGTGGCGCCGGCGTGCCGCGCCGCGTGCGCCACGCACTCTTTCCTGCAACAACAAATGCACAACTGAACACGCACCCAGCGGGTTACCCTAATCTGGCAGAAAATTATTTAACAGAACGTAATGTTTCGCATAATGCTCATTTGGCAGAAATTGTCTTTAGCTGAAACAGGAAATATATTCCAAAATGTTTTGGTGGATCCTAGTAGATTAGGGACGGTAGGCTAGGTTAGGTTTATTTTATAACTTTTTAGAGAAGTAAATGCTATCCGTAGAATAACATTATTCGAAATATAACGTTCGGTAAAATAATGAGCATTATGCGAAACATAATTCGGTAAAATAATTTTGAACGCCACAGTCGGCGGTGCCCGACAGTTAAAGTCTTGCCATTGACGCCACGTTTGCATGCATTTAACTTTTCACCCTTTTGCAAGAATCTAATAATAGCTTAAAGATTAAGAATAATACACAAGCATCAAGACCAATTAGTGCCCTATTTTCAGTGTTGTCATATACCGATTTACAGATAAAAAACTAAAATTACTGGGCAAAGCTATTTTAGCCAGACAATACACTAATAACTTTCTACGTCACCTCGGTGTTATCCACACACAAGCGGAGACTGTGTACCTCAACGTCCATCGCATTACGTCTTATCCTGCGTGACTTTACCGGCCCTAATGTCCACCGCGTTACCCAAATGTGCCTTACCTGCCCCAAACACCCTCCCCGCACTCCGCACACCGCAGCCGCAGTCTATGAGCGTTCTGGATATGTTGCCGGAGGTAGAACCCGTACCGGTAGCTCACACGGCACAACCGGCATTCGTTTTTTGCGTTACGCTGCATATAAACACGATACACGTTATAGGCTACACTATATGGCGTACAAAACTTAAACGAGTCAATAAGGAGTTTATTTATTTATTACGTTTGCCAACAGGTACAATACTATATAACATACATAAAAAACAAATGCAAGTACGAAACATATCAGAGTATTTACCCAATTACAGGCAAACACAACGTGCGTTATGAACAAAAATTCGCTTACGTTAATAACTGACTTTATGTTCAATAGGTAACATAGAAAAAAAAAAAAAAACACTAAATTGAATTAAAATTTACAATATTTAAAAAGCTATTGCAGTTTGCTATTGAGTTATTATATATGGATGTTTAATACATTTCCTGTTAACGTTGCAGTGCCCTATACAGGGTTTCATAGCGGATAAGTGTAATATGTACCATCTTGTAATATACCTATGAAGGCAATAAATAAACTGAAACTGAAACTGGATTGCAATAGTTCGAAATAAAAACTATGAATTTAAATTGAATTATTATTTCCCTATTAAAATCCTTTTATTTTATTTATTAAAACCCCTGCCATTGCCACCAGGTTATAATAACCTTAACAGACGAGACTACTTTCGAAGTTATTCCAATCGACATTTACAGGTTTCCTTGAAATGTACGGTGAGCGAAAAAAAAATTGATTTTAGATAAAATGTTTGTGTAATATTAGATAATATTGATCAATAAATCCCATGAAGCAATTTTAACACTTTCGACACCAGCAACCCGGTAGCCGGGCGCTCTGCTCGTAGTAAGTTTTCGCTATATACGGTTTTTCCCATGTTATCGGCTACGAGCGTAGCCCGTAGCGCTACGCGGTAGTGAATGCGTTGAGGATACTAAAAAAGCTATCGTATTTTTATATTTTAATACGTACGTACATCAAAATGATATAATTAACCCGTACTTAGTTAGGCATGGCGAGTAACAACAATGAAATAAATGAAGTATCATAAAATACTTACTTTAAATATTCACATTAACGTGAATTTGAGTGGTACTTTTCTCAATCCCTTATACCCTATGCATCTAACGTTTAAAAGAAGAGTAGGGTCTTACCGGGTCGTGATCTTTCTTCATATGATTGTCAAAGGTAGTAGTCGTCAGGAATCCTTTATAGCACAAGCTACACTTGAATTTGCAATGTTTGTACCGATCCGACACTTTCCGCCTCTCCATATCTTCAGACATTTCTTCATCTGTCAAATACTGTATCTCAAAGTTGTGCTTCTTTATAAACTCTTCTATTTCTTCTATCGTAAAAAACCTCCCCGGCTCAGAGTCTTTCTCTTCAACCTCTTTCACTGTTACCTTCTTTTTCTGTCCTATTTTTTTCTTAGACTTTTTCTGTTTTGCATCATACCTTTTTGTCTGTGAAGTTTCTTTACTGCTGTCCTTTTTAGGCCGGCCTCTTTTTATACCTGCTTTTTTAATCTGTTTATCTAAATTAGTTTCTAATATCTCAACCTCAGCTAGAGCCGGTTTTGCTTCAACATCGTCAATTTCGATTTTATATTTACACGCTTCTATAATACTTTTATCTTCGTCATCACTATGGTCTACACCATCATCGCAATTTGTGTCAAATTCTTTTGTATCAGCCTCTATTATATTAATTTGTAATATGTCTGCTGCGTTACCATCAGTTTTGTTACCATTTTCTTGTTCGACTTCATCTTTAACTACGTCATTAAATGGATGTTTGTCAGGTATGTCTGTCTGTGTGTCTCGTTCGCAGTAATATTGGATGTTGGCTCTCGAGCAGTCTTGTGAGAGTGTATGCGTTAGTTTGTGTGCAGCGCGGTCTATCATCCTGATGTACGAATTTGTTAACTGGAAAGCAATAGGCAGTATATGTATATTTTTTTAAATCTATATCTGTGTCCATCAAATATTCCCATGGAAACTACGATCAGAATGCCACAAAATTAATACATTATCCCACGGAAACTATGCCTTTTTCGGGAAGTTCGGGTATAAACTATCTCCTTTCAAAATTTCATGCAAATCCATCCAGCCGCTTCGGCGTGAAGAAGTAACGCAAATTGACGTGTGATCTTGTGGTCCCCACTGATTTTATTATTGGGATTATGCGTGTAAAACCAAATCTAAATTGGCAGAAAATATACTTACAATTTGTTGCCGGGTCACTGCCTGCCTGAGCAGTTGATCAGCGCGGTGGCAGCGCGCGCGCAGCGCCTGCGCCTTCCCCAGCAGCGCGCGACACATGACACACACGTGTTGAGGGAGTCCATCCCAGATAGACCACTGGAAATATTCACCATCATCAGGCTTAGGGCTTGCAATTCCGGAATTGGCCTGTATGGGTTAGTATTAAAAACTCCGGAATTTTCGATTCTGCCCATTCTAAACAATCCCGAAATTGCAAGCCCTAATCATGCTGTATGGCTTTTTCTATTGCTGTCAAACAATAAAAATAAATCGAAATTATAATAACATTGAAATAATTAATGAATGATTTGAATGTTTTATGAATGATTTTGAGTAGATGATTTAGAATGAATGATTTATTCTATGTATAAGACGGAATCATGTCCAAAGTGTTGGGTAGCCAACTGTGGAAACAATACTTGTTGCAGTTGGAATTACAATGTTTTATGATCATTGAAATTTGTATGGCTGTGGCCGACACTTGGTGTCAGTGGAGCAATTTTCCGCTGATGACCACAGCCATCTATGGCGCCCAAAAGAGATAGTCTAAATTGTCTCATCAACAATGCCTACACAGATCAGGTCTTTGTATATTCTTCAAAACTTAGTCCTTGACTATAAAATTAAAATTGCGAATAAATACACTTATGAGTATGAATTATATTTGATTTTGTCACTACATACACTTCACTACGTAATCACTACATTTAATGCAGTTATAGTGTTTTGTAAACTCAAGATTCTCTTAACTACTCCTTTTAATTTTTTTAACCAGTGATAGACCTTAGCGCCTTAATTCCTAGATAAAATTATATCAATTCTTTCAAAACTAGCAAGAATACTTATAATATTGAATACTTTTATAATAATTACATTATAAAACACTTACCGAAATGCCCATAAGTTCCGAAAAAGCTCGCTCAAGTCCCGTCTCGGAAATATTATACATTTTCAAGTCCACAGCCAGACAAATGCGGCACGCTAACAGGCCTTCGTCTTCCACCTTCACTGTGTCCATGTTTATTAATACTGTTGAACCCATAATTACTTTTATTACTTTTTTTAACTCCGAGAATTAAAATTGACTTTTTGTAAGACGTGCGACACTCATTATTACTTATGAAGCAGTAATAGATATCTTAGCGACATATTTGTGCAATTAGTACACAGTTTTAATACAAAATACCAGGATTTTTGGATTTTTTGGATAAAATCTTTATAAACACAAATTGACAATCAATCAGCATTCATTGCACTGCACAACACAACAACGTTAGATGCTAATTTGATAATTTTAATTTTATTTTATTGTACAGTAAACGTCAAATTGCGCAAGTTGATACGAGTTAAGGACGTTACTTTGTCTGTCAAATATGCTACGGCTACTAGCAATGGTGAAACTAGCATTAATAAATAGGGATGGTACTTTTGTTACAAAATAATGAAAATTACGGAAATAATAAGTAAGGCGTTACAGATATTATTATCTTAAGTAAAGTAACTCAAGAGGAATAAGGAGAAGTAACTCGGTGAAAACACAAAAGTAATGATACTTTAACACACGAACACTTAGTAAATGTATCCGAACGTTCAAGATGGCGTAACACTAAACGTCAGATCTGACAGTTACAATGTTGCCATAACAATTTCTGAAAACTGCGTTTTAATTTTGTGATATTAAAATTACGAATTTGGTGAAGATTTTTTCGCGAAGGATGAAATAAAACCAGTGATTGCTAATAAATAATATATTAATTTATATTTATAAGTTAGTACGGCTTATCCATAGCCTTATTGCGCTTGCGCGGCGGCGGCTTCAGCTTCATATGCACGTATTTGACGTGCGTTGTCAGGGAACCGGATTGGGTGAAAGCTTTGCTGCAAATACTGCACTCGTAGGGTTTCTCACCAGTATGAATCTGAAAACAATAAACACTTTAAAATAAAAACTATTTTTCAAGTTCGCGAATTACTATTTAAACACTGAAATCTATGAAATATGTAATGTCTCATTATTTTTAATGTGGGTACATTAAAAATAATGAGATAAATCCATACTAATATTATAAATGCGAAAGTGTGTCTGTCTGTCTGTCTGTCTGTCTGTCTGTCTGTCTGTTACCTCTTCACGCTTAAACCGCTGAACCGAATGAGATGAAATTTGGTATGGAGATAGTTTGAGACCCGGGAAAGGACATAGGATACTTTTCATCCCGAAAATATTTAGTGTTCCCGTGGGATGAGCGGGTAACACCGCGGGGCACAGCTAGTATTACATAAATAGATAATGTGGGTACACACCCCAATATTAAACCATTGTTACAAAGATCAAGCACAAAGTCAAATTGAAATGCGTAACCTGGTGGAAGGGACCTGGAATCGAATCCGGTACCTCTGGATTACTGGTCCAGCGTGTTAACCTCTCCACCCTAACGATTACCTTTAGATTTTTTCCTTATGCTTTTTGTGTCGATCTTTCCATTGTTTATTTGAAAGACTACACCTTAGCGACCTCTATGTGAAAATGTTAATATTCACATCTTACCGCACTAATTTACAGCAGTGAACGAGCAAGCGAGAGAGGGCTCTGTTATTTATAAATTGATCGAGTCCCGGTCTCTTGCGCATTTAATTTTTTCCTTTTTTTTTATGTACTAAATTGCTTTATTATTTCAAAACACAAAACAACACAAGTACTTATTAAAGAAAAAAGAAAACTTACTTATTACTTAAACTAAATACCTAATAAACAACTAAAATACAAATATAATTAAAATAGACTGTAAAGGTTGTAAATACCCGCCAGGTCGCCTTCAGTGGATATTGTACCTAGAAGGCTGGCAGCGTTGCCTCTTTGGATGGCGAGGCTCCGTCGCTGTCCAAAGTAGCTGCCAGCCCTCTGGTCACCTGAAGCTTCGACCAGGCGTTCCGATATCTCTTTAAAGAGAATCTTGGCACCTGGTCCCCACGGGCCGAATGTTTCAACTCCAAAAGGCGCAAATATGTAGCCCTCGCCTAGGGCGGCATACTTGCGCCGCTTAAGGTTTTCAGCCGTTGCGGCTGCCGCTCCGGCTTTGGAGGACGTGGCTTGAAGGTGGGACGCGGCCAGTGTATCGACGCAAGTAGCGTCCCAAATGAGCGTCCGGCCCAACCTCCACGGAACGAGCGTCATACCATCAGGTCGCTTGCCATCGTCGCGTGCGATACCGTTCGGCTCTAAAATGGCCGGCACATTGACGGAGACAAGGGCCCTCCGTATGACGTCGTTCAGGGAAGCGTGCCGGGATATACGACCGGCGCTCTTTTGGCAGCATAAGCCATGGTGGCCTAACTCATCCACGGTTGAGCCGCAACGGCAGCGGTGAGGCTCGGTGGTTTTAGTGCCGAGTCGCAGACTTGTTGCCAGGGTGAGAGCTGTTTTATCCAGCAGCGTACCAATGTTAGGTGATGGTAGCGCATGGAGCCAAAACCCCGATTCCGGTTCCGCCACGGCAAGTAGGCGAGCACGCTCTGTCGAATTTTGTGCCGTATCTGTCAGATCTTTTAGAACCAGTTGACAGAGCGGCTCGTCCCACAACCTCTGCGATTTGGTGGACACTGGGAATGGCGCATTCAGGCAAGCCCGCGTCCCCTCTTCCCTGGCCTCGTTCACACAGACAATGCAGTCGTTGTTAGAAGATGGACTGAAAATTTTATTTGCTAAGTCTTGAGTGCTGTGAAACGAAGATAAGAAGGCCGGAAGAGCGACACTGACAACTTGCCTGATGCCCAATCCACCATAGCGTATTGGAAATACAACGTAATTGTAAAACTCTTCCATTTTGACGTCGGTTAAACCGTACAAAGTGAGTCAGTTTGTGTGGTTTGACAGTTCATTTGCTAGGAAGTGTTACCGTGGTCTGACTCTAATTTCTTTATTCAACAGGTAACCAGTTTACCTATATGCGTATTTGTTTTCTGTTGGTATCTAATTATGTTGTGTTGCCTTCGCCATATTAAGTAAAACAATCATCAATATCGCTACACAAATACACAGTTATTTAACACATTTACTATTTGAGTCATTTTCAAAAAACATGTACATAGTTAAGGGCATTGATTAAAACAAAACTTAATTGATTCCTTTGTGTAACGACAGTTACGTTCGTAACACAAAAGAAGCGATCGTAATTTTGTTTTTTATTAAGCCTTTAACTATGTACATGTTTTATGAAAATGACTCATTTATTTTAGAGCTATTAAAAAATTGTATTTGTTTTGTTTCCTTTTGTAAAATTTTATTGGTGTGCAATAAAGTATTGTTGTATTGTAACTTTTTGTACATGGCAACACTCACCAGCCGGTGTTTGTAGATGGAAGACTGCCGGAGAAACGTTTTGGGACACTGCGGACATCGGTACTTCCTTATGCGCGCGTGGAAGCTGTCCCGATGACCCTATAAAAATATTTTTGTAATGTTTATTTTTTACCTTTTAGTTTGAAAATTTTAATAAAATATAAAACATTCTTCAATTAATATCCAATGACCTCGCGAGTTTGCTTCGAAATATCATTTTGATAAAGAATAAAATGTTCGAAAAACCGAAATGGCAAAACTTGGTCGAAGAATCGGCTGAGAAATGCCACATGTATCCGGACATACACAAGAGTCCGGAAAACCGAAACTGGCTCAGTTAAAAAAAAAAACTTTAATACTACGACGGTGGCAAGCAAGCATGCGGCCGCCTATGGACGCTTGCGACGCCAGGAGCATCACACGCGCGTTGCCGACCATTTAAGAACCTATTTACTCCCCTCTTGAAGAACCGCATACTGTAGCCCCCGGGGAAAAATTGATTTTTCTCAAACATGCAATGAAATGTTGTCATAACGTGCGTTATAACAGGCTTCGAAGTATCACGTTTCGGGCGGAACAACTCGAGACAACTGGAAAGGAATTTCATACAAATTTTACTGCCTAGGCCGGGAAATATATTTTTTTAAACATAGCGTCTGTGTTCATGAACATGCTAAACAGCTGAATCACATTTTTTGAGTGGTATATTTTTTTATTTCATTGCATATGTTTGAGAAAAGCACTATACATGCCTGAGCCGTGAAAAGGGCTTGCCGGCTTCGTGTCACTATCTGTCTGAACTGAACCTACCCACCCGGCAAGCCCTTCTTTCCAGGCGTCCGCAGTACTGTACTAATGTTATACATTTCTAGTTTTGTAGCTGGTAATAGTATTTTAAAGCCTGACCAGAAATATATGAGGATTGTCAAGAGGGCGCTATTTATAAGATTTATATGGCAACAATTTTGCAACCAATCGCAACCGCACTATAATGACATTAGTTTAAATACCTGTCAGTTCGTATGTTAACCACGTAATATCATTTAATATAATGTACTCATTTCCTGACTGTTTTTCGTGTAGCAAACACGTGTACACTTTATTTATAATATTACGTTCACGCCTGTATATGGTTTTCGGCATTTTCTACGGATATTTTTAAATATTTGTCTTTTAAAGATACCACCGAATGGCATTGACATTGTTGACAAACCATCATAAAATCATTGCCAGTGCAAGAAATTAGTTCCAATGAAATTCCGCAATATGGCGCATCCTCATATATTTCTGGTCAGGCTTTAGTTGTTTTCTTCGTCTGAGATTAGAGTGAGAGAGTACCTTGAGCTGTGAGGCGGTGATGAAGCTCTTGGGACACTGCGTGCATTTGAACGGTCGCTCCCCGGTGTGACTCATCTGGTGCGTCTTCAGCAAAGCGAAGCACTGCAAACAATATATCTATACTGTATTATATAAAAAAAAAGCTATTTGGAGATCACTGAATCGAAAGCCGTTTTGAGGCAGTAATGATGAGGTAATATTTTAGTAATTTTGAGGTATATTTTATTAATTTTAAGGTACGACTTAATCATTTTGAGGTGACAAAATAATTTTGCGGTAACATTTTGGTAATTTTGAGGTAAGACGTAGAAGTTTTGAGGTAGGACTAGTAATTTTAAGGTAATATTTTAGTAATTTTAAACCGTCTAGTAGTTTTGAGGAAATTGTATAGTTGTTTTGAGTTTTGTGGAGGTCGAAGCAGTCTTGAGTTATACTGTGTCAACTGTCCACCGTTGCCATGGTTACCGTGTAGGCCTTCCCGCAGGTCTCGCACATGTAGTCCAGCTTGACGCCGGGTCTCCCGCGCGCGCTCTTCTTGTAGTTGTAGAACCGGAAGCGCGGCTTGATGTTCAGGTGCACGCGGTCGATGTGGGTCGATAGTGAGGACTTGGACAGGAACGACTTTTCGCACTGAAAAAAAAAAAAGATTAGTTACTTATACTCGAATTGGTAGCTTGTCAATAGCGACCAATGACCCCTCCTACCATGAAACAAGATTTCTAATAACGGCACTTTTATTGTTCCTGGTAACGATAATTTTTGCTTTTATTGCTACATCGTGGTAGAGGGTGTCTGGGCGTGGAGGGATCACAAACCTTTTCACTCGAGTGACATTTTTATCAATAATGGAATAAGCAACTAAGTATACTATAACGATTTCAACCAACTTTTTAAAGTGAACTTAACTTTTTCTCGAGTTCTAGATAGTAACATAGGTATTTCATGATATCATAGCGTGCAGTCGAAAACTGAAAAAAAAATCCTTCTAGTTACTAGAAGCCCGCGAACGTCGTCCGCGTGGAAGAAAAAGTCATAACCATATTTTTGGTTTCTGGGGATGAACAGCAATCCGTATACCAATATTTTTAATCGTCAGCCCATTTAGGCATGATGAGAAGAAAGATTTATTTTTTTCAATTTTATAATATGAACAAGTAGGTGCCAGCTTCTTCCTCAGCGTATTTTTATCTTTACCGTGCACGGGTAAAGTGTTCTCTAACCATCTTTGGATAGTTATAACTGTACCAAATTCGGTTATAATTTGTCCAGCCGTTTCGGCGGTGATGCGAGGACAAAGCAAATTATGAAAACAGATGGCGCCAGGCCGACACGGCGCCGCGCGCCTATACAAAACAAATGACGATACTGCATCACGCTATTAAGGTTTTTCTTGAAATTACGACCCCTCCATAGAATATTTTCAATACAAATCTAGAGTTTTACAATAGTATAGACGTGATACTTACGTCATCGCATTTGTATACTTCGACGCCGTGCGCGTGCTGTCGGTGGAGACTCAGCTGATCCTCGTCTGCGAACGAGCAGCCACACGTCTCACAGAACCTGACAGGCAAACACAATAGATGTATTAATTTCTTCTTCTTTCTTTCAATGAATACACATTAATCATTAAAATCCATTCAGTAGTGGTAAAGAAGAGTAAAGTAGTAGTAGTAGTACAGAGGAAGGAAGTTCTATTCATTCAAAAGTAGAATATCAAGGTCACCCAACTTTTTTCTGTTGCTCGTTGCCATGGGGATGTCCCCTGGGCCACTCTTTAAAACTAGGATTAAAGTTACGATTTCGGCGGTTATATTTACCAAACAATTTTTAATTGCAACAGTTATAAGCCCCTTTCTTAATATAAATTACCAACACTTTTCTAAGTTTAATCTCTATTGTCCTCAGGGCTATGCCACGGGACAGAATAGCAGCAAGAAAAAAGTTGACTCAACCAACAGATAAAAAAAAAAAAAAAAAAAAATGTGCCCTCAGGCTTTCAATCGAGCACCCGAGCAGTATAATACTATTTGGGTGGATCAACCTTTTCTTGCTGTTATTCTGTCCATGACCCAGGGGATGATAGTGATTAAATTTCTATGAAGTGTTGATAATTGATATTACTGGTATTGTCAGGTGCTAGTCTACATAAGAATGGGCTTATAACTGCTTAAATTACAAAGCTTTTGCTAAATACAACCACAGAAAAATCATAGTTTTAAAAAGTGACCCAGGGGCATCACCATGGCAACGAGTGGCAGAAAATAGTTGATTGACCCATTTAGTAGACTGATTGACAAGGGGCAGAAAAAAGTTATGACACGAAGTATATTTCGACGAGCGAACGAAGTGAGTGCGGACAAATATATCTAAGTGTCATAATGCTTTTCTAAGCCCCTTGCATGCTTTTCACTTGGACTACGAGAGAATAAAATATATTCAAAAATTCAGAATTGAATTTGATCAGATCGGTCAGAAATCTTGTTCGATCTGATCAGGTCGCCAACTTTTTTATCGTTACCTTAGCTTAGGATCGCAATCATTGTGGGGTTGAGAGTGTCGATCGAGAGCTTCCTTGTTCTCGAATTGTATCTTGCATATCAGGCATTTGAGCGCCTTTATTTCTTTCTAGAAAGAAAAAATTGTTTCATTATTCGGACCACAATAAAACTTCCTAGCGAATTAACTGTCAAACACATAAAAAATAAGTATGGCAATATTAACCAAAGAGTAACTTGTCTTTCATTGTAGTCCGTTTGTCAGTCACTATTGTCCGTTTGTCTTTCATTTTTGTCCGTTTGTGAGTTAAATTGTTGTCCGTTTGTGAGTTACATTGTTGTAGTTTGTGAGTCACATTGTTGGCAGTTTGTGAGTTATATAGTTGTCCGTTTGTGAGTCACATTGTTGGAAGTTTGTGAGTCTTATAGTTGTCCGTTTGTGAGTTACATTGTTGTCGTTTTGAGTCACATTGTTGTCGTTTGTGAGTCACATTGTTGTCTGTTTGTGAGTTACACTGTAGTCCGTTTGTGAGTTACATTGTTGTCAGTTTGTGAGTTACACTGTAGTCCGTTTAGGAGCTACATTGTTGTCATTTGTGAGTTACATTGTTGTCAGTTTGTGAGTTACACTGTAGTCCGTTTAGGAGCTACATTATTGTCGTTTGTGAGTTACATTGTTGTCAGTTTGTGAGTTACACTGTAGTCCGTTTAGGAGCTACATTATTGTCGTTTGTGAGTTACATTGTTGTCAGTTTGTGAGTTACACTGTAGTCCGTTTAGGAGCTACATTGTTGTCGTTTGTGAGTTACATTGTTGTCATTTTGTGAGTTACATTGTTGTCAGTTTGTGAGTTAAACTGTAGTCCGTTTAGGAGCTACATTGTTGTTCGTTTGCGAGTTACATTGTTGTCCATTTGTGAGTTACATTGTAGTCCGTTTGTGAGTTACATTGTTGTCGTTTGTGAGTTACGCTGTAGTCCGTTTAGGAGCTACATTGTTGTCCGTTTGTGAGTTACATTGTTGTCCATTTGTGAGTTACGTTGTTGTCCGTTTGTCTTTTATTGTTGTCCGTTTGTGAGTTACATTGTTGTCGTTTGTGAGTCATATTGTTGGCACTTTGTGAGTTACATAGTTGTATGTATGTATGTATGTACACAATTTTTTGTACATAAAAACAAAAAAACACATTGTTGTCCGTTTGTGAGTTACACTGTAGTCCGTTTAGGAGCTACATTGTTGTCCGTTTGTGAGTCACATTGTCAGTTTGTCTAGTTCCTGAGCCTACCTTGTTGTGTGTCTGTGTCTTGTGCATCCGCAGTCCCATGGCGCCGGTGAAGGTCTCCCCGCAGATGTCGCACGTGCCGCCGAGCGCGTTTTGAGTCGAGTGGTTGATACGGAGATGCGTGTAGAAGGTGGACTGTTTTCTGAAAAGAACGGCGATTTATACAGAATGCTTTTTAGGTTACCCAAAGGGTAGAAACGGGACCCTATTACTAAAGCTCCGCTGTCCGCCTGTCTGTACATCTGTCCGCCTGTCACCAAGATGTATCTCGCGAACAGTTGAAATTTTCACAGATGATGCTGCCGCTATAACAACAAATAAACGAACACAGACGCCAGATTAAAAAAAATACTTCCCGGCCTAGGCATTCAATTTTGTATGAAATTCCTTTACAGTTCTCTCGAGTTGTTCCGCCCGAAACGTGATACTTTGAAGTCGACGACAGTTCATTGCGTGTTTGAGAAAGAACAAATTACTTGAAGGTGAGCGGGCAGAACTTGCACTCCCAGGTCTTGCCCGCGTGGAACTGCGCGTGCATCACCGCCATGTACCGCCCTCGGATCACCAGCTTGCACTCCTTGCACACGTACTTCAACTGGTGGCACTCGATCAGGTGTGTTCGCGTGTGGGGCGAGACCGACGACTCTCGAGGGGATATGGCTAGTTTGGATGGCGCCAAATTCATGACTTTGCTGATTTGGTGATATCGCAAATGTAGAGATATCACTAATTCCGAGATATGGCTAATTTAGAGATATCGATAATTTCGAGATGTCGCTAATTTGTAATATCGTTAATTTGGAGATATGGCTTATTTAGAGATATCGATAATTTCGAGATATGGCTATTTTCGAGTTATTGCTAGTTTGGAGATATCGCTAATTTGGGGATATGGCTATTTTGGAGATATCGCCAACTTGGAGATATCGCTAATTTCAAAGTATGGCTAATTTGGAAATATCGCTAATTTGGAGATATGTCTAATTTGGAGATGTCTAATTTGTAGATATGGCTAATTTGGAGATAAGATAATTTGGAGATATTGCTACCCTGGAGCTAGCCCCTGATACCCTGGCCGGAGCTGGTACTCACTTGAAGGTGAGCGGGCAGAACTTGCACTCCCAGGTCTTGCCCGCGTGGAACTGCGCGTGCATCACCGCCATGTACCGCCCTCGGATCACCAGCTTGCACTCCTTGCACACGTACTTCAGCTGGTGGCACTCGATCAGGTGTGTGCGGAGCTTGTTTGGCCACTTGAAACGGCAGAAGCAGAAGTGGCACTCGTTCGGGCCCAGCGCCTGAAAGATAAGATAAGAGAGGTTTTATTATATATACAAGATAAGAAAACAACGTATCATTTATCAAGTTCAAAAATGTCGGATATACTTCGCACCAGTTAGCATGTCAGTAGAGGTCATTGACGCCCCCCTACCATGAAACGTAGTTTTGAATAACGACACATTTGTTCAACCAGTTGTGAATTAATAGTTTCAGGAAAAATCTAAACTGTCGATGCTTTCGTATGGAATTCCCGGGCGTTTAACCCGCGCATTTGCGAATTATGGCATTTCTTACACTGGCAATGACTTTATGATGGTTAGTCAACAATGTCATTCGTGGTGGTATCTTTAAAAGGCAAATATTTAAAATTATCCAAAGAAAATTGTGAAAATTCCGAGACATTTTCATAAATTTATAAAACACAATCTCACTGACCGGATCGTGGACCTTGATGTGGTTCTCGTACGTGAACATGGAGAGGAACCCCTTGTAGCATTTCTCACAGCGGACTAGTGCGTGCAGATAGTTCTCCGACTCCTTGCGCGCGGCCATCTCTCGGAGTTGCTCCTCTTCAGAGAGGCGCACCACCTGGATAAAACCAATCATTGGGTGAGCATCTACACCCCAGGCCAAAAGTATGGAAACAAGCTTACATTACAATACAAAAAATTGTTTTCCTTACGGAATAAATTACAAAATACACGATAAAAAGTATGATAAAATTGATAAACATATTAAAAGTCAATAACTTAGTTCTGTTTATGAAAACTGTCAGTTCAAAATTTTGTAGAAAGGCCACATAAAAGGCGACACACAAGTCACAACTTTTATTTGTATTTTCACACAGTTGAAACTAAAATTCCCATGGGTACTGATTTTGGGACACTTTTTTTTTAATCGTCACATTGAAAATGCTATCGATTCTGAGTAGGTTGAGCCCCAAAAAAAAAATGTAAAAAAAAAAACGTCAAGTACTGATAGAAACAGGGATAAGAGTTTTTTTAAAACACTTCGGCTATTCCCCTGTGGTATATAGCTACCTGCATGTTGTATCGCTCCTCGAACTTGGCGTAGTCCTCCTCGCACATGAAGTATCGCTTGAACCCCTTCTTCTTCCTCTTGCTGGGCGTCTTCTCTTTCTCCACCCACTCCACTCTTGGCTACTCCACTCCTGGCTACTCCACCTGCGGTATATAGCTACCTGCATGTTGTATCGCTCCTCGAACTTGGCGTAGTCCTCCTCGCACATGAAGTATCGCTTGAACCCCTTCTTCTTCCTCTTGCTGGGCGTCTTCTCTTTCTCCACCCACTCCACTCTTGGCTACTCCACTCCTGGCTACTCCACCTGCGGTATATAGCTACCTGCATGTTGTATCGCTCCTCGAACTTGGCGTAGTCCTCCTCGCACATGAAGTATCGCTTGAACCCCTTCTTCTTCCTCTTGCTGGGCGTCTTCTCTTTCTCCACCCACTCCACTCTTGGCTACTCCACTCCTGGCTACTCCACCTGCGGTATATAGCTACCTGCATGTTGTATCGCTCCTCGAACTTGGCGTAGTCCTCCTCGCACATGAAGTAGCGCTTGAACCCCTTCTTCTTCCTCTTGCTGGGCGTCTTCTCTTTCTCCACCCACTCCACTCTTGGCTACTCCACTCTTGGCTACTCCACCTGCGGCATATAGCTACCTGCATGTTGTATCGCTCCTCGAACTTGGCGTAGTCCTCCTCGCACATGAAGTATCGCTTGAACCCCTTCTTCTTCCTCTTGCTGGGCGTCTTCTTCTTCGCCACCCACTCCACTCTTGGCTACTCCACTCCTGGCTACTCCACCTGCGGTATATAGCTACCTGCATGTTGTATCGCTCCTCGAACTTGGCGTAGTCCTCCTCGCACATGAAGTAGCGCTTGAACCCCTTCTTCTTCCTCTTGCTGGGCGTCTTCTCTTTCTCCACCCACTCCACTCTTGGCTACTCCACTCTTGGCTACTCCACCTGCGGCATATAGCTACCTGCATGTTGTATCGCTCCTCGAACTTGGCGTAGTCCTCCTCGCACATGAAGTAGCGCTTGAACCCCTTCTTCTTCCTCTTGCTGGGCGTCTTCTCTTTCTCCACCCACTCCACTCTTGGCTACTCCACTCTTGGCTACTCCACCTGCGGCATATAGCTACCTGCATGTTGTATCGCTCCTCGAACTTGGCGTAGTCCTCCTCGCACATGAAGTATCGCTTGAACCCCTTCTTCTTCCTCTTGCTGGGCGTCTTCTCTTTCTCCACCCACTCCACTCTTGGCTACTCCACTCTTGGCTACTCCACCTGCGGCATATAGCTACCTGCATGTTGTATCGCTCCTCGAACTTGGCGTAGTCCTCCTCGCACATGAAGTATCGCTTGAACCCCTTCTTCTTCCTCTTGCTGGGCGTCTTCTCTTTCTCCACCCACTCCACTCTTGGCTACTCCACTCTTGGCTACTCCACCTGCGGCATATAGCTACCTGCATGTTGTATCGCTCCTCGAACTTGGCGTAGTCCTCCTCACACATGAAGTAGCGCTTGAACCCCTTCTTCTTCCTCTTGCTGGGCGTCTTCTTCTTCGCCACCCACTCCACTACCGGCTTTTCTTCTTTTATTTCTGCTACCTCTTCTGTCACCCGGCTCTTTTTACTGCAAATCAATATTAAATTGATTAACATTTAACACAAAGCTAGCGACCAGTGATACAGGATTGCCAGCTCAGTAGGAAGTTGCACTACAAACAGCGCCAACCCCGTCGTCTTTACCTTAACTATGTGTAAAGAAGTACTATAGAGTTATTAACACACCAGCCAAAACTGGGGCTGTAAGAAGTGTTGAAAAACAGGCATGAATCTATATATTTTTTTCACACCACGTTCGTGGCAAACATGTGTACGGCCCAGGGTTCGAAAAGATAATTATCACGATAATTATCGTGATAATAACAGATGGATAATTATCTACTGATAATAACAGATGGATAATTATCTATTGATAATAACAGATGGATAATTATCTATTGATAATAACTGATGGATAATTATCTATTGATAATAAAAAAAACCGGCCAAGTGCGAGTCGGACTCGCGCACCGAGGGTTCCGTACAAACACTTTCCATCCCTAAGTGGTTAAGTTAAGTTTGCACCTGGTATGTATAGCGCCCCATATAAATTAGGTGCAAAGTTAGGTATTAAAAAAAAATTATGGTTTTCGTAATTATTCCTTTATCTATGCTATAAGACGTTGCTTCGTACCAAATTTCAAGATTCTGAGTTCACGGGAAGCACCCTGTAGGTTTTGATTCCCTTGCAAGTGTCGAAAATTTGCGGCATAAACGGCTGTATCTTTTGATTGCGTTGGCTTAGAAGTTTGATTTTTTCACAGCTTCAAGGGACAGTAGACCTGAGTAATTGATATAAATTTCAGCTTCATACCTCCACGCGTTCCTGAGAAAAAGGGTCTTGACAGACGGACGGACGGACAGACGGACAACAAAGTGATCCTATAAGGGTTCCGTTTTTTCCTTTTGAGGTACGGAACCCTAAAAAATGCGATCTGAAATTATTCGAAGTAAAGTGTCAGCGTGCCGCGCCTTGGGGATTCCCCTTACAAGAAATATTCAGTTCGGATTGTGCAAAGTTGAGTGAACTCCTGTCATTGGTTTATTAAGTTAAATATTGAATTAATTTACTTGTTTTTATTTATTTTTTGTTATATTTTGTTATGAAACAATATAATATAACAAATTAATTACTTATGAAACAATATAACAAATTAATTTCCTACACTGGTAATAATTATTTGATACTTATCTAATAATTATCCGATAATTATCAAAAGCGTAAGCGTATCTTGATAATTTCGAACCCTGGTACGGCCTGACTATGCTGTAAGAGTGAAGACGAATTACGAGCTACAAAAACTATTATCTCACCTAACTTTTCCTTTTCTCTTCTCCCTCTTGACCCGTTTCCTCTTGACCCCGCGCTCCTTCTTCACCCCCATGTCTACCTTGATCTCCGCCAGCTTCTCGTCCAGTTCCACCATCTCGCCGACCACGGGCAGCTCTATGTAGTCGTCATCTTTGACGTCTGGCAAGTGTGCGCGCGCGCAGAGGGTGGAGAGGAGTTGTGAGCTGATAAATAGAATCGATCAATTCCTAGATTCAATATTGGCTGAAAACCAGTCGCAGTTCCGCTAAAAGCAGAATATTTTGGAGACGAGAGCTCCGATATTCATCAAACAACGAAGTTAAGAACCATCTTAAAAAACCAGGCTTTCGATTTAAAAACCGGCCAAGAGCATGTTTGGCCACGGTCAGTGTAGGGTTCCGTAGTTGCTCATCCTTCACAATAGACTTAAGTTACGAGAAAGATTTCAAGCTCTATAAAAAGGTCGTAAACGCCAAAGTAACTGTAATTACTTATTACCTTCTGGAAGTCAACTTACGTCCTTTTAAGAAAATATGAAATTTTGCGATAACTCAAAAATGGCTCGACCGATTTTGTTCAATATAGTTTTCATTGAAAGTACTTATAAGGCCTCATGTTCATGAATTTTTCCATAACTTTTTGACCAGTGGTTGAAAAGATAGAGGGGGGGACGCTATTTTTTTTATTTTCGGAGCGAATACTTACAAAACTGCTGACTTTATCCAAAAATAATGTTTGGAGACCCCTATTATTTTCAAAAGACCTATTCAACGACACCCCACACACTAATGTTGAAACGAAAAAAAGTTCACCCCCACTTTAGGTGTTCGAGAGGTACACGAAAAAAAAATTTTTTTTTAGTTTTTATTTTACCGTTTTGTCGGCGTGATACATAATACACATACTCATACTAAATTTCAGCTTTCTAGTACTAATGATCACGGAGCTAAGCCGCGGACGGACAGACGGACATGGCGAAACTATAGTTGACTACGGAACCCTAAAAACAGCACTCGAATCGGTACGATGCCACAGACAGACCCATGTTAAACTTATAACACAGATACACATGTTAAACTTATAACACCCCTCTCTTTCCGTCAGGGGTTAAAAATGGGCCCTTCTCGCTATTAAACGTTACAGATGTAGGAAGTGTTCACCACCTACCTGTCATTAGACATGTCGTTATTGTCATCCAGGTAATCGAACCCGGAGTCCAAGATACCAGGTGCAGCTGGATACTCTGCGGCATCGGGTTTGTTCCCGTCCCCGGGGAGCAGGCGGTGCGCGAGCCGGTCCAGGCCTCGCAGGAACTCTGTTGTGATCTGGTGAAGATATACAGTTGATAAGATTCCATTATAGTACACTAGCTTTTGCCCGCAACTACGTCCGCGTGGAACTTGGAAGTGTGGAAGCAACCTCGTACAACACGATAGATATCCGCCTAATCACTTTTAATAAAAGGGATTATTAAAAGCGCCTAAAGAAATGTAAGAGCAATTGTGCTTTTGGTCTAATCATTACATTTCCTACAGGGTCATCAATGTCATCATGAATTACTTACTTACTCACTTTTCAATCTTTTTAGGGATAATTTCCAGGATGAAAACTATCCTATGTCCTTCCTCGGATCTTAAACTATCTCCATGCCAAATTTCATCAAAATCGATTCAACGGTTTAAGCGTGATGAGGTAACAGACAGATAGACACACTTTCGCATTTATAATACTAGCTGTGCCCCGCGGTGTTACCCGCTCATCCCACGGGAACACTACATTTATTCGGGATGAAAAGTATCCTATGTCCTTCCCCAGGACTGAAACTATCTATATACCAAATTTCATCTAAATCGATTCAGCGGTTTAAGCGTGAAGAGGTAACAGACAGACAGACAGACAGACAGACACACTTTCGCATTTATAATATTAGTATGGAAGTATGGATATGGAAGTATGGATTAGTATGGATTTCTGTGGGCGGGTCACCTGGCACGCTTCACTGACAACAGGTGGACGAAGATCGTGACTACGTCGGGACCTCATGGGCACAGAAACAGAGGCCGTCCAAAAGCAAGGTGGAAGGACGAAATAGAGACCCAAGAAATTGGTTAAACCGGGCAAAAAATCGTGACGAGTGGAAATCTTTCGAGGAGGCCTTCACCCAAAGAGGGGTCTAGGTGGCAGGCATATCGGACTAAAATTACATATATCAACTGTTTCTAGTTTAAATTTGCCAATGGAATAAAATAAGGCTTTTTATTTATTTATTTATACATTACTGCAGACGCCGGGAAAGAAGGGCTTAACGCGCTGGACCGGCAATCCAGAGGTACCGGGTTCGATTTCCGGTCTAATCCACCAGGTGAATCATTTTTAAATTTTTCTTTAAGCTTTGATCTTTGTATCAATAAATAAATATCGGCCAAGTGCGAGTGGGACTCGCGCACGAAGGGTTCCGTACCATTATCTTTAAGTTTGTTGTATGGGAGCCCCCCTTAAATATTTATTTTATTTTATTTTTAGTATTTGTTGTTATAGCTGCAATAGAAATACATCATCTGTGAAAATTTCAACTGTCTAGCTATCACCGTTCTTGAGATACAGCCTGGTGATAGACGGACGGACGGATGGACAGACAGCGAAGTCTCAGTAATAGGGTCCTGTTCTTACCCTTTGGGTACGGAACCCTAAAAAATGAGACATTACATGCTTCATAAAATAACATAACCCTTCCTTTCGGCTTCGCCGTAGTCAGGTAAAAAAGGTCTTACGGTATGCTGGTGCAGTAGCGACTGTTTGAGGAATTCGTGCGCACGGCGACTGCGCGCGCGCAGATCACAACTCTGCTGCAGCAGGCCGTGGCAATGCTCACACAGATGCTGGGGAAACCCATCCTGTACCGCTAGCTGTGGGAGTTAAGGAAATAAATACAATTAAATAAAACGATTGAAACACGGTTGGCACGGTTAAGCAGCAGCCTACTGAGAAAACGGTCCTGGGTTCAAATCCCGGCAAGGGCAATTTGTGTGATGAACCTGAATATTTGTGCCTGGGTCATGGATGTTATTTGTATTTAAGTATGTTTATCGTTGTCTAGTGTCCATAGCACAAGCCTACTAGAGCTTACTGTGGGTCTAGATCGATTTGTGTGAGGTTGTCAGATATTTATGTATTATTTTGAGCCTCAGTTTCAGAAGCTTGCAAGTTACCGTTGTCAAAGGTTGACTGAGAAAAACACAATTTTTCTCTGTCCAAGTTACATTTGCGCAAACTACCCATTATATAAATATGAATTAAAAATAAAGGTGAACATACATGCTAGGTGGGCCTAATATAAAAAGACAGTTACACATGTGCCAGAAGGGCATTAATTATTTTATTTAGAAAAGATCTACTAGCAGTTCACTATAAGGCTTACTGAGGAGAAACGTCAGGGAGGCTCAAATAATTAATATACGCAATAAAATCTGTTTAAATTGTTTTAGTTAAATGTGTAACAGTCGCCGAAATCAAAGAATGTATTAAATAAATACAATGTCAACAGAATGGATTAGTGCAATCAAGGAAAAATTTAAATAACAATTTTTTTTTTTTTTATAAAATATGCATCATTTGGTTACAGTTTGGGCTATCTTATACTTTATTTTTATTATCGTTTAAAACTATCATGTCTGAGATCCTGGTACAATAGGAGGAAATAACAAAATACCAATAAGAAAAATGTATAAAACTTTTTATCTAATAAGTAAAACATTTCATCAATCATAAGTTCGTCGCAAGGGTCTGAAAAGTTGTTTTGGAAATAGAAATCAAAGATAATAACTGAAAAGAAACGCGCTTACTACCGGATAACATAATCAATAACAACAAACTATGTCCGAAATTGACAAAAACTGACTAGATTATAGGCAATTTTGGGATTTAGATCATAGGTAACATGAAAATGTTTCAATATATGCTAAAATAGTTTACCGTAGTGCCTGTAATGTCCACAAAAGCTTCCTCTAAGCGATGTTCGAATATCCCCAACAACTTGGTGTCAGTCGCAAGACAAACACGGCACGCCAGCGGCTCCTCCAAGTCCAACTCTACCTTAATCGTAGCCATATTTTTCTTATAGATAAGTTTATTTACTAATAATTGTGCCTAATACATTCTAATCATAATAAATAGATAATAATCATATTGGAATATCTTGGAGTACGCTATACTGATACTAATTTGACAGCTACGATCAGGATGCTGCCAATAAACCTATGTATATTTAAATTTGAAATAACATTATTTCATTTTGAGTCATATGTCAACTGCATACAGTTACATTTTAGTATAAACAAATAAAGCACAAAATGTATTTTTGCGATATTAGCATTGTGTGCATTATGTAATATTGCCACCCCTAAAATTCTACTATTAAGACTATTATAATAGAAAATATAATAGCGAAACTTATACGCCGTCTTCGAAGAAAGGGAAGGGAATACCCCGTGCCGGGACTGCCGGGTAATTTCTAATACAAACGCTGTCTATGGCGATATAGCGTAGAAAAATGCGAGCGTTGTAGGCATATTTGAACCGGAAACAGCAGGGTATTTTATGAACTCTTGTTACCAGGGGCATTTCACTCAGTACTTTACAGATTTCATACATTAAAACTTGCGTGCGTTTTATACGAGACTCGCTCGATAGATGGAGCAAAATTCAATATTTGAATTAGTGTTATTAAAACGAAATCTGTTTTTATATTATTATTTTATCCATAAATAAACATATAATAAAAACATAATTATAAGTTATTGTGAAAGATTATGAAGCATTATTTTAATTTATCATTACAGGCAACATTACGGCTTAAGATTAGATCCGCGTTCCATTCCACTCATTTATTTTTTAGATTTCACCTATTATATTTTATGATGATTGTCACAAAAATTTAAAATCCACAAAAAAAATGGAAAATAATAAATGCGTATTTTTTTAAATGTAAAAAAACAATAGTAGAAAGTAAACTAAAAGACTACTTAATACAATTCGGTGTAGAGGAACGTGTAGCGTGGTGCTGTTTGACAGTTTACTTTATTTATGGACAAGTTGGTTTTCTGGTGGATATTCAAACGGGTATAAGAAATCTTCTTCGACTGTGCTTTATGGATATTAGCGAACGTTGTTGATCTTCACGCACGAACTTGGATTCCGACGACAGAAGTTCCAGGAAGGATTTCCATCCCGGCTATGTGTAATGGATCACGATTGCCTCGTTAAACTATTTTAAAGTCATGGTAGCAGTAAAAAATGTTGTGTGTGTCTACCTGTGGTAAGCGTTTGTTCTATGTTCCCCAAAATTAATTAAATAAAAATAATTAATTATAAATGTGTCTTTTTTATACCTTCCTACAAACATAACTAGTTATAAAGCCCACTTATTATGTTAAGTGTGAGGTACAGATGAATCATATAATTAATATGTATTGAAAGTACCTATAGTACAGTGCATAGCGATTGCTATGTATACATATGTACATGATTCAGATAACTCGAAACTCGCTCAATAGATGGCGCTAGTACACAAAGGAAGCTGATGACTCTATCTCAGTATGTATAATTTACTCTATGCTTGTTACGTTTGTTATATAAATATATATCTTTTAAAATATAAAAATAAATTTTATGATTAAAAATATTTTTTTCATAAAAAGCAGAGGAGCAACTTGATAATTCAAAATGTTGGCATTCGGTTCATATTTGGGTTACGCAATTATGACCATATGTATCTAGTTTCCGACTTTCCGTTCTCAGCTCAAGTGGCTTCCAATCCGTTTTCGTCGTAACTCTCATATTCTTGCTCTTCTTTATAGTATACTTTTTCATCCTGCAACTCCCCGCTATCTCAAGGAGCGTTTCACTTATCTCACTTCTGCTCGATCTGCCCAAAATTTGCTCCTTGCCGTACCTTCTTCCGTCTCAAAATTTTATAACAATTCGTTTACTTTTAAAGCTGTCTGTTTGTGGAACTCCTTGCCTGTGAGCTTAAGGCGCGCTAAATCTCTTGTTTCTTTCAAAACTCAACTGAAAGAACATTATCTATCCCTTTCATAATTCGTATTTTATTCAAATGGTCCTATTACCTGTTGGCTGAATGTATGTATGTATTTATTGTTTATTATATTTATGTATTTATTTGTTTTTATGTATATATTATTATTATTATTTTCACATTTTAGCACCGCCTAATAACAAAATCTAATTTTTTTCTAGTTCTCCACTACCCAAAGGTTGTCTGGAAGAGATCGCTCTTTAGCGATAAGACCGCCTGTTGTTTACCTCTAATTGTAATTTCTTGCATTGTATTTCTCCTGTATATTTTATGAGGTGTGCAATAAAGAGTACTTGTACTTGTAATAATTGTTTTTCGATTAAAAATAGTGCACAATGTATTTGTACTAATGATGTAAATGAAATTTTACTAATGATAATTAATAGCTATACGTGGTTGGCTCGGTTTGTAGTGCAGCTGCCTACTGAGCCGGCGGTCCTGGGTTTGAATCCCGGCCGGGGCAAATATTTGTGTAATCGAATATTAATTCCTGGGTCATGGATGTTATCTATATATTATGTATTTATATATTACGTATATCGTCGTCTAGTACCCATAGTACAAAATTTGCTTCGTTTGGGGTTAGGTCGATTTGTGTTAGATGGTCCCTTAATATTTATTTATTTAAATATCGAATTAAAGCCACCAGTATTGAGTAGTATTTATGATCTTGAGTCTATTCCTTATGAAAGAATTTAGTTTTTAACCGACTTCAAAAAAGAAGGAGGTTCTCAATTCGAACTAAATTTTTTTGTATGTTTGTTACTCGATATCTCCGAGAACCGTCAACCGATTTTCAATTTTTTTTTTAATCGAAAGGGTATAACTCCGAGTTGGTCCCGTTGGCACTAAGTCGGGATCTGATGATGGAATCTTGGAGAAATCGAGGGAACTCTTCAAATGTTATAGGGACATGTACGGCGCTTTCGGTAATTTATTGATAAGGTCAAGAATTTACATTCAGTAAATAGGATTTGGTGTAAGGAAACTGATGATGAACACATACGAATCACTAAAAAGCAAAAACGGGTGAGTCAAATGTAATCTGTACTTGAACGGGTTATTGTTGGCTTTTTTAGTTTTACTGAAGTCGGTTCTTTTTTTTGTTAAAATTTTTATAGAATAACAAAATTTGAACGCTTTTTCATTCATCGATATCGATATCAAAATAAAACACAAGATTTCACATGTATTTTTGTAGTTCACAATGCCTTCAGCTTTATCACTGTAATGCTGTATAACTTATTTGAATAATAAATAAAACAGGAATGTAAATTTTTAGGGTTCCGTACCCAAAAACGTGACCCTATTACTGAAACTTCGCTGTCCGTCCGTCCGTCTGTCACCAGGCTGTATCGCAAAAAGGGTGATAGCTAGACAGTTGAAATTTTCACAGATGATGTATTCTTTTGCCGCTATAACAACAAATAATAAAAATAAAATAAAATAAATATTTAAGGGGGGCCCCCATACAACAAACTTGTTATAGATTATGGTACGGAACCCTTCATGCGCGAGTCGGTCTCGCACTTGCCCAATTTTTCCGTTTTACAACAACAGCGTCAGTCTTAGACCTAGCCAAAGAGTATGTAATCACTCCGTTTTGACCGAGCGAGCGAAGCCAGCGTCACCGTCTAAGCTTGGCTAAATAGAAAGTCATATCCGGACGTTCGATGCCAGTTTATCCAGATTTCCGTCTGTTATCGCCAACATGCCACCGAAAGAGCATATAATCACTACGTTTTAAGAGCCGGCACTTTCATACAAGCCGCTATTCGGAATTATGAAAGCCTTTTGTACCAACCTAGCAACTTAAAACAGTAGTACCAACATAGTAAAAGGCAATTTTACTACGAGTATGTTGGTACCACTGTTGTTAGGGCTTGACAAATACGAGTCATACTTTTCTATCGATATCGATAAATATTCGATATTCGTAGTTGCGTAGCTTTGAAATAGTATCTCTTAGTAGTTTGTGCTTTGAAAGCAGAGTTTTTTTTTGTATTGCAAAATACGACCAACATCATTAATTGATTAAAATACAAGTCACTTTGACAAATAAATATGCTGGTCGCTTCCTGCATTACTTTGGTCAATTTTAGTGCTGGTTTTACGAAAATAAATATACGCCTTAAAAATTGATTATTTATTTGACATAGCCTAGGTATATGTACAGTTTATCATTGGTTTTTGTTTTTAAGCAACATATTAGAAAACAAAGTCGTTGACTTAGGACCTGTAAAAGAAACGCTGAGATTTTCACATTTTCATTTAACTTTCTAATCGGTAAATACGCCAAGTCCTCATTGCCTGGTGACTTCACGCATAAACGGCACCTAAAAATAAAACAACAAAGTTTATTGATAATTTGTTCACAGCACTATGTTATTGTTTGCTTAAAGTATGATTTGTTTTTTGAGAAAATAGTACATCATTTTACGTATTTACCTGATATCTACTACAATCTGAGTACAACTGCTAACAAATACGATATAATATATCGTTATATGTAAAGTAAATTGGTACTGAAATACACCAAGTTTTACCTGTTTGGGTTAAGCGGAAATCTTGCTAAAAATATGCTAGAATCTTTTTTTCTGACACTCCCAATGCCACAAACTTCACACTTTCTTGTAAATTTCCCTGGCATTATTCTTATAAAACACTGACACATTTCTATAACATAATAATAATTTTGTAACAACAAACCAAACAACAAGAAAATTTTATTTCACCATAGATTTTTATAACTTGCGTCAAATTGAGGGTTGTATGACATTTATTATTTGTTATTGCGTCTTAATCAAATAGACGTTATGACACTTGTTACGCTAAGGAATCGGTTGTCGTTTTAATTTAGTAGAATTATTTTTATATTTCAATGTCGGCACTAAAGGTTTTCATAATTCAGTTTTGTATGCAGTGTCGCTGGACTGAGGCCACCTTTCTCAACTAATTCTCGTGAAATTCAAAATGGCGGAGATATGGGGGTGACGAGCAATTTGGAAAAAATATCGCGAGATCTACCAGAGAGCTCACAGTCACTAGTTCTTTACATATAATTATTTCGTTGTTCATTATTTATTCATTTTAGTTGTTCAATGTGTAGTATTGATAGCGTATTGTGCAGTGATCTAACGTATGAGTGAATAGCTAATGAAGAATTCAACTTGAAGCGTTCATAGCCCTTCCTGGGTCAAGGCCCGATAGTCCGCGTGGTTTTTTGTAAATCGCTATCACTTTACAAAAAGCACGATTTTTTCAACTCACCGTACAACGTGGTATCAATCCTCTATCTAGTCGCCTAGTGCGATTGGCAACGAGACATTGGCAGTAATGGTCGCTTAACTGTGACCGGTTGCCATTTAAAAAAAAATAGAATAGAATAATTATTTCGTGATTTGGCTTATTTTCAACCGACGTCGAGACTTTTTTTCGTCAGGATTTCGCTCCTCCGAATTGATCCCGTATAATTTTGGTTTCGTTTCTGATGGCGAGATCCATGACGAATCGAAGGAACTCCTCAAATATTATATTACAGGCATATTTATAACGATTTTAGTGTACTCGTTCACTACTGTAAAGTAGTCCAGTAAGATGTGAATATTAACGTATTCATATAGGAGTCGCTAAGGTGCAAAGCCTTACAAATAAACAATGCAAAGATCGACTTACGAAGCATGAGGAAAAATTCGAAAATTTTCTGGGCGTAAGAGTAGCGAAGTGGTTATTGCGCTGGACCGGCAATCCAGACGAAAAGCCTGACCAGAAATATATGAGGATGTGCCATATTGCGGAATTTCACTGGAACTAATTTCTTACACTGGCAATGATTTTATGATGGTTTGTCAACAATGTCAATGTCATTCGTGTTGGTTTCTTTAAAAGACAAATATTTAAAATTATCCAAAGAAAATACCGAAAACCATTCACAGTCGTGAACGTAAAATTATAAATATAAAGTGTACACGAGTTTACTACACGAAAAATAGTCCGGAAAAGAGTGCATTCCATTAAATGATATTACGAGGTTAACATAATGGAACTGACAGGTATATAAACTAATGTCATTATAGTGGGTTGCGATTGGTTGCAAAATTGTTGCCATATAAATCTTATAAATAGCGCCCTCTTGACAATGACAGGCTTTACCGGGTTCGATTCCCGGTCTCTTCCACCAGGTTACGCATTTCATTTTTTCGTTGAGCTTCGATCTTTGTATCAATGGTTTGATTTGTTTTTTAGAAACACTAAAAACTTCCATTTTAAGTCCGTTATATTTGTGGAATAAGTTATTAAAAATAAACATCTTATGGAATGTTTGCCCTGACCGACATTTGAGTAAACAACTATTAGTATCGATTAGGTATCATGTTTGTCAAAAACATGGCTTCACATTTACTAGATGACGCAAGGTCGTTCCGAATTGCAGGTAAAATAAGAGATGTAAAGGTTATTGATTTAATTTTTTTTGTTTTATATCGAGGAGGTTGGTGGAGTGGTAGTGCAGCTGCCTACTGAGCCGACGGTCTTGAGTTTGAATCCCAGCAATATTTGTGCCTGGGTCATAGATGTTGTATGTATTTGAGTATACCGTCGTGTAGAACCTATAACACAAGCCTTCTTGAGCTTAATTTGCGACTAAATTGATTTGATAAGAGGTGCCCGCGATTTCGTCCGTGGTTAACTTTTTTCTTAACCGTGTTTGGTTAAAAAGTGTCATAAAACTATTTTTGGAGATCCTTGTATAAAAATGGGTTAAAATCCGTCGAGCCGTTTCAGTGAAGCGAGTGGACGAAGAAACAACAGATGGCGCTGAATGGTTAGAGGCGCGTGCCCATGCAAATCCTGCATCGCGCTATCAAGATTTTTCCCGAAATAATGACCCCTCTCCATAGAAAACTGTAAAAAATTGAATTTTGTAATTTTATAATCTAATCACGCTATCACTATACATAATAAAATAAATAAGTAAATAATAAATATCTGACAACCTCACACAATCGACCTAGTCCCAAATTAAGCTCAAGAAGGCTTGTGTTATGGGTACTAGACGACGATATACGTACTTATATAGATACATATATACTTAAATACATAGAAAAACAATGACCAAAGCACAAATATTCGAGTTCATCACACAAATATTTGCCCTGGCCGGGATTCGAACCCGGGACCGCCGGCTCAGTAGGCAGGTGTCTACAAAGAATTGAGGAAACTTACGGAAACGACGAGTTTGGCTCGCAAACTCATCGTTTCCGTAAGTTTCCTCAATTCTTTCACCTAAATTTTATGACACCGACTTGGAGATGCCTACTACTTAAATAAATATGTTCATAAATAAGGGAATTATGAGGTAACAATAATTTCAAAAATATAACTCAATTGAGATTCTCCTTCTTTTTGAAGTCAATTTAAAAGACAATACAGAATTGTGTCGTAGTTAGAGTGCCGTATCTAGTACTTCCGTATTCATATATTCATGTATTCACTTGTTGTTTATTTGTTTCAGCAGTCCCCGCGGCGCCGACTCGAGGTTCACGTTAACCTATGCTGCTTTAGTGTTGTCTGATATTTATTTATTATATAACTAATAATATTTATTAGAGAGTTACTTTCATTCCACGGATATGGAATTACCGGCACTATTGCAGCATAAAAAACTTGATAATTATGGTAGGTTGTCTGGAAGAGATCGTTTTTTAACAATAAGACCACCTGTTGTCTACCGTTATTTATAAATTGTATTTGTCTTGTTTCCTTTTGTAAACTTTTATTGGTATGCACACCAATAAAAGTTAAGGCATAGGTATTGTTGTATTGTACTGTAATTGTATAGGTATCATAGGCATCGGAATTCTGATAGCACGGTAAGACTTAAGAGAGCTATGGAGTCGATATTAACATTAAAATACAATTCAATCACTATGGAACTCAGGTCAGAAAAAATAATTTTAAAATACCACCGTCATTACACGATATGTTGTTGTGAGCGTAGTCTCAACTTTCGTGAAAATAGCTACCTATATTAACCATATAAATGTCAAAGTAATCAATACGAAGATGACATCCTACTTTCCTTTACTTGTACTTTCCTTTGTACTTGAAAAGTTTTATTCAATTTGCCGGATTTGCATCTTGCAGAATCGAGTCGGACACGTCTACTTCATTTCAATTAAATTGGCTATCATTCACCAAAAAAAATGATCACAGGCTTGGTTTGTACATTTAAATTTTTGGAAAGAAATAATTCTGTTTTGACGTTTGTTTTTATGGTTTTAACAGTAGATGGTGACTACATTTACGTAGAGGGCGTCTTAAAGCTGGTCCTGCGTTGCTGCCGTGTCGCCGGCGTCGCACCGTTTCGGACTAGCTGCGTCGGCGCGTCAGGTTGGCGTGCCGTTCTGTCACCGCCACTCGTCACACTGCAAGCTATCGCTATGACCCTCCTCAGTTTGTATTTAATTTTTTAAAGGTTGATAAGGAATTAAGAAATACTCGTCGTTCAAACATAACGGAAAGACAATAATCAAATGGAATTTAACGCCATTTAGCGAGGAATATTGGAACTAAATGCCATTATCCGACAAACGTTGTAACTATTAAGACAGCTTGCGAGCAATGTGAATGTGTGGTAACATCTAAGCTAGGGTTTTTTGCTGTATAATGCAATTTGAAAATCTGATAGGTATTTTTTTATTTATTTTCCCTATTATAAACTGGAAGGAATACTAGGACTAATACGAGTAAGGATAGGTTAAGTAGGGCACCTAATAAATAATGAATAAATATTGAAGGACAATCTTACAAACGAGTCCCAAATTAAGCAATGCTTGTACTATGGGTACTAGACGACCATATACATAATATAAAAATAAATACATATATGGATAACATCCATGACCCAGGAACAAATATTCGAATTCATTACACAAATACTTGCCCTTACCGGGATTCGAATCTAAAACCACCGGCTCAGTAGTCAGCTGAACTACAAACTGCGCAAACCGCGTCGTATACAGGGTGATCAATCCAAATGGGTCAGTAGGGAGAAAACTAAAACTATAAGAGATAGGGAAATCTGTTCTTAGGAACCATGGCTTCGATTTTAGATTTTATAGAATCTGCATCCAATTTTTTTTATAACTCTCAGTCATAACAGGGAATTGAACCTGGTAAAAAATCTCTAAGTAATCGCATATCGTATCGTAACATTCTTTACAGCGTTTTTGACCGGGATGTGTATGAAATTATGTATAAGATTAAAAAATTATATAATGCAGTTTTTATTAAATGTAAAATCGACGCCATGGTTCCTACGAACAGGTTTCCCTATCTCTTATATTTTGTGACTTCTCCCTACTGACCCATTTGGATTGATCACCCTGTATATCGATGCCTTAGTCCACACTCGTACTAATTTCATTTTTTTTGCAAGTGAAATTTAAACAACATAGTTGTGCACTAACGTTCTAACTGCAACAAGTTTTTCCGAAAAGTTAGTACGAGTGTGAACTAAGGTATCGATATAATAAAGGCAGTCTCCTACACAACTCAACAGGTCGCAATCGGTTTAATTTTTTTGGGGCCTATACAATTATAAATTATATCACAATTTACACGAAATATAGCAGTCATTAGTCATAGCAGAAATTATCCTGCAAAATGTACAGCACATTTAATATAAACATGACTTCTTTTTATATTTTAGACATAGCAGCCGTGGTTGGTGTAATTCTAGACCTACTTCAAAAGCCTGAGAAGCGAGTCCGGGTGGGAGACTCATTCGTGAAGGCATTCATTTGGATTTCCGACCTTGCGCTTTTGATGATAATACCCAGCATTACCACCTACTCGGCGGGTACTCAGATGGAGTGCCTGCAGCGAGTGCTCACTAAGATGCAACAGGTACATCATTATCATCATCTTTGTCATCCTCATTATCGTCATCGCAGCATAATCATTTTCGTCATGTCGGCATAAAACGCCGAAGCTATGTAAAAACCTTGCCCAAGGATCTCATCTCGACATAAAATATACGTCCTGGTATTAAGTAGGTACGCTATTTTTACGTTTCTGTAACTTAGTCTAGTCTAGTTAGTTAGTCTAATTCAACGCTTTCTTACGACCCTAAACACGCTTCTGAATCAATATTTACCACCAGCTCCAAAAATAAATAAGTAATGAACGCATTCACTTTTGCTACAATATATTACTCCAACTGATCCATTATTCGGTATACGAAAGTCCGTAAGTCAGAACCTTGGTAAAATCAGTAACTATTTGTAGGTTTATAAAGTTATGTATAGTGTCGTCTTTTCAGGTTAAATTGGACTTAAATATGAATGCATCACCCACTAGGACTGAGAAGATCAAAAGTATCGCTATGCTGTCCTGGCTGGTATTTGTAATTTTCGTAGTCGTCACAGACTTTACATCATTTATTGGAAAATCTGTCAGGAATGAATCAATGTGTAGGTGTCTCTTTGTTATCATCGTCATACATTTGAGTCACACCCTTGTTGGTGTAGCTGATGTAGTATGTAGCTGTGTTCATCTATCCCTATCCATAGCCACCACCACGACATGACGTTTACTTTCTCTTCTATTTGGTTTATGTAGCTTATTCTTCGTCTTCCCCTGCCTCACTTTCCTCCATGTTTTCCTTCTATGATGTTGCTTATAAAAGCGTCATGTCGTATTAGGTGATCAAAGATCATCCCTCTAAAATCTTACAATAAATATCAATCAATCCCATAAATTTGTTATTTTTTGTTTTATTTTTGACCCATAGTAAATGTATATTCATCAAAGATTAAAAGTTACCTTAATACAATTCCTTATGCCAATTGTGATCTGGTGTCAATTGTGTATCATATTTTTTACATCACCTAGAAGTGTATAAAGTAACTCTAGATCATTTACTTTTGGGCACATTGTAGGCAGCAAAATTTGCTACTCTGGCTTACGCGGTTTTCGCTAAGAACAGAGAAACCTTGTACTACACCAGACAAGGTCTTGGATTCGAATACCGGCAAGGGCAAATCTTTATATCATGGATGTTTTCTATGTATTTAAGTATGTATATTTATATCTCGATGTCTCCTTTCTCACACTCCCATTCTCACTCCTTACCATTATCACACGCCTACTAGAGCTTTGTGAGACATCGATTTGTGTGAGGTTGTCAATATTTATTTATTTAACTACGTATTTTCTGGTTCTATTCTACAGGGATTATAATGCCACTATACAGCTGCTTCTACATAGCCAACATACAGGGGGTGCTACTTGTTATGAGATGGTCGCTCACCGCACAGGCCGTGCAGTCTGCAGCTGCCGCAATTAACATGCATTTGGAGTGGCTGCTACAAGGTTATTCTGGTTTTTCTAATATAACACTTCGGTTTAAAGATCTTTATTTCTCAAAAAGAATAACAGATATTCACTTACTTGAGAAAGAAATATTATATGTATATGTAACGTAAGCTAGTGAGCGTAAATACATTTCTATTTAATTTGGCATACGCAAAACTAAACCTATACAATTTCGGAGGTAGAACAGAACTATAAAAGCATACAAAACAAGTTTGCCGTCGTTCCTTACTTGTAAGCGCGCTGCGCTGCGCGGTCTGAGCGTACGAACTAGATAAGATAACAGCGTACACGGGTATAGTGGGTTTGGATTTGGAAGTGTCTTAACAAATGCGGAGCGTAGGTACGCTCGCGGACGCCTTGGTACTGCCTAATTCATTAATGCGTTAAAGTGTGGGTTTTGTGTGTTTTGTTTTTTTTTATGTTATTGTTTATGTAGTAACAATAATAAATAAATATTTCTGTTTTACTATGTTTATATGAATGTGTATTTACGGACGAGTTAGGAGATGGTGTTTAAGTAACCTTTTAAATGTGCGTAGTGATTTTGCGTGTTTGATATCGGTAGGAAGTTTATTGTATAAATTTGCACCCTCATATAATATGCATTTTTTACCGTAACTAGTTCGCGGGGTACGTAAAATAAGGTTATTTGCATTTCTAAGTTTTATTTTTTGGAATTGTTGCTTTTTAGTAAATGAAATTTGGATGTGAAGGTCATTTGAAAGTATTTTCCTAATAAGAATACAAGTTTGATAAATGTAAGTGTGCCGAATATTCATAATTTTAGTATCTTTATAAATTTTAGTCGATGGTGTTAGAAATTTATAAGTAAATAAGACTTTTATAACTTTGTTCTGAGCTCTTTGTAGACAATTTAAGTTAGTGGGTACTGCGGTTCCCCATATCTCAATTAAATACTCGATGTGTGGTCTCACAAGTGTGTTATAAATCGTGTATCGAATTCGTTTAGGAAGACATCGAGCTATACTTTTCAGTGAACCAGATAAAGCAGTAATTTTATTTTTAATTTTGTCTATTTGCGGTTGCCAACATAGTTTTTTGTCTAATATGAGACCTAAATATTTTTCTTTGTCTACTTCGTTAATGCGCTGCCTGTTTATAGTTAGAGGTAGGTGGTCCGGATTTTTTTTGTTTTTGGGCACAAATATTATGTAATTGGTTTTGCTTTCATTTATAGTTAAAAGATTGCTCTGAAACCACGCATTGAGTAGATTTAAGTCGTTTTGTGCATCATTTATGATCTCTTGGATCGAATTGCCGTAGTAAAATAGGCTCGTGTCGTCTGCGTACAGAGTAGTGTCACCTCTTAGACCTATTTCGCTGATGCTATTTATGTAGAACAGCAAAGGTCCTAAAATAGATCCTTGAGGGACACCAAAGGTTATGTTCTGTGCGCCACTTGTATGTTCACCTATTTTCACAATTTGCTGGCGTTTTTCGAGGTAGGACTGGAACATTTTTAGGACTGTACCGCCCAAACCGGCCTGTCTCAGTTTTCTCAAGAGATTTGGATGACTTATTGCGTCAAAGGCCTTTCTAAGGTCAATAAATACCCCCAGGACTATCTGTTTTTGGTCTATGCTAACTTTAATTTTGGTCACAAGATCTAAGGTACTGCTTCTCATAGAGGAAATTTATCGACCTAAGATGACCATCGAGACGGCTGTGTAAGAGGGTCTCAAGAATCTTTGAGAGAACCGGAAGTACCGAGATTGGGCGGTAATTCCCAGGATCCGATTTTGAAGAAGATTTGTGAATAGGCGTAACTTTAGCCAGTTTCAAACTATCTGGAAAGTAACACTCTGTTAATTTGTCCACTATCAAAGACTTAACACATTTTAGAGATTTTACTGTTATCCCATCCAAGCCTGAACTAGTATTTGCGTCTAAGTTGTCTATAATTTTCAAGACTTCTTGGGATGTCGCAGGAGTGAATTCTGTCAGTAGGTCCTTAGAATCTGACGTAGTACTGAATTTGCTGCAGTGAGATGCCGCCGGGATTTTGCTAGCTAGAGTTGCACCAATGTTGGAAAAATATTCGTTGAAGCATTCGCAGATTTTGGTTGGATCTGTTATTGTTTCGGAGTCTGTTTGTAGCTTGGAGGGAATGCGTAATTCTTCGGATTTATTCCTTGCCAGGTTATTTATTAGTCTCCACATTTTGCTTGAACTCGATCTGCAGTCATCGAATGCTTTTTGGTAGTAAGTCCGTTTTGACCTTTGTATGAGTCCTGTAACGTGGTTTCGTTGTTTAATGAAGTTAACTTTTTTGTCATTGTCTACTGGGTGTTTCTTGTGTTCATGCCAAAAAGTGTTTCGTTTATTTATTTCGTTAATAATCTCTTTGTTTATCCAGTCTTGTTTCGGTGGATTTTGATGCTTTATCTTTGAGACTTTACTATTTCTGATACATGATATCAGCTTTTCTTCTAGCAGATAGTATTCACAGTCTGTGTCTAAGTTAATGTTTTGTGTCAGTCGATAGAGTGTTTCGTAGTTAATTGCCTCGTATTTGGTTTTCTTAATTAGATGGGGCTGATATTTTTTTATTTCCAAGTAGATTTGTTTATGGTCTGACATTGCTGTGTCTATTAATGCCAAATGAAAGTAATTATCCGTCAGATTTGTGCAAACGTGATCTATAATAGTTTTTGTGTTGGCAGTTTCTCGGGTGGAATGGGTTTCGTGTACTTTATTTATTATTATGTAACCATTTTCATTTATTATCTGTCTGTAGTCGTCTGTGGTTCGATCATTATCTAGGACGTTTATATTGAAGTCTCCAAATATAATGGCTCTTGATGATTTGGTTAACTGCTCCGAGAAGGTGTCTAAGAATGCTTTTAGGTGCAGATTTTCTGGTTTCCTGTATATAGCACCAATGTCCAAAGCGTATTTCTCCAGGTGTATCCATAGGTAGTGATTTCCATTTGTGCTTATATTTTTGATTTCGATATGTTTTAGACTATTGTGTGCAAATACGGAGACGCCACCTCCCCGCATGTCTGTTCTATAATTGTAATGGTGGGTAAAACCCGGTATTTGTATTGTATTTATTTCGTCGTCAGATTTTATCCACGTTTCTGTTAAAATTATAACGTGTATAGTACTGGGGATAGCTTTAATAGTACATTTCAAGTCATCTAGTTTTCCAGGTTTGACTACACTTCTTATGTTCGCATATAACAAGTTAAGAGATTTCTTGCTAGTCGTTAAGTTATCGTAGTTGTTAAGTACCTGATACGTGTTTTCACTCCGATCATTTGGGTTTAGTTTTTTGCTGGAAGTTCGATGATTTTAGGAGTACCTTTGATATATTTTATGGTAAGGTTTGGCTCACCGTTTGCGGCTCTAATTTCAATTTCTTTTTTAAGGTTGTTTAGGTAACTCTGCTGCTGAGGGGTTCTGTCGGAGTATATACTTATTGATTCTTCGTCCAAGTTTTTCTGGTTGCTAAGAATTACCCTTGCATGGTCTTTGGAGCAAAGGCGTACTTTTAGCATTCTGTTTTTGTCATCTTTTTGTTTGCCAAGCCGCTGCGTTTGTAGTGGGGGAGGACACGAAGCTGATATTTTCCTTATTATTTTAAGAGCTTCGTTCATATCATGCGCCAACTTTTCTTCTTGTGTAGGCTGGTCTGATTCTGGGATACCTAATATTATAATATTGCATGTTCTCGCTTCGCGTTCCTGGATTTCTGCTATCAAGTCCTCGGTTGACGCTTTGGAAGCGGAACCAGAAGTGGTGGGGTCATTTTTGAGCTGAGTGAGTTCATTTTCTATTGCGCCGATTCTTGTCTCCGTTTCGGAACTGGTTGACATCATCATCATCATCAGCCTGTTTCAGTCCACTGCTGGACATAGGCCTCTCCCATGGCACGCCACTGAGCTCGATTTTCAGCTCTCGTTCTCCAGTTACTACCCGCTGTCCTACGAATGTCGTCGCTCCACCTTGTTACAGGGCGCCCTACACTACGTTTACCGATTCGTGGCCTCCACTCCAGGACTCGTTTGCGCCAGTGGTCATCGGCTCTACGGCAGATATGACCAGCCCACTGCCACTTCAGCTTGCTTATCCGCTGTGCTATGTCGGTAACTTTGGTCCTCTGTCGAATTACTTCGTTTCGGATCTGATCCCTAAGAGACACACCAAGCATAGCTCTTTCCATGGCTCGCTGAGCGACTTTGAATTGGTGGACTAGTCGTATGGTGAATGGCCACGTCTCGGCTCCGTAGGTCATAACAGGTAAGACGCACTGATTAAAAACTTTCGTTTTTAGACTTTGAGGTATGGGCGACGTGAAGACTGGTTGACACTAAGTTATTTATTTGAGCTTTGATGACGTTTTGTTCTGAGGTAAGTTTTACCATTGAGGATTTGATATTGTGGAACTCGCTTTTAATAGCTTTTATGTCTTCAGAAATCTTGTTGATAGACTCTGTTTGTTTTTCACCCATAGTCTTTGACGACTTCATAAGCATCATTAATTCTGCCATCTGTTTGCGGATCTCCGACATTTCAGTCAGTAGTTCTACATTGTTGTCACAGTATTTGCGTTTGTTATTCCGAAACGTTATACTTTGATTTTCGGTAGTTTCTGGAGATAAATCCGATGCGAGACTTAAATTTGGTTGCGAACCGCCGAAGACGCTTCCAGTTGGTGAGTGCTCGTGAGACATGTTGGTCTTTGTTCGAGTGCGCTCGTTTTTGTTTCGATGCAATGGTAAGATGCGTAATGAGCGGGACCAAAAATATGTATCCCTCTCGTTTACCCGAGGGGGTGAAGAGCTTACCGCAGTACCGCTTCGGAAGTATACAGCGTAAGGGCACTCGCGTTGTTCACTCAAAAATTTACACTTTCTGACTAATTATAATAACTATATTTCTGTGGCTTCAATTTAAATATTTAGAAATTAATTTGCAACACGTCTGTTCAAGTCGCTTGCTAGCTCGCGAAAAAAAAGCATTAAGACTGATATTTGTTAATAGGGTATGCCATGTACAGTTTTTTTGAAGTCAATTTAAATCTTTGCTATAAAGGATCTACAAAATTAACGGTCTTCAGAAAACTATACCTACCCTATTTACTAATGTGCAATATTATTATTATATTATTAAGAGCCTGTATTGTCCCACTGCTGGGCAAAGGCCTCCCTCTCATTCTTCCATGCGTTCCTGTCCCGAGCAATCTCCCACCAGTCTCGGTGAAAGGCGTCAAGTTCTCGCCATCTCCTAAAAAACGTTTAAAAAATACCTCAATAAATATCTTGCCGGTTTGTAGACCGTCAATATCTCTAGCATCCCCTGATGATGCCTCGTAGAGAAACAAAATACGTGTCAAATTATTTTTGTACTTTTGACGGTCGTTTGTTATATTTACGTATTTATTTTTCTTATTGCGGTAGGGATGGGTTATATTACACGCACGAATGCATGAAAATATATAATTACTTGTTTAAATATAAAATATGTAATTACTTGTTTAAATTTTACTAATACTAATACAGAATTATGTGTTCTAATATACTGTATGTTGCTACGCGCCTACGCCCTATCAGGGCCCAGAGAAACTGTATATCTGACTAATTAAGACCTATTTACCATGGATGCAATCATTTAATAAATGAATGAATAAATGAAGTATGATACAAAAAATACGCAAGTACGTATAACGGGTTAGCACTATTTGATTAGCACGTTGTTATATCGTGGATTAGCAAAGCAAGGTTATTGTTTAAATTGATGTGGATTTCCGCAAAGTAACGCATGATTCAATTAACTAAATGTATGCTCCTTTCAAAGTGAACATTAAACCGGAACCAAATACGAATCTCCAAGATGTCGGTTCGACCAAGTATCTTACTCTTGTTGACTTCAGAAAACAAACGAAGACATCGTCGAAAACGATCAAGATGGGTAAGTAACTATCTTTTACTTCCGTGCTCTTGCCATTTACATTGTGCATATTCAGAAACCATATTTTTGGCACAACCAGTTGTAAAAAAATATGCATAAGTACACTAAAACGCGCTTAAGACGTTTCTGGAGGAACCAGGTAAAAATCACGTCTTAAGCGTGAAGGCATACGAGTGTTAAACGGGAAGATACACTACTACTTAATTACTTAGGGACGAAAAATGGTGAATTACACTAAACGTGATCGTATTAAGCGGGTTATATTGTAAGGCTGTCTATCCACAGAAACAGAGCGGAGCGCAAATATGTAAAGTGTGCAAAGACCAACATTGAATATTTTAAATCGATTAAGTAAATGCAATTATTTGGTGGCACAATCTGATCATTTTCGCCACTCCGCTTCTGTCGGCAGGCAGCCTAAATGCTTGTAGTTGCAATTCCGATCTTCCTTAACGCTTCGCGCTAGTTCTGGTAGATTCACAGAATTAACTTTGAGATATATTTTATACTGTGTGGACAGATTTCATTCCGATGCTATTTTCAGGGTCAGGATATTCGATGTACCCATCGCAAGTGCAAGCAATAATCCGCCGTCTCGCTCTCACACACGAAAGCGTCGGTGAGATGATGAGACAGTTGAATGACAGCAACGGGCCGATTCTCCTGGCTATTCTCATGACTACCTTTCTGCGTCTGGTGCTCACGCCGTATTACATGCTCGCGCGACTATGTATGAACCGTAAACCTACCCAACTATAGTCCAGTCAACACAATTATGGTCCAAATCAACTCGAAAATGAGTGGTTAATATTATGACAGAATCTGTAATAATACATAGATATAGATATACTTTAAGATAATGTGTATTTAAGACAGTGTATGTTTGTTGGATTTTTCGCATCAAGATCCATCTTCCAAGATGCGTGAACTTCAATTCGATGGCGAATTTCGACTTATAATTAAATGTATTGTCTAAGTAGTAGCATTTACAAAATTAAAAGCACAGCGCCTAAAAAGGAAAAATATGAAGGAGGAAAATAGTCCAGCAGTTTTATGAAGTTAGGTATACTGAAATGTGCAAGTAAAATTTTAATAAAGCACTTTTTTATTCAGTTCGTGACGAGCATTTTGCGCTATTTAAGGAGTTCCTGCCATTTGGTTGGGGCCTCATCCTAATGACCAACCTTATACTGACAATAGAGCCTTGCCACAGGACACATCTGGAGGTAATTTTAAACACATATAATTTTATTAAAGCAGTATCGTTATAACCAAACGTTTATATTGAAGAGAAAAATTAAAAATTGTATGCTCTGAGCGGGATTTTAACCCACGTCTTCTCGGGTTTCCTGGTCAGACTGGCGAACTAGGTACCAATTGTTCTATCAAAGCCACTAGCTCAAGCAGCACTATGATAAGTAAATTTCACCTGCATTAGTGTCGTGTCTGTGTATGCCTGTACTCTGCAAGAGTTGCAAGAAACAAGTAACATCTTCACAGTTATCGGTTAAATAATATAATTATAACATACAAAAGATTTCTTCTTGATGTAACTTAAGCACAGAGCGATAGCAAAAACTAACGACTTACATTTAATATAGAGACAACGCGATTGCCTACTGACGGTTCTCTCCTGGGTTCGAATCCCGGCAAGGGCAAGTATTTATGTGATAAACTCGAATATTTGTTCTTGAGTTATCGATGTTTCTATTAGCTTAATTACTTCGCTTCCCTCGAGAAACTACTCGAAAATCTCACACTTTTATTCGATCACCGCATAATAATGGGTGATCTAAACACGTGTCTCCTTAAAGACGACCATCGTGCCAGCAGTTTGAAAGCAGTGATGAAGGCCTGCTACCTTAATATTCTTCCATTTGGTCCAACGCACCATTTCCCAAATTGTACTCCGTCTCTTTTAGATCTGGCAATTGTTTCATCTTTGCCTCACGTTGACAAATTCGGCCAATACTCTGCTAATGCCTTCTCTTAGAATGACATGCGATTTTGCATTACTTGGGAGGGTGCCATTTTTTCCGTCTGATTGTGTGTCCATGTAATTATTACGTCAATGGTTAAATAACATAAATATAACATACTAAAGATTTCTTCTTGATGTAACTTAAGCACAGAGCGATAGCAAAAACTAACGACTTATATTTAATATAGAGACAACGCGATTGCCTACTGACGGTTCTCTCCTGGGTTCGAATCCCGGCAAGGGCAAGTATTTATGTGATAAACTCGAATGGGTTATGGATGTTTCTATTCGCTTAATTACTTCGCTTCCCTCGAGAAACTACTCGAAAATCTCACACTTTTATTCGATCACCGCATAATAATGGGTGATCTAAACACGCGTCTCGTTAAAGACGACCATCGTGCCAGCAGTTTGAAAGCAGTGATGAAGGCCTGCTACCTTAATATTCTTCCATCTGGTCCAACGCACCATTTCCCAAATTGTTCTCCGTCTCTTTTAGATCTGGCAATTGTTTCATCTTTGCCTCACGTTAACAAATTCGGCCAATACTCTGCTAATGCCTTCTCTTAGTATGACCTGATTTACCTCTCATATAAAATTCGCCCTCCCAAGTCAAAACCAAAAATTCTTCACCAACGCAATTTTAGTCGGCTAGATGTTGATAAAGTCCGCGAAGATGCGTGAATAATTGATTGGTCAGTTGTTTCTACAGCTAATACGGTGGAAGATCTAATTAAAATCTTCAATTCTCTTCTGATTTAGTTGTTTGACGTTCACGCTCCCGTACGTGCTGTAAAGGTTAAGCATCTTCCTGCACCTTGGATTACTGCGGAAATTAAATCTTTAATAGAAAGAAAGAATCAGGCCAAATCGAGATACAAAATCGACCCGTCGAATAAGAACAAAAACCGATATCGCGAGCTTCGTAACCGGTGTAGCACGATATGTCGTGATGCAGAAAGACGCCATATTCATAAATCCGTTGAAAATGTTGATCCAGCGAAAGTCTGGAAGTTTTTTAAATCACTGGGAGTTGGAAAGAGTAAGCAGACCTCTATATCTAATAATGTTAATTTCGATGAGCTTAACAAACATTTCTCAGCATCTGCCTTATTTGATGGCCCTGTTAAGGGGAATACCCTTAACTATCTTTCAACATTTCCAATTCCTGATTTTTCTCCTTTCTCTATTCGTCCTTCCTCTGACAGTGATGTTAAGAAGAACGTACTGAGCATCAGTTCAAATGCAGTCGGTGCTGATTGTATTAGTCGCAACATAATACACCCTATTCTCGACCTGCTTACTCCTGTTATCACCGGCATCTTTAATTTTTCAATTTCCTCTAGCGTATTCCCTTCACTATGGAAGGATGCAGATATCATCCCTTTACCCAAAAAATCCAATCCTTCTTTTTCTGATTACCGTCCAATATCCATTCTCCCTTTTCTATACAAAGTCATGGAAAAACTAGTGCACAAACAAATAAATTCTTTCATGAACCAGAACGACCTCTTGAACCAGTTTCAATCTGGTTTTCGTCATGGTCATAGTACCACCATAGCGCTTGTTAAAATCACAGATGATATTCGAATGGGCATGAATAACAGGAAGTTAACGGTTTTAACCCTCTTAGATTTCAGCAATGCGTTCAATTCTGTGGATTTTGACATAATGCTCGCCATCTTACTTTCTCTTAACATATCTCCTGCAGTGATGGACTGGTTTTGTAGTTACTTAAGCGGTCTCTTTCTTACAATCTCCCCGCTGCCATCGACACTACGAACAATGACTTGTTACGTATCTTAGACTGGAGTAGCAGTTATGGTCTGAAAGTGAATCCATCGAAAACGCAACTCATTATCATTGGCAGTAGTCAGATGGTATATAGGATCGATTTTTTAAATCTCTCACCGATTATTTTCAATGGGATTGTAAATACCTTATTCTAACCAGGTGAAAAATCTTGGCGTTTTAATGGACAGTTCTTTATCTTGGGTGCCGCAAATGTGTGAGGTTAGCAGGAAGATGTTTGCTGCAGTAGCTTCTTTGTGACGGCTGCGTAACTTTCTCCCCATTACCACTAAAATTCCGTTGGCTCAAACGTTACTTCTCCCTATTCTGGACTACGCTGACATCTCCTATCTCGATCTTACAGAGGAACAACTTAATAAGCTGGAGCGCATTCAAAATGTTTGCATTCGGTTCATATTTGGGTTACGCAAATATGACCATGTAATGTATCTAGTTTCCGTTCTCAGCTCAAGTGGCTCCCAATCCGTTTTCATCGTAACTCTCATATTCTTGCTCTTCTTTATATGTAGTATACATTTTCATCCTGCAACTCCCCGCTATCTCAAGGAGCGGTCCACTTATCTCACTTCTGCTCGATCTGCCCAAAATTTGCTCCTTGCCGTACCTTCTTCCGTCTCAAAATTTTATAATAATTCGCTTACTTTTAAAGCTGTCTGTTTGTGGAACTCCTTGCCTGTGAGCTTAAGGCGCGCTAAATCTCTTGTTTCTTTCAAAACTCACCTGAAAGAGCATTATCTATCCCTTTCATAATTCGTATTTCATTCAGATGGTCCTATTATCTTTTGGCTGAATGTATGTATTTATTGTTTATTATATATGTATTTATTTGTTTTTTATGTATATATTATTATTATTATTTTCCGATTTTTGCACCGCCTAATAACAAAATCATTTTATTCAAGTTCTCCACTACCCAAAGGTTGTCTGGAAGAGATCGATCTTTAGTGATAAGACCGCCTGTTGTTTACCTCTAATTGTAATTTCTTGCATTGTATTTCTCCTGTATGTTTTATGAGGAGTGCAATAAAGAGTACTTGTATTGTATTGTATTCTATTGTATTGTTTCTACGTATTTTAAGTATATATTTATCTTTATTAGTATGGGTCTCGTTGTCTATTACCCATGACACAAGCTAACTAGAGCTTGTTTTGGGATTAGATCGATTTGATTATTGGTCCATGATTTGAGTGAAGTCTGATATTTATTTATTTATTTTTTTTTTTTTATTTATTGAAAGGGCTTTGTCGCTAGGCGACCACATCGCCCCGTAAAAACAGTTTACAACAAAATACATAAAGGAAACAAATAAATCACTATTTAGGAACAACTAACGCTAAATCGGCTAGATTGTACAGCATTTCAGCATCATCCGACATGGGCGAAGCCAAAATGCTGTTCACAAGACCGACTTCAAAGGAATTATTATTAAAATATTTGGATCTTACCGAATCGTTCCGAACACACTCCATCAATATATGTAGAACATCTTCAACCACTCCACAATCATCGCACAGTGGCGAAGGAACTTTTTTCATCAAAAATGAGAACAATTTAGATGGAATGTGACCAGATCGCAACCTGAGAGCAGTTTTAAGTTTATTTCTACTAAATAAAATATGGTCAATCCAAGGACAATTATTCACTTGAGGCTGGATAGTTCGGAACCAAATGCCTTTTTCTCTAGAGCGTAAATCGAAATACTCCTGCCAATCCATAAAACACGTTTTTTTAACAATTTTTAGTTGGTCTGTGTAAAGTGGAAAAACTGTGAATGGAACACCGTCCTCTACAGCTTCTTTGGCTAGTAAATCCACATCCTCGTTGTATTTTATTTGAACATGGGCGGGGATCCATTGCAGTTTAACCTCTATATTCAAAGATTGTAGTCTCAAAATTGATTCCAAAATACGATATGCAATTGGTGTCGCTCTTACGTGAGTGGTAGATTGAACAAGGTGCTGTAGGGCGCTTTTGGAATCAGTCAAAATAACAAATTTATTGTATTGTACAGATTCGATATATGAAAGAGATTCAGCGATGGCAATCAATTCAATATGCATAATACAGATATCAGAATCAATTCTTAGTTTGGAATTACATTGAAGAGAAGGATCCAAAAAGGCTGCACCACCACCCGACTTATCTTTAGATCCATCAGTGAAGATTTTATACCATGATATATACTCTTTTTCAATGTAATCGATACAAATAGATTTAAGTTTATTACAGGTATAAAATCGTTTTGAGTGTTCAACGAGTGGAATGAAATCGACCACTACATCATGTATGTTAATATTACTAACCCATGTGTCTAAAGAATACATCTCAAGCTGAACACTTCTATGCATAGGCAATAAATCTAAATATCTATGAACAGACATGAGTAAAGGATTTCTTTTATTGGACCAAAAACGGGAATTGCTTGTCGAGGAGAGTAAATCTAATATATTGATGGTGCTACTATCAAGAAATGATTTAGCCTTTAACCAGAACTTGCCAGCTAAATATTTCCTACGAAATTGAAGAGGAGCGAGAGACAACTCACTCTCCATGACGTGAAGCGGTGTAGACCGGATGTAACCACCTATGACTCGCAAAGCCTGATTTTGTAACCTATCCAATTTTAACAAATTTGACTGAGCACTATTATCGTAAAGGAAACTAGCGTAATCGATTCTACTGCGGATGATGGAAATATACAATCGTCTCAAATGCTTCTGATGAATGCCCCACCCTGGTCCAGCTAATACTTTTAAAAGGTTCATAAACCTTAACACTTTCTGAATTGTTTCACTGATATGTTTTCCCCATCTTAATGAACTATCCAGCCATAATCCTAAGTACTTTACATGACTCACCATCGGCAACGAACTGTCACAAATCCTTAGACTCAGATGCGCCAAATTTCGAGTACTACCTTTTTTAAATACACAAAATTTACATTTAGATGTTGATATAACTAAACCTAAATTATTCAACAAGGAATTTAAATCGTTACAAGCTAGTTCAAGCTCTAAAAGTGCAGGTATCACATTAGCTTTAGATATATATAAAACGAAATCATCGGCATATTGAGAAATCTTTACATTTTGTATATTTTTACAAATATGAATGGTAGCAATATTAAATAGCAACGGAGATAAAGGATCCCCTTGAGCCAATCCTCTACTTGTGCTTCTTGTGCCATTATAGTCAGCGGCAGTAATTTTCAGTTTTCTATTATTTAAATAAGACCAAAGATATGTACAGATTTTAGAGCCAGCGCCCAGTTGATCTAGTATACTTAATAGACAGGTTACATCCACGTTGTTATAGGCGTTATCAATATCAACAAAACATGCGACTGTAAGTAGATTTTTAGAGAAACCCAGTTGGATGTGAGAAACCAATCGTGTAAGGTTATCGAGAGAAGATCTTGACTTTCGAAAACCTACCATATCATCAGAGAACATTAATTGTTTTTCAATATACCACTCTAAACGTTTGTTGAGAATAGAATGAAAAATCTTACAGAGACATGATAAGAGAGCTATTGGACGAAGGGCTGAAGACGAATTTGGATCCCTACCTGGTTTTGGGATGGGAATTATCTTAACATCTCGCCACTGCGAGGGCACAAATCCGGTAAATAAACAAATATTATATAATTTTACTAAAAGGAGTTTGCCTGGTAATGGTAAATGATTAATCATGGAAAAAGATATGTCGTCACTGCCCGGAGCAGTGTCACTTTTTTTTATAGAGTTGAATAGTTCATGTAAAGTTATTTCAGACTCTAACTTAGAATTAGACGAGTTAAAAATAGGCTGGGGAGGACACGTGAAATCAGGGGTAAGATTGTTTAAAAGTTGTTCGGCTTTATCACCGTCAACACATCGATTAGAGGTGGCCGAATGATATCCCTTAGCCCACTTCATTTTACGCCACATATCTGAAGCTGAAGTAGCTTCACCAACAGAGGAGCAAAAGTCATGCCAAGACTTACTGCGGGCCGCCCGGATGGCTCTCTGAGCATTACGAATTTTCTCTTGTAATATTTCCAAATTAGCCGGGGACGGACATCTTCTTAAATTAGCCAAAGCAAGACGGCGCTCGGCCACCACTTTGGATAATTCAGGAGTCCAATATGGCTTAGGTTTAAATTTATTGCAGATATGTTGAGGGATTTTAGTATACGGAATGAACCTGTCGGCAGCTGACTGTAACGTAAATTCAAACCTGTCGTAAAAATCTTGAGGGTCAATAGGAATATTAAAATTGGAAAATTATTCTGCAATGAATGAGGAGTAACCTTCCCAGTCACTTTTCTTAAAATTACGTTTGTGAATAAAGTCGCGATATAAATCTATCGTTACACATAATTCAATAATACGGTGATCGCTGCCTAGAGTTTCATTGGTAACTTTCCAGGAAAAAAGTGTAACTAAATCGGACGTTACGAATGAGATATCAGGAGCTGATTGTTGTAACTTACCATTTACTAGCCGAACTCTGGTAGGATCGCCTTTGTTTAAATAAACTATATTATGATCTAACATACTATCAAAAATTTGTTCGCCTCTACGATCCGATTTGTATGACCAATTAGTGTGATGGGCGTTAAAATCTCCCAAAATTAACGATTTAGAATTCACAAGTGAAAATACGTAATCCCAATCATTTTGAGTAGTGTTAACAGTAGAAGGACAGTAAATAGAAATAATGTTCTCCATATGCCGACAGTTGAGTAATTTAACATGTAAGAGTTCTATACCTGCGTTAGGACAAGCTGACGAACAAACTTTAGCTTGGAATGAACTGTGCACTAAAATAGCCACTCCACCATAAGCATCCAACCTGTCCAAACGAAAGGTATTATATCCATTTAATTTAAAATAACTCTCAGGTTCAAGCCAAGTTTCACTTAAGACCGCTAAGTGAACCTTTTCTTGAGATAACAGCGCTTCTAGAGATAGGAATTTGGGCCGCAAACTTTGACAATTCCACTGTATAATATTGACATCTACATTTTTGTTATAATTATTGGCCATTATTAGACATAAAGTTATTTAGCCAAGATCCGATTGAGAAACTGCTAACTAGTATAGATATTAACCACTCCACACAAATCGACACAGCCTGTTGAATTTTAACCTCTAAACACACTTCACTTGCGATAACACTATTAAGCTTCATTAATAAACGAACAAAACCAAAATCTTTCTTTGATTTTGTTTTTTTCGGTTTTTTGTCGGATTCGTTCCTATCTCGATTGTAATCATCTGAGCACTCTGATAGCGACATCTCATTAATCCAATCAAACTCTGTATGAGAAAGCACAGGCGACGGAGGTCTGGGAGCTTTAGGTTTGTTATTCTGTTTTTTAGGCTTTGGAACTGGTTTTTGAACTGGCTGTTGAACTGTATTTGAGTTGGATGAAAATAGTTGTGACATCAGTAATTTACCTTTGCGAGAAAGAGCGGCTTCATCTGTCATGACAGGGTCGCATGGAACAGGTGCTGTACGTGTTGTTTTAGGCGGCGCAGTAGCATAACATACTGGAGTTGGCGATACAGCTCTCGAGGGAGTTGGAGAAGGCGGAACATAGAGAGTAAGTGCCCGTCTATATGTACAGTTGAACTCTGCCATTAATTCTCGTACTTTCCTCTCTTTCTTGTATACGGGACATATCTTTTGAAGGGCTAGATGATCTCCAGTGCAGTTGACACAGCGGAATGTAGTCGCCTCGCAGTTTTCATGGTTTTTTGTACATTTTGGGCAAACGGGTCTTTTTGCAGGGCATAACAAACGAACATGGCCGTATTTCCAGCATCGAGAGCATTGCGTCACAGGAAAGATATATCGCTCGACTTTCACTCTCAAATTATCAATGAAAACATGGGGTGGTAAAAACGAACCTTGAAATGCTAGACGAACGCATTCACTCTTCACCCAGCCCGTAGTGGACTCGACGTCATCACCCGCTCTTCTGTTCAATCTTTTCGCTGAAACTAATTTCGCAATGCCGTCACACATTAAGTTTTCAAATATGTACTCATCAGATAATGATAATTCGATGTTATTAATCACTCCATAAGAAATACCGACTTCAGATGTCTTTTGACAGCGCCATCCAAGTTCATTCAACGCCTTGCATTGTATAAAGAAATCGGCATCCGCCTCTCCGTCGAAAGTTACGAGTATCTTATGATTATGAACATACTTCACTCGACTTACCCCTTTAATATTATTGTCTTTGAACAGGCGAGCTAATGCAAATTGCTTAGGTAAGGCATCAGTACAAATCACGGACACCATAGAGCTCACTCCGACATCAGCTTGTTGAGTATATCTGCGAACCTTACGCTGGCGAGAAACTCTTTGCCACTCCTCCTCAGAAGAATTATCGTTGCCGACTTTTCTCTTATTATTAACTCCATCATCTACCATATCCGCAACATTTAAATTTGAGATTTCACTACATACTGAATTTTCATCATCACGTCCTTGTTCGATTACGGCATCGGAAAACTGAACCTCAATAGAACTGCCGCTATTACCGGGAGCATGAGACATTTTGCTAGGACCCCGGCTGAGCCAGTCGGGATCCCTTTATTGATATCAAAAAACAATGCCACGATATTCAAAAACTATTTTGAAGCACAATATAAGTGATTAACTCGCTTAAAATATTGAAAAAAATAATAAAATCTCGCAACTTTTTCAAACACGTCTTGCCGCCATTAACCACAGATAAGATGCTGATATTTATGTATTTAAAAAATAAAAATAAAGTTTTTATGTATTGTATCAATTGATTATTTCAATGTAAATTACATTACAGTTTAAAATTTGTGAAAACGAGTCAACTAAATAAAGTTAATATTTAATTATAAAAATCTTATGTTCAGAGGGATCGCACCGGCATTCTGCTAAGTCAAATGATCGTCCACGTGGCTCCGAAATGCCATCGTGTTTCGAATGTTTTGGACCAGTTTGCAAAACAGATCGTGCTGAGCGACGCCAAATTCATGCCGCTCGGCGTCTACGTTCTGTCGCGCTCGCTGATGGTCACGGTAGGTATATTTTATCGGAACACCCAAAAATTCGGAAGTTTCATTTATCCGAATCCATTATAATTCCGAATTTTCATAATTCCGAAAGAGATATCACGCCAAACGATGATATTTGCCGTGGATAGTATGTGACAAAATTTGATTAGGTTAGATTAGGGTTATATAAATTATCACGAAAAAGTCAAAATATGTCACCGGAACATGGTTTTCGGAATTATGAGAATTCGGAATAGTGATGCATTCGTACAAATAAAATGTCGGAGTTTTGTAGTGTACTCAAATCATCATCATTATTATTATCACTACCATAATGTCATATAGGTCGCATTTCTTTAAGGATACTCTTCAGATTTTGTGAGTAGGTTCGATAAGTATATATAATTTTACAGTAGATTAAGGTTTATATTTTTCAAAATGGCGGGGATATGGAGATTGAAAAAGAAAATGATTTCAGTAATACTAAAACTCGTGAGCTAACTCGCGAGTTCTATAGTTCACAGAACTACTCGTCATTTTTTAAATTTCAAAACTATGTACTTAATTAATAAGTTCATGATTTTATTATTTATATTTCAGATGCTCGGAAGTGTCACGACTTATCTACTCATCATATTGCAGTTCGAAGCAGTTTCACAGCAACTTTAAAAACATACCTAATATATTTACTGATAGAAAGGAAGAAATGAAAAAAAAAGTTATACGTAGCATAATCATATGAAAAAATTATTACCATAAACTATATTTCCCTATAATTTATGCTCAGAAATATTACCACCTCAGCATGTTAAGAAATATACAAATTTTTTTCGTTTTTACTTAGTATTAGATATGAAAAGGTGTACCGACTATATTAATTACGTACTGGTATCAGAAATCGTATAATATAAAGATATAAAATTTTAACATAATATGCGTAGACTAGTGGACCATATCCAAACCAAAGTATCTGAGAAAACGCCTAAGGGAGGCGACTTTCTCGTGATGTCTATACTTATTTAGCAAATAAACTGCGGTTTGCTGCTGCATGTCATAAAAATGTAGTTAAATCTTTACATTCATGCATATTATTTACTGGTACATAATTTAGAATCAAACAGGTATAGGTATGAAATTGCGAAATTAACGTTAGTGTTTAGTTCTATGTAGTTCTTACTATCACTAGTAATTATGCATACTTTCCACACACACGCACACACACACACACACACACACACACACACACACACACACATCCTAGAGTCCTCAACACTTGTATTCATTATTTGTAATCTTTTGAACCAATAAACCTTATTTTATTTTTTTATTTTAAAACTAATAAAGACCAAGTTTATAAACGAGCTTTTGTTAATAGACATCTCAGTTTGAGGTTGAGAAATAAGTCTAGTTATTTGGTTTCACGCAATTAAGCTCAACTTGACCAGTTCAGAAGTTTTAGTAGTTTCTTGTAATATGTACTGACAACATTTTGAAGTCCGAAATGTCATATTGACAATTAAAGTACTAGTCGCACAAATACATAATTTTTATTATTTTTATATATTTTCTTGATCTCAATGTACACCTTCGGACGTGCCCGTAAGGTTGAAAATAACTTATAATTCTCATTGTTTGCGGTATTAGCGTCAGTAGTATAACATGGTAAATCAGTTGTTTTTTTTTCAGAGTAGTAGTCTTATTTACCTTTTTTCGACATTGATTTTATCAAAATGGAATTATTGAATTAAAAGTGAATGAACATTGTTGTGTGAACACAATGACATCAATAAAGCTTGAATTTGAATCGCACGAGCTGCGGGCATGCCGTATATGCCTTGCCACTGACGTAAAACTCTTTGGTATATACGATCACCGATTAGATGAAATTTTCGTGGATACCATGGGAACCACAGTACGTATTATCAGTTAAACTAGTTTATTATACACCCTTATTGTTACATTATTATAGTTTCAGATACTATGGGTAAAGACCTACATTACTCGGCAGCGGGAATGAAAATCTGAGCCGTTTTTTTAGGGTTCCGTACCCAAAGGGTAAAAACGGGACCCTATTACTGAGACTTCACTGTCCGTCCGTCCGTCCGTCCGTCCGTCTGTCACCAGGCTGTATCTCAAGAACGGTGATAGCTAGACAGTTGAAATTTTTACAGATGATGTACATATTTCTATTGCCGCTATAACAACAAATAAAAAACAAAATAAAATGAATATTTAAGGAGGGGCTCTCATACAACAAACTTGTTATAGATTATGGTACGGAACCCTTCATGAGCGAGTCGGACTCGCACTTGCCCAATTTTCATAATTTTACATTATTTCTTGGGCAGCGGCATCATGTACGATGTTCCGGCAGGGTTGCCTCATTTATTCCTCTGTTCTGCTCCTATTATGAAGGCAAAATGGTGATTTTGCCCCACAACCCAAGTTTTCCAGAGAAGTGTGTTCTTGTATGCCAAGTTCAGGCCACTCGGCGTCTACATATTGTCGCGCTCGCTGATGGCCACGGTATATTTTAGTTATTGTCGTAAATTTCAATGTCAACGTCATCACTATTATTACAAGGCATCGGACTTCTCATAGGTCACTATGAGAAATCCAATGCCAATGCTATGATGTGTTATGATGTGAGAGCTAGATTAGGTGGCTATGAAGCCGATATTATCGAATGTAATTGATGCTCATACACAAGTATATGCAATAAACTTTTCCTGAGTAGTGTGTTCTTTTATTGTTTGTAATAATTCAATCATACTTTAACAATTGTTAGAATAAGGCTTGTCTTGTTAAATTGCTATTATTTAATCCCCTGAAATGGTATTAAATCTAATTCCTGTGTCCCCAGCTCTCGGTATGGGATGGACTGCCCCAGCACCTGTGCAGTGTTTGCCGTGTGCTGCTGCTTAAGAGTCGAGACCTGCGCCTGCGGTGTCGCCGTGCTGAGGATCTACTGCGGTCCCTTCAGCACTGTGTTAGTGTCAACTCCCAGCACTATGAATGAATAAATAATAAATATTAAGGGACAAACTTATAAGAACCAATAGGGAAAAATGGGCTAAAGATGTGATGGAGTGGTGCCCTAGGTACAACAAAAGAAAGCAAGGTGGTCAATACCGGAGGTGGGAAGACGACATAAAGAAAATAGCAGGAACAACATGGATGAGAACAGCAAGAGACAGATCGGCTTGGAAAAATCTTGGGGAGGCCTATGCTGAAAAGCAAGACAGTCAATGACTGTAGACAAAGGCTTATATTATTAAGGGACAAACTTACACAAAATGACCTAGTCCCAAACTAAGCAATGCTTGTACTATGGGTACTAGGTAATATATAAATACACTAGCGACCTGTCCCGGCTTTGCACGGGTGCAATGCTGATAAATTATGCATGTATTATACATATAAACCTTCCTCTTAAATCACTCTATCTAAAAAATACTGCATCAAAATCCGTTGCGTAGTTTTAAAGATATAAGCATACAAAGGGACATTTTTATACTATGTAGGACTATAAGGGGTTGTGTAATGATATAACAACAGTAAGCTTAATTTCATATATCGTTGGGGATAGTGCAATACCGCGTAAATAACAGCTGTCGATAAAGTTCTCAATTCAATAAAATGCTTAGCAACAAATGTTTGTAGATTGATTCGTATCTACACGTGTTACTTACGCGGTATTGCACTATCCCCGACGATATATATTTTAAATTAGTATAAAAGACATTTGATATAATGTTTCTGCCCATCTCACCTATCTCTTGCCATAAACCAACCGTAGCTTAAACCGATAATGCTATTAATAAGCTGATATTTTTTATTTTATTTCAGGTCACAACAGATTTCATTCAAACTATAGACCGAGTTACAAACCAACTAACTGTCCATCTGTCCAGAGCAAAAACAGAGAATTACTCAAACCTTGACACAAACAACACTAATAATACAAATATCGATCCAGATATTAGTAATAAATTTAATAATTTCACAAATGTCAATGAAGATGACAAACCTGATATCGACAGTGACATTGACAATGACTCCCAATCAATTTCTGTACTATGCGAACCAGAAATTGACGTTAGTGACGTGAAATTTTCAGAAGTGATAGCGACAGATATTGACGTGCCTAAGATGACCTTAAGAAACAGAAAAAAAGTCAAAACTGAGAGGAAAACTGTCAAAACGAAACCAAAAAAAGAGGTCAAAGATAAAACTCCTAGAAAGAAAGAAAAAAAGGGATTCAAATGGTTCTTTAGTACAGAAGAAGATTATGTGAAGTTTGAGAATAAGTATAACATTAGAGTTGTTAAGTTGAATGAGGAGGAACAGAGAAGAGAGATGGAGGCGCGGAAAGAGACGGAGAACTATAGGCACGCGCATGTGCGTTGCGAGAAGTGTTGTAAAGGGTTCCTGTCCATGATCACGTTTGAGAACCACAACAAGATCCATGACCCGGTAAGTGTGGGTGTTACTTTGCTTAGTATCCTACAGGGCTCGAAATAATCAAGATAAATGCGCCTCTTGATGATTATAGGATAATTATCACCAGGGAAATAAATTAATTTGCTATAGTGTTTCGTAAGGAATTCATTTGTAATTGTTTCATAACAAATTCTGCCAAAAAATAAATAAAAACAAATACATTTTATAATTTTTCATTAATTCAGTATTCAATTTAACGAACCCACGACTCACTGAGTTCACTCAACTGAATAATCTGAACTGATTTTCTTGTAAGGGAGACCCCACAACGCGACACGTTGACACTTCACTTCGAATACAGTTCACTTTCACGGCGTGTTTGCTTGTTATTATCAATCGATAATTATCCATCCGTAATTATCACGATAATTATCCTTTCGAATCTTGGTATCCTACCGACTGCGCCATTTCAAGAGGTGCAAGCAGAGACGGAGAACTATAGACACGCGCATGTGCGTTGCGAGAAGTGTTGTAAAGGGTTCCTGTCCATGATTACGTTTGAGAACCACAACAAGATCCATGACCCGGTAAGTGTGGGTGTTACTTTGCTTAGTATCCTACCGACTGCGCCATTACAAGAGGTGTAAACAGAGAGGAGAACTATAGACACGCATGTACGTTGTGAGAAGTGTTGTAACGGTTTCCTGTCCATGATCACGTTTGAGAACCACAACAAGATCCATGACCCGGTAAGTGTGGGTGTTACTTTGTTCAGTATCCTACTGACTGCTCCATTACAAGAGGTTGAACTGATTTTGATGCGGTTTTCAGAAAAGTATTTGTTACACTTAGGAGAAGGTTTTAGTAACGTAACCGACTTTAAAAAATAGGTTCTCACAGTTTGACCCGTATATGTATGTTTGGCACCGACTTAAAAAGGTGATTCAAATGTATTCTGTACATGAACGGGTTGTTTTTGGCTTTTCAGTTTTTTTTTGTGAGTTTGGTTTTGTGTGCAGAGCACGGGGGCAAACGAGTGCGGGCTGTGTTTCTCGCGGTACAAGTTCCCGACGCATCTCCGGCAGCACGTCGTGGAGAGTCACGCGCACAAGTACATCTGCAAGGTGTGCGACCAGGTCATACGCCGGCGGTGAGTACCATATACATTCATTTATTTTGATAAAATCCATTTATTCGGTACTAGCGACCATTGCACCCGTGGCAAGCCGAGGCGGGTCGCTAATACCGAATAAATGGATATATATATATATATATTGAATAACTTTATCTATTTAAAAAACCGCATCAAAATCCGTTGCGCAGTTTTTAAGATCTAAGCATTTTCTATATCACTCATTGAATGAAGGGTCCCCTGTGGTGTCTAAAATTCCCAAACAAATTTTGGGACACTTTTTTATTCTTCACACAGAAAATGCTATCGATTCTGAGTAGGATGAACCCAAAAACGTCAACTTGTGGTAGAAACAGGGAATCGTGTTTTTTTTTAATACGCTCAGTTATGTTCAATTTTAGGGTGAACCCAAACGAGCGTAATATGAGTCGCGTAATTTCGGTCGCGCCATACATCATGTCACGTGATCACTTCACGCTATTAGGGTTCCGTACCCAAAGGGTAAAAACGGGACCCTATTACTGAGACTTCGCTGTCCGTCCGTCCGTCCGTCTGTCACCAGGCTGTATCTCAAGAACGGTGATAGCTAGACAGTTGAAATTTTCACAGATGATGTATTTCTATTGCCGCTATAACAACAAATACTAAAAATAAAATAAATATTTAAGGGGGGGGCTCCCATACAACAAACTTGTTATAGATTATGGTACGGAAGCCTTCATGCGCGAGTCGGACTCGCACTTGCCCATTTTTTTTATAAGTCGCTCGACTAAATTACGATCGTCTCGCTACACCCTTAGTGCATATAATATACCACTCATTGTATAAGGATCTCATGGGGACCAGTTATTTGTGACGGGGGTGTATTAAATGATAAATTTAGGTTATTGACATATTTGCAGGAGCGCGGCCATGTTACACTCTGCGTTCCACGCGGGACGAACTTTCGAGTGTAAATATTGTGGCAGGACTTTTAAGTGAGTATATTTAACCACTAAAGGCTTCTTATTCGTTCAAAATTCGTTCATGTATGTTATTTATATTTAAGTATGTTTATCGTCGTCTAGTGTCCATAACACAAGCCTACTAAAGCTTACAGTGGTACTAAATCAATTTGTGTGACCTTGTCCGATATTTATTTATTATCTAGTCTCAAATTAAGCTCAAGAAGGCTTGTGTTATGGGTACTAGACGACGATATACATAGAACAGCCATGACCCAAGCACACATATTCAAGTTCAATACACAAATATTTTCCCCGGCCGGGATTCGAACCCGGGACTGCCGGCAGGTCCTCGACAAACTGCGCCAAACGCGTCGTCAAGTTGTTTACATTCATTGACTCAGAAAATCGTCGACGCGCTACACGCATATGAGGATTCAGCACCCGGGGGAGAACGCGTCCGGAGGCGCCTGCGACGTGTGCGGGGAGACCTTCACCGGAGCGCTGGGGCTGCAGCAGCACAAAACACGGAAACACAACAAGGTGCATATAATCTTATTAAAACTTTCGTGAGACAAATTATTAAAGCTTTTATTTAACTTGCATGGTATGTTTAAAGTATGTTTGTTCGGGTGAAATCTTGCAACTAAATTTTGAAGCAGATATCGTCAACCGATTGAGCTGAAATTTTGCATACTTACTTAACTTTGATGACAATACAATAATATGGTACCATGGGGCTGATCTGATGATGGAGCCGGAAGGTGGCCAAAGGAACTCTATAATAGAAAAAGCAATCCTACCGAGCTTGGGCTCTTTGGAATCGTCTCAGTGAGCATTTGATGGATATCCAAAGAAAAGTACAGTCGGCTATAAAAGCTTGCCACTAAAACGTCATTTTTGACAGAAACTTATTTATTAATGCAGTTATGTGCGTTAGCGTAAACCAAATGTTTAAACGAAGCGACTCGCTTCAAGCGACATTGTAATATTGCCATGATTACAATGAAGCGAAAAATTGAAAAATGTAGGGTTCGAACATGTGTCTCCAACGGATTTCCGGGCCAACACGTGCGTCCTACCTATTAGACCATTGAACATGATGTGAGCCATTGAAATTTTCAACCAGTTGCTTCTTGCATGCCTTAGGGTGGCATCGTAGCGCCATCTACCTTAAAGATTCAGACTTCAATTCAGACTTCATGATGGGTCATCCACCACGACCACGACCATCGGCCATCTACCATCGTCTATTTTTATTAAAACAGTAATGACTACTGCATCAAGTTCAGTGGTCCAATAGGTAGGACGCCCATGTTGGCCCGGAAAGACGCAGGTTCGGACCCCGCTTGAACCATTAATTTGTATCTTTTGCAGCCATCAGTGCCAGAACTCAAGTGCGGCGTCTGTCTCGTTCAGTTCGCGAGCTTAGACGCCGTTGCCAGACATACGGACACCACGCCCGACAACACCTGCGACCCGGCCCTCAGGTGAGTTATAACTGTTTTTTTTTTAACTTTATTAAAGAGCTTTTTCGCAAAGCGATTATGTCGCTCCATTGAGCCATCAGTAACAATACCATTCTCCTTCGATCGTTTTGCGAGACCTAGTCTCACTAGCTTAAACAGCGCATAACTGATAAATAAAAAAATAATAATAAATATTAAGGGACAATGTTACACAGATCGTCCTAGTCACAATATTTTTTTTTTTATCGAGTACACGACGCAAAACTCTCTCTCTCTATCTCTATATTCATTTCCACCTGTAGGAATATGAAAGTTGTCAATAGGGGATGCGACTGATGTTTAATTATAAAACATAGTGTAGTGTTATGAATAAAATAAGCTTTATATGTCATGAAACAGAAAAGAAACAAATATTTTTTGAAATATGTGACTTCAATGTTACTCAAAATTTAATGTTTTTTTTTTTTTATCCAAAAATAAATTTTGAAATTGTTTTCCAAATCCTCACTAACAAAACAATAATTGTATGACAACCATGAAGTTAAACGCACTTCTTCACAGTGAAAATGGCAAGTTATTGCCTCCATACAAATATTAGTACCCAATCTACAGATGACGTCATATCAAATAGTTGCTTATTGTTTTATTTTATTTAATTTTTTTGTAATTTCTGTCACACCTTTTATGTAATTATGTTTTGTGTCTCGTCGCGAATAAATGTATTTCTTTCTTTCTTTCTTTCTTTATATGTAGGTAGGCCATTTGTATGGAGCGTTTTTAATGCTCTGTAGGAATTTTGAACTTTGACGGTAATTTCTGACCTTTAGAGCAGTCTAAGTGTAGTTAGTCCCATATAGACATTTGATTCCAATAAAAAACAGAATCGATTAACATCCTCAAAAAAAATTGTCCGCACGCCTATTGTCACCAGGGCCTGTCCCGACTGCGGAGAGACGTTCCCGGACGAGGCGCGGCTGGCGACGCACCGGTCGGCGCACGCCGACAACACCTACAAGTGTGATGACGTGAGTAGTCGGACCGGCGGGGTACTACCGCTACTTAGTTGGCGTTTTGTTCAGCGGGGCACTACCGCTATTTAGTTGGCGTTTTGTTCAGCGGGGCACTACCGCTACTTAGTTGGCGTTTTGTTCAGCGGGGCACTACCGCTACTTAGTTGGCGTTTTGTTCAGCGGGGCACTACCGCTATTTAGTTGGCGTTTTGTTCAGCGGGGCACTACCGCTACTTAGTTGGCGTTTTGTTCAGCGGGGCACTACCGCTACTTAGTTGGCGTTTTGTTCAGCGGGGCACTACCGCTACTTAGTTGGCGTTTTGTTCAGCGGGGCACTACCGCTATTTAGTTGGCGTTTTGTTCAGCGGGGCACTACCGCTACTTAGTTGGCGTTTTGTTCAGCGGGGCACTACCGCTACTTAGTTGGCGTTTTGTTCAGCGGGGCACTACCGCTACTTAGTTGGCGTTTTTTCCAGCGGGGCACTACCGCTACTTAGTTGGCGTTTTTTCCAGCGGGGCACTACCGCTACTTAGTTGGTGTTTTGTTCAGCGGGGCACTACCGCTACTTAGTTGGCGTTTTGTTCAGCGGGGCACTACCGCTACTTAGTTGGCGTTTTTTCCAGCGGGGCACTATCGCTACTTAGTTGGCGTTTTTTCCAGCGGGGCACTACCCCTACTTAGTTGGCGTTTTTTCCAGCGGGGCACTACCGCTACTTAGTTGGCGTTTTTTCCAGCGGGGCACTACCGCTACTTAGTTGGCGTTTTGTTCAGCGGGGCACTACCGCTATTTAGTTGGAGTTTTGTTCAGCGGGGCACTACCGCTACTTAGTTGGCGTTTTGTTCAGCGGGGCACTACCGCTACTTAGTTGGCGTTTTGTTCAGCGGGGCACTACCGCTACTTAGTTGGTGTTTTGTTCAGCGGGGCACTACCGCTACTTAGTTGGCGTTTTTTCCAGCGGGGCACTACCGCTACTTAGTTGGCGTTTTGTTCAGCGGGGCACTACCGCTACTTAGTTGGCGTTTTTTCCAGCGGGGCACTACCCCTACTTAGTTGGCGTTTTGTTCAGCGGGGCACTACCGCTATTTAGTTGGAGTTTTGTTCAGCGGGGCACTACCGCTACTTAGTTGGCGTTTTGTTCAGCGGGGCACTACCGCTACTTAGTTGGCGTTTTGTTCAGCGGGGCACTACCGCTACTTAGTTGGCGTTTTTTCCAGCGGGGCACTACCGCTACTTAGTTGGCGTTTTTTCCAGCGGGGCACTACCGCTACTTAGTTGGCGTTTTGTTCAGCGGGGCACTACCGCTACTTAGTTGGCGTTTTGTTCAGCGGGGCACTACCGCTATTTAGTTGGCGTTTTGTTCAGCGGGGCACTACCGCTACTTAGTTGGCGTTTTGTTCAGCGGGGCACTACCGCTACTTAGTTGGCGTTTTGTTCAGCGGGGCACTACCGCTACTTAGTTGGCGTTTTTTCCAGCGGGGCACTACCGCTACTTAGTTGGCGTTTTTTCCAGCGGGGCACTACCGCTACTTAGTTGGTGTTTTGTTCAGCGGGGCACTACCGCTACTTAGTTGGCGTTTTGTTCAGCGGGGCACTACCGCTACTTAGTTGGCGTTTTTTCCAGCGGGGCACTATCGCTACTTAGTTGGCGTTTTTTCCAGCGGGGCACTACCCCTACTTAGTTGGCGTTTTTTCCAGCGGGGCACTACCGCTACTTAGTTGGCGTTTTTTCCAGCGGGGCACTACCGCTACTTAGTTGGCGTTTTGTTCAGCGGGGCACTACCGCTATTTAGTTGGAGTTTTGTTCAGCGGGGCACTACCGCTACTTAGTTGGCGTTTTGTTTAGCGGGGCACTACCGCTACTTAGTTGGCGTTTTGTTCAGCGGGGCACTACCGCTACTTAGTTGGTGTTTTGTTCAGCGGGGCACTACCGCTACTTAGTTGGCGTTTTTTCCAGCGGGGCACTACCGCTACTTAGTTGGCGTTTTGTTCAGCGGGGCACTACCGCTACTTAGTTGGCGTTTTTTCCAGCGGGGCACTACCCCTACTTAGTTGGCGTTTTGTTCAGCGGGGCACTACCGCTATTTAGTTGGAGTTTTGTTCAGCGGGGCACTACCGCTACTTAGTTGGCGTTTTGTTCAGCGGGGCACTACCGCTACTTAGTTGGCGTTTTGTTCAGCGGGGCACTACCGCTACTTAGTTGGCGTTTTTTCCAGCGGGGCACTACCGCTACTTAGTTGGCGTTTTTTCCAGCGGGGCACTACCGCTACTTAGTTGGCGTTTTGTTCAGCGGGGCACTACCGCTACTTAGTTGGCGTTTTGTTCAGCGGGGCACTACCGCTACTTAGTTGGCGTTTTTTCCAGCGGGGCACTACCGCTACTTAGTTGGCGTTTTTTCCAGCGGGGCACTACCCCTACTTAGTTGGCGTTTTTTCCAGCGGGGCACTACCGCTACTTAGTTGGCGTTTTTTTCCAGCGGGGCACTACCGCTACTTAGTTGGCGTTTTTTCCAGCGGGGCACTACCGCTACTTAGTTGGCGTTTTTTTCCAGCGGGGCACTACCGCTACTTAGTTGGCGTTTTGTTCAGCGGGGCACTACCGCTACTTAGTTGGCGTTTTGTTCAGCGGGGCACTACCGCTACTTAGTTGGCGTTTTGTTCAGCGGGGCACTACCGCTACTTAGTTGGCGTTTTGTTCAGCGGGGCACTACCGCTACTTAGTTGGCGTTTTTTCCAGCGGGGCACTACCCCTACTTAGTTGGCGTTTTTTCCAGCGGGGCACTACCGCTACTTAGTTGGCGTTTTTTTCCAGCGGGGCACTACCGCTACTTAGTTGGCGTTTTTTCCAGCGGGGCACTACCGCTACTTAGTTGGCGTTTTTTTCCAGCGGGGCACTACCGCTACTTAGTAGGCGTTTTTTCCAGCGGGGCACTACCGCTACTTAGTTGGCGTTTTTTCCAGCGGGGCACTACCGCTACTTAGTTGGCGTTTTTTCCAGCGGGGCACTACCGCTACTTAGTTGGCGTTTTTTCCAGCGGGGCACTACCGCTACTTAGTTGGCGTTTTTTCCAGCGGGGCACTACCGCTACTTAGTTGGCGTTTTTTCGAACGGGATATACCGCTACTTAGTTGGCGTTTTTTCGAGCGGTACTACCGCTACTTAGTTCGCATTATTTTATTCGGGGTACTACCGCTATTTAATTCGCGGTTTTCCAGCGGGGTAGGTACTACTGCTACTTAGTTCGCGTTATTTTCAGCGGGGTACTACCGCTACTTAGTTCGCGTTTTTACTCTGTCATAGCCCGATTCTCCTTCCCCTCACCTCCCTAAGGCGGACTGATTCGGCTGAAATTTTGCTTACTTGTTAATAATAGAAAGTCACAACATCAAAAATAATTACAAGCTAAAACTCGCCGAGGGCAGATTCACTTAGCTTAAAACCCGTTCCACACCTTCCGATCCTATCCAATCCGATCCTAACTATCGGATGAAATCGGATAATGTGTAGTGTAATAGATCGTAACAATTATACTACACATTATCCGATTTCATCCGAAAGGCGGTGTAGATCGGCTATTATCCTTAATGTCATTCTTTTCATCTCTAACTCGGTAAGAGGCCTTACTCATTTTAAAATGCTGATGGTTTTAGAAATTTTTCTATATGATCCAACATGTTTCTTAACATATTATTGATGTTACTACCTAGAACAGGGCTATTGGGATTTATTGGTATATATTTGAAACCTAGTTTGAATTATCCATTGATAATTTTTGTTTCAAAAAGTACTCGAAATTGACAAAATTCACGCGGCAAAATAGTTTTTTCAACTTATTTTCGACTGCACGCAATGAAAGCCTGAAATAGCTATGTTACTACCTAGAACTCGGGGAAGAGTATTATTAACTTTAAAAAGTTGGTAAAAATTATCAATATATTTGTAATAATATAATTTTTTTTTTTAAATAGATAAGGCCTCGTAATACATAGAAATTAAATTTATGAAACATGTAATGTCTCATTTTTTTTTATTGTGGCACCACAATTTTTATTTAAACTTTTAATACAAAAGTCAGAGCTTAAAGAAAATTTTAAAAAGGAGTTACCTGGTGGAAGAGACCGGGAATCGAACCCGGTACCTCTCTCTTTTTCTTTAAGCTTTGATCTTTGTATTAATGGTTTAAATAAGAAATTAAATTTGTTGTTTTAGTGCAACCAGCCGTTCGCGACCAAGTCTTCGCTCAGTACACACATAGACCGCGTACACCTGAAGATAAAGCCGCGATACAAGCTCATATACAAGTACAGCGCGGCGCGGCGCGCGCTCGACGAGTACATGTGCGAGACCTGCGGGAAGGGGTATACGGTGAGTACACACGCATACGTGTACACACACATACGTGTACACACACATACGTGAAAGAAAGAAGAAAGAAATAAATACATTTATTCATGACGAGACATAAAACATAATTACATAAAAGGTGTGACAGTAATTATAAGAAAATAAAATAAAACAATAAGCAACTATTTTTATGGCTGTGCCACGAAAAGGTCCCACCTCAGCAAGATGCTAGCGCGAGAGCCAGCGCTGATCTCCCGGTGGGACCATAGGTGGCGCCACGGAGAGCCTACGTGTACACACACATACGTGTACACACACATACGAGTACACACACATACGTGTACACACACATACGTGTACACCTGGAGAATGTAAATGCATAATTATTATTTTTTGTATGACAGACGTTAAACATTTTTTCCTTGATTATTTTGTTAGCGGCAACTAATCAGTGACGTAGAAAGTCTCACTAGCCGGAGTGCCATACCTTATTTTCTAATACTATGTGATTTCTGATTGTAGAAAATACGCCAGTTTAGTGATATATATGATATATGTATTAAAACACGGAGAACGTGACCTATTCCCGAGACATTTCAGCGTTGACAAGATTAACAACTGACAGAACATTCATAGACCAAATAAGACTGGAGTTTGTATTCCAACACTGTTGGGCAAGTTACGGAAAGCTTAAGGTCAAAGAAAAATTTAAATGCGTAACCTGGTGGAAAAGACCGGGAATCGAACCGGGGACCTCTGGATTACTGGTCCAATGTGTTAACCTTTCCGCCACTCTAACTCTCAAGCGATCTTTCGAATTTTTCCTTTGTGTGTCGATCTTTGCATTGTTTATTTGATTTTACACCGAGCGGTTTCTTCCACTGGGTAACTCATTTCATTTTTAGGGTTCTGTACCCAAAGGGTAAACACGGGACCCTATGAAACTTCGCTGTCCGTCCGTCCGTCCGTCCGTCCCTCCGTCCGTCCGTCCGTCTGTCACGCCAGGCTGTATCTCAAGAACGGTGATAGCTAGACAGTTGAAATTTTCACAGATGATGTATGTCTATTGCCGCTATAACAACAAAAACTAAAAATAAAATAAAATAAATATTTAAGGGGGGCTCCCATACAACAGACGGGATTGGTTGCGTTAACTTTGCACCACATTTGTATGGGGCGCTATACATCCAGGTGCAAACTTAACTTAACCACTTAAGGATGGAAAGTGTTTGTACGGAACCCTCGGTGCGCGAGTCCGACCCGCACTTGAACGGTTTTTTATTTACGCTTTGATCTTTATATCAATGGTTTAGTGGTTGACGACGCGTTTGGCTCGGTTTGTAGACACCTACCTAATGAGCCGGCGGTCCCGGGTTCGAATCCCGGCCAGGGCAAATATTTGTGTGATGAACTCGAATATTTGTGCTTGGGTCATGGTTGTTCTATGTATTTGAGCATAAATAAATAAATAAATAAAATATATTTATCTATATAAGTATATCGTCGTCTAGTACCCATAACACAAGCCTACTATTGTAGAGCTTACTGTGGGACTAGATTGATTTGTGTGAGGTTGTCCGATATTTATTTATTATTTATTTATTAGTATAGATGTGTCTTAGGTGTTTAACTATGGGCCTCAGTTGCCTGAAAATAAATGATGTCGATTAATCGATTGCAGAGTTTCGCGAATCTAAAGACGCACCAGCTGCGGCACTCCGGCTCGCGGCCCTTCCCGTGCGCGCAGTGCCCCAAGAGCTTCCTCACCGCCGCGCAGGCCAAGGTACGTCAATTATTAGGGTTCCGTACCCAAAGGGTAAAAACGGGACCCTATTACTGAGACTTCGCTGTCCGTCCGTCCGTCCGTCTGTCACCAGGCTGTATCTCAAAAACGGTGATAGCTAGACAGTTGAAATTTTCACAGATGATGTATTTCTATAACAACAAATACTAAAAATAAAATAAAATAAATATTTAAGGGGGGCTCCCATACAACAAACTTAGAAGATTATGGTACGGAACCCTTCAAGCGCGAGTCGGACTCGCAGTTGCCCATTTTTTTTTTATTAAACACCAGACTAAATCAACTTTTTGTGAGTCTCGGGATGGCGGGTGTACATCAACAAATGGAGCTGCGGTATACTTCAGGAGTTAGTGCTAGCAATGTGCCAAATGTGCGCCAAAATTGGAGCAATGTGCTCTTTAACCCTTTGAGCGCCAAGCGGCAAAGCAATTCACCGTGCCACTGACGCCAAACCAAAAAAAAAAGTGCTCCAAAATCAACAGAGATTGAAAAACACAGATAGTGGTTTGAATTAGCATGTTTTTGACCATTGACATTTTTGACGTCAATAGGCGTCGTTGGCGTCAGTGGCACGAATTCCCGATGACGTGATTTGCCGTCTTTGGCGGTCAAAGGGTTAAGCTCCAGAGATATTTAAGAAATAAAGGACGCCGGCCATCCTGACGTCAGGTTGGCGGGCGCATTTCCAGTTCTAGCTAATGGCTGCATATGCATACTGAAGGGTGAAAGGACTGCCTAAGGTTAGTGCTCGCAATGTGCTTCCACAGGAGATATTCTTATATTGTAACCACAGTTAACTGCATTATGATTATGACATGTAAATATCTTTTGTTACAATCAATTGTTATGTTTTTTACTATTATTATATGATCTCATTTTTATCTTTATGACGATCATGGTATAAATGCATGTAAATTGTCATAGTGTAAATCCATCTTAATCTAAATCATGTATAAAGCACAAACAAATCCAGAGAGGTTAAAGAGTAATATGGAATAGAATAAGTTTGTATATAGACGTCTGCGATTTGAAATAGCGATATCACATCTTCATTGCAGGCAGTTCAGGCACACATGAAATATACCGGCGCTTTACACAAAAGAGTGATTACTCTAGAGGTGGTAGGTATATTACTCGAACTACTGACGTATACTGCAGCTCCATTTGTTGATGTACACCCGCCATCACAGTCACATTCACATCACAACCTTTTCATTGTGTCATAGTTGTGGAGTTAATAAATTTTAGAATGAGTGAATAATAAAAAAAAAAACATTAGTAAAAATAAGGAAAAATATAAAAACAGTGATTACGTCCTCTTTCTAAGCGGTATAAAGAAAGTAATAAAATTGTAGTCTTAAAAATAAGAAATATATTCAATTGGGTTGGTGAAGCGACCGCGCGAGGCGACATCAAAAGGAGAGGACCTTTTGATGTCTCCTCGCGCGTTTTGCGGCTAGAGCCTGAAACCAACATCCGTCATGGGCCTTGCAGCCTTCGGCGACAGACGCTCTCCATTTGCTATGGCTCGATTCCTCTGTCCTTTCTTCGTGAACCTTCTGACTCTTATTAGGGCGAATTTTATTTTGTTGTCGATGAATTTTTCTCAGATTTTAATCAAATTTCGTGAATTGGTAAGGTGGCTTATTCTGAACAAGGCAAGCCCAATTTCACACTATGTCCTACAAAATTTTCCACTGAGTTACAAAAAATGTATGGAATTTTTGGTAACTAAGTAAGGGAGAGGTCTTTGCCCAGCAGTGGGACAGACCTATATGCTAGATAAAAAAAAAACTAAATTTCGTATATTGTACTAAAATTTGGTACAAAATGTAGAACTCGAAATGAAAAATAAATAAATCGACAACAGTTTCCTTAATACAATTTCCTTGGCCAATTTCTTTAATACATTTTGTGTAACTCAATTGAGAAACTCTAACTCAGTGTGTGTCACAGGGTCACAAAGAGCGGGTGCACACCGGCATCAAGAAGTACCAGTGCGCGCAGTGCCCTAAAACTTTCCTGGACAAGAGTTCCGTCTATAAGCACAAAGTGGTAAGTGGTGCCCAATACATTTTGCAAGTTTTCCACTATACAACAACAACATAAGACATAACATTTATAATTTGTTTTATGTTAAATTATATACATCTCCTTTACGTATACCAATGTATGTAGTTATACCATAAATATAAATTTTTGTTTTAAGTATGATTTACGAAAAAATTACTTACTGTTGAGTTTCTTTCGACTTTCTTCTCACCAGCGGTCTTCTCTTGGGAAATACAGGCAGATTTACAATCTGACTTGTAAAAGTGCCCTTGTGGCCTACTGAATAAATTATTTAATTTAATTTCATTTTATCACTGCGCCCTACTTACAGGGTATTTGTAACGTTGACAAATTGTATATAAAAGCTTTTGTGCAATATTGAGTATGAGTACCCAAATGTGCAAGACGCTCTTTACCGATAAGACCGCCTGAGTCATGGTTGTTCTATGTATTTTATCTATCCAAATATCATAAACCCTCCATGATGCGTTCAAGAACCGCACATTATGACCACCATAAAAATAGATTGTTTTATTAGAACAAATTTCTTATCTGTGAAAATATTATTATAGCTAAATAATAACATCGATTTCGATAATATTATTTATTCAAATTTCGAACATCTTTGAAAAACAAAGAAATTTGATTTGACCTCTATTCTAATATCAGTCAAGATGACGTTTAGTTCGAAATGAATTGTCAATTTGCATCAAATTTGACAAATGTCGCACGTAAGTAAGATATCGAACGATATGATAGTTGGGACCAAATCTAGTTTGTCTCTGAATTAAAAAAAACTATGACAGCTGTCAGGAAACTTTATTACCGCCATTACCGGGTAATATTTGTCGTAATGTGCGACTCCTGAATGCATCATGGAGGCCTATGATATGTGGCTAGATAAAGTAGTGTATGTAACTGTACATAATTAGGTATTAAAACACTCGTGTGATGTTATTATGAAACTTGCCTTCGGCGCGTTTCATAAACCCACACTCGTGTTTAATACCCTTCATTATGTACAGTCACATAAACTACTATTTCTTCAGCTTAATTTAGCACTTCTTAGGTCGGTTGTGTGAGGTTGTCTGATATTTATGTGGGATAATTGGTGGATGAAGTAAAACCACCATTTTTAAAAATTATAATTATGTTAAAAAAAAAAATTAAAACAATTAGCACGTCTTTCACCCGCTACCCCGATACCGATTCTCCAATAGCAGACCGCCAACATCGCTTTCACTATACATACGTCATTCTTATGTTCCTATTCACTCAATCCTACATTTATTGTTGTATTCCAGGTCCACACCGGCGAGAAGCCCTATTCGTGTCAGATCTGCAACAAAACGTTTACACAATCGGGCTCCCTGTCCACTCACATCAAGTACGTCCACATGAAAGTGAAGCCGCCGCCGCGCCGGCGCCGCAGAGATCTGCCGCCGCCCGTATAGAGGCAAAAGCCAACTTGTCAGGCTATAACTGTTCATGTTTAAGAGGCCTTATTCCTTTTAAAATATATATTTTTCATATTATGTAAAATTTCATATTATGAAAAACTAGTGCCTACGCCAAATCTTGGGATTTAGGTAGCCGACCCCGATTGAGAATTCATTCTCTACAAAGGGACAAACGCTAGGAGGATGATGATGATTATGACAAATATATTGATAATTTTCACCCAACTTTTTGAAGTGAATAATACTTTTCCCCAAGTTCTAGGGTGTAACATAGCTATTTAATGCTTTCATTGCGTGCAGTCGGAAATCAGTAAAAAAAACAGTTTTATGCGTGAATTTGGTCAAATTCGAGAAGCTTTTGAAACAGAAATTATCAATGAAAAATACAAACTGTAGGTTCTAAATATACACCAATAAATTCACAATGGCCCTGTTCTAAGTATCAATATATTTGACATAATTTGAAGATTTTTATTTTAAAGGAATAAGGCCTCTTAATTTTGCGATGGGATTTGCTCTTCTAAAAAATAAGAAACACTTTCGAAGCAATAATATTTACAAGAAAAAATAATATAATGGGTAGAGATGTGCCATTCTCGAGAAAGTTTTCCAATTTGTATGGGGAAAGAACGTTCTGGAGAACATTTCTCATACAAATCGGGAGCGTTCCCGAGAACTACACGTATCCGGGCCATTTTTTCTAAAGTTGTACACCCTAATTTTTTTAATTTTCGATATTTGGGTATTTTCTACCCGGAATCACGAGATCTTTCGATCTAATTAGGAGAAAAAAAACTGTCCCACAATATTCATAATTTTTTTGTTTTCCATTCCGTTACCGCTCTAGTAGGTTATATGAAAATGGTAACGGAATGGAAGGTTATTGTTAAACATTGGGACACTTTTTTCTTCTAATTAGATCGAAAGAGCTCGTGATTCTGAGTAGAAAATACCCAAAATATCGAAATCGAAATTAAAACAGAAAAGCTGGATGTACAACTGCAACTTTAGAAAAAATGGCCCATCTAATAATGGGTGTTATAATTGGCCGGGTGCAGAGGTCGCGTAGGGAAAGCGAAAATGATCGCAGCGCTTGATGTGGCCAAAAGTGGTAACTTTGGCCTCTCTGTTTCTGTCAAACGTCATACTTTTGTTATAATGCTTACGTTTTCTACTATAAAATAATAAACTGAAATAAGTAAAATGGGTCACGAATACGATAGGTGTTCTGTGGTAAACTGCAATAATTCAGGACGAAATAGCAATAAAATTGCAAATGTTATGCTTTCCTACACCGAGTTGGAAACAAGATCAGAAAATGAATTGGATCGCTGTTGCTAGAAGAATAAAGTAAGTGTATTAAACTGAACATATTTTTATCTATTTAGTGCAATAATAATATTATGATAGAATGATTACCATGTTTCAAAAATATGAAATGTAGAATTACTTATAATTTGTAAATGTTACTTATTGTTTGTTTATTAATGTACCAAAACTAACAGCTTCCCTTTACTCTCGGTTTGAGGCTGAAACCTTATGTTCTGACCGATGCATTAGAAGCCAGTTTTGAAAATAGTAGTAATTTTACCAACATAATAAAACATAATTTTTTTCGTTTAATGTGTAAGGAAACAACAAAGAAGTAAATTGACATAATAATATTAAACACATATATAATAATTACTTTCTTCAATAAAGCTAAGAAAAAATGTGTTTCACATGAAATACAAACAGATTTTGCACTTGTTAGGTGCTCTACAATCAATATTTTCAATTTTTTACCTTAATTTTGTTGCGTCCATTATTTAGCACTTTTGACAGAGCCCCGCCAAAGTTGTGAACGCTAGGTGGCGCTAACGTCATGCACCCGGCCAATAGGCTATTTGACTGATGTTGAATTCTACAGCGTACTGTAGTTATATGAATAAAATTAGCTAAATATTTCACGAAACAAAGAAAAAAAATCCAGAAACATGTATCTTTTTTGGAAATATGTGACTTCAAAGGTACGCAAATTTTATGATATTTTTTTTTAATCCAAAAATAAATTTTGAAAATGTTTTCAGAATCCTCATAATTTTACAAAACAATAATTGTATGGCAACCATGAACTTAAACGCACTTTTTCACGGTGAAAATGACAAATTTCTTAATTTTTCCATACAATTATTGGTACCTATACCGGCCTGTGACGTCACTAGCCTGACGCGTTTTGTATGGAGCGTTTTTAGCGCTACGTAGGAATGTTGAACTTTGACGGTCATTTCTGACTTTTAGAGCAGTTTAACCTATTGACCGCCAAGCGGTCTAGCAATTTACCGTGCCCCTGACGCCGGAGTAAAAAAAAAAGATGTGCCCCAAAATCAACAGGGATCAGCGAACGAATAAAACATAGAACACGAGCTTCATACAAAATTACAATCAAAAACCGGCCCAACAGTCGAAATGCGCATGCTCACCGGTGTACCAATCACAGCCACTCAAATGTTTTCAATTACGCATAACAAATAAATGTGATTCGTCAATTTCCGAATGGCCAGCTGTGATTCGACAAAACGCATGACATTTGTCTATGGTAATATGGCGGTGACAGTGAAAACTCATAATTGGTGAATCGTTAGTGCAGTAAAGAGCCATTTTTGTTTCCTTCATTATAAATCTTGAATGTTAAGGTTATTGCTTACATACAAATTTCAAAAAAAAAAACCATATTTTAAGGAATCCTTGTTTGTTCCTTGTTGGTACTAATACTTTGAATGATTATTATTAATGCGTGCTGTAACTGCTGTATATATTATTATTTCTCCTTCTTTGTAATAACTAATATTTTATATGTAAAGTCGATACAATCTTTGTAGTGAAAAAATATCAAACATAATTAGGAACTTATACGTTTTCATACCGGACTGACGGCACAAAAGCCCGGCTTGCCCTAGTCATATTAAAAAACGATAAAAAATTATTTACTTCAACAATATATAATTGCGCGCCGTGACGTGTTTCATAATTTCAAATTTTGTCGACGCCGCGTGGTTCAAAATTTGTCCGCGCACACGTACAGACCGCGCCGCGCTCGCTGATGGCTCGTCGCCGTTCTATGTCACCGCTAGTCATCTCCCTCGCACGCGTTAGCTTGCAATCGGGCTTCATACTGCTTACTCTAACACATGGAACTAACCTATGTATCAACATAACTATACGTTGCTTCAAGTGAAGTGAAGTTAGATACGGATCGGCCACTTGCAAATCTCGCGTAAACAGGAGTGATTTAACTTCACGTTGTTTAGAAATATTTAGTTAGTGTAGTGTTTGTTTGAGCGTAGTAATAAGTAGAAGTAGGTAATATTATAGATAGTGATCGTGTTTTGATTTTGTTTGTTGTTGTGATTACTGTGGCTTTAAACAATGGAAGGAGTTGTTCCGTGCGATTGTGATGAGTTAAAGTGTGCAGGTATTTTAATAGGCGAAGGAAAGGTAGGCACTAACTTTCGCTCAGAAAAAACAGCTCATATTTTCCCCAAAACCCACGCCCAACCTGTGTATTATTGAAATTGTACTTTGAACAGTAATGCGGCAATAAAATGGATTTACCCATAAGCCTAGGCACGCCACTGATTGCATTACTTTTTTCAAACATCGTATATAAATTAGTCATATGGCATAACACCATCCCTATACAAAATCTGTTCCGTACAATAAATTAAATTAATATGTGTACGGCTTTATTTACGTATGAAGACTGATACCATCTTTTTTTTGTGTTTTTCTGAGTGATTAATACACCATTTCACTGAACATTATGACATATTTTGTTACTTTGAGACTTCATATATGTCACGTAATGCAACTGTTCGGCTGCGTGGCCATTTGCAAACTAGACAGCCGTTTGACACAAAATTTACGCCCCGCCTTAACTGACACAAAATCCGTGGGGCCATTTTCCGACGCTAGTTAGGCTTCTATGTTTTATTCGTTCGCTGACAGGGATTGAAAAATACTTGTAGCGGTTAGAATTGCTAAGTTTTTGATCATTGAAATTTGGACGGCTGTGGCCGACGTGGCGTCAGGGGCACGATTTTTTGTTGACGGCCACAGCCGACTGTGGCGGTCAAAAGGTTAAATGTAATCAGTCCCATATAGACATTTGATCACAATAAAAAATAGAATCGATTGACATCCTCAAAAAAAATTAGTCAACATGTCTATTGGTCAGATGATCGCTTAGTCTAATTAGTAGATAATGCCTCCAGGCATTAAGTCCGCCGTTTGTACTTTTGTGCAATATACGTAGATATTTAGAATGACTAGCGAATTGTGGATGTGAATTATTGTAAATATAGCTATTTATTATGAAATTGACGGTGTATGTTTTATTTGATCGTATTCCTACAGTATTTCGAATGTCTCATCATGTTGTTAAAAGTATAAGAATATAAGGTATGGCACTCCGGAATGACGGGCGAGACTTAACCCTTAAATGCATGATGATGTATATATACACGTTACTGAAATGACACATGTCAAAATCTGTATATAGTCGATATAAACTTTGTCAAGATTGTCCCTAAGTCTCAAACTGACGTGGATTTCATTGATAATTACGTCATTTCAGAAATAAAATTAGTGTAATTGTATGCATTTAAGGGTTAAACGTCATCACGCTATGATTGGTCGGTTGGTTCTGTCAATCCGTTTCTGTGCTGCCAGTGGTGTATCATAACACTCCCCGATTCCCTTGTTACCTGTATGAATCTCATAGAATCGTGAGTGTTTTAAATCAATGATTACGACAAAATAAAACTTAGTCAAAGAACAAGACAATCGTAATGCATAATTATTATTTTTTGTACGACTGGACTGCGTCCATGCATGTGAAGCAAAGAGGACTGTCAGTAATACCTAGAGTGAATAAGTGATTGTTAAGTAGAGCATGTCCAGTTATCGCTCCAGTTATGAGCCGGAGCTGCGGCCTCTTCAGCTGCCTCAGCTTGCGTGACAACCCGGCGTAGATTTTTGGAAGGGCCTCTTTGCTCTGCTTGCTGGTACCTAAGTAAACCTGAACATAACAAAATTTGGAATTCTTGGCTTCAATATTGGCTGAGATCCTGTCACTTGTTCCAATCAAAGCTGAACATCTTGGAAACGATTGCAGGTATTTTTATGAAACATAGCCAACTCATAAGAACTATCTCGAAAGAGAAGGCTTTCGATTGAAAAAAAAACCGCTTTCGAATCGGTCCATTCAAAGATTATAATGATACTTTGTACAAGCCTTTATTTAACTTGCAATGTATGTTTGTATGTAACTATTTTTTCGGGTAAAATCTTTTCTGAACTCACATTTATAGCAGATATTTTCAACCGACTGAGTTGAAATTTTGTATACCTACTTAATGTTGATGACCGCTGTCGAATGCTCATCCGTTTGGAGCTTCGATGCCACAGACTGACACAGATACACTTTTTCGGGTAAAAAGGGTAAGAAAACTCAGTGGTAAAGTAATAGCATGTATTCATCTCAAAGGACTCGCGCACTAACGCTAGCACCGACTTGCGCTCTATAATAATTACATTTATACATTCAGTGATGTGCCGTTGCCGGGAATGTCCGTGAACAGAATGGTTCTCGGAAAATTTGAGAACGTTAACTCCATACGGATCGGGGAACGTTCACGAGAACGGCATATCTCTAATTTCACATTTACAATCGCTTTTCTAGCTTTCGCTTGCTTAATGGCTGACGGGATTTAAAAAATTGAACTAAAACAACTTACTGCGTTCAGGCGGAGACTATTGCGGTATAAATTCATGAAAATTGCACCCATTATAATTGATATTTCAACCTCATTGGACTTAAAACCTTGCGTGATCATGCCAGGAAGTGACTACCTGCACGACCACAGCTGTGCTGAATTGGCGAAACTATACGTGTACATATTTTAAGCTGCACAAAAAAGTGCAATTATTTTTATGAATTTGTACCGCAACGAATTAAAAAAAAAAGCACAATGAGTTTTTTCCTGTAACCTTTCTTTTTTATGAATAATAATAATTATCAATAATTTCTTTTTTTTTGTTACGATTTTATTACGATACAGGCGAATGTAATGTAACAAAAATTGATATGAACATTTTTTTTGGTTTTATTTTAGCGAATGGTAATTGTATCCGGCAGTCATTCAGCAAAGCGTGTATTACATAATATCTCATAGCTCATAGCCACGGGCGAAGCCGCTGTACTATATTTTACAATTACAAATACAAACAAACAATGCAAAGATCACACAAACCATAAGGAAAAATTCGAAAGGTCATCAAGCGTTGGAGGTGGAGAGGTAAGCACGCTGGACCGGCAATCCAGAGGTACCGGGTTCGATTCCCATCTTCCGCCAGGTAACGCATTAAATTTTTTCTTTATGCTTTGATCTTTGTATGAATGGTTTAGTTACAAATCAGTTGTATTGTATAGCACAACCAAAGGGCGTACAGTCCGTGAGCCCTCAAAATAGGACTCGGCTGAAAACCGAGAGGCTCTTATCTGGATGACGTATGATCGAGTGAGACATGTATAGAACTCGAATCAAATTCTGTCAGCTAACGAACTGTAACTCAAAATATATATTTTTATACCATTATATTTTCATTTCGTAACTAAGTATTAAAATACAAACACGAGTTTACTCACGTAGTAGAAGTCGAATATCGCTCGAATATCGCGATTCATCGTCAGGAGAGCCGATCAGTCGCGGCGGCCGAACACTCAAATAAATAAGTGAATAAATAATTTTCTCCGTAAATAAGTGTTCATCTGATACTTTAAATTTATCATGGTTTATGGAAACGTAATTATATAGATTAGATTGAATTTGTTATAACAATTAAAAAATATATACGATTACAGAAAAAGATATGAAATAGTTGTTGGCTGTCGATATCGTAAGTATTGAGATTACAGATTACCCACCGTGGTTGTACTATACAAGAGGCGTTATATATAAATATAGTCACAAACATACATATATATAAATTAGGATCGGTATCACTACATTAAAAAAACTAGTTTTAATTAATTTTCAATATATACTGTATCTGTTAAGCTATTATATAATATAGACGTTTGTAAGCGGAGATATTCGAGTCAGCAATATACTAAAATATTTAATTGGGATCCTAATTCAAAAATATATTTATATTTAACATGATTTAAATGCGTTAGCTAATTCTTTACATCGTAATTATATACAAAATATTTAAAAAAGTTATAAGCACACTAAATGTATAGTACATTAAATACCTAAAGTTCAAAGTGCTTTATTTGTAAACATAGGTCAAACTGAATAATGAGTCATTTTCAAAATACATGTACATAGTTAAGGGCTTTTATTAAAACAAAACTTAATTGATTCATTTGTGTGACGATAGTTACCCATACCTTTTGTATGAGTAACTTTCGTAACACAAAAGAAGCGATCGTAATTTTGTTTTTATTAAGCCTTTAACTATGTACATGTATTTTGAAAATGACTTTTATACAGAGGTGTTCGATACAAGGCGGAGGTTCCTAGGGCGATGGATTCGTGAATGTCCCAGATCGCTGTTTGTCCGAACCAAAGTTGAGGGCTGGAGTTGGTGGGGGTCTGGGGCTTTACGAATTTGTCCCGTGGTTTGTCTAAAGTTTTACGTCATGCCTTAGCCAGGTCACGTCAAATATTTAATACAATAAAACTACAATTACAGATGTAGTGAATAATCCATCATATTTCATCGGAAAAGTTTAGCATGTTTTCTCTATCGACTTCGGTGAAAAGTTGAGATGGAAATATTAAAACGAGATTACTCGACAAAATACGATGGGAAACTATTACTTATTCACTACTGTAAAGACACTGTGTAAAAAAAACATGCAAAAACAGTAAAATAATATTGATATTTATTTTTCAAGTCGTAAAGGATTATTAACATGTGTTTACATTTGATTGATTTTATGCAACTTTTTTTAATAGGATCCCACATAGCACTTATTAAAATCAGTCGGGAAAAAAATGCGTACAGTGAAACATTAACCTCCTCCTATTTTGAAAGTCGGTTAAAAACTGAGTTTTCTTCAGATTTGAGTCAAACTAGATACCCTCGCTTTCTTCTATTCATGTATACTATTATAATTATAACATTTTAAAACTACAATGAAAATCTGTTTTTTTTTTTCAAGAAGTATTTTTTAAATGCAGAATTTATAAAATCACGACGGGTTCAGCGCTATCTGTTACAAACAAATTAGAGATACAAATTGTCCAGACTGATTTTAATATTAAATTAAGTTATTAATACTTAATTACATAGAGGAAAGGTTTTTACATTAGTTCTATATCTATACATACATGGTTGCACGAACCTGCATTAACTTTAACATCACATTAACTTTACTTGAATAAGAATTGATTTTAGTTTTGTAGTAGGCTTAAATTCATTTAAATTAATGAAGGTTTGTGCAACAGAATAGCTATAATTAAAACAATAAAAATAACATTAATATATGACACTGGTACTTTGAGATTCACCTTCTAATTTAGACTTCGCATTTTTATTTTTATTTTGTGATGGTCTATTATAAATGCTTTTCTGTTGTATAACACTTACATACAGTCTGACCAAAAAGAATAGAAATTAAAAACGGGCAATACTGTAGTGTCGTCCCTTTCTAATCAATCTAACTCTAGTAGTATTGCCGCTTTTTAGTTTCTACTCTTTTTGGTCAGACTGTAAGTTAAGGCTTCTTATTCGTTCAAAAATGCTGATTGTTTTAGACATTTTTCTCTGTGATATAACATGTTTCTTAATATATTATCAGTGTTACTACTTAGAACAGGGCTATTGCGATTTATTGGTATATATTTGAAGCCTACAGTTTGAATTTTTCATTGATAATTTCTGTTTCAAAATCTACTCAAAATTGACAAAATTCACTGGGTTTTTCAACTTATTTTCGACTGCACGCAATGAAAGCATGAAATAGCTATGTTTCTTTCTAGAACTCGGGGAGAATTATTCACTTCAAAAAGTTGGTTGAAATTATCAATATATTTGTCATAATATAAAAATGGCGTAATTTCTGAACAGCCCAAGAAGGGGAGGAGCGAGCTTTATAGGACAACATTTAAAAATGCGTCCAGAGCGGTAAGCAGTAAATAATAGTTTCATTCGCCGAAAAATAATTTCACAGAATTTTTAATCCTCTGTAGTCGGGTGAATCAACTTTTTTGTGTTGTTTACTCTGTCCCCGTTGTCCAAGTGACATCTTCATACAAAATGTTTAGGTTGTCCGAGGGACAAATTTTGCGTAACCATAGCAACAAGGTGCACTTAAAAGTTGATTCACCCAGTCATACATTTTTCATAATCATAATTCTTGCAAATCTCATCTTATTGATTAGGTTAGGTTTGTTTTACAACAATTTCATACAGTTTACAGGTGCAAAGAAAAGTGATTTCTACGAAATAATTTTTCAGTGAAATGAATCATTCGACTAAAAATAATTGTAGGAAATTTTAACTAAGGTGTAAAAACCTTTCAAATAAAACAAAGCAAAGATCGACACACAAAGCATAAGGAAAAATTCGTTAGGTCTACCTGGAGCTAGGGTAGCGAAGAGGTACCGGGTTCGATTCCCGGTCTCTTCCACCAGGTAGCTCCTTTTTCAATTTTTCTTTAAGCTTTGATCTTTGTAATGGTTTAAATAATTTTACAAGTCAAGAAAAATCGATGTCACTTTCATAAGATGCTTGAATGTTGCACTCACAACTGCTATTTCAATATTGATTAAAAACTTACGTAATTTTAACATATTAGCGTATAAAAATAATTTATTTAATTACAGTTTCTTTATTTCAGCTGAACGCAAGCACAACAATACAATTTGTATTAACAATTTAATTGTTTAGTATCTATTTCGAAAACATTTGTATAGACTATGGTGTTTTTTCTACCCATGCCATATTGCGGATTTTAGTGGTACTAATTTATTTTACTGGCAACGACAAATTATTTATTTGTTATTAATTATTATTTAGTTTGGGACTGGGTCGATTTGTGTATGATTGTCCCATGATATTTATTTTGATATTTATTGGTAAGTGACGTTGAAAGTCGGTGAATGTCACTGATGTAAACAAAGAGAAAACAGGACTAAATCCGCTCAAGTATTTTTGCATAATAAAGCCAAAACTATCCACAGTGATGAAAGTCAAGTTGTTTTTCAATAGGATTCAGTATTTATTGTTTCTGTGATCAATTTGTAAACTTTTTTTGTGAGCAATAAAGCATTTTTTATTGTATTGTATTTATTTCGCAAGTAGAACGAAGGATTGAGCAGCATTCCGGTAAACAATGTTTTGAATTTGATTAATGATAAATCCTTGACAAATCGCTACTGACGTTTAATAATGCATATGACGTATGCACATTATTGCCATATGAAAGCTGTTCGTAGCTGGGCCGGACCGACGCTTGTCAGACTATACATTTGTTGAGTTAATTAGTAAATATTTGTTGATTGATCAATTCTACATTCATAATAATTTTTTTATTACATCAGTAACATCTGCTAAGCTTAACCAAATGTTTACATTAAAGCTAAGAAATTCATGGTTCAGGCGGGATTCGAACCTGCGTCTGCGACGGCTTTCCGGGCCAACACGGGCGTCGTACCTATTGGACCACTGAACCTACGCTACGATACCACTCTAAGGCATGCAAGAAGCAACTGGTTGAAAAATTCAATGGCTGTCGCATCAGGTTCAGTGGTCTAATAGGTAGGACGCCCGTGTTGCCCCCGAGCCGTTGGAGATGTAGGTTCGAACCCTGTCTGAACCATTAATTTTTTCAATATTTCGCTTCCTTGTAAACATATAAGAAATGTATCATTCGGTTGAAAAATATGGTTTAGCTAGTGGCTTCGATAGAACAATTAGCAGTACACTTTGGCAGTATAAGCCGTGGCTTCAAAACTCGCTCAAGGCATATTTCTTTTCATAATTTTTCACTTCTATTTAAACATTTTGGTTCGCGCTACTTTGTCCTTACTTAGAGTTACTTGAATAAGTCATAATTATACGCGATTGACTCCTGTTTTTAGTATACAGCGTGTAAAGGCAGATTGAATGAAATCTAGTTAGTTTTCAGTTTTCGTACGTCCTTTACACCCTGTATTTTAATTGGGTTAATCAACTTTTGCTTGTTGCCATGGTGATTTCCCCTGGGTTACTATTTAAAACTACGATATTCAACAAAAATGTTGTAATTGCAGCATTTATAAGCCCATTCTTATTTAGAATATCTCTTGAAAATACCAATATTATAAATTATCAACACTTTTCTTTTAATCACCGTTGTCTCCTGGGTGACGGGACAGAACAACAACAAGAAAAAGTTGATCCACCCTATTATCGTAGAACCTATAGAAACCGCACATAAGCGAAGCAATTATCAGGATTTAATCTAAAGTTAATGATAGAGATATGCCATGATTTTTACAATGATATAATCGGAATAGCCTCATAGACCTATATTTGTACTATTTCTAAGTATAACTTCTCATATATTGAAAACTCTCGTAAGTTTAAGACATATTAAAATACATACCAAGTGTTATTACGTCGTAGATGTCGAATATCGCCCGACATGTATCGAATCAGTGGTGGCGGATGATGATGAATCGATTCGAAACATGACGCGACGTGAGTAAACCGGTTTCATATGTATTTTAATACTTCTCATATATTTGGATATTTAAGGGTCAGTCTGAAAACTGAAATATCTAAGATATTTAATATAGTTCACATTCATAATTGCCATTCTGACATTTAAATGCATACAAATACTAGTGGTATCCACCAAGAAGCTTACATATTAGAAACTAGCTGTGCCCCGCGGTGTTACCCGCTCATCCCACGGGAACACTACATTTATTCGGGATGAAAAGTATCCCATGTCCTTTCCCGGGTCTCAAACTATCTCCATACCAAATTTCATCTAAGTCGGTTCAGCGGTTTAAGCGTGAAGAGGTAACAGACAGACAGACACACTTTCGCATTTATAATATTAAAGCCTGACCAGAAATATATGAGGATTGTCAAGAGGGCGTTATTTATAAGATTTATATGGCAACAGTTTTGCAACCAATCGCAATCCGCACTCTAATGACATTAGTTTAAATATCTGTCAGTTCCTATGATCATAAAATCATTGCCAGTGTAAGAAATTAGTTCCAGCGAAATTCTGCAATATGGCGCATCTTCATATATTTCTGGTCAGGCTTTAGTATGGATAGGAAGTATTTAAGCCACTGTGATTTTCGGTCCAGTAACAAAAAATCACTGTGAAATTTCACTGTGATTTTGTCACATTAACATTATTTACAGATTTAGTGCAAGATGTTTTGCCATAGTGATTTATTGGTAAGCAGGTTTTTATATCAACTTCTTGCCGAATTTAAAGATAAAGCAAGCTATAACGAACTTGAATGGCAAAACATATTCACACAATCTGCACATTTTAATAACAGTGACTTTTAATTCTGTTCCAAAAAATCATTGTGAAATAAAACAGTCACTTTTGTTACAGCTCTAAACAATCACAGTGAAATATAATTGTCACTTTTGAAATAGTTCCAAAAAAACACTGTGAATAGTGTGAATATAACTGACTTTTTAGGGTTCCGTACCCAAAGGGTAAAAACGGGACCCTATTACTGAGACTTCGCTGTCCGTCCGTCCGTCCGTCTGTCACCAGGCTGTATCTCAACAACGGTGATAGCTAGACCGTTGAAATTTTCACAGATGATGTATTTCTGTTGCCGCTATAACAACAAATACTAAAAATAAAATAAAATAAATATTTAAGGGGGGCTCCCATACAACAAACTTGTTAAGATTATATATATGTATAGGTACGGAACCCTTCATGCGCGAGTCGGGCTCGCACTTGCCCAATTTTTTTTAATAATAGTTATAGTTATGTCACATTATTTTCGGTGCGAATTTAAATACTGTATCTTCAGTATTCTATGTAAATTTCTTGGTTTCTGCTTTTGGCTGATTTTTTAATAAAAATAGTTGTACAATAATGCTACAAGCATTTATTACATCAAAATTATGCCGGTTTAGCGTTTAGTCTCGTTTAGTAAGTCTTTGTAATATGTTGTGTTTACTTTTAAATAAGTAGTTTGTATAGTTTGTCAGATTCATATAGTTTGTAAGATCAAATGTCCTTGTATTTGGAGTCACACCTGTGTATGATAATGCTCTTAACAATAAGGGCTCAATACAATGCCACGTGACGCGTGAAGCGGTGGTAGCCTAGTGGTTAGGGCATGCGACTTTCAATCCGGAGGTCTCGGGTTCGATCCCGGCCCGTACCAATGAGTTTTTCGGAATTTATGTACGGAATGTCATTTGATATTTACCACTCGCTTTTCGGTGAAGGAAAACATCGTGAGGAAACCACCTTTAGCCCAATAAGGCCTAGTTTCCCCTCTGGGTTGGAAGGTCAGAAGGCAGTCGCTTTCGTAAAAACTAGTGCCTACGCTACATCTTGGGATTTAGGTAGCCGACCCCGATTGAGAATTCATTCTCAAAAAATGGGACAAAGGCTAGGAGGATGATGACAATGCCACGTGACATATGTCATCTCCATACATTTCCGAAACTAAAAATCGATTAAAGGGTGATTCCTCGGCCATCTTTGTTCATGTTCATTTCATCTCATGTTTTAATAATTTAATTTTTATTTTTTTGATAAGTCTTTAACACGGAAGTCATGCATTGGTTATAAACCAAACAAACTGATACTGGCACAAGCTTCAGATTAATAATAATAATTAAAGGGTTTAAAATGTATAAAGATGACTGCTGTCAGGATTCACTTATTATCGAGATCATGATTAACTTCAATCTTTGTGGCGAAATCGGACTACAAGTCTCAGTAGTCCGATTTTCTGAAGCATCAGACTACTGACACGACGAAGTCTCATTAGTCGGATCATCGGACTACTGATACTAGGGGCATGTAGCAATATATCGTAGTACTAAAAGAACGACTTCTCTGTTTAACCCTTTGACCGCCAAAGACGGCAAATCACGTCATCGGGAATTCGTGCCACTGACGCCAACGACGCCTATTGACGTCAAAAATTTCAATGGTCAAAAACATGCTAATTCAAACCACTATCTGTGTTTTACAATCTCTGTTGATTTTGGAGCACTTTTTTTTTTGGTTTGGCGTCAGTGGCACGGTGAATTGCCTTGCCGCTTGGCGCTCGAAAGGTTAAATATGTCGGCATTGACTAATTGTGGTGTTATCTACCGGTGGTCAGACAGGATATGTTCACAGGTCGGTTTCCGAGGCCTGCGTGTCGAGCCAGTGTCGCTCGCGGCGTCGGCGGCTGCGCGTGGACTCGCTCTGTGGACAACGTCACGTTCATAGACAACATTTCCTATTAACATGTTGAATAGTAGTTTATGCAACTGCTACATAATGAGAGGTGTTAAATACGAGTGTGGTCTTATGTAACGAGCCGTAGGCGAGTTTCATGATAGGATCATACGAGTGTTTTAATATCTGATTATGTAGTTGCGTACACTACTTCATCTACACACATATTCATAATCATTATCAAAATTTCCTTTTTTGAAAATATGAAACACTCAGTCACCGCGAGGTCACCATTACAGTATCAATTTTTTTCAAAATTAATAATGGTGACCTCGCGGTACTGTTATGAAATGACATCTCTGATTTTTGGTCGCTGCCAAGTAATGTAAGTCCTTACCTATGATAACTGAACTTGTTATAGTAATTTAACAAGATGAGTGTAGATAATAGTACATTATTGCAGAGGCCAGGAAAAGTCAGTTCGTGGTTGAGTATGATTTTGAAGGACGAGGCGTAGCTGAAGATTTTTATCTATATGACGATGTTATAAATCGCCCTAAATTTAAGAGGCCTTATACATTTTGAAACGGTTTTTTTATATTATGACAAAAATATTGATAATTGTAACCAACTTTATAAAACTTTTCAGTTTTAGATAGTAATATAGCTATTTTCTGACTTTATTGCGTGCAGTCGAAAATAAGTTGAAAAAACAAGTTTTCTGCGTGAATTTTGTCAATTTTGAGTAGAATTTGAATCAAAAATTGACAAACAAAAATACCAATGGCCCTGTTCTAAGTAGTAACATTGATAACATGTTAAGAAACATGTTTGATCATAGAGAAAAATGCAAAACAAACAGCATTTTTGGAACGGATAAGGATGTAGGGGAGAGTAACCTATATTGAACCGGCGCTTAAATTGGACCACTTCTGTATTTCTACCAAATAACACAATTTATTTACACTGGCAACAAAAAATTACAGCGCCATAATCAGTCCACCAAATTGGTCCAATTTAAGCGCCGGTTCAATATAGGATACTCTCCCCTATCTAAACGTAGCCGTGTCGCGCGTAATTAGGCCGCGGGGCTCCGATACGACGTGTTCGGTGCACGCGTACGGAACAAGTTGTCCGCTTACCTTGTGTTCCTTGTCCCTGTGTTCTTTGTGTTCGGTGCGGAGCGCGCTGTCGGCGCGGGGCTCCTCGCCGGGCCGCTGGCCGGGGAGCAGCTCCTCCCCGGCGGACTTCCGGCCCGCGGCCACCTCGGCGGCGCGCGCCGCCGCCCGCGCCTCGCGAGCCGCCAGCAGCTCCTACCACGTATACGTTTTTATAGCCCCACAGGATGTTTTTCAGCCCAAGCCATTTTAGTGGTACTGATTTATTTTACTGGTAGCGACAAATGTTTGGTAACTGACGTTGAAAGTCGGTGAATGTCACTGATGTAAACAAAGAGGAAATAGTACCACCACATATGTTGATTAAGGTATAGAAACAAAAAAATCCTATATCTAACTGTGGGACTAGATCGATTTGTGTGAGCTCGCCTGATATTTATTGATATCTATATTTAATATCATGACAGTTATTTAAATAATTCACCTGCATCATGACAGCGGCTTCCATCTCCGCCATGCTCGCGCTGCCCACTGACTTTGGAAGATCCTCCTCTCCTACATCTGGAAACAAAATATCACAGATATTTATTTATCAACACCCATGGCCAACAGACTTCAATGTGTGTTTTCAAATAAAACTAAATCATGTATGAGGGCTGCGGCCTACAGAATCATGTAAAACTAAATTTATAGAGTTAAAAATCCTTACCTTTCCATTGAAATAGCTTTATTCGTTAAATCGAAACCAGACCAATTTAAATGTTTTAGTAGTCAAAGATTTTAAAATAAGCTATTTGCTGCGCCATCTAAAACGGCACTTCTATAAAAAAAAATAGTCGGAATGGCCCCGAAAATATATAACAAAATTTCAACCACCATAAGGGACATGGAAAATATATTAGAGTTTAAAGTAAATTTTAGAAAGTTTTTAATAGAAAAAGCATTCTATTCAATTAATGAGTATTTAGGTAATTGTAATCATAAATTCATAACTAGCCGTAAGATTATATATTGCATGTGTAATTTATATTGAATAACAAAAGTAATTTAATAATATTGAATAATGATAATAATTTTGTAATAAATATTTACCTAGTAATTAAGAATAACAATATTTGCATGCTTAACGGCGAAACATAGACGTACCTGATCCTGTAATATTGTATGACACCTATTTATTACCCACCTAAGATGTTTGACAAATAAACGTTTTGAAATTTAATAAATAAAAAAATAAAATTCCTTTAGAGTTCTCTCGAGTTGTTCCGCCCGAAACGTGATACATCGAAACCATTTCATTGCATATTTTTGAGAAAACACTTCTTTTGTCATTTGCGTGACGTGAAATGTATTCTTGGTCAAACTGGGGCAAAGTTGCTTTTTAAGTAGGATAAGGTGTTTAATCCTACCGACTGCGTCATTATCTAATTTCAGATCAGGTTAACAAGTGTTAGTGTAGCAAGTCTTTCTTTACCGGCGTCTGCAGTAATGTCCTATTTCCTCCCCTCACCAAGGAAGATAAAAGGTATCCTTGCCCTCACTCACCGTGGTAGAAGAGAGCCGGCGCTTGTGTGGCGCTCCTTAACGAGACAGTGTCGCTCTTGAGCCGGGTCTCGCCCTCCTCCGTCCTCCTCCCTCACTCACCGTGGTAGGAGAAGAGAGCCGGCGCTTGTGTGGCGCTCCTTAACGAGACAGTGTCGCTCTTGAGCCGGGTCTCGCACTCCTCCGTCCTCCTCCCTCACTCACCGTGGTAGGAGAAGAGAGCCGGCGCTTGTGTGGCGCTCCTTAACGAGACAGTGTCGCTCTTGAGCCGGGTCTCGCCCTCCTCCCTCCTCCCTCACTCACCGTGGTAGGAGAAGAGAGCCGGCGCTTGTGTGGCGCTCCTTAACGAGACAGTGTCGCTCTTGAGCCGGGTCTCGCCCTCCTCCCTCCTCCCTCACTCACCGTGGTAGGAGAAGAGAGCCGGCGCTTGTGTGGCGCTCCTTAACGAGACAGTGTCGCTCTTGAGCCGGGTCTCGCCCTCCTCCCTCCTCCTCCCTCACTCACCGTGGTAGGAGAAGAGAGCCGGCGCTTGTGTGGCGCTCCTTAACGAGACAGTGTCGCTCTTGAGCCGGGTCTCGCCCTCCTCCCTCCTCCCTCACTCACCGTGGTAGGAGAAGAGAGCCGGCGCTTGTGTGGCGCTCCTTAACGAGACAGTGTCGCTCTTGAGCCGGGTCTCGCCCTCCTCCCTCCTCCTGCCTCACTCACCGTGGTAGGAGAAGAGAGCCGGCGCTTGTGTGGCGCTCCTTAACGAGACAGTGTCGCTCTTGAGCCGGGTCTCGCCCTCCTCCCTCCTCCCTCACTCACCGTGGTAGGAGAAGAGAGCCGGCGCTTGTGTGGCGCTCCTTAACGAGACAGTGTCGCTCTTGAGCCGGGTCTCGCCCTCCTTCCTCCTCCCTCACTCACCGTGGTAGGAGAAGAGAGCCGGCGCTTGTGTGGCGCTCCTTAACGAGACAGTGTCGCTCTTGAGCCTGGTCTCGCCCTCCTCCGTCCTCCTCCCTCACTCACCGTGGTAGGAGAAGAGAGCCGGCGCTTGTGTGGCGCTCCTTAACGAGACAGTGTCGCTCTTGAGCCGGGTCTCGCCCTCCTCCGTCCTCCTCCCTCACTCACCGTGGTAGGAGAAGAGAGCCGGCGCTTGTGTGGCGCTCCTTAACGAGACAGTGTCGCTCTTGAGCCGGGTCTCGCCCTCCTCCGTCCTCCTCCCTCACTCACCGTGGTAGGAGAAGAGAGCCGGCGCTTGTGTGGCGCTCCTTAACGAGACAGTGTCGCTCTTGAGCCGGGTCTCGCACTCCTCCGTCCTCCTCCCTCACTCACCGTGGTAGGAGAAGGGAGCCGGCGCTTGTGTGGCGCTCCTTAACGAGACAGTGTCGCTCTTGAGCCGGGTCTCGCCCTCCTCCCTCCTCCTCCCTCACTCACCGTGGTAGGAGAAGAGAGCCGGCGCTTGTGCGGCGCTCCTTAACGAGACAGTGTCGCTCTTGAGCCGGGTCTCGCCCTCCTCCCTCCTCCCTCACTCACCGTGGTAGGAGAAGAGAGCCGGCGCTTGTGTGGCGCTCCTTAACGAGACAGTGTCGCTCTTGAGCCGGGTCTCGCCCTCCTCCCTCCTCCTCCCTCACTCACCGTGGTAGGAGAAGAGAGCCGGCGCTTGTGTGGCGCTCCTTAACGAGACAGTGTCGCTCTTGAGCCGGGTCTCGCCCTCCTCCCTCACTCACCGTGGTAGGAGAAGAGAGCCGGCGCTTGTGTGGCGCTCCTTAACGAGACAGTGTCGCTCTTGAGCCGGGTCTCGCCCTCCTCCCTCCTCCCTCACTCACCGTGGTAGGAGAAGAGAGCCGGCGCTTGTGTGGCGCTCCTTAACGAGACAGTGTCGCTCTTGAGCCGGGTCTCGCCCTCCTCCCTCCTCCTCCCTCACTCACCGTGGTAGGAGAAGAGAGCCGGCGCTTGTGTGGCGCTCCTTAACGAGACAGTGTCGCTCTTGAGCCGGGTCTCGCCCTCCTCCCTCCTCCCTCACTCACCGTGGTAGGAGAAGAGAGCCGGCGCTTGTGTGGCGCTCCTTAACGAGACAGTGTCGCTCTTGAGCCGCGCCGCGTGCGCGCGCAGCCGGGTCTCGCACTCCTCCGTCCATTCGCTTTCAGTCTGAGCCCTGAAAAGGTTATAGTAGTTTATGTGACTGTACATAATGAAGGGTATTAAACACGAGTGTGGGTTTATGAAACGAGCCGAAGGCAAGTTTCATAATAACATGACACGACTGTTTTAATGTCTAATTATGTACAGTTACATACATTTATCTTGCCACATATCATAAGCCTTCATGATGCATTCAGGAGTCGCACATTATGACAAATATTACCCGGTAATGAAGTTTTCTGGCAGCTGTCATAGTTTTTTTTTTTAAATCAGAGACAAACTAGAGTCGGCCCCAACTATCATATCGTTCGATATTTTACTTACGTGCAACATTTGTCAAATTTGATTGCAAATTGACAATTCATTTCGAACTAAACGTCATCTCGACTGATATTAGAATAGAGGTCAAATCAAATTTCTTTGTTTTTCAGAGATATTCGAAATTTGAATAAATAATATTATCGAAATCGATGTTATTATTTAGCAATAATAACATTTTTACAGATAAGAAATTTGTTCTAACAAATCTGTCTATTTTTATGGTGGGCATAATGTGCGGTTCTTGAACGCATCATGGAGGTTTTATGATAAGTATTTGGATACATAAAGACATCAAGAACTAGCTTGAGAGCTGTAAGAACACGCAAACATCAAAAAAATGGCTGTAATTTTTAATTCCCGACGAAAAAGAGGGGTGTTTTAAGCTCAACATGTGTATCTGTGTGTCCGTGGCATCATAGCTCCTAAACGGACGGACCAATTTGAGTGCGGTTTCTTTAATCGAAGGACTTGTATGCTAGAAATAGGACGAGTAGTTTCCAAGACATTCAGCTTTAATTGGGACAAGTGACAAGATCTCCAATATCGAAGCTAAGAATTCCAAATTTCGTAGTCATGTTCAGTTTTAGTAGCATTTTAATTTTTTCTTTCTTTCTTTCATTTTCATTGAATTAGGATCTCATGATGACCAGCTACTTGTGTCGGGGGTGTTTTAGTTTTTAATAACTAAATTAATAAATAAATATCGGACAACCTCACACAAATCGATCTAGTCCCAAATTAAGCTCAAGAAGGCTTGTGTTATGGGTACTAGACGACGATATACGTACTTATATAGATAAATATATACTTAAATACATGGAACAACCATGAACCAAACACAAATATTCGAGTTCATCACACAAATATTTGCCCCGGCCGGGATTCGAACCCGGGACCGCCGGCTCAGTAGGCAGGTGTCTACAAACCGAGCCAAACGCGTCGTCAAACTGTAAGCTTTTAGCTTTTAATTTAGTGTATATTTACTGGGTGTCGTGCTGCAGCCAGGGTCCTGGAGACAGGAGAGACTCCCCGATGGTGGCTGAGGTCTGCTCCGCCTCCAACCTCGCCAGCAGCTGCCTCGCCACCAGCTCTGCCGATTTGCGCTGGAATATAATAAGATTGAGGTCACTAGAGGCAATTGCGACTATGGGGCAAATACGTCTTGTAAAGTTAAATTAGTACATTACTGCAGACGCCGGGAATGAAGGGCTTGCCGGTTGAATAGCCGGGCGGATAGTGACACGAAGCCGGCAAGCCCTCTTCATGGCTAGGCATGTATAGTGCTTTTCTCAAACATATGCAATGAAATAAAAAAATACACCATTCAAAAAATATATAATTCAGCTCTTTAGCCTATTCTAACACAGACGCCATGTTTAAAAAAAAATACTTTCCGGCTTAGGCCTTCAATTTTGTATGAACTTCCTTTACAGTTCTCTCGAGTTGTTCCGCCCGAAACGTGATACTTCGAAGCCTGTTATAGCGAACGTTATGACGACATTTCATTGCATGTTTGAGAAATAGTATATTACGTAACAAGAGTGGTAAATGAGGAATTACAAACGAGTGTCTATTAGAATTTAATGACACGAGTTTGGAATTCCTTTACCACCAGAGTCACGTACGACGTTTTTCATCACACTTCGGAGGAAAAAAAACAAAAGCAATAAATAGTAATCAATACCAGAATTACTTACCGCCCGGTTTTCTAGCATGTAAACCGTGTCATAAAAATTACTTACCACCCAAGGGCGTAATTTACGACTTACCGCCCGCCACACCCACGCCCACCTTGATTTATGAGCAAGTGTGATGAAATAGTATATTGTGTCATAAGGGTAGTAAGTAGGGGATTACTAACGAAGGTCTATTAGAAGCCCGACGCCGAAGGCGGAGGGCTTTTAATGTCCTGCGTTTGTAATCCCCTTACTACCCGCCTTACACACAATATTTTTCATCACATTTTGGGAGTAAATAACAAATACATAAGACAAAAATAAACATTAAACGATAACGATTGACAACCAACATTTTCTGTTTTTTTTTTTATTATTTACTATAAGCACTGGCAAAACGGCCATCAGCTTAAAACAGAAAACAAATATACACAGAATCTTACCATCTATTATTAAACAAATACAATTAACAATATTATGCAGCAATAATTAACACCGTAATGTTATAAAACTTAAATATGAACAGTAACTTTGTTACAAAACCAAATAGTTCCTAACCAATAACTTTATAACTTTTTCCTTTTTTTTTGTGTCGTCTACCACAGATAATGCTAAGAACTGCGTTTCGTTTAGAAACTTGACAGGCTATACTGCCAGATTGTAACTATAATTCAAATTTAATTTACTAAAATTGTTGATAAATACGCTTAAATAAATGTATAACATAAATATTAATGCAGTTACATATACCGCATTAATTCAATACACAATAAAATTCGGTGTTAGGCAAGTTTTGTTGATACAACAAAAAACCTTGGCTGGATTGAAACCTCCTTAGTCTGAAGTAATCTGCGAGTGCGTACTATACTTTTAAAACTAAAACCATAACTCCCGCGGGAGTTATAACAATTTATAACTCCCGCGGGAACTATATAGGCATTTGTCCTTCAGTACACCTGCATGTAATACCATCTTTCTCGAGCAAATGTGATGAAAAAACTATGACAGACCTGTTCCTGAGGGCTGTGCAGGGTCTCCGCCAGCGCCAGCAGCACGTCGTAGGTCTCCAGCGCGCGGTCCGCGGCGCGCAGCGCCAGGCACACCGACACGCACGACGACTCCTGCACTGCGCACGCGCACGACAATCTGTAACATGCGGGAATTACATTAAAAATGGTACCGTCAGCTGATAGATACGGATAATCAAAAACAACTCAACTTTTCTAAATGATGTTAACATATCTGTATAATATATATATGGTCGACATTCTACTAGGTATGTAATTTGTAATTTGGACATTTAGCTAGTTTTTTTAATTTTTTCTTAATTATTATTATTGATATTACCATTATTTTTATGCATTTAATTTGATAATATGACATTTAATTTAAATTAATTTATTATTGTGAATTTAATATGTGATGCTTGTCAAGTTTGCAAGCGAAAATATTTGTACACCTGCATTTGTAGGTCAAACATAGTTGATCTATATACTAAAAACATGTCACCTCATAACCTGTACCTATGTTTAACAAATAAATTATTTCTGATTTCTAACTCAATCTGACCAGATTGGCCTGCATTTCTGGCCGATCTGATCAGATTTGTGCGCAGACCTGTGCGCAGTGTCGGCGGCCCGGGTGAGCGCGCACTGCAGCACGCGACAGTCCGCCTCCAGCCGGGCGCAGCGCGCGCGCCATGCCGCCACCGATGCCGTCAGCGCGCAACCTAAGAAAATATAGTAGGAGCGTAGACTAATGTTCAATTAAACGACATACTATAATTATATAAACGATCATCATCACCCTCCTAGCCTTTGTCCCATTTTTTGAGAATAAATTCTCAATCGGGGTCGGCTACCTAAAACCCAAGATGTAGCGTAGGCACTAGTTTTTACGCAAGCGACTGCCATCTGACCTTTCAACCCAGAGGGGAAACTAGGCCTTATTGGGCTTAGGTGGTTTCCTCACGATGTTTTCCTTCACCGAAAAGCGAGTGGTAAATATCAAATAACATTCCGTACATAAGTTCCGGAAAACTCATTGGTACGGGCCGGGTTCGAACCCGCGACCTCCGAATTGAAAGTCGCATGCCCCAACCACTAGGCTACCACCGCTTCTAATGCTTCGCATAAAATGTATGGATTAAACGCGAATCGGGGCAGGGGCACTACACTCGATCAGGAAAACAAACATATTCAATGTTAAAATTACCGTCATTGCTAGCGGCGACCAGCGCCTCCCTTAGGTCCGCCTGCGCGCACACATCCAGGGCCAGCCTCTCGGCCGCCTCCGCACACCAAGTCTGCGATATAACACCAGGGCTTAACACTGCACCGAGCGAAATGTGAAAAAATAGGCAGTTGCCGTTAAGTAGATTAACGTCAACACTAGTTTATTAATCCATTTCTAAACTATATATTTAGCATTTCGAAGAATGTGTTAACAACTTCTCCGTAGAAAAATTATAAGATTATTAATATTTTACCCTAGGGAACTATGTAAAGTTGGACGAAAATTGTAAAATCGTTAGCAGGCGTTAAGTGTTTTTTTATACTTTAACAATGGAAATCTATTCGGATTGAAAAAGATGAATATTTACATTACAATTTGTCCGCATCAAATATTTCAATTATTGTTTGGTATTAAAGGTCCAGATTTATCAAAAATTGCTTATAATTCTCCATACATTTTTACCATGGCGGCCGCGCGCCGATTTAAATACGCATTACCTGCGCTCTATGGTTCGGTCGCAAACGCTCGGCGCCCTCTTAATCAATCTACTACACCATCACTACACAGTAGGGTGGGTCATTTTTTTTTTTAATTTCTAACGGGCACAGTTGCAAAAAGGTGCCATTTAATGGATACATATTTTTATTTATTTTTTTATTTCCGTTTTATTGCCTCCGGATTACTCCAGAAAAAGTTCCTAATGTATGGAGCACTAAAAAAAAGAGGCTTTGTATATATTTTTTTTTATTGTATTTCGTTTGTGATGTCCTACTTTATTATACTCAGAATAAAAATACATTAAAATATTGGGCTAAATTTAAAATAAAAACCGGCCAAGTGCGAGTCGGACTCGCGCACCGAGGGTTCCGTACAAACACTTTCGTTTGGTTAAGTGGTTAAGTTAAGTTTGCACCTGGTATGTATAGCGCCCCATATAAATTAGGTGCAAAGTTAGGTATTAAAATATAAAAAAAAAAACTACTTACTAGATCTCGTTCAAAACAATTTTCGTTGGTAGTTTTATAGTAATGTACATCATATGTTTTTTTTAGATTTTTCATTTTCTTATTTTAGAAGTTAGAGGGGGGAGACCAACTTTTTTCCACTTTGGAAGCGTCTGTCACGCAAACTATTCGGTTTAGAAAAAAAATATTTTAGAAACCTCGATATCATTTTTGAAGACTTATCCATAGATACCCCACACGTATGTGTTTGATGAAAAAAAAAAAAAATTTGAGTTTCAGTTCTAAGTATGGAGAGCCCCCAATATTTATTATTATTTTTTTATTTTTGCATCAAAATCTTAATGCGGTTCACAGAATACATCTACCTACCAAGTTTCAACAGTATAGCTCTTATAGTTTCGGAAAAAAATGGCTGTGACATACGGACGGACAGACATGACGAATCTATAAGGGTTCCGTTTTTTGCCATTTGGCTACGGAACCATTTGGCATTTCTATACCAACTTAAAAAATAGATCCGGAGGCAAAAGATCAACATCAATATCAATGAAATTTTGGTATTTAGTTTATATTATTATGAGTTACATTTTTTTGCTATGCCTAAAGAAAAAAAGTATTAATTTTTTCCCATACAAACGTGACCCACCCTACTACACAGTATAAAATAAAGCTTCCGGCTGTCTACCTCTCTATCCCTATGTATGCTTAGAACTTTTAAACTACGCAACGGATTTTGATTCGTTTTTTTCAATAGATAGAGTGATTCAAGAGAAAGGTTTATATGTATAATACATGCATAATATAGCATCGCACCCGTGCGAAGCCAAGGCAGGTTGCTAAAATACAATAACATTTTTACGGGATCATTATTTTATTAGATATCTTTATAACTTCTACAGATTCAACTCTCCTGGTACTTCTATTATTGTTTAACTTTATTGTGTGATTCGTCTTTGTATTTCTTTTTTGTTAAGGTGTGTAATAAGAAGATTCTATTCTATAGCAATTCCGCGCCCAATGTATTGTTTAGTGCATCAGTCGCATATTACACTTCACCTTTTATAGATGAAGTCGTCCTAAGTTTCTGCTCGCCTGGTACCTTGCTACACAGATTTTTAAGATTCAGTGATGGCACCTATCTAACATAGTATAGCAAAACTGCGCCCAATCCATTATTTAGTGCATCAATCGTTATATTATACTTCACCTTTTTCAGACGAAATGTAAAGTTATGGCGTACCTGGTACTCCGTTAGAAAGAAGCCTATATGTTAATACAGGGTGTCAGCTACCTCCATACCGAATTTTATTAGTCTGGACTGGCGTTTGAGCGTAAAGAATTCATTTTTTTACTTTTATCTTATAGTAAGTATCTTAGCGTCTTAAAGAGAAAAAGTACGAAGTAAAACACATGCAAAACAACTCACAAACTTTCGCCTTTATAATTAATACAATACGATACAAGAGTACATTACTGCAGAGGCCGCGAAATAGGGAATTGTTGGCCGAGTAGTAATTCTAGAGATACGAGGCCGATAATCCCTGTTCGCGCCGAGGCTTGTATAGTGCTTTTCTCAAATAAATCCAAGGAAATAATACTAATGTTCAACTTAGATATTCATATATTTTTACTATTCCGGCCAACTTTAAACTTTTTTCAAAATTTTTTTTTAAGCTGTTCGAGTTATTGTTTATGCCACCAAATGTTAAGATGATTCTATTTATTAAAAAATGACAACACCTTATTAATTAGATATTGTTATTTTTTTTAACAATAAACGTGATTCCTTGTTTATTTTATTGAATATCTGTTTTAATCTTATTGAATAATTTAGTTAAATATAAGAAATAAAACGTAAATATACATGCACAAACTACGTTTTTTTTTTATTGGCAGTATGCCATAGATTATCAATAAAAGAAATAAACCCCACTGAAACAAAAGACAATCTCTTTGTTGGCCACGGCCAATAATGTTGTATGAAATTCCTTTATAGACCTCTAATTATAAATTAGAACGAATCTTCAACAATTGCTATACAAAGACGTATTTCGCGTTCTATTACCACGATCATAAGAACGACATTTCGTTGGATGTTTGAGAAAAATGCTTTATTGCCCATCAAAAAAAGTTTACAAGACAACAGACGGTCTTATCGCTAAAGGGCGATCTCTTCCAAACAATCTTTGGAGTGGATGGGTAATGTTAGTGTGATACTCTTCAGTCATGGTGACTCACCTCGTCGTTGGACTGGTGCAGCTCTGTGTCGGTCCTGCGCAGGCGCACCCTGGAGGCGAGCTTGGCCTGGCGGGAGTCCGCGCGCGGGGAGGCCGTGCACACGCGGCCGCTCGCCGAGCCGTGCGAGCGCTCGCAGCTGCCGCCGCTGTGCGGGTGCGCCACGTACCCGCAACACCTGTACACCAATTGTCATAATCATTTCAATAGTGCAACTGCTACGTAGTGAGAGGTCTTAGAATACGAGCCGAAGGCGAGTTTCATAATAGGATAACACTCATGTTTATTTATTTATAACCACACAATATAACAGTTTACACTAAGGCACTGTGAGTATCAAAAATAACAGACAAAAAAAAATGTAACAAACACATAACCAGTGATCGGGGATTTCTCTGCCACACGCGGGATATCAAGTCGAAATGATAATATGGATACGCCGCTTGGCCCGCGATAGGAACAAAACTGTTCGAAAAGTAAACGCTATTTCGGTGTTGGTAATTCGTTTATAAAATAAAGGACTGTTAAAAAACAGTGTTGGTTATGATTTATAGAAAAAATATTATTCAAAACTCTCAGGCGGGCAAAAGCTAAAACAATAGTCAAAAATGTCGGTTGAAAAAACTAGTTAAACTACAGGAACGAGATATGTCAATCATCGATGCCCTAGAAATCTTTGATGAAGTCCGGACAGTTGTAAGTTGGAGTAATAGTTTACGCATAGAGACTAAACTAGAAGCAGTCATGGCTCGAAATCCGGATTTAGATCTTGTCAGAGCATACGCCGAGCAAATATCACACAAATCCGCATCCGATGAAATTTCTATATACAAATTCGCCCCGCTAACGTCGGTCGAAGTAGAAAGGTCATTTTCGGTTTATAACTGGATCTTAGATGTCAAGCGAAATAGATTAACATTAGATAACATTGAAAAAATTATGGTTTGTTATTTTAATTTTATAGAGACCAAAAGTAATAAAAAATAAGGAATATGTTATTTGACATTCGAAATAAATGATTATGTAAAGCCTGACCAGAAATATATGAGGATGCGCCATATTGCGGAATTTCACTGGAACAAATTTCTTACACTGGCAATGATTTTATGATGGTTTGTCAACAATGTCAGTGTCATTCGTGGTGGTTACTTTAAAAGACGAATATTTAAAAATAACCAAAGAAAATGCCGTAAACCATTCAGTCGTGAACTTAATATTATAAATAAAGTATACACGTGTTTACTACACGAAAAACAGTCAGGAAAAGAGTGCATTCCATTAAATGATATTACGAGGCTAACATAGTGGAACTGACAGGTATTTAAACTAATGTCATTATTTATAGTGCGTGCGATTGGTTGCAAAATTGTTGCCATATAAATCTTATAAATAGCGCCCTCTTGACAATCCTCAATCCTCATATATTTCTGGTCAGGCTTTATAATATACAATTTTTATGTGAAAACTGACTGTTATTTTTATATTAACTTATCTAGTTTTAAAATATTTTGATAGCATTAAGAAAGGTATAGTTTGATTTTATACAATTTGTAAGATTTTAATTCTATGTATGTATGTCACGTTTTTTATTAAAAGAAGACCAACGCGTAACCAATGTATCGTTGTACTGACATTTATTTTTACGCGTTTACTACCAGTAACATGGGTCTCGACTCGGCCGTTGAAAGGCAATGCGAAACTGATAAGGTAACGCGAGCTTAGTGGTTTTATTGATATATTCAATTAATCTGTAATCAAATTTTCAATTATTAATAATGATAATATATGCAATGCATGATTAATTGATTAACAGTAACATGCCGTAACAGTCTCCTATATCGCACACGAATCCCGGAATCCCGCGGCATATCCATACTAGCATAATGATTGAGGTCGTTAACCCCAAGTGGCAGAGAAATCCCCGATCACTGCACATAACATAACAAACAAAATTAACATTGGTGAAAACGTAAATAATTTATTTAAAAACAGAAGATTCTCGAACATCCATCGCCTCATAGAACTTCAAACACTCCTCACAAACAACCGCCAACACGCAAAAAAATCGCAGTCAGGTGCTGATGCGAGGAGAGCAAAGCAAAGCTCGAACAAGCGGAGACTTCCGGTACAACATGGTACGCGCCGTTATGTTTTAAGACCAGACCACGCATGTTCATCATCATTGTCATAGATTTCCTTTTATTAAGATATGAAACACTCAATTCTGCCAGTCAGGCCGCGGAGCAGTGGAATACATGACGTGACCTCGCGCCGCGGCGGGCATGCTCACCTTAACAGTAATATTTGATACTATTAAGGTGAGCACGCGGGGGCTATGGCACTGTTATGAATTTATGAAATTATCTTTGATTTTAGTCGCTGTCAAGTAATGTAGGTCCTCACTTATAATATCTGAACTTGTTATAGTAATTTGACAAGATGGGTATAAATAAAAGATTTTTAAATGGAACTCCCTTCCGAAAATATTCTTCATCTGAGATCACATCTGCAATCCGCCTAAATGTTACATTATGAAGGTATATAAGTAACATAGCGATATACCCGTTATTAATGTATGTTAATTACGTGTACACACCGCGAGAGTATAAAGTGTCATAATGGAAATGATATAATTACCTGGCCGTACTGAGACAGATCTCAGAATCCCGAGCGGAGAGATCGAGACTGGTGTCGCAATTATCAATAGGGTGGGTCTCGCTAGAACTCATCTCCTGAGGCTTCTCTATCCTGAAAAACGTATAAAGCAATTAACTTCTAGTTTTATTATAACAAAACGGAAGATAATCGCGTTCAACATGTGTTTATTCAATTGCCTCGACGATTCGAACGTGATGTTATTTCCATGGTCTCAAAGAAACTGAATCCTGTTTTGTTATAATAATACTCATCGTTTTGGAGTTTCATGTTTATAGAATTTTAATAAATTACTAATAAAATAATTAGTAATCTCAGGTAAAATATAAAACCAGTGATTAAGTCCTCTCAACGCGGAATACAGAAAAGTCATAAAATTTTAAAGCTTGACCAGAAATATATGAGGATTGTCAAGACGGCGCAATTTATAAGATTTATATGGCAACAATTTTGCAACCAATCGCAACCCACTATAATGACATTAGTTTAAATACCTGTCAGTTCCACTACGTTAACCTCGTAATATCATTTAATGGAATGCACTCTTTTCCTGACTGTTTTTCGTGTAGTAAACACGTGTAGGTACACTTTATTTATAATCTTACGTTCACGACTGTGAATGGTTTTCGGCATTTCCTTTGGATAATTTTAAATATTTGTCTTTTAAAGAATCCACCACGAATGACATTGACATTGTTGACAAACCATAGACTCTTCTCGTCCAAGCTCTTGTCCTCCCCGTTATCGACTATGCTGATGTGTGTTGCTCTAATCTCACCCAGGCCTCCCTGAATAAGCTGGAGCGTCTGCTGAACAACTGTATCAGGTTTGTTTTTGGCCTTCGTAAGTACGACCACATTTCTGACTTTCGCCGACAATTAAACTGGCTTCCTGTACGTGAACGTAGGTCTCAAAGAATTCTTTGCACTCTCTTTTCAATCTTATTCGATCCTAAGACTCCAGATTATCTCAAATCTAAGTTTCAATTTGTGACTGCTCGCCCTGGTTGCACTCTCCGTACTTCTCGTAAACTTAAACTCGTTGTCCCTCTCCACCGCTCCGGTTTCATGTCCAATTCCTTCACGGTTCAGGCAATACGCCTCTGGAACGCTCTCCCACTCAACATTAGACAAGCTCAGAGCAAACTCTCCTTCAAGCGCATGTTGCGCAAGCATCTTTCGGACAATCTCTCTTCCTAACTTTCTTCGAAATATTTTACTTTGGGTACATAATATATGTATGTAAGTATATCATATAAAGTATTCGTGTACGTTTATGGCAATTATATATACATTCCTATATATATCTGATATTATTGATTTGTGTTTTAATTATTTTGTTTCTCTGTAACTCTGATCCTGCACCGACTACATATTTCTGTTTAACCCAGTGGTTGACTGGTAGAGAATGCCTAAAGGCATTAAGTCCGCCATTTGTACTTACTTTTTTTTTGTATTGTGCAATAAAGTTTAAATAAATAAATAAACCATCATAATATCATTGCCAGTGTAAGAACTTAGTTCCAGTGAAATTCCGCAATAGTGCGCATCCTCATATATTTCTGGTCAGGCTTTATTAGTATTCAAAATAATGAAATGTTGTCAATTGTACTAGACGGGCAGCGCTCACCTGACTTGAACCTCGTGTTTGAAGGTGTCGGAGTCAGCCTCCGCCCTCGGCTCTTGCGGCGTCGGCAGCTCTGCCGGGCTGATAATCGAAGAACTGTCATTCTGTAAAATCAATATAAGTTTCTGTCAAAAAAAAACATTTTTGTGACAAGCTTTTATAGCCGACTGTACTTTTCTTTGGATATCCATCAAATGCTCACTGAGACGATTCTAAAGAGCCCAAACTCGGTAGGATTGCTTTTTCTATTATAGAGTTCCTATGGTCACCTTCCGGTTCCATCATCAGATCAGTACCATGGTACCATATTATTGTATTGTCATCAAAGTCATGGAAGTATGCAAAATTTCAGCTCAATCACGATATACGACGATATCTGCTTCAAAATTGAGTTGCAAGATTCCACCCGAACAAACATACTTACATACAATGCAAGTTAAATAAAAGCTTGTAATAAAGTCAATTTTATTACATAAATTAATTAATTTGACGACGCGTTTGGCGCACTTTGTAGACACCTGCCTACTTAGCCGGCGGTCCCGGGTTCGAGTCCCGGCCAGGGCAAATATTTGTGTGATATATATTTATCTATATATGTACGTATATCGTCGTCTAGTACCCGTAACACAAGCCTTCTTGAGCTTAATTTGGGACTAGATCGATTTGTGTGAGGTTGTCCGATATTAATTTATATTATTAATTTATTTAAACTCGAATATTTGTTCCTGGGTCATGGGTGATATCTTTATATGTATTTATATATTATTTATATCGTCGTCTAGAACCCATAATACAAGCTTTGCTTAGTTTGGGACTAGGTCGATTTGTGTAAGATAGTCCCTAAAAAAAACAGGTACCTAATTGTATCTTACTGACGCCTAAAGACTTTTATACATCTCTGGGAATAATCTGATTGAAACTTTTGTGAGACATATTTATCTGTTCCTAGTTTATTTATTGCTTTCATAGGTTACTTAAGATGGACGATACAGAATTTTTAACTATTGTATTAAGCGGTTTACAACTACGTGAAATTGTCAGGAACTGCCCGACATATTTCGAACTCGTATGGAGCTCTTCAACAGGGGCTACCCGTACACCGGCGCGGCAACTTCGTCACATTAAATGTCTCACAAAAGTTTGAATAAGATTAATTACAATAAATAAATAAATATTATGTGACAGTCATACATAAATCGACATAGTCCCAAACTAAGCAAAGCTTGTACTATGGGTACTAGACGACGATATACTTACATCCTCCTAGCCTTTGTCCCATTTTTTTTGAGAATGAATTCTCAATCGGGGTCGGCTACCTAAATCCCAAGATGTGGCGAAGGCACTAGTTTTTACGAAAGCGACTGCCATCTGACCTTCCAACCCAGAGGGGAAACTAGGCCTTATTGGGCTTAGGTGGTTTCCTCACGATGTTTTCTTTCACCGAAAAGCGAGTGGTAAATATCAAATGACATTCCGTACATAAGTTCCGAAAAACTCATTGGTACGGGCCGGGTTCGAACCCGCGACCTCCGGATTGAAAGTCGCATGCCCTAACCTAGTGGTTAGGGCATGCGACTTTCAATCCGGAGTAGCCTAGTGGCTACCACCGCTTTTTACCGACGATATACATAATATATAAATACATATATAGATAACATCCATGACCCAAAAACAAATATTCGAATTCATCACACAAATATTTGCCCCGACCGGGATTCGAACCCGGGACCGCCGGCTCAGTAAGCAGGTGTCTGTAAACTGCGCCAAACGTGTCATCAACAATGTAGGTATATTTATGTCATAAAACTTGCCCATAATGCTGTGACCCAAATTGGATTGCAGGACTTATTTATGTTTGTTATCGAGTAAAAAGGCTCGTTTCCGGTCAAGCCAGCGGACGGGAAATCGAAACTTCGCTTATTTCCGGCTAAGACGTGCTGGCAGCTAGTAACTCGTAGTCGGATAAATGAAGGCTCGTTGCGTAATTCTAACGGATTTGATTTTAGTACAGCCCAAGAGTGTTTTTCAACCAAGGCAACGACAAATTTTGAGTAACTGACGTTACAAGTCTGTGAATGTTATTGATATAAACAAAGAGGTAACAGGAAACATGTTACTACTTTGAACATGGATTTATCGGTTTGGCCGCGACTATGGCGGCAAGAGACAGCGGCGGCCGTAGGAGTGAGCGAGTACCGGCCTCGGACCTTCCTCTCCCACCTACGGCCGCGGCATGCCCGTATGTACATTACAGTTACCTGGTCAGTCCGGGATCGGTCAGCATCATTATCCAGTTCCCCCGCTGGCTGCGTCGTTGATTCGCACTCATCTGAAAAGAACAACCATACTATTTAACAATACACGATTCGATCATCAACAAACCACATTTCAACAACAACAACAAATCCACTTTATTGCACACCTCAAATACACAGGGATACAAAACATGAGAGATATACAGTAAAAAAAATTAACAGAGGTAGAGAGACATTTCGTATCTCTTTAATACAAAAAATAATAATCTAAATTCAAATTATAAAAATAGCCAGCCAGTTATCTGGTCATCATGAGTCCCGGATGCTTCAGCGATCCTTGGGCTGAATATCATATCATTTAAGGTCCCAAGTAAGTGTCTATTGGCGCTTACCTGAGACTACTTCCTCCGGTATAGCCCTAGCCTGCTTATCAGCTGCTCTCCTCCTCACCAACTCCGCTATAACCCCATGTAACTCTGCCAATCTTGCATCATGAGTTCCTGCTGCTTCAGCGATCCTTGGGCTGAAGGTCCCAAGTAAGTGTCTAGTGGCTCTTACCTGAGACGTCTTCCTCCGGTATAGCCCTAGCTTGCTTATCAGCTGCTCACCTCTTCACCAACTCAGCTATGGCCTCATGCAATTCTACTAGCGTTACATTTTGAGCGCTGCCTGCTACAGCTACTAAGAGTGCCCCGGGTCTCCCAGTATCTTTAACTTAAGGGATTATGGCTGTTTGTGAATCTAACCTGAGACTTCTTCCTCCGGTATAGCCCTAGCCTGCTTATCCGCCGCTCTCCTCCTCACCAACTCCGCTATAACCCCATGTAACTCCGCCAATCTTGCGTCATGAGCTCTGGCAGCCGCGGCGGCCCTCGCACGCTCTGCTGACAACGCCCGCGCCAGCGCATCACGCTCACAGCGGAGAGTCGTTGCGTCGTGATGGCCACTGCTTTGGGTAGTCACCTGGAAGAGGAATAGGGTTTCTGAGTGTTACAATCAAGGAGGGAAACCTTTACCCAACAGAGACATTAAAAATAAGACACGTTTTTATTGCCGGGTGTTTTTTTTTACCGCAAACGAACGTCAATCTGTTTAGGAGTTCCTACGGCCACTTTCCGTCTCCATCAGATCAGCTCCAAGATACCAAACTATTGTGTTATCAATTCATGCAAAGTTTAATTCATTTCGATACGACGATTCGAAAAGTATGTAGGATAAAAAACTTCCAAGCCACGTTTTATGTTTAGTCTGAAAGCTCTCAAACTGCGATTAGGGTTTTTGTGAAAACTGAGAAGTCCTTATCTGAATCTCGTAAGAGCAAGCGAAACAGATTTAAAACGCGAATGGTATTCTGACATGCACTGTAAGTATTCTTTATCGTATATATCATTCGATTTGATTACGTTACAAACTAACAAACTTAGTTACAAGTGACGCCAATAAAAGCGTGTTAAAAATACGATTTAAGGTAACTTTACACCCGACTAATTTCGTCAGCTCAAATGATTATAGTCTACATAATCGTTAGTCCTAAGCACTATTGCCAGGCAGGTCATAATCAAGGGAATTATCCGGTCGTCGCTCCCGCAGCTAACTGGGCGTAAGACTCCTTATTAGCCGTCATTCATAAATAACGTCCGTCATTAGGAAAGCCTATTCGTCGGGAATATCCTGCAAGACTGGAAGACTAATTTATAAGACCTGTCATAACTGAACGTGTGTTTTATGAATGTTACTCCTACGATCTCTTGGTTGTATGTGGCTCTCTGTGAAAAAAATAGGCGGCGTCTTCATGAAGTCCAAAATACGTCTATTTAAATCTGTAGCAGCCTTAACCTTAGTTATATTTAAATTAAAATAATACCTGTGACGTTCCCAGTATCAACTACAATCAGTTTTTCGCGTGATATTCAACTGTCTCATAGTATAAGGGTATGAAATACGATTTAACCAACATTAAGGCCGCCTGCCGACTGAAGCGGAGCGAACCAATCAGGATGCGTCTTCGTAAAGCCCGAAAGAAGAGGATTCAAATCTGAGAAACGTGATTGGTCCATTTCACTACGCTCCTGTCGACGGGCAGCGTAACGGAGATGTCACGACTTTGCGCGACAGCGGCAGCAGTGTAGGTACGTGTGTCTCGCTCACTCGTTATGCCGTCTCTCCTCTCGGATCTCCTGCACAACCACTTGCCGCGCCAATGGTCGCGGAAAGACGTGGCATCTCCATAACGGTACAAAGTGTCACGCGACAGAACCTATACCATGGGCTTTCAACGGCACCTACCATGAAGCTAATTCCGTTCCTCCCCATCGGAGGCGCCGTCACAGGCCGAAGACTGGAGTACCGCCACGACGACTCCCTCGACACTTCCTCATCAGCAACATTAGGACAGCAAAGATACCAGCTCCGACTCCTCCGTACACCAGAACCACTCTCCAACTGGCTTAGAGGAAGTCTTCCAACCAGCTCTAACTCCGCTAATAGAGGTTCCTTCTCTTTCGGCTCCGGCATTGGGAAAGTCCCTGCGGTAGAGTAGGTCTCTTCTGGCATTCTGCAAGCTTCTGGAGTAGTGTATTCAGGGAGGCTGAACTGTCGATCTCGCAGCGGAGGCACCTCAACTTTAGGACCTTCGTTGATGACTTCATTTGACTCCACATACTCGCTGAGTTCATCAGGATTTCTAGGCTCCTCTGCCTCATCAGTGATGTGAGGGGTTCCGTTCTGGTTCTTCCGTTTGAGGCGTTCAATGTCAGCGTAGTAGTAAGCGGTCGAGCGTGGGGGCTCGGTGGTCCGCGGTCCGGTTAGATTTAAAGTCATTTTTGGCACATGGATTTGTTTAGTTTACATTTTTAACCTGATGGAGATGCAGAATGTCTATGATTGTATTTATCGTATGATAGATAGATGATAAAGCATTTGTCTTGATATTTATATGTGTAAGAGTGACTTTATCATTTACCTATTATGCGATAAACTCGATAATAATAGGCTAGTGTCAGTTTTTGGTGGTGCTTAGGTTTTTGATAAAATTGGTTTACTTAACGTTATACTTATAAAGAGATAATATTAGAGTCTTTAAGTTAAGTGGCATTAGTGGCGAATTGGCGATATCTTTGCCGTAACACACGGGCTATTAATCTGCGAAGATTAGGTACAGGATTACGATAGGTTTAAATGTTTTACGTCATTTTATGTCGTAAGTGGAATTCGGCAAAATATGGAGGCAGAAATTAAACATATTGATGCTTTATTTACATGAAAGTTTTTACCCCCACGGACGGAACGGAAATGGGGTATGTGTTTGGGGTTAGAGGTTGTCTGTGTATTAAAATTTACGAAAAACTGAGACGACTAAAATCCATATTATCCGTAACGTAAGGTGATCGGGTGAAACAGGTGTGAGTGTGAGTGAAGGACGGAAAGCGGTGCGGGAGGTTTAATTCGTTTTTGAGTGTTAAATAATAAACCAAGTGAATAAACTAGGTGGTTTAATGTAATGCAATAATAATGAAATGACGAGCTTTATTCTACAAGGAGGCCACAAGGGCACTTTTACATGTTTCAGTCTACCGCCATTTCACAAGAGGAGAACACTGTTGAGAAGAAACGCCGAAAGAAACTCAACAGTCAGTCATATTTTCAGAAAGGATAAGTATAAGTATTGAGGCAAGAAGGACATTATTATAGAGCCCGCTCACAAAAAAAAATTAGAATCGGCGGAGATAGACTAGACTAGATAGGTAGGAATAGAGTTTGCCCAAGCTGAAACGAAACGGAGTTCGCTACGCTAACTGGTTAAGATAAACTTGTTAAAAAAGAACGGTCAAGATAAACACGATAAAAATTAGCGAGCTAGTCATACTAGAACAAAGGAACTTGGGAGCAAACAGCGTTTGTAAACCAAACAGCTCTCCCACAAAGACTAATTCAAACATAAACACAAGCGGAGGAAAATGGAATTAACTTGATACCACTTTGAGCTTTAGGGAGTTCGCACACGGCATCGGCAATGAGTCAGTGCGTTTTTTGACCCGCGACGAAAAAAAGTAATTTGAGTGCGGTTTTTTTTATTCGAGAGACTTGTCCGTCGAGACGGTTCTTAGCTATGTCAGGGATAGCTGGACAACCAGAGATGGTTATAGACTGCTTTTTACCAGAATACGGTTTTCCCCGGAGGCTATATAAAGAGGGGAGTAAAGGTTCTTAAAGGGTCGCGCGCGTTTGATGCTCTTGGCGTCGCAAGCGTCCATAGGCCGCGGTAACTGGTTAACATCAGGCGGACGAATGCCTTGTTTCAGCTTAGTCAAAAAATCTTTTGCATGTCCAGATGCTTGGATGTTCGGATTTCCAGCTGTTCTCGCGTACAGGCCACATTTCTCAACTGATTCTCGTAAAATTTTGTGAGCAGATCGTTTTCGAGGCAGTTCTTCGAAATTTTTCAAAATGGTGGATATATGGGGGTTAAAATCGTAAAAATACTTATTTTAGCCTTTTCGATATACTTATTATTGTGAGGTATACTCGTAGGTACAACTCATAGAGCCACGAGTAATAGAAGTAAAGCAATCTTCGATACAACAAAGACGCCGTGACCGTCTCGACCTTCAAGAGATACTGCCTGACATTAAACAATATTATTGGCGATTGTATCCTAGATATCTGAACAATCTACATTGTTCCAAACGAACAGAACTGATGTCAAACGGATACTAATAACCTAAATTAAAAAATTTAAAACACCCCCAACACAACTGGTCGTCATGAGACCCTCATTCAATGAGTGATATAGAAAATGCTACTAAAACTGAACGTAACTACAAATAGTTTGAATTCTTAGCTTCTATATTGGCTGAGATCTTGTCACTTGTTCCAATTAAAAATGAATATCTTGGAAACTACTGATCCTATTTGCACCAAACATAGCTAAGAACCATCTCGACGGACAAGTCTTTCGATTAAATTGCACTCAAATTGTCCATCCGTTTGGGAGCTACGGTACAGACACGAAGCTACACATGTTAAACTTACAACACCCCTCTTTTTTCGTCAGGGGTTAATAAATACGCCTAGACGGAGTCTTCATACAACAGATTTGCGAAAGATGAAGCCTCTTTTGGTTATATGTGTGCGTGTCTACGAACCAATCATAGAGACGTGTTGCTTGTGAGCTTGACGTTGTGACAGATGCGCACACGGACGAAACTTAGCCCGTGGCTAACCAAAACTGCCATCACTGTCAAGCGCTGACTAGGTTTCTAAATTTCTATTCGTAAAAAACCGGAGAAGAGCATGGTGGGCCACGCTCAGTGTAGGGTTCCGTAGTTGCCTTACCCATTCTTCACAATAGACCGCTGTTTTAAGCCCGAGGTTTAAATTACGAGAAAGATTTCAAGCTCTATAAAAAGGTCGTAAACGCCAAAGTACCTGTAATTACTTATTACCTTCTGGAAGTTATCGATTATGCGCGCCAGATTAAGCGGAATGTTTGAATGCAGTACGGGGGACGCTATTTTTTGGATTTCTGGAACGAATATTTACAAAACTGCTGACTTTATCAAAAAAATGTTTAGACCTTTTATTTTTAAAATAACTATTCAACGACACCCCACACAATAGTGTTGAAACGAAAAAAAAAATCACCCCCACTTTAGGTTACGAGAGGTACATAAGGAGAGGTAAATTTCAGCTTTCTAGTACTAATGGTCACGGAGCTAAGCCGCGGACGGACGGATAGACGGACATGGCGAAAATATAAGGGTTCCTAGTTGACAACGGAACCCTAAAAAAGACATATACATATTGAACCTAGTAAAAAAAATCATTAGAATCGGTTCAGAAATGCGACCTCTAGACGAGAACAGCCGGAAGGCGTCTGTACATCCAAACATCCTAAAATCTGGACATACGAAAAGATTTTGGTCAAAGCTGACTCGACACTTCGATTGCTCGGTCAATTAAGGTACAAGTATGACACAATTTGCGTACACCTATGACATATGACGAAATAAGCCTTGCAATGTCGTTTAAGGTGCGATTATCAAACTGTCGTGGGCGGCGGACCTTCGCATCGACTGGCAGTGGTGAGAGCGAGCGAAACGACTTCATTTTAGCTTGGCCAAACGCTTTCTGACTGTTTTTACCTAGAGGTCGCAACGCAACTTCGGAATTTTTGAGTGATCCCATACCGTTTAATATGTCACGTTTTGCAATTAAACCATTGATACTAAGATCAAAGGAAAATTTAAATGCCTAGTGGAAGAGACTGGGAATCGAACCTACCTCTGGATTGTCGGTCCGTCCCGAACCTTTTGAGCGCCAAGCAGTAAAGCAATTCACCGTGCCATTGACGCCAAAACAAAAAAAAAAGTGCTCCAAAATCAATAGAAATTTAAAAACACAGATAGTGGTTTAGTATTAGCATGTTTTTGACCATTGAAATTTTGACGTCAATAGGCGTCGTTGGCGTCAGTGGCACGAATTTCCGATGACGTGATTTGCCGTCTTTGGCGGTCAAAAGGCCTTTTCGCCACCCTAACGCACCAAGGTTAGCGCGCTGGACCGGTAATCCAGAGGTACCGGGTTCGATTCCCCAGTCTCTTCCACCAGGTAACGCCTTCCAATTTTTTTTGAGCTTTGATCTTTGTATCAATTGTTTCATATCAAAATTGTGGTGAGTACCCACATAAAAAAACGAGACATTGCGTCTTTCATTAATTTACGTTTTGCAATGTCATTTAAGGTACGATTATCTAACTGTACCTACGTGGGCGTCGGACCTTCGCACCGACGGCAGCTAATTTTAAATTTCACCGACTTTCTCTTTCTTGTATCAATTAGTTGGCCCCTTTGCATGACGAACGACCTTTTGCTACGTCGATAAAAACGAGCGTGGCTATAAAATCGTATTTTTAATCACAGACAATGTTTTGACAGTTGTCGTGATTAACAAGTTGGTGTTATAAGGGTGGACACACAATCCAATCTCTAACACTTCCCCTCACACTTACAAGACCATTATGCCACATGCCTAACCACAAATACACAGCGACAATAGAAATACAATGTGTATAGACTTATCTCTGGGCTCTGAAGGTAATTCAATTTAGTCATAGTTCTTATTACATATTTGTCGGGTGTCAGAATCAGAACTCCTTTTTGCGATTTTCTGGCTGTTGTGTCAATTCCTTGCAGCCTAAGATGGACGACCCAAGCGAGTCACCTATTCGGTAGATACCACATCGGTTCTCTAATCCCTTCGCTCCGTCTCCACGCGTCTTGGAACCGCATATGCCGGTTGTACACACTCCCCGAGACAGGGCGAGACAAGCATGCCGTCCTTCATTTACTCATAGAGTTCCAAAGTGACGGCATGCTGGTCTCGCCCCGTCTCGGCGAGTTTGTACAACCGGCATTACGATGGCGAGCTGCCGCCGCCGAGCTCACGCGACTTCCTGCAACCACCGCCTGCACATGCGTTCATTTCAAACAGGAATCTTTGACCAAATAGTTCTTTACTGGGTGTATGTATATTGACGATGCGTTTGGCTCGGTTTGTAGACACCTGCCTACTGAGCCGGCGGTCCCGGGTTCGAATCCCGGCCAGGGCAAATATTGGTGTGATGAACTCGAATGTGCTTGGGTTATGGTTGTTCTATGAATTTAAGTATATATTTATCTATATAAGTACGTATATCGTCGTCTAGTACCCATAACACAAGCCTTCTTGAGCTTAATTTGGGACTAGATCGATTTGTGTGAGGTGGTCCGATATTTATTTATTTATTACTGGGAAGACCTGCGTATGCGAATTTTTGCCCCTGCTCTGAATTTGAGTAGTTCTAGTGTTGAAAACCGCTATCACTTTCCTGACTATATAGGTAAATATATACCGAATTACAAATCCATGACCCAGGAACAAATATCACGTTCCTTCCGCTTTTTAGCGGTAAGACTGCCTGTAGTCTACCACTATTTAAAAATTGTATTTGTTTTGTTTCCTTTTGTAACCTTTTATTGGTGTGCAATAAAGTATTTTTTCACCTCACCAGCTCAAACATGGCGAATTTGCTGTCAGATAACAGTAAACAAAATTCGATTTTGTTTCGAGCGTGAGTAGAATAAGATTTTTCACCTTATTACTTATTGTAAATTATATTTACTTATTGTAAAATATAATTTATAATTTCACCATTTATCATTGATGCGTATTCGAAACGTACCTTAAAAATATCGAGTTCATAATTGTAATTGTTATTTTCTTTTGCATATATTTTGTTTGGTGTTTTAGGAGTAAAAATATTAATCAATGTATAAACAAAATCTCGTAATATAATATGTATTTATAAATAAACACGTCATGTATCTGCTAAATCTTCCAATTTGATCAAATAATGTTGGTTGGTTGATTATAATTTAAATTAAATTATATTGTTATTCCTTTTTAAGCAGCACATCTATTTTCTGATTAATAATATTATTGAAATCAGCAACAAAGACTATAAACATACGTTGGAAGAAAAAGCATAAAATGTCGAATATGTTCTCGCTGATGAGGTGAAAAGTTTTGTGTGCTACACGAGAGCAAAGTTTTTGCATCTCGTGCTGTTGAGTCCCTCGCTACACTCAGGATTCTAACATAGAATCACTCGCTACGCTCGTGATTCAAACGTAGAATCCTTCGCTTGCTCGGGACTCAAAATCAGCACTCATAACAAAAAACAACTTTGCTCTCTTGTTGCACAAATAACTATTGTATCGTATTGTTCTTCAAGAAAAGAGCGTACTCCAAACCAGAAGGGCAGGCAACGCACTTGTGACCTCTTGTGTTGCAGGTGTCTATGAGCGTTGTTAAATTGGTAATTGCTTTCTATCAGGCGATCCGTTTGCTCCTTATGAGAAGAAAAAACAAATATCACACACATATTTGACCTTGCCATTCGAACCTAGAACCGTTCAGTAGGCACCCGCACTACCACAGAGTCAACCGCGTCGTCAGACGATCATTAATAATCATTGAAACTTAATCCATGAATGGTCGTAATTATCCCCGCCCCTCCCCACCCCTGCGCTCCCCCCGGTCCCTACAAGTTAATAAAATCCGCACGCTCCCCAATAAACTCCCGAGGGGTGGTCCAAGGGGGTAAGATACAGCAGACTAACCAACCAAGCGAGCGAAACGTCTGTTTTCAGCTTCATTAAAAAAATAATAATGTCTGGATGTTCGCATTTCCGGCTGTTTTCGCCTATATTCTCAACCGATTCTCATGAAATTTTGAGAGTAGGTTCGATAAGTAGGTATATAGATTTTGTCGAGTCAATTTATCGAAATTTTTCAATATGGCGGCGAAATGGGGGTTCAAAAGGGGAAAAAACCGGCCAATTGCGAGACAGTTAATTTTTACTTATTTTTATTATTTTTTGTTATAATGGTAACAAAAATACGAGTATACATTCTGTGAAAATTTCAACTGTCTGCCTGTTACGGTTCATGAGCCCGTCGAACGATATATCATGGAAAACCCCCCTATTTTTGTATGCCGAGTGTAAGTGTGCTACTGATACTCTAGGGGTATGACGCATCAGGGACTGGGTAGTACGCTCGCGCCTGTCGCTCCCAACACACGACCTTGATCAGATCAGCTGAGACGGCGGCCATGTTGTTTTATACTTGAGATACCTAACCATCACTGAATCATTGTTGTACAGATGCCCGAATGTGAGTGTGCTAATGACACTAGGGGTATGACGCATCTGGGATTTGAGTTCGTTGGGGGTAGTACGCTCGCGCCCGTCGCTCCCGCCTCAACCCGACCTTGACCTGAGCAGCTGAGACGGCGGCCATGTTGTTTTATACTTGCGATACCTATCAGCTGAGTTATTGTTGAATTGCCATTATTTCCACAATTTGAAGTCTTGCCGGAGTGGATCCCTCTGTTCGGTATGATCCAGCGTTTTAGATCACGATAAAGCACTTAGGTTCTCAATTAGGTATTAATGGACACAGACCGAATGGTGTACACTATACACCATTCCATATACTGTATAGGTAGGGATTACGGCCAATAATAATAACTCACAAGGTGTGTTTTAATAGATAATTAAGCTTAGAAAATTATAGTCTATGATTGAGCGTAGCGTAATTAATGTTTAATAGTTAATAGAGAATGGAACCTGATTCCCGTCGACTTGCCTATTTTAATGCTTTTGAGTGCGTTATTCTGCTGCTTTTGAAGAAATAAGTCCAATCACTCCATTCTGATGATAAATAAATAAATAAATAAATAAATGTGATTTCTCGTGTAATTGTTTTTTGAAGTGCAATAAAGCGTACTTGTATTGTAATATGTATCTTTTGACGCCACCTCTACGTAGAGCAACCTAAATCTTTCATCTAATCTATTACACACTTCCTGTCTACTTCAAAAGCAGTTAGACTTAAATTGCGTCACATCAAAACACTGTTTGAGAAACCGGCATATTGGCTTCCGATTGAGAAATTGTTACGATTTGAATATGACACTTTTACTCTCGTAATCTAAATACAGTACTCACGCTGTATTTTATCGGAAAATAACCTAAATTAAAAATTTAAAACACCTCCAACACAAGTAGCTGGTCATCATGAGACCCTCATTAAATGAGTGATATAGAAAATGCTACTAAAACTGAACATGACCAGCGTTGGCCCATGCACAGTGTGACTTTTGGCCTTAGTTGCGGCCATCCTTTTTTCATTTTCTATTATCATGTGTTTTGATATGGTCTTACCCTAATAAAGCATTTTCAGAAACCCCCGTTGCAATATCTTTTTTAATTTCGTAATTATAGATATTTTTCCGTGAGGTCAACGACCTTCATAAAAATATTTTGATCGAAATTTCCTATTAAATATAAAATTACCGTTTCAAATTAAATGCTCGTTAATTGCCTGTCTTAAGTTCTTTCGTTATTTCAAGTTTCAAGACTCTGACGGCATAAGGAGGCGGTACATTAAACAAATTTTAAAATTTCATAAAAATGTGCAAAAAAATATAACTATTTAACGGACGCATTTTCTTTTACCTATAAAATTAACTACATAAATGTACCTTTCAACTGTGAAAATTGTGTGGAATTATCTCTCAGGAACGCGGAGTAATTGCGTTTTGAAGTTTTTTCTGATTTCTATGGAAATAGGGTTGGCACAAGAAGTTTAAGGAAAAGTATTTTATTATATTATTTTATGATGCGTTCTTTCATTCTGATCCTTATGGAACGACTTATATTTGTTGTTTTGTACCTATAGGAAATTGACTGATTTTTCCATACTGATATTTTTGCTATTATTTTGAGTTCGGTTAATACCAAACAAACAACGAACTTTTTCATAATACAGATTTTTATGGTCTATTCATATAAAACATATAAGAGAAAATAATTGCGCTTAAGAAAGCGATGAGTCAATCGACCTGTTTTGAAGTCACAGTGCAACAAAAAAGAGTAGATATGAAATAAAATGGAAATAACATAGAAACTTACATGGCAGCACCAGGTGTCTTGTCAAATATTTTCAATGCTTCCAAAAATTGTAAACAGCAAATAAACTATTAATTGTTTTTGCTATCAATTTCCGCCAGGTCTTGTTTGACGAAACTATTTGAATAGAGTGAAAATGAATAAAACTGTTCGTAATTCAGTCAGCAATGGAAGTAATAAATCAGGTGTTTTTAAGGTGCTACGCCGAATTTCTAAGTTGAAAATTTTTCAACTCTCGGTTCAGAAGATATTTTTTGCAAACTACTAATCTAACGCCGCCGTAATTGGATAGGTTTCAAATTCTGGTTTTAGAGGCGGACTGACATAATGGCATTCTCATACAAACACCTCATAGTCAATAAGGCGTCGCTGGAGATATTGCAGCACAGCCCAGTGCCCATGTCTCGATCGTCCAGGTGATCATCAGATCAAATTATACACATCCGACTTGGATATGTAAACGGCCCTTTGGAAGTTAGGGGTCTGCAGTGTCATCTGTCACCGCCACCGTCAGCTCGCCACAAGCTGCCCCCGCAGGGTTATTTCTTTTATCATTTATCGGTTTATGTTATAATTCGTCTTGCCTTGCTAAAGTGAAGACATCGGATTCAATATTCAGTGGGTTATAATGGACATTATCTGTTGCTACTTTTAGAAGGCGAAGAACTTTGTTCGGTATAGGTACACGGTTTTGTTTTTTCTTCCGTAAACTGGAGGTAGTTAGGTAAGGGTCGGATGACTCTAGTTCTCTGTGGAACAATTCTAAATTAGTGGTCATGCGATCTAATTTTCTGGTGTGGTGCTCCCGATCATAACGCAAGTACTTGTTCCTCGACTCGCCAGCTTGCTCAGACAACGTCCCTATCGTAGTATCGTAGTGAACTGGATTCTATAATATTTCTGCCTTGTATCTTGTGTAAAGTGACGGGTATATAAAACCAGTTATATGTTTGTCCGTACTTTACTGCAAGAGACCTACAAAATTCGTCAAATTTTTCAGCATCAATATGCAACCCACTTAAATTATAAAGCTACTAATATGGTATGCAAGTCTTCCACCTAAACCTCAACGCCTAATATTTTAGCAAACATTTGTCGATGTTCGTCCAACAATGCTCCGACCATCACTCTTACCACTTACAGATCAAGTCAGGAGCAAGGTTAGTGTTAGAAAAGCAGAACAGTCACATGAACATACATCGGGGATTTCAGAGCGGGAACGATTTGAAAAAGAGTAGAGATAAACAGATACGTTAGTCTGAGAAAATATCATATTATGCCTAATGAATAACTACCTCTCTGCGAATTATACACACTCTATGAGACAGTTTTATTTTAATTCATGTAGTACTGTAGCTTTATTACTAAGCCTCTTTAGATAACAATAAAAATAACTTTAATTCCCTGTACTAAATTTAGTAGTTGACACGATTTTCTGAATAAACTATTAATATTTTTTCTATAATTGGAACAGTTAATCTGCGGCGTCTTGCTGTAAATATCCATTTCAATGAACTGAACGATCATTCGACGTCGACAGTTGTAATAGGTGCGGTGCATATTTAAACTTTTTGAAGGAATCGATTGATGAACCAGAAGTTTTTACAACATTACCGGTATAGTTGCCGGAAAACTTTTTGAACAAAGATGGCGGATCTGCGCATGTACACAAATCATTCGCATTTGTACGTAAATCGGGTACTGCGCAGTCAAGGTTAATATCAGATTGTTTACCTGCGTCCATGGTATATTACACCCCACTAAAAATTTCACGAGCTCACTATTGAAATCATATGTTATACTTGTATGTTTATTGGACTCAACGTGTCGCGTTACACCAAATTTCGTTTGAGCGAAGCTAACATTGCATTTGGTGCAAAAAATAAAGAATCTCGAACCTCTGTCTGGTTTATTTTCTATCATTATATAGTATTTTTAAAATGCAATTGCATTGTAATTTATCTACTAGACAAGGGTACGGTATGACAATTCAAATTCAAATTTCAAATTCAAATCTTTATTTCGAATTATTGCAATAAGTGTCTAATATAATGTCAATATTGACACCCGATATCTATTTATTATTTGCTTATAAATGAGTAGGGACTTAACTGAAGAGTTTGATAATGACTGACCATTATAACATGTGTACCTATATGAATGATTATTATTTTATATTTTTCAATTAATTATTCATGACGTAGAAACCTTCTAGAGAACATTCTGTTTTTTAAGTCAATACCTACTCTTTGGCTAATGTCAAACGTTCCCGCTCTGAAAACCCCGATGTATGCACATGAACGAAGATTCCGAAAAAAATTCAATTATTGTTGTTGACTGTATGTGACAACCCTAACCTAAAATTTTAAAAATTTATATCTCCGTATTCCTGCATTGGATGCATCTGATTTTTTTTGTGTTAGTTATTATATTATTTAATAATCGTGTAAAGAAAAAAATGCGTCCGTGTACGGAATAGCCGAATAAAAAAAAAATATGATATCATAAAAGTTTGAATAAATACGCTTATTTAGGAGTATTTTCTAAAGTTTAAAACCATACATTGGTGTTATTATAAAAGGTCTAATATACCGTGGAACATTCATTGTTAAATCTGCTTCAACAAAGACATAAATGCGTTTCTTAGGTTTTTCAGGTTTTTACTCGATTTTTTTTATATCTCATAAACTATGATACGTGAAGCTACGGGAGTTTTAATAGAAGATTTTGTTGGTTATCCTGTACCCAAAAACTAGAAAAAATAGGGATGGCCGCAACTAAGGCCAAAAGCCACACTGTGACGTGGCAACATGACCCAACAAATATCGTTCTGTCAAAAGGAATTATCGGAAAAAGAAATAAAGAAGGGGTTTCCCGGTAAATTTTTTCAATTCTTCTCTTCATAAGAACCTTCCTCAAACCTCAAGGAGTAAGTGAAAACAATGCACTAGACAATTCTAAGCATAATGTTATTTATTACTTTCGACACTAGTGAGAAAAGTAAACTAACAGTGGCATACTCGTGTTCATTAACACCGCAGCATTAACACCTATATTAATCTTCGGACATCTTACATAAACTTTAAACTATAACCTCTGAACTTCTCGAAAGAAATGTATTGATTAAACATCCACGATTGCCAATTCTGACTTGTGTAACATCAATAAAATATTCCTCCAAGCGAATTTAAGCCCTACAACTCAAGGAAAAGAGGCCTTTGCTTAAGACAGCGGTAGGATTTACTGTCGAAAAAGTGTATCTCACAATGAAATGCATGTACAGATTGGACCTTTTGTAGTTTTCAGCACTTTACAGTTGAAATCGATGGAATTCGCCAAAGTCTTTTAACGCGTCGCACTTGGATTCTACGGTGTATTTTTAGAAAGATCTGTCTGGATAAACATAATTGGATATCAGTTTACATTTGGTAGGATTTGTAACGAATGTTAAATGGCATTACCATAGAAATATTCTAATTTTAGCGGGGTAAGTGTTTGGGGAATAAATAGTTATTTGCTATGCAAGGCTGCAAAGTTGTTATTTGGCACGAGTGTTGAAATTGAAAGCTGAGCGAGGGAAGGTATCTGATACTGATTGGTATGAAAGATAGATTCCTAAGTGTAGCGCGTTTCTTGTGTTATTCAAGCCACTAGAAGCCAAAGAATTTTGCAGCCGTACGGAACACACAACTTTTCACCTCACTACGGCGAGGAAAATGCAATTACTATATTAAACAATATCGATATCATAATGTATTGGCAAGTACGGCCGAGTAAAGTGCCACACAACACGATGCCCCAGTCGCTAACTGAAAGCTAATAGGCGAAGTGACCCTGGAAGGAAGCGCTAGCGTCTAGACCTTGCTGTAATGTAATGAGCCTCTTTGTGCTAAATATAGATATTATGCAACCGTTTATGATATGGTAAGTAGTTAAACGGCATTAAGTCGAACGAGCATAGCCCTTTCCATTGCACGTTGCGTGACTCTTAGCCGCCTTATTAGTCCCATTGTGAACGACCATGTCGCAGTTCCGTAGATAGATAGATACTAGATACACACACCCAGGCCAAAAGTATACAAACAAAGTCTATTCCTTTAATATTTAACGTTTCCAATAATTATTCATTGTGTAAATGTTAGTAACCATTAGACCACCCCCGAAAGATAAAAAAAATAGAACATCCACTATTAAAACATCTGCATATTCTAAAAATACATATATATACTTACCTAACTCCGAGGCAAAGTGCATGTCGACTTTTTTATTTCTTTTCTATAAAATATTGCAATGGCAATTTTTATAAGCAGAATTTGAGTCTATTTTAAATTGTGATTTTGTAATTTATTCCGTAAGGAAATCACAGATTTTTATAGTAATATAAGCTTGTTTCCATACTTTTGGCCTGGGGTGTAGAAATATCGAAATAGATAGTGTAACGGCGCACAATTCGGAGACCTAATCCTGGCGGATTTGCGATATTACGATTCAGAGATTTCGCGCTAGATACGCTCCAATGTGCGAGGAAATTGTTGGAACGTCACAAACTCTGAATTCTCTAAACTTTTACAAGAGATAAGGCGAGTAGACCTCTGTAGCTTTTAGGGTATCGTACCTAAAGGGAGCTAAAGAGACCTTATTATTAAGCATCCGCTGTCCGTACATCTGTCACTATCTTTCCAAAGACTGAAATTTTCGCATGTGTATTAATTAGTAATTAGTATGTCTGTTTAAACAAATACTGGAAATAAAAAAAAACGGCCAACTGCGAGTCGGTTTCTCGCACCGAGGGTTCCATACAAACACTTCCCATTTTTATAACTGGCCGGGTTAAGTCAAGTTTGCACCTGATATGTATAATATGGCACCGCATACCAAAGAGGAGCATAGTTAACGCAACGGATCACGTTTGTTGTATGGGAGCCCCACTTAAATATTTATTTTATTCTGTTTTTATATTTGTTGTTATAGCGGCACCAGAAATACATCATCTGCGAAAATTTCAAGGATAGCTATCACGGTTCATGAGGTACAGCCTGGTGACAGACAACAGATGGACAGACAGCGGAGTCTTAGTAATAGGGTCCCGTTTTTTACCCTTTGGGAAAGGAACCCTAAAAACTAGATGTAAAGGATGCCGATGGCGCACCTTGCCTGAGCTGCATACCTTATCTTAATTGGCATGGTATGACAGGTGCAGCGCGCAGAAGTATATTTGTTATCTATGGTATTGGCATTGCATATAAATATGGAGCTATTTATTTTTTGAGATATACAAAGAAATGTGAAGGTTCGTATTTAAAGTATTGAGCTGTGAACCTCACTGTAATTTTAAAAATTGGGCAAGTGCGAGTCCGACTCGCGCATGACGGGTTCCGTACCATAATCTATAACAAGTTTGTTGTATGGGAGCCCCCGTTAAATATTTATTTTATTTTATTTTTAGTATTTGTTGTTATAGCGGCAACAGAAATACATCATCTGTGAAAATTTCAACTGTCTAGCTATCACCGTTGTTGTTATACAGCCTGGTGACGGACGGACGGACGGACGGACAGCGAAGTCTCAGTAACATTATTATTAACAACGGATTTTGATGCGGTTTTTTTAATAGATAGAGTGATTCAAGAGGAAGGTTTATGTGTATAAAACATGCATAATGTATCAGCATTGCACCCGTGCGAAGCCGGGCGGGTCACTAGTAGGTACTAATTAAATGTTGGACAAGCTGATGTTAGAGGCTGTTCAGTCGCTCGGTCAATAAATTGCTTCTGAATGAACGAAATCGAACTTCGACTTAGATCGAGCTTCAGAGTAATCCCTTTTCTTTATTTGACGACGCGGTTGGCTCAGTTTGTAAGCACTTGCCTACTGAGCCGGCGGTCCCGGGTTCGAATCCCGGCCGGGGCAAATATTTGTGTGATGAACTCGAATATTTGTGCTTGGGTCATGGATGTTATCTTTATAATTATGTATTTATATATTATGTATATCGTCATCTAAAACCCATAGTACAAGCTTTGCTTAGTTTGGGACTAGGTCGATTTGTGTAAGATTGTCCCTTAATATTTATTTATTTAATATCGTTGTGTCCATCGATTAGGGACACCTCCGAATTCAGAGCAATCCCACGGACTTCGTAGATTTTCCGATCAATTAGAGACACTGTATAAACACGCGCTTACACAACGGTGATTGATGGTGCCATCTGTCTCACAAATATCTTTGATATATTACAACCTAATTGAGACGCAGTCACTTTTATGACGGTCGTTAATGTTGACATAGTTAGAACAGGAGGATATTACGAAAACGACCATCCACGCGGTAGGTGCAGTTGTAGTGCACCTGCCTACTCAGCCGGCGGTCCTGGGTTCGAATCCCGGCCAGGGAAAAATATTTGTGTGATCATGATCAACTTGAATATTTGTTCCTTGATCATGGATTACCTAACATCCATGATAACTCTATTTATTTATTTATTTTATAATAATTACATATCTGTAACTGCTAATTGCCAAGGCATTACAGATCTTAAATTAAAATTAAATAACTTAAACTGTGAATAATAAAAAAAAAAAAAAAACCTTAGTGCTTAGCGCAACAACTTACAAAACTTTTAAAAGAAATATACGAACACAAATATTGAATAGCGGTAGTCAATAGGCGGTCTTATCGCTCAAGAGCGATCTCTTCCAGGCAATCTTTGGGTATTAAATGTAAATAAATTTTAAGCTAAAGTAAATAATCTATATATTTTATTAAATACAGTGACAAATTAAACAAGATTCCAAAACTAATTTACTGTGAAACTAAAATTAATAATAAGTAAAACTAGTTATTAAGCTAGAAGGGATCTATGAACAGTTCCGGAAGGTGCCTGGCTCAAAAGTCCCTAGAATACTAGCGGAGTTGCCGCGCACTATAGCCAGGGAGATCCTTTGAGTCTTTCAGCCTTCGCGCCATATCTATATATGTATTTATATATTATGTATATCATCGTCTAGTACCCATAGTACAAGCTTTGCTTAGTTTGGGACATTAGGATAAACACGCTTAACTGCTCAACATAGATAAGTTACTGTCTGGCGAATAGGTTAAAAATAGACGCATATTATTTATTATTTTCCCTATAGTAAAACTTGCAAAAGGAAGTGCGAGACAAATACGTCGTGAGTCTTTGTTAGGTACTATGTATTGTCGTACATATATAGCGTATCCGTTTGTCCGTCTGTCGCGGCGGCAAACTTAGATGGCCATTTTTAGGGTTCCGTGCCCAAAGGGTAAAAAACGGGGCCCTATTACTAAGTCTCCGCTGTCCGTCTGTCACCAGGCTGTGTCTCATGAACCGCGATAGCTAGACGGTTGAAATTTTCACAGATGATGTATTTCTGTTGCCGCTATAACTACAAATACTAAAAATATAATAAAATTAATATTTAAGTGGAGCTCAAATACAACAAACGTGATCGGTTGCGTTTACTTTGCACCTCATTTGTATCCGGCGCCATACATACCAGGAGCAAACTTAACGCGGCCAGTTAAGAGTCCGCAGCAAGGTCCGCTCAACTCCGCGTTGAGATCGCGCGCTTACGCTTTAAAATGTTGTTGTTTCACCTAGAGGAAGACAGGGCGCTAGCAGTAAAGCGAGAGCGCGCTAGCGGCGGGCGGTGCTTACCGCCGCCCCCCCCCCGGACCGTTCCCCGCGCTAGAGTAATTCGCTGCAGTTTCGCAACAATTTTTTGTAATTTATTTTAAGGTTTTCGTAGTTACGCTCTCATTTTAAAACTACGAGATCAATTTTGATAAATCTTTTTTCTTATCAAACTGCATAGTTTAATCGACACCGGAAATAGGTTTTGACTTCAATCTAAACTATATTTTGGTCGTAGTATGCCGCCAAACTGAACAACTTTCTGGGGTCTAAAAATGCAAAACTTGTACTCGCTCTATTTTCTTTTTATTAACATTTCAAGAGTCATAAACTAGTTTTAGCCCTAGATATATCTTATCTCATTATATTTAGAGAAATTCATGATAATGTGACATGTTATATTAAAATAAGGACGTAACTACGTTTGTATGAAGAATCGAGCTTGCTGCGGACTCTTAAGATGGGATAAGTATTAGTACGGAACCCTCAGTGCGCGAGTCAGTCTCGCGCTTGGCTGTTTTCTTTTAATGTCATAGGGGGCAAACGAGCAAACGGATCGCCTGATGGTGCGTGATTACCGTCGCCCATAGACACCTGCAACACCAGAGGAGTCATAAGTGCGTTGCCGGCCGCACAGGTGGGAGTACACCACCAACAAATCTCAGCCGGTTTCGCGAAAATCAACATAGATAACCTACTCTACCCTTATTAATATATTATGACAGCTCACTACATGGTATAAAACAAAGTCGCTTCCTTCTGTCTGTTCCTAAGTATGCTTAGATCTTTAAAACTACGCAACGGATTTTGATGCGTTTTTTTTATTTATTTAAATTTTATTGCACAATACAAAAAAGTACAAATGGCGGACTTAATGCCTTTAGGCATTCTCTACCAGCTACTCTCAACCACTGGGTTAAGCAGAAATATGTAGTCGGTGCAGGATCAAAGGTTTTTCAAATAGATAAATTGATTCAAGAGGAAGGTTTATAAGTATTATACATGCATAATTTATCAGCATTTCACCCGTGCAAATCCGGGGCGGGTCACTAGTTATATGTACTATGAATTCATTAATAAATGGGCCAAGCAAATCTGCAGCTCATTGTACATATAAACCTTCCTCTTGACTCCATCTCTCTTGACTCATTTTCACTCCATCTATTAAAAAACCCGCATCAAAATCCGTTGAGTAGTTTTAAAGATCTTAGCTATCTCAGCATACATAGGGATAGACAGACAGGAAGAAACTTTGTTCTATACTATGTAGTGATAGGAGGTAACAAGTTCAAAATAAACTCATATGATTGATATTTTCCTCATCATTAAACTTACAAAAGTGCACGACAGAGAGTCTTTGTCCGTATCGTTGTACATATATAGCGTATCAATTTGTCCGTCCGTCGCGGCAAACTTTGATGGCCGTTTAATCAAGGTGACGCATTCATTGTTTGTGGGGCAGTGTTTGTGTACACTATAGCCACCTTGTGTATGTGGCAGTCCCGTCTAAAGGTGAAAGCCAGAATGGCGGGTGTACCATCACGAATTTGTAATACAAATATACAAAAAAAAGTACTCAAAATGTACTATTTTGTATCTGCTTTAAAAATATGAACCGCTCCGTACATAAAGTTATTAGAATGTGAATATACACCCGCCATTTTCACTGTCAGGATGGCAGGCGTATCACAGTTTAAAATGAACCTATTGATTATTGAGGAATGTTATTACTTTAAAAAATTACTAAATTGAGTATGGGGTTGGTGGTACTTTAAAATACAGTTACAATATTAACAATCTATTTTGTAATTTACAAATTTGCACAGAATCTGTAAATGTGGCTGAACACTCAAGTAGAATAGTATTTTATACTATCTTAAATGGTTTTCTTTCATCACTGTCAATTGATTAGTAAAGGATGTGTTCCACCGAGTAGATTTAGTACACCGCACCTCCACCACATGTTATGTGTATGGAAGCTCAAGGAAACCATTTAAGTACTTGATAATTTAGATTTAATATGACTGAAATACAATAAATATAGTTGTTTATTTGGTGGCGACTCGTAGTGGAATCATATAATATTTTATTTTCATTCAACTGACAGTGACAATCTCTATTTAAACCAAATACTTCTTTATAACCATACATCGGGGATTTCGGAGCGGGAACGATTTGAAAAAGAGTAGAGATAAAGAGATACGTTAATCTGAGAAAATATCATATTATGCCTAATGAATAACAACCTCTCTGCGAATTGTATACACTCTATGAGACAGTTTTATTTTAATTCATGTAATACTTTAGCTTTATTACCAAGCCTCTTTAGATAACAATAAAAGTAACTTTAATTAATTACCTGCACTAAATTTAGTAGTTGACACGATTTTCTGAAAAAACTATCAATATTTTTTCTATAATTGAAACAGTTAATCTGCGGCGTCTTACTGTAAATATCCATTTCAATGAACTGAACGATCTTTCCACGTCGACAGTTGTAATAGGTACGGTGCATATTTAAACTTTTTGGAAATCAATTGATGTACGAGAAGTTTGCGATTAAAGTTCAATTTCTTTGCCTTTTAACAATTCATTTATAATTTTTAGCGTGCTATATAGCCAGAATATTTATTCAACACCTTTTTTTGAGCCAATATGGCTACTATGACATTAGCTATTTACCGACCGACACCATCCGTGGTTTCGTCAACACTGCCGTTAATATATAATTTTTTAAGCTCATTCCGCATTGTATTAATTTTTTTTACTTAAATGAACTGAAGAACTTTTACAGTTTTTACAAATTTACCGGTATAGTTGCCTGCAAACTTTTTGAACAAAGATAGCGGATCTGCGCATGTACACAAATCATTCGCATTTGTACGTAAATCGGCTACTGCGCAGTCAAGGTTAATATCGGATTGTTTACTTGCGTCCATGGTATATTGCAGCCCACAAAAAAATTCACGAGCTCACTATTGAAATCATATTTTATACTTGTATGTTTATTGGACGCAACGTGTCGCGTTACACCAAATTTCGTTTGAGCGAAGCTAACATTGCATTTGGTGCCAAAAATAAAGAATCTCGAACCTCTGTCTGGATTATTTTCTATCCACGAACGCACAAACTCGTAACGAGCTTTTTTTCTTGGAGGCATATTTGTATTGATTATTATATAGTATTTTTAAAATGCAATTGCATTGTAATTTATCTACTAGACAAGGGTACGGTATGCTAATAAGTGTCTAATATAATGTCAATATTGACACCCGATATCTATGAATTATTTGCTTATAAATGAGTAGGGACTTAACTGAATAGGTTGATAATGACTGACCATTATAACATGTGAACCTATATGAATGATTATTATTTTATATTTTTCAATTAATTATCCATGACGTAGAAACCTGCAGTACATTCTGTTTTTTAAGTCAATACCTACTCTTTGGCTAATGTCAAACGTTCCCGCTCTGAAAACCCCGATGTATGTTTATAACCGACCTACGTCCCTACAGTAGTAGATTAATGTTTTCTTAATATAATATGAAGGTAAAGTCTGTCCAATCTCCAAGATCAGATGGTCACCATGGCACAAGGTACAAACAACAGTATATGTGTAAGTTTACTGTAATTTTTCACTTGTACCAGTTTGACATCATTTGATGAGTTCCGGATAAACTATACTTTACTCAAATGCAGGCATTCCTTAAGAGCAGTGAGTTACATAAGAACTGAGGCTAACATATTCAATTCATCCTTGGAAACGATTTTGTGGTTAGAGTACTTAAATGATCTAGTGGTAAACTAATCAAGTGTGTTCTTGTTACTAAATATTCAAGTATTGTGAACTTTCCTGAATTTGCCCATCCATATATGAAGATATTCAAAGATTGAACTGTCAAAACGATTAGTGATTTATATAAATGAATAAACAAGTCCCATACAATTGATTTACCAAATAATGCCACTAGCAATTTGTTACATAAAGGGGAAAAAGTGTCATTAACAGAACATGTTCAAACACTTGATGGTATAAGACCAAGCCACACCAAAAACTGACATCTTAAGTACTTGAAGTACCTACTTGAGAGAACTGTTCCATGGTCTTTTAGAAGCTTTTATTCAACTTGTGACTGAAGTGGTTACAGCTAAAATTAACATGGGAATAGAGTTAAAAGTGAGGGTCGGGAATTATATTCTGACTTTAATCGTATACTGCATTTTAGAGGTGTGTTCAAATGAAATATTCTTTTTATTCATCAAACATATCATATTTTTTTATCTGAAAGGCTTTGTTGTAACAACTCTGAAACCCAGAATATAATAATTTCAACCACAGTTCAGCAATTACTGTAAAACAAAAATACTACCATGTTTATATTCCAAACTCGAGTATACTGAAGTCTGAAGTAGATATAAAAATCATAATAACACTGGCATAGCTGAAAAATTAAGCATAACTTTTTACTTTAATGCCTAATTAAATAATAAAACTGTAATATTATATTCTTGTATTAACTTATAGCAAATTACTTACATAAATGTGACAAAGTTATATTAATTTTCAATTTGTCTTAACGGAACCTTTTAAAAGTTTGACCAGTTTCGAGAACTAGTAATTTATAAAATATACAAACTACGTATCAATCCCAGTCAAGTCACAAGTTGAACAACGGCTTCTAGCGTAACAAGACAGTCCTAATAACATCACTATAATTAAACTTACGCAGATTATAGTAGATTAGAAATCCGAAACTTAAAAAAGCTTGTAAATTTACCAAATGACGTCACATTGCATTAAAAACTAGGTCACCAATATAACACAACACTGCACTATATCCCGCACACGACAAACGTCACTACACACTCATTTTCAAAAATTAGAACGCGTAACTTTTTAATTTTCACATCGTTAGTGTGTGTTTTTTTTTTACTGGTTATTTTGAAAGGTGTTTTTTACGAGTAAGTTGTTTTATTTATTTTGGTGACGTCGCACGACTGCGCGGCGGGCGGCGCGGCACTCGGCACTGGCGCATTCCGGTTTAGTGGAGTTGCCAGTCGTAGAAATCTAATTTGGTAAAATATTTTGTTATGCTTATGCTACTTTTTCACAGTGTCCTGGACCTCGCGGACTCTCCAGCATTAAAATACCGCATTGGCATTTGTATTGGCTCTGTCAGCTGTACACCTCATGAATTTGCTTCGAAAATGCAGAAATTTGTTATTAATTTACTTTTTCAACCATCAAATCACAGCCATTATGAACATTTTCAAAAAATCAATATAATTAACGGTAACGAGCCTATGCACAAAACTTCAAGAGAATCGGTTGAGAAATGCGACCTCTATGCGAGAGCAGCCGGAAATCACAAACAGAATTCGAACGTCCAAACAGACAGCCGACCATACGAAAGAACTTTGGGCCAAGCTGAAACGGAGATGCTTCGCTCACTTGGTAAAAAGTAACACATAATATTCTAATTTTTGTTTGGCTCTATGGTTAAATTTCAATTTCAATTTATTCAATTATAATTTACACAGTATTACAGTGATACACTAAGGCACTGTGTAACAAGTACAGTCATAGAACTAAGTAACAATACAGAACATTGCACAACAGAAAGGAAAAATATTAATAAATAATTAAACATAATTCACAGCAGAAGGACGGTCATCCATCTGTGAGGCGATGGATGACCGTCCTTCTGCTGTGAATTATGTAACCTCATACATTCATCATATATTATCATCCAAGCACTTGCAAAAATATCACACTCTGGTGCTGCTACGAGAAATTCGTTTAAATATTGCAAAGCACGCACGAGAGGCGACTGTTTGTACGACACCGTGCGCGCATTAGGAACTGCTAACAAGCCGCGGGAGCGCTTCCTAAAATTAAACTTATGCGCCATTGAAGGTACGTGAAGAGAATATGCACCAGTTGCGCCACTAATTCAGGACAATCTGACTCACCTCGCAATATACGTACCGCCCCGGTCAGGAGACCATAATTACGCCTCACCTCTAATGAATTCAAACCTAAAGTGCCGAGCAAAAATTTAGTCGGATAAAGAAGAGATCCATACGTCTTTTTATATAAGAATCGCAAAAAAGCTTTTTGGATTTTCTCTAGAAGTAAGGAGTAAGTGATCTCATGGTTGACTGGTAGAGAATGCCTTATGGTATTCAGTCCGCCGCACTTTTGTACTTTGTGCAATAATGTTTAAATTAATAGAATATCTACAAATTTGTTTTGTAATACCTGAAATTTGCCATTTAATTAAGACTTCAACTTCAAGCTCCATATCTCCGACAAAAACCCCCTAACTCCGCCAATTTGAAAAAATCGATCAATTTTTTTTTTTTACGCTCACATTCCCATTTTAAACAATAAATGTTATTTTATCTTTGTATTCTAACCGTAAATTGATATGAATAAACCTGTACGAACACTATAAAAACAATTAACTATGTTTACGAAAAACGTACAGAATGTTTCCTAGTCTGTACTGTAAGTAACATACAGTTGGACATAAATATCTGAAATTTGGTAAATCAGTAAACACGTGGCAACACTCACTCGCAATTGTCAGATGGCGCCTACAGTGTTACTACGATATTCGAGCTCGACAATTTCTCGGTAACATAGTTTATTTTTATTTTAAATCATAATATATTTTTTACACTTAGCTAGATGTCAACATTGCGCTCATTGGTATTATAATCATTATATTATAATTTACTTGGTTTCCATTTTTGTAATCACAATAAGTAATTTCGAGAAACTATATGTATCAAAAAGCAATACTTACGGCAAAAAATGCTGGATTAACCACAATAGCTTAATTTTGCAGAGATAGAAACCTACCTGGGATTGGAACGAACAATTTATTAAATTACCTAAGGCGTTTGATCATTTCATGTTGGTCTCCCTGTTCCTTCGAATCCATGCGCGAAATCACACATCTAGATTGTAGATATTAAAATAGATCAGATTTAACGCGATTTAATCCCGTTTCGTCGTAAAGCATCTCTTAAAAACTTCGTAAACATTAATCGAGTTTTCATAGTACCGCTTCGCTCGCAGGGTTGTGCATTATTGAACACCAAGTAAATACGTAATAGAAGCGCCATTTTTGCTGTCCCTACGACTATGCGTGTCTTTCATATTTCAAGAGATTCGCTGAGTTACGATGTGCCTGTGTTTACACCGAATTTAGAAGCTAGACAAATAATCTTACGTACATAATGAAAAAGTTTCTTTTAAAAAATTCCTTTTTCGTGACATGCTTTTATAGCCGACTGTACTTTTGAAAATCCAGCAATTGCTCACTGAGACAATTCTAAAGACCCCAAACTCGGTAGGATTGCTTTATCTATTACAGAGTTTCTAGTGCCACTTCCGGCTCCATCATCAGATCAGCCCCATGGTACCATATTATTGTATTGTCATCAAAGTAAAGTAGCTACGCAAAATTACAGCGCAATCGGTTGAAGATATCTGCTTTAAAATTGAGTTGCAAGATTCCACCCGAACAAACATAGTTACATAAATACATTGCTAGTTAAATAAAAGCTTGTAAATTGTTGACTTTGACCGACTTGACCTCTTAATGACCTGTGCTATGCTATACCGTAATATCAATGCCTTAGTTCACACTCGTACTAACTTTTCGGAAAAAGTTGTTGCAATTAGGACCTAACGAGTTTGTTTCGACATTTATAATTTTTAGGGTTCCGTAGGTACCCAAATTGTAAAAAACGGGACCCTACTTATTGCTATTACTCCGCTGTTCTGCTATGCTGCTGCTGTGTGTGTGTCTATCTGTCTGTCTGTACAAACAGATTTCTGATTAGCACCAACTTCTAGTATCTCTGTTTGGCCCCATTGTTGACTGGTAGACAATGCCATTTGGCATTAAGCACGCTATTTGTATTGTGCAATGAAGTTTAAATAAATAAAGAAACAAATCATAGTTGTCAAAATTAAAGAAAGTTATAATAAAAAGATACTACAATAAAAAAACAGGTAATATTCTAATTGGACAACCCTAGCATTGAAAATAGTCAAAGGAAACGAACTGGCCGAAAATAGCCGAGACACTACGAAGCATTCCGAGCGAAAAAAAAAGATAATTCGACTTCCTCGACCGTTATAGATTTTTATTTGATGTGGTCTATTAATTTATGGTCCATTCTTAATCTTTGAGGTTAGTTTTTTAATGCGATTGGCGGGAAATTTATTGATACTGCATTTTAGAGCGCGACGTTTGGTCCAAAATATAATTTTATATAATGGGGGACGTTTTATATAATTTTACTTAATCTATTTTGGTTTTATATACCATTGCTTTGTATAATGTAATGAATGATATAATGTCGTATAAGATACTTTCCAAATTAATTTGTTATGTTCGAGTTTAGTTTAATTTTTAGGTGTAGTTTTATTGTAAGTATTTTAATAGTTGTATTCCTTGAACTTTATTTCCAAATAATATAAATGTAACAAGGGATATAGTTAGAGTTAGGTGCTGCCGAGCTATAAACGTGCTATAGACAGTCGCCAAACTTAAGTGGCAGTGGGCGGGGCACATTGCTCGTAGAATCGATGGCCGTTGGGGCAGAAAGGTTCTTGAGTGGCGACCGCGGACCGGAAGACGCAGCGTTGGAAGGCCTCCAACAAGGTGGACCGACGACCTGGTTAAGATCGCGGGTAGAAATTGGATGAGGGCGGCGCAAGATCGAACGTTGTGGAGAACTTTGGGGAGGCCTTTGTTCAGCAGTGGACGTCTATAGGCTGATATGATGATGATGATGATGAGCTATAAACCCTTCAAATCGCCACTTCTTTGCCAGGTTAGGTTCGTTAGGTACCTTGCGTCCTACAGAGCAGAAATAGAAGCCCCGCGAAGAGGGGCTTCGTCGACTTGCTCCCGTTATTTAACATACCAATTGATAATTAGAGTAAAACAAATTTATAACTCAACCCTATATAAAATAACTTTATGTCAATTTATTGTATATCAAGTGTAAGTTAGCTCTTCTGAAATTATATAAAACATTACGTATCCTTTTTTGGAGTACGTACAGTCCGTGATCTCTTGCGGTGATGCCACGACTGCGCGAACAGCGGCGCAGCGAGCGGCTGAGCGAGAGATCCGAGCGCGGCGGCCATTCGAGTGAGCGAGACACACGTACCTACACCGCTGCTGCTGTCGCGCAAAGTTCGTTATGCAGCTATTACACTTTCCTAAATTAGTCACTGACGAGAGGGATGCCGCAATACGATATATACGATATAATACGATAGCCGCATTGGAGATATTAGTTTTGTGGTTTTACTACAGGATTACAGAAGGTCTACTCCGATGTTTGAAATTCGACCGTCGTATAGTGCCGTCCCGCTCACTCAATATACTTTGATAGGAGATCGAGAGGCTTACCTCTTCGCCCACCAGTGCAAAGGGCACCTTAGGGCCCGCAAGAAAAAATAAGTTTCTGTCAAAAATTACATTTTGGTGGCAAGCTTTTATAGCCGACTGTACTTTTCTTTAGATATCCATCAAATGCTCACTGACACGATTCTAAAGAGCCCAAGCTCGGTAGGATTGCTTTTTCTATTATAGAGTTCCTATGGCCACCTTCCGGCTCCATCATCAGATCAGCCCCATGGTACCATATTATTGTATTGTCATCAAAGTTAAGTAAGTATGCAAAATGTCAGCTCAATCGGTTGACGATATCTGCTTCAAAATTGAGTTGCAAGATTTCACCCGAACAAACATACTTTAAACATACCATGCAAGTTAAATAAAAGCTTTAAAAATAAAAGTCGTACCTCTTCATGTTGGCTGAGCGACGATCGACTACCCCAGTCCTCATAGGGCTCTCTGTCATCTGTGGGTGAAAACATGAGATTATTGTCTATGGCAAAAGTTCATGAATGATTAATTGGTACGTCTGACTTATAGAGAGAAAGTGGAGGAATTGGTGAAAGTAATAAATAATAATAAAATTCGTTCATTGAAAGGACAGAAATATAAATTGTAAAATTAATCAGTGATCCCACACCACACCGTTAAGCAAAACATTGACATTTCACATTCGGTATCCGTTAATAAAATTATTTAGCCTATTATCTACAATTATGTACTACATAGTCGCCGAGTGCAATTGGCAACGAGACATTGGCAGTAATGGTCGCTCAACTCCAACTGTGACCAGTTGCCATTAAAAAAAAAATAGAATAGAATACATTTACTTACAAAATTAAATGCGCAAATGAAAGTGTGTATATCGATGTGTGTGTGTGTGTGTGTGTGTGTGTGTGTGTGTGTGTGTGTGTGTGATGTGCATGTGCAACCTTATATTAGGAAAAAAAATCATTGAATACTTTGTAGGATTGGTTCATAGTTAAGATCATTTATGTATACCCACTTCTAACAAATAAATATTCTCATTTCGCAACCATAGAGGGTTAGGCCCCGCCTTGGGTGTAGAGACATATTAAATAAATAAATAAGGGACAATCATACACAAATCGAACTAGTCCCAAACTAAGCAAAGCTTGTACTATGGGTACTAGACGATGGTATACATAATATATAAATACATATAACATCATGACCTATGAACAAATATTCGAGTTCATCACACAAATATTTGCTCCCGCCGGGATTCGAACCCAGGTCTGCCAGCTCAGTAGGCAGGTGCATTACAATCTGCGCCAACCGCCTCGTTCAGGGGGGCGCAACATGTAAGGAAAGGCTTTTTGGGTGTCCAGCTATCAGTCAGTAAACATCTGCCATTTTTAAGGCACGCGCGCGCGGCAAAATTTCTTTGATCGAGATTTTTTCTTTTGTTATCAACCCATCTCATAGAAAACTGACAATACAAATATATAATTTTATGGGACCACTAAAATTCCGAAGTTTCATTTATCCGAAATCATCAATATTCGGAATTTTCAAAATTCTGAACGTTAAATAACGCGTGACGAGCATCTTCGCCATGGATCATATCAATCATATGTTATATACTATAATTAGGTTAGGCCAGGGTTTTATGATATCCCAAAAAAATCGAAATATTTCATCAGAACATGGTTTTCGGAATTGTGAAAATTCGGAATTATGATGCATTTGGACAAATGAAACTGCGGAGTTTTGTAGTCTACCCATAATTTTATAATACATAGATGTAACTTACAGTAGCTGGCATCGCTGCTTGCCTCCATGCTTCTTCTTTGCATTTGCATTTTTAATTATTATTTACATATTCTGAAACAAACACAAGTAAAATTTAAAATTATTCCGTCAAAAATTTCATTTTGTGAAAAACTTTTATAGCTGACTGTACTTTTCTTCATACATCCATCAATTGCTCAGTGAGACGATTCTAAAGAACCCAAACTCAGTAGGATTGCTTTATCTATTACAGAGCTTCCGGGTCCATTATCAGACCAGCCCCATGGTATCATATTATTGTATAGTTCGAATCACATCTGGTAAGCGAATCGCATTAGCTTTGTATCCGATGAACAATACCATTATCTGTATTGTAAGGCGTTATAAGTGGAAATTACTTTTACACTAAATTAGTCTTAAAGTCAAACGAAATAAGGTTTACTCTTAAACAAAGAGAACACAGATGTTGGTCACTTCGTAAGTGAAAGAGCAGTGAAGCTCGTTTCGATGCTTATAAGACAACTTACATTCCTAAGTGGCAGTTGTGGCCACAGCTAACAATACAGATAATGGGTATTGTTCATCGGGTACAAAGCTAAGTGGATTCGCTCAGCCAAAAGAATTACTTCTATATTGTCATCAAAATTAAGTAGGTATTAAATTTCCAATCGGTTGAAGATATTTGCTTAAAAATTGAGTTGCAAGATTTCCCTCGAACTAACATACATGTACTACAAGTTAAATAAAAGCTTGTAATAAATAATTAATTTTAATATTTTATAATTGCTTTTCATCAGATGTACACGAGCTTAATTTCAAAGCAATCCTCCAAATCAATGACATTTAGTGAAAAAATACTGGCATAATAAAAGCTAAGCTAATATGTGTAAAAAAAAAACAGTACTTATATCTGTAAAAAAAAGAAAGACAAAGATTTATAATTGGTTAATTTTCTAGGACAGATATAGTTTAGTTTAAAAACTTTTTAATACCTACTCATAATCGTGATGTAGGTATAACTTAATCATTTACCGTAAAATGACAAGACTAAGCTTCACCAAAACCTTTAGAATATCTCAGAAATGTCATGCAGAGGGGCTATAAGCTGTTTGAATACATATTTTGTTTTATTTACTTACAGTAAAGTGTAAAAATAGCCCACAACTTCAACATTCCACGCCCAGCCAACAGATACACAAAAACAACACTTAATAAGGCCTGTTTATACCTAAAACTGCTACTATATATAAAAGGGGCACTGAATAAGACACATTTAATTCACAATTTGCGACATTTCAGTCAATATTATCGCAAATTTGAAAGAGTTCATTGTACTCTGTGTTTACAACGTTATGTCAAATCGATGAACTGGCTATAGGCGTTTTTAGGTCATGCATTAACGAAAGCGTGCTTGAGTCATTTTTCGATAATCGTAAGCGTGTATGAGCAACTTTTGTTGTGCGTTGCAAGTTCGATTTGCAACAAACTGCTATATATGGGTGTGATAAATAATAAAATAGGACTAAGCTCATATCCATTATTAAATTAATTCAAAAATAAAGAACTTTCTAAATTTTTGCGATGCTAGTTGGTTTTTAGTGTTCCGTACCCAATGGGTAAAAACTTCGCTGTCCGTCCGTCCGTCCGTCTGTCACCAGGCTGTATCTCAAGAACGGTGATAGCTAGACAGTTGAAATTTTCACAGATGATGTATTTCTATTGCCGCTATAACAGCAAATACCAAAAATAAAATAAAATAAATATTTAAGGGGGGCTCCCATACAACAAAGGGATTGGTTGCGTTAACTTTGCACCTCATTTGTATGGAGCGCTATACATACCAGGTGCAAAACTTAACCACTTAGGGATGGAAAGTTTTTGTACGGAACCCTCGGTGCGCGAGGCCGACTCGCACTTGACCGCTTTTTTAAGCACGTGACCCGATTACATACTTGAATATGCCTGCCTGCTTAGCCAATTTGTGTTTTTTTTGTGTGTAATGTGTACTTTATAGCTGTTTCATATCATCAGGTCAGAATCTAATGAACTCTTCAGATATTATAGCACCTATTATATTTTATAATACTTCGTTTAGTTCCTCTCAGAAATAAAATTTATTTTCATTAAAGTCCGTCAGTTGTTTTTTAAATGATTAAAAATGTATCAATGCTATTAAGTAAGGCACCAAAAGAAGGGGAAATGAAATAAAAAAACATGTTAACATTTTTATTAATTACATCGTAAAGTTAAATGTAAATGCTTACACAAATATTGTGATAATTAACATTCAATGGAACTTTGATCAGAAATAAGTACAGTACCTACGTAGATATAAAAAAAATACTGGTTCAATCGGTCAATCATTAAAGGCATCAATTAAATTAATGAATCATAATGGATTGGCTGGTAACCTGTATACCCACAAAATTATTGTTAAAATTATCTACCTATGCAATGGAATTAAATAGATACCAAAAACTGATCGCCTATAGCACTTGGCGGTAGCTTTAATCAACTTTGTACCGTCACTAAGAAATTTTGTACCAAAATAAACTCTTCCTATTGTATTAGAAAATACAGTAGACTCAAACCACGCTCCTCTTCCAAGCAAATGAACAGTCAAACCATACAACCTGACTCACTATGTATGGTTTGCCAGTTCATTTGCTTGGAAGTGTTGGCGTGGTTTGACCATAAATCTTCTTTATTCCTTCTTCTTCTTGCTAGGCGTCTCATCGCCTCCGCTGCTCTTCCTCTTTCGGCTTTCATCTTTAGTTTCCGTCACCACCTTCTTGACCTTCGTGGCCTCAGGAGAGTACGCCCAGAGAAGCAGGTCCAAGTGATCAGATGTAGGCTCATCTTTGTCGTTGAAGAGTTTCGCGTCGGCGTGCTGGAAACATACGAATTTTGTGTTTCAAATGTTCTTAATGTACCAAACCAGTTATGCCGGTTGCCGGGCCACGACAGAACAGTTTGGAAAGACAGTGGCGTTTAAAAATAGGGCGGACATGTTTTTTTGTCATGACTTGAACTGTATCAGGGCTTCAAATAGTCGGACTTAGCGTGGGAGTATAACCCGCTAATGGCATTATCTCAGCGCCACATAAATTATTTGGGGAGGTTGAAGCATTGCGCACTGGGCGCATGGACTGCGTCGTGAGTAGACTGAACCGGATCAGTCTGCTTTAGGCAGGGCAGACAAGTCGGGGTAAAACAAGTCGGGACGTGTGCGCACACGCTGTCCTGCTCTTTGCTCTGCCTTCGCGCTCAAACGAGTCCAGCCACGAGACAGACGAGCGAGAAAGGCGATGGGGGCAAACTGCCCCGAAACAATAGAACGGCGAGTTTAACTGTTCTGCCTTGGTTACTGTCAAGACAGTACTGAAGGGCTATCCCGATGTTCGAAATTGTATAGTGTCGTCTCTCTCGATCTCCTGTAGAAATCCATGTGAGTGAGCAGGACGGTCTAATTTTGAACATTGGGCCCTTCTGTTCCTTACTGTTTTGTGCGTTGAAACTGTAGCAGTACTGTGCTGCCCACATGGTTTAATGAAGGGACAGTGGACAGATAAAAAGGGGAGTTCTTTGAAGAGATCGGTGAACATATATTAGGTGATGTTGATTATAGACATCTTCTGAACCAAATTAATGTTTGCCTTTTCATTATCGTATTACTTAAGCGGTTAACAATCACGTAATATTGTCAGAAATATTAATCAAATTGGGTGACAAACCCAGGTAGCACAGTCCTTGATAAATAGGTAGTATACGATCTCGAAACATATCGGGTCGTTCCTGACAATTTCACGTGAGTGCAAACACTTAATACAATAATTAAACATGTCTCACGAAAGTTTTAACCTTTGTATAGCGGCAAATGATGTCATGGCGTCTGAGGCACAGCTTATATATAGGATATAGATTATCGCGGGCTAGTTTTACGCAACTCGACGTCTTACAATGCGCCTATTTTGCGTGAAAGGTTGCTGGCACTACTCTTGCGAACCCAACTCAACCAGAAAACCCAACTCTACCAGAAAACCTAGCAGTCCCTTGATGTTGTCGATGACGAGGCACAGCTTTCCATCGACGTGATTTGCCGTCTTTGGCGCTCTAAAGGTTAATATGGTTACCTTTTCCTTCAACTCCTTGAGCGCGGCATTCCTGACGATGTCCCAGGACTTGCCGCCATCTTTCTCGAGCACGGTGCGGAGTCGCTTGTACTCGCCGTTCACAGAGCTGTACGCTGCTATGAAGGCTTTCTGTTAACAAAATATGAATATTGGGTACCTGTCGTATCGTCTCGTTTTTGGGCGGGAAAGTTTGGCATACTGTTGAATGGCATACTACTCGTTTATCCTTTTCATTTTTGCGCATACTCATTTAAAGTCTTAAAGCATGTTTGCTCTAATGCCATGAGCTGTTTCGATCTAATTAGGAGAAAAAAAGTGTCCGCTAGACCAACAGATTAATGAACAGGTTTTCAACTCTTTTTAACTCTAGTCGACGAAGACGCAGGTGTGCCTAAGTACCTTCGAAGTTTCACTACAGTAAAATGGGATATGCATGCTCACTACGCCTATTTTCAGTCATAATCGTAGTATGGCATCATAATATGGAGTAATTATTTTTATAAAATACTCAACTGCTTCCTGTCTGAACTAGAAGATCGTTTCAAATTTCATTATTTTATTAGTTAAGAGTCTAAGATATCAACATGTTGCTCCGAAACCGCCTCTCCAGCCAACTTGTCCGCAGTTCTGACTATGCCCAGGCTCAGATACGCGTTGTTCTGCTTACTCATAGCTCACTACGCCTATCTTCAGTCGTCATTGTACTATGGCGTTATAATGTGGGGTTTATTTTTTTACGAAATATTGGACTATTCGTGTCAAAGTTGGTTATTGCATTACTTAAGACTACTTAGAGACTTAGATATCAACCTGTTGCTCCGTAACCGCCTCGCCAACCAACTTCTCCGCAGTCCTGACGATACCCAGGCTCAGATAAGTGTTGTTCTGCTTACTCATATGGTTGGTATCGAAGTCGTCGAGAAACTTCTCGAAGATCGATATTGCTTCTTTTATGTTCGACAGTTTGGTCTCGTCTCTGGTACCTGAGGACCGAAGCAAAGCATATTAGTAGGTACAGTGTTATCACTACATGAAGCATAGACAGTAGACGCTTCCTGCTGCCTGTCTGTCCCTTTGCATGCTTAGATCTTTAAAACTACGCAATAGAGTTATTCAAGAGGAAAGTTTACATAAACCTTTGCTTTATGTATAATAAAAATAAAAATAAAAAAGCCTTTTATTTCTTGCAAGAACAAAAAATTATAATATTACACATGTTGGTTAGTAGTACTTTATAATTAAACTGTTAGTTAACTAAGCTATATCTTAAACTAGGAGTTAGTCTGCAAGAACCCCCGTACGGGTAAAGGCCTCCTCCAAGGATGACCATGTGTCTCGGTCCTGTGCCACTGCGTTCCAAAGCGGGCCGGCTGTCCTCTTGACCTCGTCATCCCACCGTGTCAAGGGTCTTCCCCTACTCCGACTGCCTGGTGGTCCGCGCCATAGAGTCACTCTTATGGTCCATCTCTGATCTTTTAACCTGGCGACATGACCAGCCCATTTCCACTTTAGTTTCTGGGCGTGGGTGAGAGCATTTTTTGCTTTTGTGATAGCTCTTATTTTGGTGTGTCGTATTTTGTCCATTTTCTTTATGTTGAGCATGCTGCGCTCTATTCCCCGTTGGCAAGTGTTAATCTTGTTTTTTATTTTATCCGTGAATTTCCACGTTTGGCAGCCATATGTCAGGCACGGCAGGAGGCTAGAGTTCATGACTTTCGCTTTGATTGTAGTTGGTAAGCCGCTTTTAAATATTTCCTTTAAACTCCAGTATCTGTTCCATGTATTTTGTATACGGCGTTCTATTTCCATTTCGTTATTTTGTTTATCAAAACTTATTCTTTTGCCGAGATATATATAACTGTTTGTATACTGTAGTGGCTTGTTGTTCACTTTTATTGGTTTTTCCAGAGCGTTTGTCATTGCCATAGTCTTGCTAAGGTTCATTTCCAAGCCAACCTGACTACTAGCTGTATTTAGTGATTCTATCATGAGGTTCAACTGCGAGCTAGTCTCCGATAGCAGCACTAGGTCGTCGGCGAATCTTAAGTGGCTTAGATATGTACCTTGTATATTAAGGCCGCAGTGCTTCCAATCCAGTTTACTGATGATTGATTCGAGGGTAGCGATAAATAGTATTGGTGATAGCGGATCGCCTTGTCTCACTCCCCGTTTAATAGGGAAGCTTGTTCCAAGTGACTCTAGCTTTATTCGGCCGGTGCTGTTGTTATATATATTTTTAATTATTTCTATATAATTGTGCTCGACTCCTTGATTTTTTAGGACTTCCCATATGCGTTTATGTGAAACAGTATCAAATGCCTTTTGATAATCAATAAAAGCTATGTAAAGATATCGTCGCTGTTCTTGATACTTTTCTATTATTAGTTCCAGCGTGTGGATGTGGTCAATGGTGGAGAAGCCCCTTCTAAATCCGGCTTGCTCTATGGGTTGTCTTGCTTCTAACGTTCTACTTATTCTCATAGTGACAATGGAGGAGAACAGTTTGTAGAGACTTGGTAGCAGGCTTATTGGTCTGTAATTAGTAATATCCTTTGGATCGCCTTTTTTATATATTAGTATGATGTCGGATTCAGACCATTGCAGTGGAGTTTCAGTATTTTGCAGTATTAGGTTGAAAAGTTTGCGTAATGGGCCAATCAAAATCATGTCCGCTGTTTTTAAAACTTCGTTGGTGATGTGATCTGAGGCTGGGCTTTTTTCTAGCTTTAATTTTTTTATAGCGTCATACATTTCTCTCTCGTCGATTGGGGTTATGGGACTTAAACAGGTAGCCTTGCTGGTATACGTCAGTGTAGTACTAATTTCGGTTTTATCGCTATACAAGTTTTTGTAGAATTCGGTTGCCGCTTTGATTAGGTCTTTTCGGTGGTAGAGTTCTTTTCCAGTAGAATTCAGTCCTTCAATCCAAGTTTTATTGGTTCGAAGTTCTTTGTAGGCCTTCTTTGTACCTCCCGATTTATTTATATAATTTTCTATGGTATTTAGTCTGTGTTTTGCGTAGTCGTTCTTTATATATTTGTTGACTAATTTGTAAAGTGCCGAAAGTTCGTTTTTCATAGATCGCGTTTTGTTTTTAGTTTCTTGCAGATCTCTTCTTCTTTGTAAGAGCATCATGGTACGTTCGGACAGTATTTTATTTTTATTTTGGGTGTGTGTCTTTGTACGAGCATTTTTTAAACTTTGGTTGATGGAATTTACTATTTTATCGTAGTAAAACTGTACCTTCGTGGGTTCATGTTGTTTGGGGGGGGTATCGTTAAGTAAATACGATAGGTTTTCCTTGTATTTTGATATTTCCTCTTCGCTATTAAGGGGGCATTTGAGGATGTAATTGTTATTGAATTTGGCTCTACTGATCTTTTGTTTGGATAAGTTTATCGTAGCTCTAACCGGTCTGTGGTCTGATGGGAAATTAAGGTTTATGTTATCTATATTCTGAAATATTCCTGGCCGGTTAGACATTATAAAGTCAATTTCATTTTTATGTTGACCATTTGGGGATCGCCAGGTCCACCTGCGGTTGGGCCTCTTCTTAAAACAGGTATTAATAATTGTCAATTTATTTTCCAGTGCAAAATTTATCAATTTCTGTCCTCGTTCATTTCTTTTGCCGTACCCGTGTTGCCTCATTACTAAGTATTCTTCTTTTCTTGGGGTTCCAATTTTCGCGTTGAAATCTCCCATTAGTATAATATTTTTATGTGCTGTTTCCATAAGCTTATTAATTGACGTGTAGAAATCGGCTATATCCGCTTCGCTTGCTGCTTCCGTTGGTGCATATGCTTGTATTAGAGTTACTTTGTAGCCTTCGATATTTAGATTTAGCAGCGCTATCCGTTCAGTAACTCCTATAAAACACTCTATGTAGTTTTTCAGAGATTTGTTTACTATAAAACCTACACCGTACTTTCCTGGGGTACTTCCTATGTGACACAATATAAATTGCTCATATTCCTCTATTTTGATGCCTTGTCGCCTCACTTCTGATATGCCTATAATATCATATTTTATTTTGTTTATTGCTGTTTCTAATTCTATAAGGCGGTCATGAGACGAGAGGGTTCTGACATTATAGGTTACAATGTATAGCTGGTAAGTAGATTTTTTTGTGGTGTTGCTGCCTGAGGCTATTTTTTCCTTTGGAGGGTTTCGGTCTTGATCCTCCACGGTGACCAACCGGCTTGGAGGATGGGTTTCGTAGGTTGTTTCTGACTGGTTTTTATAATTAGTTATGGGAGGAGGCCACGTCGTTCGTTGCTATACTTCTTGTGCATCTTGACTAGTTGAGGGTTGAGTAATATTTAATTGTGACGGGCGTAGGAAACTTGTTATGTTTTGTGACTTGCTCTTCTTAGGTAATTGTTTCGGTTTTTCTTCGTTATATTCGGTGTTTACGGCCTCTATGTCTGTCACGGTGTCAGGGGATTCGGATAGAAGTCGTTTGCTAGAGTTTTTTTCACTAGGGGTTCGGTTTTCCGTTTTCTTTGTTTTTAACGTGATAATTTTGTCATTGTGTATAGCTACTCTCTTGCCGGATTCCCACTCTCGTCGCAGATCATCTTGAAGTTCTCTACGTTTTTCTAGAATGGCTGGTGGATAGTCCTGTTTAATATAGATTCCCGTGTTTTCCAACCTCTTTTTGTTTCTAAGAAGCTCTAATTTTCTGCCAATTGTTGTTATAGTTACGACCACTGGCCTGAGCTTGCCATTGTTTTTACCTAGCCTGGCAACATTTTCAATTTCCCACACCTGACACATTATTTTCATTTTGTTTTTTATGATGTCCAGAATTATTTTTATTAGCCCGTCATAGTTACGCTCTGTTTCTTCGACTCCGAAAAAGAGTATATTTTTCTGCCTTAATTTATTATCAAAATAATCTATTGTTTTCTGTTGTTTTTCAATTTTTTCCTCCAGTATTTTGGTCCTGGTTTCAATTCCACTTAGTTTCTCATCCAAACTATTGATAATGGTTTCTTTTATGTTCTTTTCCATTTCCTTCATGTCTTGTTTTTGATTTTCTATGTCTCCTTCAATTTTTTGTAACATTCTTATAATATCTTCCATTGTACTACAACCGCCCTCTAGCGTCCAGTAGCGAAGCTTGAACGATTAGTTGAAGTTGTTGCAGGTGCGAGTTTGATAGCTTGCCGCTAGTGCGCGCAGTACCGCCACTCGCCGCTAGATGTCGTGCCTCGGGTCGATTGAATGACTTTGTAGTATTTTGATGATTGGAGGTTATTTTGTTGACAATAATTGTTCAAAAAACAGTTTCGGTATTTGTCAATTGTCACTAACCTTCGTTCTTCGTAAAAAATAAAGTATTTCTTATTGTTTTTGCGTATTCTTCTCGGTGTTTGCCTTTTGAATGAAGTCCGTTGGAAACACTATTTTCGAATTTTTAGTTCCTTATTCGTAGTTTTGGCACACAATAACAGTCACACGAAGTAATCTCCACTATCTTCACGTATCACTAGCTTTGTTGAGTGAAATTAGGACGATTTACTATTTTATTATTGGAAACAATCACAGAGCCGATGTAAACAGTAGCACAGTGGCGCCACCTCCCTCCTTAAAAAAAATGCTTTATGTATAATATATGCATAATAGCTATAGTAGGGAAATACTAATAATTTCAAAGGTTCCGTGCGAAGCCGGGGCGAGTCGCTATCGCTAGTACATAATATATAAATACATATGACTATCCATGACCCAGGCAGTCCATGGGTAAAATATAGTTTCTTTAAGAACTCACAAGTAAGCACCCTCTTGGCCCTCCCGATTAGCCCCTTCACCGCCAGTTTCTGGTAATCCGGGTCCCGTCCCTCCAGCTCTTCGAGGGTGCCTTCCGCGGTCTCCTTGTCCTTGAAGCCCAGGCCAGGGACCGTGTCTGCCGGCAGCTTCTTCTCCTCCTTGTCTTCCATTTCCACGTCCGAGCTGGACTGTTGGAGCAATGGGATATCAGTCATTAAACAATAAAAAAAAACACAAAATGATCAGAAATGTACGATACTAAGCCGGCAAGCCCTTTTCACGGCTAAGACAGACATACGAGTATATAGTGCTTTTCTCAAACATATGCAGTGAAATAAAAAAAAATATATATAATTCAGCTCTTTAGCCTGTTCATGAACACAGACGGCATGTTTTAATTTACTTCCCGGCCTAGGCCTTAAATTTTGTATGAAATTCCTTTGCGGTTATCTCGAGTTGTTCCACCCGAAACGTGATACTTCGGAGCTTATTATAACACACGTTATATATTTCATTGCATGTTTGAGAAAAATATTTTAAATCAGAATTATAAGCAAGTGAAGCAATTTGCTTCATAATTTCTAATGCGAACCGCTAAGGAATGGAACTCGCTTCCATCGTGTGTATTTCCAAAAAAATATAATGTAGGAACCTTCAAGGTAAGAGTGAATAGGCGAGGCGAGCTACATCCTAGACTCACTTTCCGTCGTGATACCGAAGTCAATCACCGGTCAGTTTGTAAATAAATAAAAAAGTAAAACTCACATCTTTATCCTCTTTTTTCTCCGCCTTTTCTTTTTTCTTCTCTTCCTTCTTCTCTTCTTTCTTGTCAGTCTTCTTCTCCTTCCCCGCGTCTAAATCCGCGAGCCACTTCTCGAACACCTCCATCGCTTCTTTTATGTTCTTTATTTTATCTTCTGCCTTTGTCACTGGAAGAAATCATCGCATCAATCAACAAAAGTTCACTCCTGGAACCCTTAACAACCCTTAATAGTACATTACTGCAGACGCCAGATATGAAGGGCTTTCCGGATGAGTAGGTATAGACGGCTGACATTTGAGAGGCCGGGTAGTGATAGGTACGAAGCCGGCAAGCCCCTTTATCGGCTAAGGCAATGTATAGGGCTTTTCTTAAACATATGCAACACAGACGCCATGTTTAAAAAAAGTACAACTTCTCGCTTCTCGGCCTTCAATTTCGTATGAAATTCATTTTCTGTTATAACGCACGTTATGAAGAAATAGGTATCATTGCATGTTTGAGAAAATAATATTTTCTTTGGTTTCGGATGATATTTACAGTCCTCCCTTTCTTATCAATATAAGAAAACAGGGACGACACTACAGTATTGCCACTTTTTAATTTCTACTCTTTTTGGTCGGACTGTACCTATATATGTATTTATATGGTATATCGTCGTCTAGTACCCGCTTTGCTTAGTGTGGAAGATTGCTAATTAACATTTAATAATTAATTAGTAAGTATGTTAGATTAAGGTGAACCTGTGATGCCTGAAACCACAGATGAATAATATGTAGTTAGCTACAGATGGGACAGTGACGAAAATGGGCTGACGTTAGCGTGGGTCTGAAATAAATAATTTGAATTGAATTTCAAATAATTGATGTCCTCCTTGATGCTAACGTCAACGGCGACACCCTGTCACAAATATAATTTGACAAGAAAAGTGTAGAAAAAAAAACTACAGTATTGCCACTTCTTGTGGGACTGTACTCACTGCCCAGGACTCTCTTCGCTCTTCCCAACAGTCCCCTGACAGTTAACCTGCGGTAGTTGGGCTCGTGCTGTTCCAGCAGACGAAGGGTCTCTTCAGCCTTCGCCTTATCCTTGAATCCGAAGCCAGAGTCTTCTTTGTCGTCTTTGCCCATGATCTGAGAAATAAAGATAACTTTAACCGTTTGAACGCCAAGCGGTAAAGTAATTCACCGTGCCACTGACGCCACAGCAAAAAAAACGAAAAGTGCTCCAAAATCAACAGGGATTGAAAAATACATGAAGCGGTTTGATTACGAAGTTTTTGAACACTGAAATTTGGACGTCATTTGACGACGTTGGCGTCGGGGGCACAGTTTTCCGTCGACGTGATTTGCCGTCTTTGGCGCTCAGAACGTTAAAAATACATACAGTCCGGCCAAAAAGAGTAGAAATTAAAAAGTGGCAATACTGTAGTGTCCTCCGTTTCTAATCAATATAAGAAAACGGAGACGACACTACAGTATTGCCACTTTTTAATTTCTACTCTTTTCGGCCGAACTGTACAGTGAAAAACATAGAACTTCCTGCTTTTCGAAGTCGGTTAAAAAATGGCCAGAACGAAAAACACAGACAAGTGCGAATCGGACTCGCCGAGGGTACCGTACAATTTTATACCGTTGCTTAACCTTGATCATTAATTTCGACTATATTTTTTAAGATACGAATTCAAAGCATAAGGAAAATTCGAAAGGCGCTCAAAAACGCTGGACCGGCAATACAGAGGTTACCGGGTTCGATTCCCGGTCTGTAGGAAGTCGTCAGTAGCAGCACAGCTTGGTGAGTATTATATTTTTAGAGTTCCGTACCCAAAGGGTAAAAAACGGGACTCTGCTGTCCGTCCGTCTGTCTGTCTGTCCCTCGGTCACCAGGCCTGTCTGTCTGTATCTCATAAACCGTGATAGCTATAGACAGTTGAAATTGTCACAGATGATGATTTCTGTTACCGCTTTAACAACAAATATTATTCATAATAAAATAATAATAATTAAGTGGGGCTTCGATACAACACACGTGATGGGTTACGTTACTTTGCACCTCATATGGATGCGGCGCCATACATACCAGGAGCAAACTTAGTTTAACCCGGCCAGTTAAGATGGGAAGTGTTTGTACGGAACCCCCGGTGCGCGAGTCAGACTCGCACTTGACCGGTTGTTTTATGTTTCCGTAAATATACAATGAGGATACTGTACTAGTGTTTACACATGATCTTAGCAACATGAACTAGGTTCGCGGTTACATCACTCTTGTATTTGCTACGAAAACGATTAGGTATGTAAATACCTACGCGCTATATCTATCTATGATGTAAGCGTGTTGTGATCGGTGGCTCCTTAGTACAGGTACAGACGGACAGCATTTGAACTGTAAGTACTGCAAACTAGCTGTAAAATGGCAGTTTGAGTGCAGTTTTTCTGCCGTTTCGATTTTTTTATTAGGGTTTACCCTATTAAGTCTCCATTGTCCGTCCGTCTGTCTGTCACCAGGCTGTATCTCATGAGCCGTGGTATTAGTTAGACAGTCAAAAAAATCCCAAAGTGACCTCTATTTGTAATATTTTTCAGTGATAAAGGCTAAAATACGAACTTATTTTACTCGTTTTTTTGCGTTAATGTATGTATACTAACATTATGAAATGAAATGAAATAATTTATTCAGTAAGTAGGCCACAGGGGCACTTTTACAAGTCAGATTGTGAACCTACCGGCATTTCGCAAGAGGAGACCGCTGTTGAGAAGAAAGCCGAAAGAAACTCAACTTAAGAAATTATTTAGGTAAATTCACTAGGATTGTCTCGATAAAATTATTTATTTAATCACTAGAACTAAAAACCTACTCTACTAAAACTCGTCGCGCGTCAGGGTTTGAAGAGGAAAGACCTGCGTCAATTTGTTCCGCGCGACCACGGTCGGACAATAAAACCCGCTCCAGACCTTCCGATCCTATCCGATTTATCGGAAGCAATCGGATAATGTGTAGTGCAATTGTCCGATTTATCGGAAGAAATCGGATAATGTGTAGTGCAATTGTTAGGACATTTCTTCCGATAAATCGGATCGGATCGAAAGGTCTGGAGCGGGTTTAAGATGGGATACGTGTTTTTACGGAACCCTTTGGTGCGAGTCCGACTCGCACTTGGCCCGTTTTTTAGTCTAAGTTTGCTGTGACGTCGCATACAAATGTTAACTCAGTAGGTACCTACTTAACTGGATAATACTAATTCTTTTTCTGTACCATGAGTTTACGTGACCGTTCTCGCTAGCGACTATGTAAACGATTTGTATGGAGAATTGTAGTTCTACAAATTAACAGCTGTTCTATTCTCCATACAAATCGTTTACGCTGTCGCTAGCGAGTACGGTCACGTTACCATTGGCGTATCTATGATTATCTTTCAGTTGGGGCCTAGGTGGGGGCCTGGCCATGGCCTATGAGTTGATGTCATGACTGTATGGGTAACCCGAAATCCTGGGGTGGGCACTAGACTCTAGACCATATTGAGGTGGGCACGGCCCACCCGGCCGCCCCCCTAAATACGCCAATGCACGGTTACCTTAATAGTAAAAGGGTAATGAAATGAAACATGTAAACAGATGGTAAACAGTATGACACATGACGTGACCTCTGAGACCTCTACATAATTTACCTAAATAGATAACGGTTTCCTATGCCGTTCGATAAAACATTGTTTACATTGAAATGTGTTCATGAAAAGCCACACAATACTTAATCGGTCCGTATTTGATTGGGGCATAATTTTCATAAAATTGGAAACGGCCTTCATTTGACGAGAAATTACGACACATGATAAAAAAGGCGTCATATTATTCGTAGTTAAGGTACATACGTTTAAAAAAACAGCCAAGTACGATTCGGGCTCGCGTACCGAGGGTTCCATACAAACAGTTTTAATCAACTGGTCGGGTTAAGTTTGCACCTGGTATGTATGGCGCTGCATACAAATGAGGTGCAAAGTTAACGCAACCGATCACGTTGTAGGGGAGCCCCACTTAAATATTTATTTTATTCTGTTTTTAGTATTTGTTGTTAAAGCGGCAACAGAAATACATCATCTGTCTATCTATTACGGTTCATGAGATGCAGCCTGGTGACAGACAGACCGACGGACGGACATTGGAGTCTTATTAATAGGGTCCCCTTTTTTACCCTTTGCTGGGTACGGAACCCTAAAAAGGCTTAATTCGTAGTCAAGGTACATACATACATAAAAAAATAAAAAAATAACTATCGGTATATTGTTATACTTATGCACTTTATCTATTATTTGTAAATCAAATAGAATAAAAGAAATCGTGCAACAGTTAAGTTGTAAAGTCTGCCTACTTTTAGATAGGTATAATTAATTACTTAGGTAGAAAAAAAACTTACTGTTTTTATTACTATTTGAGCAATCCAAGTCTAGAAAATGTTGCTCCTAACGGGATGCACACAATAATTCACAATTTAACTTAATAACTATTACTATTCAAATGATTTCACTACGATGAGACTTGCGAACAACCGGCGTCCTTCCTCCAAATTCACAAGTATTTAGATTCAAACACGCCGCTGCGCGCGACAGCATAAATTTATTATTAACCTACCAATAACAGAATGTAAAATAGCAAGCTGCGTGACCTAGCTTTCGTCCAATATTGAAATTGGTCGTATTACATAGAGCGTGGACAAATCGACAAAAATAATGAAGTGACGTCATATTGCCTCGAATTCCAAGGTCACGTATGTTTATTTCTTTCTAATGACATCATCCTATGGAGGCGCGCCTCAGTAACTCATCAGGTTGACCTTGAATAATAAATTTAGTATATTTTATTTTAATATTACATTCTAAGCTCTAAGAAGTGCTAACCTTCCTAAAAAATGCCTTTTTATCTTTTTATTTCTTATGCCAAAACTCAAGAATCCAAGTCACTTGCATGACTCGTTTTGTTTTGACAGTTTAAACGTCAAAATCAAAACGTCATTGAATTGAAAACATTGCTTCGCAACGTGCTGTGTTTTTACCGAAATTTTGTAGATTTTTCTTCGATTATGTGTTCCGTGGAACAAAACCCTGTTTTTAGAGATCTCAGCGGCGATGACCCAGACCCAGAAGTCACGGAAGTGGAGTCCCTCTGCATGAATTGCCATGCAAACGTGAGTAAACTAAGAACTTCTGGAACGTACTAGAATATCGTTCTGTTTTTTTATTAAATAAAGATAATTGGGTTATTTTTAGGGTTGAACACGTTCTTTTAATTGTTGTGTTAAGTATCTATGCAGTCATTGTACATTTTAGCTACAATATAGGTTAACATTTATTATATTTATAACCTATTTACTATACTTGCAATTGTTTTTAGTGGTAAGATTCTCGTTACTCTAAATTCCACATATTTTTTATTTATTTCTCTGTTACTAGTGTTTTATACCCAGGTGTCTATGGGCGACTATAATCGCTTTCCATCAGGCGATCCGTTTGCTTGTTTGGGCCCGTTAATATTTTTTTTAATAGCCTGTTAGGTGTCCTACTTCTGGGCAAAGGCCTCCCCTTCAAGAAGGCCCTATAACATAAAAAAAAACCTGAATTAATAATGGAAATGACTAATGCTAACAAGTCAGCGAACGAATAAAACATAGAAGCCTAACTAGCGTCGGAAAATGGCCCCACGGATTTTGTGTCAGTTAAGGCGGGGCGTAAATTTTGTGTCAAACTGCTGTCTAGTTTGCAAATGGCGACGCCACCAAACAGTTGCATTACGTGAAATAAGTGAAGTCTCAAAGTAAGAAAATATGCCGTACTGTTGAGTGAAATGGTGTATTAATCACTCAGGAAAACACAAAAAAAAGATGGTATCAGTTTTCATACGTAAGTAAAGCATTACACATATAAATTTAATTTATTTTACGGAACAGATTTTGTATAGGGATGGTGTTATGCCATATGACTAATTTATATACGATGTTTGAAAAAAGTAATGCAATCAGTGGCGTGCCTAGGCTTACAGGCGAGGGCAAGCCCAGGGATATGTTTTGCTATTTTTTTTGTGGGTAAATCCATTTTATTGCCGCATTACTGTTCAATGTAAAATTTCAATAATACACAGGTTGGGCGTGGGTTTTGGGGAAAATATGAGCTTTTTCTGAGCGAAAGTTAGTGCCTACCTTTCCTTCGCCTATTATAAGACAACACTTTAACTCATCACAATCGCACAGAACAACTCCTTCCATTGTTTAAAGCCACAGTAATCACAACAACAAATAAAATCAAAACACAAGCACTGTTTCTAATATTATTACCTACTTTTCGCTCAAACAAACACTAAACTAACTGAACATTTCTAAACAACGTGAAGTTAAATTACCCCTGTTTACGCGCGCGCGCACGAAATTTGCAAGTGGCCGATCCGTATCTAACTTCAAGCCCTGATACATAGGATATTTCCATGTGTTATAGTAGGTGTGATGCTTGCGAGGGAGATAACTAGCGGTGACATCGATCGGCGACGAGCGAGCGGCCGGCGCGCGGCGGTTGCGTGCGCGGTCGGAGTGCGGACAAATTTTGAACCACGCGGCGTCGACAAAATTTGAAATTATGAAACACGTCATGGCGCGCCATTTTCTTTAAAGACCGTTCCTAAAAGGCTATGCGTTTTCCGTTAGTCCGGCAGGAAAACGTATAAGTACCTAATTATGTTTGATATTTTTCCACTAGAAAGGTTAATTGTATCGACTTTACCAACAGGTAAAATATAAATTATTACAAAGAAGGAGAAATAATAATATATACAGCATGCATTAATAATAATCATTCAAAGTATTAGCAACAACAAGGAACAAACAAGGATTCCTTAAAAGATGTTTTTTTTTAGAATCGTATCTAAGCAATAACCTTAACATTCAAGATTTATAATGAAGTAAACAAAAATAACTCTTTATTGCATTAACGATGAGTTTTCACTGTCACCGCCATGTTACCATAGACAAATGTCATGCCTTTAGTCGAATCACAGCTGGCCATTCGGAAATTGACGAATCACATTTATTTGTTATGCGTAATTGAAAACATTTGACTGGCTGTGATTGGTGGACCGGTGCGCATGCGCATTTCGACTATTGGGCCGGTTTTTGGTTGTAACTTTGTATGAAGCTCGTGTTCTATGTTTTATTCGTTCGCTGTAACAAGTACATTTATCTGTGCAGGGTATGACGCGCTTGCTGTTGACTCGCATCCCGCACTACAAGAATGTGATAATCATGTCGTTCTCGTGCGAGGAGTGCGGGTTCCAGAATAATGAGATCCAGCCGGGCGGGGCTTACGCGGAACTGGGAGTCAGGTAGGGAATGCTCGGCTAGAGAAACCTCGTATCAGTTTATCCTCTAAAGTTATCTTTGGCAATGCCTTAACAGCGTAAACACATTGCAATAATAATGTGGCCTAGTTGATAAGTTAATTTTGTTTGACGATGCGGTTGGCGCATACTGCACCTGCTAATGCTAACTGAGCAGGCGGCCCCGGGTACGAATCCCGGCCAGGGCCAATATTCGTGTTAAGAATGTGAATATTTGTTTTTCGGTCATGGACGTCATCTAAATATGTATTTTTCTATCATGTATACATATTGTTGTCTAGTTTTGCTTAGTTTGGGACTAGGTCGATTTGTGTAAGATTGTCTTGTTATTTATTTATTGATCCCAACACTATTCAATGTTAGTAGTGTAATGCAACAATGTTTTTTATTTCCAGGTGGAAACTCAGAGTGGAACAGCCACTGGATCTCAACAGACAGGTAGTCAAGAGTGACTACACTGCAGTGAGGATACCAGAGCTGGACTTTGAGATCCCTGCGCAGAGTCAGAAAGGAGGTTAGTCAGAAACAGGTCCCATTATATTATTTTACTACAAAACATAGTTAGTAGATAGATAGTTCTGACAAGGTCATTGTAGTTGGCTACGTAGAAAGAAAAAGGGCCTGTAGGAGATCACCAATCTGATGGACAGATGCCATGAAAGAAGCTTGTCAGGACTTGTCGTTACAGTATGAACATAATGTCCTGATAAATCCCTCATAAATTTTCACATACCTGTACTGGGTTGAACATATCATGGGAAATATTTATTGTAAGATCTTCATGTAACCGTATGTTCCAGTGAATAAACGCTTCATTCATTCATTCATTCATTCAGTAGTGGAAAAGTTAACATGCTGGACCGGTAATCCAAAGGTACCGCGTTAGATTCCCGGTCTCTTCCACCAGGTTCATTAATTTTTGTGCCTTGATCTTTGTATCAATGTTTTGACATATCAATGTCTATTCCAGAAGTGACAACAGTAGAGGGTATCCTAGCCCGAGCCATAGCGGGGCTCACGCAGGACCAGGCGTCGCGGCGCGCGGAGCACCCCGAGGCGGCGGCGCAGATAGAGGCCTTCCTGGCGCGCCTGCAGGCCGCACGCCAGCTCGACAAGCGGTGGACTCTGGAACTGGAGGATGCAAGTGGTGAGCAAGCTTAGATCGCTGGTTCTAATCCGGTTCGAAGGACCATAGATTGTGCGCCCGCCAGCTCGACAAGCGGTGGACTCTGGAACTGGAAGACGCTAGGGGTGAGCAAGTTTAGATCGGTGGTTCTAATCCGGTTCGGAGGACCATAGATTGTACGCCTGCCAGCTCGACAATGCAAGCGGTGAGTACTTCTTATTGTAAAGACAGCGGTAACAGTGGAGCCATGGTAGCCCAAGTCCTCGCAGGGCTGACTCAAGTTTATTTAGGTCGTTGGTTCAAATCCGGTTCGAAGGACCATAGACTGTTCGCCCGCTAGCTCACAAGCAGTGGACTCTGGAACTGGAGGATGCCAGCGGTGAGCACTTGTTATTGTAAAGACAGCGGTAACAGTGAAGCCATGCTAGCCCGAGTCCTCGCAGGGTTGACTCAGGTTTAGTTTAGTTTGCTGGTTCAAATCCGGTTCGAAGGACCATAGAATGTGGGCTAAAGGAGACCACAGCGACGTGAGCTGAAGGGGATGAGCGGGAAGTATCGGGATTGAGCTAAGTCTTGAGCGTAAATCTCCTAGATAAAGATAAGACGAGGTTGGTGTGTAGTTATTAAAAAAGATTGGATTTTGGAATGGCCAAACATGACATTTCTAGCAAACTGAGATCATCTATAACCATCAAAAAATGTAATATTCCAAGGTTAACTTTCTTTTGTCCAGGTAACTGCTTCGTAGAGAATCCCGAGGCGCCGCGCAAGGACCCGCGCTGTGACCGAGTGGACTTCAAGCGGAGCAAGGAGCAGGACCACATGCTGGGGGTGTTCACTCACGAGGAGGTATGTCCGACAGTAGACTGCTGCATAGAGAACTAGTGAGGACCCGCGCTGTGACCGAGTGGACTTCGAGCGGAGCAAGGAGCAGGGCCACATGCGGGGGGTGTTCACTCACGAGGAGGTATGTCCGACAGTAGACTGCTGCATAGAGAACTAGTGAGGACCCGCGCTGTGACCGAGTGGACTTCGAGCGGAGCAAGGAGCAGGACCACATGCTGGGGGTGTTCACTCACGAGGAGGTATGTCCGACAGTAGACTGCTGCATAGAGAACTAGTGAGGACCCGCGCTGTGACCGAGTGGACTTCAAGCGGAGCAAGGAGCAGGGCCACATGCTGGGAGTGTTCACTCACGAGGAGGTATGTCCGACAGTAGACTGCTGCATAGAGAACTAGTGAGGACCCGCGCTGTGACCGAGTGGACTTCAAGCGGAGCAAGGAGCAGGGCCACATGCTGGGAGTGTTCACTCACGAGGAGGTATGTCCGACAGTAGACTGCTGCATAGAGAACTAGTGAGGACCCGCGCTGTGACCGAGTGGACTTCGAGCGGAGCAAGGAGCAGGGCCACATGCTGGGGGTGTTCACTCACGAGGAGGTATGTCCGACAGTAGACTGCTGCATAGAGAACTAGTGAGGACCCGCGCTGTGACCGAGTGGACTTCGAGCGGAGCAAGGAGCAGGGCCACATGCGGGGGGTGTTCACTCACGAGGAGGTATGTCCGACAGTAGACTGCTGCATAGAGAACTAGTGAGGACCCGCGCTGTGACCGAGTGGACTTCAAGCGGAGCAAGGAGCAGGACCACATGCTGGGGGTGTTCACTCACGAGGAGGTATGTCCGACAGTAGACTGCTGCATAGAGAACTAGTGAGGACCCGCGCTGTGACCGAGTGGACTTCGAGCGGAGCAAGGAGCAGGACCACATGCTGGGGGTGTTCACTCACGAGGAGGTATGTCCGACAGTAGACTGCTGCATAGAGAACTAGTGAGGACCCGCGCTGTGACCGAGTGGACTTCAAGCGGAGCAAGGAGCAGGACCACATGCTGGGGGTGTTCACTCACGAGGAGGTATGTCCGACAGTAGACTGCTGCATAGAGAACTAGTGAGGACCCGCGCTGTGACCGAGTGGACTTCAAGCGGAGCAAGGAGCAGGGCCACATGCTGGGGGTGTTCACTCACGAGGAGGTATGTCCGACAGTAGACTGCTGCATAGAGAACTAGTGAGGACCCGCGCTGTGACCGAGTGGACTTCAAACGTCATCTGTGGGCTGCGGTGCCCAAGTACCAGCTTCTCCCTCTAGACCGCATTCAACGGAGAGCGACTCGTATCGTCGGCTGCCAGCGAATTTCAGGTCGACTTGACTCCTTGGCGCTGCGTAGAGATGTAGCCTCTCTCTGCATCTTTTATCGCATATATAACGGGGAGTGCTCCGAAGAATTGTTCGGATTGATCCCTGCCGCATCTTTCCGCCATCGTTCTACGCGAGAATTCTTTCAATCTTAGCAATTCATCCCAATAAAACACAGAATCGATTGACATCTTCAAAAAAATTGTCTATTGTCGTCCAAACACCGTACCAACCTATCCTATTGACATCCATGTCGTGTGGCAGGTGTCCGGCGCCCCGGACCCGTCGCTGCTGTCCGCGTGCGACCCCGCCGCGCACTCCTACGAGCGGCTGGCGGCGGACGAGGTGCTACAGTTCCCCACCAACTGTCCGGACTGCAACGCGCCCGCCGCCACCAACATGAAGATCACTAGTGAGTCCCTGCTCAGTGTAGCGCGAGCCCTGGACACTCCTACGAGCGGCTGGCGGCGGACGAGGTGCTACAGTTCCCCACCAACTGTCCGGACTGCAACGCGCCCGCCGCCACCAACATGAAGATCACTAGTGAGTCCCTGCTCAGTGTAGCGCGAGCCCTGGACACTCCTACGAGCGGCTGGCGGCGGACGAGGTGCTACAGTTCCCCACCAACTGTCCGGACTGCAACGCGCCCGCCGCCACCAACATGAAGATCACTAGTGAGTCCCTGCTCAGTGTAGCGCGAGCCCTGGACACTCCTACGAGCGGCTGGCGGCGGACGAGGTGCTACAGTTCCCCACCAACTGTCCGGACTGCAACGCGCCCGCCGCCACCAACATGAAGATCACTAGTGAGTCCCTGCTCAGTGTAGCGCGAGCCCTGGACACTCCTACGAGCGGCTGGCGGCGGACGAGGTGCTACAGTTCCCCACCAACTGTCCGGACTGCAACGCGCCCGCCGCCACCAACATGAAGATCACTAGTGAGTCCCTGCTCAGTGTAGCGCGAGCCCTGGACACTCCTACGAGCGGCTGGCGGCGGACGAGGTGCTACAGTTCCCCACCAACTGTCCGGACTGCAACGCGCCCGCCGCCACCAACATGAAGATCACTAGTGAGTCCCTGCTCAGTGTAGCGCGAGCCCTGGACACTCCTACGAGCGGCTGGCGGCGGACGAGGTGCTACAGTTCCCCACCAACTGTCCGGACTGCAACGCGCCCGCCGCCACCAACATGAAGATCACTAGTGAGTCCCTGCTCAGTGTAGCGCGAGCCCTGGACACTCCTACGAGCGGCTGGCGGCGGACGAGGTGCTACAGTTCCCCACCAACTGTCCGGACTGCAACGCGCCCGCCGCCACCAACATGAAGATCACTAGTGAGTCCCTGCTCAGTGTAGCGCGAGCCCTGGACACTCCTACGAGCGGCTGGCGGCGGACGAGGTGCTACAGTTCCCCACCAACTGTCCGGACTGCAACGCGCCCGCCGCCACCAACATGAAGATCACTAGTGAGTCCCTGCTCAGTGTAGCGCGAGCCCTGGACACTCCTACGAGCGGCTGGCGGCGGACGAGGTGCTACAGTTCCCCACCAACTGTCCGGACTGCAACGCGCCCGCCGCCACCAACATGAAGATCACTAGTGAGTCCCTGCTCAGTGTAGCGCGAGCCCTGGACACTCCTACGAGCGGCTGGCGGCGGACGAGGTGCTACAGTTCCCCACCAACTGTCCGGACTGCAACGCGCCCGCCGCCACCAACATGAAGATCACTAGTGAGTCCCTGCTCAGTGTAGCGCGAGCCCTGGACACTCCTACGAGCGGCTGGCGGCGGACGAGGTGCTACAGTTCCCCACCAACTGTCCGGACTGCAACGCGCCCGCCGCCACCAACATGAAGATCACTAGTGAGTCCCTGCTCAGTGTAGCGCGAGCCCTGGACACTCCTACGAGCGGCTGGCGGCGGACGAGGTGCTACAGTTCCCCACCAACTGTCCGGACTGCAACGCGCCCGCCGCCACCAACATGAAGATCACTAGTGAGTCCCTGCTCAGTGTAGCGCGAGCCCTGGACACTCCTACGAGCGGCTGGCGGCGGACGAGGTGCTACAGTTCCCCACCAACTGTCCGGACTGCAACGCGCCCGCCGCCACCAACATGAAGATCACTAGTGAGTCCCTGCTCAGTGTAGCGCGAGCCCTGGACACTCCTACGAGCGGCTGGCGGCGGACGAGGTGCTACAGTTCCCCACCAACTGTCCGGACTGCAACGCGCCCGCCGCCACCAACATGAAGATCACTAGTGAGTCCCTGCTCAGTGTAGCGCGAGCCCTGGACACTCCTACGAGCGGCTGGCGGCGGACGAGGTGCTACAGTTCCCCACCAACTGTCCGGACTGCAACGCGCCCGCCGCCACCAACATGAAGATCACTAGTGAGTCCCTGCTCAGTGTAGCGCGAGCCCTGGACACTCCTACGAGCGGCTGGCGGCGGACGAGGTGCTACAGTTCCCCACCAACTGTCCGGACTGCAACGCGCCCGCCGCCACCAACATGAAGATCACTAGTGAGTCCCTGCTCAGTGTAGCGCGAGCCCTGGACACTCCTACGAGCGGCTGGCGGCGGACGAGGTGCTACAGTTCCCCACCAACTGTCCGGACTGCAACGCGCCCGCCGCCACCAACATGAAGATCACTAGTGAGTCCCTGCTCAGTGTAGCGCGAGCCCTGGACACTCCTACGAGCGGCTGGCGGCGGACGAGGTGCTACAGTTCCCCACCAACTGTCCGGACTGCAACGCGCCCGCCGCCACCAACATGAAGATCACTAGTGAGTCCCTGCTCAGTGTAGCGCGAGCCCTGGACACTCCTACGAGCGGCTGGCGGCGGACGAGGTGCTACAGTTCCCCACCAACTGTCCGGACTGCAACGCGCCCGCCGCCACCAACATGAAGATCACTAGTGAGTCCCTGCTCAGTGTAGCGCGAGCCCTGGACACTCCTACGAGCGGCTGGCGGCGGACGAGGTGCTACAGTTCCCCACCAACTGTCCGGACTGCAACGCGCCCGCCGCCACCAACATGAAGATCACTAGTGAGTCCCTGCTCAGTGTAGCGCGAGCCCTGGACACTCCTACGAGCGGCTGGCGGCGGACGAGGTGCTACAGTTCCCCACCAACTGTCCGGACTGCAACGCGCCCGCCGCCACCAACATGAAGATCACTAGTGAGTCCCTGCTCAGTGTAGCGCGAGCCCTGGACACTCCTACGAGCGGCTGGCGGCGGACGAGGTGCTACAGTTCCCCACCAACTGTCCGGACTGCAACGCGCCCGCCGCCACCAACATGAAGATCACTAGTGAGTCCCTGCTCAGTGTAGCGCGAGCCCTGGACACTCCTACGAGCGGCTGGCGGCGGACGAGGTGCTACAGTTCCCCACCAACTGTCCGGACTGCAACGCGCCCGCCGCCACCAACATGAAGATCACTAGTGAGTCCCTGCTCAGTGTAGCGCGAGCCCTGGACACTCCTACGAGCGGCTGGCGGCGGACGAGGTGCTACAGTTCCCCACCAACTGTCCGGACTGCAACGCGCCCGCCGCCACCAACATGAAGATCACTAGTGAGTCCCTGCTCAGTGTAGCGCGAGCCCTGGACACTCCTACGAGCGGCTGGCGGCGGACGAGGTGCTACAGTTCCCCACCAACTGTCCGGACTGCAACGCGCCCGCCGCCACCAACATGAAGATCACTAGTGAGTCCCTGCTCAGTGTAGCGCGAGCCCTGGACACTCCTACGAGCGGCTGGCGGCGGACGAGGTGCTACAGTTCCCCACCAACTGTCCGGACTGCAACGCGCCCGCCGCCACCAACATGAAGATCACTAGCGAGTCCCTGCTCAGTGTAGCGCGAGCCCTGGACACTCCTACGAGCGGCTGGCGGCGGACGAGGTGCTACAGTTCCCCACCAACTGTCCGGACTGCAACGCGCCCGCCGCCACCAACATGAAGATCACCAGTGAGTCAGATTTTTTTTTTTTTTTTTTTTATATGTCATAGGGGGCAAACGAGCAAACGTATCGCCTGATGGAAAGCGATTACAGTCGCCCATAAACATCTGCAACACCAGAGGAGTCACAAGTGCTTGCCTACCCGGAGGACGAAGATAGAATGCCTCTATGCTAGTAATTTCACCGGCTATCTTACCCCCACACCGGAACACAACAATGCGAACATTGCTGTTTGGCGGTGGGTTAGCAGGCAAGACGGCAAGATCAGTCCACATTTCTTTAGACAGGGATCCTGAACATACCAGAACCTTCTCTGCTGGCCCCGTGCGACCGAGATGATGCACCGGTAAGGAAAGCTGCAGATGAGCCGCCACCACCAACATGAAGATCACTAGTGAGTCACTCTAGCATAAGCACTAAACAAACCGGAGACATCTTTATCAAAACTAACGTCTGGACGACAATCTAGAAAACTACACACATTTCGAACGCCTGATGCCATCTACAAAAGGGGGGTCCATATTGGCTCACATAAAATTGATCCTCCGAATTTTTCTTCTACTACCGATTTCTAGTCAGAATCATCACTCTTCCGAATTTTTAACTTCATACATTTGTCCCTCATAAATTTGTACTACTACCTACCGAGTTCATAATAGACAGTTTTCAGAACATCGTAATTCATAATGTCGTCACTAAGATTATGTGTGTACTCATAATGCTGATTTTCATATTTCTTTTATTCAGAATCATAAATTACGATAAACTTGTCAATCATAACATTTAAACATCGATGCAGTTTTTCTCCATATGATTTTATTCATAATACTTGTTTTGAGTTATAGCGAGTTAAGTGTACATGCAAGCAAGCATGCACGCATTTTGACGCTCCGCTCGCTTCGCTCGCTCCGCTATACGTGGTTACAATACAAACCTAACCTAACCTACAGTTTTCGGTTTTGGAACCACGTTCCATTTTGGCGCAGCTCTTCCTAACGGCATTATACACTTAGTAAATAAAGTTTCTTCCCGAATCCATCCTGGCTCTGCATTTGCTTATAAAAATTTGATGTAATAGTAGATTATTTACAAGTGTTCATGCAAGCAAGCAGGCAAGCATTTTGACGCTCCGCTCGCTTCGCTCGCTCCGCTATACGTGGTCATAATACAAACCTAACCTAACCTACAGTTTTCGGTTTTTGAGCCACGTTGCATTTTGTCACAATCTGCTTATAAAATATAGGATTGTGGAGGTTATGAGTACAAACTATTAGTCTAAAATAGGATCAAAAACAGTTATGATGAATAAATGTATGAAACAAAAAATAGTATTAGAGATATTTATGATAATTGACATTATGATTTTAAATGGTTCGGAGTTATGATCGGTAGTGATAGTGACTAAGTATAAATAGTGACTATTATGATGAAAAATTGTATGAGTAACATTTTCGGAGCTCCAATAATCGGGGTTGAAAAATTATGTGAACTTTGGCGCACCCACAAAAGGGACATCATTTTCAAAATCTGCACTCTTAAAACCTACTTAACTACCTACTCCTTACTTACTCCTACGGGGAGGGAGAGGTATAAGGAGAACGAACTAAGAAGAAAACGATATTTTTTTCTCGGTTTCGGTAAAAGTTAATCTTCACATGTAATTAACACTTAAAAATAGCGAGTCTATTTTACGAAATGCAGCCGAAAAAAACTCACGTGATTTGTGCACAAGCCCTAAGTTGTACCACTGTCAACAGGCCAGCGAGAAGAACTCTGAACTCTTCTCATTCCATTCAATCAATTCAATCCCATACGTTTGCTTACAGATATCCCGCACTTCAAAGAGGTGGTGATAATGGCGACGGTGTGCGACGCGTGCGGCCATCGCACTAACGAGGTAACGTCCACCGAGGGAGCGAAGCTACTCCGATTCAGTTTGGCCCAAATTCTTCAAAATGTTTGGGTTTCCGGATGTTCTCGTCTAGAGCTAGCAATTAATTCTGTTATTTTTTTATAACTATATGGTTTTTTGTCGATTCAGATTTTCGATATTTTTCAAAATACTAATTTCGCTTCAGCTCACAGAACCGCTGGTATTTTTGTTTTGTTAACCCTTACATGCATGATGATGTATATCTACACGTTCCTGTAAATGACACAAGTCAAAATATGAATATTGTCAATAAAGACTGTCAATATCGTCCCGAAGTCTCAAACTGGCATGGATTTCATGCTAATTACGTCACTTCAGAAATACAATTAGTGTAATTTTATGCATTTAAGGTAGGGTGTTGCTTATTTTCGAACCCCGTACTCTCACCCCCTAATTCTGTTCTAGGACACGAAAAAACGTCACTATTTTTTTTTTCATTCAGTTTTAGGGGTCAAACTGGGCTATATAAGTTAAACAAAAGCTTGTAAAAAATTGGTGAAGTGAAAATTGGATTCATTAGTATAATACACTAGCTGTGCCCGCGGCTCCGCACGCGTGGAAATCGGTCTGTGTCAGCTTTGCTTTATCACGGTTTCTTGATACCCCGCAGACAGGACTTTTCGTGCTGTCCACATCTGGGTACTTGATAGTCGTAGCACATGTTTGAAAACAGTTTGCACCTCATTCCTAAGTAGCGTTACTCAATCGAGTGTAGTGGCTACCCCTCCTTTTATTGGTGGTTTTTAGTAGCCTATAATATGACCGGATATTTTCCCGGCAGATTAATTAAGTTTTCATCAAAATCCGTTCAGCCGTTTTCACGTGATGCGCGGTCAAATAAACAGACAAACAGACAAAATTCGAAAAACGGTTGGAACGTGTTCTGTTATCCATTCTCAGTATCCCCCGCCAACTTCTTTTCGAATATTTTCCATGTACAGACTTTCAACCCTCTTCTGCTTTATTATATGTATAGATAGATAGATTACCTACTTTTGATTTGTGTTCGTCAGGTGAAATCCGGAGGTGGCGTTGAAGAGAAAGGAGTGAGATTCGAGGTCCGCGTGGCCAGCAAGGAGGATTTCTCAAGGGACATATTGAAGGTTAGTTCAGCTCGTTATCTATTGAAATAGGCATGACTTTTCTGAAACGTGCAATGTAATGCCGTCATAACGTGCGTTATAACAGGCTTCGAAGTATCACGTTTCGGGCGGAACAACTCGAGAGTACTGTAAAGGAATTTCATACACAATTTACCCGCCAAGCCCTCCTTTCCCGGCAGTAATAGACAGATAGTGATACGCTAAGGCATGTATAGTGCTTTTCTCAAACATATGCAATGAATATATAAGGCTGTTTAGCCTACTCATGCAAACAGACGCCGTGTTTAAAAAAAATACTTCCCGTTCTAGGCCTTCAATTTTGTATGAAATTCCTTTACAGTTCTCTCGAGTTGTTCCGCCCGAAACGTGATACTTCGAAGCCTGTTACAAAGAGTATGTAATCACTACGTTTTAAGAGACGGGAGTGCCTTACAAAAAGCGTGAACTCGTATTAGTATGAAACGGGGGCGAAAACATACTGCCAATATGAAGCCGCAAACAATATCAGTGTCAGTTTCAATTCATGACATAATGCCAACATCAAGAACAAAATAGGGATGTCACATGTTACACAAATTATCGAATTATCGATATCGGTATTTAAAAAAAAAACAGGAGGGGTTCGCATTCGCACCCGCGTCTCCAACGGCTTTCCGGTAATTTAAATCATTAAATATTTCGCTTCAATGTAAACATTTGGTTTACTTTAGGTTACTGACTTCATAAAAAAAAACAAAAGTGTGCAAATAATTTTATTTCGTTCAAACTTTGCTTGGCTTGCTGATAAACATAGACGAAAAAAGCCGTTTCATCACTCCAGTCTGTGCTCCAGGTTGGAAGTTCTGCAACACAAATAATACAGGCTAAACAGAAAATTACAGAGTAAAAATGTATCTGTTTGTCCAGATGAAACCGTACCATTCATAGTCCATTGAAGATTTTTCGTAAAATATTTCTGTGACCATAATCTAACTGGCATAAAAAGTAATGATAATAATGTCTTATCCTCTCATCTGAGACGGCTTTAACAGCTGTATTCAAGTGCACACTTTTGTATAAGTGCACATACCAATAGGCTTTTGCTTGAAGAAAGATATTCCGTATTTACCCAGGTATTTTTCACTTCAAATGAAAATTATCGATAAAACTTACATACAGCACTATTGTTTACATACGTTTAAGGGTATGTATTATTTTACCCGAAATACCAAGTTTTCAATGAAACTTACGATTAACATGGTTATAACACGCAGTAATTAATTATATTTTTTACTTACCGATCTTCGTCCGGTGGAAATCTTGCCATGAATAGTCTTTTTTGACCGTCCATTCGACACGTTTTCATTCTGCATATTTCGCACTTTTTCCTTTTCAATCCACTCATTTTTGCAATTGTGATTGTCTTGTGTACCTTCTAGACGACCACTACACCCAAAGAATGCAAATTATTAGATTATTTGTGAAATTTGAATTATTTGAAAAGATCGCAGATCCTTGACAGAACCAGACTACACAACAAAAGAGAAACGTCAACTAACATTGCATGGCGGACAAAAATGGCGGCTGAAGTACAACCCGCCTAAATTCGACTGTCGCCAATTATCTAATGCTTTGTAGGTTTCAACGTTCTTTCAAACTTAGATAGGTAAAAAATTCGCCTCCGTTTCATATAGCCGTTTTTCTACTCCAGTACTTTTTTCTGTCATTTATATAGTTACTAACTCTAATATAAAGACATAAATTATGAAAGTCTGTAAAAGTCTATACTCTACTGCTCAAAAACACACTGCTAACCGATGTTATAATGTCGCCAAAAAACCATCACTTAGTACCTCAGATTACATGATGAACAGCTGCATTCAAACAATTTGCAAATTAAAAAAAAAAACTTTTGTACTAAGGCATTGGTGCCAACTTAAAAAAGAAGTTTTATCTTCAGTGCATGGATGTTTAGTATAGTGAACGATACCTTTATGTATAAGTTAAATTTTTTTGACAGATGTTTAGTATGGTGATCGTATACCTTTATGTATAAGTTAATATTTTTTTGACAGATGGATGTCAATAAAAAAAAAGTTTATCAGAGACAATTTTTCTTTTTAATTTTGTTGATTCCGAGCGGGAACATTTAATTATTTTCTTTGTTGTTTATTTGCATTTTATTTATGAAATGTCGAGTCGTAGAAAAAGTATTGTATGCAACGTTGTATAAGTAGGTCAAAAAACGCTCGTGGCATCTTTCTTACGATGTTCGCTGCGCTCACATCGTAACCCATGCCACTCGCGTTTTTTGCCCCCTCTTATACAACGGTTGCATAAAATACTATTTCGATCGTTTTTTACCTTGAGAGTTGCGCGAGGCTGGCCTGTTATAGCGCACGTTATGTTTGAGAACATTATTTGATTTCAAGTTGGCTTAGTTTGGGAGTAGATAGACTTGTGTAAGATTGTCCCTCCTTATTTTATTTTAATTACGTGCCAGTCGGAGACGTGCAGCATGGAGATCCCGGAGCTGGACCTGGAGGTGGGCGGGCGCGCGCTGGGCGGGCGGTTCACGACGACCGAGGGGCTGCTGCGAGCTACCCGGGACCAGCTGGGGGACGCGCCCGGCGTGTGCGGGGACGCGCCCGGCCCGCAGGCCGCCGCCATGGACGAGTGAGTCGATACAGTACACTAGTGTGGGGGCGGGGGCTGGAGGCGGGCGGTTCACGACGACCGAGGGGCTGCTGCGAGCTACCCGGGACCAGCTGGGGGACGCGCCCGGCGTGTGCGGGGACGCGCCCGGCCCGCAGGCCGCCGCCATGGACGAGTGAGTCGATACAGTACACTAGTGTGGGGGCGGGGGCTGGAGGCGGGCGGTTCACCACGACCGAGGGGCTGCTGCGAGCTACCCGGGACCAGCTGGGGGACGCGCCCGGCGTGTGCGGGGACGCGCCCGGCCCGCAGGCCGCCGCCATGGACGAGTGAGTCGATACAGTACACTAGTGTGGGGGCGGGGGCTGGAGGCGGGCGGTTCACGACGACCGAGGGGCTGCTGCGAGCTACCCGGGACCAGCTGGGGGACGCGCCCGGCGTGTGCGGGGACGCGCCCGGCCCGCAGGCCGCCGCCATGGACGAGTGAGTCGATACAGTACACTAGTGTGGGGGCGGGGGCTGGAGGCGGGCGGTTCACCACGACCGAGGGGCTGCTGCGAGCTACCCGGGACCAGCTGGGGGACGCGCCCGGCGTGTGCGGGGACGCGCCCGGCCCGCAGGCCGCCGCCATGGACGAGTGAGTCGATACAGTACACTAGTGTGGGGGCGGGGGCTGGAGGCGGGCGGTTCACGACGACCGAGGGGCTGCTGCGAGCTACCCGGGACCAGCTGGGGGACGCGCCCGGCGTGTGCGGGGACGCGCCCGGCCCGCAGGCCGCCGCCATGGACGAGTGAGTCGATACAGTACACTAGTGTGGGGGCGGGGGCTGGAGGCGGGCGGTTCACGACGACCGAGGGGCTGCTGCGAGCTACCCGGGACCAGCTGGGGGACGCGCCCGGCGTGTGCGGGGACGCGCCCGGCCCGCAGGCCGCCGCCATGGACGAGTGAGTCGATACAGTACACTAGTGTGGGGGCGGGGGCTGGAGGCGGGCGGTTCACGACGACCGAGGGGCTGCTGCGAGCTACCCGGGACCAGCTGGGGGACGCGCCCGGCGTGTGCGGGGACGCGCCCGGCCCGCAGGCCGCCGCCATGGACGAGTGAGTCGATACAGTACACTAGTGTGGGGGCGGGGGCTGGAGGCGGGCGGTTCACGACGACCGAGGGGCTGCTGCGAGCTACCCGGGACCAGCTGGGGGACGCGCCCGGCGTGTGCGGGGACGCGCCCGGCCCGCAGGCCGCCGCCATGGACGAGTGAGTCGATACAGTACACTAGTGTGGGGGCGGGGGCTGGAGGCGGGCGGTTCACGACGACCGAGGGGCTGCTGCGAGCTACCCGGGACCAGCTGGGGGACGCGCCCGGCGTGTGCGGGGACGCGCCCGGCCCGCAGGCCGCCGCCATGGACGAGTGAGTCGATACAGTACACTAGTGTGGGGGCGGGGGCTGGAGGCGGGCGGTTCACGACGACCGAGGGGCTGCTGCGAGCTACCCGGGACCAGCTGGGGGACGCGCCCGGCGTGTGCGGGGACGCGCCCGGCCCGCAGGCCGCCGCCATGGACGAGTGAGTCGATACAGTACACTAGTGTGGGGGCGGGGGCTGGAGGCGGGCGGTTCACGACGACCGAGGGGCTGCTGCGAGCTACCCGGGACCAGCTGGGGGACGCGCCCGGCGTGTGCGGGGACGCGCCCGGCCCGCAGGCCGCCGCCATGGACGAGTGAGTCGATACAGTACACTAGTGTGGGGGCGGGGGCTGGAGGCGGGCGGTTCACGACGACCGAGGGGCTGCTGCGAGCTACCCGGGACCAGCTGGGGGACGCGCCCGGCGTGTGCGGGGACGCGCCCGGCCCGCAGGCCGCCGCCATGGACGAGTGAGTCGATACAGTACACTAGTGTGGGGGCGGGGGCTGGAGGCGGGCGGTTCACCACGACCGAGGGGCTGCTGCGAGCTACCCGGGACCAGCTGGGGGACGCGCCCGGCGTGTGCGGGGACGCGCCCGGCCCGCAGGCCGCCGCCATGGACGAGTGAGTCGATACAGTACACTAGTGTGGGGGCGGGGGCTGGAGGCGGGCGGTTCACGACGACCGAGGGGCTGCTGCGAGCTACCCGGGACCAGCTGGGGGACGCGCCCGGCGTGTGCGGGGACGCGCCCGGCCCGCAGGCCGCCGCCATGGACGAGTGAGTCGATACAGTACACTAGTGTGGGGGCGGGGGCTGGAGGCGGGCGGTTCACGACGACCGAGGGGCTGCTGCGAGCTACCCGGGACCAGCTGGGGGACGCGCCCGGCGTGTGCGGGGACGCGCCCGGCCCGCAGGCCGCCGCCATGGACGAGTGAGTCGATACAGTACACTAGTGTGGGGGCGGGGGCTGGAGGCGGGCGGTTCACCACGACCGAGGGGCTGCTGCGAGCTACCCGGGACCAGCTGGGGGACGCGCCCGGCGTGTGCGGGGACGCGCCCGGCCCGCAGGCCGCCGCCATGGACGAGTGAGTCGATACAGTACACTAGTGTGGGGGCGGGGGCTGGAGGCGGGCGGTTCACGACGACCGAGGGGCTGCTGCGAGCTACCCGGGACCAGCTGGGGGACGCGCCCGGCGTGTGCGGGGACGCGCCCGGCCCGCAGGCCGCCGCCATGGACGAGTGAGTCGATACAGTACACTAGTGTGGGGGCGGGGGCTGGAGGCGGGCGGTTCACGACGACCGAGGGGCTGCTGCGAGCTACCCGGGACCAGCTGGGGGACGCGCCCGGCGTGTGCGGGGACGCGCCCGGCCCGCAGGCCGCCGCCATGGACGAGTGAGTCGATACAGTACACTAGTGTGGGGGCGGGGGCTGGAGGCGGGCGGTTCACGACGACCGAGGGGCTGCTGCGAGCTACCCGGGACCAGCTGGGGGACGCGCCCGGCGTGTGCGGGGACGCGCCCGGCCCGCAGGCCGCCGCCATGGACGAGTGAGTCGATACAGTACACTAGTGTGGGGGCGGGGGCTGGAGGCGGGCGGTTCACGACGACCGAGGGGCTGCTGCGAGCTACCCGGGACCAGCTGGGGGACGCGCCCGGCGTGTGCGGGGACGCGCCCGGCCCGCAGGCCGCCGCCATGGACGAGTGAGTCGATACAGTACACTAGTGTGGGGGCGGGGGCTGGAGGCGGGCGGTTCACGACGACCGAGGGGCTGCTGCGAGCTACCCGGGACCAGCTGGGGGACGCGCCCGGCGTGTGCGGGGACGCGCCCGGCCCGCAGGCCGCCGCCATGGACGAGTGAGTCGATACAGTACACTAGTGTGGGGGCGGGGGCTGGAGGCGGGCGGTTCACGACGACCGAGGGGCTGCTGCGAGCTACCCGGGACCAGCTGGGGGACGCGCCCGGCGTGTGCGGGGACGCGCCCGGCCCGCAGGCCGCCGCCATGGACGAGTGAGTCGATACAGTACACTAGTGTGGGGGCGGGGGCTGGAGGCGGGCGGTTCACCACGACCGAGGGGCTGCTGCGAGCTACCCGGGACCAGCTGGGGGACGCGCCCGGCGTGTGCGGGGACGCGCCCGGCCCGCAGGCCGCCGCCATGGACGAGTGAGTCGATACAGTACACTAGTGTGGGGGCGGGGGCTGGAGGCGGGCGGTTCACGACGACCGAGGGGCTGCTGCGAGCTACCCGGGACCAGCTGGGGGACGCGCCCGGCGTGTGCGGGGACGCGCCCGGCCCGCAGGCCGCCGCCATGGACGAGTGAGTCGATACAGTACACTAGTGTGGGGGCGGGGGCTGGAGGCGGGCGGTTCACGACGACCGAGGGGCTGCTGCGAGCTACCCGGGACCAGCTGGGGGACGCGCCCGGCGTGTGCGGGGACGCGCCCGGCCCGCAGGCCGCCGCCATGGACGAGTGAGTCGATACAGTACACTAGTGTGGGGGCGGGGGCTGGAGGCGGGCGGTTCACGACGACCGAGGGGCTGCTGCGAGCTACCCGGGACCAGCTGGGGGACGCGCCCGGCGTGTGCGGGGACGCGCCCGGCCCGCAGGCCGCCGCCATGGACGAGTGAGTCGATACAGTACACTAGTGTGGGGGCGGGGGCTGGAGGCGGGCGGTTCACGACGACCGAGGGGCTGCTGCGAGCTACCCGGGACCAGCTGGGGGACGCGCCCGGCGTGTGCGGGGACGCGCCCGGCCCGCAGGCCGCCGCCATGGACGAGTGAGTCGATACAGTACACTAGTGTGGGGGCGGGGGCTGGAGGCGGGCGGTTCACCACGACCGAGGGGCTGCTGCGAGCTACCCGGGACCAGCTGGGGGACGCGCCCGGCGTGTGCGGGGACGCGCCCGGCCCGCAGGCCGCCGCCATGGACGAGTGAGTCGATACAGTACACTAGTGTGGGGGCGGGGGCTGGAGGCGGGCGGTTCACGACGACCGAGGGGCTGCTGCGAGCTACCCGGGACCAGCTGGGGGACGCGCCCGGCGTGTGCGGGGACGCGCCCGGCCCGCAGGCCGCCGCCATGGACGAGTGAGTCGATACAGTACACTAGTGTGGGGGCGGGGGCTGGAGGCGGGCGGTTCACGACGACCGAGGGGCTGCTGCGAGCTACCCGGGACCAGCTGGGGGACGCGCCCGGCGTGTGCGGGGACGCGCCCGGCCCGCAGGCCGCCGCCATGGACGAGTGAGTCGATACAGTACACTAGTGTGGGGGCGGGGGCTGGAGGCGGGCGGTTCACGACGACCGAGGGGCTGCTGCGAGCTACCCGGGACCAGCTGGGGGACGCGCCCGGCGTGTGCGGGGACGCGCCCGGCCCGCAGGCCGCCGCCATGGACGAGTGAGTCGATACAGTACACTAGTGTGGGGGCGGGGGCTGGAGGCGGGCGGTTCACGACGACCGAGGGGCTGCTGCGAGCTACCCGGGACCAGCTGGGGGACGCGCCCGGCGTGTGCGGGGACGCGCCCGGCCCGCAGGCCGCCGCCATGGACGAGTGAGTCGATACAGTACACTAGTGTGGGGGCGGGGGCTGGAGGCGGGCGGTTCACGACGACCGAGGGGCTGCTGCGAGCTACCCGGGACCAGCTGGGGGACGCGCCCGGCGTGTGCGGGGACGCGCCCGGCCCGCAGGCCGCCGCCATGGACGAGTGAGTCGATACAGTACACTAGTGTGGGGGCGGGGGCTGGAGGCGGGCGGTTCACGACGACCGAGGGGCTGCTGCGAGCTACCCGGGACCAGCTGGGGGACGCGCCCGGCGTGTGCGGGGACGCGCCCGGCCCGCAGGCCGCCGCCATGGACGAGTGAGTCGATACAGTACACTAGTGTGGGGGCGGGGGCTGGAGGCGGGCGGTTCACGACGACCGAGGGGCTGCTGCGAGCTACCCGGGACCAGCTGGGGGACGCGCCCGGCGTGTGCGGGGACGCGCCCGGCCCGCAGGCCGCCGCCATGGACGAGTGAGTCGATACAGTACACTAGTGTGGGGGCGGGGGCTGGAGGCGGGCGGTTCACGACGACCGAGGGGCTGCTGCGAGCTACCCGGGACCAGCTGGGGGACGCGCCCGGCGTGTGCGGGGACGCGCCCGGCCCGCAGGCCGCCGCCATGGACGAGTGAGTCGATACAGTACACTAGTGTGGGGGCGGGGGCTGGAGGCGGGCGGTTCACGACGACCGAGGGGCTGCTGCGAGCTACCCGGGACCAGCTGGGGGACGCGCCCGGCGTGTGCGGGGACGCGCCCGGCCCGCAGGCCGCCGCCATGGACGAGTGAGTCGATACAGTACACTAGTGTGGGGGCGGGGGCTGGAGGCGGGCGGTTCACGACGACCGAGGGGCTGCTGCGAGCTACCCGGGACCAGCTGGGGGACGCGCCCGGCGTGTGCGGGGACGCGCCCGGCCCGCAGGCCGCCGCCATGGACGAGTGAGTCGATACAGTACACTAGTGTGGGGGCGGGGGCTGGAGGCGGGCGGTTCACGACGACCGAGGGGCTGCTGCGAGCTACCCGGGACCAGCTGGGGGACGCGCCCGGCGTGTGCGGGGACGCGCCCGGCCCGCAGGCCGCCGCCATGGACGAGTGAGTCGATACAGTACACTAGTGTGGGGGCGGGGGCTGGAGGCGGGCGGTTCACCACGACCGAGGGGCTGCTGCGAGCTACCCGGGACCAGCTGGGGGACGCGCCCGGCGTGTGCGGGGACGCGCCCGGCCCGCAGGCCGCCGCCATGGACGAGTGAGTCGATACAGTACACTAGTGTGGGGGCGGGGGCTGGAGGCGGGCGGTTCACGACGACCGAGGGGCTGCTGCGAGCTACCCGGGACCAGCTGGGGGACGCGCCCGGCGTGTGCGGGGACGCGCCCGGCCCGCAGGCCGCCGCCATGGACGAGTGAGTCGATACAGTACACTAGTGTGGGGGCGGGGGCTGGAGGCGGGCGGTTCACGACGACCGAGGGGCTGCTGCGAGCTACCCGGGACCAGCTGGGGGACGCGCCCGGCGTGTGCGGGGACGCGCCCGGCCCGCAGGCCGCCGCCATGGACGAGTGAGTCGATACAGTACACTAGTGTGGGGGCGGGGGCTGGAGGCGGGCGGTTCACGACGACCGAGGGGCTGCTGCAAGCTACCCGGGACCAGCTGGGGGACGCGCCCGGCGTGTGCGGGGACGCGCCCGGCCCGCAGGCCGCCGCCATGGACGAGTGAGTCGATACAGTACACTAGTGTGGGGGCGGGGGCTGGAGGCGGGCGGTTCACGACGACCGAGGGGCTGCTGCGAGCTACCCGGGACCAGCTGGGGGACGCGCCCGGCGTGTGCGGGGACGCGCCCGGCCCGCAGGCCGCCGCCATGGACGAGTGAGTCGATACAGTACACTAGTGTGGGGGCGGGGGCTGGAGGCGGGCGGTTCACGACGACCGAGGGGCTGCTGCGAGCTACCCGGGACCAGCTGGGGGACGCGCCCGGCGTGTGCGGGGACGCGCCCGGCCCGCAGGCCGCCGCCATGGACGAGTGAGTCGATACAGTACACTAGTGTGGGGGCGGGGGCTGGAGGCGGGCGGTTCACGACGACCGAGGGGCTGCTGCGAGCTACCCGGGACCAGCTGGGGGACGCGCCCGGCGTGTGCGGGGACGCGCCCGGCCCGCAGGCCGCCGCCATGGACGAGTGAGTCGATACAGTACACTAGTGTGGGGGCGGGGGCTGGAGGCGGGCGGTTCACGACGACCGAGGGGCTGCTGCGAGCTACCCGGGACCAGCTGGGGGACGCGCCCGGCGTGTGCGGGGACGCGCCCGGCCCGCAGGCCGCCGCCATGGACGAGTGAGTCGATACAGTACACTAGTGTGGGGGCGGGGGCTGGAGGCGGGCGGTTCACGACGACCGAGGGGCTGCTGCGAGCTACCCGGGACCAGCTGGGGGACGCGCCCGGCGTGTGCGGGGACGCGCCCGGCCCGCAGGCCGCCGCCATGGACGAGTGAGTCGATACAGTACACTAGTGTGGGGGCGGGGGCTGGAGGCGGGCGGTTCACCACGACCGAGGGGCTGCTGCGAGCTACCCGGGACCAGCTGGGGGACGCGCCCGGCGTGTGCGGGGACGCGCCCGGCCCGCAGGCCGCCGCCATGGACGAGTGAGTCGATACAGTACACTAGTGTGGGGGCGGGGGCTGGAGGCGGGCGGTTCACGACGACCGAGGGGCTGCTGCGAGCTACCCGGGACCAGCTGGGGGACGCGCCCGGCGTGTGCGGGGACGCGCCCGGCCCGCAGGCCGCCGCCATGGACGAGTGAGTCGATACAGTACACTAGTGTGGGGGCGGGGGCTGGAGGCGGGCGGTTCACGACGACCGAGGGGCTGCTGCGAGCTACCCGGGACCAGCTGGGGGACGCGCCCGGCGTGTGCGGGGACGCGCCCGGCCCGCAGGCCGCCGCCATGGACGAGTGAGTCGATACAGTACACTAGTGTGGGGGCGGGGGCTGGAGGCGGGCGGTTCACCACGACCGAGGGGCTGCTGCGAGCTACCCGGGACCAGCTGGGGGACGCGCCCGGCGTGTGCGGGGACGCGCCCGGCCCGCAGGCCGCCGCCATGGACGAGTGAGTCGATACAGTACACTAGTGTGGGGGCGGGGGCTGGAGGCGGGCGGTTCACGACGACCGAGGGGCTGCTGCGAGCTACCCGGGACCAGCTGGGGGACGCGCCCGGCGTGTGCGGGGACGCGCCCGGCCCGCAGGCCGCCGCCATGGACGAGTGAGTCGATACAGTACACTAGTGTGGGGGCGGGGGCTGGAGGCGGGCGGTTCACGACGACCGAGGGGCTGCTGCGAGCTACCCGGGACCAGCTGGGGGACGCGCCCGGCGTGTGCGGGGACGCGCCCGGCCCGCAGGCCGCCGCCATGGACGAGTGAGTCGATACAGTACACTAGTGTGGGGGCGGGGGCTGGAGGCGGGCGGTTCACCACGACCGAGGGGCTGCTGCGAGCTACCCGGGACCAGCTGGGGGACGCGCCCGGCGTGTGCGGGGACGCGCCCGGCCCGCAGGCCGCCGCCATGGACGAGTGAGTCGATACAGTACACTAGTGTGGGGGCGGGGGCTGGAGGCGGGCGGTTCACCACGACCGAGGGGCTGCTGCGAGCTACCCGGGACCAGCTGGGGGACGCGCCCGGCGTGTGCGGGGACGCGCCCGGCCCGCAGGCCGCCGCCATGGACGAGTGAGTCGATACAGTACACTAGTGTGGGGGCGGGGGCTGGAGGCGGGCGGTTCACGACGACCGAGGGGCTGCTGCGAGCTACCCGGGACCAGCTGGGGGACGCGCCCGGCGTGTGCGGGGACGCGCCCGGCCCGCAGGCCGCCGCCATGGACGAGTGAGTCGATACAGTACACTAGTGTGGGGGCGGGGGCTGGAGGCGGGCGGTTCACGACGACCGAGGGGCTGCTGCGAGCTACCCGGGACCAGCTGGGGGACGCGCCCGGCGTGTGCGGGGACGCGCCCGGCCCGCAGGCCGCCGCCATGGACGAGTGAGTCGATACAGTACACTAGTGTGGGGGCGGGGGCTGGAGGCGGGCGGTTCACGACGACCGAGGGGCTGCTGCGAGCTACCCGGGACCAGCTGGGGGACGCGCCCGGCGTGTGCGGGGACGCGCCCGGCCCGCAGGCCGCCGCCATGGACGAGTGAGTCGATACAGTACACTAGTGTGGGGGCGGGGGCTGGAGGCGGGCGGTTCACCACGACCGAGGGGCTGCTGCGAGCTACCCGGGACCAGCTGGGGGACGCGCCCGGCGTGTGCGGGGACGCGCCCGGCCCGCAGGCCGCCGCCATGGACGAGTGAGTCGATACAGTACACTAGTGTGGGGGCGGGGGCTGGAGGCGGGCGGTTCACCACGACCGAGGGGCTGCTGCGAGCTACCCGGGACCAGCTGGGGGACGCGCCCGGCGTGTGCGGGGACGCGCCCGGCCCGCAGGCCGCCGCCATGGACGAGTGAGTCGATACAGTACACTAGTGTGGGGGCGGGGGCTGGAGGCGGGCGGTTCACGACGACCGAGGGGCTGCTGCGAGCTACCCGGGACCAGCTGGGGGACGCGCCCGGCGTGTGCGGGGACGCGCCCGGCCCGCAGGCCGCCGCCATGGACGAGTGAGTCGATACAGTACACTAGTGTGGGGGCGGGGGCTGGAGGCGGGCGGTTCACGACGACCGAGGGGCTGCTGCGAGCTACCCGGGACCAGCTGGGGGACGCGCCCGGCGTGTGCGGGGACGCGCCCGGCCCGCAGGCCGCCGCCATGGACGAGTGAGTCGATACAGTACACTAGTGTGGGGGCGGGGGCTGGAGGCGGGCGGTTCACGACGACCGAGGGGCTGCTGCGAGCTACCCGGGACCAGCTGGGGGACGCGCCCGGCGTGTGCGGGGACGCGCCCGGCCCGCAGGCCGCCGCCATGGACGAGTGAGTCGATACAGTACACTAGTGTGGGGGCGGGGGCTGGAGGCGGGCGGTTCACGACGACCGAGGGGCTGCTGCGAGCTACCCGGGACCAGCTGGGGGACGCGCCCGGCGTGTGCGGGGACGCGCCCGGCCCGCAGGCCGCCGCCATGGACGAGTGAGTCGATACAGTACACTAGTGTGGGGGCGGGGGCTGGAGGCGGGCGGTTCACGACGACCGAGGGGCTGCTGCGAGCTACCCGGGACCAGCTGGGGGACGCGCCCGGCGTGTGCGGGGACGCGCCCGGCCCGCAGGCCGCCGCCATGGACGAGTGAGTCGATACAGTACACTAGTGTGGGGGCGGGGGCTGGAGGCGGGCGGTTCACGACGACCGAGGGGCTGCTGCGAGCTACCCGGGACCAGCTGGGGGACGCGCCCGGCGTGTGCGGGGACGCGCCCGGCCCGCAGGCCGCCGCCATGGACGAGTGAGTCGATACAGTACACTAGTGTGGGGGCGGGGGCTGGAGGCGGGCGGTTCACGACGACCGAGGGGCTGCTGCGAGCTACCCGGGACCAGCTGGGGGACGCGCCCGGCGTGTGCGGGGACGCGCCCGGCCCGCAGGCCGCCGCCATGGACGAGTGAGTCGATACAGTACACTAGTGTGGGGGCGGGGGCTGGAGGCGGGCGGTTCACGACGACCGAGGGGCTGCTGCGAGCTACCCGGGACCAGCTGGGGGACGCGCCCGGCGTGTGCGGGGACGCGCCCGGCCCGCAGGCCGCCGCCATGGACGAGTGAGTCGATACAGTACACTAGTGTGGGGGCGGGGGCTGGAGGCGGGCGGTTCACGACGACCGAGGGGCTGCTGCGAGCTACCCGGGACCAGCTGGGGGACGCGCCCGGCGTGTGCGGGGACGCGCCCGGCCCGCAGGCCGCCGCCATGGACGAGTGAGTCGATACAGTACACTAGTGTGGGGGCGGGGGCTGGAGGCGGGCGGTTCACGACGACCGAGGGGCTGCTGCGAGCTACCCGGGACCAGCTGGGGGACGCGCCCGGCGTGTGCGGGGACGCGCCCGGCCCGCAGGCCGCCGCCATGGACGAGTGAGTCGCTACAGTACACTAGTGTGGGGGCGGGGGCTGGAGGCGGGCGGTTCACGACGACCGAGGGGCTGCTGCGAGCTACCCGGGACCAGCTGGGGGACGCGCCCGGCGTGTGCGGGGACGCGCCCGGCCCGCAGGCCGCCGCCATGGACGAGTGAGTCGATACAGTACACTAGTGTGGGGGCGGGGGCTGGAGGCGGGCGGTTCACGACGACCGAGGGGCTGCTGCGAGCTACCCGGGACCAGCTGGGGGACGCGCCCGGCGTGTGCGGGGACGCGCCCGGCCCGCAGGCCGCCGCCATGGACGAGTGAGTCACAATTGACAACATTTCATATTTTTAAGACCATAATTTTATTACTTTTCTGAATTCAGCTTAAAAAGATGAAGTATTCTATTCCCGCTATCTCAAGGAGCGTTTCACTTATCTCACTTCTGCTCGATCTGCCCAAAATTTGCTCCTTGCCGTACCTTCTTCCGTCTCAAAATTTTATAATAATTCGTTTACTTTTAAAGCTGTCTGTTTGTGGAACTCCTTGCCTGTGAGCTTAAGGCGCGCTAAATCTCTTGTTTCTTTCAAAACTCAACTGAAAGAACATTATCTATCCCTTTCATAATTCATATTTTATTCAAATGGTCCTATTACCTGTTGGCTGAATGTATGTATGTATTTATGTATTTATTATATTTATGTATTTATGAAGTGGCTATTCCAATCATAATTCGATACACAAAACTCTAAATTTATTTGTCAAAATTAACAAATACAGAGTCAATAACATAATCACAATCTTAAAATAAATAAATACATTTATCCCTCATGTACCATTCATTAACTTAGGCACTAGTCGAATAACCCGCCCCGTGTCATTCCCGGCGCGAAGGTTCCCATGACGCTCGCCGCATTACCACGCTGAATCGCGATGGACAACCTTTGCACCAGGAATGACCCGGAACGAGGGTCTAGACCTCTCTCGCGTAACCGCCGCCCAATCTCCGCGATGAAAGCTCTCGCTTCGGACCCCCAACAACCAGTCGTCTCCACAGCGAACGGGACAAATATATAATTACTGCTAAGTACAGAGTACTTGTCCCGCTTCCTACAGGCAGCTACCTCAGCAGCTGCGCCTGCAGACCTGGTCGTGCGACCAAGGTGCGAGGCGGCAAAAGTGCTGACGCACGTAGCGTCCCACAGTAGGCACTTGCCTCTCTGCCAGGGCACCAAGGTCACACCATCAGGTCTCTTCCCATCAGTACGACTAAGACCGGGAGGCTCCAGCAAACACGGAACATTAGCCGATACCAACGCTCTCCGGATGATGTCGTTGAGAGCGTGATGACGAGGAAATCTCCCAGCACAACGACAACAACTCAGGGCGTGGTGCCCGTTACTCTCCACCCTGGTGCCGCAGATGCATAGATGAGGTTCGCAAACATCGCAGCCCAGGCGGAGAGCAACCGCCACCCGCAAAGAATTGTCATCAAGAAGGGTACCCAGGTGTGGGGAAGGAAGCGCTTGTAGCCACGCTCCGGACTCTGGCCTCGATACTGCGTTTAGTCGCGCCCTCTCCACACCCGAAGCACTCTCCAACTGACTGTCCACTACGCGCTTCACACCCACGTCATCCCATGACCGCTGACGCTCCGGCTTATCCGGTAGTGCTGCGCCCGGGTTGAGAGCCACCCAAGCAGCCTGCGCCTCGGATGCGTACGGAATGGTTGCTTTGTCCTGGTCCAAAGCGAAAATTTGGGAAACAAGATCCACGACTCCGCTCGCTGATGCCAAGAAGGCTGGTAAGCACACATCCCGAGCACGCCGAATGCCCAGTCCACCGTTACGGACAGGGAGAGAAGCCTGCTGCCACTGACTCGCGTCGAGAGACACATTGAGTATGATCTCCATTGACTCCTTTAAGATAGAATCAAAGGAGTCAATGTCCTCGGGGCAGAGCCAAGCAGGTACGGTGCGCAGAAAGTAAGTTAGTTTCGGGACCGCGAAACAAACCCGCAAAAGGACCAGTGCTACGTGGGCCGGCAGGTCTCCCAGCCTATCCCTAGCAGTCGACAGAAGCTGCCTACGTTCTTCAAAGGCCTCGGGGATGGCTACGGGAAAAATTGGCGCTCCCAAAAGACTAAATGAGTCCGGTGTTATTTGTTTCAGTCCGGGAAGCATAGCGCTAAAAGATTGGAAAGAACCGGATGATTCAGGGCTGCAGGGGAAAAATTCGCATTTTGCCGCGTTAACCTCTAGTCCCAGATGTTGTAAGTGGGGAAGAAGAGTCAGCAAATCCCGCTTCACTATTTCAGGCTTTCCCCCAAGGGTACCGTCGTCGAGATACCAGATATTCAACGGAGATTTTAGCTCTGAAATAGCTTTATGGATTGCGAGACTAAAGGCTAAAGGGCCAAGCGGGTCTCCCTGCTGCGCGCCAACCTGAGACAGAATAAGAGAGTCGTTGTAAAAGAGATTAGTAGGAGATGAGTAGACCTGGTAAAGGAAAGGATAGAGGGAGGGCACCTTATCTTTGACCTCGCTCAGTAAAACATCGCGCTCGACCGAATTAAATGCATTTTTAATGTCGAGCTTAACGATGACGCTCTCGGAGTTTTTTAAATCTAGCGCAAACGCTCGTGTTGCATGAATTGCCGCTTCGCATCCCAATTGCGTACCGAATCCAAGCTGATGAGGCTGTAGGTAAGCGGCCATCCGCTCCCTCACAGCAAAGCACCCGAGTTTGGCGGTCAAGCGACGAAATGTGCTACCGACCGCGATTGGCCGTAAACCTCCATCTTTTTTGGACAGGGCACACAATGACGCTCCGTAAATGTACGGGCAAACCTCAATATTTAACTGGCCACTAAGTAAAAAATTGCACAATTTCGTTAAGCTCTCGAGCAAACGAGAACCGCTATCACCGGCAGAGCTGGATGTAAGTTCCTTCAAATGTGACGGGCGGATACCGTCCAGCCCAGCCGCAGAACCGTTGTTGAAGGAACCAAGCGCCCGTGCAACGTCTTCTACCTTGACCTCTTGTGCGGGTATAGATTTGTCCGGTTCGAGTGGGAGTACCAGAGGTCGGGAGGGAGGTGGGTGCTTCAACTGCAGAGTTGCAAGCGTTTCAGGGCTCGATGGTGCTACCACATCATCCGACATGAGCACCCGGACTGCCCCTCTGAGGTCACCCTCAAAAACTTTAGACTGTATGGTCTTAAGAACTGAGGGCGATCTCGAAGATGCTGTGCTCAGGTGCGCATTGCCCAATAAATCAGCACCGCCCACCGAGTCGATGTTGTGCTTTACTTTAGCTGTAAGATTACTGGAACCCGTCGACTCTGGCGCTTTAAATGCGGAATATGAAAAAGTAAGCAAAGCCCTCCATTCAGCAGTGCCATTGGTATCAATGCATCTCTCAATGACGTCTGACAATTTACTAGCCGCGAGATTCCGGGCTCCCTTAGGGATATGGCGTAATACCCTAACCGATTGCCGAAGACTAGCTAGATCACTCAAGCCTGTGGCACCGCAGTTATTCGTGTGCGCCTGCTGTGGGCCGGACACAACAGGTTGAGAGGGGTCAGGAGCTAATACGCACCGCACATCTTTGTGCATGCGCCCTATGTGCACTTTGAGCCCTCGTGCGGAAAACGTGCGAGATGAATCTCGACAATGGGGACAAGTAGACAACGGAGAGAGGTCACTCATGTTGACAAACTTAAAAAACAAGCACAGTTAAATCAAACCAGAATCAAAATTAAAATTAAAAAAAATTACTAATATAATTTAGCAAGGTGGCTAACGAAAAGATGTCAGTAAGTTGATCAAGTTATATAAGTACATTCATTGAAATTAAATAAAAATAAAAAAATAAAAATTAAATCTTTATTAATAAAAATAAATTATTGAAAATTATAGTACGTAGGTACACTCTAATGATTATAGAGTAAAGCCTATAATTTAAACAAACTATTTCCCGGATTCAATAAGAAAGAAAAAATATATCAATATATAAAACTAAATAAAAAAATATCAAAACCTAATGAAATCCTTAAAAAAAATTTATTAAATTTGATTCATTACATAGAAATAACATTCAGGTCATTAAATTTTACAAAATATGTCAATTACGAATATAAATACATGTATGTATGTATGTCTAAACAAATCCCTAAAACAAACACAACACTTTGGCTAAAATTAAAAAAAACATTTCAGTAGCATAAACGGCATGTGCCATCTTCCGGGAAGTCGCGAAACTGCAGGGATCCTATGCTGAGAGGTATCTGCTAACTCGAAGAGCCGTAGTAGGTGCTTCGTAGTTCTACGACGCTGCAACAGATGGCGCCTTATTATGCCCCTGCGTCGAATCGAACGGGCCGAGACACGATCAATTAAGTTCTTCTAATAAGATGTAGATGGCGCTGTGTGTTGGGATAAACTGTCGATATTAATCTTGTTTGATTAATTTATTACACTTGTTCACCAACACCGATGTAACATCACACACACAGGTTGCGCCAGGAAACGAACACTTCGCAGTCGCACGCCGGTCGCCGACACAGCGCAGGACAGACGTTAGCCGTTTTACTTCGGGAACGGAACGTAAACAGACCGTCTCACTAATAGGTTTCAATTTATCGTGTTATTTGGCCCTGAATGATCAAATTTCGACACCCCAACACTCGTGTATTGTCCGGGAGCAAAACCATGCACGAGTAAGTTGCACTACAGTCACTTTTTGTATTTTTCGTATAGTAAAACGTTAAAAATATACGGAGCCTTTGTGTATTGTTTGGGTAATTCTACCCTCCTCCACCTTATTTGTTTTTTATGTATATATTATTTTTATTTTCCGATTTTTGCACCGCCTAGTAACAAAATCTTATTTTTTCAAGTTCTCCACTACCCAAAGGTTGTCTGGAAGAGATCGCTCTTTAGCGATAAGACCGCCTGTTGTTTACCTCTAATTGTAATTTCTTGCATTGTATTTCTCCTGTTATTTTATGAGGTGTGCAATAAAGAGTACTTGTATTTGTATTTGTATTCTCTGTTTTTATTTATTTTCTGAGATGATTATTTATTTTATTATTAATTTATAAAAACATACTCATTTTAAAATGTGGCAACACCAAAACCAGAACTTAATGGAACGGTTACTTTAGTCGGTTTTCTTATTAAAAAAAAACTTAATAAAACTCGGTATGCATCTGTCAACGTCGAATAAAAGAAATATATATTATTTCGCTCTTTGGTTTAGACAACAACCCTATTCAGCCCGTATTGCCTTGATTTGATTGCAGTTGTTTGATGTATTTTCTTATATTTCTTTAAATACAGAAGAATAAATTCAAAGATTTTTTTTAAGGTACACGATATAAAGCCCATCGACAGATCTCTATATTAATTTCCACCTGTTATAAATATGAAATGTTGTCAATACTAGTTTATATATCCAAATATCATAAACCCTCCATAATGCGTTCAAAATAGCACATTATGACCACCATAAAAATAGACTGTTTTGTTAGACCAAATTTCTTAGGAAAAATGTTATTATTGCTAAATAATAACATCGATTTCGATAATATTATTCATTCAAAATTCGAACATCTCTGAAAAACAAAGAAATTTGATTTGACCTCTATTCTAATATCAGTCGAGATTACGTTTAGTTCGAAATGAATTGTCATTTTGCAATCAAATTTGATAAATGTCGCACGTAAAGATATCGAACGATATGATAGAAAGAAGAAAGAAAGAAAACACATTTATTGCAGCGAAGAAGACGCACCACCATTACAAAGGACTTAAAAACTAAATTTATAACTTAACAATATCATACATTTAATTTAAAAAGAAAATTATATAAATATAGGTAGAGGGTATATGATGGTGCTGCCATGTCCACCACTAGTTGGGGCCGACTTTAGTTTGCCTCTGAATTAAAAAAAAAAACTATGACAGCTGCCAGAAAACTTCATTACCGCCATTACCGGGTAATATTTGTCATAATGTGCGACTCCTGAATGCATCATGGAGGCTTATTATATGTGGCTAGATAAAGTAGTGTATGTAACTGTATATAACTAGGCATTAACTGTATATAACTAGGCATGAAAACACTCGTGTGATGTTATTATGAAACTTGCCTTCGGCTCGTTTCATAAACCCACACTCGTATTTAATACCCTTCATTATGTACAGTCACATAAACTACTATTATGCTACTGTTACATAATGCGAGGTCTTAAAACACGAGCGTGGTTTTTAATATTTAATATTTGGTAATTATAATTACACATTTTTAAACCCGTACTAAAATTCTATACTCTACAGAACTTTAATATTCATCAGCTATCTCTATATCCAACTCACATCAATTTCAAAAAAAGAACGTCAGCATATTTTATAAAAAAAAACACGCTTCTGTTCCCTGATTGATCCCTGATCGAAAAAAGATTCTAAAAATAGTAATTTAATGTTTTTATTGTCACAAACTGACATGTGATTAACCTCAGTATCACCTGATGGTAAGTGACTAGGGGGTCGAGGATGTAGCTCGCCGGTTCAGTTATAGTCTATTTAATCCTACCTTCCTTGAAACGACACAAATTATAATTTTCGGGAATTACACACGATGAGAGCGAGTTCCATTCCTTATTCCTACCCAACATCGATTTGGAGTATCTATATATCTCCTGTACGTGTACGCATGTAATAATTAGTAATAACACTAATGTAATGTCATTGTTCCAAGTATTATTTACGAAAAAAATTACATACTGTTGAGATTCTTTCGGCTGTCTTCTCAACAGCGGTCTCCTCTTGCGAAATGTCGGTAGATTCACAATCTGTCTTGTAGAAGTGCCCTTGTGGCCTACTTATTACTGAATAAATTATTTCATTCCATTAGTGGGGTGTTTCGATATGGGTGTAGATAAAGTTCCATTTGCTCCAGGTTCGTATCGACGATGGAACAGGTCCTGGAGTGCAGACGCGCGGTCACCATCATCCTGGACGACCCCGCCGGCAACTCGTACGTGCAGAGCCTGCGAGACGACGGACAACCTGATGAAGGTAATCTTTATTTATTCTCTCAAACATGCAATGAAATGTTGTCATAACATGCGATATAACAATATATTTATGTGTATTGTAATGCATATGTGTGTATCCATGTATGTATATTGTTAATATATGTATTTATATCAAACTTATTGACTTTTGTCTCGTTTTATGTTTTAGACACGGCTTTTTATGATTATTTATACTAACATATCGTCTTTGACATTCCGTAAGCAGCTGATTTGAACAAGCCTTCTTAAGCTTCATTTGGGACTAGGTTGATTTGTGTGAGGTTGTCTGGTATTTATTTATTTTTGCAAATTCAAAATTTTAACCATGAATACAAAGATCAAAGCTTAAAGAAAAATTGAAAAAGGAGCTACCTGGAGTCCTGGACTTCGTCAGGTCTACGTGGAGCGAGGGTAGCGAAGTGGCTAACGCGCTGGACCGGTAATCCAGAGGTACCGGGTTCGATTCCCGGTCCCTTCCACCAGGTAGCTCCTTTTTCAATTTTTCTTTAAGCTTTGATCTTTGTATTCATGGTTTAAATAAAACTGTGGTGTACCCACATTAAAAAATGAGACATTACATGTTTCATAAAATTATAAATTCAAAATTGTTTATTTGTCAGAATACAGTTATATACATGGTCTTTTTAAGGTATAATATAAAAGTCCTCGTATTCAGCATGCAAGCATGCGTACAAATATTTTGTGTAAATAGGCTAAAATAACATTTCAATTTGGTATATAGCTGTCATCAAAAACAGTATTATTAACTGAGGTGTCTTGTGCCCAGGTCTGAAGATCACGCACTACGAGCGCTCCCACGAACAGAACGAGGTGCTGGGGCTCAACGACATGAAGGTGGAGGGCTACGAGCAGAGCTAGGGCTCCCGTCCTTGTTAGGGTTCCGTAAAAACCGGCCAAGTGCGAGTCGGCCTAGCGCACCAAGGGCTCCTTACATACACTTCCTGTAAAGTCTACTTATGAATGTAAAACTAAACTTAAGAATTGGTTAATGTCGCTAGATTATAAAAATATAGATACGATAACTACACACACACACACACACACACACACACACACACACACACACTTAGCATGCAAATATATATATTTCTTTTGTATACCTACCTAATAAGACAAAAAGTAACTAAATTATATATACTTACATGGGAGAGGACACTGACCTCTGTAACACAGGTTTCCCACCTAGCTCAGAAGTCAGGGACTTCTATTTATTGATGTACCCTTTTTGTCAATAAAATTATCTTTTTATCTTTATCTTTATTGTACTGGCTCCTGAAAATCCTACATTTGTATTGAAAATTATTACTCTATGGACGGGTCATGACTCATGATTTTAGGAAAATTCTTTGTAGCGTGATGCAGAATCGTCCATTGTTTTGTATGGGCGCGCGGCACCGTGCCATAATGTGACCAACAGATGGCGCCAGGTTGACACTGACAGACGCACAGCGGAGTCTTAAACCCTTTGGGTACGGAACCCTATAAAACGGGACCGTATTACGAGGCCTCCACTGTCACCAGGCTGTGTCTCATGAACCGTGATAGCTAGACAGTTGACATTTTCACAGATGATTTATTTCTGTTGCCGCTACAACAACAAATACTTAAAAAACAGAATAAAATAAATATTTAAGGGGCTCCAATACGAGGTTGTGTTAACTTTGCACCTCATTTGTATCAGGCGCCATGCATACCAGGTGCAAACTTAACTTAACCCGGCCAGTTAAGATGGGATAAGTATTTGTACGGAACCCTCGGTGAGCGAATCAGACTCGCACTTGGCTGGTTTTTTTTATCACTATACTAAAACACGATACGATACAAGATATACAGGATAATAATAATATTATTATTCTATTGAGCCCGTAATATCCCACTTGGACAAAGGCCACCCCTTTTCTTCCAGTGATCAATTTTTAAAGCTATTTTCTTTTCAATAGTATACTTATTTATTATTATTTGTTAATTGTCTTTGACTTCGTGGCCAATTAAAAAAAATATATACTTTCCACCCTAGGGATGAAAAAGACTACTACTCATGAAAATTTAACTTTCCGAACAGGAGAGATGAAAACATTTCTTTTTAAGTTATCGTTGTTCAGTTAAGATTATCTATGTTATTGTTAAATTTTTTTGCTCATATTTTATCCCTATATTTTCATACACATTGTGTGTATGTTTTGTATGGAGTGTAGGTATCCATTTTCTTTAAGTACATTTTGCTTATTACGTTAGTTATGTTGGTTAAGTATTCGTTGTACATGTTTGTAAACGCGGTTTGCCCTTGTTTTATAGACAAACAGTTCATTGAAATTTCATTTCATCAAAAGTTTATTTTTCTGGAACCATAAAATATTTTGGAATGTCAACACAAACCTAACCTAAGATATATGAATAATATATGACTTCCGTGAAACAAATTGTCTATGAAATGAATCATCATACAGTCTGACCAGAAAGAGTAGAAATTAAAACCTTAAGAAGTGTTTTTCTATAAAAGAAGAGAATCCCCTGTTAATGCATTTTATGTAAATTGTTTTAAATCTGGAATAAAATACTTTGAATTTAATTTGTATTTTTGTTACCAATTTGGGGTGCTGGGTAGGGTATGTATGTATATCGATACCTTAGTTATCAGTTATCACTCGTACTAATAGGCTAGTTGACCCATATTTGAAATATATTTGAAATGGTTAATAATGATCTTACTAGCTACAAAGCTAAATTTTATTAATTGAAAATTAGAAATTTCATGTACAGACAAAAACGCCGTCCGCCATTTTGCCTTTTGCTTATCTGTGGCGTGACGTATAAAACTGAGTTAATGTACAAAATTCGACCATCGTATAGTGCCGATGCCGTCCCGCTCACCCAAATATACTTTGACAAGAGATCGAGAGGAGCGGCACTATTCGAAGTCGTCGGGTAGGTAGCCCTTAACACTTTCGACACCAACAACCCGGAGGCCGGGCGCTCGTAAACTTTGTTCAGATGCCGGCCAACCCGGTAGCCGGGGTTGATGCTAAAAGTCGGCTCGGCCGGTTTCTGGGATGTCTTAATTTTTTGTCTGGTTGCAAAGGTGTTAAGTTTTCTTTACGGGGCAGATGACGTCACTATCATAAGCCAAAATGGCGGACAGCGTTTTAATCATTTCAAAAATACAGATTGAGAATCACATTATAAAATTAAATTTTTAGTCATTTCCCACTTTTAAGAACTGATAAATATATATTTAGGTTTCCTATGCTAAATACTATACGAAATAAACATTCGTTTAATACAATTTAACACGAGTAGATCCCGGAGATTTGTCGCGGTGACGTCACAATAGAGTAGTTTGAGGAGTAAACGGACCGGTGTTAATTAATACAATAAATTAATATTCTTTAGTTAATATTACCTATAGGTCAATTGTCAATTAATTGATTTATTATATTAGTGTTCGGTCTGCCGCCGCCGCGATGATCGTCTCTCCTGATGATGAATCGCGTACCGTCATGTCGAGCGTTATTCGACTTCTACGACGTGAGTAAACCCGTTTAAGTATTTTAATAATTTATTTATCGTCGTTGTTATTTCGTTAACTCACTCTCCATAACAAATCAAATGTTTGGTTTGCATTAATATACCAAAAAATAATATTGATAAATTAATTCAATTAATTATGTAATTTTTGTCGTAAATTATTTAAATTTATAAACATATACAAAAGCATCTAAAATATTAAGTTTTTAAATTTTTATTGTTTATAATTTAATCACTAATAAAAAAAATAGTGATTATCTTTTCTGTTTTTTTTTAAATATTTATTGGGCTCAAAGCTGTTAGTTTTTCCTTATTTATTAACACAGGTCCATTTACTCCCCAAACTACCATATTGTCATGTGACTGCGACGAAAATCTGGGGTCTAAACATGAGTCTAAGGGAACTCAACTAGCCTATTCCAATCTAATTGCAGGTATCGATATATGGGATATTGCTCTATCACCGGAAGTTCCGGGATTACTCACACTAGTGCTGGGTTGAGGTTTGAAGCAGAACAGCTAAAATAAATAAAACAACAGGGCCATATCCAATAAACACATTTCTTGAACTAAATTTGTATTTACAAAACAAAACAGAAACACATTTAATGAAACCAACATTGAAATAGTTAATACGCGCCTGAACCAGGTATCCCCGTGTTTCAAACGCAGAAGAAAATAACAATCAACAATATTTCATTTACATGGCAATTTTAACTACAACATACATAATCCTCACAGATCTAAACATCCAAACTTATGGTCATACGCAAGAATAGACATGTTGACTAATTTTTTTTTAGGATGTTAATCGATTCTATTTTTTATTGTGATCAAATGTCTATATGGGACTGACTACACTTAAACTGCTCTAAAAGTCAGAAATGACCGTCAAAGTTCAACATTCCTACGTAGCGCTAAAAACGCTCCGTACAAAAGGCGTCCAGGCTAGTGACGTCACAGGCCGGTAAAGGTACCAATAATTGTATGGAAAAATTAAGAAATTTGCCATTTTCACCGTGAAAAAGTGCGTTGTTTTGTAAAATTATGAGGATTCCGAAAACATTTTCAAAATTTCTTTTGGATTAAAAAACAATATCATAAAACTTGCGTACCTTTGAAGTCACATATTTCCAAAAAGGATTTATTTTTCTGGTTTTTTTTTCTTTGTTTCGTGATATATTTAGCTAATTTTATTCATATAACTACAGTACGCTGCAGAATTCAACATTAGTCAACATGTCTATTTCAGGCCAAGCTGCAACGGTGGCGCTTCACTCGCTCGGGCAATTAGGACCATACATGTGCTTAATACATTTTATGTTATGTCTTATTCTTGGGAGTATAATGTCGCTAAACTCGAAGCCTTTTGAAATAAATTGGCTTGTACCTATTCAGTTTATTTAATAACTTTTGACAGTACACTACTCGCGAATTTGGCCGAGGTTGGGCGAATATAAATACATATCAGACAACCTCACACAAATCGATTTAGTCCCGAATTAAGCTCAAGAAGGCTTGTGTTAAGGGTACCAACGACGATATACAGTATACTTATATAGATAAATATATATTCTACTTAAATACATAGAACAACCATGACCCAAAGCACAATAATATTCGAGTTCATCACACAAATATTCACCCTGGCCGGGATTCGAACCTGGGACCGCCGGCTCAGGAGGCAAGCGCTTACAAACTGAGCCAACCGCGTCGTCGTCGAATATGATAGTGTGGAGGAACGCTTTGCTGCAGAAATCTATAACTTCGCCTCTCGCCCAACCTCTCCGCGAGCAGTGTGGTGGTCAAATGTATTATATGATACTATCGGCATGTTGATTTGGGCTTACAATAAAGCCATCTCATGGATATTCCCTCGGCTATCGTGGATGTGCGCCGAGACCCGGTCCTCGTCGTCCGGCTCGGCCAGGCGCTCTTCTGGGTGCGGCATGTCGCCCAAGAATGGTCCTAAATCCATGCAGGGCCTCCTCGCCACAAGAATCAGCTCTGAAATGTTAACAATTCCATATCCAAACGGTAAAAAACGGGACCTTATTACTAAGACTCCGCTGTCCGTCACCAGGCTGTCTCTCATGAACCGTGATAGACAGTTGATTCACAGATGATGTATTTCTGTTGCCGCTAGAATAACTAATACTAAACAACAGAATAAAATAAATATTTAAGTGGGGCTCCCATACAACAAACGTGGTCGATTGCGTTGACTTCGCACCTCATTTATTGTATCCGGCGCCATACATACTAGGTGCAAATTTAACCCGGCCAGTTAAGATGGGATAAGTGTTTGTACGGAATTCTCGGTGCGCGAGTCTGACTCGCACTTGTCCGGTATTTATGTTAGGGATTTAGGGCGGCGATTGAGAGCTCTGGGTCTTGGTTAGTGCAGCAAGTCTACTGTGAGCTATTTGTAGATGCCATTCAGGAATAGGATAGATTTTTTAGTGCACAGATATGGTAGATTATTTATCTACTCCAGTTTTTTTCTATGATTTAATACAGTTACTAATTCTTATAAAATTGGGCAAGTGCGAGTCCGACTCGCGCATGAAGGGTTCCGTACCATAATCTATAACAAGTTTGTTGTATGTTATTTTTAGTATTTTTTTAGTATTTGTTGTTATAGCGGCAATAGAAATACATCATCTGTGAAAATTTGTCTGGTGACCAAAAAACTGAATGCTAAATGGCGACATTATAATCGTTAGCACTATTAACTGATGCGTGTCACATGTTACCGTTTTACCTTTCTCTTTTTTCTCTTTTTACATTGTGCTTTTTACTTTTTACCTTCGAATTTGTACTTAGTACTTTTTAATTATTACTTTTTATCTTATACTTTTACTCGGCTATACTGTCGTAGATAAAGTATTGTTATGCAACGTGGTATAGGTATCAGTAGGTCAAAAATGCTCGTGGCATCATCTTTTATGTTCGCTACGCTCTCGTCGTAACCTATGCCACTCGACATTTCTGACCCATCTTATCTATGTACATATGACATGTATGTATGTTTCTTACTGTCTCGAGGATACTTGCACTGGAACATCCGCATGTGACAGTCGCTCATGAAGGTGGATTGCACGCCGTGCTGGCAGCGCGCGCACACCATGACGTCGCGGACTGGGCACTGTTTGGGACACGAGCCTCGGAACTGCTTCCAACGCCCTGTAAAATGTGACACATTAAATTAACTTAGTAATTAACCGTTATTTTCTCACAACTGACATTGACAAAAGCCTCGAGCTGCCATTCTCGGCTTAGTAATAATAACCGTTATTTTCAAATCTAGCCGCAAATGACAATGCACCAAACTGAACTAAGAACCAACAGAGATGAGAGATAAATCATAAGATAGACGCCACTGATAAGTTGCTACTTTATGGTAACATAATAATTACAAGGAATGTATTTATATTAAATATTATCTGTCGTAATAATTGATTTAAAACACTCACGATTTAAGAGATTCATTCAACATGGGAAACGGGGAGTATTATGATATTTATGATACACCACTGGCAACACAGAAACGGATTGACCTTTGACAGAACCAACCAACCAATTATCGTCGGTCGAACATCATATCTTGTTTTCTTATACCTACCATGATTAAAATGGTAAAATTGCTTACGTAATGTTTGGTTATCCCATTTATTCTTTACAACTTTGCCGAGTAATGTCCTGAAATTTTATTCATAACACTATTACTATTGCGCTTGTAAGTAAGTAATTATTTATTTGTAAAACATAGGTAACATAACAGAGGATGATACAGAGGTACAAATAGTCTCACTATGTTTAGCCATTTGGTGGCATACAAATATTTATGTAGTCAGCATGCTTGCTTGGGACGATTATAAATCTACTCACTCTGGCAACATTGAGCAGGTACTTGTCGGGAATGGTGAACGCGTTGACGTGGAAGTGGTTTCTTCTGTCGATTCCGATGATTCATCCGTTGGTATATCTATAAAACATCAATAACGTCAAGCACGTGGTCGCTCAAAGTAGGCCTCAGAAGGTCAAAGTTACTCAGAGAAATAGAATAGAATAGAATAGAATAGAATAGTTTATTTAACAACAGAAAATGATTACAAACAGAGTATCGATATCCGGTAAGTACCAAACTAGGCTAAGCCTGTATCTTGGCACTCACGAGTCGGTTTACAGATAACACACAGGTTGATAACTGGTTACACTAAGGACTTCAACTTAATATTATAGTAAAACTATTGATATAAAAAAAAGAGGGAAACAATTTGCTCATTACATTTTAAATTTACAAAACTATTGGATTACAAAAAGAGGAAAACAATTTGCACATTAAATTTAAAATTTAAGAAAGAAAGAAAGAAAAAAAGTAATGTAAAAGGTTACGAGTGGGTGTGTGCGCGCACGCGCGCTTGTGTGTGTGCGTTTGTGTGCGTGTGTGTGTGTGTGTGTGTGTGTGTGTGTGTGTGTGTGTGTGTGTGTGTGTGTGTGTGAACCAGGTAAATGATTACTACTAACATGATCTAACTGATTTCATGGCCGTAGAATGTCTTCAGTATCATTATAAGAGAGAGTAGCAAACCATTTCTTGACAGCGCTTTTGGCTTTGTATGAGGTACTATATTTAAGATCACAGACCTTAGCCACCACATTGTACACAAATGGGTGCATGCAGAAAGCAGCGCGTTTTGCATGCACCGATTTCACGCTGGGAACTGGGACACGAAAGACACGACGATTGAAAATGCGATCCTTTTGTGGTACTGGTAATCTTTCAACGGTTTTATGGACCCTAATTACCGCATTGAGGATGAACAGCTGCCTGACGCTGAGGTAACCCGTTTCCTTATACAAAGTATCAGTCGGGAAACGAAGAGGCTTTTTTAACATGACTTTAATAACTGCACGTTGCGCACGCTCCAGTTCAAGCATTGCCGTCTTACCAGCGCTACCCCAAACCGCAATACAGTATTGAATTAGTGGCTGACACAACGCATGGTAGACACTGCGCAGAACATCCGGTGGTGCGCAGTCACGTAACCGTTTGACCAGATATATCACCTTCCTGACTTTCTTCGACATTGTACTTATGTGTGGTTTCCAAGAGAGATATTCGTCTACGATGACTCCCAGATATTTGACTGTTCTTTGTTTACGTATGGTCCCACAGGTGCAGCTTAATTTATTTGCTGTACAGGAGTGAATTTTAATTTCATTAGCGCAAGAGGCGGAGGAGACTGCAGTTTTTGAAAAAGGTATAAAGAGGCACTTATTTACATTCAGGGTGAGGAGATTATTGTCCAGCCAGCTTGCTACTTTTGTAAGACCATCCTCAGCTAGCAAATATGTTTCTTCCCATGAATTGCCGTTAAACAATACCACAGTATCGTCAGCGTAACAAATAACCTCGGCATTTGGGATAGACAGCTCTAGGAGGTCATTAATGTAGGTAATAAAGAGGGTAGGTCCGAGAATACTACCCTGTGGTACGCCACAGTGAATAGCTGACTTGCTGCTTATGTCTTTGCCAATTTTTACCACTTGTTGTCTATTAGTAAGGTAACTGGTAAACCAGTCAAGACTTATTCCTCGAATTCCAAGTGCCTCCAGTTTCTTCAGCAGAATGTTAATCGATACGGTATCAAAGGCTTTTGCCAAATCTAAAAACACACCCAGGCAGCATTTACCAGTATCCAGGTGACCATAAACCGTATTTGTAAGAACAAGAGCTGCATCTTCAGTAGATTTACCTGGTCTGAACCCGAACTGTCTCTCGGAAATTAATGAGTTTTTCTCAAGATATTTTATGAGGCGTTTGTTGACAATCTTTTCAAGAATTTTAGAGAAAACAGTAAGCAGTGAGATGGGTCTATAGTTAGTAGGCAAGTCCTTCGCCCCACTTTTATGGATCGGTGACACTACCGCCAATTTCCAACAGTCGGGAAAACATCCCTGTTCCATGCTTAAATTACAAAGGAAGACTAATGGCTCAATGATCAAGTCTTTAATTTCTTTAATCAACATCGGCTTGATGCCGTCAAATCCAGGCGCACTATCTGACTTCAATTGCCTTATAATTTTGTCAACTTCATGAGCATCAGTCGGCTGTAAGAATAGGGAGTTTAAAGCGGTACGTGTAGGAGCAAATAGAGCGAGCTATGCTCGGAGTTTTCTTACGCGATCGAATCAGAAATGAGGATATTCGCAAGATAACCAACGCCCAAGGTTGTATATATAGCACAGACAGTCGCAGAACTTAATTGGCAGTGGGCGGGGCACGTGATAAAACCGATGGCCGTTTGGGCAGAAAGGTTCTTGAGTGGCGACCGCGTACCGGAAGTCGTCAAGGGACAAGACGAAAATGATGATGAGCGATGGTTGTGGAGATCATGACCGATGGTTGTGGAGAGCTTTGGGGAGGTCTTTGTCCAGCAGTGGATGTCTATCGGCTGATGATCATGCACGTCAAGATTGTCAAGACTCGTATCATGTAGTGGTCGGCAGGCCCCTGAATTAAAATATAAGTGCAGGTTCTGTCCCACTGGACACTCGGGGCCGTGCCTTCGTCTTCGCACGAGGATAGGGATGACGACTCATGTAAAATTATACACCATACGAGATATTGGGCCTACAGGCCTTATTTAGAGTATTTGAGGTACCTATACAGTAAAGGGTATCCTATTCTATTCTACATAAGAATGGGCTGATAAGTTGCAATTACAAAGGTTTTGGTTAATATAACCGCCGAAGTCGTAATTTCAAAGAGTGACCCAGGGGAATGAAGAAGGAAAGAAGTGAATAGCTGGTAACGAACGACAGATTTTTTTTTTTGACCCACTTACATTTAACGTCTCGAGATTCCACTTCTTTTTTGGTTCCTTTCAATATGCCAGACACCTGTGAACATATAATTAAAGGTAAAGTTACTGTGAGTGGTTTTACTTTTTTAAATTATTTTTTTTTTTTAAAAGTCACCTTTTTGATTGTTATTTTAACTAATAATTACATAGCCGAATAACATTTTTACTAAAATCTTACTGTCTAATTCATATAGTTTAGGTCCCAATAGTTGGTTAGTTAGGTTTAATTAGGTCATAATTTAAGTTTGTTAAGGTTTAGTTATATACTTTTCGTTTTAAAACCGAAAACTGTAGGTTAGGTCAGAATTGTATTGTGACCATGTATAGCGGGAGCGGAGCGAACCGAGTAGTTCTATTTGTTATGAAAAAAAGCTGCACTTTGTGATGGAAGCAAGCCGTTTTGCACAGTGATAATATAGACCAAAATAAACGATTTCACTCGAGGCGAAATTAGTTTCACCCCTTAGGATAAGAGATGGCGCCACTTATTAAAAATTGTAAGTCCTGAACGGATACTCCGATTTTGACGAAAGAGGTGCCAAACGGCAGATAGTTACCCAATTTAACATAAAAAAAATTGAAAACAGGTAAAAATTTATTTTGGAAACCCAAAAAAATATAATTTCTGAAAAAACTATTTAAAATTTGTGATTTTTTGGAATTTTACTCGTAAAAATGTATGTACATGGTACTTTTTTATTTATTTATATTAATATACAACTAATTTTACATTTACGAAAAAAAACCGCATATCATTAGCCCGTATAGTTTCAAAGTTATTGAAGAATACAGACATGGCGCCGCTGGGTCAAAAAATCTTACAAAAATCTTAAACCTCAACGGATATTCCGATTTTGATAATTAAGGTGCTAATCGACAGATAATTACTTACATTAGTTTCAAAAAATAAAATTAAAATTAAAATAGGCAAAAAGTAAAAATAAATACAAAAAAAACATACATTTTGAAAAAAAAATGCAGTTTTTTGGGGGTTTTATGTAATTTCATTAAAAAAATGTATGAATGTATGGCTTTATTTTACTTATGTATATTATAACACTATTAATTGATCGATTAATAAAAAACCGCATATCAAGAACTTGTACAGTTCCAAAGTTATTGAAGATTTTACTATAGGGTGCCGGTGCGATGTTGCCGCCGCACGTGCTACTTATGTACATGTATTTATAAAAGTATTCTCCCGCTTCGAAAGTACTGATTACCCTGAAAATATAACCACAATGGAAAGTACAAATAATAATCATCCCAAGTAGCACACAACACATTTATATCCCTTATACAGCTTAAATTAGAGTTTTAACGAGTGAATAGGCTCTTTTACAACCTGTTTGCTAATATCGCAAGTATATTAGATGCTAAATAGCATTTCTGAATCAATATTTTACTTACTTAAAGTTTTATTTTCACTTTAGTCTGCAGGTTTTGCATTGTAACGTGCAAGTTAGACCGTCGCATCAGCAACAACAACGCATTGTGCCACAGCCCAATTTGTATCCATAATGTTCAAGGAGTTTTCAAATTGAACTAACCTTCAACTATTGTGGATTCCACCTACCTTTGATGCCGTTTCATTCCCAAAAAGAAGGACTTGGGACTCGATATTTCCAAATTAAAACGTGAACCCACACTTGGTTAGCATGAAACGGTATTCAATTTGCAGCTGAAATACATGGACGGTATCTCAAAAGCTTGTTTAGTTTAGTGTTTTTTAGTTTAAACAGATATTTTCGAATCGCATTAACAGTAATAATATATGCTCTGTTGTAGCATCGTATAGCCTGCATGTGAATCTGGGACACACAACAACACAACGTTACGATTAATTGAAAACCAATGAATGACATTAATATAGTGATTGAATCTTACACGATTTTCACACAATACATCAAAATAATAAAACGGGACTTAATTGCGGTAATTAAACATTTTTGTTATAATAATGAATGACATTAATTATGTTAACACACCCCAAAAAAAAGAAACAAAAATGGCCCTAAGTAGCCGTTTCACATGAGCAATACACGTATCCAGAGAGAATTTCTATCGATAGCGATGTACTTGCAAAAGCAGTAGTTATTTCAGGGTATAACATGCATGTTTTAAAACAGGTCTCTTTTCTTATTGTATTGAAATTAGACGTCTTGTCATACTCTGAGAAAGCCTTGAAGTGCAGTCATCATTTCATTAAGTAATAACTGTTTTGTAATCTGCTACTAGTACGACCGTCGCACTGACGACTGAGTACAATTTGAATGCTTCAATGCTTTCACAGAGCTGGCGACAAGCCATTCGCCGACTACTTCAGCTGCCTTTGAACAACATGTTCTGCGTGTAGCGTTTTAAGCGAGCCAAATGTGCAAAAAACGTCTTAATTTGGATATATATCCTGTCCCAAGTCCTTTCTTTTTGGGAGTGGAATGGCGTTAGAAGCAGGTTGCAGGTGCGATCCACAACAGAACAGTCATTATGGGTGCAAATCGGGCTGTGGCAAAATGCGTTGTTGCAGCCGATGCACCGGGCTAACTTGCACGTTACAATGAAAGTTTAGTGAAAATAAAACGTAAAGTAAGTAAAATATACTTGTGATATTTGCAAATAGGTTGCCGTTAAAACTCTAATTTAAGCTGTATAAGGGATATAAGTGGAGTTGTGTGCTACTTGTGATGATTATTATTTTTACTTTCAATTGTGGTTATATTTTCAGGGTAATCAGTACCTTCGAAGCGGGAGAATACTTTTATAAATACATGTACATAAGTAGCACGTGCGGCGGCAACATCGCACCGGCACCCTATAGTAAAATCTTCAATAACTTTGGAACTGTACAAGTTCTTGATATGCGGTTTTTTATTAATCGATCAATTAATAGTGTTATAATATACATAAGTAAAATAAAGCCATACATTCATATATTTTTTTGTATGAAATTACATAAAACCCCCAAAAAACTGCATTTTTTTTTCAAAATGTATGTTTTTTTTTGTATTTATTTTTACTTTTTGCCTATTTTAATTTTAATTTTATTTTTTGAAACTAATGTAAGTAATTATCTGTCGATTAGCACCTTAATTATCAAAATCGGAATATCCGTTGAGGTTTAAGATTTTTGTAAGATTTTTTGACCCAGCGGCGCCATGTCTGTATTCTTCAATAACTTTGAAACTATACGGGCTAATGATATGCGGTTTTTTTTCGTAAATGTAAAATTAGTTGTATATTAATATAAATAAATAAAAAAAGTACCATGTACATACATTTTTACGAGTAAAATTCCAAAAAATCACAAATTTTAAATAGTTTTTTCAGAAATTATATTTTTTTGGGTATCCAAAATAAATTTTTACCTGTTTTCAATTTTTTTTATGTTAAATTGGGTAACTATCTGCCGTTTGGCGCCTCTTTCGTCAAAATCGGAGTATCCGTTCAGGACTTACAATTTTTTAAACTTTTTTTTAATAAGTGGCGCCATCTCTTATCCTAAGGGGTGAAACTAATTTCGCCTCGAGTGAAATCGTTTATTTTGGTCTATATTATCACTGTGCAAAACGGCTTGCTTCCATCACAAAGTGCAGCTTCCGGGCCAAAACCGTCCATAACAAGTAAGACTAGAGCGTCAAAATGGGTCAAAAACCGAAAACTGTAGGTTAGGTTAGATCAGAAATAAAAGTACGAAGCCATAGTTAGGTACGAAATAAGATTAGGTATAAAAAAATATACCTACAAAAAAAATTGTGTCTTAAAACATTATACAAAACTAGATTATACGAAACAAAAAAAAAAAACGAAAAAAAAATATGTGAAATAAAGACGACTTTCACTCGAATGAAAATTAGGCAAAGAGAAATAGTTATGCTAATAATATTAGTTTAAATGAAATTAGGAAAAAAGTTGCTCAGCAAACAAAGGTACAACCATACCACCATACATACCACCATGAAGAAACTATGAGTCGGCATAACAATTTCAAATTCTGTTGAGTATACGTTTTCTGCTATTTTGATCAGTGTGTGCGTTGCAATCACGTCTTCTTGGCCGCTTGCGTCTAGTTCTATGAATTTTACTTTTTTAACGTCAACTAAGTTTCTTTTGTCGGTCACTTTTATGACCAAGTATTTGGGTTCTGTAAAATTATGGAAAATTAGGAGAACGGCACGTGAGAACGCAAGGTAATCGGGATATACCTAGATATAAGTGTTTTTTTAGGGTTCCGTACCCAAAGGGTAAAAACGGGACTCTATTACTGAGACTTCGCTGTCCGTCCGTCCGTCCGTCCGTCTGTCACCAGGCTGTATCTCAAGAACGGTGATAGCTATACAGTTGAAATTTTCACAGATGATGTATTTCTATCGCCGTTATAACAACAAATACTAAAAATTAAATAAAATAAATATTTAAGGGGGGCTCCCATACAACTAACTTACAGATAATGGTACGGAACCGTTCGTGCGCGAGTCCCACTCGCACTTGGCCGATAATTTTTATTAAAAGCTTTTATTTAACTTGCATTGTATGTTTAAAGTATGTTTGTTCGGGTGAAATCTTGCAACTCAATTTTGAAGCAGATACCGTCAACCGATTGAGCTGAAATTTTGCATACTTACTTAGGTAACTTTGATGACAATACAATAATATGGTACCATGGGGCTGATCTGATGATGGAGCCGGAAGGTGGCCATAGGAACTCTATAATAGAAAAAGCAACCCTACCGAGCTTGGGCTCTTTAGAATCGTCTCAGTGAGCATTTGATGGATATCCAAAGAAAAGTACAGTCGGCTATAAAAGCTTGCCACTAAAATGTAATTTTTGACAGAAACTTATTTTATTATTTAATTAAACGGACAGACGGGCGGTCAGCGGAGTCTTAGTAATAGGGTCCCGTTTTTACCCTGTGGTTACGGAAACCTAAAAACAATTAGTTGTCCAGTCTCAGATTACAAAAATAAAATTCATAAATAGTATAAAAATGCATCAGACGTTCCAACAGATTTTAACGAGAAAAATCGTATTTCGGAGTCGGACTCGCCCACTGAGGGTACCGCACAAACACTTATCTCATCTTTACTGGCCGGGTTAAGTTAAGTTTACATCATCTGTGAATGAGATACAGCCTGGTGACAGCCAGAGGGACAGTGGAGCCATAGTAATATAGGTTCCCTTTTTTTTACCCTTTGGGTACGGAACCCTAAAAATAACGAAATTGTCACAGTTGCTGCAGGATCAGGGAGCAGTAGCGTGCTTTTTTTAAAATCAAACAATGCTGATGTTCTCTTTTGACATTATTAGAGTTGAGTAGAGAGATGTCTTATGGATATTAAAGTTCTGTAGTGGGTACCATAGAGTATATAGAATTTTGTTACCAGGATTAAAAAGTGCGTTATTGTGATTTTGTCTGTGAAACTATAATTGACAGAATAACGTACGCGAGTATAAAATAGTATTTTATGCTATCGTTGCAAAATGAAGCTTCTTAAAGTCGACTACACGAGGCTTGCCGAGTGATTGGTTAATTCTTTGGCACAGTAATTTCAACCAATCAGTGAACAGTAGCGTGCTTTTTATAAATCAAATATGCTGATGTTCTCTTTTTGAAATTATTAGAGTTAAGTTCTGTAGCGGGGACCATAGAGTATAGAATTTTGGTACAGGATTTAAAGTGCGTTATTGTTATTTTGTACTTATGTGAAATTATAAATGACAGAGTAAAGTACGCGAGTATAAACAATACTATTTTGACTGCACTGCACGCATGACGCAATGAAAACATGAAATAATCGTGTTACTATCTAACTCTAGTAGAGTTGCTAAGCCGCGAAATTGTGCGCATCGGGTTACAACCACAGATAGAGCGTTCCACGGTGATTATTTTCAGATGTGGAGGGAAGTCAGATTCGTCCCCTGTGTGGTGGGAGAGCGGGGTGAAGAGGACCAAGTACTGTTCTTTTTCTTTTTTTTATTACTGATCAGTTAAGGCTATTAGGGTTTGCGCAACATAGTTTTCGTGTAAAATAGATATCAGCTATTAATTTTTCATGTCATTTAAGAATAGTTTCATATAAAAATTCGGGTTTATTGCCGAAAAGGTAAAAATCACAAAAAGTTTTTTTTATTCAGAACGATAAATTAGTTATCTATTCAGAATATTTTAATTTAAAAAAATATTACTAAACAGCAAATTTAATCTTGTTTTTAAGAATGTATACATATTGGGCACATCTTATACAAAAAGTACCTTGAAAAAAATGTTGATGTTAAGCTTAGCCTGCGTGTTCTAGTACATTTTGCTAAGTCGCGAAATTGTGTACATCAGAGTAGATTATTCTGCGGTGATTATTTTCAGATGTGGAGGGAAGTCAGATTCGTCCCCTGTGCGGCGGGAAAGTGGGGTGAATAGGACAAAGGAGTCCTCTTTTTCTTTTTATATTACTGATCAGGTAACGCTAGTAGGACTTGTGTCGTGTCGTTTTCGTGTAAAACAGATATCAGGAATTCATTTTTCATGTTATTTATTCATTGTATTTCCGAAATTGTAAAAATTACAACCAGTTTTTTTTATTCAGGGAGATAAATTAGTTATATTTCCTGAATATTTACAACAAAAAAAAATATTGCAAAATAGCAAATTTAATCTAGTTTCTAAAAATATATAAATATTGGGCGCTCTTCATACAAACAGTAACTTAAATAAATTGTTGATGTTGAGATTAGCCCGTGTGCTCGTGATACATTAGCAAAAAAATATTTTGTTTTAATTACATTAATTTGTTTTTCTAGGACGTACATAGTAAATATTATATGTAAAAGCATGTTAACAATCATTATTTAACGTATTTAATGAACCGAAATAGGATGCGTTCGGAGATTTACGTTTAGGTTTGGTTACGCCGACGTAAAGATATATTTTAAGCTACTGTTTGTATGAGAAGTGCCCAACATGCATATATTTTTAGAAACCAGATTAAATGAACTTTTGAAATAATAATAATAATTTGAAAATGTTCACCAAATTGAACTAATTTACCTCACTGAATAAAAAAACTTGTTGTGATTTTTACCTTTTCGGCCATTACACCCATACTTTTATATAGAACTATACAAAAATAACATAAAAAATGAATTTCTGATATTTGTTTTACACGGATACCAAACACGTCCTGGTAGACTTAACTGACCAGCAATAAAGAAAGAAAAGAGAGATACTTGGCCGTATTCACTCCGCTCTCCCGCCTGACAGGGGACGAATCTGACTTCCCTCCACATCTGGAAATAATCACCGTGGAACACACTATCTATGGTAGAAATTTCATGCTTGTAACCCGATGCGCACAATTATGTTAGAAAACAGCGGACTAACAACTCTACTACTCAGGGAAAAGTACAATCACAAAGTTGGTTGAAACTTGAAATTAACAATACCTGTCTATATAGGTATTTTGTCATATTACGTTTTTTTTTAAGGAATAAGGCCCCTTAAATTCACAATTTTACAGACGAGACGGCTGTGTTTAGGATACTCTTTCAAACTATCTTAAAAACGAGGTTCTCAATTCGGTTCTGTTTGTTGTTTCGTATTTTTGGGAAATCGAGTGCTACCCTCAAAAATGATAAGCAGTAACCATATATTTTATAAAGTAATTCAGGTTTTTGCGTCTGTTAGTCGTCATTTCATTATCCTCAGCTGCTGATGGAAGGTACAACTCCTTATTTAACTTAATCGATTCCTTTGCGTGACGAAAGTTACCCATACATTTTGTATGACTAACTTTCGTCACACAAAGGAAGCGATCGTGATTTTTTGTTATAAGCTTTTAACTATACCTATGTACATTTTTTTTGCAATCGATCCTAATGGTAAGGAGTTAGGGGATAAATGTTAGGAAAATACAATTCCTTCTCGTTGAAGTCGGTAATTTTGTGAGAAAATGTAAATTATAACAACAAGTTTTTCTTTCGCGTACAAACGAAGTTAAGCCTTCTTGTTGCTATAGCATTCAAAAGCCTCGCGGATGCTATCATACTTATATTCTTTAGATGTAAAATAAATCAAAAATCCACTTACTTTTAGAACCATCATCATCCAGACCCCGCAAACTGTCCCGCCATTTAGGTTTCGTCGACTCCCGATATTTGAAAGTAAAGTCTATTTTTGAACTCATGATGTTCACTGTCACATTCCATTTTCCTAACGGAAACACCGACAGGTCCAGCCGTACCGCGTAGGAGTGGGGAGGAAGCGCGACAAACCTATACACCTATAATATTTTATATGTATGATCAATAATGTCAACCAATAAGGCGCGTTCATTTCGGTAGCCCAGCTCGTGAGAACGGGTTATTTTTACAAGCTTTTATTTAACCTGCAAAATACATACATTGCAATGTAAAGCCTGACCAGAAATATATGAGAATGCGCCATATTGCGGAATTAGGTACACTGATAACTGGAACTTATTTCTTACACTGGCAATGACTTTATGATGGTTTGTCAACAATGTCAATTTCATTCGAGGTGCTTTAAAAGACAAATATATTTAAAAATATTCAAATAAAATGCCAAAAACCATTCACAGTCGTGAACGTAATATTATAAATAAAGTGTACACGTGTTTACTACACGAAAAACCGTCAGGAAAAAAGTGCATTCCATTAAATAATACTACGAGGTTACCATAGGAATTGAAAGGTATTTAAACTAATGTTAATAGTGCGTTTGCGATTGGTTGCAAAATTGTTGCCATATAAATCTTATAAATAGCGCGCTCTCGACAATCCTCATATATTTCTGGTCAGGCTTTAACTATGTTTGTTCGGGTGGACTCTTGCAACTCAATTTTGAAGCAGATATCTTCAACCGATTAACTTTGATGACAACAAGTAATATGGGGCTGGTCTGATGATGGAGCCGGAAGGTAGCCGGTCTCCTCAACCAGGTTACGCGTTCGAATTTTTCTTTGAGCTTTCACATGGTTGTTCTATGTATTTAAGTATATATTTATCTATATAAGTATCGTCTATCGTCGTCTAGTACCCATATAACACAAGCCTTCTTGAGCTTCATTTGGGACTAGATCGATTTGTGTGAGGTTGTTCGATAATTTATATTTATTTATTTATATTTATTATTATTTGTATCAATGGTATAATATAAAATTGTGGCGTGTACCCACATAAAAAGAGAGACATTACATGCTACTGAAAAATATATAAATAAAAGCGCCCTCTCTCGCTTGCTCGTTCACTGCTGTAAAGTAGTACGGTAAGATGTGAATATTAACGTATTCACATAGATGCCACTAAGGTAAAGTAAGGCAAAAGCCTTTAAAAAAAACAATGGAAAGATCGACACACAAAGCATTATGGAAAAATCTGAAAGGCTATCTGGGCGTTAGGGTGGCGGAAAGTTTAACACGCTAGACCGGTAATCCAGAGGTGCCGGGTTCGACTTCCGGCCTCTTCCACCAGGCTACGCATTTAAATTTTGCTTTGAGCTTTGATCTTTGTACCAATGGTATTACACTACTGTAAATACATATAAGTACCTACCTTAGTATGATCTCTGTTGATTATAAACTGTGGCATTATCCTGTTTCCCCAGTTGTCTGTGATGGCGAAATCCATGTTGCTGCCGCACATGGAGATAACAACATACGCCACCGACTTCTCCACCCTAAACTATAAATAAGTAAAAAAAATTAATATATTTCGAGCAACACAGACTCATATAGGTATTCGATACAAAAAAAAAACGAAAATAACACATTATAACACATTAAATTACTTTCAAAATACATAACAAATTACAGCTTAAGAGAAAGAACAGTATAACGTTTAAAGATATTTCATATATTTTTTTTTGAACATACATAGAAAAAACATACAGTGAAATGAAACACAGACCTCCTTTTGTAAAGTTAAAAATAGGTTCAGTGGAACGCGACTTTGTATGGACACTAGCATATTTTTGACGACGAGGTTGGCGCAGTTTGTGGTGCACTTGCCTACTGAGCCGGCGGTCCTGTGTGACGATATTTGTGTGATGAACTCGAATATTTGTTCCTGGGTCATGTATGTTATTTATATATTACGTATATCGTCGTCTAGTACCCATAGTACAAGCTTTGCTTATTTTGGGACTAGGTCGATTTGTGTAACATGGTCTCTTCATATTTATTTATTTTATTTGACTCTTGAATTTTAATATTTCGACCAGTATTTATAAAATTATGTACAGTCCATGAGCTCTCAACGGGCCTATGATGGTTGCTTTAAGCTGCAATAAGTGACAAAGCCTCCGTCACACACACTCGCATTTTATGCTATGCCACTTATTTATCGCGTGATAAACACAACTATCATAGGCCCCGTTGGGATTCGGGTTTGGGTGAAAACTGAGAGACTGTTATCTGAATCGCGTAAGAGTGAGCGAGACAGGAATACAACTCGAATTGCATTCAGTCAGCTCACGCATTGTACTATAACTTACTAATTCATTCATAAATGGGTCATGCATTTGGGCAGCTCATGTATAAACTCACTGGTATGTAGGCGCCATTTGTATTTACTTCTCGCGATAAAATCACTTCGGTCTCAAACGCCAGCGCCGTATGTTTTACGTATTCGGTCAACTGAAACAATCATAGGTATTTAAAAATGTATATGACGGTGGCTTCTCAGGAGAATCATCAGGTGCGAGCTCGTCCACAATGTAATTTATTAAAATAAAACTTGATAAATAATCGTAAGGATGTATTTGATTAATTACGAATTGAAATCAACTTAAATCACTTCACAATCGAACGATGTAAATGGATTTGAATTTACTATGAAAAGCCTTCAGGAAACGTGGTGAATTCAGCACGAGGCTGACGCCTGGACGCAAGCGCGGTCAAATCGATAATGGCGGTGCGTTGGAGCGGAGTGCTTCCGTGCAGCTTAAGATATTCGGTTGGTTAACCTGATAGACCGGTCTACCATTAGGTCAACCCAACCCATGATTTTCTCATGGATGTCTTTGTTAGAACTGGGCCGAATTGAAATAGGACCACACGGGAAGCACCAGCTTTCAAATAAAAATATTCACCCAGTCGTGTGCCCTGAGATAACAAACATAAAAAAAACAGTCAAATTGAGAACGAAGTCAGTTACAAATAGGAGCATTTCACTTCCCCGAATTTCATTTGTCATAAATGTATCACTTGCCATAATTTTCATTTGCCATAAACTTTTTATTTCATAAATCATAAATTATTCGGGATATCTTTAATAATATTCATGGAGAAATCATTAGGTTCAGGTTAGGTTTGTCTTATGAAAATCCCGAAAAGTTTCAGTTTACAGAGACAAATAGATTTATGGTAAATTAATATTATGGCAAGTGATAGATTATGGCATATGAAATTCGAGAAAACGATAGAGAACCGTTAAAAATACCAAAATAAAGATCATACAGAACCTGTTCTACATCGGAGTCGTATCGAGTCCTGAGCAGGAGTCCTTTCGTTAATATGGCTAAGTCGTAATAGGCTTGGAACTCCGGTTTACCGCGCAGCCCTCGGGTTAAGCAGTCTCGCAACAATACCACGGTAACCTGCAATGGTGTCATAAATTAGAATAGAATCAAGATTTACATAAATTTAAAATTTCTAAATTTTGGCGTGTGGAAAAATGATGTCATTCTTTGTGTTATTTTCAAAAAATTAGAAATAATTCGCTTATGCTTTCAAGAAAACGTAACCTTTTCGTATAATTGTGCGTTTATACAATGATCACAAGGTGTGAAGTTTTGGAGACCACCATAAAAGACGAGTGTAATTTGTATCCCTTTCACCAACTTTTTGGTGTTTTACGGATTTATAAAAATGATTAGGTACACTAAATACCAACTGAAACTTACAAAATGTATGCAATCGAAGTGGTGTTCAACAGAACAGCCAGTCTTTAGGAAAGTATAGGTAAATTAATTATTTATATACGTATTTTCTTTTTCCGTCACGTACAGGGTATAAAAATCTATGACCTTCTTTGGATGTCCAGCTCTCCCTGTACCAAAATTGGTTAAAATTTGTCCAGCCGTTTCGGCGTGATGCGAGGACAAAGGAAATTATAAAAACAGATGGCGCCGGCACGGCGGCGCGCGCCTATGTAAAACAAATGACGATCCTGCATCACGTTATTAAGATTTTTCCTGAAATCTAAAATTTTATAATTGTATACCGGGTGATCAATTCAAATGGGTCAGTAGGTAGAATTCACAAACTATAAGATTTAGAGAAATCGTTCTTAGGAACCATGGCGTCGACTTTAGATTTAATAAAAACTGCATTTTTTTATCGTATACATAATTTTATACATAGCCCGGTCAAAACGCTGTAAAGAATGTTACAATACGACGTGCGATAACATACAGGTTACGATTGAGAGTTATAAAAAAAAAAGTACTTATGCAGTTTCTATTAAAAATCTAAAATCGACGCCATGGTTCCTCAGAACAGATTTCCCTATCTCTTATAGTTTTTATAACACCCATCTTTTTTCGCCGGGGGTTAAAAACTGAACGTTTCGACCACAGTAATGAATTGATACTAATGATTCATACGTGGCCATTTTCAATGAGAGAGACAAAGTCAGAATAATGGGTTAGCATCATTTCGTCTAAAACGCAACTAGTACTGGTGGTAATAGGTCTAAAACGCTGCTAGTCTAAAACGCATCTCGTCTAAACTGTAACTGGTCTAAGTAGCTACCAGTCTACGTCGCTACTGGTCTAAGTAGTGAGTGGTCTAAAACACAGCTGGCCTAAGAGTACGTGGTCTAAGCCTTAGCTGGTCTAAGTAGTAAGGGGTCTAAGCCACAACTGACCTAAGCAGTGTCTCGTCTAAAATGCAGTTGGTTTAAGTAGTAATTTGACTAAACATTTGCTGTTTTCTAAAGCAGGAAGTAGTCTAAAACTCGACTAACCCAAGTAGTAACTTACATGTATTGGACATAAGTAATATGCTTGACGTTGTCGACTTGTCGTTGGAACCCCGAAACTTTTTAGTTAAATAGCTAAACCTAGAGATACTAGGTTTAGCTATTTATTAGCTATATTAAATTCGGCAATATTTGGAGTGCAATAGAGAGAAGTAGGAACCCTAATCAAACTACTTCAATCAAATCAGATCAAGTCCAACACGTGCTCCGCGATACGGTGCACCTGATGGACACACGAGTGTCCGGACCTAAAGCCGAACTGCTCGTCTATGAGGATCGAATTCTCATACGAAAAGTTGAGTAGCCTTCGGGCAACCCAGCCAGCTGGCTGTGTGACCCGTTTGCCCGCAAACAGACCAATAACAATCCCTGTACTATTTTTTTACATAATAATTAAGTTACTTAATAAGATGTACTACTTGATTTTGACTATATACTCTTAAATAGGAATGCATTTCTTTGCGATTATAACCAATACCACAAAAAAAGCTGCGTTTTGCTCGTATAAAAACTACTGTATGCAATAGTTACACAATTTAGTAGGTAATTTTATTAAAACTTGTCCCGTCATCATCACCATCATTATCAAGTTCGAATGCAGACAAACAGTACAAACCGTTTTGCAGGGAATTGTATATATTTTAGTTTTATACTTTAATTAATAAATAAATAAAAAAAATAAAAAACATGTCGGGCCGTTCCTGTCAATTTTTACGTGAGTTTAAACTGTTTTTATAATTTTTAATTAAATTTAATAAGTAGGTCTTAAAATCTCGTACTAAATAGACGCGGTCGCAGAATACTTAATAGTATATATGACGCGGTACTCGACTTAAGAACCTTCAAATGAGCAACGATTGCATAAAATACTATAAGTACTTACGGCTGGTATATAGATTTAAATTGAATTTTCCTTTGTAATATGGACCGTTTTTTGTGGATAAGTTTACGCTCCAGAAATTAGAGCAGACATTCTAAGGCTCACCGTTACATTATTGTTAGGCCACTTCTCGATGAGATTATAATCTTTGGCAAGACTATGAGTAAACACATATAAGTAACTGTTAGCACCGAGGTCCGTGAAGGTGTTTCGAACCTCCCGCAAAATTATGCCCTTGCAATAGTCTGGTTTCTTATTATGGTCCGCTATTGTACTAAAAACGTAGACCCGCCAATGGTTAAGGAATTTTGTGACGTCTTTATATGGGCCACCCTTAAAATAATCTGCAACAAACACGATACATTACAATGTTTAAGTAATAGGACCTTATTTAGAAATTTTATATTTATTTATTTTATTATCTACACCCATATTGTTAAATAGTTACTATGGCTAAAAACCTACATTACTTGTTTGTGTGTGTGTGTGTGTGTGAGTGTTGCATTATACGGTGATCACACGGTGATGTTATGGCCACTTACTCATTCCTCCCCGCGCCATGGCAGTTAGGTACTGATACTTCATATTTACATATAATATATATATACGTAGTTCTTGAAGAAAATATATTAAAAATGTATTCTAAGATTTAAATGAGGAAAAGTGTTAAGTATGAGACGATATTACTTGCCAAATTTCATAGTTCTAAGTTAACAGAAAAGAGTGGCGAAATATACATAAACAGCCGTATCTTCTTTTGCGTTAACTTAGAAGTATGGTTTTTTCAAAGCTTCAAGGGACTTTTAGACAGTATTTTTATAAACCAAATTTAATACAAAAAATATGTAAATATAAGGGTTTTTTGCAATTCGTTACTACTAAAAGTTTATTATTTTAAGTATTACCAAGTATTACGTAATATTTTGCTACGAAGCCCTAAAAAACTGGCATTGGGAATGAATTAGGCATCATCTAGTTACCCGATAACGACACCAAATTTGATTCAAAGTTCCAAACTAATCAGCCAGTTCAGGGTTCCGTAGTCAACTATAGTTTCGCCATGTCCGTCTGTCTATCTGTCCGTCCACGGCTTAGCTCCGTGATCATTAGTACTAGAAAGCTGAACTTTGGTATGAGTATGTGTATGTATCACGCCGACAGAACGGTAATAGTTATTTGTGCAACAAGAGAGCAAAGTTGTTTTTTGTTACGAGTGCTGATTTTGAGTCCCTAGCAAGCGAAGGATTCTACGTTTGAATCACGAGCGTAGCGAGTGATTCTATGTTAGAATCCTGAGTGTAGCCAGGGACTCAACAGCACGAGATGCAAAAAACTTTGCTCTCGTGTAGCACACACAACTTTTCACCTCATCAGCGAGAACATATTCGACATTTTGTGCTTTTTCTTCCAAAGTATGTTTATAGTCTTTGTTGCTGATTTCAATAATATTATTAATCAGAAAATAGATAAGTGCTGCTTAAAAGGAATAACAATATAATTTAATTGAAATTATAATATAATCAACCAACCAACACGGTTATTGTCATTATTTGATCAAATTGGAAGATTTAGCAGATACATGACGTGTTTATTTATAAATACATATTATATTACGAGATTCTGTTTATAAATAAAATAACATTTTTTTTATTACATATTAAAATATAAACATTACAGTCTCTTATAATATAAAATGTTAACAAATACAAAAAACTTACTCAAATAACCCGCCCCGCACCATTCCAGGCGCAAAAGTTCCCAACACACTCGCTGCGTTACCGCGTTGAACAGCGATCGATAACCTCTGCGCCAGGAATGATCCGGAGCGAGCATCAAACCCTTTCTCCCTCAAGCGACCCCCAAGCTCTTTCAGGAACGCCTTTGCCTCCGCGCACCAACAACCAGACGTTTCAACAGCCAGAGGAACAAACAAATAGCCCCCCAAACACGCATACTTCTCCCTCTTCCTAAAGGCGGCAGTCTCAGCAGCGGCCCCGGCCAAAACTGAGGTACGACTGATGTGCGACGCAGCATAAGTGCTCACGCATGTAGCGTCCCACAGAAGGCACTTTCCTTTCTGCCAAGGCACCAACGTCATACCGTCCGGCCTCTTGCCATCCGAACGGCTAAGGCCAGGAGGCTCCAGCAAACACGGCACACCCGCAGAGACAAGTGCCCTGCGGATGATATCGTTTAAAGCGTGATGGCGTGGAAATCTTCCTGCACACCGACAACAACTCAAAGCATGGTGGCCGCTGCTCTCTACCATTGTGCCACAGATGCATAAGTGAGGTACACACACATCGCAGCCCAAGCGGAGAGCAACCGCCACCCGCAAAGAATCGTTGTCGAGAAGAGTGCCTAAATGCGGAGAGGGAAGCGCATGCAGCCACGCGCCCGACTCGGCAACCGATCCCGCAAGAAGTCTAGCTCTGCCCACTCCCACCGCCGACCCTAACAAGCCCTCAAATACCCGCTTCACCCCAACGTCGTCCCACAGCCGCTGAATGTCTTTCCTCTCAGGCGGGGGTTCACCCGGGTTGACAGCCTTCCAGGCCTCCAAAGCATCGGCAGCGAAAGGTACAGCAACCCTGTTACCATCCGAATTTAAAACTTGAGCAACGAGGGGCTCCACCCCACCCGCCGATGCCAAGAAAGCCGGTAGACACACATCCCGCGCACGTCGGACACCTAGACCACCACTCCGGATTGGTAATGATGCAAGGGCCCACTGGTCCGGATTGAGGGAGACATTTATTAGTGACTCTATAGACTCCTTTAACACGTCGTCAAAAGAATCCAAGAGTTGAGGGTGAAGCCAAGTCGGTACTGTGCGTAAAAAATAGGTGAGCTTGGGAACGGCGAAGCAAACCCGCAGCAAAACGAGCGCAACATGCGCCGACAGATCTTTCAACCTCTCCCGCACCGACAACAGAAGCTGCCTACGTACCTCGAAGGCCTGAGGGACAGCATCAGGAAAAATAGGGGAGCCCAGAAGGCTAAAAGTCTGTGCCGACAACTCTGTGAGCCCGGGAAGCAAGTCGCTAAAAGCGGAAAAGGAGGACCGGGAATCAGCGCTGCAAGGGTAGAACTCGCACTTTCCCGCGTTAACCTCCAAACCCAGGTCTCGGAAGCGTGGAAGAAGCGCGATCAGGTCCTGCTTCACGACCTCTGGCGTACCCCCCAATGTGCCATCGTCCAAGTACCATAAATTTAATGGCGATTTAAGCTCGGATATCGCCTTCTGAATTCCAAGACTGAAAGCAAGGGGACCAAGGGGATCACCCTGCTGCGCGCCCACTTGTGAACTAATAGGAGAGCCATTATAATATAAAAAAGATGGGGAAGCATATACTTGAAAGAGAAAAGGGTAGAGAGAAGGCACCTTCTCCTTGACCTCTGACAGCAACACATCCCGCTCAATCGAGTTAAAGGCATTTTTAACGTCAAGCTTAATTAAGACGCACTCAGAATTATTAGGGTCTACAGAAAAGGCCCGTGTAGCATGAATAGCCGCTTTGCAGCCCAACTTTGTGCCAAAGCCCAACTGTGAGGGCCGGAGATAAGAGGCTATCTCCTCCCTCACAGCTCGGCAGCCCAGTTTGGCTACCAAACGCCTAAACGTGCTACCAATAGCAATCGGCCTAATACCCCCACCCTTTTTGGCCAGAGCACACAATTTATAAATTGATTAATATTTTTACTCCTAAAGCACCAAACAAAATCAATGCAAAAGAAAATAACAATTACAATATGAACTCGATATTTTTTAAGGTACGTTTCGAATATGCATCTATGATAAATGGTGAAATTATAAATTATTATTATTATATTTACAATAAGTAATAAGTTGAAAAATCTTATTTTATTTGAGCAATGATCTATTGTTTTATATAAAAGGCACAATCATTTTAATATTCGGTCGTTATATAAAAAGATAATAAAGAAAAAAAAAACGTTGCAATTAAAACTTTTTCGCGTGTTTTTAATGATTTTTTTGGTATAACGCGTATCCGAACTGTTCTCAATCGAGGTCGGTTTCGAAAATCGAATTTCAAATTGATAAGTTTCTATCCCTCTCTTTTATATACATATATGAAAGAAACAGTGAAAAATATTTTTTCACCTCACCAGCTCAAACATGGCGATTTTGCTGTCAGATAACAGTGAACAAAATGCGATTTTGTTTCGAGCGTGAGTAGAAAGTAGCTTTTTAATTTTTTCAATATCTGACCACGAATTGTCATTCTTCAGCCAAAGGTTAATTATAAAATTCTAATCATTTGAATCTCGATGCACTCTGTTTCTTTCATATGTATATAAAAGAGAGAGATAGAAACATATCAATTTGAAATTTTATTTTCGAATCCGACCTCGATTGAGAACAGTTCGGATACGTGTTATACCAAAAAATCATTAAATCACCTGAAAAAGTTTTAATTGCAACTTATTTTTTTTTTTTTTATTATATTTTTATTTAACGATCGAATATTAAAATTATTGTTCCTTTTATATAAAACTATAGATCATTGCTCAAATAAAATAAGATGTTTCAACTTATTACTTATTGTAAATATAATAATAATTTATAATTTCACCATTTATCATAGATGCATATTCGAAACGTACTTTCAAAAATATCGAGTTCATATTGTAATTGTTATTTTATTTTGCATTTATTTTGTTTTGTGTTTTACGAGTCAAAATATTAGGTAATCAATTTATAAACAAAATCTCGTAATATTTACGACCTTTTTATTGAGCTTGAAATCTTAGTCGTAACCTCGGGCCTAAAACCGCTGTTTTAAGCCCGTCTATTGTGACGGATGAGCAACTACGGAACCCTACACTGAGCGTGGCCCGACATGCACTTGGCCGGTTTTTTTTTTAAGCGCCGGAGCTCTGTACTTTGACGGCGGGACTACTTACTCGAAAGGATTCAGTGAAGGAAGCAAGCAGCCAATAGAGAGAAGTTGCACAAAAGAGGAGAGGCCTTTGCCCAGCCGTGGGACATATCTCTATAGCTCTCTTGCCTATGCAAGGAAAAAACAGTATCACCGTCACTTACCTCCACCATATGCTGTGGTGCTGAAGACATAGAAGGTCACGTCGTAGTACTTTGCAGCTTCCTCTGCGATTTGTTTGACGGTGTCCATGATCATTTCCTCTATAGTACGGTTCTGAACGCGCAAGCTTACGTCAATCATGAAGCCCATCTCTCGCTGATAATTATCCATGATAACTAAAAACATTTTTTCTGTCATTATGACGATGCGGTTGGTGGTAATGCTGCCGGCAGTCCTAGCTTTGAATCCCGGCAAGGGCATTATTTGTGTGATGAACTTGAATATTTGTACCTGGATCATGTATGTATATCATCGTCTTCAGCTTTCTGTGGGACTACCAATTTCGCCCTAGCTGTACCGTGCCAGGCATACTGGCTTACATATTTTCATCTTTTTAATTTTGTGTGCTAGAGAAACACCCGTACCTTTTTCTAACAACAGGGGGGGGGGTTATACCTACCAATAAAGTTTGTAGACTATTTAAATAATTTCATCCATTCCCTATTCTCGACCACATCAGAGCGAGCGAGACAGGTATCAATCAATAAAACCGAAAACCATCATTAACACATCAAGAGTACCCATCATTTATCCAAAAGCAAATTTCAAATTATATTCATGAATCCACATAACTCAACAAAACTAAGAACTCTGATCTGGTTGCGTTTATCACGCGATAAATAAGTGGCATAGCATCCGTCACGTTTTGACAAAATGCGATCGTGAGTGACGGATACTATGTCACCTATTTATCGCGTGATAAACGCAACCATCATAGGCCCTTTGGTTTCTTTTCCACAATGACAGAATAAAGACGCGTGTAGGTAAACAAATATCTAGTAGACAAAAATGACAATATCTTACCCCTGTTTGGTAAAAAATCATTCTTTGTCTGATTTTTCGTGGTTGTTCCTGAAATTATTATGCTCATTAATTATTTGTTTCATTGACCGAGCGAGCGAAGCGTCTCCATGGCAGCTTGGCCAATATTTCTTATGTAGGTATCTAAGTCCGGATCTTTGGATGTCCTTTTGTCCGGATTCTCGCCAAGAGTTCCCAGATCTCCACCGATTCTCATGAAATTTTGTGAGCAGGTTCAATAAATATATAAAATACTTACTTATTTTTAGCGATTCAGTTCTTCAATGTTGAATATACGGAGTTTGATAACGTAACAAATAATAAATTTCAGCAATTTCGAAACAATTTTTTTTTTATGTCATACGAGGCACAACGAACAAACGGGTTCGCCTGATGGAAAGCGATTACCGTCGCCCATAGACATCTGCAACACCAGAGGAGTCACAAGTACGTTGCCGGCCTTTCAGATGGGAGTACGCTCTTTTATATAAGCGCTTGTTTAGTCGTAAGTACATAATCTCTTTTCTTTGTAAATCTGTGTAACTATACAGTGCTTGCAAATAAACTTTACTTTACTTTTTTTACTTTACTTCTTTTTCTTGAAGGTTTGAAGGTCGTATTGGTCGGTAAATACCGCAAGCGACAATTCATCAGGTAATTTCTAGAAAAATGCACAGTTTTGGACAGCCAAAAAACTTGGGATCCTATCTAAGGTGAGGCGGTACTTCACGCCGAGACAGCTGCTTCAATTATATCAGGCGCAAGTCCGATCATGCATGGAGTACTGCTGCCATCTTTGGGATGGGTCCGCCAAATACCAACTGGCCGCCTTGGATTCAATTGACAAACGTGCGAAGAAGCTCATTGGCGACCCTGCCTTAGTTCAGGAAAAGCTGCAAAACCTCGAACACCGCAGGAAAGTCGCCTGTTTATCGGTTTTCTACCGGATACACTTTGGTGAGTGTGCACTAGGACTGCATGAAATGAATTAATTCCACCGTCTCCGTTCAGACAATACAGTACTCGGCGCGGACTTGGATTCCACCCTTATGTTGTCGATATACCACTGATTCGTACGAAACGCTTTGCGTCTACTTTCCTTATGAGGACAGCTAAGGAATGGAACTCTCTTCCTGCGCACCTGTTTCCTGAAAAATATAACTTGGATCTCTTCAAGTCGAGAGTGAATAGGCATCTTCTAGCCAAGCATGCTCCATCTTAGGCCTTATTGTCACTTAACATCAGGTGCAATCGAGGTTAAATGCATGGCTATTTTGAATAAAAAAAAAAAAAAAAAGCCAACTATCTAAGTGGTGAGGATGAAAAAATTGTCGCGTAGAACGATGCGGCAGGGATCAATCCGAACAACTCCTCGGAGCACTCCCCGTTATATAAACGTTAAAAGATGCAGAGAGAGGCTACATCTCTACGCAGCGGCAAGGATTCGAGCCGGTTTGAAATTTGCTGGCAGCCGACGATACGAGTCGCTCTCCGTTGAATGCGGTCTAGAGGGTGAAGTTGGTACTTGGGCGCCCCAGCCCACAGATAAGAACCGCATTCCATATGTGGGCGAACCTGCGCCTTAGAAAGCTGTAGGCGATGGGTAGGAGTGAAATACTGGTTCGATCTGTTGAGCACGCCGATCTTCTGGGAGACTAATTTAGCCTAACCCTCTAAATGGCCGCGGAATTGGACTTCACCCGATATGTCGACATCAAGGATTCCAAAAATGGCTGAGGCAATTAGGGGAGTGTTCTCAACACAACCTTTTTACGGCTCTCGATGACAATTTTCCGAGTAATATTGGCGCGGCCGGTGTATGAGGCATCACCCGGTGCTATCATCCGCATAATACACAGATTTACAGCATGCAGAAGAAACAGCGTAGGCGAAAGCACACAGCCTTGAGGGACAACAGCTGTTAACCTTTACGCATTTGTCTGCCAGAAAGCTACTGACCCATTCGCATAAAATCTCGGGAAGCCCATAAGATGGAAGCTTTGAAAGAAGTGCTTTGTGTCAAACCCTATCAAAGGCCTTCGCTACATCCAAATTAACACCTAATAACTCGCCCTTATTTTCAATCGCCTGTGACAACGATGTGTCAGATAATCCAAAACCACCAGCCGAGCGGCCTCCACGGAAACCATACAGTCAAACCACGCTAATTCTTCCAACCAAATCAACTGTCAAACCATACTAAGTGAGTCAGGTATGGCCTTTCAGTTTATTTGCTTGGATTGGTCGAGTTAGCGTTGTCTGACTATATTGACGGTCACTAAGGACACTAAGCAGCTGATGGCGCTCCAGGTACCGAAGGAGCTGGCAGTTGATTAATGGACTCCATTATCTGCCAAACAACGGGTTATAATATATCTAATTACTATTCGACACTTAATGTTCATCTCTCTCTCTTGCTAAAAACTACTTACTACTGCGTAAATACTGCGTTTCATTTCCGTAATGACAATTACTCATCGGAACTACGGTTGCATCTTTTCCTAAAACAGAATAAAATTATTGCAGTAGATTAATAGGTACATAAAAACATTCAAAGATTCAAAATTGTTTTTATATGAGTTTTTTCCGAATAGAGTACCTACAAGACAGCTTGATAAGAATAATTATTATTCCGAATTCCACTTGAGAGATTACTTTGTAAACATTTATGCTCCCACAAAGCCATCGTTTTGAATAAATAAATAAGCACTTTATGGCTATTCGGATGTTTTAAAAATATTTCAACTACTTGGGGCTGTTTCTTTATTACGTAACACAGCTGTTTATCTGACTTTCTAACGTACAGATTCCATACCTTCAGAACATTTAATGCGTTGAATCTCACATTGATAGAACACCACAATGTGAATTATTTTTTGGTTGCGTTTCACCCTGAGACATCCTGGGGATTCCACTTCTGAACATTTTGTTTGTCGTAAGCAGCTTGATTCTTGGTCTAGTTTTGAGGTTACCGCCCTAAATACTGAAAGAATGTTTTCTCAGTGAATTATCATACAATTTACTATATGGCGGCGGAGATGACGACTTTGCGCGACCAGGGGCGTGGCAAGCGATTGAGCGAGAGATCCGATTGCGGTGGCATAACGAGTGAGCGAGACACATGTAAAGCCTGACCAGAAATATATGAGGACGCGCCATGTTGCGGAATTTCACTGGAACTAATTTCTTACACCGGGAATGATTTTGTGATGGTTTGTCAACAATGTCAATGTCATTCGTGGTGATTTCTTTAAAAGACAAATATTTAAAAATATCCAAAGGAAATGCCGAATACCATTCTTAGTCGTGAACGTAATATTATAAATAAAGTGTACACGTGTTTACTACACGAAAAACAGTCTGTAAAAGAGTGCATATTAAAACTAATGTCATTATAGTGCGGTTGCGATGGGTTGCAAAATTGTTGCCATATAAATCCTATAAATAGCGCCCTCTTGACAATCCTCATATATTTCTGGTCAGGCTTTACCTACACCGCTGCCGCCGTCGCGCAAATTGGCTTCTCCGATATTCTTAAAACAGTGGTTCCCAAAAAGCGTTCCGCTGAGGGCCCATGATGGTCGCGTTTATCACGAGATATAAGTGACAAAGTATCTCTCACTTGACTCACACTCGCATTTTGTCAAAACGTGACGGATGCTTTGTGAATAATCACTTATTTATCGCGTGAAGGTGAAAGCAACCATTAAAGGCCATCTGGGGTCAAAATATAACCCGCTGCATTTAAAATTCGCTCGTAATAACATCCCCGTCATCGACCTAAGGACACACGAACGATCAAAACATGGTGAGCTCGAACATTGAACATAGAACATTATTTATTTACTTATTTAAACTTTATTGCACAAAACAAAAGTCAGTACAAAAGGCGAACTTAATGCCTATTGGCATTTTCTACTCGTCAACCATAGGGCCAAACAGAGATGCTTCAAGTGGGTGCAGAGAAGAAAATTAATCATTCGAAGAGCGTCTAAGATAAAATTGAATACATATTATATAACATAATTACCATAAATACAATGATTTACATACTATAAGATGTATATTATAAAATTATTTCGAATGTCCGGATGTTTGGATGCCCGGATGTCCTTTTGTCCGGATTTCGGGCTATTTTCGCCATTCCTCTCGTTATTAGGGTCCTAAAAATGTATCTTAAATACAAAAATTGCAAAAAGAATAAAAATGAGAATCAACTTACACAATAATAAGACTACGAACATCATTGTTGTAATATGCCGATCCAATAGCTAAGTGAGTAGTTAACTAGTTAGTAACTTAAAATACTTAATCAGTAATCACCATTATCACTAAGCAGTTAAGAATAATTAGAAATTTTCTTTTTGTGACTTTTTAATTACCCATTAAAAATGACCCATTGCTTATGATCAATAAATAGCGACTTAATCGAAAGGAAAACTAGTATTCATTTTCAACCGATTTCAAAAAAGAAGGAGGTTCTTAATTTGCCTGTACCTATGTTGTTTTTTTGTATGTTACGCGATATCTCCGCCAGTTGTAAACTGATTCTGTTTTTTTTATATTTGAAAGTGTATAAAAACTCCTAAGGCTCCGTCCACACTTGTATCATGTCGCCGATCCGATCCCCGTCGCGTATCTTCACCGCGTATCATGAACGGTAGTGTGGACGTCGCGCCGTCGCGATCATGCAACGCTCGCGCGAAATCCATGTTGATACGCGTATCTTCAGTAACCCGCACACTCGCGATCAGGAAAGTGTTGCATGATCCCGACGGCGTGACGCCCACACTTCCGTTCATGATACGCGGTGAGGATACGGGGTGAGGATCGGCCGTGATCCATCTCGAGTGGGTTTTTGCCCGATCATCAAAGGCGCTATTTGAGTCATCGATCCACGCTGCGGTCATTGGTTTTTAATCCTTAATCTTTACGATAATTAAAAAATACCATACCACTGATGGACTGTCTACTTTGTTAGGCCTTTCCATGCGGCGTCTTCCGGCACGCGGTTTCCACTCGAGAACCTTTCTGCCGCATGCCATAAAACAAACATTGCCATACGAAAGCCATGTCTCCGTGAGCGGGTGCCTTAATCGAAGACCTCCCACGCGGCGTCTTCCAGCACGCGGTTTCAATTCGAGAACCTTTCTGCCGCATTATGTATTATAAAACGACCACAGTCATGTGCTAAATCTCCATGAGCAGATGACAAAAATGAAGGCCTTCCTCGCTGCGACTTCCGGTACACGGCCCCCACTCAAGAATATTTCTGTCCCAAGGTTCAGTGAGCGATCTCAGCGGGTGACATTTTTAAATGGGACGCAACTCCGCACAGAACAACGATCACAAACGAAATTAAATGTTCGGCGAAAACGAAATGGCAAAATGATCGGGGCGGTGATACGGTGCTACGATACGGATAGCGTCCAAACTACTGCACGCCGAAATGATCGGTGCGGCGATACGCGACGAGGATACGATACGGCAAGTGTGGGCGCGTTTCTTCGCGCGACGGCGCAAATGATACGGAGTGCCCGCAGTGAGCGTCCAAACAGCACGATACGGGGTGGAGATACGCAACGGGGATCGGATCGGCGAAATGATACAAGTGTGGACGCACCTTAAGGTGGTCCCATTGTCACCATGTCAGGATCTGATGATGGAATCCCAGGAAAATCTTGAGCAACTCTATTGAGATTATGCACACAGGTGAGAAGCCCATCAAAAGTTGTCAGTGTAATTCCATGTTTTCCCAAAGCAAAACCTTGCGAAATCACATTAAAAGACACGCTCACGAGAAACCTTTCAAATGTGATCACTGATGATCAATGTAAGCGTATACCCGAAGTGATAGATTACGACCCTATTTACTTACACACTCTGGCGAGAAGCCTTTTAAATGGAGTGACTGTAGTTATGCATTTTAGGAAAGTAGCGATTTAAGAGTTCATCTTAGAATACACACTGGTGAGAAGCCTTTTAAATGTATCAGTGTGAGTCCGCGTCGTTTGCTCATAAAAGCGGTTTACAAGCTCACTACAGAACACACACCGGTGATAAATCTTACAAATGTCGCCAGTGCAGTTCCACGTTCTGCCAAAAGCAGCCGTTTAAAACATACAAATATACTCGTTCTATGGTTTAAAAGCTCACCTTAGAACACATACGGGCGATAAGCCTTTAAAATGTTGTCAATGTAGTTCCGCGTTTAGAGAAAGCGGTAAATTACGAATTCATCTTAGAAATCACACCGGTGAGAAGCCTTTTAAATGTAGTCAGTGTTCTTATGCGTTTGTCAAAAGCAGTGATTTACGAATTCAGTAGTCAGTGTAGTCCAGTTTTTCTCAAAGTGGCACTTTTAAGCTCACCTTAGAACACACACAGGTGAAAAACCTTTTAGATGTAGTCAGTGTAATTCTCTACATTTACAACAAGCGGCAGTTTACGAGATCATCTATACCCATAAAAATGTGAAGCTTTTTAACTGTGACCTGTGTAGCGCCTCGTTTGTACGAAGCAGTATTTACGAGTTCATCGCTCCTTAATTTTTAGGGTTCCGTAGTCAACTAGGAACCCTTATAGTTTCGCCATGTCCGTCTGTCCGTCTGTCCGTCCGCGGCTTAGCTCCGTGATCATTAGTACTAGAAAGCTGAAATTTGATATGAGTATGTGTATGTATCACGCCGACAAAACGGTAAAATAAAATCTAAAAAAAAATTGATTTTTTGGGTACCTCTCGAACACCTAAAGTGGGGGTGATGGTAACCTATCTCAAACATTAAAAACCATGGACCGAATTTCATTTGTCCGAAAACTATTCGAATTATTATCGTTTGTCCGATGACAGGATTCGTACATTTTTCTTTTCACCATTTCACATTTAGTAGAAGTATCGTTTGTCCGAAAAACTTTTCCCGTCACATTTACTTGCCCCATGAGTTGTTATGTATTTTTTTTCGTGGCCCATTTTTCATTTACCCAATGATACTTTTGGCACTGCATACATTTAAACAAATTTTCAGTTTACCTTTTAACTTTTCCCGCCCCATTCACTTGCCCTCTGAATTTAGATGTCTTTCGTTTAATACCCATTTTTTCATTTACATGATATTTTTGGCATTACATAAGAACTGCGACCACAACAGCGCGCCAGCCGAGCGAGTGAACCTAGCGTGCCGCGGCAGCAGCCGGCAAAGCTCCAAAACCGACCTGGCTGGGTTAGGTTAGGTTAGAACTGTGACCACAACAGAACCACCAGTCCACTTGAGAACAGTCGAGTAGTTAATAAACCGAATCGTTACATTGGACGAATGAAACCAAAGTCATACAAAAAAAGTCGATTAATTAATAAACCGAAACGTTACATCGGAAAACTCATATTACGGACAAATGAGATTTAGGGAAACGTGTCATTAGTCGAGTGAATAAAAACCTAAACAATTAATGCCCAATCGTAAAATATCGAATTGAATTCGCGGACAAATGAAAAAAAGTTAAAATGATATTTGTCGAATAGTTTTTGTCGAAACGAAATTCGGATTAACGTTTTTAGTGTTTCAGATAGGTAACCGGGGGTGATTTTTTGTTTCCCGTTCCAACACTAGTGTGTGGGGTATCGTTGAATAGGTCCTTTAAAAATAATAGGGGTCTTCAAACATTATTTTTTGATACAGTCAGCAGTTTTGTAAATATTCGCTCCGAAAATAAAAAAAATAGTGTCCCCCCCCTCTAACTTTTCAACCACGGGTCAAAAAATTATGGAAAAATTCATGAATATGATGCCTTATAAGTACTTTCAATGAAAACTATATTGAACAAAATCGGTTGAGCCGTTTTTGAGTTATCGCAAAATTTCAAAATTTTCTTTAAAAGGACGTAAGTTGACTTCCAGAAGGTAATATGTAATTATAGTTACATTGGCGTTTACGACCTTTTTATAGAGCTTGAAATGTTAGTTGTAACTTAATCTATTGTAAAGGATGAGCAACTACGGAACCCTACAACTGAGCGTGGCCCGACATGCTCTTGGCCGTTTTTTTTCGTTTTTTTTACACCCGTTGTGCTAGTGGCTTTTGTGTGTGGTCGTATAGTAGTGAACCAAGGCAAATTCAAGCATTTAGTAATGAAAGAATGTACATTTCATTATAAACGGTGTGTAGTCCTATGACATTCAATAGCCGTCATTTAATTAATTCGTACAGTCAAGGAAATTTAAACATGTGCCTTTTTTGCCTGCATGTCACAATGACAATAACCATAAAAAGGCACCCGTTTCAGTTTCCTTTACCTACTATACATTTAGGCTAAAAGGAAGAATTGGATATAATGATGTGTGTTAAGCAGGTATCCTAATTTCCCCCTTCATCCCCTTAATTTGTCATTTCAATAATAGTACTGCTCGTTTTCTTTTATGAAAGGCCCCATTGGATGCTCCAAATATGGTGGTTTACTATATTGTGAACTGTCTGTCAGTGCAGGAATGATGGAAAAATTTCGTATATGGGGCCAGATATAAAAATAATTATACGAGTAAGTATATATTTTTTATTGCTTATTACTTATTTAATTCGAACTCATAACGTCGTCTAGTACCCCTTAAGCCTTTCTGAGCTTAATTTGGGACTAGATCGATTTGTGCGCCACCGTTACCTGGCCTTAAATTCTTTCGTATGTCCATATGTTTGGATGTTCGGATGTTGTGTGAGGTTAATGTATGTTGTGGTTAAAGTGACCATCTAAAATGAATATAGTACCTGGGCGACCGAGCTTTACTCGGTTATTACTTACCTACTATTTATTGTAATATGGTGGTGTTCAGGTGATAACTAAAGGCGTCACAAAAAATACCCGAGAAACTGTGTTTAAAATTTGCATCGGTAAATTTTTCGTTTTGCGCTATTGCTTCATAAGTCTCAATAAAATAAAAACTCGAAAGTTTAAATCTTATTCACGTAATCAGTATAGGTAAATGTTAGACATATTTATGAGAAATATATATTGTTATCTCAAACATTAACTACATTTTTTTAAACTTGTCTAAAGAAATAAAAATTTAAAAATAATATATAAATTTGACCATAAAAAAAAAACAAAAATAAGTCACCGAGCGGGATTTGAACCCGTAACACTCGGTGTTCTTGCCCTCCGCGTCTTAACCTGCTGGACCAGACGGACAGTGGCCGGCAGGACGAAATTGGCGACCATATTCTGCTTGGTAAGAAAAACGCATGAAAACTCAAAAACACGCGTTTTCCCAAACATAAGACTAATCCAGATCGACTTTTACCCCCGAAAACCCCCATATACCAAATTTCAGCGAAATCGTTAGAGCCGTTTCCGAGATCACAGAAATAAATTTATATACATGTATACAAGAATTGCTCGTTTAAAGGTATAAGATTGCTATTTTCTTTGTGCGCTTGAAACACGGGAAATCCTAGTTAAGGGTTGTACTATTGCTTATTCTGTGGTACAGACAAAGAAGTTAAAAACGCGTTGGCGGTGTCACAACGACAATACGGGTCTGTACTGTAGTTACTTATCGCATATACTCACAAAATAGATGGAGAAATGCGACTTGTAGGCGCCAGAAATCTGGACAACTGGACATCCAACCATCCGGCCCTACGGCCATACGAAAGAGTTTTTTCCCCAAGCCTTAGAATAAATATATCTAGAATCCTAGTCAGCGCACTAATAGGGACGGACAGACAGGAAGCGACTTTGTTTTATAAGCATACATATTTTATAAGCACTATGATCCCAGTTGGTCGAAATAAATGATTTTTATTTTATTTATTTATTTATTTATACTATGTAGTGATAGTTTTTTGACAGTGCGAAACATATGGTCTCGTCTTGACATCATTGACATGATAATGTTTTTGATGGGATGTGTCATGACATGTTGCTTTTGGCTTTGGCCAACGGGTGGCGATCCCCTCGCCTGTCGTGGATGTGCGCCGAGACCCGGTCCTCGTCGTCCGGCTCGGCCAGGCGCTCTTCTGGACGCGGCATGTCGCCCAAGAATGGTCCTGAATCCATGCAGGGCCTCCTCGCCACAAGAATCAGCTCTGAAATGTTAAAAATTGCCTGTCATTTTTCTAATCGGTTCGCGATTCATCATCTGGAGCACTATCAGTCGAGGCGGCGGCCAATTGAAAACTGCGCACCAACGCTCTCTCCGAGCGTTTCAAATAGATTTAATAACTCAGTAGAAATCGATTGAGATCCGCGCAATGCGCGAAAAAACGGTGGAATTATGGGACTTTTGTACTTTTTGGTCTAAAAGTATATTTCTTATTGATTCTGTTGTAAATTTGGAAATACCGCTTTATATTCTTAAATTTTGACACAAAAGTGACCCTGACCTGAAAAATATATGAGGATTGTCAAGAGGGCGCTGTTTATAAGATTTATATGGCAACAATTTCGCAACCTATAGCAACCGCACTATAATGACATTAGTTTAAATACCTGTCAGTTCGTATGTTAACCACGTAATATCATTTAATGGAATGCCAGTGTAAGCAATTACTTCCAGTGAAATTCCGTAATATGGCGCATCCTCATATATTTGTGGTCAGTCTTTAATTATGTATGAAAGAAAAATTGTATGTGAGCCACTACATACTATAAACGGGAATCGAACCTTTCCTTTTCAAATTATTAGTTGCATTTTTTTTGTGTAATTACTAATATTTAGAACTTCCAAATAAAGAATGTGAAGTGATAAATACACGCATATTTTATTAAAAATATTTAACATAAGTGTTAAGATATACACATTGACGTTTTTTTTTCTTTTAACAGGGAAAGGGCAGGTTAATATTTTGATCTATAACGTTTTGCGATGGTAAAAGTGTGGCGTCTCATCTATACATTATAAAATTCAGGATTTGTATTGCATAATCAGTTTTTTATGGAAAGAGAGATTTCACCAGTCTGGCGCCATCTGTTGGTCATAATTTCCATTGTCCTCTCATCTCGCCGAAACGGCTGGACAAGTTTTAACCAATTTTGGTACAGAGATAGCTGGACATCCAAAGATGGTTATAGGATATAGGTATTTTACCCATAAAAAAAAACTACGCGTAATATGGTACACATATATGATAGATTTTTTGCCGCTACTGTACGTATGACATGTATGTATGTATGTTGCTTACTGTCTCGAGGGTACTTGCACTGGAACATCCGCATGTGACAGTCGCTCATGAAGGTGGATTGCACGCCGTGCTGGCAGCGCGCGCACACCATGACGTCGCGGACTGGGCACTGTTTGGGACACGAGCCTCGGAACTGCTTCCAACGCACTGTAAAATGTGACACATTAAATTAGCTTAGTACTAACCGTTATTATGATATTTAGGATACACCACTGGCAAGACAGAAACGGATTGAACATTGACACAGGCGCGACAGCGGCCTATCGGTGTAACTCGGGCGTCGGTGACCTTGTGATGCCGAATCCTTCGACAAGGCAGTCACGTGAATGCCTTTCCCCGCCTCGCGCGTCCCGCGCTCGCCCTTCGACCACATATAGCCGCGAGTTTTGTTACTGCACACAAGTGTCGCTGTCGTTTCTTTTTACGTTAGTATATATATCACAGAATAATAAGGTATATATATTGTTTACCATTGACAGAACCAATTAACCAATCATCGTCGGTCGAAAGTACAACTGTCACCGGAGTAACACACCTTGTTTTCTTATACCATGGATATTGCTTACGTAATGTTTGGTTATCCCATTTATTCTTTCCACCTGTGCCGAGTAATTTCCTGAAATCATATTCACAACACTGTTACTATAGCTTAGTGTCATCTAAGTGTGAATGTATATTATTCATATATAAAATTCTTGGTTTGTATTAAATATGAATTTTCTAATATGGAGAATTGATTTGATTGAATTTTAAATTGAATTGATTGTTACTGAAATCAGGAGTCATGATTCACAATCTTTAAGATGATATGTTTAAGCTTCATTTCTCAGACTATCAGTGTGACGACGCGGTTGGCTCAGTTTGTAAGCACTTGCCTACTGAGCCGGCGCGGCGGTCCTGGGTTCGAATCCCGGCCAGGGCAAATATTTGTGTGATGAACTCGAATATTTGTGCTTGGGTCATGGTTGTTCTATGTATTTAAGTATATTTATCTATATATAAGTATGTATATCGTCGTCTAGTACCCATAACACAAGCTTCTAAAGCTTAATTTGGGACTAGATCGATTTGTGTGAGGTTGCCAGATATTAATTGATTTATTATTATTTGTTACAAACCTACTCACTCTGGGAACGATGAAGTCGTTGTCGTAGTGTTGGATTTAAGTTTGAGTTGGTCTCCTTTTGTTTCTTCTGATGATGTTCCCTGGTGATTGCTTGGTTTGTCTAAAAGACATATTAAACGTCAAGAACGTGGTCGCTCACAGTAGGCTTCATAAGAAGGCTCAAAGTTACTCAGAGGGAAATGGAGCGAGCTATGCTCGGAGTTTTCTTCTGTGATCGAATCAGAAATGAGGATATAGGCAGGATCGCCAAGAAACAAGGTTGTAAATATAGCACAGACAGTCACCGAACTTAATTGGCAGTAGGCGGGGCATGTTCAAACCGATGGCTGTTTGGACAGAAAGGTTCTTGAGTGGCGACTGCATATCGGAAGAGCCACAACAATAATGAACATGCACGGCTCACGATCACGACCGAGGGTTTTGGAGAACTTTAGGGAGGTCTTTGTCCAGCAAAGACCGTGTCTCGGCGGACATCTACGACAGGCGAGGGAATCCACGCGTTGGCCAAAGCCAAAAGCAACATGGCGTCGGTTCGCCGAAGGAACGACAGAAAACAATATTGACCCACTTACATATAACTTCTCCAGAGTCCAATGCTTTTGTGGTCCCTTTCAATATACCAGACGCCTGTAACCATGCGCAATGCTGTTAAAAATGTGCTCCTCAACGTTATACCGTTGACAGGCCTTGGCTCACTAAAACTGGCTTCACTTTCAATCGCTTACTAAGTTTCTAGGTGTATTCTAAGGTGGGAAAAGTAAGTATTTACGCGGTATTTCGATATCCCCGACGATTTGACCATTAAGTGCTGTGCTTCACTTTTGGAGCGTTATCGCTAGTAACCTATCTACTTATTTACTTACACTGCCAGTGACGTATCGTATGGCCAAGTACGCTTTCTCTTCCAAAGCAAATGAACTGTCACACCATACAAACTAACTCACTTAGTATGGTTCGACAGTTCATTTGCTTGGAAGAGTTACCGTGGTCTGACTCTATGGCGCTTGCCGCCCGTTCTCTCCACGTGCACAAATGCCCCATGACCGTATTTTGAGAAACGATGTGGTCGATCTTTGCCTAGACCTAAGACGTACTGCTCGCGAAGTTGACTGAGATTGGCCAAAGTACGGATTTCCGCAGCGAGGTGCAAAGTGCCTCCCCACACAGCCAACTTCGAGAGTAGTGTAAATGTGGAGCTGCATTTTGAGATTAAATGATATACATACCACCATGACGAAACTACGAGTCGGTGTAGCAATTTTATATTTTGTTGCGAATACGTTTTCTGCTACCCTGGTCAGTGTGTGCGTTGCAAACACATCCTGGTCTTCTTCATCTAGTTCTATGAATTTAATTTTTTTTACGTCAACTAAGTCTCTTTTGTCGGTCACTTTTATGATCAAGTATTTGGGTTCTGTAAAATAATGGAAAATTAGGAGAACGACACGTGACAACGCAATAATTGGAATGTACCTAAAAATATACGTTTTTGTTTAATTCAATTTAAACTTTAATTAAATAATTGTTGGCTTTGAGCGGCATTTGAACCCACTATGCTATCTCTACTCACGCCAATTATTATGCTATGAAAGCCACTAGCTAAAGCATAATTTTTTCAACCAGTGGCTTCATTTTTGTCTTAGGGCGGCATCGCATCCAAGCAAATGAACTGTCAAACCATCCTATGCGAGTAAGTTTGTATGGTTTGTTCATTTGCTTGGTAGAGTTATAAGTCTGGCTAATGAAATTTTACTCAAAGTTCCGGTGGCAAATTTAAAAAATCTGCGCTGGTCACACTTTGTCGGATTTTCTAAATTTCCCGCCAAAACTTTGAGTAATATTTCATTAGCCAGATTATAACAACACACATTTTAACAATAGTTAAAAAGAGGCCTGGACTTTTCTTCCGCGTACAAACGAAATTGAACTTTCTAGTTGCCATAGCATTCAAAAGATGCCTCGTGGCTGCTCTCATACTTATATTTCTACTAGTGGTGCCCGCGGTGTTACCCGCTCATCCCACGGGAACACTACATTTATTCGGGATGAAAAGTATCCTATGTCCTTCCCCGGGACTGAAACTATCTATATACCAAATTTCATCTAAATCGGTTCAGCGGTTTAAGCGTGAAGAGGTACCTACTTCAGATGTAAAATCAAATTCCACTTACTTTTAAAATCGTCATCGTTATCCAGATTCCGCAAACTGTCCCGCCATTTACGTTCCTTCGACTCCCGATATTTGAAAGTAAAGTCTACTTTTGAACTCATGATGTTCACTATCACATTCCATTTTCCATACGGATGCACCGACTGGTCCACCCGTGCCACGTAGGAGTAGAGAGGAAACGCGACAAACCTATACACCTATAATATTTTGGTTTACTATTGGAAGGCATAAAATCATTAATACTAATATGGTTACGCATAATTTCTTTTCGCCGAAAATGAGATGTGCATAAGCCTCATTACGCATAATTTTTTACGCATAACATTAAAAAACATAAATACAGAAAGCATAACCGTCATGAAGACTAAATAACAAAAAGCATAAGCATAAATAGGCATATTAATAATCAATTGGCATCATATCAATATGCATAACGCTTTATCCTATTAAAAGTTGCACTACGAGAGAAGGTTAGTATAGTGTGTATACCGGGTGATCAATCCAAATGGGTCAGTAGGGAGAAAAAGAAAACTATAAGAGATAGGGAAACCTGTTCTTAAGAACCATGGCTTCGATTTTAGATTTATTAAAAACTGCATTTAATTTTTTTTCGTATATCTCATGCATAACCCGGAATCGAACCCGGTCGAAATTGAGTAGAGAAAAAAAGTAATAATTTAAGATGTCAATCGATCCTATTTTAATAAATCTAAATTCGAAGCCATGGTTCCTAAGAACAGATTTCTGTATCTCTTATAGTTTTCGTTTTCTCCCTACTGACCCATTTGGATTGATCACCCTGTATATATTTAGGAACTAAAGCCAGGTCGACGGAGGTCCGCTTCGCAGACCCCCTATTACGCGTTGCTTAGGCGCTTCGCGCCTGGTTATCATGCTAACCTAACCTAACCTAATGTACCTACCTAATATGACCTAACGTTACGTAACGTAATATTTGGTTTTGAAATATATACATACAATAATAATAAATGCATGTTAACCACGTAACTGAGTTTCATTCATTTAGAAGACTGAAATTATGGATAATGCAGATATACCAAATAATTATTAGCCCAAACAATAGTATGCGTAAAGTATATTCGGCCAATACAAATTAGTCTAACTAAAATTATGCTTATAGCGTAGTATGCCAAAAAAACAGTAGGCCAAAATATTACTATGCGAAAGTACTATTACGCCAAAACAAATTATGCTAAATCAATTATGCGAAACAGCATTATTCTAAAAAACATTATGCGATCCAAGGGGATCCCTAATATTTTATATGTATATATAATCAATAATGTCAACCAGTAAGGCGCGTTCATTTCGATAGCCCACCTGGTGGGAACGAATTATTTTTACAACCTTTTATTTAACTTGCAATGTATATGTAAAGCCTGACCAGAAATATATGAGGATTGTCAAGATGGCGCTATTTATAAGACTTATATGGCAACAATTTTGCAACCAATCGCAACCGCACTATAATAACATTAGTTTCAATACCTGTCAGTTCCTAAGATAATCTTGTAAATATCATTTAATGGAATGCACCCTTTTCCCTGTCTGTTTTTCGTGTAGTAAACACGTGTACACTTTATTTATAATATTACGTTCACGACTGTGAATGGTTTTTGGCATTTTCTTTGAATGTTTTTAAATATTTGTCGACAAACCATCATAAAATCATTGCCAGTGTAAGAAATTAGTTCCAGTGGAATTCCGCAATACGGCGCATCAGCATATAATAATAGAAAAAAAAAACAAATCTCTTTAAAAAACTTTACTTCCCTATTGTACCCTATTGTATTGTATTTGACGTCGCGGTTGGCTCAGTTTGTAAACGCCTGCCTACTGAGCCGGCGGTCCCGGGTCGAAACCCGGCCACGGCAAATATTTGTGTGATGAACTCGATTATCTATGGTTGTTCTATGTATTTAAGTATATATTTATCTATATAGGTACCTATGTATGTATATCGTCGTCTGGTACCCATAACACAAGCCTTCTTGAGCTTAATTTGGGACTAGATCGATTTGTGTGAGATTGTCTGATATTTATTTATTTATTTATTATAAATATGACGGCGCATCAGAGAATTAGCTCGATGGCGCTAGTATCGCCTCTTGATTTATGAATGACCAAACTCTTTAGTACGTAATACCGAACTCTGTGGCCATATACGACGGGATTGACGGCTGTCGTTGGGCGGCTGTTCTTCCATGTCGAGCTAGCGCCTCACGTGTTGCGGTAGAACGTTATAAAAGTTGGGAATCCTAGATTATTCGTCATAGATACTCTAGATTTATGTTACAGGTGCGTTTGGTTCAATCATAGGAAGTGAAGTATACGGATCGGCTGATACTTCTACCAACCCTTGTCTCCTCGCCCGAATACTCACGCGGATGGACCAACCTAATGAAAACCAAGTGTAACTGGACCCTAACTGTGAGTCTTTATCAGAAGTGGGATCTGAGGGCTTGATCATGAGGGGACAAGTGGAAACACCATCGGCATCATGATGACGGATAGCGGAAATGCGATATTTTTTTGGTAATATGGGAGCATGGCTCTGTCAGTTGATTGTGGCAACACATAGGTAATACACCTACGAGTCTTGCATACACAAATCTTATCAAGTGTGATCCTGATCAAGGTGAAGCTGGTTCAGATGTAGGGTTTGTGCAAGGTAACCGATATTGTAGTGAATAGCCAAATAGAGGTGTGTAGATTGCGAAGGAACCTTGTTTTTCAAATATCTACGTCATTCGTATTCATGCTGTACACTTTCTTAACGATCTTCATGGTAGAGCAGTTTGAGTCTATAGATCCACTACACAAAATGAGTAATAACTAACTCGATTCTTTTGATTTGAGTTTTGCGCATGTCTAACCACAAGCTTACAGATTACCGGCTAGCACATCTTACAAAGTCTTCGTTTGTCGCGTGCCTCAGCATTTCCTATCCTGTTCGCACGGTATTGTCAAGAACGAGATTGCTAATGTTTTTCGTTCGACCAAGAGGTACCTATCAGATTTGTGCTAGAAGTGCTGAGTTGTCACCAGCCCTAACGAACGCTCTAAAGAGCCGCACTGCTAAGTAGTACTAAGGCTTAACATGGCATATAATAAAATAAACTTGGCTTACACAATCTTATTGTAATATGATAATTGATAATGCAAATTACTTTGACCAAGTCTTTGAGTTTCAAGTTGGAGGTAACGGGACTGCGCAAGAAGCTATGCGTCTGTGGAACTTTATCAAGCTTTCTGGAAGTAGAGGTTATTGCCCTGTAAATTGTGTATTATCTAAGAAAATTCCATTGATTCGCAGATAATTGATTTTGCATGTAGTTTTGACGAGATTTTATAGCATCATGACTGAAGACGCAACAACAACGACTACAAGATGAAAAGACCAACGAAAATGGAACCAAGGCACATCAGTACCAGTTGCATTGATGGTGTGAAGAAGCTATTAGCCAGTGAACCGGTTACGTGCAAGGATGTCCAAATCGACAAGAATCGAAACGAGAGGTCAACATTATCTGGTGATGTCATTACGCTCATTTTTGGTAGCAGCTTGTGATCCTTTTCAAGGAGAGGTGGTTCTCCTCACCACTCCAATTTGGTATAGAATACCTACTACTATCGGTTATCATTTCTGTGGACAGGCAGCCTATAGATGTGATATTTTAAAGGTGAGAGTGAATAAGCACTATCTGGGTAAGCATGTTCCATTGTCGTCTTCAACGTCACTAATCAACATATGAGATTGAAGCTATACGGTGAAGGTATAGGACCTATACCTACCTATAGCATAAAAAAAAATAGAACGTAATTATTCAGTGTCCTTAGTGGGGGTAACATTAGGTGATAGCAATTAGGGTGGAACTGGAAATGTGCCTGAGCGGTGACGTGACTATGTGCTGGGAGGACGACACGTGGAAAAGTTCTCCTGCAGGTTGGACTGACGATATTGTAAAGGATGCAGGAACTCGTTATATCCGAGCATCGCGGGGCCATATCGGGAAAGTATTTGCTTAGCAGTGGCTGAAATGATGATAATGATGAAGATGATGCTAAACACCAGGTGGATAGATCACCTCTTCATCACTATCCATAGAAACCATTACAATAGGTCAAAGTATTCTTGAATTACGTATTTACGTCATAATTAAACAGTACGATCAGCATTTTACCATTTCACTGACGGCAAGTCATTATAGCTTTCGAAGCTAAAGTTGATTTACCTCCGCGAGTTCATCGGTGGTGTGTTTCTTCTAAGTTGAATGAGTACCTAGTATAACCCTAGAATGCAGCACGCTAAGTTATTTGTCGTGAAACTCACTTTAATTTGAAAGCTACTGTTCCCTACATGCGTAAAACTGACAGCACGCCGAACACCCGGTACAAAAGCTGTTTATTTTGTAGAGCTTCATGGTAGTCGGTATAATTTAGAATCTAATCAGCAAACAGACAACTCACTACTACCCGAAGGTACCTATTGCTCATGCATACTTTGATTTACGTAGTAAAATTCTATTCAGAAATGTAAAATTTAATTAGACAAATTCGTGGTTGCCCATTGCTCCACGTCGTATCGATTCCTAATTAGGACTATTTAGGACTCTAATGTATCATGTAGCTTTGGGTTATGATATGATAAGACCCTGGGCACCATCTATTTTGAACAATTATGGTTTCCATTACGCGGAAAACTAACATAACTTTGTAACTGTATGATCAAAAATATAAATGATATGCATCGTGCACAGCTTTGAACGGTGGAGTGGAGCCTAGCAATTGAGATGATAGTTTAATCCCTTATCCCTTCGGACGCCAACGACATATATATCCAATATCCATCAAGGCGTGTAGAGCGATATCAACCTATATGCCTCATCATAGAGTTCAATGACGCGATTCGCATTGCAATGTGATGACGTGTGAATGACAGATTTTGTATTTGACAAAGTGTGAAAAGGTTAAAGCTGGTTAAATGGTGTTGAGGTTTTGCTCGAGTTACTACTTACTTAACAGATAAACAGGAGGCCGAGACGGCGGTTAATGTTAAAATAGCGACAATGATATTCTCGGTGTCAAGTGAACCACCCTGAGTGAGTAGTTCTGATGAATAGTTTCTGGTTCCAAAAATAAAGAGCGATACTTCTTTTTTTAAAAAAAAAGAATAGCGATCTAACAAATCTACACTTTTAAAATCATTGTTATAGAGTATCCTTGTTAGCCTTCTAATGAGCAGTTATGGAAGTAAGTAGGAAGGATCCTTTGTAGGTGTTGCTACTTGTGATGGCAGAAAAGAGAGAGAGTGCTTTTACATGGTCTGTTTGTAATGGTGAATGATGACTGGTTGACGTGAGTTTATCGGCTAGATCTGCATCACGACCTTGTACTGAAGGCTGGTCAGAAGGGACTGCAGGTACCCGGTCTATGCTTTATGGAAGTGTATGTGGGAGGTGGCTAGTCGGATGGGCTACAGGCGCCCGGTCTACGCCGCACCACAAGCAAGAGCAGGCTGATCCAAAGGGCCTAGCGCGCCCGGTTCACGCCATGATTTGAGGATACGCTGGTCGAAAGGGCCTTAGGCGCCCGGTCCACGCCATTGCTGTGACTTTTATTGCAGTGTGAGCCTGATTAGTTGGTTATAGCGAATGCTGCGAATGTTACATTTTAGTAAATGCGAAAAATGCTTGAAATGGGATGTCAAACTATTGGATACAATAATAATTGACAGATGTCATTGCAGAAGGGGAGCTATTGTGAACTGTGAAGTTTGAAGTTCCTGTGCTGCCGTTTAGCTTAGGTACTCAAACATGGGATGGCATGGAGGCAAGAGGGTTTTGGGTCTGCACTTTGAATAGGTATTGAACGGGTGCAGGTGCGGATTGTAGGTACGTGGTATCGAGCCATTTGCTAGATGCGTTAGTGAATAGTATGCGCTTCAAGAAAGAAAGTGACAGGCAACTATTTGGCAACGCTAGACGCAGACAACATATTGGTCAGGAAGGGTCGAGCTTGCTTAGTTTGAAATCATGTCGTTCTTTTTAGATACTCTTTGTAAAGGTCTTATCACACGAGGGCGTGTGACTGTCAGGGTTGGCCGTGACGGCGCATCAGAGAATTAGCTCGATGGCGCTAGTATCGCCTCTTGATTTATGAATGACCAAACTCTTTAGTACGTAATACCGAACTCTGTGGCCATATACGACGGGATTGACGGCTGTCGTTGGGCGGCTGTTCTTCCATGTCGAGCTAGCGCCTCACGTGTTGCGGTAGAACGTTATAAAAGTTGGGAATCCTAGATTATTCGTCATAGATACTCTAGATTTATGTTACAGGTGCGTTTGGTTCAATCATAGGAAGTGAAGTATACGGATCGGCTGATACTTCTACCAACCCTTGTCTCCTCGCCCGAATACTCACGCGGATGGACCAACCTAATGAAAACCAAGTGTAACTGGACCCTAACTGTGAGTCTTTAAATACATACCGCACTATGAGTTCTGTTGATTAAAACCTGCGGTATTATACCGTTTCCCAGGTCGTCTGTAATGGCGACATCCACGTTGCTGCCACACACGGAGATAACAACATACACCACCGACTCCTCGACCTTAAACTAAAGATATTTTATAAAAAAAAATTAACATACCTACATAAAAAATATATAGTGAAACAGTACAAGCTTTGCTTAGTTTGGGACTAGGTCGATTTGTGTAAGATTGTCCCTTAATATTTATTTACTTTATTTAACTCTTGATATTTATTATTTCGATCAGTATTTATAAAATGATGTAAGTACAGTCCGTGAGCTCTCAGGTTGGGTTTCGGGTTTAGGTGAAAACTGAGAGGCGTAAGAGTGAGCAAGACAGGTATAGAACTCGAATCGCATTCAGTCAGCTCACGTACTGTAGAAACTCACTGGAATGTTGGTGCCATTTGGAGATAATTTTTTACAGAAAAGCACTTTGGGTTGAAATGCCAACGCCGTATGTCTTACGTATTCTTTCAACTGAAAAATATTTAAAGATGTATATTAAAATGTTGTTGATGTGTATCATTGGTCATGTAGAGAGAATGGGCGATTTGGGCGAAGATCGAGGCATTAAGGGAGTGTATTTGGGACGATCAAGAGGACGAAGGCCGGTTGACCCAGATATCGCTGGATCGACGTGGTCGAATCGGATTTGCGTGAACTGTAATTGTCAGTGCGTCTGACATTAACTGATTCCACAAGAGGTTGTTTTTGAAGTGAAACTTCTAATGCGACTTCCAACAAGGTTGCGTTAAACGTTTAACGCTACCGTGGAGGGGGTAGGAAAGCACTGTTGCGTTAAACGTTCAACGCAACAATCCCACGGACAATGCGACGGATTTAAGGTTATGTCAAGGTACGTCTCTTGTGAATATCAATTGATTGTTAGGTTTTCTCTTTTGAAATTACAATTTCTACCCGTTCCTATTTTCATTTCCACATTACGAAGTTTCATGTCTTCCGTGCGGAGGGCCTCCACGCACTATTTTTTTTTTCATTTGAGGTTCTAGGTAGGTAGGGTAATGTACATTTTCCTCGCGATTCCCGGTCACTCCCACCAGGTTTAAAAATTTCTTTAAGCTTTGATCTTTGTATCAATGGTTTGATAGAGTCAGACCACGTTAACTCTTCCAAGCAAATCAACTGTCAAACCATACAAAGTGACTCACTATGTATGGTTTGACAGTTCATTTGCTTGCCGCCCGCCCTCTCCTCGTACGCAACCGCCCCACGACCGTATTTTGAGAAACGATGTGGTTAATCTTTCTCTGGCTCGTGAAGTTGATCAAGTTAGCCGAGGCGAAGTTGGCGGAAGTACGGATATCCGCAGCGAAGTGCCTCACACAGTCAACTTCGCGAGTAGTGTGGAGCCGCAATTTGAGATGAAATTACTTAGATCCTAAAATAAAGTAGCTTTTCAATAACAAACGTGCATTTTATTTAGTAGCAGAATATAAGTGACATTAATCAATCTTGAAGTATTGTAAAAGTATATTTAAAACAACACCATAAAGTTAGTTCACTAAAGAGTTCACTACATTCGTCCCCTCCCCATCTTTTGTCACATCTCATCTATAAGTCTTCGAGGTGGTCTGGGTACCCGCTTACTACGTTGCTGTGGCTCTGGTGTAGGTATAGAAGCAGAAGGTGATTTCGGGTTGACCTTTGACTGCGAATGCTGCGATTCATCTTGTTCTAGAATTATTGTAGGTGAACCTGTCCGAGTATCTTTTAGAGATGACACTCCCTCATGACGTTCTGGTACAATGTGTGCAGAGGGCGTATCAGGCGTCCTTGACGATCCGGCACTTGGAGAGGCGCTAGGTGTGCGGAAAAACTCGGTATTAGTGGGACTTCTTGAAGGTGATTGTTGTGAAATTTTGGATGACTCTTGGGAACTAACAGGTGATGGTAGCCGTGGACGGATGTGGTCTCCGTGTCGCCGAATGGTGTTTCCATTTGGTGTTGAAATTGTATATGAATAGCGGTGTTTTCGTTCTGCTATGACTCCGGGCTGCCAGGTTTTATCAAGTCGGGTCCTATGGTAAACCGTATTGCCAGGTACATACTCTGCTTTATTCGCCGAGAGTTGTATGTTATCTTGCATTTGTTTATATTGCATCATTCTCCTTTTATTGGGTCGTATATTGGATAGTAGGGTATTCAACGTTCGCCCAAACATCATCTCAGCCGGCGATTTACCCGTGGCGTTATGAGGAGTGATTCTGTAGGTGAATAGGAATTCACGTAGCCGTTGTTGTTGAGGCTCGGCCGCTGAGGCAAATCTCGATTTAAAAGTCCTGACTAACCGTTCCGCTAGACCATTGGTTCGGGGATGATAAGGTGATGATCTTATGTGTGAAATACCTTGACGTTTACAGTACTCCTTGAATTCCGATGAAGTAAACTGAGGGCCGTTGTCAGAAACTATCATTTCCGGAAGACCAAATGTGCAAAAGATGTCATCTAGCACGTTACACAAGTTTGGTGTGGTTATATTTTTCATGGGTTTGATCTCTATCCACTTGGACAAGGCGTCACTTAGAACCAACCAATAAGTGCCTTCGAAAGGTCCGGCAAAATCGATATGTATTCTCTCCCACACCCGTTCTGGAATAGACCAAGAGTATACCGGTAGTTCTGGGTTATGAGGTCTATTTTGCTGGCATCGAATGCATCTCTTAACATGATCATCTATGTCTTCATCAATGGATGGCCACCAAACATAAAAACGAGCCAGAGCCTTCATAGCTGAAATACCTGGATGACCTCTATGAAGGTATGTCAGTACTTTCCGTCGCAGGCTCGTTGGAATTATCATTCTGCCTTGCCACATCATTATTTTATTTTCTATAGAGAGCTCATTCCGCTTCTTGAAAAAATGCTTAATATCGTTTGTATACTGTAACTCTCTCCAGCCAGTTTTAATACATTTTAATACTTCTAGCAGTGTGGCATCTTGTCTAGTTCCCTCTCTCAAAATGTCCTCAGAGAGATGTAAGTCGGACATTCTGTTCTCGAGAAGGCGTGACTCTATCCTGTGCACTGTACGCTCACATTCCGATGGCTGTGTATCATTGTTGGGTAATCTGGATAAACAGTCTGCCAGTATGTTGTTTTCACCCTTTTGGTACAAGATTTCGTAATTGTAACTTCCAATTATTAGGGCCCACCGCACAAGTCTGTTGTTAGCCATCTTTGGGAGGTTTCGTTGTGATCCTAATATGTGTATCAATGGTTTGTGATCAGTCACTAATGTGAATTTAGTTCCGCGTAAATATTGATCAAATTTCTTTATACCGAATAAGATGGCGAGAGCTTCTCGATCAATAACGGAATATTTGGATTCCGCCGAGCGTAACTTTCTCGAAGCGAAAGCTATGGGGTGTTCAGTATTCCCATTTTTATGATACAATACGGCCCCTACGCCTTTTTCAGAGGCGTCGCAGGCAAGAAAGATAGGTCGATCCTCATCAAATGCCGCTAGCGGTCTTGATGAAGCTATACATTCCTTTGTAGCTTCAAAAACCATCGTTTCATGGTTTGTCCAGCGCCACGGTTGTCTCCCGCTTGTTAATTCATGGAGGTCTGCACATAGTCCGTGTAAATGTGGAATAAAGCGTTCGTAGAAATTGACAAGCCCAAGAAATGATCTCAATTCTTTCGAACAGGTGGGTACGGCGGCGTTGGAAATGGCTTCAAGTTTTTTCTTTGTAGGGCGTATACCATTTTTGTCTATCGTGTGTCCCAGGTACTCTATCTCCTTTTCTAGGAAAGAACACTTCTTTAAATTAACCTTTAGTCCCGCTTTCTGTAGACGGTCAAAAATTAGGCATAGTGTACGTAGATGTTCTTCCATGTTAATTCCGGCTACCGCGATGTCGTCAAAATATACAGCTGTGTTAGGTAAATCGCTGAGTAGTTCGTCTAAATAATGTTGAAACACAGATGGCGCTATGGAAATTCCAAACGGCATCCGATTATATCGAAAATAGCCTTTGTGAGTTGCAAGCGTAAGGTATTTTTTTGATTCTGGTGCTATTTCAAATTGTAGGTAGGCATCTTTTAAATCAATTTTAGAAAATAGTTGTCCGCGTGCCAGTTTCTGTCGTAATTGATCAAATAGTGGAACTGGGTGTAAATGTTTTACCAAAACAGGATTTAATGTACTTCTGTAGTCTCCACATATTCTAATGTCACCATTTGGTTTGACGACATTGACGGTGGGTGTGGCCCACTCTACTGGTGTAAGGTTGGGGTCTACTTGGTAAATAATATTCTCATCCACAAGACGTGCAATTTCTTTTTCTATGTTCCTCTTCATTCCGAATTTGATAGGCCGTGCTGGTAGGTGTACAGGTTCTGCTCCTGGTTTTACGTGAATATTGACTTGATAGTTTTCGACTTTTCCGAGTTTGCCGTCAAACAGTTGCTTGTATTTGTCAAGGACTTGTTGTAATGTTTTTGGTGTCGCGTTTTTAATTGAGTAGACAGGCTTAGGAAACGTCATCCCAAATGTTTCACTCCATTGCAATCCAAAGAGCATTGGGTCTGCGTGCTTCATGACTACTACTGGTACTATTTTCTGCTTCCCTTCGACTTCCACAGTCACGTCCGTGAGGCCCTTTGACTTCAGTTTGTAGTTGCAGTATGCCTTTAACTTGGGTGCTTTAGTTAGCGTTGGGGACCCTATTTGCCGCCAAAATGATGTACTGATAATGGAATATGTTGATCCAGGGTCCCAGTCCATTGTACAGCGTCTGCCGTTGATGATGGTGTCTATTCTCTTGCAGTCTCTGTTTTGTGCCGGAACTATACTGCATACCAGCTCGTTGTCACTGTCGTCATTATCCGAAGACAAATTTGAGTCGGAAGATGTTCTGTCTGCGGTGTTTGTTACACGTTGCAGTTTGTGTCGAGATGTCGGCGTCTTGGCTCTGTATTTCATCAGATACGCTCGTCCAGTTTTAATACAGCAACTATCATAATGCCCCTGTGTGTGGCATTCTTCGCATGTATGCTTCTGGGCTGGACAATCAGACACGTTATGTTTTTCATGCTTGCCACAGCGAAGACATTGGCTAGACCGTATTTTCCGTGGGCTAGTATAAGTTTCTGGTCGGTGATAGTTGGCTTTGTACTTTTTTGTAATCCGTTTGATACTTGTCGTTGTAGTGTTGGTGTCGTGCTCTGCTTGTTCACGTGACTGTGCGACTGCAAACAATTGAGCAAAAGAAACTTCAGTGGTCTGTTTATCATGCGTTTCGGTTAGATCAGGCCACTTTTGCTTTAAATCTGTTTCCAGCTCCGTGTGATTCAACCCAGTCGCAAACCGATCACGAAGCTGCCGTTCCAGAAGTGCGTCGTCATACCCGCAATCTATGCTCAAGCCCTTTAATCGGTTAGCATAATGCTCCATAGATTCTGTGTCTTCTCTTACGCAGCCCCAAAACTCCGTAAGTGCGCGGTATCTAGTCTTCTTTACGCGATATAAATCAAGAAGTTTCGTACGTATTTCTGTGTATGTACTTGTTTCAAAATTGGGAATAAGTGCTGTTTTTAGTTCCCTAAAGACGTCAGGTGTTATGCAGTTAAGAAGTAAGTCTTTCTTTATCTCGTCGTCTTTATTCACGTCGTGTATTCTGCACTTGGCTTCGAAGAAGTCTACGTAATCGCTTACCCGAAAGTTGTCCGGGTTGTACCGATCCATGTTAAACGATTTTAATGTGGCCATTTTGTTACGTGGTTGTTCCTGTGAGTTGGCAGTGCTCGTCACGCTGCCACCTGTCGATGTGGAGCTCGCTGCCGCATGTTTTGTGGTGGGCGCGAGTGCCACGGTAAGGAGTTTTAAAATTTGTTCCTGTTGCGCCTGTTGAACGCTAAGGAATTGCGCAAATTGTTCGGCGTCCATCTCGTCGCCAATAAAATAAAGTAGCTTTTCAATAACAAACGTGCATTTTATTTAGTAGCAGAATATAAGTGACATTAATCAATCTTGAAGTATTGTAAAAGTATATTTAAAACAACACCATAAAGTTAGTTCACTAAAGAGTTCACTACAGATCCCATAAAATTTTTCTTTCATCAATATTTATAAAAATTGGGCAAGTGGGAGCCCGACTCGCGCATGAAGGGTTCCGTACCTATACATATATATAATGTATAACAAGTTTGTTGTATGGGAGCCCCCCTTAAATATTTATTTTATTTTATTTTTAGTATTTGTTGTTATAGCGGCAATAGAAATACATCATCTTTGAAAATTTCAACTGTCTAGCTATCACCGTTGTTGAGATACAGCCTGGTGACAGACGGACGGACGGACGGACGGACAGCGAAGTCTCAGTAATAGGGTCCCGTTTTTACCCTTTGGGTACGGAACCCTAAAAATTGTGGTGTTTCCACATAAAAAATATAATCGATAAAAATATTCTATACAATATTTAGAACAGCGCCAGCTCTCTCGCAGTCTTCACACTTGCTGTAAAGCAATGGGGACAGGGGATCGTGTCGTGTGTGTAAAGCGCATAAGCATTTCAAACACATATGACGCAGAGGGCGCTCCAGTAGCGTAGAATTATGGAATAAAAGATTTGTGTGATTGACGTAACGATCTAAAAGCTCAGTTGGGAGAGCACAATGCCGGAAACGTAGAGGTCGCAGGTTTGAGTCCTGTTTAGTTTGTAGTAAATCACATCATTTTTTTCTTTCGAAATTTACATTTGTGTCAATATTTATGAAATTACCTGCTCCACATCGGAGTTGTAACGCAGCATCAATAACTGTCCACGCGTCAATACGGCCAAGTCGTAAAACACCTCAAACTCGGGCTCATTGTATCTCTCTCGGTCTAAGCAGTCAGGCAACAATACCACGGTAACCTGCAATAGTCTCATCAAATTATAATGAAATCAAGAGTTAAAGCCTCACCAGAAATATAAGAGGATTGTCAAGAGGGCGCTATTTATAAGATTTATATGGCAACAATTTAGCAACCAAACTCAACCGCACTTATAATGACATTAGTTTAAATACCTGTCAGTTCCTATGGTAACCTAGTAATATAATGTAGTGGCATGGACCAAGTAAAGTGTAGTGGAATTCACTCTTTTCTCGACTGTTTTTCATGTAGTAAAGACGTGTACACTTTATTTATAATGTTACGTTCACGACTGTGAATAGTTTTCGGCATAGTTGCCTATTTTTAAATATTTGTCTTTTAATGAAACCACCACAAATGACACTGTCATTTTTGACAAATCATCATAAAATCATTGCCAGTGTAAGAAATTAGTTCAAGGTTCAAGTGAAATTCCGCAATATGGCGCATCCTCATATATTTCTGGTCAGTCTTTACTTAAAAAGCGTGATCGTATAACCTAGCAAGTCTCGATCCGGCCCACGGATAGTGGCGCTAAAAACAGATTTCATATGGTAATAATGTGCATACGTCATATATTTGCATTATAAACGTCATTAGCAATTTATCATTAACGAAATTCAAAACATTGTTTATCGATATGCTGCTCAATCCTTCGTTCTTCTTGCGAAATAAATACTCACTTTCATCACTGTGGATAGTTCTGGCTAAATTATGCAAAAAATACTTGAAATTTGCGGTATGTTTAGTCCTGTTTCCGCTTTGTTTACATCAGTGAGATTAACCGACTTTCAACGTCAGTTACTTACCAAAAAATTGTCGTTACCAGTAAAATAAATATGGACCACAAAAAATTCGCAATATGGCTTGTATGCAACTGCATATAATCGTCACAAGGTCTTAAAATCTCTTCTTACCTTACTAAACACGGTACTCGACTTTAAGTGCATCGATTACATAAAATACTATAATATAAGATTATAAGTACTTATATACTATAGATTAAAATTTATTTTATTTATTTATTTAAACTTTATTGCACAAAATACATAAGTATATATAAGTACAAATGGCGGACTTAATGCCATGAGTCATTCTCTACCAGTCAACCACAAGGTTAAACAGAGACATTATTGGTGCGGGAAGCGTGTACAACAATACGTGTACCAACATACACACGATGCAAATGTCGAAACAAATAAACACTAGTTACGTTGATAAATAAATATTTATGGGTATATATATATATATATATATATATATTTACTTTATCTTTGTAGGTAATATGGACCACATTTTGTAGATATCTAGTTTACGCTCCAGAAATGCGAGTAGACATTCTAAGGCTCACCTTTACATTCTTTTTAGGCCATCCCTTGGCGAGTTCAGTATAATCCTTGGCAAGATTATGAGTAAACACATATAAGTAACTGTCAGTACTCGAGTCCATGGTAGCAGCCTCCTGAATTGCCGTCAAAATTCTCCCATGGCAATAGTCTCTTTTATAATCATAATGAATTCTAGTTCTAGCGTAGTAGGCAAACTGGATAAGGAATTGTGTTAAGTTTTTATATGGACCACTCTTATACATCAGATCACCTGTAAGTATATCAATAACACAAAACATTACAATGTTTTAGTAAAAATGATCTTAATGTTTACAAGAAGCGAACATTTTTAAAAATTAGTTGTGCGTCACCAACGGCTTTCCGGGCCAACACGGGCGTCCTAACAACTGGACCACCGAACCTGAAGCCAGTGCCGTTGAATTTTTCTTCTTTTTCTTTTATATGGCTTAGGGTGGCAATGGCAACATTTGGTTTACGTTAGCAGACGTTACTGCTTTAATAAAAAAAAATAATAATTAATATTATCTTATTTGGAAATATCTTCACCCATAATGTTAAATTACTATAAATAGTTCGAATAAAAACTTACATTACTTTGCAGGTTACTACGGAGGTGGGGCATGGATGACCAAAATCAGTGATGAATAGAATAGAATAGAATAGAATAATTTATTTGTAATAAACTTACATTGTCAAACATAAGAGAGTGAGAGTGTGTGTGTGTATTATTTCATAACATTGTCATCAATCCTCCTCTCCGTGGCTGTTAGGTACGGATAGTAGGTACTGAGTACTATCCGTACCTAACTGCTATGCCGAAAATCATTCATAGTAATGAACGTAATATTATAAATAAAGTGTACACGTTATACTACACGAAAAACCGTCAGGAAAGAAGTGCGTTCCATTAAATGATATTCCGAGGTTAACATAGTGGAACTGACAGATATTTAAACTAATGTCATTATACTGGGTTGCGATTGGTTGCAAAATTGTTGCTATATAAATCTTATACAATCCACATATATTTCTGGTCAGGCTTTATAATATAAAGTATTGTATGCAACTATTGAAACTGCATATAACGGTGACGCGCACGGTTGGCACAGTTTGTAAGTACCTGCCTACTGAGCCGGCGGTCCCGGGTTCAAATCCCGGCCAGGGCAAATATTTGTGTGATGAACTCGAATATTTGTGCTTGGGTCATGGTTGTTCTATGTTAAGTATTAGTATATATTTATCTATATAACATTAAGTATGTATATCTTCGTATAGTACCCATAACCCAAGCCTTCTTGAGCTTAATTTGGGACTGGATCGATTTGTGTAAGGTTGCCTGATATTTATTTATTTACATAATCAGGCCTTTTAATTAATAATTTGTCTTCAGCTCGTTTCGTAAAACTACTCGTGTTATAAGACCTCTCATTATGTAACAGTTGCATTAACAACTATTTTAACATACTATGCATACAAGGACGTCCTACCTATAGAGTGTTATAGTACGGCAAAAGCGCTAATTAAAAGCAAACTAGAAGGTGAAATAGTTAAATAAATAGGTACTGATATAATCGTATTTTATGCAACAATTGGAAATTCAAATCAAATCAAAATCAAATCGACATCGTAAATAAAGATGCTACACGAGCATTTTTGGACGTTTGCATACAATACTTTATCTCATGATCATATCACCCGATTGACGTCCACTGCTGGACAAAGGCCTCCCCCAAAGTTCTCCACAACGATCGGTCTTGCGCCACCCTCTTTCAATTTCTGCCCGCGATCTTAACTAGGTTGTCGGTGCACCTTGTTGGGGGCCTTACCACGCTGTGACTTCCGGTCCGCGGTCGCCACTGAAGAACCTTTCTTCCCCAAGGGGAATCAGTTCTACTTCTACGAGGAATGTGCCCCGCCCACTGCCACTTAACTTTGGCGACTGTCTGAGCTACATCTAAGTACAATCTTGGTTCTATTGCGTATCTCATCATTTCAGATTCGATCCTGCAAGGAAATTCCGAGCAAAGCAAATTCTTATGAGTCTCATTGTGAGCGACCACGTTTCAGTGCCGTAATGTCATCTGCACGTCTAGTAAGTCGACATAGCATCATCCGTCACTCTCTCATAGCACTGCACAGAAAGAGACAGGTAGTATATCTCGCGCGAGAAAGAGTCGCGTGGCAAAGTTATGCTAGACGTGCTGGAGCTGGACTGGACTCATTCACTGTCAAGGGACTCTGGGGGGTATTCCCTTGATTTGTCTAATTTTTTTTTGTCTAATTTCAGTTTGTCTAACAACTTTTACCATAATGAACGTTTTATCTAAAGTCAATATGTATAATATCATTTTTCATAATTATTATTTTGTCGAAATTCGTTTTGCCTAAATGATCTTTTTCATAATTCTTGTTTTGTCGAATATTATTTTATCTAAAACTCACTTTGTCGATTCTTATTTTGAAAATTGTAGGTTAGGTAAAAGACCGAATACTGTAGGTTAGGTTAGGTTTGTTTTATGACAATGGATAGCGGAGCGAGCGAAGCGAGCGGAGCGTCACAATGCTTGTTAAATAAATAATTTAGGCAAAAAAAATGTTAGGCAAAATATGTTTATACGAATTAAAAATGAGGCCAAATAAAATTAGACGAAATAAGATTATGTGAAATGAGTATTATACAAAACGACTTTCACTCAAATGAAAATTAGGCAAAGTGAATAGTTATGCTAAATAATATTAGTTTAAATGAAATTAGGCAAACCGAAATTAGGCAAAAAGTTGTTAGGCAAAACAAGGTACAACCACTCTGGGGGCCTTCCCACGCTCACACAGCAGGGTCACTGGGCTTATTCATACTTTATCCACGACCATGGAACTAACAAGTACTATACAGTACACATGGACTGCGCGTTGCTACACACTTACGGACGGGCCAAGGGTAACGTAAAACGAATAATAAAACCTGTTTGTTGCTACGATATTGATACAACGATCCGAGTGAGTTAGGCACCAAGGAGACAATTCTTCTCGCTCTACTAGGGTAACCAAATGTTTGGGTTTGAGATATTGAGAGTTTTTTGCCCACAGTAGTTTTTTTCCATATAACAAACTACACCTGCCTATTATGACCGCCTGTACTACCATTGCAATTTTATGCTTTTTCTGTATCCACTCAAGGTAGCTTTTGGTAACTACGGCTACGACACCGCTCTCATTTTATTGTAAGTATAAGTAGAGTCCAACTCAAAATTCGAAGCAATGGAGTGTATTCGTAATTCTTTCGTGTCGAGGTGTGCAATAAAGAGTATTATATCTGCCCATCTACACATATTTATTTATAACATTTTTAAATAATTGAACAACACACGAACACGATTCACATAGGAATAAGTTTCTGTCAAAAATGACATTTTAGTGGCAAGCTTTTATAGCCGACTGTACTTTTCTTTGGATATCCATCAAATGCTCACTGAGACGATTCTAAAGAGCCCGAGCTCAGTAGGATTGCTTTTTTCTATTATATAGTTCCTATGGCCACCTGCCGGCTCCATCATCAGATCAGCCCCATGGTACCATATTATTGTATTGTCATCAAAGTTAAGTAAGTATGCAAAATTTCAGCTCAATCGGTTGACGATATCTGCTTCAAAATTGAGTTGCAAGATTTCACCCGAACATACATACTTTAAACATACCATGCAAGCTAAATAAAAGCTTTAAAAAATATAGAACGAAATTCCTGTAAGGCTCGATTTCGCCATATTGGTTGTATTGGGACTCAACCTACTTTTTACTCACCTGGGAGTAAAGTGTTCTGTTCCCTGGCTAAAACAGTGGAGTTGATTTTTTATCACTACATCAACTGCTGAAACGTGACAAGTCACGTCACTGGCTTACACTGCAGAAGATAAAGCAAACTTATTTGCTTTTTTAATTGTGGACATTCGCGTCTAGACGCTGGCAATACTGCAATCTGCATCTGCATCTCCTATTATGCCTCATTGTGGGACATCTATATATATATATATATAGTCCTCCTTGTCGTATCCGACAACGGCGACTCTTTTACACTCTCCGATCATGTTCGCGGATGTGACTTGCAAAGCCATAGTTGGTCTTGAATGTTCGGTCACATTGTGCGCAATAAAGTTGCCCTTGTGTGTCAAAAGTGTAAGCGTAAGCAGGTTTAGGTAGAGTCTTCCGTAAGCGGCGCTTTTGGTCCAGGTGCTCGAGTCGAGCTTCTTCAAATGAAGCTTCACCTTTACCTATTGATTTTATTGCGCCACTCCGGTCTCATCGACGCAAGGTCCTCCCAACGCTCAGATGGGATGTCGCAAGCTTTAAGATGGCGTTTCAGAACGTCCTTGTAGCGCAGGAACTGCCCCCGTGATTGCGTTTTCCACTAGCGAGCTCCAAATAAAAAACGGTTTTTGGGAGTCTACAGTCTTCCATGCGTTTAACGTGGCCACACCATCGTAGATGGTATCTCATCAATATAGCCTCCATGCCGGACATGCCCACTTGTCGTAGTACCTCCGTGTTGGTCATCCTGCCATCGAATGCGTAGTATGCGACGTAAACATCTATGCCCATTTATGGACTCCTGGCGTACCTTGATGGTAACGATCCTCAGCGACCGACATGGTTTCCGCCGGAATCGGTCTACCGGGGACCTTCTCTGGTGTATGCCATCCACCTTTAGGGCGACGCCTTAAAAAACATGGTTGGGCTCTTGCCGTATCTCTTGATATCTTCTAGGTTTTCGATAGTTTGCAAACTGTCCTCCTACGAGATACTCACTGTTTTGTGCTCGAGGATCACTGATTTTTGAGACATCGATTGATTATAGTTGTCATTGATGGAAGCAAGCAGCCAATATAGATAAGTTGCGCAAGAGAGGGGAGGTCTTTGCACAGCAATGGGACACATGTATAGACAAGGAAAAAAAACATTATCACTGTCAAATGATGTGGCGCTGAAGGCATAGAAGGTGACATCGTAGTACTTTGCAGCTTCCTCTGCTATTTGTTTGACGGTGTCGTTGATCATTGTCTCTATAGTACGGTTTCTATCGTACAAGCTTACGTCAATCATGAAACCCATCCCTCGCTGATAACTATCTGTGTTAACAGAAAACATTTAGTCAGTCAAAATCTCGTAAAGATTGGTTTTTGTTTTGGATGTGGAAACAGACGAGAACGAAACCTCGTTTTGTATAACCCGGTTACGTTAAGTTTGGACCTCATTTGTATGCGACGCCATAGTCACCAGGTGCAAATATTACGTAAACTGATAGTAGGTATAGAAAAAGGTGTAGTGATAGTCTTCTCTTAACAACGCACGGATTCGGTTGTGATTTTTAACTGTCCATGACAAATGAAGAGGGATGATGATTGATGGTGTTCAATTCTACATGATAAGTACTGTCGTTATATGAATAATAAAATAATCTTTTTTTTTTTTAAATAAACGACTCCAGCGAGTAGAATTTTTAATTCAGAGAACAACTGATCGAGTTACAATAACAATACAACTAAAGCAATGAAAAGAGAAGTGAAAGCCACAAGAAGAAAAAATCAACAAAAACTAACGGTAATTTGCCAATTAATACATATATTTTTTTGATATCCCCTAACTTCTAACCATTAACCCTTTGAACGCCAAGAGCCACTAAAGTGGTCGTGTGCTGTCGTACCTACCAATTTGCCAATTAATACATATATTTTTTTGATATCCCCTAACTTCTAACCATTAACCCTTTGAACGCCAAGAGCCACTAAAGTGGTCGTGTGCTGTCGTACCTACCACGCCAACGACCACTAAAGGGGTAATGGCGAACGCTGTCTAAGCAATTTTCCCGCTGACAGATAAGGTATACTATATTTTCGCTCTTTCTTTTTTCAACTATTGGCGTATAACTTCGTATAGTGGTATAAGCCACAATTTGACATGGGAGGAAAAGCGTTGTAAAGGTTAAGGAACCTAAGCTCAGCATAATGAGATGATGATACCACGACAGCAGACGATACCAAGATACCAGACGCTACCAGACGCAAATACCTGTATAACTTTATTAAAGGTAGCTAATCACTTGCTAAACAACGTTTCATAAATATTCATTTTACAAACAACGTTAGACAAATGAACGATTCACAAATTAGACGTTGCATAAAATATAGTTTTACAAATAGATCATAGGTAATAAAAATTATTTATTTGACAAAATATCATATCACAAAACATTATTTCGCAAATTATTCATTTATTATTGTAGTCAAATAATAAAATAACGAATGATAAAACAACGTTAATAAAATGCATTGTTTGGTAAACATTTCGTTTAATAAATCATCACGGTGTGAACGCCATTCATATGTGTAGTTTTCTACGAGTACAAATATTAACATACTTAATTTTTAACAAAGTATAATTGATCTGATGAGCATACAGACGTCTTGGTGTTCAGGTTATTGAGGTTTTTTAGGTAACATGGCTCGAAAACCGAAAACTGTAGGTTAGGTTAGGTTTGTTTTATGACCATGTATAGCGGAGTGAGCGAAGCGAGCGGAGCGTCAAAATGCTTGCTTAAAAAATGGAACATCTTTCAATCTAATTAAGCCTAAAAATTGAAAATATTGAAAAAAATATTTTTTTGAACCCCAATATTTCGGTAAATATCGCTCTGAGAGAAAATTTTAAAAAACAAAGCATGCTTATTTTAGTGTAGGTAATCTACAAGATTCAATCTAATTTAAGTCCAAAAACAACAAAAAAAAAGTGTATATTAAACTACATACCGCCCTGCGTTTCGTTACATAGAGAGTTATTTTAAATATTTTTATGAAAGAATAGTTTATCAAAAATTTTGCAAAATAACTGATTTGTAAAACGATTTATTCGTGAACATTTTTTAAATGAAACTTTGTCATTCAATATTTTTATAAAGCGTCTAAGTTATTAAATGTATATTTGTGTAATTATTTGTAAAATGAGCATTTTAAAGAATGATAGGTTTGTGAAATGAATAGTTTGTAAATCGTTGTTTGTTAAGTGATTATTTGTAAAAAGTTGTTTAACAAATGATGATAAATCCTTTATTTTAATATATAAATAAACATTGCTAGTGCTGATAACATTTGAGGGCGGCCCTCGATTTCCCTAAGATCCCATCATCAGATCCCGACATGGTGACAATGCGACCATCTTTTAGCAGTACCTCCTTTTTCAAGTTGGTTGAAATAGCTCATTATGACATGCAATGAAGAAAAATAAAACAAAAAAGAACCTACTTCTGGAAGTGAAAAGCCAAAAATAACCCGCTCATTTACAGATTAAATTTAAATCACCTTTTGAAGTCGGTGCCAAACCGCTCAATTATTACTATGAAAACAGATGCCGCGCAAGTTTAAACTCGTGAGGTTTGCCACCGACTTCAAAAGATCATTCAAATGTAATCTGTACATGATCGGGTTATTTTTGGCTTTTCAGTTTTTTTTGAAGTCGGTTCTTTTTTATACATTTTCTTTTATTTATTTATTCTTTCTTTTTAGTGATTCACAAATAATCACTTTTTCTTAAAAAATAACCGACTTCAATGAGCGAAATAGAGCATACAATATTTAACACTTATATGATTTTCTCATGGATGTCTATGTCACAACATGGGCAGAACGGGACGGGAACTTTAAATGGGACCACACGGGAAGCTGGTGAGCTTTCAAATATAAAAAGGTAACAAACATAAAAAAATACTGTCGAATTGAGAACCCTCCTCCTTTTTGAAGTCGGTTAAAAAAGTAGGGGACTTTGAAATATCAGACTCCAAAGGTAGGTAACGCAGTTGTTTTTTTATCCGAAAATAGTTTTCAATATCAACAAAATTAAGAAATCCATTTTTTTTCTTTTTAGGGTTCCGTACCCAAAGGGTAAAACGGAACCCTATTACTGAGACTTCGCTGTCCGTCCGTCCGTCCGTCCGTCCGTCTGTCACCAGGCTGTATCTTAAATATTTAAGGGGGGCTCCCATACAACAAACTTGTTTTATGGTACGGAACCCTTCATGCGCGAGTCGGACTCGCACTTGCCTAATTTTATTTACAATGGCAGAATTGGCAGAATATGTGTAAACAAATACCTGTAGATAGACAAAAGTTAAAACATCTTACCCCTGTCTGGTAAACTTTCAGTCGGTGTCTGTCTTTTTGGACGATTTTTCGTGTTAGTTTCTGAAATGATTGTGCTCATTATTTGTTGTATTGCAAAAACAGGTTATAATATAAATAATAATACTAAATAAATATCAGACAACCTCACACAAATCGATCTAGTCCCAAATTAAGCTCAAGATAAGGCTTGTATTATAAATAAATAAATAAATATTATGGGACAATCATACACAAATACATCTAGTCCTAAACTAAGCAAAGCTTGTACTATGGGTACTAGATGACGATATACATAATATATAAATACATATATATTATATAGATAACATCCATGACCCAAGAACAAATATTCGAGTTCATGACACAAATATTTGCCCCGGCCGGGATTCGAACCCGGGACCGCCGGCTCAGTAGGCAGGTGTCTGCAAACTGCGCCAACCGCGTCGTCAAATTGGTACTAGACGACGATATACATACTTATTTATATAGATAAATATATACCTCAATACATATAACAACCTGGTCGCGGTCATGGATCATCCCAAGCACAAATATTCGAGTTAATCGCACAAATATTAGACAATGAATGTTCATCTCTCTCTTTTGCTAAAAACTACTTACCATTACTACTGCGTAAATACCGCGTTTCATTTCCGTAATGACAATAACTCATCGGAACTACGGTTGCATCTTTTCCTACAACAGAATAAAATGATTGCAGTATACCTACATGAAAGGTTCAAAATTGCTTTGAGATTTTTATTCGAATCGAGTACAAAGAGAGATTTATAAAAATAATTAAGTTATTCCGAATTCCACTTCAGAGCTTATCTTGTGAACATGGCCCCACGTTTTCTTTTTGTTTCAAATGTCGTTTCTAAGTCACAAACTTCGAGTTGCAATAAGTATCCTATCTCACTGGAATAAGATACTTTGACACTAACCATAAGGGGTCAAAAATTTATCTGATAATTTATCGTGTGATAAAAGCAACCATCATAGGTCGTCTTCAAAGCCACGTAAATTTTGTTTCTTTTATTAAAACAAAACAAAACAAAAGGAATTTGGAAATATTTGTATATCATCTTTTTATCGATTCATATTTTTTATCTATATATATAAAAGAAGAAGTCCTGACTGACTCATCAACGCACAGCCGAAACTACTAATGTTAGAGAGTTGATTTTTGCACAGTAGGTTACTTTTATAACGTGGGCTAGAGATAAGAAGGGATTTTTGGAAATACCACCCCTAAGAGGGTTAAATAGGGGTGCAAAGTTTGTATGGGGGAAACTTTTTTTTTGGAGCTAGAAACTTGAAACTTTGTAGAAAAATTACTTATTCAAAAACACAAAAAGTACTTTCAGCGTTTTGGAAAATTTCACCCCTAAGGGGGTTAAAAAGGGGTGCAATGTTTATATGGGAGAAACTTTAATTTTTGAACTAGAGACTTGAAACTTTGTAGAAAGCTTACTTAATCAAAAACAAAAAAAGTAATTTCAGCGTTTTGGAAAATTTCACCTCTAAGGGGGTTAAAAAGGGGTGCAAAGTTTGTATGGGGAACACCGCTAATGTTGTTTATAAAGAAGTGTTACGCTAAGGTTATCAGTTTATATTTTTTTTGTTTCCTGTCTTCTACCCAGTGACTACGTCCTTTTTTTAAAACGAACTTGCACCCCCTTTTCTATGGTTGACTGTCAACAATATTTTCTTAGTGCTGTCTCTTATTAATTGTGTTCCAAACTTTATGTGTTCCTATATTTAGTGAGTTGTCTATCAGCACATGAATAATCTATACTTTATATACCTATTCTTACTTTATTTAGCTTCTTGAGAAATATAGAGAACTGTAGCACCAGAATATATTGAATCACTCTTCAAACAATCTACTAGCCTGTAGACCGAAATAGTAATCGCATCATTAAATTCACTTATGTGCATTTAGTTTTTAATGGTCACATTTCAGCACTTTCTTTGAACACTAGCCTTTTTAATAACTGGGGTACTTGCTAGACCATTTAGAAACATTTTGGCCAGCCTCGGGAACTCCGCCACACAACTCTTTTCGTTTAATAGCCAGGCCGGCGTGTACAAATACCAGTTATAATAATAACTAAGATCCCCATTTTCTAACTCCAAATCCATGCGTCGCTCTATAAATATTAAGCATCCTGCAAACAATTCCCGTAATCTAATTGGAAAATCTTCTAAAATTCTTTAACAATTGCATATCAGTGTCTGCCACTGTTTGAAATGTAATATGTCTAGACCATTTTAACTAAGAATAAAATTCACTTACCTATTTTAATAATTTGTCATCATCAATAATCTACGCGGACGAAGTCGCGGGCGGCCGCTAGTGTGATATATAATACCACATTTTTATTTTTATAAATAATGACACAAAGGTAAATTAAGAAAGAAAAATTGAATGCGATCTACTACAATCTAAGCGGGATTTGAACCCGCGACCTTTGCGTTTCCGGCGCATTGCTCTTCCAACTGAGCTATTAGATCGCTACGTCAATCACACCAAATCTTTCATTCCTTAATTCTTTACGCTACTGGAGCGCCCTCTGCGTCATATATGTTTTTGAATTGCTTATGCGCATTAGCCATACCCTAGGATGTGCGCTTTACACGCACGATCCCCAATCCCCATTGCTTTAGCGCATTTTTAGCGCTCCGTAGGAATGTTGAACTTTGACGGTTATTTCTGACTTTTAGAGCAAGTTTAAGTGGTTATTCTCACATAGACATTTGATCCCAATAAAAAATAGAATCGATTACATCCTCAAATAGTAGATTGTTCAACAAGGGACTAAAACAAGCCATAATGACACGAGATGTTTTAGCCACCCGAGCTAAGCGAGGGTGGCTAATAGTTCGAGTGTCATTATGGTTGTTTAGTCTCGCGTTAAACACTCTACTTTTCACTTTGAATGCGAGGAAAATAAACGAATTTCAATATAAAATTACGATATTTATTATAACAAAGTTTCTTACAATTACGTAGTACAGCCGTTAATCTAACCTCAGAAAAATTTAAAGGGCAATTTGTACAATTCTTTACATTTAAATGCGTGGTTTGTAATTGAGAAGTATGTTCAATTTTTTCACTCGAAGTCGAAGTAAAGGTTGGAGAGAATGGAGAGTAGGGATAGTAGAGACGTAGACCTTTTCTCAATAAGGTTGCCGATGGTCATTTCATTAAGGCTCATTCTCAACCCGCGATGTTGATAGGCGTGGGTCAAATGTTGGTTGTGATTTTTGCTTTGAGGATATTTTAATTCCTTCAATATAGTATAACCTTCGATAGATACTGTGTTTATTTTGGATTGACTCCTCTATATAGCCTTCAGCTTTATTCTTCTTCATTGGAAGATGATGATTACATATTTTGTCCATAATTTATAAAGTGACACAGTTAATTGGTCTAATTGGTGATTACAATTCAAGCTTAATACAAGTAATGGACATCTACTCATTCCATTCAAAATTCTAATAGAAAAAAGAAATGTTCCGTGGTTTTTTCTTTTTTTTGTAAAGTGACGCTTTAAATGCTTGCATATTTAGCCAGCAGATTCAAACTTGAAAACAATTTTATTTGGACTTATGGACCATGCATGATAAAATTACATTCGTATTCGTAATAATTAATCGTGTTTCATTAAATAAAATCTTGAATTTTTGAGCGGTTGTAATTTTGAGGTTATTTTCACGCACCAAAAAGTTTGTATACCTATCACTGAAAATGGCTATAAACCTCCATTCACAAACGTCGTGATTGGCTGTTTAGGGGTTTTTCAAAGGAAATTAAAACAATTTTACTTTTTTTGAGCAGTTGTAATTTTGAGGTTATTTTCACGCACCAAAAAGTTTGTATACCTATCACTGAAAATGGCTATAAACCTCCATTCACAAACGTCGTGATTGGCTGTTTAGGGGTTTTCAAAGTAAATTAAAACAATTTTACTTTAGTCCCTAGAGATTAATAAGGAGCTTTAGTCCCGATATGCAGAGACTAAAGTAACATTTTAAGAGCATGAGAAGTGAAAATAAATTTTCGTCATGCCTATTTGGAATAGTGTGACTTAGAAGGAATGATAAAAATTTGTTCGTGTTTCTTTTGTTTCCATTTTGTCGGTTTGTCCTCGGGCAAGGAGTGGCTTTCAGGGGTCATGTTAATAAAGCTGAGTCCTGTCACTACGTGCACTTCAGCGCGTTTGTGGTGCGCGCGCCGCGGCCGCTGCAGGGCACCATCGCAAGTGCAGACTTCTGGCCGAAGGGTGTCATGTTCCGGCGGTTCCGGGGCAATCTGCCGAATCCTACACCAGAACATACGGACAATGGAGCCTCGCCTCGCTTTGTTTATATATATGTGTGTAGTTTATGCCTTTGTTTTATTACTGTAATGACGTGTAACTTATTTGAATATTGAATAAGTAAGCACTTTATAGCCATTCGGATGTTTGAAAAATATTTCTACTACTTGCGACTGTTTCTTAATATTACACGGCTTTCTAACGTACAGATTCTATACCTTCAGAACATTTGATACGTTGAATCTCACATTGATTGAACACCACAATGTGAATTATATTTTGGTTGCGTTTCACCCTGAGACATCGTGGGGACACTTCTGAACATTTTATTTGTCGTAAGCAGCCTGATTCTTGGTCCAATTTTGAGGTTACCGGGCTAAATACTGAAAGAAGGTTTTCTCAGTGAATTATCTTACTTTAACGGAGGTACCACGACTGTGCGCCAGGGGCGCAACGCGGTAGAGCGAGAGATCCGATCGCGGCGGCATAACGAGTGAGTGAGACACACGTGCCTACACCCGCAACCATCATATCGAGGGCTTCATGCTATAGGGGCGTATGCGCAAAACCCCTACTTTTCAGGAGAGGCAAAAAACTTAATAACTTTTCGTCCCTTCGACGGATCTTTTTGCAAATTTGCATGGAGTATTTATATTGTCACTTTTTTTATCTAGTATGATCAATTTTACGTAAAGTATTCTAAAACTAGTAATTATGCGCCTACGCCTCTTTACTGCGGCGCAAATATTCGAAGTGACTGTCGATTTTCCTTGAAAAATACTTGAAATTGAGGGGCGTATAAATTAAATCTTTTCCTATTCAATTATTCAATGACAATTGGTCTGAGTTCTGTTTTTATATCGAAATACTTTCTTTTTACAGTAATTTTCACATTGTTACGAATCTCCTTCAATTTTTTCTGATTTTTTTTACGCCTGTTTCGCCCGACAAAAATACAGTGCTAGTGGCTCTTGAGTGTGGTCGTATAGTGGTGATCTAAGGCAAATTCAAGCATTTAGTAAAGAAAGAATATACATTTCACTGATTAAGTTATTCGTTTCCTTGATTATATCTTTTTAGAAGAACTTATGACCCAGCGCCGCTCTTGAATCGGCGACATTCTGGGATGTTAAGTAATGACGGCAGATGTCGATCTCCAGTCGGCTGACCATCTCGAACGATTATTAACTGAGCACTTCAGTGCTAAATAAAGTCTCTCTGTCTACCCGTCGGTCTTTGCCTAGAACAGCAGTCATAAAGTCGTTAAAGGTGTCTTCTTGCGAACTCCAAGCAGTTGAGGTGCCCACTCTCTGAAGAAATCGGATTGTACGAAATCTTAATAGGTTCCAGTAATCTAGTTTGTAATGTGATAACATGACAGTCTTCTACAAAAACGAAGCATTAACCGTACGCCGTGGCGAGTTGATGGCACTACTTTTGCCAAACCAACTCCATCAGAAAGCCCAATTCTAGGAGACCCTTGATGTTGCTGACGAGTTATAAGATAGGCTACGGAAATCGGTTGATGTTGTGCCCACTACTTGTTCACTCGAGGACACCTTAGCTGCTCTCCTGGGGTTCTGTTTTCCCGTGGCTGTCAAGCAAATCAACCTCTGAAGTGATTGTAGTTTAGCTTCAACGGTGAATAGTTTTGTTCTCAATTAAACTTATTATGCCGGGCATGCTACGTTTTTTTTTTATTTACCATGCTCGACAAATTAGAGCTCTTTATTGATGATTTTGGGGTAGTTACCCACAAAGTATCTGTTAGCGAACATTAGCAGTTAAGTGTTTTCGAATAAACGCTCAGTTTGTTGTTGGCCAGCCAGTGTAGAGCGGGTGAAGTCACATTCACATACCCTTGTGATTACTGCTCGTTAGTATTACTATGTCGCAGGATATGATGACTGTGAAATAGTGATGTTCGTTTAGTGTGGCGATGATTCCACAAAAGTGGTGAGCGGACGTAGCTTCGAGGGTTCTTACTTTGCTACCACTGCCCTTTTGAGTGCACCAGTTTTGGCTTCACCAGTTCCGATGCCGATGAATCTCTTTCATTCCGGCTCCTACCAGTGCCGCTTTTATGGTGGTGAATTTTATCCTGTCGATGCCGTCGACGTCCCTCAATGTCCATGAATGTGCCTAAGCATAAAGTACAGACTTGTTTTTAGTATTTTGCAGTATACTTTATGTTGCAAGTGTTTAAGCAAAAAACTGATTAATCTTCACTGAAGAATCTAACGCCTGAGTAGAAGGTTTCTACCTGGTTTTGTATAACAATTACTTTGACTGGTCTACGCAGTACGCAGGCAGCCAAAACAATAGTAAATATCTTGATAATTATCTCTCTTCCCTTCTATTCCGTTCGGTTCTGGTGATTGGTATGAGTATTCTCCTCATCCACCCAGCTCACTAACCGTTATAACTCACAGCCCGAGAAGTGAGTCTGTACGAGGGTTGTTTCTTTCGCCGCTGAGCTGGTGAAGGTATCATCTGGCTTGTGTAGGGATCCTAAAACTGTAGCTACCTGTTTGTAGAGGATACTTAGTTTGGACTTGACTAATTTGTGCCCGTGCTCAAATGTTCATTGTTGTTTTGAGTTTCCTCGTCTTTTTTCTGCTTATCCTAAACTTCTCCAGCTGGACTAGTTAGCTTTGTCACCGCAGCTGTCTGAGATGGATAATTATGCATGATGGTAGCAATCCATAATGGTATATGTAAGGACGCCTGTTGATCTATTTCTTCAGCGCCCCCCTGCCCCATATTTCTTGGGAACCTCTGTTTTCAACAAAGTTGGACCTAGTCGGCTCGCATATTATGTGCGATAGTGCGATTCATGCTAAGTGGGTTCGTCCTTTGGATGACATCGAGCATTTATGATCTGGATATTGAATCGAATCCACCTGGGATACGAGCAGGATAGTTCCTTAGAAACCTACCAGTTAGAGATGTTTTCCGGAGAAAGGTGTGACGTTCAAGGACTTTGCGCCCATATGGTGCAACGGTATATGAGGCCGAAGACTGATACTATCACTAAAAAGTATGGTAAATATGGTCGTATGTACATACGCCGCTATTGTACGACAATTTCTGGTAAATCACACAATCGAGTAATAGACGTATGAACATATACGCCTTTATACTCCGATCATATTATGAGATTCCATTACATTATTGCGCTTGTACGCCTACTGTACGCCTCTTTGGATCGATAAAAATTTATGACCTACAACAATGATAGGTCATATAAAAAAACATATTTTAATTATTTTAAATAACTTATAATTACGATAAAATTATGAAAAAAATTGACCCGATGTATCTTTATTAGATGAATACGATGCCGTTAAAAACGAAAAATCGCATTTTTGCGCATACGCCCCTATAGCATGAAGCCCTCGATATAATAGGCCCACATAGAACTAAGATGTCGGTCCTTACTCTAAGTCGGGGAGCGTGTGAAAAGGCCAGCTGCTCACTTTGAGGCTTTAATACGAGCCCGTTTTTTATTTATAGTTAGGTTTAGTTAGGTTTAAATATTTATATTATGTTCTTAGTTTTAATTGTTTCCATGTTTTATCTTTTGAATATTTTATTAAATAATTTAACATTTGCCAGTTCATTAAACATTAAATAATTAAAAAAAAAAAAAAAAAAAAAAAAAAAAAAAAAAAAAAATACGAACACATTTTATAATACATTACATCTTTATAGAGACGCGGTTGCAAGAAGAGGGAGTGACTGAATGTACTTAGGTAGCATAGACATGAAACTGAACGGTATTAATATATACTAATTCTCTGTTGGAATTGCCAACAAAGAAAGTAGCATAAATGCTCAGCTACCTCAGCTTGACATGAAATTATTTCGTATATCTGGATGTTTGTGCGTCCGGATGTCCCATTCGTCCGGATTTCTCGCCATTCCAATTGGGAATATTATAATTCGCAATTCCTCTCGTTATCAGGGTCTTAAAATATATCTTTCAATAAATACACAGGGACAATCTAACACAAATCGACCTAGTCCCAAACTATAAGCAAAGCGTGTACCATGGGCACTAGACGAAGATATACATAATAGGTATATAAATAACATCCAAGACCCAGGAACAAATAGGTATTCGCGTTCATAACACAAATATTTGTCCTTGCCGGGAATCGATCCCTGGACCAAAAAAACACAATAAATAAATATATAAAAATAAAATATAAATATCAGACAACCTCACACACATCCATCATTAAGCTCAAGAAGGCTTGTGTTATGGTACAAGCCTTCAAGCCTTTGTTATGGGACCACGATATACATACTTATGTAGATAAATACATATATATTTAAATACATAGAACAACCGTGGCCCAAACACAAATATTCCAGTTTATTACACAAATATTTGCCCTGGCCGGGATTCGAACCCGGGACCGCCGGCTCAATAATACACAACTTCCAATAAATGAAAATGAACTTACACAATAATAAGACTACGAGAACCATTGTTGTAACATGCCTATCCAATACTTAAGTAAACTAGTTAGTAACTACCTAAATAAAATATTTAATCAAAACCAGAGCAATTAAAAACCATTTATGTGACTTTTTTAATTACTCATTGTTTATGATCAATAAAGAGCGACTTAATCGAAAGGAAAACTAGTAATTATTTTCAACCGATTTCTAAAAGTGAGGAGGTTCTCAATTCGCCCGTATGTTGTTTATTTTGTATGTTTCGCGATTTCTCTGCCAGTTGTAAACTGACTGTCAAAAATCTTTTTTATTTCAAGATAATACTCTATTCTAGCTATAGTGCCAGCGGTACTATATAGCTCTATACAAGGATGAGTCCCACTTTGTTGCCAACCAGTAGAGTGGTACAAACGGACTACTTGGTGGCTCTTTCACTTGGACCGTTGTATCGTAGCAACACTCAGTCCAGGTGTCTGCTAGGTCCATGGTTTTTTTCTTTAAAAGACAAATATTTAAAAATATCCGAACGAAATGCCGAAAACCATTCACAATGAACATTTCATAGTCTTGAAAACAGTCAGGAAAAGAGCATTCCATTAAATGATATTACGAGGTTAACATCGGAACTGACAGGTATTTAAAGTAATGTCATTATAGTGCGGTTGCGATAAATTGGTTGTTGTAGTAATAATTATGTGTAATTCTAAATTAATTTTCATTTTGACATTCTGTATTTGAGGTTGTTCTTATTATTAGCAAACAGTAAATCTAGGGATTGAAACGGGTGTGAGTCTATTTGTGTAAAATGATCACGTATTGTTGTGCTTTCTAGTTTTATTGAAACACCACACTGAGCACTTTATTATTAGGGATAGGCAAATTCAAGTGCTTATTTACCTAAAGTTGACAAAATCCTATTGCTATTTCACTCGTGTAGAATTCTAATTTTAACAATGGGACATTGGAAGAATATGTTTATTTTTTATTTTTGCGTAATTAATGTAAATAAGTTGTAATTAATGTATAATTTGTAATGCGTTGAAAAATTTTAATTGTAATTGTAGAACGTAATAGGTGCCTAAATTAGTTAATGCTTTATTTTTCAATGACTTATATTTCAAACACAATGTACATTGTTTATGAATAAATAACTATCACTAACTAACTAACTAGGTATTACTATCATACCTCAAATAAAGCCGCCTACAACTGAACAACAAAGCCGCCGCCAAAGTTTAGGCATAAAAGCATCTGACTATTCGATGCCTATTTATTACAAACAATGGAGAAAACCGTCTTAATGTTAGCATTAAATCATTCTCCATCATCACGTAATCGCACCGACCGGCGCGCGATTCGGCGCGGGCGGCGGGAAGAACAATTCCCTTCATCGGACACAGATGGCGCCACAAGTAGAGTGCGGGCACTAAGGACTAGCCGGGAAAGCCCATGAACTGTATGAACTAATTTTATGAACTGTATAAAAATCGAACATCACTTTATATCAATGATTTTCAACAAGCAGAAAAAAAAGTTAAAAGGTCATAGAAAAAATTTTTAGTTGCCAATATTATGTTATCGGACTATACTGACTACTGACAGTTGCAAAATTATCGCCATATAAATCTCATAAATCTCTTGAAAATCGTATACAGGTTGACTTTTTAGTCGTGAATCGTAGTGCCAGTAGGTGATGAGGAGCGTAACGCTGAGTTACCATTCTGGACTAAAAATTCAGTATCAGTGGTCAAGCCCGCTCCAGACCTTCCGATCCGATCCAACCGATCGTAAGCAATCGGAACCCGTTCCAGACCTTCCGATCCTACCCGATCCGATCCTACTTATCGGATAATGTGTAGCGTAATTGTTAGGAAATCGGATAATGTGTAGTGCAATAGTTAGGACCTAAAACACTACACATTATCCGATTTCTTCCGATAAATCGGATCGGATCGGAAGGTCTGGAGCGGGTTTCAAGCTTTAGTAGTCCCTCTGTTACGACTGGCTTCCAGACCTCTTGGCCTTAAGAATCAACGCGTACCTGATTTTTATCAAGTGTCTACCACGTGTCCACACGATCAGAAATGATGACTGATCTGATCAAGTTGATCTAAATATCTGATTGACCCTTTTTTAGGCAGTTTCATGACGTGACCGATTTCATCGGCCAGTTTTTGTCGAGCCGGTCTTAGTCGTCGTCGTCGAGAAAAAATTGACTCCATGGAGCGTTAAAGGGTACATAAAGGTGCGTCCACACTTGTATCATTTCGCCGATCCGATCCCCGTTGCGTATCTCCACCGCGTATCGTGCTGTTTGGACGCTCACTGCGGGCACTCCGTATCATTTGCGCCGTCTCGCGAAGAAACGCGTCCACACTTGCCGTATCGTATCCTCGTCGCGTATCGACGTGCAGTAGTTTGGACGCTATCCGTATCGTAGCACCGTATCACCGCCCCGATCATTTTGGCATTTCGTTTTCGCCGAACATTTCATTTCGTTTGTGATCGTTGTTCAGTGCGGAGTTGCGTCCCATTTAAAAATGTCGCCCGCTGAGATCGCTCACTGAACCTTGACAGAAATATTCTTGAGTGGGGGCCGTGTACCGGAAGTCGCAGCGAGGAAGGCCTTCATTTAGGTCATCTGCTCATGGAGATTTAGCACATGACTGTGCTCGTTTTATAATACGTAATGCGGTAGAAAGGTTCTCGAGTGGAAACCGCGTCCTGGAAGACGTCGCGTGGGGAGGCCTTCGATTAAGGCACCCGCTCACGGAGACATGGCCTTCGTATGACTGTGTTTGTTTTATGGCATGCGGCAGAAAGGTTCTCGAGTGGAAACCGCGTGCCGGAAGACGCCGCATGGAAAGGCCTAACAAAGTAGACAGTTCATCAGTGGTATATGGTATTTTTTAATTATCGTAAAGATTAAGGATTAAAAACCAATGACCGCAGCATGGATCGATGACTCAAATAGCGCCTTTGATGATCGGGCAAAAACCCAGTCGAGATGGATCACGGCCGATCCTCACCCCGTATCCTCACCGCGTATCATGAACGAAAGTGTGGACGTCACGCCGTCGCGATCATGCAATGCTTTCGTGATCGCGAGTGTGCGGGGTACTGAAGATACGCGTATCAACATGGATTTCGCGCGAGCGTTGCATGATCGCGACGGCGCGACGTCCACACTTACCGTTCATGATACGCGGTGAAGATACGCGACGGGGATCGGATCGGCGAAATGATACAAGTGTGGACGGAGCCTAATGTACTGGTTACTGTCGTAATGGCGGCTGTACACTCTCACCGAGAACGGGCGACACATAACCTTCTTTACATATTAAGACTGAAGGGGATGACATGCTTGCCCCGCCTTGTCTCAGCGAGAGTGTACAGCCGCCATTACGACAGTAACCAGTCCATTATGGACTGTACCCTTTAACGCTCCATGGAGTCAATTTTTTCTCGACGACGACGACTAAGACCGGCTCGACAAAAACTGGCCGATTAAATCGGTCACGTCATGAGACTGCCTAAAAAAGGGTCAATCAGATATTTAGATCAACTTGATCAGATCAGTCATCATTTCTGATAGTGTGGACACGTGGTAGACACTTGATAAAAATCAGGTACGCGTTGATTCTTAAGGCCAAGAGGTCTGGAAGCTATTTATCACAGTGTTTTGTTGCATGCGTATTTGTAGTCGGATCAAAAAGAGTAGAAATTAAAAATTGGCAATACAGTAGTGTCGTCCCTTTCTAATCAATTTTAAAACCCGCTCCAGACCTTCCGATCCGATCCTACCGATCGGAAGCAATCGGATAATGTGTAGTGCAGTTGTCCGATTTATCGGAAGAAATCGGATAATGTGTAGAGCAGTTGTTAGGAAATTTCTTCCGATAAGTCGGATCGGATCGGAAGGTCTGGAGCGGGCTTAAACCCGTTCGAGACCTTCCGATCCGATCCTAATTACCGGATGAAATCGGATAATGTGTAGTGTAATAGATCCTAACAATCACACAGGTGCGTTTATAAACAATGTAGACTCGACAGCATCACAGCGTATTAAAAGTGTGAAATTATTCATATTAATAATAAATAATACTTAAATAGATGATACATAATATGTTTCCCATTACTTTTTCTGTTGACCTGTTTTTTGTCAGCACAATTAGGACAGCTTGTCAAATAATTTCACAATTTGGCGGGAAAACCGCGTGACTTTTCGCTTTGTTTTTTTTTTCTTTAAAGAATATCGCGGGAACCTTGCAAGCTCTTGGCTTGGATTGCAGAAAGAAATTAGCAAAGGAAAAGTAAGAGATAGAAAACTCAAGCAAATCCAAACCCGAATGCAGATACCTATTACTCCTTAGATAAATACATACAGAGACAAAGGTAATACATAATTGTATTATTGTTATTATACATTCTGTAACGCGGCAAACCTCCATGGTTCAGCACTGGCCGCTTACAAACGCCATTAAAAAAAACAGGCGTTCGGCGCTCGTGTTTTGTCTTTTTTCGCAGACACGCTCGGACTTGCTCCTGAACGTACTGGAATCTGTATAGCTGATTATACATTTTTAAAATTAAATGTATTACTGAGATTGCGTATGTGGTGTTACGAGTTGAACGAATTGTATATAATACTGTAAATATAACGCTGTATCATAAATTGCTGATCTTATACTTGTAAGGGCTGCCGCTTTGCAGGTAATATTTGTATATACTTATTTTTCTTTGTTTTCTTTTTATCTACTCAATCCAAGTCTTATTTCGTTCTCACTGGTCTTGACAAATACGAAATAAGGCATGGATTGGTTTGGTGTCACCAACTAAGTGAGATGTTGTTCCAGCCCTTTTTGCTTGACGGAAGTTTGCGTGCTGTTGTGAACGCACCTCGACCGGCGGTTGTTCCTGCTTGATGTGCGTGAAAGCTGGAGATACGCGGACCCTTGAAACCCTGCTTTTCCTACCTACCATCCTGCCCCGCTGTATTAAGGCCAGTGTTTTCCTATAGTGCCGCGTACTGACTGATTACCGTTTTTTCTTTATTTTTTTTTATATTGTATATAGTTTTTATTGTTTATTAAATTATTTTGTTTATAACCACGGCTCGTCTTTCACTCCCGACGACTAGCCGGGCTACATTGGCGCCCAAGGGTTTATTCAGTCAGTACGTGGGTTTTTAGACTTGGATTGGGTTATGTACATACTTGTAAATAATATACGTGTTTGTACATAGCTTACTTTGTTGAATTTGCTGTTGTGTTGTTTATATTGTGTTTATTTTCTTATGTTTAGGTTCAGTTAGGTTAGATCTATTTTACTTGGTAGGTTGCAGGCTGCAGCTTTCACTTTACGTTACTTTTTAACTATAGAAGGTGTTTGTTATGTACATGTTTGTGTGTATGTATGTTTTGTAAATAGACATTATTTTTTTTGCGGTGTACAAAGATTCTAGTAGGTAGTAAATATGGAGTTTTCATTCGTTAGTGTAAATATGTTAAATAAAAATGAACTTGCTTACGAAGTAAGTATTAGGCATGAAAAGCCTCGCGATACGGTGGTAGAGCTCCGACAGCAGTTGAGTGACTTGTTGGGTAAATATGTAGCTGAGGATTTGCCGACTAGCTTTTCAGTGGCCGATGACTTGGCCGGCACTGAAAAATCTATGTCTTTTATAGAGGATAAAATCGTTCTGTATGAAAGTTCCTGTGACTTGAAACTTGTAAATAAAATTCAATCATTTCTTGTACATATATACTTACGTCTTCAGCGAGTAGACATCTCGGATGATGACGATCACCGTGTTATGTACAAAAATCTTGTTACAAAATTTAGCGCGTTGAAGACGCGTTTTGATTTGAAAAATAACAGTTCTATTAATAGTTCAGCCGCTTCATTTGTAACAGCGAACTCTGAAAGATGCATAGAGAATAAAGTCGTTGTACAGTGTGACCGCGCGGTGACCAGTGAGTTTCGAAAATTCTCGTACTCGGGTAAAGGCTGTCCGCGTAGCTTTGTACAAAAGATTGAGGAGTTTGCCCTGTCTAGGAACTTGCCAACAAGCACCTTGCTAACTCATTGTTATGAGATATTTACGGACGCAGCACTTCACTGGTTTCGTGCCTATAAAGTCAATTTTAGCTCATGGGATAGCTTGAAACAAAAATTGTTTGATGATTTTGATATTGTTGATTACGATTATAAACTACTTCGTGAAATACAAGACCGCACGCAAGGCAAGGAAGAGTCGATAGTAGCATATTTTGCTATTATGAGTGTCTTATTTTCGAAATTGAGCTACACTATGTCTGAGGCGGATAAACTACAAATCTTGCGTAGGAATATTCGTCCCGAATATGACGTTATGGTAGCACAGGCCGACGTTAACTCTATTGAAAGCTTAAAATCCGTGTGTCGGAAGTATGAGGTGTGCCTTGACCGCTCAAGGAACTTCAAGGAACCTCCTACACACAGTCCATCTTCGTTAACTGAAGATTTCGTATATAAACCTGTAAATAGCAAATCTGTAAATATAGTTAGCTCTAGTAAACAATTTTGTGTTCGCTGTAGAGTGAATGGTCATACTTTGCGCATGTGCAAGGAACCACGCACTCTAGTGTTCTTTAAATGCGGTTTGGCTGGTTATCGTAGCACTGATTGCCCTAAGTGCAATAAAGCAGATCCTGAGACTAAGACTTTTTCAAAAAACGCGTAACTGAGGATCAAAGACTTCCTGTACATAAAAATAATAATTTTTCGCGTGATGAGTGGAATGACTGGCTGTCAGTTGTACGTTTGTTTATGCTGTCTTCCAAAACCTCTTTGATCCTCTTCGACGATCAAAATGATAATGAACGTCCTTATGTAAATATAAATGTAAATAATTTGACACTCTGTGGTTTACTCGATAGCGGTAGTTCTATTACAATACTTGGTAATAACTCTCATAAGGCTCTACTAGATCGGGGATTTGTACTTAACTCGTCGTACAAAATTTCTGTGCGAGCTGCTAATGGGCAGCCTGTTTATTCTATTGGCTACGTGGAATTACCTGTAAAATTTAACGGTAAATATCTTAACATTACTGCACATGTAATTCCAGACATTTCTTGTTATTTAATTCTGGGTATAGACTTTTGGAAAAGCTTCAATCTGTTGCCTAATTGTCTCAAAAACGCTGAACTGAGAAAACCTTCCAATTGTACTTCCTTAACTATTAATGACACTTTAAAACAAGTTCTTCCCTTTGAAGACTTGTCCGCGGAACAGCAGTCTCAGGCGAATAATATTATATCTCGGTTTCGCGAGGCTTCCACAGAATCTAGTCCTCTTGGTCGCACACACTTAGTCGAGCATCGTATTGACACCGGTGACCATGCACCTATTAGGCAACGGTGTTACAGGCTCTCTCCTGAAAAACAAAAGGTGCTGGTGGAAGAGGTGGACAAGATGCTTGATTTGGACATCATAGAGCCTTGCGAAAGTCCGTGGTTAAGTCCTGTTCTCGTTACTCCCAAAAAAGACGGTACTTGGAGATTCTGTTTGGATAGTAGGAAGCTTAATTCTGTCACTAAAAAGGATGCTTATAAATTACCTTACATAAATGAGATCCTTGACAATTTGCGTGATGCTAAGTTCTTGTCTAGTATTGACATCGCTAAGGCATTTTGGGAAATACCATTATGTGAGGGAGATAGGGACAAAACCGCTTTTTACGTTCCAGGACGTGGAATGCTAAGATTTAAAGTGACCCCATTTGGTTTGACCAATGCACCGGCCACGCAGCAGCGTTTAATGGACGTGTTGTTTACACCAGAATTCGAAAACCGTGTGTTTTGGTACTTAGATGATATAATAGTGATATCGAGTACGTTTGAAGATCACATCATTTTGTTATCTAGAGTACTGGAAAAACTGAAATACGCGCGTCTTACCATTAACTTTGAAAAGTCTACTTTTTTCCGACGCGAACTAAAGTACCTCGGTTATATTGTAGATCACCAAGGCTTGCGCACAGATCCTGATAAGGTTCAAGCGATACTTGACATTCCTGTGCCAACTACTAGACGTGAGCTAAAAAGATTTCTAGGTACAGCTAGCTGGTACAGACGTTTTGTACCTAACTTTAGTACATTGGCCGCGCCTCTTAATTCTTTAACGTCTACTGGTAAGAAGGCTCCTCCATTCAAGTGGAATGAGGAGGCTGACGTTGCCTTTAATAAAATAAAGGAAACGCTTATAAGTAGTCCTGTATTAACTTGCCCGGATTTTTCAAAAACGTTTTCAGTGCATTGCGATGCATCTAATTTTGGAATCGGGGCTATGTTAACTCAAGAAGAGAACGGTGTGGAACGACCTATTGCCTATTTTAGCCGTTCTTTATCTAAACAGCAGCAACATTACTCGATTACTGAACGTGAACTATTAAGTCTCATTGTCTCCTTGGAACATTGGCAATGCTACTTAGACAATGGCCAAAAATTTATTGTATATACCGACCACGCGGCCATCAAGTGGTTTTTAAATTTGGATAACCCGACAGGTCGATTAGCTCGGTGGAGTGTTCGTTTGTCCGCGTTCAACTTCGAAATTAGACATAAACGAGGCAAGGACCACGTTGTACCTGACATTTTGTCACGTTCGGTACCAGTTGACCTTATTTATGTTGATTCTGATGATGATTGGTTTAACAACATCTTTAAAGGTTGCCAGGATAATCCTGCTGCATTTCCTGATTATAAAATTGTAAATAATAACTTGTATAGAATAAAAAGAACTAGTTCTTTTCTCACTTCTGATTATGATTGGAAACTTGTAATTCCAAAGGAAATGAGAGAAAACATTATCCATGACAACCATTCCCAGCCAACTGCTGGTCATTTTGGCATATTTAAAACTCACAAAAGAATAGCTTTGCGCTATTTTTGGCCGGGTATCTACAGGGACGTTTGTAAATATATAGCTAATTGCGAGACCTGTTTAGCATACAAGTATCAAAATCATCAAACTCTAGGAATAATGGGTAAACCTAAGGAATGTTCTAGGCCATTTCAGTGTATTTCAATCGATCTCGTTGGCACATTACCTATGACTCGTAAACAGAACCGTTATATATTAGTCGTCAACTGTTGTTTCTCTAAGTACTGCCTGATATTTCCCATAAAAAAGGCGACTTCTAATATAATATGTAAGATCCTAGAAGACTTCATATTCTTGGTACATGGCTTTCCAAGAACTATTATAATGGATAACGGTACGCAGTTTATCAGCAACGAATTACAGGAACTTTTTACTAAATATCAGATCCCACAGGTACATTTTACTCCCAAATACTGCCCGCAAGTAAACTCTGTCGAGCGCTACAACCGTACTATTATGACTGCAATTAGTTCGTTTGTTGAAAACGACCATAGAAATTGGGATCTCAATATTCCGCAGATCCAGTTCGCCATAAATACCAGCGTTAATGAAGTGACGGGGTTTAGCCCTGCCTTCCTGGTTTTTGGCAGAGAACTGGTTCCGTGCGGGTCGTTTTATGGTGCCGCTGAATCTAATGATGTCGATTATGACGACCTTATATTTGCACCACGTGATATTTACGCTGAAAACTTAGGCCACTTGTCGCCTATTTTAGATAAAGTGCAGGCTGCAATTTGGGATGCTCATGTAAAAAATTGTAAATATTATAACTTAAGGCGTAAACAGGCAGAGTTTAATGAAGGTGATATTGTATGGCGTCGCAATTACCAATTAAGTGACGCTGGTAAATATTTTACCGCAAAACTAGCACCAAAATTTGTAAAGTGTACAGTACTGAAAAAATTGTCACCTCTCGTGTACGAACTGGCAGATGACCATGGCCGTGCCATTGGTAAATGGCACATTAAAGATTTAAAATTGTAATTATAGGTTAGAACTTTAAGCTAGTTGTATATTTCTTTTTTCTTGTTGTTTTTGTTGGAATTTTCCTGAGTTATTCTCTTTTGGAAAATTCTCCTGGGCGCGCGGGGTACTGTAACGCGGCAAACCTCCATGGTTCAGCACTGGCCGCTTACAAACGCCATTAAAAAAAACAGGCGTTCGGCGCTCGTGTTTTGTCTTTTTTCGCAGACACGCTCGGACTTGCTCCTGAACGTACTGGAATCTGTATAGCTGATTATACATTTTTAAAATTAAATGTATTACTGAGATTGCGTATGTGGTGTTACGAGTTGAACGAATTGTATATAATACTGTAAATATAACGCTGTATCATAAATTGCTGATCTTATACTTGTAAGGGCTGCCGCTTTGCAGGTAATATTTGTATATACTTATTTTTCTTTGTTTTCTTTTTATCTATATTGTTAAACTCAATCCAAGTCTTATTTCGTTCTCACTGGTCTTGACAAATACGAAATAAGGCATGGATTGGTTTGGTGTCACCAACTAAGTGAGATGTTGTTCCAGCCCTTTTTGCTTGACGGAAGTTTGCGTGCTGTTGTGAACGCACCTCGACCGGCGGTTGTTCCTGCTTGATGTGCGTGAAAGCTGGAGATACGCGGACCCTTGAAACCCTGCTTTTCCTACCTACCATCCTGCCCCGCTGTATTAAGGCCAGTGTTTTCCTATAGTGCCGCGTACTGACTGATTACCGTTTTTTCTTTATTTTTTTTATATTGTATATAGTTTTTATTGTTTATTAAATTATTTTGTTTATAACCACGGCTCGTCTTTCACTCCCGACGACTAGCCGGGCTACAATTCACTGTTCGCAAGACGTTAACATAATAGAATGCGTTTAAGATATGTAGTAAGAATATAGTTCGAAGTCACGGACTAGTGGACAGTGGCTTGAGATTTTGAGATTATAACTTATTTGAAATCGTTAATATTAGTGCACATTTATTTGAGAGGTGTATTGATGCATCTGATTTGTGTATTACTTACTCTTAATGGCATTCCGTTGTTCTTGAAAATGAGCCGCTTCAACTTACGGAAGCGTGCTCGCGTGTGCTACTACGAGCCCGAGGAGCCGCCCTTCGATGAATACGTCTGTAAGTACATCGTAAAATCGTGACGATAAGTAAAAATAACAACTTCAAGTTCAGTGTTGTATGTTAGTAGGAATTCTTTGACCTTAGGAACCCAAGATGCCCGCGTCTTGTTTTAAGTATTTGCTGGTTTTAATATCAGTTGTAAGCTGTAGTGATCCTGGAAAAACGCATGTTCATAGGCGTATTTAATTTAGGGGGATTGGCGAGTGGGCCGTGCCTGCCTCAATATTGGTGTAGTGCCCAGCCTAGGATATTGGATTACTGATAGAAATTCATGACTTCATCAGATAGGCCATGGCCCAAGCCCCCACCTAGGCGCTGTCTGAAATATAATCTTCGATACGCTAATTCACATGTTTTGTGAAAGACAAGTAAAAAACAAGTATGTTTACATTTAAATTCTATCTCTGTGTATATGGGAGAAGCCGCTTGTAGCCATATTGTATGGAATTTGCCAACAAATTACAAATAGTATTGCTGGGAGATGCGACTGCCCTAAACAAAGATGGTGGACAGAACAGGTTAAAGGTGTAGCTTTATATACCATGTAAATATATCAATAACTTGTATTTAATTGGAAGTACATACTAACCTTAAATTAAGACTACTAATATGCTATGAATTCTATTATGTCCAAAATGAAAAGGTTTCATAATTAATTTCATTCATATTGTTACAGTCTGCACAGATTGCCGGGATTATGTGTATGAGTACTGCTCCATACATGGCCCGCTTCTTGTCATACCGGATGATAAGGTAAGCGCTTTGATGACATAATTAAAGTCACTTATCTCAGTTTTTTTTTTATACTTATCCCACTCCAGTAACTATATTTTCAATCCTAAAGGACCTGTGATTAACTGGCAGAGGCATAAGGCGCCTGTCTGCTGAAGTGGAGTTGATAAAATTAACCAAACAGGCGTCTTGGTGAAGCCCAGAATATTTATATATTTAATCCGTTTGTTTTTTAAATATTTCCCAACGTTATTATTTTTATTTTGTGACTTTTCCTCTATATAGCCAGCCCATTTCCATTTTTTGTCTTCTTATTTTCAGAGTTATATCTGTAACTTTAGTCTTGTGTCCCCAGATAAGTGTTTTTGAATATTAGGAATATGATTGTCTGATTGGTCAATTTTACACAGTTCAGCTTCAGTGGGAGGTAGTTTTGATTTGGACTGGTATTGTAAAAATACACTGTGAATATTTCAAAGTATGTAGTAAGTTCGACATGCCAACAACCTGTGAATTATGGACTGCATTTGTTTTTATTTATGAATTATTATGACAATTATGCATGTTGGTAAGGAATGTGTAAGGATGATCATTGTGCTCATGAAAGCTAATATATTTTTTTCTGTGGTGGTCTGTTATGTGCTGTTGATATTGTTATTGCAGTTATGTGGGAGCATGTGCAATTAGTTGAATGAGTTAGCATGCCCAATCATTAAGCTACTAAAATCTATGAATGTCTTAATTTTAAATGTGAGCATGCCTTGAACTTGAATTAATATACAATGCAACTTCTATTGTATACTTCCCCCATTTTTTAAACTTGTTTTTTTTTCTTTCAACTTTCAAGCCATCGCACATCCTAGTTTATGGCTAATGCGCATAAGCATTTTAAACACATATGACGCAAAGGGCGCTCCAGTAGCGTATAATTATGGAATGAAAGATTTTGGTGTGATTGACGTAAGGATCTATTAGCTCAGTTGGGAAAGCAGAAAGCACTACGCCGGAAACGTAGGGTCGCAGGTTCGAGTCCTGATTAGATTGCAGTGGATCACATTACGTTGTTATTTCATTATTTACCTTTGTGTCAATATTTATAAAAATGACGATAATGGTGTTCATCGTCACCCCCAGCATCATCATCAGGTCCGTAATGTATTATATAATTTCAGAAAAACTAACATACTTTGATATACAATAAATTGACATAAAGTCATTGAATATAATGTAACGTTTGATATAACAGTTCATTGTTATAATTTATTATATTCTAATTATTAATTGGTATAATGTTAAATAACGGGAGCAAGTTGACGAAACCCCGCTTCGCGGGGCTTCTATTTGTGCTCTGAGGAACGCAAGGTACCTAACGAACGTAACCTAGCATACAAGTGGTGATTGGAAGGGTCCATAGCTCTTTAGCTCCTAACTCATTATATCTCTTGTTACATTATATAAAATTATCTAAAACGACATTACATCATTCGTTTATACCAAGCAATGGTATATCAAACCAAAATAGATTAAGTGAAATTATATAAAACCTCGTGCACCCATCATTATCACCGTCCAACAATTTTCCAACGGTCTCCGACTGCGGGGTGAGGTAACTCGACTCGGTGCGGGGTGTGCGTGTCCATTCTGTATGTAGTACTATTGACAACTTTTCATATTTTATAATACTACAGTTTTATTACTTTTCCGTATTTGGCTTAAAAGGACTTAATCACACTTTTTATATTTTCCCTGAGCTTACAATTTTTTTTTTATTATGAAGTTAGTAAAATGTACTAATTCTAAAAAGTTTTATTCTAAAATTATGACACAATGGTTACTTTAGTTTGGCGTGTAGGTAATTAAAAAAAAAAGTAATGACGATGTGTTTGATACTATTGACAGCTTTATTTTTTTACGTATTGGTCGAAGAGTACAACTCTATGCAGGCATAGTTGTCGTAGATTTCGGTTATTTTATGTATTATATTTCTTTACATATTACATAGAGAAATAAATTAAAACCATTTTTAGAGTGTACACGACGCAAAGCTCTCTCAATATCTAATTTCCACCTGTTAGAGAGATCATGGTCTTAGAAACTAAGGTATTAAGGTAAGGAAACTAAGGACTTTTGACGTCATCACGCTATGATTGGTTGGTTCTGTCAATCTGTTTGTTGCCAGTGGTGTATCATATCATAATACTCCCCGATTCCCTCGTTACCTATATGAATATCATAAAAATGTGAGTGTTTAAAATCAATTATTACGACACAATAACATTTATTTAAAGAACATGACAATTGTTATATATTTACCTAAATAAATATTTTGTGTACGACTGGCGGCGAACATTTTTTTCCTTGTAATTATTTTGTTACCATAAAGCAACTAATCACTGACCGTAGAAAGGCTAACTTGCCGGAGTGCCATACCTATTTTCTTATATACCATTATATTTCTTTACATACAGAAAAATAAAAACTAACTAACTGTGTTGGCTCAGCGACCCAAAATGAGTCTTGGCCTCCGACACAAGAGCTCGCCACTTTACCCGATCCTGTGCAATCTCTCGCCAGTTTGTGGCTCCGAGCTCACGCAGATCCTTCTCAGAAAAATAAAAACAAATCATTTTTAGAGTGTACACGACGAAAGCCCTCTTAATCTATATTAATTTCCACCTGTTAGAAATATGAAATGTAGTCGATTGCGTGTTCTGTGTCTGAGCGGGTGCGTGTGTCAGGTGGGCGCCGCGCCGGGGCTCCCGGCGGTCGTGCCGCGCGCCGCGCTCTCCGTCCCGCGCGGGTTCCTCCACCTCGCCTACTCGCGCATACCAGGTGCTTGCCAGCTGCCCTTCTGGCACAACTGTGCTTCGCGACTAGGGCTGCCATATCCAAATTGGTCAAACCCGGAGAATGACTTAAAAAACCCGGACATTAGGCGTAAATCGCATTTTTCCCCGGACGGACCGAAAATAATATAAATAAAAAAAACAATCGCTTTACATTTGGTTTACGTTAGCAGACGTTACTGCTTTAATAAAAAATAATTAATTTGGGTGTAGCACATCGTTACTATCGATTCTCAACAAATTTGAGACGATGGTGCCGACGATAAAGTCTAAATCTTTACGGTAGATGGCGCTACGATGCCACCCTAAGGCATGTTGAAGCAAATGGTTGAAAGATTCAATGGCTCTGACATCTGGTCCGTGGTCCAGTTGGTAGGACGCCCGTGTTGGCCCGGAAAGCCGTTGGAAACGCAGGTTCGAATCCTGTCGAAACCACTAAATTTTTCAATTTTTCACTTCATTGTAAACATTTGGTTTACGTTAGCAGACGTTAATAACAATCGCTTTATTTTTCATTTACATAAAGTATATTCCCCGGACACTTTTCCAATCTACGACCAATCCGGGGAAACCCGAACGGATGGCAATCTTATTCGCGACATACTATGACCCGTACCGTAACTAGGGGTGCACTCCGTCCGGGTTTCCCCGGATTTGTCCTAGTTTGGAGGCCGTGAGGGGTGTGGTTTCAAAAAGTGTCCGGAGAAACCCACATTTTACGTTAATGAAAAATAAATCGATTGTTTTTAGTAATATTATTTTCGAATACGTCCGGGCAAAAAATGTGATTTACGCCAAATGTCCGGGTTTTTTATGTCTTTCCCCGGGTTCGGCGAATTTAGATATGGCAGCCCTACCCGTAACTCTCACTGTACTGTACAGCAAGAGATAGAGTCGGACCTCGCTAACTCTTCCTAGCAAATGAACTGGCAAACCATACCAAGTGAGTCAGTTTGTATGGTTTGACAGTTCATTTGCTAGGAAGGTGGCGTGGTCTGACTATAGGTAGTCCTGCGCGAGAGTCGCGTGTCACAGTTCTACTCGAGGTGCTGGTGTATGGGACGTCTGAGATGCTCTCATATATTGGGTCATTTTGCTCAAAAAATCTCATAGGTACATAAACTTATTTTTTCAGAAATTTGATTTTTTAGTCTCGTCCTACTTTGAATTGTTTGTACATTCGAATCTCATACTGCTTTACAAGAACGTTTTATTGCAACATATACTTCTAACTTGGCTTTAAAGAATCAGCAGGCAAGTTATTTGGTCTCCGTCCTATAACAAACTTATACTTACTACTTTTAAAACGACGTCGGTTATTATTCGGGAGCGTTTTAACCGCCTCGTTACCTACTGTAACTGCAATATTGGCCAACTTATAGAAGCAATGGGGGCAATCATTTTGATAAGAATAAAAAAATCTGCGTCTTTTACAAGACAACATAAAATACCGCTTTTGATCGTACGGTTAGTCCAAATAGTGGTCACGGTGATGAGCCGGTTAAAATGCACGAATAATGACCCGTACGAATAATTTTCTATGGGATAATTTCACAAATAATAATCATGTACACTTTTTTTAATAAGCGCTGAAATGTAATGAAATAATTAATTCAATAAGTAGGCCACAAGGGGACTTTTACAAATCAGATTGTGAGTGTACCGGTATTTCGCAAGAGGAGACCGCTCAAACATAGGATCAGAGAGTTGGGTAGATAACAGTTTCAATAACAGCTTTTAGGGCACAGGTAAATAACCCACACAAGCTGCGTAAGAGTTTATACAGCCCTTATACAGCATGTTTGCTACTTCGAAGTCTATGATCGGTATGAGACTATGGTTCAATATTTGAGCATCTTGGACGGTCCTGTATATTCGGCACTATATGTGCCTCGTAGTCAGAAACATGTTGATTTGTGACACTAGGTGTAGAACATCGTTGTATGTGTGTAGAAACGAAACGTGTACCGTAAATTATCCAATTATAGTTAAATCACACAACTATGGTCCAAAACAAAAGTCATTCATATATATCGATATCCATATTCTTTCAGCGAGTTTATTGCGTTTTATTCAAATGTGTTTAATTGTTGTTCATGTTAATTCTTAGAGTTTATCCTTAATAATTGTAATAAATTATACAGTATTGTATGAGTTAATTTGGACCATAAATGGGTGGTTTTACTGTACCAGGTTTCATATGTAGGTAGTTTAAGAGTAGTTTTATAGTTTGCAGCATATGTGTAGTAGCTTAGCTTTTAAATTGGAATGTTTTAGTAGTAGCTTGCAATGAGTATCGCCATCATCGTATTTTAATAATAATAACAGTAGAAGTAAGGAGGACTTGTCAACGTAACGGAGAAGGTATGTACGTATATTTTGTTGAAGTTAGCTAGGTACGTAGTACGTATAATCTATAATCTAGTTTCTAAACAGACACCTTTTGAAGTGAATAATGCTTTTCCCTGAGTTCTAGATATTAACATAAAAAATGGGAAACTTCGAGTAATTTTTGAAACGAAAATTATCAATGAAAATTTCAAACGGTAGGTTTCATATATATACCAATAAATCGCAATGGCCCTGTCCTAAGTACTTAGTAGCATGATAATATGTTAAGAAACATGATGTATCTTAGAGAAATATGTCTAAAACAATCAGCATTTTTGAATGGATAAGCCTTAACTATTGTATATTGTTCTTAGTTAATAGTTAGTATTTTAATATCTGTGTACGTAACTGTTATTGTTGATTATTAATAAAGTATAGATATATCTACTTACAAAAGCCGGGTACATATATTTATACGGAGTGGATGTCGGCAGAGGCGGGGCTGGGCGTGTTCAGCTCGCTGACGCTGCCCGCCGGCGTGCGCTTCGGGCCCTACCGCGGCCGGCGCGTGCAGAGCATCGGGGACTCCAGCTACGGCTGGCAGGTCGGTGCATCACACTCCTGGATCCTGTACAATGAGCTGCAGAATTAGATGGCCCATTTATGAATGAATTCATGCATTTTTGCAGCCCATAGTATGATCCGTCCCTGATGAAGGGCTCCATACGAGTCCGAAGGAATAAAAATATCAAAATAAAATATGAACTTAAAAATGCGCTCATACTGTGATGTAATGGCCAATTTCAGTGATCGTACATTTTCTAGCATTTCTGGTGGTTGTCAGTAGTGTTCAATATTAAATTGTTTGAACCAAGAATCAAATAAAATCAAAAATATAAATAAAATAGCGTGTTAAACAAATCGGAAATACAGAAACATATTTGCAGAACATGTAAAGCCCAAGCCGATATGCATAATGAAAATTGAAATGAAGAATTTACTGTATGAGAAAATATCTAACGCAGTCGCAATACAAATAATCGCAAATTAATCGTCAGCATACCCTCTGAAAAATTTGAGTAGATACCTAATAAATGTAATACACAATTATAATAACTGATAAGAGTGAAGTAAAAAAACCGGCCAAGAGCATGTCGGGCCACGCTCAGTGTAGGGTTCCGTAGTTGCTCATCCTTCACAATAAACTGCTGTTTTAAGCCCGAGGTTTACGTTAAGAAACATTTTAAGCTTATATAAAAAGGTCGTAAACGCCCTAGAAACTGTAATCACTTATTACCTTCTGGAAGTCAACTTACGACCTTTTAAAGAAAAAATATGAAATTTGGCGATAACTCAAAAATGGCTCGACCGATTTTGTTCAATATAGTTTTCATTGAAAGTACTTATAAGGCTTCATTAACATGAATTATTCCAAAAATGTTGGACCCGTGGTTGAAAAGTTAGAGGGGGGGGGGGACACTATATTTTTTTTTGGTTTTGGAGCGATTATTTACAAAACTGCTGACTTCATCAAAAAACAATGTTAAAAGACCCCTATTATTTTTACAAGACCTATTCAACGACACACACCAGTGTTGAAAAGAAAAAAAAATCACCCCCACTTTAGGTGTTCGAGAGGTAGCCGAAAAGAAAAAAAATTTTTTAATTTTATTTTACCGTTCTCTCGGCATTATACATACACATACTCATACCAAATTTCAGCTTTCTAGTACTAATGATCACGGTGCTAAGCCGCGGACGGACGGACGGACGGACGGACGGACGGACGGACGGACAGACGGACATGGCGAAACAATAAGGGTTCCTAGTTGACTACGGAACCCTAAAAAGTGTTTCATGTTCAACGACATCATAATATTACATTATTTTAAACGTCAATCATATACACGTCGACAACCCTAGGTCGATTGTCGACCAAAAATGCTAGAAAAATCACTGGCAATCACACTTCCAAGTACAGTCAGCATCAAACGTATATCATCTGTCAATATTTCAACTATCAAATTACATACTAAAATAGTTGTAATTTTTTAAAATATCCGAAATCCACTTGTGAGTTTATCTCTTAAACATGACCGAGAAAGCAATAACAGTAGTATTTTCTATGTAAGACTCAGACTCAAAGATTTGTTGGAAAAGTGTTATTCTTGGACTTCATTAATGTTCATAATAATTAATCACTACATAGTATAAAATAAGTAATAAGTGGCTTCCGGCTGTCTGTCTGTCTATTCCTATGTATGCTTACATCTTTAAAACTCTCGCAACGAACTTTGATGCGCTTTTTTTAATAGATAGAGTGATTCAAGAGGAAGGTTTATATGTATAATACACAGTTAATACACGCATAATGGCCGCCTCATCTTCGCACGGGTGCAATACTGATAGCATTGCACCCGTGCGAAGATAGGGCGGGTCGGTAGTTGAATATAAAATATTATGATTATTTAAATTATGAGACTAACAATGTATTTAACGGTAGATATAGAGTTTAGTATTTAATTATTTTAATTTATTTATCTATAAACCGCAGGACCGGTCATGGTGGCGTTCTCTGGGGGAGGCCTATGTCCAGCAGTGGACGTCATTTGGCTGATAATGATGATGATCTATAAACCAATTGTGCAGTATTTTAATGTTAAATATTTTATTTTATTATTATTTTTATGTTGATATTCATATAAAATGTGAAATGTGACTGAATAAATGAACTGAACTGAAGCCCAAATGGAAATTAGTAACAAAAACAACACAAACAAATTTATTTAATTTATTGACCCTTTATCAAAATTTTATGGCCATATGCCAAAGTATCGTATTCCAATGAGTTAGCATATTGCAATTTCAACCTTCACTTAGAAAAGACATTTGAAACAAGAAGATATTTGTTTGCGTTTTTAAGGTTCCGTATCCCAAGGGTAACGGGTCCCTATTTACTAAGCGTACGCTGTCCGTCTGTCTGTCACCAGGATGTATCTCAAGAACCGTGACAGTAGTTGAAATATTCACAGATGATGTGTTTCTGTTGCCGCTGTAACAACTAATACTAAAAACAGAACAATATAAATATTTAAATGGGACCCCACGGCAAACGTGATGAATATTTTGACGTTTTTGCTCGAAACTGTCAACAGGCTGCATCTCATGAACAGTGATAGCTAGACAGTAGAAATTGCTGCTTTAGCAACAAATACAGAAAACAAAAAAAAAAAAAGTAAAAAAATAGGTTGTGTTACGGAATCATCGGTGCGCGAGTCCGACTCGCACTTGGCCGGTCTTTTGGTACCTGCTTCCATTTGTCCTAAAGTGATCTTCTACAACGTTGTAAATCAATCGCTTTGTGTGGTCATGTTTACAACATAAGTTCTCAAGACATAAAAGAAAAAAAACTATACAAGGGCTAGGTTATTGCATACAACTGTGAAATGCAAACCGGTATATTTCATACACTTTACCGGTTTGAATTCCCTACACACAACTCGCGTTACTTGAAGTATTACAGAATTATAACATTAAAAATACTAATTCAACTTGTGGTTATGTTTCATATGTTGTCTTAAATTATTTCTAGTAGCGCCCTTGTAACTGCAAACGTCGCACCCGAATGTCTTTTGGCCGGAGTGCCGGGACATTAAGTGAGACTTCAGAGTACCTGACTGAGTAGTCTTGTAGTCACAGATGTTGCACTCGAAAGGCTTCTCGCCAGTGTGTGTTCTAAGGTGACGTTGTAAATCACGGCTTCTGTTAAATGCAGAACTACACTGACTACATTTGAAAGGCTTCTCACCAGTGTGTGTTCTAAGGTGATTTCGTAATGTACTGCTTTCGCTAAATGCGGAACTACACTGACTACATTTGAAAGGCTTCTCGCCAGTGTGTGTTCTAAGGTGATTTCGTAATGTACTGCTTTGGCTAAACGCGGAACTACACTTACAACATTTGAAAGGCTTCTCGCCAGTGTGTGTTCTAAGGTGACGTTGTAAATCACTGCTTGTAGTACATGCGGAACTACATTGACTACATTTGAAAGGCTTCTCGCCAGTGTGAGTCTTTATATGATACTGCAGCTTTTGAGCATATTTGGTTGCAAACTCACATGCGTCGCAAGCAAAGTATTTACCGCCATGTCGGCTCTTCTCATGCTCCAGTAGAAGCAACTTCGTATCAAATATACAATGACAGATTGTACACGTGAATACCTTGTTGGTTCTGTGGCTCATACTAGCGGTCATCAGCATGTGAGTGTTAATGTGTTTCTCTAAATCAGATTTAATATTGAAGCCCTTTCCGCACTGGTCGCATTTTAAATTAGTTTGTTCATTCGAATTATTTATTTTAATATTCGAGTTGCTGACAGCAGACTTCTCAGGAGATACTTCTTGTAGATCAGTGGTTGAAGGCAAATTTTGTGGGGCTGCAGAAGTCTCTTGAATCTCTTTGATAGAATTATTTTTCGCATTTTTCCTCGGTTTGTTTTTTTTGTCTAGTATTGATCTTGAAGGCAAATCTTTTGAAGCTACAGATGACTCTTGAATCTTTATGAAAGAAGTACTTTTCGCATTTTTCCTCGGTTTGTTTTTCTTCTCTTGTTTATCAGCATTTGAAGGCAAATCTTGTGAGGCTGCAGAAGACTCTTGAATCTTTTTGAAAGAAGCATTTTTAGCATTTTTCCTCGGGTTTACTTTATTTTGTATATCAGCACTTGAAGGCAAATCTTGTGTGGCTGCAGAAAGCTCTTGAATCTTTTCAGCAGAACTATGCTTAGCAATTTTTTCGCTCGGTTTTTCTTTCTTCTCTTCAGCTGGAGCTTTGCGTTTATTTGTTTTTGCTGAATCGCTGTTCTTCGCTGCGAGTAGACGAGCTTGACCTGAAAAAAAAAAACACTTTAAATGACTTTTATTATTTATAAAAGACCAACTTTAGGCTCAACATTAATGTTATTGTACATAAGGCTTTAACTAAAAGAAAATTGGCTTAATCCTGTATTAGTTTCCAGTTATTTATCTACAAGAAAATTACCATGTGATATACTTTAATAAGTATAAGAAAACAAGATGTTAAAACCAGTGCCTGTGAGCTTTCGTTACAGCTCAGCGACTACTGTCTAGCTATCACTGTTCATGAGATGCAGCCTGTTGACAGTTTCGAGCAAAAACGTCAAAATATTCATCACGTTTGCCGTGGGGTCCCATTTAAATATTTATATTGTTCTGTTTTTAGTATTAGTTGTTACAGCGGCAACAGAAACACATCATCTGTGAATATTTCAACTACTGTCACGGTTCTTGAGATACATCCTGGTGACAGACAGACGGACAGCGTACGCTTAGTAAATAGGGACCCGTTACCCTTGGGATACGGAACCTTAAAAACGCAAACAAATATCTTCTTGTTTCAAATATCTTTTCTAAGTGAAGGTTGAAATTGCAATATGCTAACTCATTGGAATACGATACTTTGGCATATGGCCATAAAATTTTGATAAAGGGTCAATAAATTAAATAAATTTGTTTGTGTTGTTTTTGTTACTAATTTCCATTTGGGCTTCAGTTCAGTTCATTTATTCAGTCACATTTCACATTTTATATGAATATCAACATAAAAATAATAATAAAATAAAATATTTAACATTAAAATACTGCACAATTGGTTTATAGATCATCATCATTATCAGCCAAATGACGTCCACTGCTGGACATAGGCCTCCCCCAGAGAACGCCACCATGACCGGTCCTGCGGTTTATAGATAAATAAATTAAAATAATTAAATACTAAACTCTATATCTACCGTTAAATACATTGTTAGTCTCATAATTTAAATAATCATAATATTTTATATTCAACTACCGACCCGCCCTATCTTCGCACGGGTGCAATGCTATCAGTATTGCACCCGTGCGAAGATGAGGTGGCCATTATGCGTGTATTAACTGTGTATTATACATATAAACCTTCCTCTTGAATCACTCTATCTATTAAAAAAAGCGCATCAAAGTTCGTTGCGAGAGTTTTAAAGATGTAAGCATACATAGGAATAGACAGACAGACAGCCGGAAGCCACTTATTACTTATTTTATACTATGTAGTGATTAATTATTATGAACATTAATGAAGTCCAAGAATAACACTTTTCCAACAAATCTTTGAGTCTGAGTCTTACATAGAAAATACTACTGTTATTGCTTTCTCGGTCATGTTTAAGAGATAAACTCACAAGTGGATTTCGGATATTTTAAAAAATTACAACTATTTTAGTATGTAATTTGATAGTTGAAATATTGACAGATGATATACGTTTGATGCTGACTGTACTTGGAAGTGTGATTGCCAGTGATTTTTCTAGCATTTTTGGTCGACAATCGACCTAGGGTTGTCGACGTGTATATGATTGACGTTTAAAATAATGTAATATTATGATGTCGTTGAACATGAAACACTTTTTAGGGTTCCGTAGTCAACTAGGAACCCTTATTGTTTCGCCATGTCCGTCTGTCCGTCCGTCCGTCCGTCCGTCCGTCCGTCCGTCCGTCCGCGGCTTAGCACCGTGATCATTAGTACTAGAAAGCTGAAATTTGGTATGAGTATGTGTATGTATAATGCCGAGAGAACGCTAAAATAAAATTAAAAAATTTTTTTTCTTTTCGGCTACCTCTCGAACACCTAAAGTGGGGGTGATTTTTTTTTTCTTTTCAACACTGGTGTGTGTCGTTGAATAGGTCTTGTAAAAATAATAGGGGTCTTTTAACATTGTTTTTTGATGAAGTCAGCAGTTTTGTAAATAATCTCTCCAAAACCAAAAAAAAATATAGTGTCCCCCCCCCCCCTCTAACTTTTCAACCACGGGTCCAACATTTTTGGAATAATTCATGTTAATGAAGCCTTATAAGTACTTTCAATGAAAACTATATTGAACAAAATCGGTCGAGCCATTTTTGAGTTATCGCCAAATTTCATATTTTTTCTTTAAAAGGTCGTAAGTTGACTTCCAGAAGGTAATAAGTGATTACAGTTTCTAGGGCGTTTACGACCTTTTTATATAAGCTTAAAATGTTTCTTAACGTAAACCTCGGGCTTAAAACAGCAGTTTATTGTGAAGGATGAGCAACTACGGAACCCTACACTGAGCGTGGCCCGACATGCTCTTGGCCGGTTTTTTTACTTCACTCTTATCAGTTATTATAATTGTGTATTACATTTATTAGGTATCTACTCAAATTTTTCAGAGGGTATGCTGACGATTAATTTGCGATTATTTGTATTGCGACTGCGTTAGATATTTTCTCATACAGTAAATTCTTCATTTCAATTTTCATTATGCATATCGGCTTGGGCTTTACATGTTCTGCAAATATGTTTCTGTATTTCCGATTTGTTTAACACGCTATTTTATTTATATTTTTGATTTTATTTGATTCTTGGTTCAAACAATTTAATATTGAACACTACTGACAACCACCAGAAATGCTAGAAAATGTACGATCACTGAAATTGGCCATTACATCACAGTATGAGCGCATTTTTAAGTTCATATTTTATTTTGATATTTTTATTCCTTCGGACTCGTATGGAGCCCTTCATCAGGGACGGCTGAAGGGCTCCATACGAGTTCGAAACATGTCGGGCCGTTCCTGACAATTTCACGTGAGTGTAAACCGCTTAATACAATAATTAAATATGTCTCACGAAAGTTTTAATAAAATTATTTTTATTCCTACTGATTTTTCTTTTCGATATAGATATACAATATACAGTAAAGGAAACTGAAACGCTTACCTTTTTGACCTTCACTATTCTGGCTCTGCGACCTAAAGAGGGTCTTGGCCTCTGACACAAGAGCCAGTTAAGGGTATTTGCGGCGCACAGATCCTTCTGCCCTTCGTTTTTCCAGCGGTATCTAGGGGCCTGACTGGACGTTTTCCACTTGGTCGCCCCGATCGATTGTCTTCCATACTGTCCAGGCATAGGCGTATTTAGCTCAGCCCCTAAATGGCACGCACTATACCACACATCAAGGCACTATACTACACACTACCCATGATGAAGCCAAAAATGTCTATCGGTAAACCATTGTCTATACTATATTGGGGTGAGCACGGCCCACCCCACTATGGTACCTACCCCGTATGCCTACCCCAGGACGATGGTTTCCGATAGAAATTCTGCGAGGCCCCCAGACCCCGTCTGAAAAATAGGGTTAGTATCGAATTGTCTATGTAGCAAAATGTCCAGTGACAAAAATTGATCAATAAGCGAAATGTCAGGTTGTCCAATTAGCGTCTCGTCCAACTAACGTAAAGACCATAACGCAAAACATCAAGATAGCAATTAGTCTGTGTAGCATAATATCCAAACTGTATAATGTCAAAAAAGCTAATACCACAAGATAGCACATAGTCAAGTCTAATCGAAAGCATTTGGCCCAAGTAGAATAATGACAAAAAAGCAAAACATCCAAATATCAAACGCTTATCATAATGACTTGAGCATCACCGTGATGATGACCAGGTAACGGAAGTTCGGATGGATATTAATCTAAAGTTGCCAAAATTCTATGCTATCTCACTCACACCTGAATCAAAGGCGCTTATACCTACAACTGAACGATAAAGCTGCCGCCAAAGTTTAGGTAAATGTCTATCCGAATTTCCGAACCCTGATGATGACACACACGGTCAATGGATGACTGCAACATAGATATTTTTAATAAATCTTCGATCTTTATGGCCAATATGATAATTGTGTATTTCACGATTTAGGCATCTTTACAAAATGGTCAATTTACATTATCTACATTTCGGTTGGTGGTCAATTTGCATCGCGGGACATTTTGCTATATAGACGTTTCGGTACGGTACTAACCCAGCGGAGTCATGTGCCTTTGATCTCGCCATTAATGTTGGGTATCAAAGCCACCACCACTTCTAACTCTAACTTTTTCTTCGCCTCCAGCACCTCTAGCACAACTGCGACTCTTTCTCGCGCGAGAAATATTACCCATCTCTTTCTTCGCAATAGAGAGTGACGGGCGATGCTATGTCGCGAAACAAGAGTCGCGAAGCCTAGTTGTGCTAGATGCACAGCTGTAATTCTCATCCCTTATTAGTTCCAAAGTCTTTCACCAGATTTGCCTTTTCACCACAAAAAGCTTACTTTCTTCCATTTGAGTCAGTGCCCAAGTTCAACCAAGCGAAATAGGTAACTAACTATTTTGGCTCAGTGACCCAATCAGGATCTTAGCCTCCGAAACGAGAGTACGCCACTTGTCCCGATCCTGCGCAGTTTGTTGCCAGTTTTCGGCTTGAAGCTTACGCAGATCCACCTCCACCACGTCTCCCCAGCGGTACCTGGGACGACCATCCGGTCGTCGACCGGTTGCTTGCCCCAAGTAAGCTCTTTTTGCCGCGCGATCCTCTTCCATTCTTAAGTGACCGAGCCGAAATAGGTACGTGTTTCAAATTCCTTGACTGTACATACTGTTTTTATTTTGGTTAAATGTTATTTAAGTTTGGAGGTTTTGAGGACAAATATTGTGCGATTTATTTGCTAGGGTAGCAATTTGCTCAAAGCGATGGTACGACTACCGAAATTACGATTTCTGGTAGTGACACGTCCGCAACGTCGAGGTAAACTGATACATATATAATAAACCAATTGTTAAGTTCTCTTTTGTTGTAAAACATAAAAAGTGGTACTCTATGTTGTAGTCAAACTATTTTATTTTTAAGTAATAGTTCTGAATTCACTTTTTTTAAACCTTAAAAAAAACTTTTTAATTTTCTTTGTTTTAGTTTTTTTTTTATTTGCTTAAGGAGGTTCCTAGTTTGTATAATGTCAATGAAGTTTTGATTTTGTTTTAAATATAGTTTCTTGGATACAAATACAATATATTGTTTTATTTGCTTCTTACTTCTCTATCACTGAGTATAAAAACGCACGTGGCGGTTTAGGCTCCGTCCACACTTGTATCATTTCGCCGATCCGATCCCCGTCGCGTATCCTCACCGCGTATCATGAACGGTAAAGTGTGGACGTCGCGCTGTCGCGATCATGCAACGCTCGCGCGAAATCCATGTTGATACGCGTATCTTCAGTACCCCACACACTCGCGATCAGGAAAGTGTTGCATGATCGCGACGGGGTGACGTCCACACTTCCGTTCATGATACGCGGTGAGGATACGGGGTGAGGATCGGCCGTGATCCATCTCGAGTGGGTTTTTGCCCGATCATCAAAGGCGCTATTTGAGTCATCGATCCACGCTGCGGTCATTGGTTTTTAATCCTTAATCTTTACGATAATAAAAAAAATACCATACCACTGATGGACTGTCTACTTCGTTAGGCCTTCCCATGCGGCGTCTTCCAGCATGCTGTTTCCACTCGAGAACCTTTCTGCTAATTCTGCCGCATGCCATAAAACAAACACAGTCATACGAAGGCCATGTCTCCGTGAGCGGGTGCCTTAATCGAAGGCCTCCCACGCGGCGTCTTCCAGCACGCGGTTTCCACTCGAGAACCTTTCTGCCGCATTATGTATTATAAAACGAGCACAGTCATGTGCTAAATCTCCATGAGCAGATGATTAAAAATGAAGGCCTTCCTCGCTGCGACTTCCGGTACACGGCCCCCACTCAAGAATATTTCTGTCCCAAGGTTCAGTGAGCAATCTCAGCGCAGAACCGCACCGAACAACGATCACAAACGAAATGAAATGTTCGGCGAAAACGAAATGCCAAAATGATCGGGGCGGTGATACGGTGCTACGATACGGATAGCGTCCAAACTACTGCACGCCGAAATGATCGGTGCGGTGATACGCGACGAGGATACGATACGGCAAGTGTGGACGCGTTTCTTCGCGCGACGGCGCAAATGATACGGAGTGCCCGCAGTGAGCGTCCAAACAGGACATTCGCCTAACTCCGCGAGTAGTGTGAGCTGCAATTATCGTGTCGTCCCGTCACATAGATATTGTATGACAGAAGATAGACAGGGACGGCAATGGCCCGGTGTGAAATTCAACTTTTGAGCTTCGGAGTAGCCCTTCTGTATCAACACTCCATAGTTGATTATTTTAATCAAGTCATATTGGTTTTTCTAGTACCTATACGGTTTTTGTACTTTCTATTTGATATAATTGAGTTCATGTTATATTTTTTCGTATCACGGTGTTGACATTGGCGTATTTAGGGCGGTGGCCGGGTGGGCCGTGCTCACCCCAATATGGTCTACTGCCCACCCCAGAAATTTGAGTTACCCATAGAAATTCATGACCAACTCATAGGGTGCTCATAGGCCATGGCCAGGCCCCACCTGAAAAATAATCTTAGATACGTCAAAGCACACTTCTGCAACTGAACAACACAGCCGCCGCCATTAGTTTAGGCAGAACGTATCCGCTCGCTCGAAATCCATGTTGATACGCGTATCTTCAGTACCCCGCACACGCGCGATCAGGAAAGCGTTGCATGATCGCGACGGCGTGACGTCCACTTTACCGTTCATGATACGCGGTGAGGATACGCCGTGATCCATCTCGAGTGGGTTTTTGCCCGATCATCAAAGGCGCAATTTGAGTCATCGATCCACGCTGCGGTCATTGGTTTTTAATACATATCTTTACGATTATTAAAAAATAACATACCACTGATGGACTGTCTACTTTGTTAGGCCTTTCCATGCGGCGTCTTCCGGCACGCAGTTTCCACTTGAGAACCTTTCTGCCGCATTGTCATAAAACAAGCACAGTCGCATATGTAGGTTATATTTCCGTGAGCGGGTGACATAACTGAAGACCTAACCACGCGGTGTCTTCCGGTACGTGGTTCCCGTTCGAGAACCTATCTTTCACATTATCTATAATAAAAATAAGGACAGTCATATGAATGATCAATCTCGGTGAGTCGGTGACATAACTGCCAAAAATTAGCGGAGCTGTGATACGATACGGTGCTACGATACGGATAGCTTCCAAACTACTGCACGCCTCATTGATCGGTGCGGTGATACGCGACGAGGATACGATACGGCTTAGTGTGGATGCGTTTCTTCGCGCGACGGCGCAAATGATACGGAGTGCCCGCAGTGAGCGTCCAAACAGCACGATACGCGTTGAAGATACGCAACGGGGATCGGATCGGCGAGATGATACAAGTGTGGACGCAGCCTAATGTGCAGTGCAATTGTCCGATTTATCGGAAGAAATCGAATAATGTATAGTTTTTTTTTTTTATTTTATTTATTTATTTTATTTGTTTATTAGGTTACACAGTATTACAGTCTTAAAACTAATTCACTGTGAAACTTAAAATAACATAAATTGTAACTAACTAAATTACAATATGTTCAACAATAAATACGTAACATCAAACATTTTTAACATTAAAACATTATGCGAATACACTGGATTGCCTTTTATCCATCATCTCACAAAACTTCAAGCATTCATAACATACAGCCGCCCATCGCCACGCAAACAGATCACATTCCGGTGCTGATACCAGGAGCGCATTCAGTAGGGTCAGAGCGCGAAGGAGAGGCGAGTTTTTATGTGCCACTGTGCGCGCCGGTGGCACTGCCAACAGGGGCCGTGCACGCGGCCTGAGGGTAATCCTCGAGACATCTGGGACAAACAATCTCGCCAATTTCTCCACTAGTTGCGGACAGTCCGACTCTCCACGTAAGACACGACATGCAGACACAAGCGAGCTGGAGTTGCGCCTGACCTCTAAGGAGTTAAATCCCAACATGCCGAGAAGAAACTTAGAAGGGTAGAGGTATGGGTAGTATCCATAAATTTTCTTGTAAAGCATTCTTAGGAAAGCTTTTTGGACTTTCTCTAATAGAAGAATATAGCTGTATTCGAAAGGGTTCCAAACAAGAGCCGATGCCTCCAGCTTGCTTCGCACTAAAGCGTTGTACAGAACTTTTCTAGCACCTGCATCGTAAAAATCCCTGACGTTACGAGCAACGAAGCCGAAGCCGAGTGCAATTGTTAGGACATTTCTTCCGATAAATCGGATCGGATCGGAAGGTCTGGAGCGGTTTTAAGGCCAAAAGGTCTGGAAGCTATTTATCACAGTGTTTTATTGCATGCCTATTAGTAAAGTCGGACCAAAAGAGTAGTAATTAAGAAGTGGCAATACTGTAGTGTCGTCCCTTTCCAATCAATTTAAGAAAACGGGGACGACACTGCAGTATTACCACTTATTATTTTCTACTCTTTTTGGTCAGACTGTAAGCCTTGATTTTATTAATCTTATAATATGTATTATTTGTGAACACACCTCTTACTAAAAGCGTAGCTGATATAATTAGCCTTTTTTAACTTCACATAATAAGTTAAAAATAAATATAAAAAAAGGTCCGGATTAGCGGATTGGTACAAATAGTAGATTGTTAACCAAGGGTAGAAAGTTACCCATTGCACCCGAGATATTTCTGGCGCTCGAACGAAGTGAGAGCGCCAATAGTTCGAGGGTGAAATGGGTTATTTCACCCGAGTTAAACACTCTACTTTTCATTTCGACTGCGAGGAAAATAAAATACTACACTCACATGTCATGAGTGAGTTAAATTAATGTCCATGTTATTTTTAACCAATAATCAATAAAAGACATGGTATTTATATTTAATCTCGTGTTCCCGCTTTTTCTATTGCAAACTTTCATTAAGTATAATTATTCTTAATAGAAAAAAAAAGTTAAAATATACGTACCGCCAATATTTAAAAAAAAACAAATCCAATGGTTTCAATTTTGATTTTTATATAAATGTTTTTTATATAATTCTATCAATAAAATGAGGGACAGAATTATATGTACGTATTATAAATATAATAATACATACATATTTATATTTAATAATAATTGGATATAAATAAATATATCTAACCTTTGGAGATTTTTTTTTAATCGCCACTTACCACGGCCGACTAGATTGTACCTAATTGAGTTGGTCACGACGTGCATCTAGATGGCAATAGTCTTTGACTCCGTGGCAATTAAAAAAAAATTACTTTCCACCCTAGGGATGGAAAAGCTATTTTCCACCCGGCTATCTACTCATGAAAATGACACTTTCCGAACAGGAGAGATGAAAAATATATTTACCCCATTTTAAAATTGTGTGTTTTTATAAGGTGCTTTTGTAAACAATGTAGACTCGACAGCATCACAGCGATGAAATTATTCATATTAATAATAAACAATGCTTAAATAGAAGATACATAATATGTTCCCCAAAACTTTTTCTGTTTAGCTGTTTTTGTCAGCACAATTAGGACAGCTTGTCAAATAAATTCACAATTTGGCGGGAAAACCGCGTGACTTTTAGCTTCGTTTTTTTTCTTTACCGAATATCACGGGAACCTTGCAAGCGAGCTCTCGGCTTGGATTGGATTGCAGAATTTTAGCAGAAGAAAACTTAATTATTAGAAATCTCAAACAAATCCAAAGCCGAATGCTGTGACTACCTATTCAACCCCCTAAGAAATACACCGAGACAAAGGTAATAATTGTATTATTGTTATTATACATTTACTATTCGCAAGACGTTAAGTACATAATATAATGCGTTTAAGATATGTAGTAAGAATCTAGTTCGAAGTCACGGACAAGTGGACAGTGGCTTGAGATTTTGAGATTATAACTTAATCGAAGTGTTTAATATTAGTGCACATTCAATAACAGTTTCATTAATGAGAGGTGTAGTGTATTCGTGCATCTGACTTGTGCATTACTCTTAATGACTTTCCGTTGTTCTAGAAAATGAGCCGCTTCAACTTACGGAAGCGTGCTCGCGTGTGCTACTACGAGCCCGAGGAGCCGCCCTTCGATGAATACGTCTGTAAGTACATCGTAAAATCGTGAGGATAAGTAAAATTAACAACTGCAAGTTCAGTGTTGTATGTTAGTAGGAATTCTTTGACCTTAGGAACCCAAGATGCCCACGTCTTGTATTAAGTATTTGCTGGTTTTAATATCAATTGTAAGCAGTAGTTGTGATCCTGGAAAAACGCATGTTTATAGGCGTATTTAGGGAGGTGGCCGGGTGGGCCGTGCCTGCCTCAATATGGTGTAGTGCCCACCCCAGGATGTTGGGTTATGAATAGAAATTCATGACTTCATCACATAGGCCATGACCAAGCCCCCACCTAGGCCCTGTCTGAAATATAATCTTCGATACGCTAATTCACATGTATCCTGAAAGACAAGTAAAAAACAAGTATATTTACATTTATATTCCATCTCTGTGTATATGTGAGAAGCCGCTTGTAGCTATTATTGTATGGAGTTTGCCAACAAATTTGAAATAGTATTGCTGGGAGATGCGACTGCCCTAAACAAAGATTGTGGACAGAGCAGGTTTAAGGTGTAGCTTTATATGACATGTAAATATATACATATCTTGTATTTAACTGGAAGTACATACTAATCTTAAATTAAGACTACTAAAATGCTATGGATTCTATTATGTCCGAAATGAAAAGGTTTCATGATTAATTTCAGTCTGCACAGAGTGCCGGGATTACGTGTATGAGTACTGCTCCATACATGGCCCGCTGCTTGTCATACCGGATGATAAGGTAAGCGCTTCAATGAAATAATTAAATTCACTTATCTCAGTTTTTTTGATACTTATCCCACTGCAGTAACTATGTTTTCATTCCTAAAGGACCTATGATTATCCAGTTTTGATGTACTGGCAGAGGCTTAAGGTGCCTGTCTGCTGAAGTGGAGTTGATAAAATGAACCAATCAGGTGTCTTGATGAAGCCCAAAATATTTATATACCTTTTGTCGAACAATTAATTAACATATTTTCCAACACTATTATTTATAATTTTTGTGATTATTATCCTTTTTATTCATATATGTCACTTCCCATTTTTGTGTATCCGTTTGCCAGGTGGCAAAGGCCTCCTATCTTCTCCATTCTGGCCTTTCTATGGCCACTCTACCCTATGTTATTCCCGTGACCTGTTTTAATTATCTCAGTGGTCTTACCTTTCTTTTTCTATCCCTTGGTTACCATTGCATGACTATTATACTCCAAGTATCTTTTCCTCTACATATCTGGCCAGCCCATTTCCATTTCATGTCTTCTTATTTTCAGAGTTATATCTGTAACTTTAGTCTTGTGTCCCCAGATAAGTGCTTTTGAATCTTAGGAATATGATTGTCTGATTGGTCAATTTTACACAGTTCAGCTTCAGTGGGAGGTAGTTTTGATTTGGACTGGTATTGTAAAAATACACTTTGTGAATATTTCAAAGTAAGTTCGATATGCCAACAACCTGTGAATTATGGACTGCATTTGTGTTTTATGACAATTTTATTATTTTTATTATGACAATTATGCATGTTGGTAAGGAATGTGTAACGATGATCATTGTGCTCATGAAAGCTAATATTTTTTTCTGTGGTGGTCTGTTATGTGCACTTGATATTGTTATTGCAGTTATGTGGGAGCTTGTGCATTGAGTTGAATGAGTTTGCATGCCCAATCATTAAGCTACTAAAATCTATGAATGTCTTAATCTTAAATGTGAGCATGCCTTGAATTAGTATACAATGCAACTTCTATTGTATACTTCCCCCATTTTGATAAACTTTAAATATTTTTCTTTTAACTTTCAAGCCATCGCACATCCTAGGGTATGGCTAATGCGCATAAGCATTTTAAACACATATGACGCAAAGGGCGCTCCAGTAGCGTAGAATTATGGAATGAAAATTTTTGGTGTGATTGACGTAACGATCTATTAGCTCAGTTGGGAAAGCGCTACGCGCTGCTTAGATTGTAGTAGATCCCATTACGTTTTTATTTCATAATTTACCTTTGTGTCAATATTTATAAAAATGATGATAATGGTGTTCATCATGACCACCAGGATTATCATCAGGTCCGTAATTTCAGAAAACTAAAATACACTTGATATACAATAAATTGACATAAAGTCATTTAATATAATGTAACGTTTGATATAATTATAACGGTTCATTGTTATAATTTATTATATTCTAATTATTAATTGGTTTACTGTTATAATGTTTAATAACGGGAGCATGTTGACGAAACCCCGCTTCGCGGGGCTTCTATTTCTGCTCTGAGGGACGCAAGGTACCTAACGAAGTTAACCTAGCATACAAGTGGTGATTGAAGGGTCCATAGCTCTTTAGCACCTAACTCATATATCTTGTTACATTATATGAAATTATCTAAAACGACATTACATCATTCGTTTATGTTTATACAAAGCAATGGTATATCAAACGAAAACAAATAAAGTGAAATAATATAAAACCTCGAGCACCCATCATTATCACCGTCCAACAATGTTCCAACAGTCTCCGCCTGCGGGGTGAGGCAACTACTCGGTGCGGGGTGTGCGTGTCTATTCTGTATGTAGTACTATTGACAACATTTCATATTTTTTAATACTACAGTTTTATTACTTTTCCGTATTTCCCTTAAAAGGACTTAATCACTGTTTTTATATTTTCCCTGAGGTTACTAACTTTATATTATTAATTACTTATTCCTAAAAGTTGTAACTCTAAAACTATTATGGCACAATGTATTCATTAGTTTGGGGTCTAATAAAAAAAAAACTAATGACGTTGTGCTTGACACTATTGACAGCTTATTTTTTTTTACGGATTGGTCGAAGAGTACAACTCTATGCAGGCATAGTTGTCGTAGATAACGTAGATTTCGGTTATTTTATGTATTTTCTTAGGGCATATTGCTCGTAGAATCGATGGCCGTTGGGGCAGATAGGTTCTTGAGTGGCGACCGCGGACCGGAAGACGCAGCGTTGGAAGGCCTCCAACAAGGTGGACCGACGACCTGGTTAAGATCGCGGGTAGAAATTGGATGAGGGCGGCGCAAGATCGATCGTTGTGGAGAACTTTGGGGGAGGCCTTTGCCCCAGTGGCCGTCTATAGGCTGATATGATGATGATGATGATGATGATGATGATGATGATGATGATGATGATGATGTATTTTCTTAGAAATCAATTCAAATCATTTTTTAGAGTGTACAGTCGAGTTCATTTACATCTACATACGAGAACAAAAATATCTGGACACGACCCTATTGTCAGGAGCATAAAATCGTACACGACGCAAAGCCCTCTCCATCTATATTAATTTCCGCCTGTTAGAAATATGAAATGTGGTCGATTGCGTGTTCTGTGTCTGAGCGGGTGCGTGTGTCAGGTGGGCGCCGCGCCGGGGCTCCCGGCGGTCGTGCCGCGCGCCGCGCTCTCCGTCCCGCGCGGGTTCCTCCACCTCGCCTACTCGCGCATACCAGGTGCTTGCCAGCTGCCCTTCTGGCACAACTGTGCTTCGCGACTAGGGCTGCCATATCCAAATTGGTCAAACCCGGAGAATGACTTAAAAAACCCGGACATTAGGCGTAAATCGCATTTTTCCCCGGACGGATCCGAAAATATTATAAATAAAAAAACAATCACTAGTTTTCATTTACATAAAGAGTAATCCCCGGACACTTTTCCAAACTAGGACCAATCCGGGACAACCCGAACGGATGGCAACCCTATTCGCGACATACTATCACCCGTACCGTGACTAGGGGTGCACTCCGTCCGGGTTTCCCCGGATTTGTCCTAGTTTGGAGGCCGTGAGGGGTGTGGTTTCAAAAAGTGTCCGGGGAAACACTCATTTATTTAAATAAAGCGATTGTTTTTAATAATATTATTTTCGGATGCGATTTACGCCAAATGTTCGGGTTTTCTTTGTCTTTGTCCGGGTTCGGCGACTTTAGATATGGCAGCCCTACCCGTAACTCTCACTGTACTGTACAGCAAGAGATAGAGTCAGACCACGGTAACTCTTCCAAGCAAATGAACTGGCAAACCATACTAAGTCAGTCAGTTTATATTATTTGCTTGACTCTACTCTAGGTAGTCCCGCGCGAGAAAGTCGCGTGTCCCAGTTGTGCTAGAGGTGCTTGTGTGTTTGAGATGCTCTCATATATTGGGTCGTTTTGTTTTTGTCCAAGGTGCCTATTTAGACAGCATTGGTGTCCACAGTCGACTCGGGCTCTTACTAACTGTACATGTCTTATCTAGACGTTTTTAAGAGGAATATCGATGTCTATACTACAATATTTCATATTTTAACTATTGCACGAAAGTTTCCAAATACGGGACTATAAATGATTGATTTTTAGGGTTCCGTAGCCAAATGGCAAAAAACGGAACCCTTATAGATTCGTCATGTCTGTCTGTCCGTCTGTCCGTCCGTATGTCACAGCTATTTTTTTCCGAAACTATACTGTTGAAACTTGGTAGGTAAGATTTTGATGCAAAAATAAAAAAAATAATAATAAATATTGGGGGCTCCCCATACTTAGAACTGAAACTCAAAAATTTTTTTTTTATCAAACACATACGTGTGGGGTATCTATGGATAGGACTTCAAAAATGATATCGAGGTTTCTAAAATATTTTTTTTCTAAACCGAATAGTTTGCGTGGCAGACGCTTCCAAAGTGGAAAAAAGTTGGTCCCCCCCCCCTCTAACTTCTAAAATAAGAAAATGAAAAATCTAAAAAAAACATATGATGTACATTACTATAAAAACTACCAACGAAAATTGTTTTGAACGAGATCTAGTAAGTAGTTTTTTTTTCATACCTAACTTTGCACCTAATTTATATGGGGCGCTATACATACTAGGTGTAAACTTAACTTAACCACTTAGGGAGGGAAAGTGTTTGTACGGAACCCTCGGTGCGTGAGTCCGACTCGCACTTGGCCTGTTTTTTTAGTCTCGTCCTACTCATAGGTAATTGTTTGTATTCGAATCTCATACTGCTTATCACAAGAGCTAGTGCAACCTATTTTCACTTGGCTTTAAAGAATCAGAAGACAAGCTATTTGGTCTCCGTTTAACAAACTTATACTTACTACTGTGTTACAACGGCGGACGAGTAATTTTCTATGGTATTATGGAAAAAAAAAACATTAAAAGAAATCGTGTACACTTTTTTTGAGAAGCGCTCAAACATAGGATCAGTGAGTTGGGTAGTATTATAGTATTATATAATCTGTGGTTGGGTATAGAGCAGTTTCACCAAGATAAGATAGGATAGTTTCACTAAGATAAGATAGGTTTTTGGGCACAGGTAAATCACTCACGTAGCACACAAACTGCTTAAGAACTTATACATCATGTTTGCCACTTGGGAAGCCCATAATCGTTATGAGACAATGGTTCAATATATTTGAGCATCTTGGACGGTCCCGTATATTCGGCACTGTATGTGCCTTGTAGCAGAAACATGTTGATTTGTGACACTAGGTGAAGAACATCATTGTATGTGTGTAGAAACGAAATATATTTACCGTAAAACTGTCCAACTATAATCCAATCACCCAACTACGAGTTATGGTCCAAAATACAACTCATTCTTATATATCGATATCCATATCCTATCAGCGAGTTAATAGCGTTGTGATAGCGTTTTTATCCAAATTTGTGTAATGTTGTGGTTCATCTTAGAGTTTATCCTTAATAATTGAAATAAATTAAACGATAATTTTTGATTTCATATGGACCATAAAAGTGTGGATTGGAATATAAATGGGTGGTTCTACTGTACCTGGTTTCATATGTAGGTCGTTATAGAGTAGTTTTATAATTTATTGCATACTCGTATGTGTAGTGGCTTAGCTTTTAAATTGGAATGTTTTAGTAGTAGCTTGCATGGATGCATCATCGTATTTGAATAATAAAAACAGTAGAAGTAACGAGGATTTGCCAACGTAAAGGAGAAGGTATGTAAGTATATTTTATTGAGGTTGCTACGATTATTTTAGAAATAAAAGTAAATTAAAATATGTAAATTGTGAGTAAATTAGGCAACCTAGAATAATCGGCAAAGATTTTCTATCATTTTAATATAATAATGTTATAAAAAATTTAGACCACTGAACCCGCTCCGACCGACCGTCTTTGGCTATTTTCGTTCGATTATTCACCCGTTACCTACGTAGCTATCTGTTTCAAAAAGATAATTTTTATTTTTGAGTCGTAATGATGATTAATTTCTAATTAAACGTTTCTTTCTACTCAAAATTGATTCCACCCATTTATCACCATCGAATTTTAAGTTTGACTTAGTTTTTTTAGGGTTCCGTACCCAAAGGGTAAAAACGGGACCCTATTACTGAGACTTCGCCGTCCGTCCGTCCGTATGTATTTCTATTGCCGCTATAACAACAAATACTAAAAATAAAATAAAATAAATATTTAAGGGGGAACAAACTTGTTATCTATCTATACATATAAACGGACAAGTCCTGACTGACTGACTGACTCACTCATCAACGTAGAGCCGAAACTACTGAACCTAGGAACTTCAAATTTCTAGAATAGCTCAAATATACGATGCAAGCAAGCACTAAGAAGGGATTTTTCAAAACTCATCCCCTAAGGGTGTCAAATCGGGGTTGAAAGTTTGTATGGAACTTACGTAATTTTTGAGTTAGAGTCCTAGAACTTTGTGTATAGATTCTTGATTTAAAAACAAGAAAACATATTTCATGATTTTTGAAAACTCATCCTTTAAAGGGGTTAAATAGGAGGTGAAAGTTTGTATGAAGAACTTTGAATTATTTGAGTAAGAGTGGTAATATTTCGTGTACAGCTCTTTTTATACAAAGTAAGAAAACAAGTTTCAGCATTCTTGAAAATTCATCCCCGTAAGGGGTTAAATGCTCAGTGAAACTTTGTAAGAAAAACGTGGCCTGTTTGAATAAAGGGTGCATCCTTTTGCGTGTAGATTGATCATCAAAAACTGAAAACATGTATTACAGCGTTTTTGAAAATTCAACCCCTAATGGGCTGAAGAGGGAGCTGAAAGTTTCTATAAAGAGCTTGGTATTCTTTGAGTAGGAGTGGTAATATTTCTTGGTCAGGTTCCTATTTGCAAAGTAAGAAAACGACTTTCAGCATTTTTGGAAATTCATCTCCGAAAGGGGTTAAGTGGACAGTGGAACGTTCTTAAGAAACGGGGCTTTTTTGAGTAAGGGGTGCATTCTTTTGCGTGTAGACTCTTCATCAAAAACTGTGAATTTTGATTTCAGCGTTTTTGAAAGTTCAACCCCTAATGGGGTAAAGTGGGAGGTGAAAATTTGTATGAAGAGCATAGGTTCTTTGAGTAGGAGTGGTAATATTTCGTGTATAAGTTCATCCCCGAAAGGGGTTAAATGGAATTGGAACTTTGAATGAGAATTCCGCGTTTTTGAAAAGAGACTTTTTTGAGTAAGAGGTGCACTATTTTGCGGGTAGACTCTTCATCAAAAACTGAGAATATTGATTTCAGCGTTTTTGAAAATTTAACCCCTAATGGGTTACGCTGAGAGGTGACAGTTTGTATCGAGCTTGGAATTTTTTGAGTAAGAGTGATAATATTTCGGGCATAGGTTAATCATTACAAACAACTATTCACCATAAATTAAGTTAAAAATTAAGAGATGCATTTTTTTATATTCATCCCCTAAGCATGTGAAATTGAAGGTGACACCATTTTCATGTTATGAATAAGAGGCATACGGGTTTTTATGTAGAATCTTCATGAAAAATTTAGAAAATAAACTTAAGGTTTTTTGGAAATTCATCTCCAAAATTTGTCTAATGGGAGGCGAAAGTTTGGATGAGAAAAGATGAGATTGTTTCGTAAGTCTGGTCATATTCCGTGTGTCAAAATACTACTTTCTGATTTTTTTTAAATGTAAGAGTATTGTCTGAGTACAGGGGGAAGATGTAAGTTCATGTGAGGAATATTTTCGTGTATAAACTCTGCATTCATTTTTGGAAAGTTATCTCATGAAGAGGTTAAAAACTTTATATGCAAAACGTAGGATAGTTTCGTGTAAAAAAATGCATTGTTAGGGTTCCGTGCCTCAAAAGGAAAAAAACGCAAAGAATCACTTAGTTGTCTGTCCGTCTATAGAATAAAGTGGAAATTAAAACCATATAAGTACTCACGACTATAGCCCTTTGAAGTTGTTAAAAAACCTGTTAAAAAAAGTTACAACGTAAAAAAAAGATCCGGCTGTTTACCTAAGTCACAACAAACGTCGATACTCTCAAGGGAATCAAATTTTATAAGGTACTTAGGTATTTTCAGTTGAACAAAAACTATGAATTTGGCAAGTAATACCGTGTCTTACTCTCTTACTACAAGTACTTAAGACTGCACCGAGCGAAATGTGAAAAAATAGGCAGTCGCCGTTAAGTAGATAACGTCAACACTAATTGTTTAATCCATTTCTAAACTATATATTTAGCATTTCCAAGAATGTGTTAACAACTTCTCCGTGGAAAAAATATAAGATTATTAATATTTTACCCTAGAGAACTAAGTAAAGTTGGACGAAAATTGTAAAATCGTAAGCAAGCGTTAAGTGTTTTTTTATACTTTAACAATGGAAATATATTCTGATTTTCAGTTCAAAAAAGAGATGAATGTTCACATTACAATTTGTCCGCATCAAATATTTCAATTATTGTTTGGTATTAAAGGTCCAGATTTATCAAAAAGTGCTTTTAATTCTCCATACATTTTTACTATGGCGGCCGCGCGCCGATTTAAATACGCATTCCCCGCGCTCTATGGTTCAGTCGCAAACGCTCGGCGCCCTCTTAACTATACATTACTAATTAAATAAAAAAGTAGTCTGTAGGTATTTAAAGTACGTAAAACAGTTTTCCAACGGTAATGTTTTTGCCACTTAGTAAGTACATTTTATCTTTTCCTAAGTGATTTCATAGTTCGTAAGGAATCCTCTGTGCGCGAGTCCGACTCGCACTTGACCGGCTATTTGTATCAACTGAGAATACTGATTAAAACGTTAGAGGAAGTTCCTATCCTTAAGGAGATTAAACTTTTGACTATGATATTGTTCGGTTCATCGGGAAATAAATTTCCCCATGTGTAGATATACCACGCCGTAACCTAGAAATATATAAATCTACTACCCAAAAAAATGTGTATGCGCGCAGATTTCTATTAGTTGTATTATTTTAAGAAACAATTAAACGGGTAGAAAGTTAGACAGATAACGTTTCCAGACCCTGTGCGAGCGAAGCCGCGGGCAAAAGCTAGTAGATTATATATATGTATAGGTACGGAACCCTTCATGCGCGAGTCGGGCTCGCACTTGCCCAATTTTTTTTTATATTCTTATCTGGTAAAGTGAAAGTAATAACTTCATCCAAATTCGATAAAGTTATAAAGTATTCGACAACGCTAAAGTTGCTCCCTTCCCGAACGGTCCAGTCGTTAAAGATGCCTTATTCCTTTTAAAAAAATTTTTTTTTTTCATAATTTGACTAATATATCGATAATTCCAACTTTTTGAAGGGAATAATACTTTTCCCTGGGTTCCAGATATTAGTAACATAGCTATTTCACGCTTTCATTGCGTGTAGTCGAAAATAAGTTAAAAAACTCTTCCCGAACTTTGTCTAATTCGAGTAGTTTTTGAAACACAAATTATCAATGAAAAATTCAAACGGTAAGTTTCAAATATATACCAATAAATCAAAATGGCCCTCTAATTAGTAACATAATAGAGAAATATGTCCAAAACAGTCAGCATTTTTGAACGGATAAGCCTTAACTTTTGTATAATTGTTCTTAGTTAATAGTTAGTATTTTAATATCTGTGTACGTAACTGTTATTGTTGATTATTAATAAAGTATAGATATATCTACTTACAAAAGCCGGGTACATATATTTATACGGAGTGGACGTCGGCAGAGGCGGGGCTGGGCGTGTTCAGCACGCTGACGCTGCCCGCCGGCGTGCGCTTCGGGCCCTACCGCGGCCGGCGCGTGCAGAGCATCGGGGACTCCAGCTACGGCTGGCAGGTCGGTGCATCACACATCACACTCCTAGATAGGTGCAGCTATTAGCAGTTCTTTTCAGGGTGCGAAATTATCAATATGACTAGCGACCCGCCTGGCTTCGCACGGGTGCAGTGCTGATACTAAATGAAAAGTGTTTCTCTACTTTAATATGCATGTATTCTACATATATACCATCTTCTTGAATGACTATCTATTAAGACTGCGCCGAGCGTTAGCGACTGAACCATAGAGCGCGGGGAATGCGTATTTAGATCGGCGCGCGGCCGCCATAAATAGTAAAAATGTATGGAGAATCAAAAGCACTTTTTGATAAATCTGGATCTCTAATACCAAACAATAATTGAAATATTTGATGCGGACAAATTGTAATGTAACATTCATCTTTTTTTTTACTGAAAATCATTGTTAAAGTATAAAAAAACACTTAACGCCTGCTTACGATTTTGCAGTTTTCGTCTAACTTCACTTAGTTTTCTAGGGTAAAATATTAATAATCTTATAATTTTTCAACGGAGAAGTTGTTAACACATTCTTCGATGTGCTAAATATATAGTTTAGAAATGGATTAAACAACTAGTGTTGACGTTGTCTACTTAACGGTAACTGCCTATTTTTTCACATTTCGCTCGGTGTAGTCTTCAAAAAAACCGCATCAAAATCCTTTGCGTAGTTGTAAAGATCTAAGCAAACTTAGGAAAGGACAGACAGGAAGCGACTTTGTTTTATACTATGTAGTGATAATGATAGATGTAATGTGACGGACATTACGCAGATATACAACCGCGAGCACAAGCCGCTGCACATCGTGGACGCGCGCGACCCCGACTCCTCCAACTGGATGCGGTACGTCAACTGCTCGCGGCACCACGCCGAGCAGAACCTCGTCGCCTACCAGTACCAGGGGCAGCTCTACTACAGGCGAGTGCTGTACTAGCTAGTTGCGGTTTCAGCCCAGGGCCTCTAGCAGAACTATCATACGCGACTATTTCTCGCGCGAGATAATTTCCCTCTTTCTGTGCACTTATGTGAGAGCTTGACAGGTAGCGCTATCTCGGGCGACAAGAGTCGCGAAGCATAGTTGTGCTAGATGGGCAGGAATAGTGGCGCTGCAAACAGCTTTCATATGGCAATAATGTGCATACGTCATATACTTATTTACATTATTAAACGTCAAGCGATTTGTCATGAACACTGTATAGTACTTCATAGATATAGTATAGTAGTTAATAGTACTTGCTAGGTCCATGTCATGAACCTAATTCAAAATATAAAGGCGTGACTATTACATTACAAACTGACATTGGTAGAAGCCTTGAGATCGGCCATCTTTTGTCATGTTCATTTCATCTCATGTTTTATTTTTTATTTTTTGATCTTATTTATATTTAACACGGAAGACATGCATTGGTTATAAACCAAAAAAAACTGATACTGGCACAAGCTTCGTGCCGCCATAAACGGATTAATAATAATAGAAGCCTTGAGCTGCCATTTTCGGCTTGATAATAATAATAATTTAAAATATTGTTTACGGAAATGCTGCTCAATACTTCGTTCTTCTTGTGAAATAAATACTGAATCCTATTGAAAAATTACTTGTATAATTCATCACTGTGGATAGTTTTGGCTTTATTTAGAAAAAAAAATTGGGTATATTTAGTCCTGCTTTCTCTTTGTTTACATCAGTCACATTCACTGACTCTCAACGTCAGTTACCGAAATTTTGTCGTTGCCAGTAAAATAAATGAGTACCTACTAGGTACAGTCGAGTTAATTTACATCTACACACTTACGAGAACATAAATATCTGAACACGGTTTAAAGGTCTTCGCACATTATAACAACTCAACGGCGACTCGATTCTATGCCAAATATTGAAATTTAAGCCCTATGTCATATTTACTAGGTTTAATTTCAATTTCTGTTCTCGTAAGTGTGTAGATGTAAATGAACTCGACTGTACTAAAAATCGCTATATTGAGGATCCTTAGTAAGTACCCAGTACTCATTTATTTTACTACTGGTGGTGGGTTGTAAAACACCCAGTTGAGCCATAACACTAGTTCTCCTATGTCTCCAGGACGGTGAAGCTGGTCCCGCGCTTCACGGAGCTGCTGGTGTTCTACGGCAGCGAGTTCGCCAGCTGGCTCGGCGTGGACCTGCGCGCCTACAACGGACCCTGCCCCTGCCCCAAGTGTGAGACTCACTTTCTACTGTTAAAGGATATTATTACTAGGATACTATTATATTCCGCATATTATTGATTCACAAGACGATAAGGATCTAATATACATTGGCGTATATAGGGGGGTGGCCGGGTAGGCCGTGCCCACCCCAGTATGGTCTAGTGCCCACCCCAGGATTTTGGGTCACCGATAGAAATTCATGGTATCATCTCATAGGCCATGGCCAATTTCAGCTCAATCGGAAACCGGAAAGTGGGTCAATTTTAACTTGCAAAATCCCATTACAACGGGACAGGTCAAAGTACATAAATAAAAGCTTGTAAAAAATAATATTTTGAAAACTTACGATAGTTTACAAATAGTGGACCTGATCCTAACATAACCGGTCATTGTGAGATCCATAAGGGAGGCCTTTGTTCAACAGTGGACGTCTATTGGCTGATATAATGATCATGATAGCTAAGACAGAATACATAATAATCAGTGATCGGGGATTTCTCTGCCACTTGGGGTTAATGACCTCAATCATTATGCTAGTATGGATATGCCGCGGGATTCCGGGATTCGTGTACGATATAGGAGAGTGTTACGGCATGTTACTGTTAATCAATTAATCATGCACTGCATATATTATTATTATTAATAATTGAAAATTTGATTACTGATCAATTGAATATATCAATAAAACCACTAAGCTCGCTTTACCTTATCAGTTTCGCATTGCCTTTTAACGGCCGAGTCGAGACCCATGTTGCTGGTAGTAAACGCGTAAAAATAAATGTCAGTACAACGATACATTGGTAACGCGTTGGTCTTCTTTTAATAAAAAAAGTGACATACATACATAGAATTAAAATCTTACAAATTGTATAAAATCAAACTATAACTTTCTTAATGCTATCAAAATATTTTAAAACTAGATAAGTTAATATAAAAATAACAGTCAGTTTTCACATAAAAATTGTATATTATACATAATCATTTATTTCGAATGTCAAATAACATATTATTTTTTATTACTTTTGGTCTCTATAAAATTAAAATAACAAACCATAATTTACATACTTTTCGAACAGTTTTGTTCCTATCGCGGGCCAAGCGGCGTATCCAGATTATAATTTCGACAAGATATACCGCGTGTGGCAGAGAAATCCCCGATCACTGATAATAATACTACATACAGAATGGACACGCCCCTGCACCAAAATCTAGTTTCCACACTCTGCAGGCCTGAGGTCCTGGGTTCGAATACCTTCCAGGGCAAATATTTGTGTGATGAACTCGAATATTTGTTCCTGGGGGATGAACGTTATCTATGTGTATATGTATTTATATATTATGTATATCGTCGTCTAGTACAAGCTTAGTACTAGGTCGATTTATGTAAGATTGTCCCTTAATATTAATTTATGATAAGATCATTTTGAAATGTGTGGCGAGGTAGGCATTAGCTCGTGAAATAGTGATGGTGATGACACTACGCGGTGATGGTGAGGTGATTGTGTGACCTTACCACGGACACAATCATACCTAGATTCCAAATTGATGTACAATAGTTGACTGAGTGAGCGAAGCGTCTGTTTCAGCTTCGCCTCAATTTCTTTCGTATGTCCAGATATCGAATTTCCTGCTGTTCTCGCCTACAGGCCACATTTCTCACCCGATTCTCGTGAAATTTTGTGAGTATATTCGATAAGTAGATGTACAGATTTTTTGTCGATGCAGTTTTCAAAATTTTCAAAATCGCGGAATCAAAAATTACAAATTTCTTTACAGCTTACAAGCACTATTATCAACATCTTGTTTTCTAATACCTACTAAAGTATATCACATAATGGTAATTTTCTTGTAGATAAATAACTGGAAACTAATACAGGATAAGCCAATTTTCTTTTAATTAAGGCCTTATGTACAATAACAGTAACATTGAGTCTAAAGTTGGTCTTTTATAATAAAGTCAATTAAAATGTTTTTTTTTTCAGGTCAAGCTCGCCTACTCGCAGCGAAGAACACCGAATCAGCAAAAACAAATAAACGCAAAGCTCCAGTTGAAGAGAAGAAAGAAAAAACGAGCGAAAAAATTGCAAAGCATAGTTCTACTGAAAAGATTCAAGAGCTTTCTGCAGCCACACAAGATTTGCCTTCAAATGCTGATATACAAAAGAAAGAAAACTCGAGCAAAAATGTTAAAAATACTTCTTTCAAAAAAATTCAAGAGTCTTCTTTAGCTTCACAAGATTTGCCTTCAACTGCTGATATACTAGAGAAGAAAAACAAACCGAGGAAAAATGCGAAAAATACTTCATTCAAAGAGATTTCTTTCAGAGAGTCTTCTGCAGCCCCACAAAATGATTTGCCTTCAACCACTGATCTACAAGAAGTATCTCCTGAGAAGTCTGCTGTCAGCAACTCGAATATTAAAATAGATAATTCAAATGGACAAACTAACTTAAAATGCGACCAGTGCGGAAAGGGCTTTAATATTAAATCTGATTTAGAGAAACACATTAACACTCACATGCTGATGACCGCTAGTATGAGCCACAGAACCAACACGGTCTTCACATGTACTATCTGTCTTTGTATATTTGATACGAAGTTGCTTCTACTACAGCATGAGAAGAGCCGACATGGCGGTAAATACTTTGCTTGCGACGCATGTGAGTATGTAACGAAATGTGCTCAAGATTTACAGTATCATATAAGGACTCACACTGGCGAGAAGCCTTTCAAATGTGGTCAGTGTAGTTCTGCATTTAACACAAGCAGTCATTTACAACGTCACCTTAGAACACACACTGGCGAGAAGCGTTTCAAATGTAGTCAGTGTAGTTCTGCATTTAACACAAGCAGTTATTTACAAACTCACCTTAGAACACACACAGGTGAGAAGCCTTTCAAATGTACTCAGTGTAGTTCTGCATTTAACACAAGCACTCATTTACAACGTCACCTTAGAACACACACTGGCGAGAAGCCTTTCAAATGTAGTCAGTGTAGTTCTGCATTTAACACAAGCAGTCATTTACAACGTCACCTTAGAACACACACTGGCGAGAAGCGTTTCAAATGTAGTCAGTGTAGTTCTGCATTTAACACAAGCAGTTATTTACAAACTCACCTTAGAACACACACAGGTGAGAAGCCTTTCAAATGTACTCAGTGTAGTTCTGCATTTAACACAAGCACTCATTTACAACGTCACCTTAGAACACACACTGGCGAGAAGCCTTTCAAATGTAGTCAGTGTAGTTCTGCATTTACCACAAGCGGTGATTTACAACGTCACCTTAGAACACACACTGGCGAGAAGCCTTTCGAGTGCAACATCTGTGACTACAAGACTACTCAGTCAGGTGCTCTGAAGTCACACCTAATGTCCCGACACTCCGGCCAAAAGCCATTCGGTTGCGACGTTTGCAGTTACAGGGGCGCTACTAGAATCCATTTAAGAAATCATATGAAAAGGTTCCACAAGTTGAATTAGTAGTATTAGTATTTTTAATGTTTTAACTGTAATACTTCAAGTAACGCAAGTTGTATGTAGCGAATGCAAACCGGTAAATTTGTGTATGAAATTTGTTGGTTTGCAATCTCTAGTTGTATGCAGTAGCCCAACCCTTGTATAGTTTTTTTTTTATGTCTTGAGAGCTTATCTTGAAAACCTGACCACACAAAGCGATTGATTTACAACTGTGTAGAAGATCACTTTACGACAAACGGAAGCAGGTATCAAAGACCGGCCAAGTGCGAGTCGGACTCGCGCACCGAGGATTCCGTAACACAACCTATTTTTTTACTTTTTTTGTTTTCTGTATTTGTTGCTAAAGCGGCAACTTCTACTGTCTAGCTATCACTGTTCATGAGATACAGCCTGTTGACAGTATCGAGCAAAAAACGTCAAAATATTAAACACTTGTCGTGGGGTCCAACTAATTTGTTACAGCGGCAACAGAAACACTTCATCTGTGAATATTACAACTGTCCAGCTGTCACGGTTCTTGAGATACTTCCTGGTGACAGATGGACGGACAACGTACGCTGAGTAAATATCTATAGACCCGTTACCCTTGGGATACGGAACCTTAAAAACGCAAACAAATATCTTATTGCTTCAAATATCTTTTCTAAGTCACAAAGTTGAAATTGCAATATGCTAACTCATTGGAATAAGATACTTTGGGGTCGATAAATTAAATTTTGTTTGTATTACTTTTGTTACTTGTTTCCATTTGTGCCCGGACAATGGCTTTAGTTCAGTTCATTTATTCAGTTATATGAATATAATAACAACATGAAAATCAAATACATCACTTACTCGTAACACTAAAATACTTCGCAATTGGTTAATAGATAAATAAATTAAAATAGTTAGATACTAAACTCTATACCTACCGCCAAATACATGTCATAATCATAACACTATCGATACAGTCGTAATATATATTCAACTAGCGACCCGCCCCGGCTTCGCAAGGGTGCAATGCTGATAAATTATGCACGTACTATACATATAAACCTTCCTCTTGAATCACTATCTATTTAAAAAATACATCAAAATCCGTTGCGTAGTTTTAAATATCTAAACATACATAGGGACAAACAGACAGCAAGAATTGACTTTGTTTTATAACATAGAATAATAACACTTTTCCAATAATCAATTTTTTGAGTCTTATATTGTAGTATTTACAATTATTGCTTTCGGGGTCATGTTTACAAGATAAACTCACAAGTGGATTTCGGATATTTTGAAAAATTACAACTATTTTAGTACGTAATTTGATATATGGCAGTTGAATTATTATCAGCTACGTTTGATGATGACTGAACTTGAAAGTGTGATTGCCAGTGATTTTTCTAGCATTTTTGGTCGACAATCGACCGAGGGTTGTCGACGTGTATATGATTGACGTTTAAAATAATGTAATATTATGTTGTCGTTGTACATGAAACACTTTTTTTACTTAATCAGTTATTATAATTGTGTGTGTTTATTAGGTACCTACTCAAATTGTTCAGAGGGTATGCTGACGATTAATTTGCGATTATTTTTATTGCGACTGCGTTAGATATTTTCTCATACGGTAAATTAACTCTTCATTTCATTATGCATATCGGGTTGGGCTTTACATGTTCTGCAAATATGTTTCTGTATTTCCGATTTGTTTAACACTCTATTTTATTTATATTATTAATTTTATTTGATTCTTGGTTCAAACAACTTAATATTGAGCACTACTGACAACCCTAGCACTGTACCAGAAATGCTAGAAAATGTACGATCACTGAAATTGGCCATTACATCACAGTATGAGCGCATTTATAAGTTCATATTTTATTTTGATATTTTTATTCCTACCGATTTTTCTTTTCGATATTGATATACAGTGAAGGAAACTGAAACGCGTACTTTTTTGACCTTACTATTCTGGCTCTGCTACCTAACGAGGGTCTTGGCCTCTGTCACAAGAGCCAGTTAAGGGTATTTACGGCGCACAGATCCTTCTGTTCTGCGTCGTTCCAGTGGTATCTAGGGGGCTGACTGGACGTTTTCCACTTGGTCGCCCCGGTCGAGTGTCTTCCATCCTCTAAAGCCAATAAGCTATTTAGGGGGTGGCCGGTTGGGCCGCGCACACCCCTTACATGGCACTATACCACTCATCAAGGCACTATATAACCATAATGAAGCAATGAATTTCTATCTGTAAAGTGTAAACCATTATCTATACTAACAATTATATGGATTAATTTGTCTGAAATAAATGCTTTTTATTTTTTTTTACTTATTTGTACTATATTGTGAGCACGACCCACCCCAATATCGTACCTACCCCGTATGCCTACCCCAGGACGATGGTTTCCAATAGAAGTTCATGGCTTCATCTCATGGCGCGGCCCCCAGACCCCGTCTGAAAAATATTCTTAGATACACTAATGTCTCCAGGTGACCCAGCCAGCCAGCAATTATGTTGGGTTGCTACCATTGTCATTTCTTATTGGTCCCATAATCGTTTCGTCAGATTTTCCTTTTCGCCACTTAAAGCTTTCTTCTTTTTAAGTCTGTTTAAAAAGGTACGTGTTTCAATGTCCTTGACTGTACATACTCGTATCTACTGCTTACTATTTTTATTTTGGAACTATTTAACTTAAGTTTGCTACCTAAAAGTGATTTGATTTTGTTTTAAATATAGTTTAAATATAATACAATATATTGTTTTATTTGCTTCTTACTACTCTATCACTGAGTATAAAAACGCACGTGGCGGTTTACTACTCTGTTCGAAATTTTAACTTCTTACTTAGTTGGCGGAAGTATTGGTTTCCGCAGCGAAGTGTCTCCACACTATCATATTCGCCTAACTCCGCGAGTAGTGTGAACTGCAATTATCGTGCCGTCCCGTCACATAGATATTGTTTGACAGAAGATGGAGAGGGATGGCAATGGCTCGGTGTGAAATTCAACTTTTGAGCTTCGGAGTAGCCCTTCTGTATCAACACTCCATAGTTGATTATTTTAATCAATGTCATATTGGTTTTTCTAGTACCTATAAACGTTTTTGTACTTTCTATTTGATACAATTGAGTTGATGTTATATTTTTTCGTATCACGGTGTTGAAATTGGCGTATTTAGGGCGGTGGCCGGTTGGGCCGTGCTCACCCCAGAAATTTGAGTTACCCATAGAAATTCATGACCAACTCATAGGCCATGGCCAGGCCCCACCTGAAAAATAATCTTAGATACGTCAAAGCAGACTTCTACAACTGAACAACAAAGCCGCCGCCAAAGTTTAGGTATAAAAGCATCATCGGATTATCCGATGCCTATTTATTACAAACAATGGAGAAAACTATCATAGGCTCCGTCCACACTTGTATCATTTCGCCGATCCGATCCCCGTCGCGTATCTTCACCGCGTATCGTCCTGTTTGGACGCTCACTGCGGGCACTCCGTATCATTTGCGCCGTCGCGCGAGGAAACGCGTCCACACTTCGATCAACTTCACGAGCTTAACTGCAGCCACATCGTTGTCGTCTTTGGAGTAAGTATCGGAACGTAGCCCACTGAATTGAGTGTCAGATCTGTGAGTTTGAGAGTGAGTTGTCAAAGTCAGATTCAGATTGACAATCGCAATTCGCATGGTGTTTTGGATTTTCTACGCCGCTTCCGGTTCGTGTCCCAAGATGGCCGCATGCGTTTAAGTTTAGTTGCTCATTATTTATTCATTTTAGTTGTTCAATGTGTAGTATTGATAGCGTATTGTGCAGTGATCTAACGTATGAGTGAATAGCTAATGAAGAATTCAACTTGAAGCGTTCATAGCCCTTCCTGGGTCAAGGCCCGATAGTCCGCGTGGTTTTTTGTAAATCGCTATCACTTTACAAAAAGCACGATTTTTTCAACTCACCGTACAACGTGGTATCAATCCTCTATCTAGTCGCCTAGTGCGATTGGCAACGAGACATTGGCAGTAATGGTCGCTTAACTGTGACCGGTTGCCATTTTTAAAAAAATAGAATAGAATAGAATTTTCTACGCCAAAGATGGTTAAATTTGGATCAAATTTGCTATAAAGGTACAAAAATATTACTTAAAATCACCACATTTTAGTATGCGTTACATTAAATAAATACATACGTGTAAAATCAGAACATAGTGCATTTGTGCAGTAGTGTAGAGATCAATAGACAGTTTATCAACACATATCGGGAGTCCCCGACGACGGCCCTTGTGACCCGGGGGCCCGTATCATTCATACGGCGGCACTACTACGTCACACGTGACGCGCGCCGCCGGTCCAGCCGCCGAGGATGTCGCTCGACATGGAGGCAGCGTCTGTGAAGCTAGAACCGGAGTGTGACAGTGACGGCGACGAGGAATGTGAGGCCGCGCTGGCGGCGCTCTACGAGGACCATGTGGTGAAGGAGGAGCTGGTGCTGGGCCCCGAGCGTCTGCAGCCGCGCGACGTGCTCTACACGCTGCGAGGTTGGTTGGTCAGCAACTTTGTGTTATCAATGGTACCTGCATTCGTTTTAAATTATTGTATATTGCAAATGTTACTTATTTTCTGCTGAAAATAGATTTTCTCAAACATGCCGTGTAATGTCACTTAACATGCATTATAATAGGCGTTCAATTCATGTTTTAGGGGGAACAACTCGAGATAACTGTTAAGTAATTTCATTTAAAATTGAAGGCCTAGGCCAGGAACTATTTCTATCTGTGTTCATTAACAGGCTAAACAGTTGAATTATGTATTTTTTAAGTTTTAAATAAATAATTATAAGCCTACTTATGACACGTTTTTCTACATTGTGTTGCAGCATTACTGAAGACAGAAGATGAAGACACTCACGCGCAGTTACTGAACGGGTCCTGCTCCGTCGTCCTGGAGCGCCTGATGCTGGACCTGAAGTCACAGACATACACAGTCGGCCTGCAAACATACAGTTATCGATTGAGCGACCAGCCGGGCATCCAGCAAACAGAAATAAAATCAAGGAAAAAGAAAATTAGTAAGTCCCATTTAATTATTCTTACCATAAATTTTTGTTGTTCTTCCTTGTCATGTTAAAGTGATGTGTGGTGTGATAATAATAATCCAATCTTCAACACAACATTTCTATATTGTATCTAAAGGTAACTAGCTAAAGTTTTAACGTTTTCATAGTTAAGGTATTAGGTATAAGTAATTTTTTTTATTTTTTTTTTATTTTGGCCTTATACATTCAGATTTTGTTATTATTTAGTTTGCTTGTAATATTTGTCTTTTGCTCTTTTGCTGCAAATCTGGTTGCCCCTCGGCAAAGGCCTCCTCCAGCCTCTTCCATTCGTGCCTGTCGCAAGCGACTCTGTGCCATGTTTTTCCTGCCACCTGACATATATCATCCTCCCATCTCTTCTCATCCTCCCATCTCTTCCAGGTAGGTATAAGTAATAAAACTCTATATTTTAAAATGTGAAGTTGTCCAAGTTACATCTTCATACTGTTTCATAGATAAATGCTTAGGTTGTCCGAGGGACAAATTTTGCGTAACACGGTGCACTTAAAAGTTGATTCACCCTAAAAATTATTGTAGAATTATTTGAGCCTTTCTGATGTTACAGTAGCTGTTACAGTTACCATTGTCAAATATTGACTGTGAAAAACACAAATTTTATCAGCGGTTACATTTGTGCATAATGGGTAGCCATTTTATAAATGTAAATAAAAAATAAAGGTTCATACATGCCAGATGGGCCTAATGTGTAAAGACGCAGCAGAGGATTAATAATTTTTAACTTACCAGCTGTTCACTGCTGGGGAGAAAGAACCACGGAAAGAAAACTCCCCGTCTGCCTTATTTTATTATTACTAAAGTTATACTTTTCAATATAAAGACTGTACGTAAACAATTTTTTACAATACTTGTGTTCAAAGTCAAATGAAATATAACTTTGCCTGTGAAAAAAATTGTTTTTCGCAGTTAACCTGTGACAGCGGTTATTGTAAAATTTCTAAAACGGCAGGAAGGTTCAAATAAAGAATATACGCCATATCACGTTTAAATTGTCTTAGTTCAATTGCAGAATTGCTGCTTTGATACACCCAGTATACAAACATAAAATATATGTGACGTTTTCAACCAAAATCCCCGCTTGTCGCTCGTTAATAGAGTCGTTTTTTTTGTTACCATTATAATGGCGGGACCAGGTCCTGAATTCAGTTAATTCATATTGCAGTATTTAGTACTGAATTGGTACTATTTGCTACCTTTTGTAAAAAAAATAGTACCTCTTCTATTTCAAAGTTATATTTAAAATAGTCTGGTCCCGCCATTATAACGTTATAATGGCGGGACCACTTTGTGGCAGCCATTGTTAGCTGCGATTAGTTTTATGAATATTTAGTACCTAATTAGTACTCTTGAAAAATGCTTAAAAAATGTGGCTAGGTACAGCAGGTACTGTGCTGTTGTATTAAAACACTGGTCCCGCCATTATAATGTTTGGACATTTCGCATATAAACTAGGGCTCCCGGTATCCGTGTTACACGCGGAAACGTGTACACGGGTCCTTAACACCGGCGGTACTAACAACCCGATCTACACGAACCGGCTAGGAAACGTTTCCTTCGGAAACGGGTCGACACGGACCCGCTAGGAAACGTGTCCTCTAGGAAACGTTTCTAAGTTTGGATCCGGATCCGCGGTTCGCGCCTTCACTCGGGTATTGAATACACGTCTGAGCGACCCGCCCGGCCCGGACCAGTTATTATTTGAGTTGAAGTTGAAATGAAACGGATAATTTGTTCATTATTGAATGAAAAACTGATTTTATATTATTACGTACGGAGGAAAAAAGATCGAATAACGTCATATAAAATATTTTTTTCTTCTTTTTTATAATCACTATTAGGGTACTGATCAGAGATGGGCATTAATCGATTAATTTTTTAGTTAACTAATCAATCGATTAAAAATATCATTCGTAATTTTTATCGCGATTAAATTAGTTGTGAGAATCTTCGACTAACAATTGAATTAGTTTTAGTTTCAATCGACTAAATTTCACGATTAAATCAATATTAAAACTACGCAGCCGCTCGTTTTTGCATTTTTATTTAACTTGCAATATGTAACTACGAGTAGGTATGTACATTGTAGGTACTCGTATGTTGTATCACTTGTATCTATGTTGGTTTGGGTAGAATCTTGCAACTTATTTTGAAGCAGATATCTTCAACCGATTGAGCTAAAATTATGTATATATTCAAGTTTAATTTGTAACGCTTGAATGACAATATTATGGGCCATATTAAATATATTATAAGGATAAATAACGAAAAACTGCAATGTTTACAAATCGCAAACAATATAGTAGTTGGTGCTCTATTAATATTTTGATACTTAAAGTACTAGTTCTAACGAGTATTGTAAAGTCCTATACGATACTGAGTAAATTATAGACATAGATATTATCAATATTTTGCTGTCTGTGTCATTAGTACAACTCTGTTTAGTGTCACGCGGCGACAAAACAATGGGATAATCCTACTTACCTGGAAGTTGTTTGTTGCATTTTGGTGCAAGTGCCGACGAATCTTCTAAAAATAACACGTTCTATTGAATTAAACATCTGCATGTTGTTTATTATCTATTTTGTTGCGGTCTATTTTGTTTTCACCGTGTGGTCATTTACAATATTTAAACCTCTTTGTAAAGAAATCTCAGCATTAACTATTGTACATTTTCCTTGCGTCATTCTACATTTAAATATATCAACATGACATATTTTATTTATTAGCGCTATTGCCAATATATATATTGGAGCGGCAGCGAATTGATCGATCAGGCTATTCCATGTAAGGCTCATGCTTCATAAATTCATACTCATAGATGTTTTGAGGTGTCTAGGTCATATTATATTATATTCTAGATTCTAGGTTCTGTCATTTTAGATTCTAGGTGATTATTACTTATTACGATTCTCTTACGATTATTACAGCAAATAAAGGTAAAGGTTTAAGGGCACGGACCCTAGGTAAAAAATAAGAAAAAGAACGATGTAGCTATGAAGGAGGAAAAAAATATACCTACTTTACTAATCCATTTTATAGCTTACATAGACATACCTACTTTACATTACATTAACATAGACATACCAAGTTTTTCGTTCAATTTGCTTCTAACATTAGTCGTGGAAAAATAGTCTAACTAATTAGTCGATCACAAAGTTTAGTTGTCCGAAATCAATCGGCAACTAAATTAGTTGCACTCTATACAACTAAGATTGATCAGTCGTCGTTTTCAATCGTCAATCACAATTAATTCTGTTAATTTTAATCGTTAGTTGTTAGTCGATTATATTTTGCCCATCTCTGGTACTGATTAATACCTAACACCTTGCATAATGGATGTAACATTATGGTGTTAGGTGCAAAAAGTTGTCATACCTACCTACCTTCTTACGTTACCTGCTATGGCGACTTTTTTAAAGATTAGATTATGAATAGGATTAGGGTTGCACTGCAGCTGCACTTGCAGATAACGACAATACCCATTGTTTATCGTCATAAATTAACCGCGACAATTTTACTGATAATACTAACAAGTTGTTTTGACATTAGGCCTGGAAGACCTTTTATTCGTTAAAGTTGAAGGAGAGGCCGCTTTCATTTAATAAAATTAAGCAACAAAAAATAAATAAATTAGCGTATTAACAAATCGCAAATACAGAAAATATTCTCAGAACATGTTAAGCCCAACCCAATATGCATAATGCAATGAAGGATTAATTTATTATACATATGAGGAAATATCTAACACAGTTGCAATAAATCCTTATATCAGATTATAATTCATATTTATACCCTCCGAAAAATTTGAGGAATTTACACAATTTGAATAACTGATTAAGTAAAAAATATCGTTTTATTTATACGATAACGTCATATTACATAAATTTAAACGTCAATTCTATTATACACGTCGACAAACTAAAGTCGCTGTCGTGTCATTTGACGTTATTGCACCAAAAATGCTAGAAAAAGTACGATCCCTGATTATTATACTCCATTTCTCACTCCATAGCTTTTAAAAGAATAACCGTAAGATGGCCACAACACGTCGATGGTGGGTCGGACCCGCGTGTGATTGAGATCCGTGTACACGGGTACACGGGTACACGGGTCTTTATTACACGTTCCAAACGGGCCAGAAACCCGTTTCCGTGTAACAGAGAAACGGGTACACGGAAACGGGTACACGAAACCCGGACACGACCGAGAGCCCTAATATAAACGTGTAAAGGTCTATTATTTATAAACTTTATTAATATACATGTCGGATATGGTCATGAGTATGGAAGCTCTACGAAATCAGCGCGCCATTGGAATGCGACAGTAGCGCCCCCTTGAACCTGTTTGGCGCGCTAGACAGTCTTGGTGGTTAACTCAGCGAACGCCCACCACACTTCACTTTGGGTCACCGTCGAGTGCACTACTGCCTTGGAACTGTCCCGTATCGTTGTGCTATATCAAGTAGATTAGAGTCAGTGTTATAACTCAACAATACAGTGTTAATTTAATAAAGACTATTCTGTTCGAGACTTCGATAACCTAGCTTACAGACCACTGTGCCAGGAACTGTTATTTTGTGCTTCATTGTATAAGGAATAAATCAAGTTAATTGTATCTGAAGAGTTTCATCTCGCTCGAACTACCTCCTCGTCCACAACTATATCGAATAGATCGACTAATGTGCCACACACCGCACCCGGCCATCCCAACCCGTACCCCGACATACATATTTAGTACCTATTTGCTACCTTTTTATGACCTATACCTTTTGTAAAAAGAGTATCTCTTCTATTTCAAAGAATTTAAATCGGTTCAGTAGTTTACGAATTTCTTTCCTACAAACATACATACAAACATACAAATCTTTCCTCTGTAAAACATCAGTGTAGACTAAACAAATTTATACTTATTTTTAATGCAGGGAGTATTTATGTGAATAATTATTTTAACCGAGGAATAAATAGGGAAATGGTAATATTTATACGGAAAAGATATCAATGATTTTCTGTTATTTTTTGAAAATAATTAATATGCACAGTTTGTGGTAAAACCTTTAGGTCGTAATTTCCTTCTATAATTATGTATTATTATAATATGTTCCCATAATATTACATTATTATTGATAACTGTGCCGTTTTTAGTTTTCTTGCGCTGGTCACACACTGTTTCAAAATCTCAGTAAAAAGTGGGTAGTTCAAAATTAACTTATTATTTGTCAACGTTATAAACGCTAAGTATCTATTTACAGTCTTTTTTGTCGATGCAGTTTTTAAAATTTTAATAATCAGGGAATTAAAAAATTACAAATCTGAGCTGTAACGAAAGCTCACAGGCACTAGTTTCAACATCTTGTTTTCTAACTCCTATTAAAGTATATCACATAATGGTAATTTTCTTATAGATAAATAACTAGAAACTAATACAGGATAAGCCAATTTTCTTTTAATTTAGGCCTTATGTACAATAACAGTAACATTGAGTCTAAAGTTGGTCTTGTATAAAAAAAAAGTCAATTTAAATGTTTCTTTTTTTTTTCAGGTCAATCTCGCCTACTCGCAGCGAAGAACACTGAATCAGCAAAAACAAATAAACGCAAAGCTCCAGTTGAAGAGAAGAAAGAAAAACCAAGGAAAAAAGCTAAAAATACTTCCTTCAAAAAGATTCAAGAGTCTTCTGCAGCCTCACAAGATTTGCCTTCAATTGCTGATATACAAAAGAAAGAAAAGTCGAGCAAAAATGTTAAAAATACTTCCTTGAAAAAGATTCAAGAGTCTTCTGTAGCTTCACAAGATTTGCCTTCAACTGCTGATATACTAGAGAAGAAAAACAAACCGAGGAAAAATGCGAAAAATACTTCTTTCAAAGAGATTTCTTTCAGAAAGTCTTCTGCAGCCCCACGAAATGATTTGCCTTCAACCACTGATCTACAAGAAGTATCTCCTGAGAAGTCTGCTGTCAGCAACTCGAATATTAAAACAAATATTTCGAATGAACAAACTATCTTAAAATGCGAACAGTGCGGAAAGGACTTCGATATTAAATCTGATTTAGAGAAACACATTAACACTCACATGCTGATGACCGCTAGTATGAGCCACAGAACCCACAAGGTCTTCACGTGTACAACCTGTCATTGTATATTTAATACGAAGTTGCTTCTACTACAGCATGAGAAGAGCCGACATGGCGGTAAATACTTTGCTTGCGACGCATGTGAGTATGCAACCAAATATGTTCAAAGTCTACAGTATCATATAAATACACACACTGGCGAGAAGCCTTTCAAATGTTGTCAGTGTAGTTCCGCGTATAGCAGAAGCAGTGATTTACGACATCACCTTAGAACACACACTGGCGAGAAGCCTTTCAAATGTTGTCAGTGTATTTCTGCATTTACCACAAGCGGTGATTTACAACGTCACTTTAGAACACACACTGGCGAGAAGCCTTTCAAATGTAGTCAGTGTAGTTCTGCATTTAGCCAAATCGGTCACTTACAAAGGCACTTTAGAACACACACTGGCGAGAAGCCTTTCAAATGTTGTCGGTGTAGTTCTGCATTTACCACAAGCGGTGATTTACAAACTCACCTTAGAACACATACTGGCGAGAAGCCTTTCAAATGTAGTCAGTGTAGTTCTGCATTTAGCAAAAGCAGTAATTTACAACGTCACCTTAGAACACACACTGGCGAGAAGCCTTTCAAATGTTGTCAGTGTAGTTCTGCATTTAGCAAAAGTTGTAATTTACAACGTCACCTTAGAACACACACTGGCGAGAAGCCTTTCAAATGTAGTCAGTGTAGTTCCGTGTATAGCAGAAGCAGTGATTTACGACATCACCTTAGAACACACACTGGCGAGAAGCCTTTCAAACGTGGTCAGTGTATTTCTGCATTTACCACAAGCGGTGATTTACAACGTCACCTTAGAACACACACTGGCGAGAAGCCTTTCAAATGTAGTCAGTGTAGTTCTACATTTAGCCAAAGCAGTAATTTACAACGTCACCTTAGAACACACACTGGCGAGAAGCCTTTCAAATGTTGTCAGTGTAGTTCTGCATTTACCACAAGCGGTGATTTACAAACTCACCTTAGAACACACACTGGCGAGAAGCCTTTCGAGTGCAACATCTGTGATTACAAGACTACTCGGTCAGGTCATCTGAAGTCACACCTAATATCCCGGCACTCCGGCCAAAAACCGTTCGGTTGCGACATTTGCAGTTACAGGGGCGCTACTAGAAACTATTTAAGACATCATATGAAACATAACCACAAGTTGAATTAGTATTTTTAATGTTATAATTCTGTAATACTTCATGTAACGCGAGATGTGTGTAGGGAATGCAAACCGGTAAATGTATGTATGAAATATACCGGTTTGCATTCCCTAGTTGTGTGCAATAACCCAACCCTTGTATAGTTTTTTTTTTATGTCTTGAGAGTTTATCTTGAAAACATGACCACACAAAGCGATTGATTTACAACTGTGTAGAAGCTCAATTTGGGACAAATAAAAACAGTCAACAAAAAAAATACAAAGAATATCTTCTTGTTTCAAATGTATTTTCTAAGTCACAAGGTTGATTAGGTAGGTAATTCCGATATCTTAACTCACTAGAATAAATATATTAAAAAAACACATCAAAAGACATCGCGTAGTTTTAAAGATCTAAGCATACATAAGGACAAACAGACGGCAGGATGCGTTTGTTTTATATTATGATTGAGTGATTAATTATTACGAGCATTAATGAAGTCCAACACAGAATAATAACTTTTTTTCAAAAAACATTGAAAATACGACCGTTAATTATTTCTTTCGGGGTCATGTTTACAAGGTAAACTCTCGAGTGGAATTCGGTCATTTAAAGGAATGTCAACTATTTTAGTATATAATGATAATAGTAATATGTTATATGTTTGATGCTGACCGTACTTGTAAGTGTGATTGATAATTAAATCACAGTACGAACGCATTTGAGTCATTTTTCAAAAAGCATGTACATAGTTAAGGGCTTTATAAAACAAAACTTAATTGAATCCTTTGTGTAACGATACCAATATCTTTTGTATGTGTTTTTATTAAGCCTTTAACTATGTACATGCGTTTTGAAAATGCTTATTTTACGGCTGGACTCGGCGCGGCTATGTTTTATAAATTCATATTTTATTTTGATCTTTTTACTACTACCGTTTTTCGATATGGATATTCAGTAAAGGAAACTGAAACGCGTGCCTTTTTGAAACTCATTGTCATTGAGAAGAGCGAAATAGGTACTGCTTATTATTTTGGCTCAGTGACCCAAAGAGGATCTTTGTATCTGTCAAAAGAGAACGCCATTTTTCTCTCATAGGCCAAGGCGAGGCCCCCACCCTAAATTCTCGCGCGAGAAATATTACCCATCTCTTTCTTCGCAATAGAAAGTGACGGGCGATGCTATGTCGCGCAACTAAAGTCGCGAAGCCTAGTTGTGCTAAATGCACAGCTGTCAATTGTCATTCTGATCTCTTATTGGTTCCAAAATCTTTCACCAGATTTGCCTTTTCACCACTAAAAGCTTACTTGCTGCAGTCAGTGTCCAAGTATTGTCCAAGCAAACGAAAAAGGTACGTGTTTCAATTTCCTTGACTACATACTGTTCTTATTTTCGTAAAATGTTAGAAGTAACTTTGCTACCTGAAAGTGCGAAGGACATAAAATATAAAATATTGTACTATTTATTTACAACTCGAAGTTTTGAGCAAAATGCTAGGGGTAACGATTGCTCAAAACGATAGTACGACTACCAAAATTACGATTTCTGGTAGTGACACGTCCGCAACGTCGAGGTAAACTGATATGTATATTATATACCAATTCTTAAGTTCGCTTTTGTTGTAAAACATAAAAAGTGGTACTCTATGTTGAAGTCAAACAATTTTAAGTAATAGTTCTGAATTTACTTTGTTTAAACCTTAAAAGTGATAACTTTATAGTTTTCGTTGTTTTAGTTTTTTTTTAATTTGCTTATGGAGGTTCCTAGTTTGTATAATGTCAATGAAGTTTTGATTTTGTTTTAAATATAGTTTCTTGGATACAATATATTGTTTTATTTGCTTCTTACTACTCTATCACTGAGTATAAAAACGCACGTAACGGGCTACATACCTTTAGCCTCTGACCTGGCCTGATACCAGTGGCGGATTAAGGGTCGAGAGCGCCCTAGGCAAAAACCTCATCAGCGCCCCTTTGCGCTCCTTTGCGGCCCTTTGCGCCCCTTTGCGGCCTTGCGCCCCTAGGCACGTGCCTACTTTGCCTTAGGGATAATCCGCCACTGCCTGATACTGAATACATTTGAGTCTCGATGTGCATCGGATCGATCGATCAGACAAGGCAAGGGACTGGACATTTTTTTGGATCCAAAGGGGGGAAGCTGTTGAGATTTTAGGGTCTCAATGTTATTTATTTATTTAAAACCATTAATGTTAGCACTAACAGCTATACCACAGACCATAAAGCTATACCTTACAATCCTTACATGCTAACTGGCAAATTAATGTTAACGTGCGATGAATGAATGTCCCAAGTAGCATTCCTGTTCCTAAAAAAGGTATTGGAGATGTCTTGCACTCAAATTCGTTAATTCAGGCCGTTGTCTTGAAAAAACCTTCTAGGACTTCTAGATATCCCTCAGATTACCTTCAAGACAGTGTAAAGCACAGATTGGCACAGCCTTTAGGAGAATGATATCTTTAAGGTTGTGTTAACACTAATTAATTAGTTTTCAAGATATGTAGAATACCAAGTTCATACTACTTCTAAAGTAAACTGCAGTCTTGCTTAGGATTAAAGTTTAAAGGGTTCTTATAATTATCTTCATGATATCTTGAAGGTTTCTTCAAAACTACTTAAGTTGTTTTCAAGATATCTACTGTACTCAGTTAAAACTTATTTAATAGCGAGTTCCTACTACTTTTTGTTAAGATGATGTATGACCACCCTTATAATACCATAGAGTTTGTTCCTACGCATGCATAGCCTATAATGTTTGTCTGTGTCGACACTCTACTTCCCGTCCTCTTCCTCTCTCTGGCTCCGCCATTGCCGATGGTGCGTACACGATTTAGTTGTGAATATTATATATTTAATTACGCTAAATATCGTCAACTGCTTGTTATAAACGTTGTCTATCAAGCTATAATAAACGCTGTTATAAATGCTTGCTGTCTGGTTTTTGTTCCTGATACTCCACTGCGAACCTCAACTGCTCTCGGCAGTTTTATAGGTTATGTTGCCCAGTGCATAAACCATGATGGTATAAGCTTTACAAACCAGACAACAATTAACAGCAGTGGTGGCATATATATACATCTACGCGACTCATCGAAAGTCGTCGCAGCGTTCGTCGTAGTCCAACTTTGTCGTCGGTCGATTGCCGTGTCGTGGCGAGAAGTTTTGACACGTGAGTTCTAGCTGCATATTATAGAAAGAAATGGCTCAGGAGCAAGCTGCATCTGCACCGACCTATTCCAGTCATCATATTGAAAAACTTAAAGGTGTTGAGAACTATCCGACCTGGAAATACCAAATTCGGATGTTACTCTCCTTGGAAGGTCTTTGGGAAGCAGTGTTAGGAACGGACCCGGATGCCAGCCACAGCAACCGCGCGCTCGCCCGCATCGGTTTAAGCGTGTCCACGTCTTGTCTACAACATATACGCAATGCCGATACGGCAAAAGCAGCATGGGATGCGCTAAAACGTGTTTTTGAAGATTAACTGCATGTCTCGATACCTCGAGGCGATCATGGGTCTGGTTCACCAATTAGCAGACATAGACAAAGTCATTGATGACAAAGAATTGGTGGAACTGATTCTCAGTGGTTTACCTGAGGAGTATGATTCTTTAGTTAGTAATCTGGAGACTGCTAGCATCACCAATGCAGACTTGACTAGTGAAATGGTTCGCTCAAGATTATTGCAAGAAGAATCTAGAAAGAAGGTTGGCAGTTCGAGTCTTGATGAAGCTGCTCTCTTCTCCAATTCAAAGAAGCTTCATAGCGGGGCAGTAAAGAAAATAATTTGCCATTATTGTGGCAAGGCCGGCCACATTAAGGGCAAGTGTTTCAAACTTCGTAAGGATAAGAAGAATCGCTCGCTACTGGCTACATCGGAGAATGACACAACAGCATTTTTTGTGACCAAGACGGGCTGGTACATCGACTCTGGGTGCTCCAATCATCTGTGCAATAATAAGAAGATGCTCAACAATTATGAAGAACTCCCGAAGGGAGGCAGTAAGGTGACACTGGCCAATAATGAGACTTTGACGGCTGAAGGCATCGGTGAACTACAGCTACAAGGAGCTGTGAATAAAATAGATAAGGTATTATTTGTTCCTAATTTGTCAGCTAATTTATTATCTGTAAGCAAACTTTGCGACAAAGGTCTTACTGTTGTTTTTGATAGAGAGAAGTGTAGTATATATAAGAATTGTGAAATTCATGGCAACCCAATTACCTCTGCATCTTGTAAAAAGGGTCTATATGAGTGGAATTGTAATCAGGATAGTTGTACTTCACAAGAAGTGCATTCTTCTATGTTCTTGTGTGATAGGCAAGAAGCACAGAGTGCTAATGCTGCTGCTTCTGTGTTGCCAGTGGAACTCTGGCACAAGCGGTTAGGGCATTTAGGTCTACAAGGTATGTGTACATTGAAGGACCATCTTGCAACTGGAATATCATTTCAGGTACGTTCGGATGTCAAGTGTGAGACCTGCCTGCTTGGGAAGCAAGTTGCCTTGCCGTATCCCGTAGGCGAGGCTACACGAGCATCAAATGCTTTAGAAATTGTACATAGCGATGTGGCAGGTCCTATGCAGCAGAGCAGCCTTGGTGGTGCGAAGTACATGCTAAGTTTTACAGATGACTATACAAGGAAGACCTACATCTACCTGATGAAGAATAAACATGAGGTAATTGAACATTTTATTAAATTTAAAAATGAAGTTGAAAAACAATTAGGTTTGCCAATAAAAATTTTACGTTCAGATTGTGGTTCAGAATACTGTAACAATAGATTTTCTAGTTTTTTGAAAAAGGAAGGTATCATCCATCAGACATCTGTACCTTATTGCCCGCAACAGAATGGTGTCTCTGAGCGTCTTAACAGGACTCTCTTAGAGAAGGCAAGGTGCTTGTTGTTTGAAGCTGGATTGCCTACGAGTTTTTGGGGTGAAGCAGTGATGTGTGCGACATTCCTGAAAAACAGGAGCCCTACATCTGCTTTGAAAGGAAATACACCTGAGGGTCTTTGGACAGGTTCGAAGCCTGATCTCGGCCATCTCCATGTGTTTGGGTGTATCGCCTATTCATTAATTCCTAAACAGAAACGTCGTAAGTTGGATGCTAGAAGTAAGCCATATATATTTGTTGGTTACAGTGATAGAACCAAGGGTTTTAGATTATTAGACCCACTGAACCCTAATAAAGTTATTTTATCTAGAAACGTGATATTTTTAGAAAATAAGTTTTATAAAGATTTAAATAAATTGAATTTTAATGATATTGACAATGAGAATTTATTTTATGAATATGAATTGTCATCTGATGCAAATGATGCTCTTAATAATAATTCAAATGCCTCTAGTCATAATAATGAAATTCAAATGAATAATGATAACAGTTTCTCTAGTCAAAATAATGAAATTGAAATTGATACTGATAATGATAATTCTAGTCCTCAAAATAATAATGCTGAATTGTCTAGTCATAGTATTAATGATTTTCCAATGGTTTTTTCAGATCCGGAGGAGTTCTGTACCGGTAGCGAAAGCGGGGAGCCAGGATGCCGTTCTTCAGACCCGTGTGACTCGTCGGTCGAGTCTATAGTGCTGTCGCCACCGTCACATTCAGGGGTAGTGCGTTCCGCGCACGAAGAGGCGCCTGTCGTCGGGTCTACCAGACCTGTTCGCTCCACAAGGTCTAAGCCGCCGAAAAGGTATGATGACTATACGTCAGATTTCTCCATGATCGCGCACAGTCTCATGGATATCGAGAGCGTACCTTTATCTTATAAAGAAGCCATCAATAGTCCGCTTAACAAGGAATGGTCAGCTGCGATGCAGAGTGAGTATGACTCTCTCAAAGCTAACAGAGTTTGGACTTTAGTTGATAGGCCCCTTAATACCAATGTAGTAAAATCGAAATGGGTATATAAGATTAAAAAGGATGCATCAGGTAACTTCGAAAAATATAAAGCGCGACTTGTTGCTATGGGTTTTACTCAGGTATATGGTATAGATTATACAACTACGTTCTCACCTGTAGTAAGACATTGTACTATGAGAATTCTCTTTACTCTAGCTTGTCAGTACGATTTGAGCATGGATCACATTGACGTAGCTACAGCCTTTTTAAATGGTAATCTTGACGAAACCATTTACATGGAACAACCGCCAGGTTTCGATAATGGTAATAAAAGTAAGGTCTGTTTGCTTCACAAAGGGATCTATGGTCTTCGGCAAGCATCTAGAATATGGAATAGTAAGGTAAACAAAATATTGTGTGAGAATGGTTTCATACAGAGTAAATCTGAACCCTGCATTTATATTTGTAAAAATAAAGATAAAAATAGTCTTGTTATAGTGGCATTGTATGTTGACGATTTTTATGTGTTTTCCAATAATAAGTCCTGTAAAGATAAACTTCTTAGTGTCTTGTTTAAAGAATTTAACTGTAAAAATTTGGGAACTCTAAAGAACTGTCTAGGTATCAATGTCATGAGAGAAGGAAATGTTTTAAAATTAGATCAGAGTGAATATATTGCAAAATTGCTTAAACGGTTTAACATGGAAAATTGTAAAACTGTATCAACACCTATGACTGTTGGTTGTAAGTTTGATGACGATGTTGAAACTTTGTGTGATGAAACTTACAACTATAGAGAGCTTATGGGCTGTCTAATGTATTTGGCAGTGTGTACCAGGCCTGACATAGCTTATGCTTGTAGTCAGCTAAGCCAATATAATTCAAAATTTAATAAGAGTCATTGGCTTGCAGCTAAAAGAGTTCTTAGGTATTTAGCAGGAACAATTACTTATTCTTTATATTTTATAAAGAGCAGGGAATTTAATTTAACTGCATATACTGATGCTGATTTTGCTAATGATGTTCTTGATAGACGTTCATATACTGGCTTTGTTGTTAAACTCGGTTCAAATACTATTAATTGGGAATCTCGTAAACAACGCTGTGTGGCGCTCTCAAGTACTGAGGCTGAATATATGTCAATTAGTGATGTCTGTAAAGACTTGTGTTTCATAAAGAACTTATTGTCCGAAGTCTTGTCTGTGACACCAAACATCACTGTGTTTAATGATAGCCAGGGCGCGCACAATTGGTTATTGGCTAAAGAGTACTGTCATAAACGAACAAAACACATTGATGTCAGGTATCATTACATAAAAGAATTGGTACATAATAAAGTGTTAACTGTTAAGTACTTGCCAACTGAACAAATGATTGCTGATGTTCTAACGAAACCTTTAAGCTTCAATAAGCATTCTGAATTTGTTCACAGTATGAATGTTAAATAATGTAATTAACGTTTTGTATATTGTAATCATACTGTGATGTAGAGTCGTATAATAGGTAAATTTCTATATTGTTTGCTTGAATACATGTCTTCTTGTTCGTGTTAGCATGTCACCTGTTGTACGATGTATAGAGTAGAAGTCTCTACATAGGAGAGCATTGTATCAATGCAAATGTTAATATAATTGATGTTATATTACGTTCATATCTTCAAGTAGAGTGAGATACTCGTAAATATAAGTTGTTTATGTTTACTTAGTGTCTTTGTGTCTAAGCATGTAACATGGTGTTATAAGCTGTGAGGGGTAGTGTTAAGATGATGTATGACCACCCTTATAATACCATAGAGTTTGTTCCTACGCATGCATAGCCTATAATGTTTGTCTGTGTCGACACTCTACTTCCCGTCCTCTTCCTCTCTCTGGCTCCGCCATTGCCGATGGTGCGTACACGATTTAGTTGTGAATATTATATATTTAATTACGCTAAATATCGTCAACTGCTTGTTATAAACGTTGTCTATCAAGCTATAATAAACGCTGTTATAAATGCTTGCTGTCTGGTTTTTGTTCCTGATACTCCACTGCGAACCTCAACTGCTCTCGGCAGTTTTATACTTTTTAGGTATACTTAAGTCTTGGGAGTGAAGTTTAAAGAGTTCTTAAAAATATCTTCAATAGTGCGTGCTAATTCTAACCTTATTTAAAAGAAAAGTATACAAATAAAATGGCGAACAGTCGTTACAGTGATGATTTAATTTTGCGTTTCTTGTCGGTACATAGAGCGAAAAAGTAATTCGCATGTTGGCTGATCGAGTGAAATGGCCATAAATTACTAAAAAACAAGCGGGCCGAATGAAATATAGAAAGAAATAGTGTTTTAAATTTTGGAATTTTAACTAGTGAATATATGAAATGCTAAGCAAATTAGTAAAATGCTTGATGTCCGCGTTACTTACATAAATAGTGTTGTGAATAAATTAATTTAACAACACTAACTATTTTTACTGCCTCAATTGAGGCAGCAGGGTCAGCTTTTATTTGACGAAATACCACTTAAGATAAAAAAAACCGGCCAAGAGCACGTCGGGCCACGCTCAGTGTAGGGTTCCGTAGTTGCTCATCCTTCACAATAAACTGCTGTTTTAAGCCCGAGGTTTAAGTTAAGAAAGATTTTAAGCTCTATAAAAAGGTCGGAAACGCCCTAGAAACTGTAATCAATTATTACCTTCTGGAAGTCAACTTACGACCTTTTAAAGAAAAAATATGAAATTTGGCGATAACTCAAAAACGGCTCGACCGATTTTGTTCAATATACTTTTCATTGAAAGTACTTATAAGGCCTCATTAACATGAATTTTTCCGATTCTTTTTGACCCGTGGTTGAAAAGTTAGAGGGGGGGGGGGGACACAATTTTTTTGTTTTTGGAGCGAATATTTACAAAACTGCTGACTATCAAAAAATAATGTTAGAAGACTCCTATTATTTTTACAAGACCTATTCAACGACACCCCACACACCAGTGTTGAAAAGAAAAAAAAATCACCCCCAATTTAGGTGTTCGAGAGGTACCCGAAAAAAATTTTTTTTTTTATTATTTTATTTTACCGTTCTTTCGGCGTTATACATACACATACTCATACCAAATTTCAGCTTTCTAGTACTGACTACGGAACCCTAAAAATTATGAAAAAAGATTATTTAAGAAAAAGTAAAGACAAATTTGTCAACACTTAAGCGCTAATATCCTTAACTTGATCTGAAAAACGAATTGATGCAATACAACTTAAGATTATTTCGTGTATAAATATTCTTAACTTTGACTTCCATCCATACTTCTTAACTAATACGTTTTAAAGCACTAAAACTTTTTATTCTTCTTCGGAAAGATAAAGCACATACTATTACGATTATGGAGCTATTATGTAGGTATAAGAGAAACACATATTAATACACAATATTCTCTTTATTGTCCTACAATCACCTACTCTTAAACAGGGGAAATCATTATGTATGACATCAGTACTATATTGTTATACTAATTAACTATCTTATTAAATGCAACTCTTAATAAACTGCTCACTTGGTGGATAAGTAACCTACACAATTACGTATTATACAGTAATCAAGACACAAAGCAGAAAGCGTAGTAATACCTATTAACAGGACAAGGCAATACTTAAGCTGATACAGTTACTATCCGAGGTTGTTGCTGTTGATAGCTTGCTGGCCGTTTAGCGAAAGAGAGCTCCGTTGACAAAATCAGGGTATTTATTAACACCGGTGTGACGTCGATGATGATGATGATGATGATGATTTGGTGTAGGGACGCCCGGCCGGAAACAGGCGGGCTGTCGATCGCTTGACTGCGTTCATTCAGCCCAATTCCCAATTGGAGCCAACGGTTACTGTCCCGGCGGCGCTCCCATACAGCCTTCTTCCTCGAATCTTCTTGTTCTCCTGCAGAAGGAAAGGACATCTTTAATGTTAATGTCCCTCAGCTCTTCCTCTTCTAGTTTATCTTTTCTGAAGATGCTATAGCGTACTATCGCATACATGCTACACTCTGCTATAACATGCTTACTCGTCTCCTACTGGCCACAGTGCGAGCAGTATGGATCACTTACTACACCCATAATGTGTAGGTGCCTGTTAAGGCTGTTGTGTCCCGTGATTATGCCTGTTAATAATCTGAGAGTTTTCTTACCTAGTTCCAGTAGATACCTGGTCCTTTTTCTGTCGATGCCTCCTAGGATCATCTTCGATTGTCGACAGTCCGTTGTCTCTTGCCATTGTCTATTGGCCTCATCCTCCATTAGCCTAGCTATAACTCCTTTCGTGACTTCTGCCGATATTGGCAGTGCAGGTTCGGGTCCTATGAGTTCCCTCTCTGGCCTCTCTACTCCTAGCCTTGCCATCTCATCTGCCCTTTCATTCCCTGTCACACCCTGATGTCCAGGTACCCATGCTACCGTAATCCTTGTGTGTTCTCCAAGTTTGTTCAGGGCTTGTCTGCATTCCGGTGTGACGTCACTGGAACTCGTACTAGCGCCGTCCGTGCCGCCAGCGCCCCAAGCGCCAGTGCTGCCACCCGAACAAACTCGGCGACTACAGGTACAACAGCAGAACAAGTGTGCACTCAGAATAAATGTGCACGCAAAATTAAACTTTAACGTAATGACAAGAAATGTATTTTACAACTGAAGGGACCATTGGTCCGACAGAAACCACATGCACAGAGTCAGTGTGCCCCAGTCTCTTTATTGCCAGTTGCAAAAAAAAATTCATTAGATTTAAAAAAAAATAGAATTAATACTAAAAACTTCAAACAATATTTTAATTACTAAAAGGTACTGTCGCAAAAAAACTATCAAAATTTTATGAACTATATACACTCGGGTGCAAAGAAATCGGACCACCCCAGCATTTTTAACAATTTTCCAATTTCTGTAAAAACTGTAAGGGTGGCCATAACATATTATATACCATATGAATGGTAAGCTTTTCCTCTATAAATTCATCTGATTTTCGAAGGTGTGCTGCCAATACCTTCAGATTTTCAGGGCTTAGAACGTTACTGCCCTAAAAATGCGTACTGGAGTAAAACTTTTGCCTAAGGGAAAATCTGTGGTTTTAAGGAAATCGAGGAAAAATGAAAACAATTTTCAGCATTTTCATATTGTATATTGCCTCCTCTAGCCCTACGACAGGCCTTCATACGGTTTTTCATCGACCGTATTAATTTTCTTACGGTATATTGAGGGATGCCCGCCCATTCTTCTTCGATCGCATACCTAAGCTCCAATAAAGTTTCAGGGGCGGGATTTCTGGCTCGGATTCTTCTTTTCAGCTCGTCCCAAATGTGCTCGATCGGATTCAGGTCAGGACTTCGTGCTGGACACTCCATAACGCTGATGCCCACCTCCTCCAGGTAGTCCGTAGTGGTCCGGGCTGTATGCGGCCGTGCGTTGTCTTGCATGAGGATGAAGTCATCGTCGATAAAACCCTTAAATGGAACCACATGATCAGCCAGGATTTCCTCTACGTATCGAGGAGCAGTCAAACCGCCCGCATTTCGCCTTGTACCTGGCCCTGTGATGAACACAATGTCCGTCTTCGCTTCCATAGAAATGCCAGCCCAGATCATGATTGACCATAGGCAACACGTTCCTCGATGCAGCATTGAGAAAACCGCTCCCCAGCTCTCCGGTAAACTCGTGCTCGTCCATCATTACCGAACAAAGTTATCCTGCACTCGTCGGAGAAAAGTACGGACCTCCATTGCTAAAGGGTCCAATCTTCATGTTCGCGAGCGAAGACACGTCGTGCACCGCGGTGTCCTGGGGTAAGTTTTGGGCCTTTGGCAGCCCTGTGAGCTGTCAATTCCTTCTCATTCAGTCTTCTTCTGACAGTCCATCGGCTGATAGACACATTCCGGGTCTCTCGGAGCTTCTGCTGAAGCTGAACAGCATTCAATCGACGATTTCGTAGCGAGGAAACAGCGATAAAACGGTCATCTCTCTCTGAAGTACTGCGAGTTCTGCCTGTTCCGGGTCTTCTGGAGAACGTCTGATCTTCGCGGAACCTCTGGTACACACGTTGAACTGATAACTTCGATAGGTTCAGTTGTCGAGCCACTTCACGTTGACTAAGCCCACTCTGCTTGGGCGGCTTCATTTGGGGTAGTATCCATGTTTCTTCAGTTTTTCAGGGTCGAATCGATGAGAACAATGTTCAGGAAGACGTATCAATTACGAATGATGCATAAACAATGATAATTACTGGTTTTATGCCTAATGGTAAGTGGCCAATTAGTGCATGCGTTAACGAGACAGTTGGAGGGGGGTGATTTCCACGCCCACATTTTGCACAATATCCATTCCCGCCCTTGAATATTGGTGTCATTTGATAGGGCAGAAAATTATCTATCACGTGGTATTTAAATTGTTACGGTCGAGCTTACAGTTTTAATAGAAAATGGAAAACTGCTAAAAATGCTGGGGTGGTCCGATTTCTTTGCACCCGAAACAAAATGTTATTTTGTTTCGAGCGTGAGTATAAAGTAGCTTTTTAATTTTGTCTTATTTTGTCATTTCTCAGCCGCAGATCTATATATATAAAAGAAGAAACTGACTGACTGACTGACTGACTGACTGACTGACATATCAACGCACAGCCCAAACCGCTGGTTCTATAGAGTCCAAATTTGGCACGTAGGTTCCTTATAAGGTGTAGAGGTGCACTAAGAAATGATTTTTCAAAATTCACCCCCTAAAGGGGTGAAATGGGGGTCCAAAGTTTGTATGGGGAAACAAGATTACTTAGACTATTTTATTCAAAACTTCACAGGAGTATTTCTAACGATAAACGAGTAAACACGTGTTTCAGGTTTTTTGAAAATTCAACCCCTAAAAGGGAGAAATGTGGTGACAAAGTCTGAAAATCAACATGGGTATTGTTTTTATGGTTTATCGGGTCGCTGATTACGAAAACCGCAACGATTTTAAAATCCAACGTGGCGGACGTGAATTATCATCTCCCCTGTAGGGGTGAAATGGGGTTAAAATGTCTAAATACTAAACCGCTGGTTCTAGAGAGTCCAAACTTGGCACATAGGTTCCTTATAAGGTGTAAAGGTGCACTAAGAAAGGATTTTTTTAAATTAACCCCCTAAAGGGGTAAAATGGGGGTCCAAAGTTTGTGGGGAAACAAGATTACTTAGACTATTTTATTCAAAACTTCACAGGAGTATTTCTAACGATAAATGAGTAAACACGTGTTTCAGGTTTTTTGAAAATTCAACCCCTAAAAGGGAGAAATGTGGTGACAAAGTCTGAAAAACAACATGGGTATTGTTATTATGGTTTATCGGGTCGCTGTATCCCGGAAGGAAGAGGGAAGAGGGAAGAGGGAAGAGGGAAGAGGGAAGAGGGAAGAGGGAAGAGGGAAGAGGGAAGAGGGAAGAGGGAAGAGGGAAGAGGGAAGAGGGAAGAGGGAAGAGGGAAGAGGGAAGAGGGAAGAGGGAAGAGGGAAGAGGGAAGAGGGTAGACGGAAGACGGAAGACGGAAGACGGAAGACGGAAGACGGAAGAGGGAAGAGGGAAGAGGGAAGAGGGAAGAGGGAAGAGGGAAGAGGGAAGAGGGAAGAGGGAAGAGGGAAGAGGGAAGAGGGAAGAGGGAAGAGGGAAGAGGGAAGAGGGAAGAGGGAAGAGGGAAGAGGGAAGAGGGAAGAGGGTAGACGGAAGACGGAAGACGGAAGAGGGAAGAGGGAAGAGGGAAGAGGGAAGAGGGAAGAGGGAAGAGGGAAGAGGGAAGAGGGAAGAGGGAAGAGGGAAGAGGGAAGAGGGAAGAGGGAAGAGGGAAGAGGGAAGAGGGAAGAGGGAAGAGGGAAGAGGGAAGAGGGAAGAGGGAAGAGGGAAGAGGAAAGAGGGAAGAGGGAATAGTTGGTTTCTATGGATTATCAGGTCGCTGATTACTAAAAAAAGAATGATTTTAAAATTCAACGTAGCGGACGCGTAATACCCTCTCTCATGTTAGGGTGCGATGGGGTAGAAATGTCTAAATAATGACTAAAAATATGGGTGTCGTTTTTAAACGCACAGCCCAAAACCGCTGATTTTAAAGAGTCCAAATTTGGAACGTAGGTTCCTTATAAGGTCTAGGGGCGCACTAATAAACGATTTTTCTAAAGGGGTTGAAATAGAGATCCAAAGTTTGTATGGGAAAACAAGATTAGACTATTTATATTCGAAACTTCACAGGAGTATTTCTAACAATAAATGGGTAATCCTACAAGTACTCTTTATTGCACACCTCATAAAATATACAGGAGAAATACAATGCAAGACATTACAATTAGAGTTAAACAACAGGCGGTCTTATCGCTAAAGAGCGATCTCTTCCAGACAACCTTTGGGTAGTGGAGAACTTGAAAAAATAAGATTTTGTTATTAGGCGGTGCAAAAATCGGATAATATATACATAAAAAAACAAAAAAAAAACAAATATAATAAAAAATTAATACATAAATACATACATACATTCAGCCAACAGATAATAGGACCATTTGAATAAAATACGAATTATGAAAAGGATAGATAGTGTTCTTTCAGTTGAGCTTTGAAAGAAACAAGAGATTTGGCGCGCCTTAAGCTAAAAGGCAAGAAGTTCCATAAACAGAAAGCTTTAAAAGTAAACGAATTATTATGAAATTTTGATACGGAAGAAGGTACGGCAAGGAGAAAATTTTGGGCAGATCGAGCAGAAGTGAGATAAGTGAAACGCTCTTTGAGATAGCGGGGAGTTGCAGTGTAAGGATGGGCGTCGATACAAACAAGTGTTTGGTTCTAAGTATGATTTATTACTAACTGTAACATACGATACATTGGATTATATAGATGAGTGTGTGCGTGATGCGCTACACACTACACCTCCCCTGTAAGTGGAAAAAAAAAACTTAAATCTAAACGTAACAAGTTTTTTTTTTTATAGACAAAATCGCAAAAATTATCGACATATAATCAAATTTTGAGTTAATGCTAATAGTTCTACAACATAAAAATATTAATATTATTATTTTGCACTTTCACAGAACAATTTTTTTTATAATATTGACAAAAAAAAAATACAATTGACAATTAAAGTTTTTTTTGTTTAGGTACTCAATACGCTGGTAAATAACATCACAATATTTTAAACAAATAGGAAAAAAAACATGGTGTAAACAATAAGACGAAAGCTATAAAAGACTTTAAAAGAGAAAAAAAAACTACATGTTTCTCATGATTACATAACTGATAGAGATGCAATATAATTAGGTACATTTCAAAGCAAGTATAATTTTAAACAAAAACAGTACACATTCGTATACTTACATTTTTAATGATACATAATTGCTTATATAAATAAACATGTCTGTCATAATCCTAATTTTACTTAATAAACAAATTAAAAAGTTATGATAAAATTATCTGTACCTACCTACTAAATGTATGAACGCGATACAATTATGTTCGATACGATAAACTAAAGCGAGTATACCTACGTGTACATATTATAGGAGTATACGAAAAATCATATGAATCAATGATTAATATGAAGCAAATTCCAACAACACATAAAATCTTAAATATAACCTCTAATAGGCTCTCTAACATAAACTAATATTTTAACTCATGAAAAAAAAAAACATATTTGTCACAGTCCAGTTTTTACCTAGGTACCTAGTTAAAGTATCTTACTCATTTCACTATCACGTTACATGTACATTCTGTCTTTTTCCTTTATTTATGTATAAGTCTCCATATAAAATATGTATTAATGACGTCATCATTATCATAAGCGCTTAATTTCGTATATACCCATTTAATTCACATTATCATAATATTATTCTTGTCTCTTTTCTTTTGAATATTTATTCACTAAGTGTGCGACTTTGGCATCACTTTACTCGCATTGCAAGGTACACAACACTTTATTTTGTGGTCGGCCGACCTTGTACATATTTTATTTATTAACAGTTCAGGGTACAAGAAATTTATTTATTAAGTGCGCGCACAAACATTTAACTTTTATTCATCATACATTCAGGCAGTTCTTTTAACACGTCCTTCACTAAAACTTACCGTGTGTCCAAGGACCTTCACGATTGATGCTCGACCGAATCATGATCAGATCTCAAGGATTCCCTACCTGTCTTGTATCCTGGTGTACCTTGCTAAATACACGTCGCGCCTCTCGGGTCACCGCTGATCACGAAAGGTGTGTCGTCATTATTAAAAAAGTAACCTTGTCTATTAAACCCTTTCATAATATCTTTCAAAGTCTCGTACACCATGAAAACTTCAGTATATAAGAGTTTCAACAACAATTAGGTGATCAGGCTAACTGCTCGTCAAAAAACTTATTTACTTCAGCTATCCCAAACAACATGCTTAAAGCACCATCCAAAAACAAGCTGTTTCCTACTTCTGTATAAAACAATACTACCCATATTTCCATATTAATTCGTTTAAATATTCAATGAATTAAAAACATGTCAAATCCTTAAAAAAAAAATACAATCCGGTATTTCCTACTTCTAGCTAAATCTTTTCATATGTAAACTTCCCTTTCTGTTACGCCCTATCTAAACCTGCTCCATAATATAACAATAATTATCGATACAATTTGTATTACAACCGCATTCTTAAAACATTAACCTTATCTCTCTTGCTGAAACTTAAATTTTCTTGAAACAATAATTAAGATTTGTTGACTTAATTATAAGGTATCAGACGTTTCTATTAGTTTTTTTTTTCATAATCTGTTAAAACTTTACAGTCCACATACAAAAGTGGTGTCCTTGTAAAATTTCATTTTTAAACAACACACTATATAATTATAAGTAAGCTATAGCTATTCAATTGTAAGAATATAAATGTAACATTAATTTAGATTTAAAAATATTACGACTATAAGAAACAATTAAAATACAGTTATTTTATTACGCCAATTGACACAAATCAGTACCTACATAGAGCGAACACTATGTCGCGTAACCTGAGCCGAAATTACAGGCGCTGCATGCCTTTCCATGTTTGGAACATATCTCAGGCATGCCAGACCAGCCGTGTTCTAGATTGTAATCTTTTATATGTATGTACCTACGTTATTTTTAGATTTAGTAAGGCCCAATTTCTATCACTTATTTCTACATATCATAATTAATTAATAATCCAACCTATACCGGCATCTAAATACTATCAATTTATCTAATCACTGCAAAAAAATACACTCGTTACCACTGTGTTTTTTTTTGTTTTCACTGTCACTGCCAGTCCCTGGTCAATGTCGTGGTCTTCATCATGTCGCAGACACAGGGGCTCACGCTCTCGCTGCGTCAAGGCTGTTTAGTCCATTGAGCCATAGGCACCAATCATCAATACTATTATTTCGCTTAAAGTCGGCATTGCTACTACGACAAGAGCTTTGGATTAACTGTTCACTTGTAGTGTTCAATTTTAGTTTCAATAACTCTTTAATTAATTTATCCGACAAATAAAATAAAAGCGTTGCACATTTAGCGTCCTCAATTTCTTCAGATTTCTATAAAGTCTTACATTTTAGAAATCGCGATCAATCACAAACCTCTTTCACCGAAATATTAGTATTAGTTTGTCACATTTGTCACACTGTCCTGGTTCAAGGTTCTTACACTGGTCGGCAAACTGTTGCCCGCCAGTGCCCCCATATAAGGAGCACTGGCAGGATCGCCATGTAAGGATGGGCGTCGATACAAACAAGTGTTTGGTTCTAAGTATGATTTATTACTAACTGTAACATACGATACATTGGATTATATAGATGAGTGTGTGCGTGATGCGCTACACACTACAGCAGGATGAAAAAGTATACTATAAAGAAGAGCAAGAATATGAGAGTTACGACCTAAACTTAAACCTAATAGATGTTTAAATTTGTATTTGGTGCCATCTCGATTGTCGTCAAGGCCAGTGCGGGCGGCGCGGCGAGACTGGACGAGTAGTCATCGGGAAACTTCCTGCAGCCGTAATAAATGCATTCAAGCTTTTCAACAATAAAACGGCTAGACGGATATGCATGAGGGATAAGCAGATAATATCCTAACTTTAACAAATAGCCTAATTTTTAACCTGAAAAAAAGAGCATCGTTCCCGTAGGATAATGTATATTGTATAGGAACGCGGGCGAAGCCGCGGGTTAATGCTAGTTAATTATAAAATTCGAATCATTCGAATTTCGATGTACTGTCTCTTTCATATCTATATGAAAAAAGAGTGATAAAAACACACCAACTCGATATCCGACTTTCGAACCCTACCTTGAATAAGAACACGTTCCGATACGATCACGTTCTGATATTGTATGTCCAAAATGGATAAACTGTTGAAACTATAATTCTGTAATAAGACCTTGTGTACAGTCTTGACAATAAATAAATTTCAATGCCCAAATGATAACTACAGCAACACACACATAGAACAAACTTTCAATTCAGTAACACGCTGGCTACATGATCACAACCTAATAATCAATAATGATAAAACTAAACTAATACAATTTAGACCGCGACAAAAACAACTACTTAACTATTGAGGCGCTACCAGGGTCACCGTGTGGATGCTAAATGAAATGACCTTGCTTCGTATATCTATTTTAATTATAAGAAAGTACCGTGTCGTACAGAACCCCGATAGCGACTGCCTGTCGTCCCGGTCCGCGGGTCCTGCGGCGGGGGTTCGCGATAGCTGTGTCAGCTCATATTCCAGTACACATGTACCGTGATATGAGCTGACCACGCTAAGTGTCCCTATACGATTCCCCCCCTTACAATAAAAAAAATAATACAACACAAAATATAAAACACAAAAGATCGCTTAGCTAAAAATATCTTAGCTCTAGTAGTAGTGGTGCGTCGACCGTTACATTGTTCTGCGAGTCAGCGTAACTGATATCATGCAGGTGCGCGTTCTGCTGAGACCGCGGAACGTGCAACAACATGATATTCTTTTAACAGGTAACATGATTACTGTGAACAAAGAATGATTTCCTGTTAAACATTGATAACTAAATTAAATTTATAAATCAAATAGATTAGCTTAACTTTTGAAAAATAAAATAAATGTTCAATATAAATTTCGATATTGACTTTTCAATATGACACAGTAGGTACACATGATTTTAATAAAACAAAATGCTTAATATTACCTTAATTAGTAAATCACGGGCTGTTGCTTAGTTTGGGGTTCAGTGCGTTCCCTGTGAACGATCACTGCCGTTGGTTGGTTCTTTGTTACGGCTTTTAGGAGCCACTTCCGTAAATTCTGTCTACATTTTGCTTGGATCAAGTAAATTATGAACATTGCCAACATGATGGAGATTACTATGAGGATGATTCCCATGTAGTTAAGTTTAGTATCCACTTGTCCCGTGACACTGTGGACTTCCGCTATAGCAATATTGTTTCGGGATCCCTCTTCTTTACTTTGTCCCCAGCCCATTTTCGTTAAAATAAACAAAAATACTCTAGTGAAAATATACTGATGCACGTCAAGTGCTTTGAGCAGATAAATGATACAAATTTCTAAAATTTCGTCTTATATCTAATATTTACTGATGATTTATCAAATTATTTATTGTCAATTCGGAGATAAATTACATGATCTAAAAAAAAACAACTACAAAACAGTCTAAAGTTCAAAATAATGCATTCATGCTGTTGTTTATATATCATGACCCACTTGGACAGTAGCGGAATTACAATTCATATTGGTATGGTCCAAGTTACAAGGTAGCGAAATCGCTATCGCTTATGAGCTACAATATTAAAATTAACTATACTATTTATAACCTTTTAAACAACCATTTCAGATATACCGATTTATGCCCATTTCAATACCAACATATAAAACATTATACCTAACTGTTAACGAAAGGAACATAATGTTTCAGCTTGCTATACCTATTTGAAATGTATCCGGTTTAAAATCTATGCTGTACCTAACTAATTAATCTTAATAATAAACGTCTTTAAATCTAACAGGTGTTTTAATTACCCGACCGCTTTTAGTTGTGCGAATACTGCTATCTATACGCGGTTGTGTCGCGGTTCCGCTGTCGCTTGTGGAAGCGGTTGCGTTCGTCAAACTATTTGCGCTTGTACCACTCGTGTTGATGCTATCGTCCCACACGTAAGCTGGCTTCAACCTGTCGATTGATACGCGAGCTTGCCTGTTCGGGAATTGAATGAGGAACACTTTTTCGCCTCTATCCAAAACTTTAAATGGGCCGTTATAAGGTGGCTGTAACGGCTTGCGTACGGCGTCCTCTCTAACAAAAACGTACTCACAAGTGCGTAAATCCTTATGTACGAAGATGGTACGCGAGTCACGATTAGCTTTACTTACTGGTTTAAGTTTACTTATCTTATCTCGAATATTATTAACTAAACTAGACGTGTCGCTAGTCTCCGTTTTCTGAGAACTACAGAAAAAGTCCCCGGGTAAACGTAACGTGCGGCCGAACATCATCTCGGCGGCGCTCACGCCGTTATCACTCCGGCCCGCGGCGCGCAACCCCAGCAAAACAGTTGCAAGTTCGTCTTCCCATGAGCTGTCGCAGATCCTGGCCATCAAAGCTGCCTTCAATGATCTGTGTAGTCTCTCGACCTTGGAATTGCTTTGTGGGTGGTACGCCGTAGTTCTTAACCTATTAACACCTAACAATTTCATTAATTCCCTAAATAGACTGCTCTCGAATTGACGACATTGGTCGCTCGTGAGTCTGATCGGACAACCATAACGCGCGATCCATCCATCGTATATAGTCTTGGCAACAACCTCGGCTGACATATCTTCTATCGGAAAAGCTTCAGGCCAGCTGGTACACCTATCCATGATAGTTACAAGGTAGCGGTTTCCACGTGGAGACGTCGGCATCGGTCCGACCAGGTCCACATGGATGTGCTCCATCCGACCAGCATCCTCGAAAGCCTCAAGTTTCGATATAGTATGGCGATTGACCTTTGCCCTCTGGCACTGTATACATGACTTTGCCCAATGCCCAACGTCCTTGTTAATAGACGGCCAAAAGAATTTTCTACAAACCATTTTCCGCGAAGTTCGCGTCCCTGGATGGCTTAAATTATGTACACTTTCGAATGCTAACCGTCTAAATTTCTCTGGAATGTAGGGTCTCGCCTCTTTTGTCGAAATTTCACAATAAACCGATTTGTTGCAGTTTGGTAACGAAATTAATTTTAGAACTATATTGTTATTGTTAGCGCGTTGGTCCGATTGCGTCATCTGTTTCAGGTAATCGTCTTTAGCTTGTTCGTCAGCGAGTTCCGCGTAATCGAGTACAGTGGGACAAATAATTGTCTCTATGCGCGACAAGGTATCAGCGACTATATTTTCCTTCCCACTTATGTGCTTGATATCCGTAGTGAATTCGCTAACGAATAGTAACTGCCTAGTACGCCGTGGAGTTTCGTTATTTTTATTGCCTATTCTATCGAACGCGTGGCATAAGGGCTTATGATCAGTATACACTGTCAAAGGTCGGCCTTCAAATAACTTTCGAAAATGCTTAATCGATAAGTAAATAGCTAACAGTTCCCTATCATAAGCGGAATAACTCTTTTGCGCGTTATTTAATTTTTTTGAAAAGAATCCTAAAGGCTTCCAGACACCTTCAATCAATTGCTGTAATACCCCTCCGACAGAACTACCTGAAGCGTCAGTCATGAGAGCCAATTGCACGTCGAGACGAGGATGAGACAGTGTAACGGCTTTCTGTAGGCCCTCCTTACACTGTTTAAATGCGTCCTCGGCCTCGCTAGACCAATTAATGGGCGTCTTGTCCTTTTTCTTAGCATTAACTAAATATTGCTCTAAACTCGACTGAATTTCTGCCGCTCCCGGTATGTGCGAACGATAGAAATTCAGCATTCCCAAAAACCTACGCAATTGTTCCACGGTTTCGGGTTTAGGATAGTCTATAATGGCCTGAACCTTTTCTTCTAGAGGTCGAATGCCTGCGGAACTTACTTCATGCCCGAGAAATTCCAACCTTGGCTGTCCAAAACTACATTTGGCTAAGTTAATTGTTATTCCAAATTTGTCAAAACGCTCGAATACTAACCTTAGGTGTTCCTTATGCTGCGCTTCATTTACGCTCGCTATAAGTACATCGTCCAGGTAACTAAATAAAAAATCCAGACCTTCCAGTACTGAACTATTCATAAACCGCTGGAAAGTCTGTGCAGCACTACGGAGCCCGAAACTCATTCTGGGAAATTCGAATAAACCGAAAGGCGTAATTATCGCGGTTTTCTCGATATCTTTATCAGCCACCGGGATGCAGTGGTACGCTCTGTTTATGTCTATTTTGGAAAAAATATTTTTATCAGCCAAAATAAAAGTAAAATCGTGAAGTCTCGGTATTGGGTATCTATCCGGTTTCGTAATGGCATTGAGTGCGCGATAATCACCGCAAGGACGAATTTCGCCGTTTTTCTTATTTGTGACATGTAATGCGGTTGCCCATTCACTTTTTGAGGGTCTGCAAATACCCATCTCCTGCATCCGACGAAATTCTTCCTTGACCTTCTTATACCGATCCGGCGGTAACGGCCTTGCCCTAGCGAATACGGGCGGTCCCGACGTCTCAATATAATGTACGACGTTATGTGGCGGGGTGTCCTTGAAGGTCGCGGGCTTCGTAATGCTAGGAAACTGCGATAACAATTGATGGTAAGGATGGCTATTGTCGACTGTGCTAACGGTTGGCTGATCACTACTCACGATTTGCGCTATAACATTAAGTTCCGTTATTTGATCAACTAATTTCTGCGCGCTTAAATCAACTAGTAGTTTATGGGAAATTAGAAAATCGGCACCTAAAATCGGCTGTTTAACGTCGGCTATTACAAACTCCCATCTGAATGGCCTTCGCAACTTAAAATCTAACAGTAAAGTTTTTACGCCGTAAGTTCTAATTTCCGTGCCATTTGCCGCGAAAAGTTTAAAGTCAGAGCACTCACCCGTACGTAGCTGTCTACTTGCCGGTATCACTGAGATGTTAGCACCTGTGTCCACCAAAAAACGAAGTCCGCTGTTCATATCAGTCACTCTTAACCGACGGCCAGATGTAATGGCACAGATTTCCGCCGTATTCTGTACCACGCCATCTAGTTTTCCGACTGCTTTCTGTCCCACGCACACGGTTGCACACACTTTGCCGCTTTCTGTCCGAATCTAAAGTGGTAAAAACACAACCAGTCCGTTTTCGGCGTAGCGCTATCACTGCCGCGACGCGATGCAGATGCGCTTCTCGTCCTCGACGACGAGCGACTGCCGCGGAAATTACGACCGTTCCGGAATTGACGCTGCCGTGGTCGCGAACGCTCGAAGTCCATCATCCTGACGCTCAGCTTGGCAATCTCGGCTAAGATGGTCGCCGTACCGCCAGCTCCGGAACTCGCTGCCATGTCCCTGCGCGCCCCGATCTCCGAAACGTGCCTGCTCGCCGTGGCCTCCGCGACATCATCCGCTATGCTGGCGAGCACCTCCAGGTCTTTTTCCCGCGACGCAACTAACACGGCCCGCACCGTCGTTGGCAGGTGGTTCTGCCACATGATGCGGAGGGTGTCATCTGGGAAACTGTCCTTGGCCATGTTGCGCATCTTCACTAGCAACTGTGAAGGTTTCTGGTCCCCAAGGTCCATCTCGCCCAAGACCTTCTCTATTTGCCGGTTTTTTGAGTCCTCCAGCATGGTCAACAGTTTCGTCTTCAAGGTCTGGAATTTGTTGGCTTCCGGCGGGTTGGTGAGGAAGTCCGTCAATCGCAGTATGACCTCCTTTGGCAATTTCGACACTACCATGTCGAATTTGGCCTCATCGCCAATACGCTGGTGGGATAGCACGGCTTCGGTACGGATGAACCAAACTCGAGGCTGGTCCACCCAGAAATCTGGTATTCTGCTGGAAACCGAGATAGCCATGACTTCCGGCTGTTGACCCGGTACGGTAATATCTGCTAGCCGCAAGTCCTCTAGCTTAGGAGTGTCTCCGTTTTGTGCCGCCCCGCTTGATTGTTCGTTGCTCATTTCTCTCGACGGTCCCGCACAAGGTTACTTGCGTTCCCGAAGTTAGTTTATACAAGGACACTGAATTTAAAAATCTGTGAAGCAAGGTCAACGTGTCTTGTGACTGTCGGGGTCACCAATATTGAGGCGCTACCAGGGTCACCGTGTGGATGCTAAATGAAATGACCTTGCTTCGTATATCTATTTTAATTATAAGAAAGTACCGTGTCGTACAGAACCCCGATAGCGACTGCCTGTCGTCCCGGTCCGCGGGTCCTGCGGCGGGGGTTCGCGATAGCTGTGTCAGCTCATATTCCAGTACACATGTACCGTGATATGAGCTGACCACGCTAAGTGTCCCTATTAAATACCGTATCAAACCACCTAAACATTAAAGAAGTAACTGAATGCACTCTTTTGGGTCTTAAATTAGATACTCATTTAAACTGGAAAGCACACATCGAATCAGTAAAAAACAAACTGTCCAGATTTGTATACGCACTGAGCATATTGAAGAGCAACACAAGCATGGAGTGCGCGTTGACCGCTTATCACACGCAGGCGGTCGCGTGGCTACGCTACGGGCTCCTGCTGTGGGGCCACAGCACGGATGCGCACCAGCTCTTCATTATGCAAAAGAAGTGTGTACGAATCCTGGCCAATATCCACCAACGAAATAGCTGTAAGCCTGAATTCAAAAACCTGAAACTGTTAACTCTCCCCTCCCTCTATATCCTTGAAGTTGCCACGTTTGTAAGAAAAAAATTACATCTCTTCAAATTCAATCATAGCACTCGTCGCCACCAAAATCTTGAACTCCCGGAACCTAAACTAGAAATATATAAAAATGGACCATACTACAGAGCAATTAAAATATACAATAAAATCCCTATTAATATAAAAAACACACTAAAAGACTTATCCTTTATAAGCAACCTAAAACGAAAACTTATAGACAAGTGTTACTACTCAATTAACGAATTTTTGGACGAGAAAGATATTTAAATACCTAATTATGTACTAATTGTCTGCCCAATACAATGTAACACAATCATGCAATGTACGTAATGATAATGATGCTTGGTTAAATTTTAAAACATTAAGTTGTTATTACTAGTATTAAGTTTTTAGAAAGCACTAAGCAGTATTAAGTTTGGTAAACCAGACTACATAAAATGTAAAATTCTTGCTACACCCTGACAGGGTCCTTGTACCTAGTTATAAGTACTTGGATGCAATAAATATATTATTATTATTATTAAATATTTTAATATACACAATGTTGTTACTGCTAGGGATAAAATGTCTTCCGTGTTTTGCCTTTTGGCGTACAAAATATAATTCAGAAAAGTAAAGATGCTCAAAACAACCATGATATTCGCAACTTTTAAACTGAAATAAATAATAAATATCGGACAACCTCACACAAATCGATCTAGTCCCAAATTAAGCTCAAGAAGGCTTGTGTGATGGGTACTAGACGACGATATACGTACTTATATAGATAAATATGTAGTTAAATACATAGAACAACCATGACCCAAGAACAAATATTCGAGTTCATCACACAAATATTTGCCCCGGCCGGGATTCGAACCCGGGACCGCCGGCTCAGTAGGCAGGTGTCTCACAGGCAACAAACCGAGCCAAACGCGTCGTCAAACAAAAAATATTGTACTTATATATTTAAGTTGCATAAGATACCTACCAGTTCAAATCCCAGGGTGTAACATATTTTCACTGTTTTTATCTTTGTATTTGTAAACTAGGATTATGTTGCTTCTACATAGGTATAAATAAGAAACGATTGTTTGTCCTTTTTACAATCTTTTATTTTTACTTTAACCTGTCCCGTTGTAATGGAATTTTGCAAGTTAAATTTGACTCATTTTCCGGTTTCCGATTGAGCTGAAATTTTACATGAATATGCAAATCGCGTGACAATGCAATATTATGAAGACGTGGAGCTGATCTGATGATGGAGCTGGAAGGTGGCCAATTGGCCATAGGAACTCCGTAGTAAATAAAGCAATCATATCGAGTTTGGGCTTTTAGAATCGTCTCTGTGAGCAATTGATGGATGTTCAAAAAAAAGTACAGTCAGTTATAAAAGCTTGTCACAAAAATGAAATTTCTGACAGAAACTTATTTAGGTACGTCTGAAACACGGAATTTTATTTATTCATTATACACAACATGATGGGCAAGGAATACCCCCGACGGGAACAAGATAGCCGCGACCCTCGTACATCCCGACCAAAAAGAGTAGAAATTAAAAAGTGTCAATACTGTAGTGTCGTCCCCGTATTCTTATATTGATTAGAAAGGGAGGTCACTACAGTATTATCACTTTTTAATTTCTATTCTTTTTGATCGGACTGTAATATGTGCCAGGCGCTTAACCAAAATCTGCGTTGTAATGTGTACGATGTTATTTTCATTAAGTTAAAATTAAGCCTAAACAATAAAATTTCAATTAAATTGACAGAGAAAAAAAAAGGTTGATGGTTCAAACCTTACTGATATTGTATAAAGCAAACTTCTGTTTTGAGAAAAAATGAAAATCAAGGAGTAAGTGCATTATAATGCATGCATACAATATAAAAGACAGTAACCCCGGCGCCACATTATTCGAGAAGTTGACCGAAGTATTGTTTCCTCCACCGAAGTTGGCCGAAGTATGAGTTTCCGCAGCAAAGTGAAGTGCCCCACTATCAGGTTCGCCCAACTTCGATCAACTTCACGAGCTTAACTGCAGCCACATCGTTGTCTTTGGTGTAAGTATCGGAACGTAGCCCACTGAATTGAGTGTCAGACCTGTGGGTTGTCAAAGTCAGATTGACAATCGCAATTCGCATGGTGTTTTGGATTTTCTACGCCCTAGATGGGTAAATTTGGATCAAATTTGCTATAAAAGTACAAAAATATTACTTAAAATCACACCACATTTTAGTATGCGTTACATTAAATAAATCCATACGTGTAAAATCAGAACAATAGTGCATTTGTGCAGTAGTGTAGAGATCAATAGACAGTTTATCAACACATATCGGGAGTCCCCGACGACGGCCCTTGTGACCCGGGCGCCCGTATCATTCATACGGCGGCACTACTACGTCACGCGTGACGCGTGCCGCCGGTCCAGCCGCCGAGGATGTCGCTCGACATGGAGGCAGCGTCTGTGAAGCAAGAACCGTGTGACAGTGACGGCGACGAGGAATGTGAGGCCGCGCTGGCGGCGCTCTACGAGGACCATGTGGTGAAGGAGGAGCTGGTGCTGGGCCCCGAGCTGCTGCAGCCGCGTGACGTGCTCTACACGCTGCGAGGTTGGTTGGTCAGCAACTTAGTGTTGTCAATGGCACCTGTACCTATAGCAAGTTGTTACTTATTTTCTGCTGGAAATAGATGGTTCTCAAATATGCAATGAAATGTCGCATAACATGCGTTATAATGGGCTTCGAATAACGTTACGGGCTAAAGAACTCGAGAGAACTGTAAAGGAATTTCATACAAAATTGAAGGCCTAGGAATGGAAGTATTTTTGTCTGTGTTCATTAACAGGCTAAACAGCTGAATGATGTAGTTTTTTGAGTGCTTTATTTTTTATACATCAAATACAAAATACAAAGAATACAAAATTATTTATTGTTTGAATGTGAGTGGTTATAAATGGTGGTAGGGTTAGTGTTTGGTACATCACAATCAGCCAGAATTTGGCGCACAATATTTTGTCTTTAAATATGCATGTCACTAAAACCTATGAAGAGTATGTATTTAATAATGTCAGATTAAAAATAAGCTATACGGAGAATAAAAGTATTTAGATAATAAATTAAGGTCATGCATATAGAAAAGTGGTAAACAGCAAATTACAATACTTAATAAAATCATCTTTGAATGTCAATGTAAAAAAAAACTCATAATAATAAAATAAAACAAATATTGATTAGGTATTGGTGGTCATAAAATGTTCATTATCAGAGTAGTACATTCTTTGTAGGCACCACTTAAACAATTTGGGTTTGAAACCTTGGCAATCCAAGGATTTCAAGTCATTTGGCAAACTATTAAAGATTTTGACAGACATGAAAAGAATACTTTTTTCAAAATGAGCAGAGCTATGACATGGATAACAGATATTAAGCCCATGGTGCTTAGAAGTTGACCTATCATTAGATTTCATTATATTGTACTGACTAATACGAGCCTTCACAAAGAGACACATTTCATTAATGTACAGTGTGGGTAACAGAAGAATTTTCAATTTTTGGAACAACGGTCTACATGAATCCGTCGTTTTGGCAGCACAGATCGCTCTCACGCATTTTTTTTTAAGTAGAAACGCTTGTTGGGCCTGTGAGGAATTTCCCCATAAAATAAGACCGTAACGAAGGTTAGACATAATGTGGCCGTGAAAGGCTAAAAGAGCGGATTCTTGGGACACCACATGTGATATCCTGCGCAAAGTAAACACAAATCTGTTCAGCTTGCCGACCAGGTACTCAATATGCGCTCGCCAGTTACCATGGCAATCCAGCATCACTCCAAGAAATTTTATGGTTTGAACGCTTTCAATGGCTTGTTGATTATGTTCAATTACCAGATTTTTGGCGTTATTACGGCGTTTAATATGCAATGAAATGTCGTCATACCGGTCGTTTTAACAGGCTTTGAACGGATCAACTCGAGAGAACTGTAAATAATTTTCATACTAACTTGAAGGCCTAGGCGAGAAACTATTTTTTTTTAAACATGGTGTCTGTGATCATTAATGGTGTATTTTTTTTTTTCAAATAAATAATTATAAGCCTCCCTATCAAAACCGCAAATATTGGCAAAAGATGGAGGAGGCTTTTACCCAATAGGGGCCATAATATCTTAAATCACAATATACTAAATAAAACTGTAATCTTTCTTATGGAAAATAAAGCTATAATAATAATAATAATAATAATAATAAGCCTCCCTATGTCATTCTTTTCTACATTGTATTGCAGCATTACTGAAAACAGAAGATGAAGGCACTCACGCGCAGTTACTGAACGGGACCTGCTCCGTCGCCCTGGAGCGCCTGATGCTGGACCTGAAGTCACGGACATACACAGTCGGCCTGCAAACATACAGGTTTCGATGGAGCGACCGGCACCAGGGCATTCAGCTAACAGAAATAAAATCAAGGAAAAAGAAAATTAGTAAGTGCCATTTAATTTTATTCTTACCATAAATTTTTGTTGTTCTTCCTTGTCTTGTTAAAGTGAATTAGGTAATTTAGCTAAAGTTTCAATGTTTTCATAGTTAAGGTATTAGGTATAAGTAATAAAACTCTATATTTTAAAATGTGAAGTTTGAACGAAATATTGATATTACTGTTAAAGGGTGAATCAACTTTTTTATGTTGTTTACTCTGTCCCCGTTGTCCAAGTGACATCTTCATACTGTATCATAGAAAAATGCTTAGGTTGTCCGAGGGATAAATTTTGCGTAACACGGTGCACTTAAAAGTTTATTCACCCTAAAAATTATTGTAGAATTATTTGAGCCTTTCTGATGTTTCAGTAACTGTTACAGTTACCATTGTCAAATATTGATTGTGAAAAACACAAATTTTATCAGCAGTTACATTTGTGCATAATGGGTAGCCATTTTTATAAATGTAAGTAAAAAATAAAGGTTCATACATGCCAGATGGGCCTAATGTGTAAAGACGCAGCAGAGGATTAATTATTTTTAATTTACCAGCTGTTCACTGCTGGGGAGAAAGAACCACGGAAAGAAAACTCCCCGTCTGCCTTATTTTATTATCACTAAGTTATACTTTTAAATATAAAGACTACGAGTACGTAAACTATTTTTTACAATACTTGTTTTCAAAGTCAAATGAAATTTAACTTTGCCAGTGAAAAAAATTGTTTTTCGCAGTTAACCTGTGACAGCGGTTATTGTAAAATTTCTAAAACGGCAGGAAGGTTCAAAAAAAGAATATACGCGACATAATCCGTTTAAATTGTTTTAGTTCAATTGCAGTATTGCTGCTTTGATACATCCAGTATACAAACATAAAATATATGTGACTTTTTCAACCAAAAGGATCCCGCTTGTTGCTTGTTAATTGAGTCAGTTTTTTTGCATTATTATACCAGTAATACAGGCATGGTGAAGGAGGTAAGTATAGAGCAAGCGGATAATGGAAAATAATGAAATAATGGAAATAATGAAAAAGCAGTTGGGCCAGTTGGTATACCAGCGGAAGTATGGAAGTTTTTGAGAGCGGATGGATGTAAATGGCTGACTTTGTTCTTTAATAAGTTATTGCAAGAAGAGGTCATCCTTGAGGAATGGTGCAACAGTTCACTAGTGCCCATCATCAAGAATAAAGGTGACGTACAGGATTGCAACAACTATCGGGGAATAAAGCTCATGTCACATAATATGAAGATATGGGAGAAAGTGATAGCGAAACGAATAAGAGAAGAAAGTGAGGTAACACAGAACCAATTTGGGTTTATGCCGGGCGGGAACTATGGACACCATATTTGCACACCACTAACTTTGCGAAAAATACCGACTTGCACAAAAGGACTTGCATATGGTGTTCATAGATCTGGAAAAAGCATACGATAGGGTCCCCCGTAAGGTTCTGTGCTGGGCTATGAAAGGGAAAGGTGTGCTAGAGAAGTATGTTCGACTTATTTGTATAGAATCTTTTTATCGATTCAAATTTTTTATGTGGTAATACCACATTTTTATTTTTTATAAATAATGACACAAAGGTAAATTAAGAAAGAAAAATTGAATGCGATCTACGACAAGTTAAGCGGGATTTGAACCCGTGATCTCTGCGTTTCCGGCGCATTGCTCTTCCAACTGAGCTATTAGATCGCTGCGTCAATCAATCACACCAAATCTTTCATCCCTTAATTCTTTACGCTACTGGAGCGCCCTCTGCGTCATATATGTTTTTGAAATGCTTATGCGCATTAGCCATACCCTAGGATGTGTGCTTTACACGCACGATCCCCAATCCCCATTGCTTTACAGCAAGTGTGAAGACTGCGAGAGAGATCGCGCTGTTCTAAATATTTGTATAGAATCTTTTTATCGATTCATATTTTTTATGTGGTAATACCACATTTTTATTTTTATAAATAATGACACAAAGGTAAATTAAGAAAGAAAAATTGAATGCGATCTACTACAATGTAAGCGGGATTTGAACCCGCGACCTCTGCGTTTCCGGCGCATTGCTCTTCGAACTGAGCTATTAGATCGCTACGTTAATCACTACGTCAAATCTTTTATCCCTTAATTCTTTACGCTACTGGAGCGCCCTCTGCGTCATATATGTTTTTGAAATGCTTATGCGCATTAGCCATACCCTAGGATGTGCGCTTTACACGCACGATGTTCGACTTGTTCAGGCGATGTATGATAGAGCTAGTACTCACGTCCGGTCCGAAGCTGGAGTAACTGGCGATTTCAACGTGGCTGTAGGTTTGCACCAGGGGTGAGCTTTAAGCCCGTATTAGAATAACAGCGTTGCAGTTTGCTTTGTTTGCGAATTGCAGCACCATGCTGAGTCAAAGCCTTTTTCTTTAACGCACACATTGCTGGACTTATTGTAAACATCTCTAATCCGCATACGATAATTAATAGAACACTGTTATGTCAATAATGTCCTGCCTGTGTGTGCTTTTATTGGAATAAACATTTTTCTTTTTTTCTTTTTTTCTATTTGTTCCTCCTAGTTATGGATGCTCTAACATCAGACATACAGGAGGAACCACCCTGGTGTATGCTGTTTGCCGACAACGTTGTTCTTGTCGGGGATAATGCTCTTGAGGTCCAGAGCAGACTGGAGAACGTAGGCTTAAAAATAAGTAGAACCAAAACTGAGCACTTGTTCTGCGATTTCAGCGGCTTATCCAGTTTTTCCCATATTGCCTTGGATGGTGTATCCCTACCAGTCTTCTCCGACTTCCGGTACCTCGGGTCATTATTTTGAAAACTTACGATAGTTTACGAATAGTGGATCCGATCTTAACATTACCGATCATTGTGAGATCCATAAGAGTGCTACATACAGATTGGACACGCCCCTGCACCAAATTGAGCTACTACGCCCGCAGGCCTCAGGTCCTGGGTTAGAATACCTTCCAGGGCAAATATTTGGGTATCAAATATTATGTATTACACAAATACACAGGCCACTCAGGCGACTTCGAGAACATCTCCAACGCGGCAGCTGCCTACCTGAAACGGCCAAAATTCTATGGTTTTCTCTCTTCCTAAATAATTTGATTGTTTTTTACTGATCCAGTGTTTTGTAATACCATACGATAAATAAATAATTTTATATGATGTATATCGTCTTCTAGTACAAGCTTTGCTTAGTTTAAGACTAGGTCGATTTGTGTAAGATTGACCCTTAATATTTATTTATGCTAAGATCATTTTGAAATCTTACCACGGACACATCATACCTAGATTGCAAATTGATGTACCATAGTTTACCGGGCGGACGAAGCGTCTGTTTCGTCTCAATTTCTTTCGTATGTCCAGATATCGGATTTCCTGCTGTTCTCGCCTACAGGCCACATTTCTCACCCGATTTTCGTGAAATTTTGTGACTAGATTCGATAAGTAGAAATACAGAATTTTTTGTCGATGCAGTTTTTAAAATTTCAATAATCAGGGAATAAAAAAATTAAAAATCTGAGCTGTAACGAAAGCTCACAGGCACTAGTTTCAACATCTTGTTTTCTAATTCCTATTAAAGTATATCACATAATGGTAATTTTCTTATAGATAAATAACTAGAAACTAATACAGGATAAGCCAATTTTCTTTTCATTAAGGCCTTATGTACAGTAACAGTAACGTTGAGTCTAAAGTTGGTCTTATAAAAAAAATGTAATTAAAATGATTCTTTTTTTTTTCAGGTCAATCTCGCCTACTCGCAGCGAAGAACACTGAATCAGCAAAAACAAATAAACGCAAAGCTCCAGTTGAAGAGAAGAAAGAAAAACCGAGCGAAAAAGTTGCAAAGCATAGTTCTACTGAAAAGATTCAAGAGCATTCTGCAGCCACACAAGATTTGCCTTCAAGTGCTGATATACAAAAGAAAGAAAACCCGAGGAAAAATGCTAAAAATGCTTCTTTCAAAAAGATTCAAGAGTCTTCTGCAGCCTCACAAGATTTGCCTTCAAGTGCGGATATACAAAAGAAAGAAAACACGAGCAAAAATGTTAAAAATACTTCTTTCAAAAAGATTCAAGAGTCATCTGCAGCCTCACAAGATTTGCCTTCAAATGCTGATATACAAGAGAAGAAAAACAAACCGAGGAAAAATGCGAAAAATACTTCTTTCAAAAAGATTCAAGAGTCTTCTGCAGCCTCACAAGATTTGCCTTCAAGTGCGGATATACAAAAGAAAGAAAACACGAGCAAAAATGTTAAAAATACTTCTTTCAAAAAGATTCAAGAGTCATCTGTAGCTTCACAAGATTTGCCTTCGAGAGCAATACTAGACAAAAAAAACAAACCGAGGAAAAATGCGAAAAATACTTCTTTCAAAGAGATTCAAGAGTCTTCTGCATCCCCACAAAATGATTTGCCTTCAACCACTGATCTACAAGAAGTATCTCCTGAGAAGTCTGCTGTCAGCAACTCGAATATTAAAATAAATATTTCGAATGAACAAACTAACTTAAAATGCGACCAGTGCGGAAAGGGCTTCAATATTAAATCTGATTTAGAGAAACACATTAACACTCACATGCTGATAACCGCTAGTATGAGCCATAGAACCAACAAGGTCATCCCGTGTACAATCTGTCATTGTATATTTGATACGAAGTTGCTTCTACTGGAGCATGAGAAGAGCCGACATGGCGGTAAATACTTTGCTTGCGACGCATGTGAGTATGCAACGAATTATGCTCAAAATCTACAGCATCATATACTCACACTGGCGAGAAGCCTTTCAAATGTAGTCAGTGTAGTTCTGCATTTATCCAAAGCAGTAATTTACAACGTCACCTTAGAACACACACTGGCGAGAAGCCTTTCAAATGTAGTCAGTGTAGTTCTGCATTTAGAGTAAGCAGTCATTTACGAGATCACCTTAGAACACACACTGGCGAGAAGCCTTTCAAATGTAGTCAGTGTAGTTCTGCATTTAGCCAAAGCTGTCACTTACAAAGGCACCTTAAAACACACACTGGCGAGAAGCCTTTCAAATGTAGTCAGTGTAGTTCTGCATTTAACACAAGCAGTCATTTACAAAGTCACCTTAGAACACACACTGGCGAGAAGCCTTTCAAATGTAGTCAGTGTAGTTCTGCATTTAACACAAGCAGTCATTTACAAAGTCACCTTAGAACACACACTGGCGAGAAGCCTTTCAAATGTAGTCAGTGTAGTTCTGCATTTACTACAAGCGGTGATTTACAACGTCACCTTAGAACACACACTGGCGAGAAGCCTTTCGAGTGCAACATCTGTGACTACAAGACTACTCAGTCAGGTACTCTGAAGCGTCACCTAATGTCCCGGCACTCCGGCCAAAAACCGTATGCTTGCGACGCATGCAGTTACAGGGGCGCTACTAGAGGGTATTTAAGACATCATATGAAAAATAACCACAAGTTGAATTAGTATTTTTAATGTTATAATTCTGTAATACTTCAAGTAACGCGCGTTGTGTGTAGGGAATTCTAACCGGTAAAGTGTATGAAATATACCGGTTTGCATTTAATAGTTGTATGCAATAACCCAACCCCTGTATAGTTTTTTTTATGTCTTGAGAGCTTATGTTGTAAACATGACCACACAAAGCGATTGATTTACAACTGTGTAGAAGCTCAATTTGGGACAAATGGAAGCAGTCAACAAAAAAAATACAAAGAATATCTTCTTGCTTCAAATGTCTTTTCTAAGTCACAAGGTTGTAATTCCAATATCTTAACTCACTAGAATAAATATATTAAAAAAAAACACATCAAAAGACATCGCGTAGTTTTAAAGATCTAAGCATACATAGGGACAAACAGACGGCAGGAAGCGTTTGTTTTATATTATGATTGAGTGATTAATTATTACGAACATTAATGAAGTCCAACACAGAATAATAACTTTTTTTTTTTTTTTCAAAAAACTTTGAATATACGACTGTTAATTATTGGTTTCGGGGTCATGTTTACAAGGTAAACTCTCGAGTGGAATTCGGTAATTTAAAGGAATGTCCACTATTTTAGTATATAATGATAGTAGTAATATGTTATAATATGTTTAATGCTGACCGTACTTGTAAGTGTGATTGACAATTAAATCACAGTACGAACGCATTTTAGTAATTTGTCAAAAAGCATGTACATACTTAAGGGCTTAATTAAACAAAACTAAATTGATTCCTTTAGCTAACCTTTGCCATTGTGTAACGATACCAATATCTTTTGTATGTGTTTTATTAAGCCTTTAACTATGTACATGCTTTTTGAAAATGCTTATTTTACGGCTGGACTCGGCGCGGCTATTTTTTAAAAATTCATTTTTTTTTTTATCTTTTTACTACTACCGTTTTTCGATATGGATATTCAGTAAAGGAAACTGAAACGCGTGCCTTTTTGAATCTCATTGTCATTGAGAAGAGCGAAATAGGTAGTGCTTATTATTTTGGCTCAGTGACCCAAAGAGGATCTTGGCCTCTGACACAAGGGCCAGTTAAGGGTATTTACGGCGCACAGATCCTTCTGCGGCGGCGGCGGACTGGACGTTTCCACTTGGTCGCCCCGATCGATCGTCTTCCATCCTCTCCAGGCATAGGCGTATTTAGCGGGTAGCCGGGTGAGTCGTGCCCACCCCTTAAATGGCACCATACCACACATCAATGCACTACACACGCATAATGAAGCCATGAATTTCTATCTGTAAACCATTATCTATACTATATTGTGAGCACGGCCCACCCCACTATGGTACCTACCCCATATGCCTAGGGTATGCCTACCCCAGGATGATGGATTACGTATAGAAAGTCGTAGCTTCATCTCATAGACCAAGGCGAGGCCCCCACCCTAAAAATATTCTTAGATAGCCAATGACTCCAAGTGACCCAGCCAGCGGAGTCGTGTTCTTTAATCTCGCCAATTATGTTGGGTATCATAGCCACCACTACTTCTAACTCCTTATTCTTTCTTCGCCTCCAGCTTGTGCTAGAGGACAACTGTGACTCTTTCTCGCGCGAGAAATATTACCCATCTCTTTCTTCGCAATAGAGAGTGACGGGCGATGCTATGTCGCGAAGCCTAGTTGTGCTAGATGCACAGCTGTCAATTGTCATTCTGATCTCTTATTGGTTCCAAAATCTTTCACCAGATTTGCCTTTTCACCACTAAAAGCTTACTTGCTGCAGTCAGTGTCCAAGTATTGTCCAAGTAAACGAAAAAGGTACGTGTTTCAATTTCCTTGACTACATACTGTTCTTATTTTGGTAAAATGTTAGAAGTAAGTTTGCTACCTGAAAGTGCGAAGGACATAAAATATAAAATATTGTACTAGGTATTTATTTACAACTCGAAGTTTTGAGCAAAATGCTAGGAGTAATGATTGCTCAAAACGATAGTACGACTACCAAAATTACGATTTCTGGTAGTGACACGTCCGCAACGTCGAGGTAAACTGATATGTATATTATATACCAATTGTTAAGTTCGCTTTTGTTGTAAAACATAAAAAGTGGTACTCTATGTTGAAGTCAAAAAATTTTAAGTAATAGTTCTGAATTTTCTTTCTTTAAACCTTAAAAGTGATAACTTTTTAGTTTTCTTTGTTTTAGTTTTTTTTTTATTTGCTTATGTAGGTTCCTAGGTAATGTCAATGAAGTTTTGATTTTGTTTTAAATATAGTTTCTTGGATACAATATATTGTTTTATTTGCTTCTTACTACTCTATCACTGAGTATAAAAACGCACGTAACGGGCTACATACCTTTAGCCCCTGACCTGGCCTGATACTGAATACATTTGAGTCACGATGTGCATCGAATCGACCGATCAGACAAGTCAAGGGACTGGACATTTTTTTGGATCCCCCGGCCTCCCCTTGGCGACGCCCAAGCTGTTGAGATTTTAGGGTCTCAATATTATTTATTTATTTAAAACCATTAATGTTAGCACTAACAGCTATACCTTACAATCCTTACATGCTAACTGGCAAATTAATGTTAACGTGCGATGAATGAATGTCCCAAGTAGCATTCCTGTTCCTAAAAAAGGTATTGGAGATGTCTTGCACTCAAATTCGCTAATTCAGGCCGTTGTCTTGAAAAAACCTTCTAGGACTTCCAGATATCCCTCAGATTACCTTCAAGACAGTGTAAAGCACAGATTGGCACAGCCTTTAGGAGAATGATATCTTTAAGGTTGTGTTAACACTAATTAATTAGTTTTCAAGATATGTAGAATACCAAGTTCATACTACTTCTAAAGTAAACTGCAGTCTTGCTTAGGATTAAAGTTTTAAGGGTTCTTATAATTATCTTCATGATATCTTGAAGGTTTCTTCAAAACTACTTAAGTTGTTTTCAAGATATCTACTGTACTCCGAACAGTCGTTACAGTGATGATTTAATTTTGCGTTTCTTGTCGGTACATAGAGCGAAAAAGTAATTCGCATGTTGGCTGATCGAGTGAAATGGCCATAAATTACTAAAAAACAAGCGGGCGAATGAAATTTCGAGTAAAGTGTTTTAAATTTTGGAATTTTAACTAGTGAATATATGAAATGCTAAGCAAAATAGTAAAATGATTGATGTCCGCGTAACTTACATAAATAGTGTTGTGAATAAATTGATTGAAGCAGAGTCAGCTTTTATTTAACGAAATACCACTTAAGATAAAAAAGCCGGCCAAGAGCATGTCAAACATGGCGATTTTGCTGCGAGATAACAATAAACAAAATGTTATTTTGTTTCGAGCGTGAGTATAAAGTAGCTTTTTAATTTTGTCTTATTTTGTATTTTCTCAGCCGCAGATTAATTATAAAATTCGAATCATTCGAATTTCGATGTACTGCCTCTTTCATATCTATATGAAAAAAGAGTGATAAAAACAAATCAACTCGATATCCGATTTTCGAACCCGACCTTGAATAAGAACACGTTCCGATACGATCACGTTCTGATATTGTATGTCCGAAATGGATAAACTGTTGAAACTATAATTCTGTAATAAGACCTTGTGTACAGTCTTGACAATAAATAAATATTTTAATATACACAATGTTGTTACTGCTAGGGATAAAATGTCTTCCATGTTTTGCCTTTTGGCGTACAAAATATAATTCAGAAAAATAAAGATGCTCAAAACAACCATGATATTCGCAACTTTTAAACTGAAATAAATAATAAATATCGGACAACCTCACACAAATCGATCTAATCCCAATAGTCCGGTCGACAAGTCGCAAGAAGTGGAGTTGGGTAGAAAAAGGTCGGAATTTAATGAAACTTGGAGATGTTGTTCAGGGATGGTTAATTAACATTTTGTCAAGTTTTGGACCTCGAGGACCCTGTGCAAAAAGAGGAGGGGGGGGAGAACTGCAAAAATCTCGACCTTTCGTCAGTTTTTCGTCAATTACCTTTTTTCCTTACATCCTACGACAAAAGCGTTCAGAAACATTTTGTAGTTAGCGCATTCATTTCAATGTTGATGACACGAATGGCGAATGCTAGCATCGAAGTGAAGCAAGCACATGAAGACGCCGACGTGTTGATCGTCAACACCGCCATATCCAAAGCTAGCGAATTCGACAGCGTCATTATTATTGCTGAAGATGTGGACATACTTATTCTGTTGACGGCATTGGGTATGTCCATAAAGAACATCTATCTTCAGAAAAGTGGAAGACGTGGTGGTCCTAGTGTCCTCTACTCACCAAGTTCCTGTTCCTTTCCTCCCAAAGATATACTTTTCCTCCACGCAGTGAGTGGGTGTGATACCACGTCAGCACCGTATGGATTGGGGAAGAACAAAATTTGCAGCACCTATATGAAGAATACCGCCCTCTCTGCAGTAGTGGCTCCGTTTCTTACATCAAACGCTACTCCTCAGCAAATCAAGGACGCTGGAGAAAAGTTCCTGGTAGTAGTTTATGGAGGCAATATTGACAATGACAACCTTGACGACTTGCGGTACCGATTATTTACACGATCAGTGACGAAGGCTAAATTGGAACTAGCCCGCCTACCACCGACAAGGGACGCTGCCAATTACCACTCCCTCCGCACTTACCAGCAAGTACAAGCGTGGTTAGGTAATGAACTTCGCCCATCAGTTTGGGGCTGGAGCCTAACTACGCGAGGGGTACTACCAATCCCCACAACGAAAAATGCTGCGCCAGATAACATCCTCCAAATTGTTTCCTGCAAGTGCAGCAAAGGCTGTAGCACCGGAGCTTGCAGCTGCAAGAAAGCAGGTCTTAGATGCTCAGCTATGTGCAAGTACTGCACAGGCCACTCCTGCGAAAACGCCCCTGCAACTGATTTGAACGAGGAGGACTCGTCAGACATAATCGACGAATACGACGACGGCGAGGACGTCCTTAACAGCCTGATTGTGCAGGAGGACGACGAGCAATTAGAAGCAGAACCAACGGCTAAAAAATCTCGACAGGAACTGTAATGAGTACAAATGCGTACCTACTATGTATGAGAGACCTTTCAACAATATCTCTGTTGCCTCTAGTGTATACTTTGTCAAAACCTTAATTTTGTTAATATATAATTTTGTTTACGAAAGGACTACGTCTTTTTTTACCTACCCTGGAACAATTATGTAGTGGAGGGAAGGAGAGGGAGAGGGAATATCGGTCTAAAAAGTAACTAATGTCAATGCCAATATTACCGACATGATATATGGTTGGTATGAAATTACAGTAGAAAAAAAGCTTTTGAGAATTGGGGTTAGGTGGGGAAGGGAGGGGGGATTGGGGGGGGTTCAAAATTAGTTATTCTAACAAGAGACCATAATAACAACAATTATTATTATTAAAATAAGAAATAAGGTTGGTTTCTGATTTTTTAAGGTATTTTTACTGAATTTCGGAAAAAAATATTTTCTGCGAAGCGCCATATCTCAGTAAGGAATTGACATACAGACATATGTGAGTACTCAAATTGTAGATAATTTTACGTACTACAAAATGTTTCTGAACGCTTTTGTCGTAGGATGTAAGGAAAAAAGGTAATTGACGAAAAACTGACGAAAGGTCGAGATTTTTGCAGTTCTCCCCCCCCCCCCTCCTCTTTTTGCACAGGGTCCTCGAGGTCCAAAACTTGACAAAATGTTAATTAACCATCCCTGAACAACATCTCCAAGTTTCATTAAATTCCGACCTTTTTCTATCTGAAACCACCTGTCGTCTGGCCTACAAATTAAGCTCAAGAAGGCTTGTGTGATGGGTACTAGACGACGATATACGTACTTATATAGATAAATATATACTTAAATACATAGAACAACCATGACCCAAGAACAAATATTCGAGTTCATCACACAAATATTTGCCCCGGCCGGGATTCAAACCCGGGACCGCCGGCTCAGTAGGCAGGTGTCTACAAACCGAGCCAAACGCGTCGTCAAACAAAAAAAATATTGTACTTATATATTTAAGTTTTATCTTATATTTAAGTTGCATAAGATACCTACCAGTTCAAATCCCAGGGTGTAACATATTTTCACTGTTTTTATCTTTGTATTTGTAAACTAGGATTATGTTGCTTCTACATAGGTATAAATAAGAAACGATTGTTTGTCCTTTTTACAATCTTTTATTTTTACTTTAACCTGTCCCGTTGTAATGGAATTTTGCAAGTTAAATTTGACTCATTTTCCGGTTTCCGATTGAGCTGAAATTTTACATGAATATGCAAATCGCGTGACAATGCAATATTATGAAGACGTGGAGCTGATCCGATGATGGAGCTGGAAGGTGGCCAATTGGCCATAGGAACTCCGTAGTAAATAAAGCAATCATATCGAGTTTGGGCTTTTAGAATCGTCTCTGTGAGCAATTGATGGATGTTCAAAAAAAGTACAGTCGGTTATAAAAGCTTGTCACAAAAATGAAATTTCTGACAGAAACTTATTTACGTATGAAACACGGAATAATCCTAGTTCAAGCACGTAATATTATTGTCAAATAATCGATATGTTAGTTCATAGTCGTTAAACCTGTAATTATGGTTTGATAAAATTTTATTTATTCATTATACACATAATGATGGGCAAGCAATACCCCCGACGGGAACAAGATAGCCGCGACCTTCGTACAGTCCGACCAAAAAGAATAGAAATTAAAAAGTGGCAATACTGCAGTGTCGTCCGCGTTTTCTTATATCGATTAGAAAGGGAGGTCACTACAGTATTGTCACTTTTTAATTTCTATTCTTTTTAATCGGACTGTAATATGTGCCAGGCGCTTAACCAAAATCTGCGTTGTAATTTGTACGATGTTATTTTCATTAAGTTGAAATTAAGCCTAAAAAATAAAACTACAATTAAATTGACAGAGAAAAAGAAAGGTTGATGGTTGAAACCTTACTGATATTGTATAAAGCAAACTTCTGTTTTGAGAAAAAATGAAAATCAAAGAGTAAGTGCATTATAATGCATGCATACAATATAAAAGACAATAACCCCGGCGCCACATTATTCGAGAAGTTGACCGAAGTATTGTTTCCTCCACCGAAGTTGGCCGAAGTATGAGTTTCCGCAGCAAAGTGCCCCACTATCAGGTTCGCCCAACTTCGATCAACTTCACGAGCTTAACTGCAGCCACATCGTTGTCGTCTTTGGTGTAAGTATCGGAACGTAGCCCACTGAATTGAGTGTCAGACCTGTGAGTTGTCAAAGACAGATTGACAATGACAATCGCAATTCGCATGGTGTTTTGGATTTTCTACGCCCTAGATGGGTAAATTTGGATCAAATTTGCTATAAAAGTACAAAAATATTACTTAAAATCACACCACATTTTAGTATGCGTTACATTTAATAAATCCATACCTGTAAAATCAGAACATAGTGCATTTGTGCAGTAGTGTAGAGATCAATAGACAGTGTATCAATACATAATATCGGGAGTCCCCAACGACGGCCCTTGTGACCCGGGGGCCCGTATCATTCATACGGCGGCACTACTACGTTACACGTGACTCGTGCCGCTGGTCTAGTCCCCGAGGATGTCGCTCGACCTGGAGGCAGCGTCTGTGAAGCTAGAACCGGAGTGTGACAGTGACGGCGACGAGGAATGTGAGGCCGCGCTGGCGGCGCTCTACGAGGACCACGTGGTGAAGGAGGAGCTGGTGCTGGGCCCCGAGCGTCTGCAGCCGCGCGACGTGGTCTACACGCTGCGAGGTTGGTTGGTCAGCAACTTTGTGATGTCAATGGCACTTGCATTTGTTTTAAATTATTATATATTGCAAATGTTACTTATTTTCTGCTGAAAATAGATTTGGTCAACTGTTAAGTAATTTCATTTAAAATTGAAGGCCTAGGCCAGGAACTATTTCTATCTGTGTTCATTAACAGGCTAAATAGTTGAATTATGTATTTTTTAAATTTTAAATAAATAATTATAAGCCTACTTATGACATGTTTTTCTACATTGTGTTGCAGCATTACTGAAGACTGAAGATGAAGAAACTCATGCGCAGTTACTGAACGGGTCCTGCTCCGTCGTCCTGGAGCACCTGATGCTGGACCTACAGTCACGGACATACACAGTTGGCCTTCAAACATACAGTTATCGATTGAGCGACCAGCCAGGCATTCAGCAAACAGAAATAAAATCAAGGAAAAAGAAAATTAGTAAGTGCCATTTAATTTTATTCTTACCATAAATTTTTGTTGTTCTTCCTTGTCATGTTAAAGTGATGTGTGATAATAATAATCCCATCTTCAAGACAATATTTCTATGTTGTATCTAAAGGTAACTAGCTAAAGTTTCAATGTTTTCATAGTTAAGGTATTAGGTATAAGTAATAAACCTCTATATTTTAAAATGTGAAGTTTGAACGAAATATTGATATTACTGTTAAAGGGTGAATCAACTTTTTTGTGTTGTTTACTCTGTCCCCGTTGTACAAGTGACATCTTCATACTGTTTCATAGAAAAATGCTTAGGTTGTCCGAGGGACAAATTTTGCGTAACATGGTGCACTTTAAAAAAAAAAATTAAAATTTTTGCTGTTTATTTCACAGAAAATTCAAAATACATAAAAAACTTAACTTCTAATCTTAAATATTAAAGATTTTTTGGAGTTAAGGAGCTTATAAATTGCACTTGATTACTATGACACAGTTTCAACATTGTGGGAGGGTAACACTGTCCTGTTTTTTTATATATATCTCTTAACAATAACTTAAAAGTTGAGTCACCCTTAAAATTATTGTAGAATTATTTGAGCCTTTCTGATGTTTCAGTAACTGTTACAGTTACCATTGTCAAATATTGACTGTGAAAAACACAAATTTTATTAGCAGTTACATTTGTGCATAATGGGTAGCCATTTTATAAATGTAAATAAAAAATAAAGGTTCATACATGCCAGATGGGCCTAATGTGTAGAGACGCAGCAGAGGATTAATTATTTTTAATTTACCAGCTGTTCACTGCTGGGGAGAAAGAACCACGGAAAGAAAACTCCCCGTCTGCCTTATTTTATTCTTACTAAGTTATACTTTTAAATATAAAGACTGTACGTAAACTATTTTTTACAATACTTGTGTTCAAAGTCAAATCCATACTAATATTATAAATGCGAAAGTGTGTCTGTCTGTCTGTCTGTCTGTCTGTCTGTTACCTCTTCACGCTTAATCCGCTGAACCGATTTAGATGAAATTTGGTATGGAGATAGTTTGAGACCCGGGAAAGGACATAGGATACTTTTCATCCCGAATAAATTTAGTGTTCCCGTGGGATGAGCGGGTAACACCGCGGGGCACAGCTAGTGAAATATAACTTTGCCAGTGAAAAAAAATGTTTTTCGTAGTTAACCTGTGACAGCGGTTATTGTGAAATTTCTAAAACAGCAGGAAGGTTCAAATAAAGAATATACGGCATATCCCGTTTAAATTGTCTTAGTTTACACACATAAAATATATGTGACGTTTTCAACCAAAAGGATCCCACTTGTCTCTTGTTAATAGAGTCGTTTTTTTATCATTGTTCCAGTAATATAGGCATGGTGAAGTAGGTAAGTATAGAGTAGTATAGAGCAAGTGAAGATGGCATTGCAGAGTACGAACAATGGAAAGGCAGTTGGGCCAGATGGTATACCAGCGGAAGTATGGAAGTTTTTGAGAGTGGATGGATGGAAATGACTGAGTTTGCTCCTTAATAAGTTATTGCAAAAAGAGGTCATCCTTGAGGAATGGTGCAACAGTTCACTAGTGCCCATCATCAAGAATAAAGGTGTCGTACAGGATTGCAACAACTATCGGGGAATAAAGCTCATGTCACATAGTATGATGATATGGGAGAAAATGATAGCGAAACGAATAAGAGAAGGAAGTGAGGTAACACAGAACCAATTTGGGTTTATGCCGGGCGGGAACTATGGACACCATATTTGCACACCGCCAACTTTGCGAAAAATACCGACTTGCACAAAAGGACTTGCATATGGTGTTCATAGATCTGGAAAAAGCATACGATAGGGTCCCCCGTAAGGTTATGTGCTGGGCTATGAAAGGGAAAGGTGTGCCAGAGAAGTATGTTCGACTTATTTGTATAGAATGTTTTTATCGATTCATATTTTTTATGTGGTAATACCACAATTTTATTTTTATAAATAATGACACAAAGGTAAATTAAGAAAGAAAAATTGAATGCGACTACAATGTAATCGGGATTTGAACCCGCGACCTCTGCGTTTCCGGCGCATTGCTCTTCCAACTGAGCTATTAGATCGCTACGTCAATCACACCAAATCTTTTATCCCTTAATTCTTTACGCTACTGGAGCGCCCTCTGCGTCATATATGTTTTTGAAATGCTTATGCGCATTAGCCATACCCTAGGATGTGCGCTTTACACGCACGATGTTCGACTTGTTCAGGCGATGTATGATAGAGCTAGTACTCACGTCCGGTCCGAAGCTGGAGTAACTGGCGATTTCAACGTGGCTGTAGGTTTGCACCAGGGGTGAGCTTTAAGCCCGTATTTGTTCCTCCTAGTTATGGATGCTCTAACATCAGACATACAGGAGGAAGCACCCTGGTGTATGCTGTTTGCCGACAACGTTGTTCTTGTCGGGGATAATGCTCTTGAGGTCCAGAGCAGACTGGAGAACGTAGGCTTAAAAATAAGTAGAACCGAAACTGAGCACTTGTTCTGCGATTTCAGCGGCTTATCCAGTTTTTCCCATATTGCCTTAGATGGTGTATCCCTACCAGTCTTCTCCGATTTCCGGTACCTCGGGTCATTATTTTGAAAACTTACGATAGTTTACGAATAGTGGATCTTATCTTAACATTACCGATCATTGTGCGATCCATAAGAATACTACATACAGATTGGACACGCCCCTGCACCAAATTGAGCTACTACGCCCGCAGGCCTCAGGTCCTGGGTTAGAATACCTTCCAGGGCAAATATTTGGGTATCAAACATTATGTAATACACAAATACACAGGCCACTCAGGCGACTTCGAGAACATCTCCAACGCGGCAGCTGCGTACCTGAAACGGCCAAAATTCTATGGTTTTCTCTCTTCCTAAATAATTTGATTGTTTTTTACTGATCCAGTGTTTTGTAATACCATACGATAAATAAATAAATATATATGATGTATATCGTCGTCTAGTACAAGCTTTGCTTAGTTTAAGACTAGGTCGATTTGTGTAAGATTGACCCTTAATATTTATTTATGCTAAGATCATTTTGAAACCTTACCACGGACACAATCATACCTAGATTGCAAATTGATGTACCATAGTTTACCGGGCGAACGAAGCGTCTGTTTCGTCTCAATTTCTTTCGTATGTCCAGATATCGGATTTCCTGCTGTTCTCGCCTACAGGCCATATTTCTCACCCGATTTTCGTGAAATTTTGTGAGTAGATTCGATAAGTAGAAATACAGATTTTTTTGTCGATGCAGTTTTTCAAATTTCATTAATCAGGGAAAAAAATTACAAATCTGAGCTGTAACGAAAGCTCACAGGCACTAGTTTCAACATCTTGTTTTCTAATTCCTAAGTATATCACATAATGGTAATTTTCTTATAGATAAATAACTAGAAACTAATACGGGATAAGCCAATTTTCTTTTAATTAAGGCCTTATGTACAGCGAACGAATAAAACATAGAAGCCTAACTAGCGTCGGAAAATGGCCCCACGGATTTTGTGTCAGTTAAGGCGGGGCGTAAATTTTGTGTCAAACGGCTGTCTAGTTTGCAAATGGCGACGCAGCCGCACAGTTGCATTACGTGACATATATGAAGTCTCAAAGTAACAAAATATGCCATAATGTTCAGTGAAATGGTGTATTAATCACTCAGGAAAACACAAAAAAAAAGATGGTATCAGTTTTCATACGTAAATAAAGCCGTACACATATTAATTTAATTTATTTTACGGAACAGATTTTGTATAGGGATGGTGTTATGCCATATGACTAATTTATATACGATGTTTGAAAAAAGTAATGCAATCAGTGGCGTGCCTAGGCTTATGGGTAAATCCATTTTATTGCCGCATTACTGTTAAAAGTACAATTTCAATAATACACAGGTTGGGCGTGGGTTTTGGGGAAAATATGAGCTGTTTTTTCTGAGCGAAAGTTAGAATGCCTACCTTTCCTTCGCCTATTAAAAGACCTGCACACTTTAACTCATCACAATCGCACGCAACAATGGAAGGAGTTGTTAAACAATTAAAGCCACAGTAATCACAACAACAAACAAAATCAAAACACGATCACTATCTATAATATTACCTACTTCTACTTATTACTACGCTCAAACAAACACTACACTAACTAAATATTTCTAAAGAACGTGAAGTTAAATCACTCCTGTTTACGCGAGATTTGCAAGTGGCCGATCCGTATCTAACTTCACTTCACTTGAAGCAACGTATAGTTATGCTGATACATAGGTTACTTCCATGTGTTAGAATAGGCGGTATGAAGCCCGATTGCAAGCCAACGCGTGCGAGGGAGATGACCAGCGGTGACATAGAACGGCGACGAGCCATAGCGCGGAGCGGTCGGTGCGCGGACAAATTTTGAACCACGCGGCATCGACAAAATTTGAAATTATGAAACACGTCACGGCGCGCAATTTTATATTGTTCAAGTAAATCATTTTTTATCGTTTGTTAATATTACTAGGGCAAGCCGGGCTTTTGTACTTGTCCCTAAAAGGCTATGCGTGTTCCGTCAGTCCGGTAGGAAATCGTATAAGTTCTTAATTATGTTTGATATTTCTCACTACAAAGATTGTATCGACTTTACATGTAAAATATTAGTTATTACAAAGAAGGAGAAATAATAATATATACAGCAGTTACAGCACGTATTAATAATAATCATTCAAAGTATTAGTAACAACAAGGAACAAACAAGGATTCCTTAAAAGATGTAATTTTTTTTTTAAATTCTTATGTAAGCAATAACCTTAACATTCAAGATTTATAATGAAGGAAACAAAAATGGCTCTTTATTGCATTATTATTTTCACCAATTATAAGTTTTCACTGTTACCGCCATATTACCATGGACAAATGTCATGCGTTTTGTCGAATCACAGCTGGCCATTCGGAAATTGACGAATCACATTTATTTGTTATGCGTAATTGAAAAAAATTGAGTGGCTGTGATTGGTACACCGGTGAGCATGCGCATTTCGACTGTTGGGCCGGTTTTTGATAGTAATTTTGTATGAAGCTCGTGTTCTATGTTTTATTCGTTCGCTGCTTATGTACAATAACAGTAACGTTGAGTCTAAAATTGGTCTTTTATAAAAATGTCAATTAAAATGTTTATTTTTTTTCAGGTCAATCTCGTCTACTCGCAGCGAATAACACTGAATCCGCAAAAACAAATAAACGCAAAGCTCCAGTTAAAGAGAAGAAAGAAAAACCGAGCGAAAAAATTGCAAAGCATAGTTCTACTGAAAAGATTCAAGAGCTTTCTGCAGCCACACAAGATTTGCCTTCAAGTGCCGATATACAAGAGAAGAAAGAAAAACCAAGGAAAAAAGCTAAAAATACTTCCTTTAAAAAGATTCAAGAGTCTTCTGCAGCCTTACAAGATTTGCCTTCAACTGCTGATATACTAGAGAAGAAAAACAAACCGAGGAAAAATGCGAAAAATAAAAATACTTCTTTCAAAGATATTTCTTTCAGAGAGTCTTCTGCAGCCCCACAAAATGATTTGCCTTCAACCACTGATCTACAAGAAGTATCTCCTGAGAAGTCTGCTGTCAGCAACTCGAATATTAAAACAAATATTTCGAATGAACAAACTAACTTAAAATGCGACCAGTGCGGAAAGGGCTTCAATATTAAATCTGATTTAGAGAAACACATTAACACTCACATGCTGACGACCGCTAGTATGAGCCACAGAACCAACAAGGTCTTCACGTGTACAACCTGTCATTGTATATTTGATACGAAGTTGCTTCTACTGGAGCATGAGAAGATCCGACATGGCGGTAGATACTTTGCTTGCGACGCATGTAAGTATGCAACGAAATGTGCTCAAAATCTACAGTATCATTTAAAGACACACACTGGCGAGAAGCCTTTCAAATGTAGTCAATGTAGTTGCGCATTTACTACAAGCAGTAATTTACAACGTCACCTTAGAACACACACTGGCGAGAAGCCTTTCAAATGTAGTCAGTGTAGTTCCGCGTTTAGCAGAAGCAGTCATTTACGAAATCACCTTAGAACACACACTGGCGAGATTGGCGAGAAGCCTTTCAAATGTAGTCAGTGTAGTTCCGCATTTAGCCAAAGCAGTGATTTACAACGTCATCTTAGAACACACACTGGCGAGAAGCCTTTCAAATGTAGTCAGTGTAGTTCCGCGTTTAGCCGTAGCAGTCTCTTACAAACTCACCTTAGAACACACACTGGCGAGAAGCCTTTCGAGTGCAACATCTGTGACTATGAGACTACTCAATCAGGTAATCTAAAGTCTCACCTAATGTCCCGGCACTCCGGCCAAAAGCCATTCGGTTGCGACATTTGCAGTTACAGGGGCGCTACTAAAACCCATTTAAGACAACATATGAAACATAACCACAAGTTGAATTAGTATTTTTGATGTTTTAACTCTGTAATACTTCAAGTAACGCGAGATGTGTGTAGGGAATGCAAACCGGTAAATTTGTGTATGAAATATACTGGTTTGCATTTCATAGTTGTATGCAATAACCCAACCCCTGAGCTGTTTTTAGTGGCTCGAGAGCTTGTAAACATTGACCACACAAAGCGATTGATTTACAAGTGTGTAGAAGCTCACTTTGGGACAAATGAAAGCAGGTAACAAAAACCGGCCAAGTGCGAGTCGGACTCGCGCATCGAGGATTCCGTAACACATAACCTAGTTATTTTTTACCTTTTTTTTTGTGTATTTGTTGCTAAAGCGGCAACTTCTACTGTCCAGCTATCACTGTTCATGAGATGCAGCCTGTTGACAGTTTCGAGCAAAAAACGTCAAAATATTAAACACGATGGTCGTGGGGTCCCACTTAATATTTATATTGTACTGTTTTTAGTATTAGTTGTTACAGCGGCAACAGAAACACATCATCTGTGAATATTTCAACTGTCTAGGTGTCACGGTTCTTGAGATACATCCTGATGACAGACAGACGGAGAGCGAAGGCTTAGTAATAGAGACCCGTTTTAACCCTTTCGGTAGGGAACTCTAAAAGAGCAAAATAATATCTTGTTTTAAATGTCTTTTCTAAGTCAAGGTTGAAATTGCAATATGCTAACTCATTGCAATAAGATACTTTGGCATATGGCCTTAAAGAGCATTTCTCTAAAAGTTTGTACACAATTAAGACAGAAAATTAAAGTCAATATAATTTTCCTATTTTGTTACCAATTTTCTTGGTGATTGCCAATACATTGATATCAGATTAGATATAATTAAAACAGTATAAGCATAACAGAACCTTAATTATTGAACAAAGCCGTAGCCATGATATAAAATTACTAAAATAATTGGTAACAAAATAGGAAAATTATATTGACTTTAATTTTCTATCTTAATTGTATACAAACTTTTTGAGAAAACCTATAAAATTCGATAAATGGTCGTTAAATTAAATAAATTTGTTATTGCTTTTGTTTTTTGTTTCCATTTGTGCCCGGACAATGGCTTTAGTTCAGTTCATTTATTCAGTTATATGAATATAATAACAACATGAAAATCAAATACATCACTCGTACTCGTAACACTAAAATACTCCACAATTGGTTAATAGATAAATAAATTAAAATAGTTAGATTCTAAACTCTATACCTACCGTCAAATACATGTCATAATCATAATACTGTTGATACTGTCATAATATATATTCAACTAGCGACCCGTCCCGGCTTCGCACGGGTGCAATGCTGATAAATTATGCACGTACTATACATATAAACATTCCTCTTAAATCACTATCTATTTAAAAAAATATATTAAAATCCGTTGCGTAGTTTTAAAGGTCTAGACATACATAGGGACAGACAGACACCAGGAAACGACTTTGCTTTATAACATAGAATAATAACACTTTTCCAATAATATTTTTTTTGAGTCTTAGTTACATTGAAAATACTACTGTTAATTATTGCTTTCGGGGTCATGTTTACAAGATAAACTATCAAGTAGATTTCGGATATTTTTAAAATGACAACTATTTTAGTATGTAATTTGATATATGGCAGTTGTAATATTATCAGCTACGTTTGATAGCATTTCTAGCATTTTTGGTCGACAATCGACCTAGGGTTGTCGACGTGTATAATATGATTGACGTTTAAAATAATGTAATATTATGTTGTCGTTGAACATGAAACACTTTTTTTACTTAATCAGTTATTATAATTGTGTAATACATTTATTTACTCAAATTGTACAGAGGCTGACGATTAATTTGCGATTATTTTTATTGCGACTGCGTTAGATATTTTCTCATACAGTAAATTAACTCTTCATTTCATTATGCATATCGGCTTGGGCTTTACATGTTCTGCAAATATGTTTCTGTATTTCCGATTTGTTTAACACGCTATTTTATTTATATTTTTGATTTTATTTGATTCTTGGTTCAAACAATTTAATATTGAACATTACTGACAACCACCAGAAATGCTAGAAGATGTACGATCACTGAAATTGGCCATTACATCACAGTATGAGCGCATTTTTAGTTCATATTTTATTTTGATATTTTTATTCCTTTGGACTCGTATGGAGCCCTTCATCAGGGACGGCTGAAGGGCTCCATACGAGTTCGAAACATGTCGGGCCGTTCCTGACAATTTCACGTGAGTGTAAACCGCTTAATACAATAATTAAATATGTCTCACGAAAGTTTTAATAAAATTATTTTTATTCCTACTGATTTTTCTTTTCGATATAGATATACAGTAAAGTAAACTGAAACGCTTACCTTTTTGACCATCACTATTCTGGCTCTGCGACCTAAAGAGGGTCTTGGCCTCTGACACAAGAGCCAGTTAAGGGTATTTACGGCGCACAGATCCTTCTGCCCTTCGTTTTTCCAGCGGTATCTAGGGGGCTGATTGGACGTTTTCCACTTGGTCGCCCCGATCGATTGTCTTCCATACTGTCCAGGCATAGGCGTATTTAGCTCAGCCCCTAAATGGCACGCACTATACCACACATCAAGGCACTATACTACACACTACCCATGATGAAGCCAAAAATGTCTATCGGTAAACCATTGTCTTTACTATATTGGGGTGAGCACGGCCCACCCCACTATGGTACCTACCCCGTATGCCTACCCCAGGACGACGGTTTCCGATAGAAATTCTGCGAGGCCCCCAGACCCCGTCTGAAAAATAGGGTTAGTATCGAATTGTCTATGTAGCAAAATGTCCAGTGACAGAAATTGATCAATAAGCGAAATGTCAGGTTGTCCAATTAGCGTCTCGTCCAACTAACGTAAAGACCATAACGCAAAACATCAAGATAGCAATTAGTCTGTGTAGCATAATATCCAAACTGTATAATGTCAAAAAAGCTAATACCACAAGATAGCACATAGTCAAGTCTAATCGAAAGCATTTGGCCCAAGTAGAATAATGACAAAAAAGCAAAACATCCAAATATCAAACGCTTATCATAATGACTTGAGCATCACCGTGATGATGACCAGGTAACGGAAGTTCGGATGGATATTAATCTAAAGTTGCCAAAATTCTATGCTATCTCACTCACACCTGAATCAAAGCCGCTTATACCTACAATACAACTGAACGATAAAGGTGCCGCCAAAGTTTAGGTAAATGTCTATCCGAATTTCCGAACCCTGATGATGACACACACGGTCAATGGATGACTGCAACATAGACATTTTTAATAAATCTTCGATCTTTATGGCCAATATGATAATTGTGTATTTCACGATTTAGGCATCTTTACAAAATGGTCAATTTACATTATCTACATTTCGGTTGGTGGTCAATTTGCATCGCGGGACATTTTGCTATATAGACGTTTCGGTACTAACCCAGCGGAGTCATGTGCCTTTGATCTCGCCATTAATGTTGGGTATCAAAGCCACCACCACTTCTAACTCTAACTTTTTCTTCGCCTCCAGCACCTCTAGCACAACTGCGACTCTTTCTCGCGCGAGAAATATTACCCATCTCTTTCTTCGCAATAGAGAGTGACGGGCGATGCTATGTCGCGAAACAAGAGTCGCGAAGCCTAGTTGTGCTAGATGCACAGCTGTAATTCTCATCCCTTATTAGTTCCAAAGTCTTTCACCAGATTTGCCTTTTCACCACTAAAAGCTTACTTTCTTCCATTTGAGTCAGTGCCCAAGTTCAACCAAGCGAAATAGGTAACTAACTATTTTGGCTTTAGGACCCAATCAGGATCTTAGCCTCCGAAACGAGAGTACGCCACTTGTCCCGATCCTGCGCAGTTTCTTGCCAGTTTTCGGCTTGAAGCTTACGCAGATCCATCTCCACCACGTCTCCCCAGCGGTACCTGGGACGACCATCCGGTCGTCGACCGGTTGCTTGCCCCAAGTATGCTCTTTTTGCCGCGCGATCCTCTTCCATTCTTAAGTGACCGAGCCGAAATAGGTACGTGTTTCAAATTCCTTGATTGTACATACTGTTTTTATTTTGGTTAAATGTTATTTAAGTTTGGAGGTTTTGAGGACAAATATTGTGCGATTTATTTGCTAGGGGTAGCAATTTGCTCAAAGCGATGGTACGACTACCGAAATTACGATTTCTGGTAGTGACACGTCCGCAACGTCGAGGTAAACTGATACATATATTATAAACCAATTGTTAAGTTCGCTTTTGTTGTAAAACATAAAAAGTGGTACTCTATGTTGAAGTCAAACTATTTTAAGTAATAGTTCTGAATTCACTTTTTTTTTAACCTTAAAAGTGACAACTTTTTTGTTTTCTTTGTTTTAGTTTTTTTTTCATTTGCTTATGTAGGTTCCTAGTTTGTATAATGTCAATGAAGTTTTGATTTTGTATTAAATATAGTTTCTTGGATACAATATATTGTTTTATTTGCTTCTTACTACTCTATCACTGAGTATAAAAACGCACGTGGCGGGTTACTACTCTGTTCGAAATTTGAACTTCTTACTTAGTTGGCTGAAGTATTGGTTTCCGCAGCGAAGTGTCTCCACACTATCATATTCGCCTAACTCCGCGACTAGTGTGAGCTGCAATTATCGTGCCGTCCCGTCACATACATATTGTTTGACAGAAGATGGAGAGGGACGGCAATGGCCCTGTGTGAAATTCAACTTTTGAGCTTCGGAGTAGATCAACACTCCATAGTTGATTATTTTTATCAATGTCATAGTGGTTTTTCTTGTACCTTTAAACGTTTTTAGAGTTCCGTAGCCAAATGGCAAAAAACGGAACCCTTATAGATTCGTCATGTCTGTCTGTCCGTCCGTATGTCACAGCCATTTTTTTCCAAAACTATAAGAGCTATACTGTTGAAACTTGGTAGGTAGATGTGTTCTGTGAACCGCATTAAGATTTTGATGCAAAAATAAAAATAAAATAATAAATATTGGGGGCTCCCCATACTTAGAACTGAAACTCAATTTTTTTTTTTCATCAAACACATGATGATGATGATGATGATGTCCTCCTTGACGTATCCGTCAACGGCGACACCCTGTCCGTTGTTTCTGGCGTGCGCGCGCACGTGGCTCGTGAAACCCGGCTTGTTCACGAACACACGATCACAAGTGGGACAGTGAAGCTGTCCGTCTGCGTTGTACGTGTAGCTGTAGGAAGGCCTGGGTTGCGCCTTTCGAAGCTCGCGTTTCGCATCGCGGTCTTTAAAGCGGAGGCATTCATAGCCTTCCACGCCTGTCTTCACAGCCTTCCGCCATTCCGGCCTATGCGTCGCAAGTTCCTCCCACGAACCACACGGTATCCTGCATCCAATAAGATGGCGTTTCAAGACGTCCTTGTAGCGCAGATACTGCCCTCCAGGCTTGCGCTTTCCAAGCTCTAGTTCTGAGTAGAACATGGTTTTGGGCAGCCTAATGGATCAAACACATACGTGTGGGGTCTATGGATAGGTCTTCAAAAATGATATCGAGGTTTCTAAAATATTTTTTTTCTAAACCGAATAGTTTGCGTGACAGACGCTTCCAAAGTGGAAAAAAGTTGCCCCCCCCCCTCTAACTTCTAAAATAAGAAAATGAAAAATCTAAAAAAAAACATGATGTACATTACTATAAAAACTACCAACGAAATTTGTTTTGAACGAGATCTAGTAAGTAGTTTTTTTTTTATATTTTATTACCTATTTTTGCACCAGGTGCAAACTTAACTTAACCACTTAGGAATGGAAAGTGTTTGTACGGAACCCTCGGTGCGCGAGTCCGACTCGCACTTGGCCTGTTTTTTACTTTCTATTTGATACAATTGAGTTCATGTTATATTTTTTCGTATCACGGTGTTGAAATTGGCGTATTTAGGGCGGTGGCCGGGTGGGCCGTGCTCACCCCAATATGGTCTAGTGCCCACCCCAGAAATTTGAGTTACCCATAGAAATTCATGACTTCAACTCATAGGGTGCTCATAGGCCATGGCCAGGCCCCACCTGAAAAATAATCTTAGATACGTCAAAGCAGACTTCTACAACTGAACAACAAAGCCGCCGCCAAAGTTTAGGTACAAAAGCATCCGATTGTCCGATGCCTATTTATTACAAACAATGGAGAAAACTATCTTAGTGTTAGTTAGCATCAATCATTCTCCGTCATCACGAAATCGTACCGACCGGCGCGGCGCGCGAATCGGCGCGGGCGGCGGGAAGAACAACTCCCTTCATCGGACATTGATGGCGCCACAAGTAGGCAGGCACTTGTAGGGTTCCGCGTATCAAGATATAAAACCCGTTCCGGACCTTCCGATCCGATCCGATTTATCGAAACTCGAAAGCAATCGGATAAGTAATGTGTAGTGCAATTGTCAGATTTATCGGAAGAAATCGGATAATGTATAGTGCAATTGTTAGGACATTTCTTCCGATAAATCGGATCGGATCGGAAGGTCTGGAGCGGAATTAAGGCCAAGAGGTCTGGAAGCTATTTATTGCATGCCTATTTTTAAAGTCGGACCAAAAAGAGTAGTCATTTAAAAGTGGCAATACTGTAGTGTCGTCCCTTTCCAATCAATTTAAGAAAACGGGGACGGCACTCCAGTATTGCCATTTTTTATTTTCTACTCTTTTTGGTCAGACTGTAAGCCTTGATTTTATTAATCTTATAATATGTATTATTTGTGAAAATACCTCTTACTAAAAGCGTAGCTAATATAATTAGCCTCTTTTAACTTCACATAATGAGTTAAAAATAAATATAAAAAAGGTCCGGATTAGCGGATTGGTACAAAGATATATTTACCCCATTTTAAAATTGTGTGTTTTTATAAGGTGCTTTTATAAACAATGTAGACTCGACAGCATCACAGCGATGAAATTATTCATATTAATAATAAATAATGCTTAAATAGAAGATACATAATATGTTCCCTAAAACTTTTTCTGTTTAGCTTGTTTTGTCAGCACAATTAGGAGAGCTTGTCAAATAAATTCACAATTTGGCGGGAAAACCGCGTGACTTTTCGCTTCGTTTTTTTTTTCTTTACCGAATATCGCGGGAACCTTGCAAGCGAGCTCTCGGCTTGGATTGGATTGCAGAATTTTAGCAGAAGAAAACTTAATTATTAGAAAACTCAAACAAATCCAAAGCCGAATGCTGTGACTACCTATTCAACCACTTAGAAATACAACGAGACAAAGGTAATAGTTGTATTATTGTTATTATACATTCACTATTCGCAAGACGTTAAGTACATAATATGTAGTAAGAATCTAGTTCGAAGTCACGGACAAGTGGACAGTGGCTTGAGATTTTGAGATTATAACTTAATCGAAGTGTTTAATATTAGTGCACATTCAATAACAGTTTCATAAATGAGAGGTGTAGTGTATTCGTGCATCTGACTTGTGCATTACTCTTAATGACTTTCCGTTGTTCTAGAAAATGAGCCGCTTCAACTTACGGAAGCGTGCTCGCGTGTGCTACTACGAGCCCGAGGAGCCGCCTTTCGATGAATACGTCTGTAAGTACATCGTATAATCGTGACCATAAGTAAAAATAACGACTTCAAGTTCAGTGTTGTATGTTAGTAGGAATTCTTTGACCTTAGGAACCCAAGGTGCTCGCGTCTTGTGTTAAGTATTTGCTGGTTTTAATATCAGTTGTAACCCGTAGTGATCCTGGAAAAACGCATGTTTATAGGCGTATTTAGGTGGTGCCGGGCTGGGCCGTGCCTGCCTCAATATGGTGTAGTGCCCACCCCAGGATGTTGGGTTATGAATAGAAATTCATGACTTCATCACATAGGCCATGACCAAGCCCCCACCTAGGCCCTGTCTGAAATATAATCTTCGATACGCTAATTCACATGTATCCTGAACAGACAAGTAAAAAACAAGTATATTTACATTGAAATTCCATCTCTGTGTATATGTGAGAAGCCACTTGTAGCCATATTGTATGGAGTTTGCCAACAAATTGCAAATAGTATTGATGGGAGACTGCCCTAAACAAAGATGGTGGACAGAGCAGGTTAAAGGCGTAGCTTAATATACTATGTAAATATATAAATATCTTTTATTTACTTGGAAGTACATCCTAACCTTAGATTGGATTGGATTCTATTATGTCCGAAATGAAAAGGTTTCATTAAGTCATTCCATTCATATTGTTACAGTCTGCACAGAGTGCCGGGATTATGTGTATGAGTACTGCTCCATACATGGCCCGCTTCTTGTCATACCGGATAATAAGGTAAGCGCTTTGATGACATAATTAAATTCACTTATCTCAGTTTTATACTTGTCCCACTGAAGTAATTATTTTTTCAATCCTAAAGGACCTGTGATTAACTGGCAGAGGCATAAGGTGCCTGTCTGCTGAAGTGGAGTTGATAAAATTAACCAATCAGGTGTCTTGGTGAAGCCCAGAATATTTATATATTTAAGCCGTTTGTGGATACATTTTTAACATATTTCCCAACATTATTATTTGTATTTTGTGTCTTTTCCTCTATATAGCCAGCCCATTTCCTTTTTGTCTTGTGTCCCCAGATAAGTGCTTTTGAATCTTAGGAATATGATTGTCTGATTGGTCAATTTTACACAGTTCAGCTTCAGTGGGAGGTAGTTTTGATTTGGAGTGGTATCGTAAAAATACACTGTGAATATTTCAAAGTATGTAGTAAGTTCGACATGCCAACAACCTGTGAATTATGGACTGCATTTGTTTTTAGTTATGAATTATTATGACAATTATGCATGTTGGTAAGGAATGTGTAAGGATGATCATTGTGCTCATGAAAGCTAATATTTTTTTTTCTGTGGTGGTCTGTTATGTGCTGTTGATATTGTTATTGCAGTTATGTGGGAGCATGTGCATTTAGTTAAATGAGTGTGCATGCCCAATCATTAAGCTACTAAAATCTATGAATGTCTTAATCTTAAATGTGAGCATGCCTTGAACTTGAATTAATATACAATGCAACTTCTATTGTATACTTCCCCCATTTTGATAAACTTAATTTTTTTTTCTTTCAACTTTCAAGCCATCGCACATCCTAGGGTATGGCTAATGCGCATAAGCATTTTAAATTAAACACATGACGCAAAGGGCGCTCCAGTAGCGTAGAATTATGGAATGAAAGATTTTGGTGTGATTGACGTAAGGATCTATTAGCTCAGTTGGGAAAGCAGAAAGCACTACGCCGGAAACGTAGGGTCGCAGGTTCGAGTCCTGCTTAGATTGTAGTAGATCACATTACGTTGTAATTTCATTATTTACCTTTGTGTCAATATTTATAAAAATTATGATAATGGTGTTCATCATGACCACCAGGATTATCAGGTCCGTAATTTCAGAAAACTAAGATACACTTGATATACAAAAAAATTACATAGTCATTTAATATAATGTAACGTTTGATATAATTATAACGGTTCATTGTTATAATTTATTATATTCTAATTATTAATTGGTTTACTGTTATAATGTTAAATAAAGGGAGCAAGTTGACGAAACCCCGCTTCACGGGGCTTCTATTTCTGCTCTGAGGGACGCAAGGTACCTAACGAAGTTAACCTAGGGTCCATAGCTCTTTAGCACCTAACTCATATCTCTTGTTACATTATATGAAATTATCTAAAACGACTTTACATCATTCGTTTATACCAAGCAATGGTATATCAAACCAAAATAGATTAAGTGAAATTATATAAAACCTCGTGCACCCATCATTATCACCGTCCAACAATGTTCCAACGGTCTCCGCCTGCGGGGTGAGGTAACTCGACTCGGTGCGGGGTGTGCGTGTCCATTCTGTATGTAGTACTATTGACAACATTTAATATTTTTTAATACTACAGTTTTATTACTTTTCCGTATTACGCTTAAAAGGACTTAATCACTGTTTATATTTATTTATTTTATTTATTTATTTATTTAGAATGAATCATTATTTGTAACATTACAGTTTTGACCATTGCGCTACATCGATTCTTAATCTAGAGTAATACAAATCTATAAATCTAATACAATAATTAACAATAATACAGAATTAATAATACAAAATAAATACAATCCTTTCTAACTTCTCTCAATCACTCTCTTCCATTCGATCATCAGTCGCGCTATCCCTGTCACAAACACATCGCACTGCGGTGATGCCTCGAGTACTGAGTTGAGCAGGGCAGTCGCACGAGAAATGGGCGAGTGGCGGTACAAGTGCGTGCGTGAGGGAGCTAGTGCTAGAAGCGGTACTTCCCGTCGCCTGTTGCGGTAGTCATCCGGTACTTTTAGTTTAAGGACCTTCCCCAGGATACTGACGCTGTCGATCTTATTTCTTAGTATATTCAAAATAAATAAAAGCAGGCTTATAGACCTGCGCATCTCTAAGGATTCATAACCCAAACACCCTAACAGGTAATGAGTCGGATATAGGTAAGGATAATACTTATATATCTTTTTGTAAAGATCTCTAAGAAACCTTTTCTGGACCTGTTCCAACATAAGATTGTACTTAGCCTCATGTGGGGCCCAGACCACTGCATTCGTTTCTAGGATACTCCGCACCAGTGCGGTATATAATGTACGTGTCGCCGCCACGGTCAGGGGTGCAGAGTTCCGTAACACGAATCCTAACCTCTGATACGCGGTCTTAGTAACGTTACGAACATGGGTACGAAATGTGAGGCATGCATCGAAGGTAACCCCGAGATCACGGACCTCGCTTACCCGTGCAATCGCCGCTCCATTTATGATGTATTCATATAGGATAGGCACTGCAGAGCGCGCGAAGGACATGATCTCGCACTTATCCTGGTTAAACAGCAATTTGTTCTCTATGCTCCACCTGCCCACCGCATCGATGTCCTTCTGCAAGGCATTACAGTCCAGGGTAGACTTGATAGGCATAACTAACTTGACGTCGTCGGCAAATAGCAGCATTGTGGCGTTGCTGACAACCTCAGGAAGGTCATTAATGAGTATTATAAAGAGGAATGGCCCTAAATTTGACCCTTGGCTTACTCCAGAACGAGTTTGATACGGTTGCGACTGGTAGGGTCCATACCTCACAAACTGATTTCTGTCCCTGAGGTAGTCAGCATATATTTTCTCTGAGGTTACTATATTTTTTTATTACTAAGATATTAAAATGTACTAATTCTAAAAAGTTGTAACTCTAAAACTATGACACATGGTTATTTTAGTTTGGTGTCTAATTAGACAAAAAACTAATGACGATGTGCTTGACACTATTGACAGCTTATTTTTTTTACGGATTGGTCGAAGAGTACAACTCTATGCAGGCATAGTTGTCGTAGAGTAGATTGCGGTTATTTTATGTGTTTTCTTAAAAATAAATTTAAATCACTTTTTAGAGTGTACACGACGCAAAGCCCTCTCAATCTATATTAATTTCGGCCTGTTAGCAATATGAAATGTAGTCGATGGCGTGTTCTGTGTCTGAGCGGGTGCGTGTGTCAGGTGGGCGCCGCGCCGGGGCTCCCGGCGGTCGTGCCGCGCGCCGCGCTCTCCGTCCCGCGCGGGTTCCTCCACCTCGCCTACTCGCGCATACCAGGTGCTTGCCAGCTGCCCTTCTGGCACAACTGTGCTGCGCGACTAGGGCTGCCATATCCAAATTGGTCAAACCCGGAGAAAGACTTACAAAACCCGCACATTTTGCGTAAATCGCATTTTACCCCGGACGGATCCGAAAATAATATAAATAAAAAAACAATCGCTTTACATTTGGTTTACGTTAGCAGACGTTACTGCTTTAATAAAAAATAATTGATTCGGGTGTACCACATCGTTACTATCGATTCTCTACAAATTTGAGCCGATGGTGCCGACGATAAAGTCTAAATTTTTACGGTAGATGGCGCTACGATGCCACCCTAAGGCATGTTGAAGCAAATGGTTGAAAGATTCAATGGCTCTGACATCTGGTTCGTGGTCCAGTTGGTAGGACGCCCGTGTTGGCCCGGAAAGCCGTTGGAAACGCAGGTTCGAATCCTGTCCGAACCATTAAATTTTTCAATTTTTTACTTCACTGTAAACATTTGGTTTACGTTAGCAGACGCTAATAACAATCGCTTTATTTTTCATTTACATAAAGTGTATTCCCCGGACACTTTTCCAAACTAAGACCAATCCAGGGAAACCCGAACGGATGGCAACCCTATTCGCGACATACTATCACCATCACCCGTAACTAGGGGTGCACTCCGTCCGGTTTCCCCGGATTGGTCCTAGTTTGGAGGCCGTGAGGGGTGTGGTTTCAAAAGTGTCCGGGGAAACCCACTTTTTACGTTAATGAAAAATAAAGCGATTGTTTTTTAATAATATTATTTTCGGATACGTCCGGGGGAAAAATACAATTCACGCCAAATGTCCGGGTTTTTTATATCTTTGTCCGGGTTCGGCGAATTTAGATATGGCAGCCCTATCCGTAACTCTCACTGTACTGTACAGCAAGAGATAGAGTCAGACCACGCTAACTTTTGCAAGCAAATGAACTGCCAAACCATACAAACTGACTCACTTTCTAAGGTTTGAAAGTTCATTTGCTTGCAAGAGTTAGCGTGGCTGACGGTAGGTAGTCCCGCGCGAGAGTCGCGTTTCACAGTTGTGCTTCAGGTGCTGGTGTACGGGACGTTTGAGATGCTCTTACATATTGGGTCATTTTTTTTTTGTCCAAGGTGCCTATTTAGACAGCATTGATGTCCACAGTCGACTCGGGCTCTTACTAACTCTACATGTCTTATCTAGACGTTTTTAAGAAGAATATCGATGTCTATACTACAATATTTTAATATTTTAACTATTGCACGAAAGTTTCCAAATACGGGACTATAGATGATTGATTTTTTAGTCTCGTCCTACGCATAATTGTTTGTATTCGAATCTCATACTGCTTATCACAAGAGCTAGTGCAACCTATTTTCACTTGGCTTTAAAGAATCAGAAGACAAGCTATTTGGTCTCCGTTTAACAAACTTATACTTACTACGGTGTTACAACGGCGAACGAGTAATTTACTATGGTATCATGAAAAAAAAACATGAAAAGAAATCATGTACACTTTTTTTGAGAGGCGCTCAAACATAGGATCAGAGAGTTGGGTATAGAACAGTTTCACTAAGAGCTTTTAGGGCACAGGTAAATAACCCACGTAGCACACAAACTGCGTAAGAACTTATACCTACAGCATGTTTGCTACTTGAGATTGAGAAGTCCATGATCGTTATGATTATGAGACAATGGTTCAATATATTCGAGCACCTTGGACGATCCTGTATATTCGGCGCTGTATGTGCCTCGTAGCAGAAACTGCATGTTGATTTGTGATGTACATCATTGTATGTGTAGAAACGAAACATATTTGCCGTAAATTATCCTAGTATAGTCCAATCACACAACTATGGTCCAAAACACAAGCCATTCATATCCATCAATATCCATATTCTATCAGCGATTTTATTGCGTTTTATTCAAATGTTTTTAATAGTTGTTCATGTTAGATCTTAGAGTTTATGCTTAATAATTATAATAAATAATACGGTATTGTTTGAGTTAATTTGGACCATAAATGGTTGGTTTAACTGTACCTGGTTTCATATGTAGGTAGTTTAAGAGTAGTTTTATAGTTTGTTGCATATGTGTAGTAGCTTAGCTTTTAAATTAGAATGGTTTGTAGTAGCTTGCAATAAGTGTTACCATCATCGTATTTTAATAATAATAAATAACAATAGAAGTAAGGAGGACTTGTCAACGTAAAGGAGAAGGTATTTACGTATATTTTGTTGAAGTTAGCTAGGTACGTAGTACGTATAATCTATTATCTAGTTTCTAAACAGACACCTTTTGAAGTGAATAATGCTTTTCCCTGAGTTCTAGATAGTAACATAAAAAAATGGGAGACTTCGAGTAATTTTTGAAATGAAAATTATCAATGATAATTTCAAACGGTAGGTTTCAAATATATACCATTAAATCGCAATGGCCCTGTCCTAAGTACTTAGTAACATGATAATATGTTAAGAAACATGATTTATCTTAGAGAAATATGTCTAAAACAATCAGCATTTTTGAATGGATAAGCCTTAACTATTGTATATTGTTCTTAGTTTATAGTTAGTATTTTAATATCTGTGTACGTAACTGTTATTTTTATAAACTAACTGTTATTGTTGATTATTAATTGAATAAAGTATAGATATATCTACTTACAAAAGCCGGGTACATATATTTATACGGAGTGGATGTCGGCAGAGGCGGGGCTGGGCGTGTTCAGCACGCTGACGCTGCCCGCCGGCGTGCGCTTCGGGCCCTACCGCGGCCGGCGCGTGCAGAGCATCGGGGACTCCAGCTACGGCTGGCAGGTCGGTGCATCACACAAATGGATCCTGTACAATGATCTGCAGAATTAGATGGCCCATTTATGAATGAATCCATGCATTTTTGCAGCCCATATGTACTTAGCTACTGTGTCCAATAACCGAAATAGTTGTCTTTTCATGGTTCGAAATTGTAAAGAGACAAGGCTAGATTTCGCTTCTTGATAATAATCAGATAATATAACGCATAATTTACTTTAACTGAATTTTTCTTCTAAGGAGTATCTCCAATGCGCGGCACGCCATCCATCATTGATAATTATCCTTTCGAACCCTGTTTCTTGTATATAGCAATATACATGTCTAGTGTATACGGATACTAGCGACCCTCCACGGCTTCGCACGGGTGCAGTACTGATAAATTATGCATGTATTACACATATAAACCTTCCTCTTGAATCACTCGTAAGTATCTATTAAAAAAGACCGCATCAAAATCCGTTGCGTAGTTGTAAAGATCTAAGCAAACTTAGGGAAGGACAGACAGGAAGCGACTTTGTTTTATACTATGTAGTGATGATGGTAGATGTAATGTGACGGACATTACGCAGATATACAACCGCGAGCACAAGCCGCTGCACATCGTGGACGCGCGCGACCCCGACTCCTCCAACTGGATGCGGTACGTCAACTGCTCGCGGCACCACGCCGAGCAGAACCTCGTCGCCTACCAGTACCAGGGACAGCTCTACTACAGGCGAGTACTGTACATATAGCCTAGCTAGTTGCGGTTTCAGCCCAGCGCCTCTAGCAGAACTATCATACGCGACTATTTGTCGCGCGAGATAATTTCCCTCTTTCTGTGCACTTATGTGAGAGCGTGACAGGTAGCGCTATCTCGGGCGACAAGAGTCACGAAGCATAGTTGTGCTAGATGGGCAGGGATAGTGGCGCTGCAAACAGCTTTCATATTGCAATAATGTGCATACGTCATATACTTATTTACATTATTAAACGTCAAGCAATTTGTCATGAACACTGTATAGTACTTCATAGATATACTATAGTAGTTAATAGTACTTGCTAGGTCCATGTCATGAACCTAATTCAAAATATAAACGCGTTACTATTACATTACAAACTGACATTGGCAAAAGCCTTGAGCTGCCATTCTCGGCTTGATAATAATTATTTAAAATATTGTTTACGGAAATGCTGCTCAATCCTTCGTTCTTCTTGTGAAAGAAATACTGAATCCTATTAAAAAAAAACTTGTATTTCATCACTGTGGATAGTTTTGGCTCTATTATGAAAAAATATTAATTTAGGGTATATTTAGTCCTGCTTCCTCTTTGTTAACATCAGTGGTATCCACTGACTTTCAACGTCCGTTACCGAAATTTTGTCGTAAAATAAATGAGTACTAGGTACTAAAAATCTGCAATATGGCGTGGGTTTGTAAAACACCCTGTTGAGCCATAACATTAGTTCTCATATGTCTCCAGGACGGTGAAGCTGGTCCCTCGCTTCACGGAGCTGCTGGTGTTCTACGGCAGCGAGTTCGCCAGCTGGCTCGGCGTGGACCTGCGCGCCTACAACGGACCCTGCCCCTGCCCCAAGTGTGAGACTCACTTTCTACATTGTTTAATAACTTCCAATTTAAAAAAGGAACATATTTACTGTGGTGTGAACATATCTCATCTGATAGCATTACCGCATTAGGTCCACAAGGGAGGCCTTTGTCCAGAAGAGGATGCCTATCGGCTGATATAATGATGATGTACATACAGAATGGACTCGCCCCTGCACCAAATTGAGCTACAACACCCGCAGGCCTAAATAATACCTTCCCGGGCTAATATTTGTGTATCAAACTCGAATATTTATTCCTGGGGCATGAACGTTATCTATATGTCTAGTGTCTATGTATTTATATATTATGTATATCGTCGTGTAGTACAAGCTTTGCTTAGTTTAAGACTAGGTCCATTTGTGTAAGATTGATCCCATCAAAAACATAAATGTAAAATGAGAGCCAAGTTCAATATCGCGTGCACTTCGCTGACAAAAGAATTGAGATCTGCAAGGGCGCCAAGTTCTTTGCCCTAAAATTTTTAGATACAAGGACATGCGACATACTCAATGCATTTATTTTACTTGGGGAGTAATTCAATATCAAGATTTGACTTGGAGGTCGTGGGTTCGAACCCGGCCCGTACCAATGAGTTTTTCGGAACTTATGTACGGAATGTCATTTGATATTTACCACTCGCTTTTCGGTGAAGGAAAACATCGTGAGGAAACCACCTGAGCCCAATAAGGCCTAGTTTCCCCTCTGGGTTGGAAGGTCAGATGGCAGTCGCTTGCGTAAAAACTAGTGCCTACGCCACATCTTGGGATTTAGGTAGCCGACCCCGATTGAGAATTTATTCTCAAAAAATGGGACAAAGGCTAGGAGGATGATGATGTGCATGTTTGTGTAAGTGTGTGCGTGTGAGTGTATATGCTATTCTAGTATATCTTTCAAACAAAAAAAGAATTTTCCAAATCGGTTTATAAATGACAGAGTTCTGAGGCAACAACCATCAATAATAATAATAATAAAAAAACATAAAAAAATCACTGTTTTCGATTTTTATATGTATACACACACAATTACTAAGCTGGATGCCAAATTTCACCTTTCTAGGTCACCTGTAAGTGGGTTAGGTTTTTGATTACTAGTGAGTCAGTCAGTCAGTCAGTCAGTCAGTGATAAAAATACCGTTTTTTGGACTTTAATATCTCAATAACTATTTAACCTATATTAATGAAATTTGGGGTTCTACTTGTTCTAAAGGATCTTAATACATAAGCCAAATTTCATTTTAATATGTTAAATAGATTTGGAGTTATTAGGGGGTCAAAAGTGGCTCCAAACGGTTCGTGTAATATAACACACGGCTGCTGCTCGCCAGTTCCTGCGGTGAACTTGGCTGGACACGCTGCCGCGTGTCTAGACCCTTAATATTTATTTATGCTAAGATCATTTTGAAATGTGTGGCGAGGTAGGCATTAGCTCGCGAAATAGTGATGGTGATGACACTACGCGGTGATGGTGTGGTGATTTTGTGACCTTACCACGGACACAATCATACCTAGATTGTAAATTGATGTACCATAGTTTACCGAGCAAGCGAAGCATCCGTTTTGTCTCAATTTCTTTCCTATGTCCAGTTATCGAATTTCCTGCTGTTCTCGCCTACAGGCCACATTTCTGACCGATTCTCGTGAAATTTTGTGTCGATAAGTAGATATACAGATTTTTTTGTCGACGCAGTTTTTTAAATTTTAAAATCAGGGAAATAAAAAAATCCAAATCTGAGCTGTAACGAAAGCTCACAGGCACTGGTTTCAACATCTTGTTTTCTAATACTTATTAAAGTATATCACATAATGGTAATTTTCTTGTAGATAAATAACTGGAAACTAATACAGGGTTAAGCCAATTTTCTTTTAGTTAAAGCCTTATGTACAATAACATTAATGTTGAGCCTAAAGTTGGTCTTTTATAAATAATAAAAAGTCAATTAAAGTGTTTTTTTTTTCAGGTCAAGCTCGTCTACTCGCAGCGAAAAACACCGAATCAGCAAAAACAAATAAACTCAAAGCTCCAGCTGAAGAGGAGAAAGAAAAATCGAGCGAAAAAATTGCTAAGCATAGTTCTGCTGAAAAGATTCAAGAGCTTTCTGCAGCCTCACAAGATTTGCCTTCAAATGCTGATATACTAAAGAAAGAAAACTCGAGCAAAAATGTTAAAAATACTTCTTTCAAAAAAATTCAAGAGTCTTCTTTAGCTTCACAAGATTTGCCTTCAACTGCTGATCTACAAGAAGTATCTCCTGAGAAGTCTGCTGTCAGCAACTCGAATATTAAAATAAATATTTCGAATGAACAAACTAACTTAAAATGCGACCAGTGCGGAAAGGGCTTCAATATGAAATCTGATTTAGAGAAACACATTAACACTCACATGCTGATGAACGCTAGTATGAGCCACAGAACCAACAAGGTCTTCACGTGTACAACCTGTCATTGTATATTTGATACGAAGTTGCTTCTACTGGAGCATGAGAAGAGCCGATATGGCGATAAATACTTTGCTTGCGACGCATGTGAGTATGCAACGAAATGTGCTCGAAATCTACAGAATCATATAAAGACTCACACTGGCGAGAAGCCTTTCAAATGTAGTCAGTGTAGTTCTGCATTTAGCGTAAGCAGTCATTTACGAGATCACCTTAGAACACATACTGGCGAGAAGCCTTTCAAATGTAATCAGTGTAGTTCTGCATTTAGGCAAAGCAGTCACTTACAAACTCACCTTAGAACACACACTGGCGAGAAGCCTTTCAAATGTAATCAGTGTAGTTATGCATTTAGCGAAAGCAGAAATTTACAAAGACACCTTAGAACACACACTGGCGAGAAGCCTTTCAAATGTAATCAGTGTAGTTTTGCATTTACCGAAAGCAGAAATTTACAAAGACACCTTAGAACACACACTGGCGAGAAGCCTTTCAAATGTAGTCAGTGTAGTTCCGCGTTTAGCCGTAGCAGTCACTTACAAACTCACCTTAGAACACACACTGGCGAGAAGCCTTTCGAGTGCAACATCTGTGACTTCAAGACTACTCAGTTAGGTAATCTGAAGTGTCACCTAGTGACCCGGCACTCCGGCCAAAAGCCATTCGGTTGCGGCATTTGCAGTTACAGGGGCGCTACTAGAAACTATTTAAGACAACATATGAAACATAACCACAAGTTGAATTAGTATTTTTAATGTTTTATCTCTGTAATACTTCAAGTAACGCGAGATGTGTGTAGGGAATGCAAACCGGTAAATGTATGTATGAAATATACCGGTTTGCATTCCCTAGTTGTGTGCAATAACCCAACCCTTGTATAGTTGTTTTTAGTGGCTCGAGAGCTTATGTTGTAAACATGACCACACAAAGCGATTGATTTACAACTGTGTAGAAGCTCACTTTAGGACAAATCAAACCAGGTAACAAAACCCGGCCAAGTGCGAGTCGGACTCGCGCACCGAGGATTCCGTAACACATAATCTATTTTTTCCTTTTTTTTCGTTTTCTGTATTTGTTGCTAAAGCGGCAACTCCTACTAGCTAGCTAGCTATCACTGTTCATGAGATACAGCCTATTGACAGTATTGAGCAAAAGCGTTTGTCGTGGGGTCCCACTTAAATATTTATATTGTTCTGTTTTTAGTATTAGTTTTTACAGCGGCAACAGAAACACATCATCTGTGAATATTTCAACTATCTAGCTGTCACTGTTCTTGAGATACATCCTGGTGACAGATGGACGGACAGCGTACGCTTAGTAAATATGGACCCGTTACCCTTGGGATACGAAACCTTAAAAACGCAAACAAATATCTTCTTGTTTCAAATATCTTTTCTAAGTCAAGGTTGAAATTGCCATATGCTGACTCATTGGAATAAGATACTTTGGCCTATGGCCATAAAATTCGATAAAGGGTCGAGAAACAAAATACATTTGTAATTGCTTTTTTTTTTTGTTTTCATTTGTGCCCGGACAATGGCTTTAGTTCAGTTCATTTATTCAGTTATATGAATATAATAACAACATGAAAATCAAATACATCACTTACTCGTAACACTAAAATACTCCACAATTGGTTAATAGATAAATAAATTAAAATAGTTAGATACTAAACTCTATACCTACCGTCAAATACATGTCATAATCAATAATAATAATAATAATAATAACTTTATTGAGCGATGTAAGGGTTACAAATTACTTACATGTATGTATCGGTAGTTATTACTTATTAATAACGTAAAACCTTTGTCGTTAGGTACTGTACTACACTGCTGAGTTATATAATGAGCGAGAGTAAGCGTCCTCTGATCCCCGTACTAGTTTTAAACTGTATCACGGTGGAACAGGATTCACCATTCTCGTCTTTAAGCGCAAGATTACACATTAACAACACTACTAACCTTATATTAACAATACATTAACTTATAATGTAATTACGAACGTGTGGGTAAGTATAGAAATTAACAGATAAATTTTTTAGTTGGTGTTATTAAACGGGCGAGACAAGTATGCACCTCTTGTCGGCGATAACGCATGCAGATGCGGGGCAACTTAACTCGGCCGTTTTCTAGCTTTGTTCCTTAGTAGTAAACATGCAGTATATGCAAAGTTGACACATAAGTTTCATCTTAAGTTTGAAGTATAAATTAGTCTAAAGATACTAGTGGTGAAAATTAAGAAATGATCGAGACTTTTCTTTTGGGCCCCTTACGTTAAACATAATAAAAATTTAAAAATAATAATAACAATAAAAAGAAACTTAAACACTTAAACATGATCTCAACACGGCGAGACTATTTTGTGTCTGTGGGTGTATTCGTTTATGCGCGCGCGCGCGCGAGCATGTGTGTGTGTGTGTGTGTGTCTGTGTGCATGTGCGCGTGTATGTGTCAGTTTTACCATCTACTTATTTAATTAGTCCCTCTGTATTCTCGTAATCTAACAGTTTTAGGTATTTATCCAGCATTAATTTACAGGAGTAAAAAGTAAGTGTTCGTAAATTCAAAGTTTTGCTTACTTTGTTGTAAATAACTGGTCCAAGGATGTTGAGAAATCGTCTTGCAAACTTAGTTTTATGTTCTGGGATCGTGTAAACAATATCGTTTCTTCTTCGTGTTGCTGCAAAATTAGGTGGATTTTTATGTTGTTCAAGCAAAAGCTGTTTAATAAATAATTGCCTTACAGTTAATACCGCAGTGTCACTATACAATGTTGTCGCCGGGTGTCGATAATTTTTGAACGTCATAACTTTAAGCACTACTCTCTGCGCTCTCTCAAGTTTGAGCATTGCAGTTTTCGTTGTACCTCCCCAGATAATGATGCAGTACGATATTATCGACTGGCATAACGCATAGTAAATGGACGTTAATAGCTTTTTGTCACAGACGTGACGAAGGGTTTTAAAGATGTATATCATTTTTCTCACTCTTCCCGTAAGGCCATTGATATGTTCTTGCCAGCTAAGGTTTTTGTCAACTTGTATTCCTAAATACCTTATAGAATGGGTTTCGGTAATTGGGTGGCAATTACAGCTAGTATGACCTTGACAAGTATGTGCCCTAATTAAGATTGACCCTTCAGGTGGTCGATTTTTATTAGTTACACTGAAGGCAATAAATTTAGTTTTAGTTAGGTTAAGTGTGAGTAGATTCTTGTTTAACCAGTCAGTGACTACATTAAAACCAATTTGAGCAGTATTATTGACATTGGACCAAGACTCTCCATGAAACAAAATCACAGTATCATCGGCAAAAGTAATTATTTCAGCGTTGGTGAGTGTTAATCTACATAGGTCATCTATGTACACGAGAAATAGCGTAGGCCCAAGCACACTGCCTTGAGGTACGCCATAATCCATACAATATTCGGTGCTGTATTGGTCTCCCACTCTTACCGCTTGTTTTCTGTTAGTCAGATAATCCTGAAATAATTGTAACGGTACACCTCGTATACCTATGTTTTCCAGCTTCTTTATCAATATTGGGACAGAGACCGTATCAAAAGCTTTTTTTAAGTCTAAAAATATACCGAGTGCTTTTTTATTTTTGTCAAGATTGTTAGCTAGGAATGTAGTAAGTTGTTGTACAGCATCAGCAGTCGATTTACGCTCTCTGAACCCATGCTGATTAGAGCTTAGTAGATGATTTTTTTCTAGATATTTTTTTAACCTGTTATTAATAATTTTTTCCAGAATTTTAGACATCGTGGGTAGAATGGAGATTGGTCGATAGTTTTCAATGCAGTCTCTATTCCCTGACTTATAAATAGGCACTACAATTGATTTTTTTAGAGCATCTGGAAATTTTCCACCATTAAGGCAAAGGTTACAGATTAATGTAATTGGAAACGCTAGAGTATTGAGCGCAAGTTTTAAGAAGTACGAAGAAAGACCATCCCAGCCCGAGGATTGAGAATTTTTTAGTGTTTGAATTATAGCCTTCACTTCTTGCTCATCGGTTGGTAACATTGTCATTGAGTTTAATGGGGGCTCATTGCTATTAATGATTTTAACTCGTTCAGCTTCGGATAGCTGCGTTCCATTTATGATATTATTGGCCAATTTTTTACCAATATTGGTAAAATAAGAGTTTGCGTAATCAAGTGATTCTTGAGGTGAAGATTTTAATGTTAAGAGATGACGGTCGCTTTTTCTGACCTCATTGACACAACAAATTTGCTTGATAATTGACCATTGTTTTTTTAGATTTCTATGGTGTTCATTGATTAAGGATCTCTGGTGATCACGCTTTAGTTTATGTAGCAAGCGACTACACGTGTTTCTATATCTTTTGTATGTAATTTGAAGAATTTTATTATTAGGCTCTTTTTTGAGATTCTGGTGAAGTCTATCTCGGTTTCTTAAACATCGTATTATTCCGGGTGTAATAGTGCTATCGATACAGTCGTAATATATATTCAATAGTGCTATCGATACAGTCGTAATATATATTCAACTAGCGACCCGCCACGGCTTCGCATGGGTGCAATGCTGATAAATTATGCATGTATTAAACATATACCCGTTCTCTTGAATCACGCTATCTATTAAAAAAAACACATCAAATTCCTTGAAGTTTTAAAGATCTGAGCATACATAGGGACACACAGACAGACAGCAGAAAGCGACTTTGTTTTATACTATGTAGTGATTCATTATTACTAACATTAATGAAGTTCAAGTAAAACACAGAATAGTAACACTTGTCCAACAAAAAATCTGAGTCTTACATTGAAAATACTACTGTTAATTATTGCTTTCGGGGTCATGTTTACAAAATAATATATCAAGTAGATTTCGGATATTTTAAAAATGACAACTATTTTAGTATGTAATTTGATATATGGCAGTTGTAATATTATCAGCTACGTTTAATGATGACTGTACTTGAAAGTGTGATTGACAGTGATTTTTCTAGCATTTTTGGTCGACAATCGACCTAGGGTTGTCGACGTGTATAATATGATTGACGTTTAAAATAATGTAATATTATGTTATCGTTGAACTTGAAACACTTTTTATTACTTAATCTGTTATTATAATTGTGTATTACATTTATTAGGTACCTACTCAAAATTTTCAGAGGGTATGCTGACGATTAATTTGCGATTATTTTTATTGCGACTGCGTTAGATATTTTCTCATACAGTAAATTAACTCTTCATTTCATTATGCATATCGGGTTGGGCTTTACATGTTCTGCAAATATTTTCAATTTTTCCGATTTGTTTAACACGCTATTTTATTTATATTTTTGATTTTATTTGATTCTTGGTTCAAACAATTTAATATTGAACACTACTGACAACCACCAGAAATGCTAGAAAATGTACGATCACTGAAATTGGCCATTACATCACAGCATGAGCGCATTTATAAGTTCATATTTTATTTTGATATTTTTATTCCTTTGGACTCGTATGGAGCCCTTCATCAGGGACGGCTGAAGGGCTCCATACGAGTTCGAAACATGTCGGACCGTTCCTGAAAATTTCACGTGAGTGTAAACCGCTTAATACAATAATTAAATATGTCTCACGAAAGTTTTAATAAAATTATTTTTATTCCTACTGATTTTTCTTTTCGATATAGATATACAGTAAAGGAAACTGAAACGCTTACCTTTTTGACCTTCACTATTCTGGCTCTGCGACCTAAAGAGGGTCTTGGCCTCTGACACAAGAGCCAGTTAAGGGTATTTACGTCGCACAGATCCTTCTGTCCTTCGTTTTTCCAGCGGTATCTAGGGGGCTGACTGGACGTTTTCCACTTGGTCGCCCCGATCGATTGTTTTCCATCCTCTCCAGGCATAGGCGTATTTAGCTCAGCCCCTAAATGGCACGCACTATACCACACATCAAGGCACTATACTACACACTACCCATGATGAAGCCAAAAATTTCTATCGGTAAACCATAGTTAGTTGCGCTGGGCATTTTCCGCAAGACGACATCCAACGTGCCTATTTTGCGTGAAAAGGGGGTAGCGCTACTCCAACCACCCCAACTCCACGAACCTAAGCAAAGCCTTGATGTTGCTTATGGCTTCGTGTACGGTACTTGGAGATCCTAGGTATTTCATCCTGTATCCTTCTACCTGTTTGCAATCTAGTAGAATATGTTTGGTGGTTTCTTCTGCCTCCATGCATGCTCTGCATACTGGGCTGTCTGTAAGAGCCTTATCACACTTGCGATTTGCGAGCGTATTTTGTATGAAAAATGAAAATGAAAAATGAAAAATTTTTATTTAACTAAACAACACAACATAATTATTTAAGCCTTTGGGTCCTGAGCTAGGATTCCCTGTGTTACAGGACCCAGTAGGGTATCAAGGAAAGTTAGACACGTTTAAATGCGTACAGAGTTAAAATCTAATGACTAAAGGTAACTATAACTAGTAGTGACAGAAAGTAAAGCTAAAATATAATTGACATGCAATAATATAGGCACTATATGGACTCAAGTGTATAAGGTGGGTTTTAAATTTAATATATATGTATAGTAATAAGCTATAGTAGACAATAAAATAGAACAAAATATATATGTAACTACGGACATGCAAAATATATATTTAAATCTAAGCATATAATATATACATACATGTACACATACATAGGAAACCGGGGATTTATTTACCGGAGCACGTTCAGGAGACACTCGGTTTCATTGTAGTCATGTTGCAATAACCACTGGGTTATTGCATTTTTATGGGGAGGCCGTGAGACCTTGTAAGATTTGCTAAAGATCTTCATGACAAGGGGGGAAATAAATGGACTAAAGCGCTGGGCGAATCTCGTGGTGTACTTTGGGGTTTTCCAACGTTGGCGTCTGCCTATGTCCGCGTAAAACATTTCACTGTGTTTTTTGCCATATTCGAGCATAATCTTTCTCAGGAATAACTGACGCACTGTAAGGACATTTGCTTCTTTATAAAGATCTTTTGTACTATAACGTAGTGGTTTGTTCAACGCAACTTTTAGGAGTGATCTTTGCGATCTTTCTAAGCCTATAAGAAGGCTTTTTGCTGCCCCACCCCAAACCGAGTTGCAGTAGCCCATAACGGATTCACCGAGGGCAAAATATACGGTTTTGACGAGTTCAGGACACGCAACATTTCTCAAGAGTCGAAACACAAACATAAGTTTACGAACCCGACTCTTCAAGGATTCAATGTGTTGACGCCATGTTAAGTTCGTATCCAGAAGCACGCCAAGGTACTTGATAGTATTGGTGCGCTCAAGGTAGATATTGCCTCCTATTGAGTTATCCTGGGATCTGATCTTAATCGAAAAGTCATGAGGTTGGCCTCGCGAGTTGATGGAAAAGCACAAGTATTTTGTTTTGTTGGCATTGAGTGTTAGGAGATTTGCATCAAGCCAGTCTGTCACTGTACTCATGCTTAGCTCAACTTGTCTCTGCACTTCGGTCCAGTCCCCACCCCTGACCAATAAAACTGTATCATCCGCAAAGGACAAAATTGTGGTCTTATGCAGTTTCAGACTACATAGACCGTTTCTGTAGACCAGGAATAAGGTAGGTCCCAACACGCTTCCTTGCGGCACTCCAAAGTTCACTTCTAGAAACTCACTACGTTGACCACTTATGCGCACGCACTGCTTCCTATGCTGGAGGTAAGTTTTGAACCAGTTTAGTACTATTCCCCGAATGCCGAGTCGCTCTAGTTTGGCTAGAAGGATGGGAATAGAAACGGTGTCGAAGGCCTTCGCGAGATCTAAGAACACACCTACACACCTGTCGCCTTTGTCAATACAGTCAACTATATTGTTTACAAGCAGATTAACTGCCTGTTCTGTAGAGCGTTTCTGCCTGAATCCAAATTGGAATGGAGACAGGAGTACATTAGTCTCAAGATAGTTAAGGAGTTGGAGGTTTATGGCCTTTTCGATAAGTTTTCCTACGACACTGAGGATAGAGATGGGACGGTAGTTAGTAACCTCCTTCCTGTTCCCAGCCTTAAATATTGGCGTAACCAGAGCGACCTTAAGGGCATCAGGAAAGGTTCCTGATATCATGCTTAAATTGCATAGGTATGAAATAGGTTCGACTAAAGACTCCAAGCACGTTTTTAGCAGATCCGGAGTTATACCGTCTATACCGGGTGCACTTCCAGACTTTAGCTGCCTTATAAAAGATCCAATTTCAATCGCATCCGTAGGTCTAAAAAAGAATGACGAAGTTGGAGATGGCGATGAACCTGCCAGGTCGGGTTTCGCTAAGTCTTCCTCGCTTTCTCCCGTTTTTTCAAGGGCTACTTGAGCTAGATTCCTGCCAACTGAAGCAAAGAAATTGTTGACCTGATTAAGGGATTCATTGGGGTCTGTGTCAAGATGCAATAGTTCAGTCGCTTGGTCCCGTGATGGTGTGATGTTACATATAGACCTGACCGTCTTCCACGTTTTCCTTGCATCTGTTCGTGCTGCTATAAGTTGCTCTTGTTGGTACTTCGCCTTCACCGTTTTCAACAAGTCTGTGCAGGTGTTTCTGTATCTCTTATATTTACCATTGAGAGCCAAATCGCTCGGATTTTTCATTGCCTGGAGATACAATCTGCTCCTTTCACGAACGCATTTAAGAAGCCCGGACGTCATCCACTCTTTTATAATGATCTTGGAATTCGGTGTGACAAAAGTCCGTTTGTGTTCATTAATTGTATTGGTAAGGGTCGTACAAAAGAAATTGCATGCAATATTTATATCACACATCTTATATAACCCGGCCCAGTCGATTTTGTCTATATCAGATTTTATTGCGCTTAGATTGATTTTTGAGTATGTTTTGATATTTTCTTTACGTAAAGAAAAATCCAAGACTGACAGTACAAGGGCATGGTCAGTAATATCCTCAGCACAAATAATAACAGCAGATTTGAGCGTGGACCTGATCATCACATGATCTAGGCAACTATTCCCTCGAGTGAACAAAGAATTACCTGTAAAGAATCCGTGCTCTGCGCATAAGTTTAAATAGCAGTCAGCGCCGGGACTATGTGAGTTTTCAGCTATGTTAATATTTAAATCGCCCGTTATTATCATATGGGTGTTGTCTTTGTGTTGCGTTAAAAACAAGGCGAGAGAATCTATAAAAACAGTCGGATTTGGATAACTTGGGGATCTGTACAGGCCAAGTATACTTATTTTGTTATTAATTGTTAAGAATAAAGCATTTGCCTCTTTAATATCGCTACTACAAATGTTTGCTTGAAGATTCTGCCTAACAAAAATAATCACTCCGTCATTTTGTAGGTAATGCTTGTCGGACGCAAAACAAGTGTAGCCGTCTATAGTCGGAAGCTGAGGCCATACTGGTAGCCAGCACTCCGTTAAAACAATAACATCTGGGGTACTGTTAGATCGTTTCAAAACGCATTTAAAATAATCCAAATTACAATGGTGACTACGAATGTTTTGCGTCAATACAGTGAACGGTTTCTTAAACTCATTAATAATAGTAGTGCAGTCTTCCAAGCGGGATACCTGTTTGTTATCGCACAGCTGCGCTGCGTCGATATCATCCGCTACAGTGTTTAGGCCGCGCGCGAGGTAGGTATCCTATCTATAGAACTAAGTATTATCACATCGGACGTTGTTATTATAACTGCACGACTAGGCAAGGACGCTTGGCAAGAAAAAATAATATAATAAGTGTGTAAATGTATAATATCTTTAATTTGACCATATATAGTGTAACAGTAATATTCAAATAAATGCCGAAACGTAATCATGATATAATCAGGAAAGATATACCAACCACCTATATTTAATTTATACACATGCAAATAAATTCTGTATTGTTTGTTACATAATATAGATATATAATATATGTATACAGTTCTATGAGGTCTGACAGGGTATTCAGGTAATAATGCACTTGTGTTCCACCTTATCATAATTAGTAAACAAGTGATAACAATGTTATGCCTTATGTATTGGAATGAGTGTATGGCGCTTAAACATGTAACATAGTATTTGCTTTGCGTTAACACATTGATTTTAAACTTTATACACTTGGATCCCAAGAACGAAAATTTATGACATTTTTGTATAGTTTTTGTTAAACAAAACATAATCTTTCGAAACCACAACCACGAATAAACTCGAGTTTCATGATACAAATAACTGTGTAAAAGTTGAGTTATGTAAAACACTGTGAAAGCGAAAATGTAAGATAGACACAATTTATAGACAAAAACAAAAAATTAATTTATAATAAAATACAACTGTTTAGGTAATCAGTTATTGGAGATTTCTCACTGCTTCAAGGTTTTTTACCCAGACGTGGTCCAGACCTTCCGATTTCCGTAGGTATACTCGACCGTTGGTTACCCAGACCAATTCGTAGCCGATTTCTTTGGCCCTTAATCTAGCGGCCTTATGCAGCTCCTTAGTTTCTTTGGTCAGGTGCTCGACGACATATACCTGAGATATTGGTTCACATGCTATACCGAGGTGGCTAGTGTTGAGTTTCTCACTGGCGTGGGTCTTGTTGAACTTACGGTTTGCCACAATCAAAGCTTCCCTAAGCCGCGGTGACGAGAGTTTCACCAGGATCGAGCGTGGTCTCCGATTGCTGGGGTTCAGTTTGGAAATACGCACACACTGCAAGATTTCGTGTTGCTGCACCGGGTGCCCGATTGTGTTGGCAAGTTGCTGCACGATTGATACGAGGTTTTCTCCACTGTGTTCAGGAACGCACTGGATCTCCACATTGCTGGCGCGTGCCTGCTGCTCCAGCTGGTTGAGGCGGTCAGTCAGTTCTTGCACTGACGATTTAAGTTGGTTATTCTCGGACGTGAGGCGCCGGATTTCAGGCACGACGTGTTGAATATCTTTTTTGAAATCTTCATACTGGTCGCTGATAAATGAGAGAGACGACTCCAGATCAGTAATTTTTTCCCTAAATTCCCGGAATTGGGCGGTGATACAAGCCTTAGTATCAATTTTCGATTCGCTTACTGCTTCGCGGATCTCTCGACGCACAATATCAATAAGGTCAGCCCGGGATAAGCATGAGCTGCACTGGTCGCCTGTGTTTCGTTTTCGCCGGGTTACGTTATCAATAGGGCTATTTAAGTCTTTGCGGAGCGGGGTGTCTGTATTGTCACCTTTGGGTTTTTTATTGTAGCAGCCAGGGCATTCCCAAGCCGCTAAATCGGAAGCGGGCACGGTCTCCAGCGAGATACCGACACACAGATCATGGTAATTATCATTACATTTATTGCATTTAAGTACTTCATCTAGATTCATTTCTTTTAAGCAGGCTGCGCAGGCCGCCGTCATTATTTTTATGTTGCAGGTAGATTCCGTCAAAATAGTAACGGCTACACAAACTGATGAAAGTCCGATAGGCAGTCTGTCTTCTTTTCTCTCGTAGATTGTACCGCTGCGCAGCCGATGGGAGCCGAACACCACCGAATAACTGTGCGAGCAAGAGGCAAATTATGACGGGCCTCTCTTTTCCTCGAGGGTAGCGGGGGGCTTGGCAACGGCGATTTTAAATAGTTCTGGCTAATTAAGTTGCACACTATTATGACACTTATTTCGTTTGCTTATAATGGTCAATTATGCGTAAAACTGTAGCACACAAATATGAGCACACCGATAACACGTCTTAACTCTGCACGACTCACGACGAAAAAAAAAAAAAAAAAAAAAAAAATGAAGGCGATCGCGCAGCGTCTACGCCGCGTCGCTTATTTGTATAGAAAATACGCTCGCAAATCGCAAGTGTGATAAGGCCCTTATACCTAAATTTCGGTAAACCATTGTCTATACTATATTGGGGTGAGCACGGCCCACCCCACTATGGTACCTACCCCAGGACGATGGTTTCCAATAGAAATTCTGCGAGGCCTCCAGACCCCGTCTGAAAAATATTCTTAGATACGCTATTGTCTCCAAGTGACCCAGCCAGCGGAGTCATGTGCCTTTGATCTCGCCATTAATGTTGGGTATCATAGCCACCACCACTTCTAACTCTAACTTTTTCTTCGCCTCCAGCACCTCTAGCACAACTGCGACTCTTTCTCGCGCGAGAAATATTACCCATCTCTTTCTTCGCAATAGAGAGTGACGGGCGATGCTATGTCGCGAAACAAGAGTCGCGTAGCCTAATTGTACTAGATGCACAGCTGTCAATTGTCATTCTCATCTCTTATTGGTCCCAAAATCTTTTACCAGATTTGCCTTTTCACCACTAAAAGCTTACTTGCTGCAGTCAGTGTCCAAGTATTGTACATTTACAAGCAAGCGAAAAAGGTACGTGTTAAAATTTCCTTGACTACATACTGTTCTTATTTTGGTAAAATGTTAGAAGTCAAGTTTGCTACCTGAAAGTGCGAAGGACAAATATTGTACGATTTATTTATTCGCCTCGATGTTTTGAGCAAAATCCTAGGGGTAACGATTGCTCAAAACGATAGTACGACTACCAAAATTACTATTTCTGGTAGTGACACGTAAGCAACGTCGAGGTAAGCTGATACATATTATTATAAACCAATTGTTAAGTTCGCTTTTGTTATTTCGCGTGTGTAGTGTTCCAATAGACCCTATAAGGGCCGTTATACACAACCTGATAATAAAAATTAAATTTCTATAATAAATAAAATAAATGCAGAGGATTTTAAATATTGTCTATGGTCTCTGGTGACTTACGTATACTGACAGTATTTTAAATTTATTCATCAACACATGGAATCATAGAGTCTGGCTAGCCAAATAATGTTGACAGATATTTCCTTGTGGTATTACCAATTGTCTATGATTTCAACAATTTATTAGGTGGGTCCTCTATAAATAATTTTGATACTTTATGTACTAGTTCTAAATATTCCGATCAAATTGACATAGTACTTATGCATTTATTTTGGTGATGGATAAACATAGTATTATCGAGCTAGGTCTTATTTACGCTACATTTAATTTTTCGCCTTCTATATGGTTAGAAAGTGTAAACATACTTATGTGTTTGTTGTTGACTGTACTGTACATAGTGGTAGAAATTATGTGAGCTGACTATGAGTGCGCGACAACACATATTTAACTTATTTATTTAGGTACCTTACGTGTGCATAGAAAATCAAAAATAGGTTTAGTATCAAAACTATAATTCCTACTACACAAAGTGTGACCAGCCGCAGATTTTTTAAATTTCCCGCCAAAACTTTGAGTAATATTTCATTAGCCAGACTATACAAATTTGTATTCATAATATCAGTTCGTGTGTACTAGGCATTAACGCGGATATTGTTGGTCCGATGGCTGAATGGGTAGTCACTAGAAAAAAAAAATATCAGCTGTTCATAAACACAGACGCCATGTTTACATTAAAATTAAAAAAAAATTACTTCCCGGCCTAGGCCTTCAAGTTTGTATGAAAATCCTTTACAGTTCTCTCGGATTGTTCCGCCCGAAACTTGACACTTCGAAGCCTGTTTTGACGCACGTTATAACGATATTTCATTGCATGTTTGAGAAAATGTTATTTAAGTTTGGAGGTTTTGAGGACAAATATTGTGCGATTTATTTGCTAGGGTAGCAATTTGCTCAAAGCGATGGTACGACTACCGAAATTACGATTTCTGGTAGTGACACGTCCGCAACGTCGAGGTAAACTGATACATATATAATAAACCAATTGTTAAGTTCTCTTTTGTTGTAAAACATAAAAAGTGGTACTCTATGTTGTAGTCAAACTATTTTATTTTTAAGTAATAGTTCTGAATTCACTTTTTTTAAACCTTAAAAAAAACTTTTTAATTTTCTTTGTTTTAGTTTTTTTTTTTTATTTGCTTAAGGAGGTTCCTAGTTTGTATAATGTCAATGAAGTTTTGATTTTGTTTTAAATATAGTTTCTTGGATACAAATACAATATATTGTTTTATTTGCTTCTTACTTCTCTATCACTGAGTATAAAAACGCACGTGGCGGTTTACTACTCTGTTCGAAATTGGAACTTCTTTCTTAGTTGGCTGAAGTATTGGTTTCCGCAGCGAAGTGTCTCCACACTATCATATTCGCCTAACTCCGCGAGTAGTGTGAGCTGCAATTATCGTGTCGTCCCGTCACATAGATATTGTTTGACAGAAGATAGACAGGGACGGCAATGGCCCGGTGTGAAATTCAACTTTTGAGCTTCGGAGTAGCCCTTCTGTATCAACACTCCATAGTTGATTATTTTAATCAAGTCATATTGGTTTTTCTAGTACCTATACGGTTTTTGTACTTTCTATTTGATACAATTGAGTTCATGTTATATTTTTTCGTATCACGGTGTTGACATTGGCGTATTTAGGGCGGTGGCCGGGTGGGCCGTGCTCACCCCAATATGGTCTACTGCCCACCCCAGAAATTTGAGTTACCCATAGAAATTCATGACCAACTCATAGGGTGCTCATAGGCCATGGCCAGGCCCCACCTGAAAAATAATCTTAGATACGTCAAAGCACACTTCTACAACTGAACAACAAAGCCGCCGCCATTAGTTTAGGTAGAACGTATCCGCTCACTCGAAATCCATGTTGTACGCGTATCTTCAGTACCCCGCACACGCGCGATCAGGAAAGCGTTGCATGATCGCGACGGCGTGACGTCCACTTTACCGTTCATGATACGCGGTGAGGATACGCCGTGATCCATCTCGAGTGGGTTTTTGCCCGATCATCAATGGCACAATTTGAGTCATCGATCCACGCTGCGGTCATTGCTTTTTAATACCTATTTTTACGATTATTAAAAAATAACATACCACTGATGGACTGTCTGCTTTGTTAGGCCTTCCCATGCGGCGTCTTCCGGCACGCGGTTTCCACTCGAGAACCTTTCTGCCGCATTGTCATAAAACAAGCACAGTCGCATATGTAGGTTATATTTCCGTGAGCAGGTGACATAACTGAAGACCTAACCACGCGGCGTCATCCAGTACGCGGTGTTCACTCGAGAACCTTTCTGCCGCATTGTCATAAAACAAGCACAGTCATATGTAGGTTATATTTCCGTGAGCGGGTGACATAACTGAAGACCTAACCACGCGGTGTCTTCCGGTACGTGGTTCCCGTCCGAGAACCTATCTTTCACATTATCTATAATAAAAATAAGGACAGTCATATGAATGATCAATCTCGGTGAGTCGGTGACAACTGCCAAAAATTAGCGGAGCTGTGATACGATACGGTGCTACGATACGGATAGCTTCCAAACTACTGCACGCCTCATTGATCGGTGCGGTGATAGAGTCTGGCTAGCCAAATAATGTTGACAGATATTTCCTTGTGGTATTACCAATTGTCTATGATTTCAACAATTTATTAGGTGGGTCCTCTATAAATAATTTTGATACTTTATGTACTAGTTCTAAATATTCCGATCAAATTGACATAGTACTTATGCATTTATTTTGGTGATGGATAAACATAGTATTATCGAGCTAGGTCTTATTTACGCTACATTTAATTTTTCGCCTTCTATATGGTTAGAAAGTGTAAACATACTTATGTGTTTGTTGTTGACTGTACTGTACATAGTGGTAGAAATTATGTGAGCTGACTATGAGTGCGCGACAACACATATTTAACTTATTTATTTAGGTACCTTACGTGTGCATAGAAAATCAAAAATAGGTTTAGTATCAAAACTATAATTCCTACTACACAAAGTGTGACCAGCCGCAGATTTTTTAAATTTCCCGCCAAAACTTTGAGTAATATTTCATTAGCCAGACTATACGCGACGAGGATACGATACGTGAAAATGACTTATGGAAGATAAAATAAACTAATGAAGAGGCAGTATGGCCTATGGTCTTAGCCTGTCCGGAAGGACGAATTAAAAAAAAAAAAAAAAAAAACAGATTGACAATCGCAGTTCGCATGGTGTTTTGGATTTTCTACGCCCAAGATGGTTAAATTTGGATCAAATTTGCTATAAAAGTACAAAAATATTGCTTAAGATTTTAAGTAATATTTTTCCCCCCCACATTTCAGTATTACAGAACATAGTGCATTTGTGCAGTAGTGTAGAGATCAATAGACAGTTTATCAACACATATCGGAATCCCCGACGACGGCCCTTGTGACCCGGGCGCCCGTATCATTCATACGGCGGCACTACTACGTCACGCGTGACGCGTGCCGCCGGTCCAGCCGCCGAGGATGTCGCTCGACATGGAGGCAGCGTCTGTGAAGCAAGAACCGTGTGACAGTGAGGGCGACGAGGAATGTGAGGCCGCGCTGGCGGCGCTCTACGAGGACCATGTGGTGAAGGAGGAGCTGGTGCTGGGCCCGGAGCGTCTGCAGCCGCGCGACGTGGTCTACACGCTGCGAGGTTTGTTGTTCAGCAACTTTGTGTTGTCAATGGTACCTGCATTCGTTTTAAATTATTGTATATTGCAAATTGTTACTTATTTTCTGCTGAGAATAGATTTTCTCAAACATGCCATGTAATGTCGCATAACATGCATTACAATAGGCATTCAATTCATTCAACAATCAATCAATGCCACAACTCGAGATAACTGTTAAGTAATTTCATTTAAAATTGAATGCCTAGGCCAGGAAGTATTTCTATCTGTGTTCATTAACAGGCTAAACAGTCAAATAATGTATTTTTTAAATTTTAAATAAATAATTATAAGCATACTTACGAAATGTTTTTCTACATTGTGTTGCAGCATTACTGAAGACAGAAGATGAAGACACTGATGCGCAGTTACTGAACGGGTCCTGCTCCGTCGTCCTGGAGCGCCTGATGCTGGACTTAAAGTCACGGACATACACAGTCGGCCTGCAAACATACAGTTATCGATTGAGCGACCAGCCAGGCATTCAGCAAACAGAAATAAAATCAAGGAAAAAGAAAATTAGTAAGTGCCATTTAATTTTATTCTTACCATAAATTTTTGTTGTTCTTCTTTGTCATGTTAAAGTGATGTCATGTTAAAGTGATGTGTGATAATAATAATCCAATCTTCAAGACAACATTTCTATGTTGTATCTAAAGGTAACTAGCTAAAGTTTCAATGTTTTCATAGTTAAGGTATTAGGTATAAGTAATAAAACTCTATATTTTAAAATGTGAAGTTTGAACGAAATATTGATATTACTGTTAATTAAAAATTATTGTAGAATTATCTGAGCCTTTCTGATGTTTCAGTAACTGTTACAGTTACCATTGTCAAATATTGACTGTGAAAAACACAAATTTTATCAGCAGTTACAGTTGTGCATAATGGGTAGCCATTTTATAAATGTAAATAAAAAATAAAGGTTCATACATGCCAGATGGGCCTAATGTGTAAAGACGCAGCAGAGGATTAATAATTTTTAACTTACCAACTGTTCACTGCTGTGGAGAAAGAACCACGGAAAGAAAACTCCCCGTCTGCCTTATTTTATTATTACTAAGTTATAATTTTCAATATAAAGATTGTACGTAAACTATTTTTTACAATACTTGTGTTGAAAGTCAAATAAAATATAACTTTGCCTGTGAAAAAAACTGTTTTTCGCAGTTAACCTGTGACAGCAGTTATTGTAAAATTTCTAAAACGGCAGGAAGGTTCAAATAAAGAATATACGCCATATCACGTTTAAATTGTCTTAGTTCAATTGCAGAATTGCTGCTTTGATACACCCAGTATACAAACATAAAATATATATGTGACGTTTTCAACCAAAAGGATCCCGTTTGTCGCTCGTTAATAGAGTCGTTTTTTTTTTATCATTGTTCCTGTAATATATGCATGGCGAAGAAGGTAAGTATAGAGCAAGTGAAGATGGCATTGCAGAGCATGAATAATGGAAAAGCAGTTGGGCCAGATGGTATACCAGCGGAAGCATGGAAGTTTTTGAGAGCAGATGGATGGAAATGGCTGACTGTTCTTTAATAAGTTATTGCAAAAAGAGGTCATCCTTGAGGAATGGTGCAACAGTTCACTAGTGCCCATCATCAAGAATAAAGGTGACGTACAGGATTGCAACAACTATCGGGGAATAAAGCTCATTTCACGAGAAAGTGATAGCGAAACGAATAAGAGAAGAAAGTGAGGTAACACAGAACCAATTTGGGTTTATGCCGATGCCGGGCGGGAACTATGGACACCATATTTGCACACCGCCAACTTTGCGAAAAATACTGACTTGCACAAAAGGACTTGCATATGGTGTTCATAGATCTGGAAAAAGCATACGATAGGGTCCCCCGTAAGGTTCTGTGCTGGGCTATGAAAGGGAAAGGTGTGCCAGAGAAGTATGTTTGACTTATTTGTATAGAATCTTTATCGATTCATATTTTTTATGTGGTAATACCGCATTATTATTTTTATAAATAATGACACAAAGGTAAATCAAGAAAGAAAAATAGAGAGAGAGAGAGAGAGAGAGATCATTTATTTGTTTAAACATAGGTAAGTAGGTGTTACATTTATGATGATGAACTCTATGTTTTGCCAGATTGGCTTACAAATCCACATAAATACATAGCTAAGTCGATAACATAAGAAGTATAGAAACTTATTTTAATATCACAAAATTTTCATTAACATTCATTTAAAAAGTCTTTAACTGAATAAAAACATTTTTCTACTAAATATAAATATAATTGAGATTTAAATTGACGTAAATTAAGAGATTTAATACAGTTTGGTATGTGATTGAATATAATAGGCGCCATACCGAAGAAACTTTTCCTCATTAGTGCCGATTTTAATGGCTTGTTCTGCAATTTGTGCTCATACTGGGAGCGTGTTGGGAAAGAACGAGTTTGGGACACTTTACAAAATTTCTCCGGGTGACATTTTACAAAAACAGCTACTTCAAAAATATATAATGACGGCAGTGTCAATATTTTTAGTGACTTGAAAAGAGGTACACAACTATCTCTTATATTAACACCGCATACAGCTCTCACACATCTCTTTTGAGCTTTGAAAGCTGCCTCTCTATCCACAGAGTTACCCCAAAAGATAATGCCGTATCTGATTTTTGAAACAACTAGCCCATGATAGGCTACTAAGGTGGCTTCGCGGCTGGCTACTTGTGACAATTTATAAAGTGCATTGAATGCGTTCTACTACAATGTAAGCGGGATTTGAACCCGCGACCTCTGCGTTTCCGGCGCATTGCTCTTCCAACTGAGCTACGTCAATCACACCAAATCTTTTATCCCTTAATTCTTTACGCTACTGGAGCGCCCTCTGCGTCATATATGTTTTTGAAATGCTTATGCGCATTAGCCATACCCTAGGATGTGCGCTTTACACGCACGATGTTCGACTTGTTCAGGCGATGTATGATAGAGCTAGTACTCACGTCCGGTCCGAAGCTGGAGTAACTGGCGATTTCAACGTGGCTGTAGGTTTGCACCAGGGGTGAGCTTTAAGCCCGTATTTGTTCCTCCTAGTTATGGATGCTCTAACATCAGACATACAGGAGGAAGCACCCTGGTGTATGCTGTTTGCCGACAACGTTGTTCTTGTCGGGGATAATGCTCTTGAGGTCCAGAGCAGACTGGAGAACGTAGGCTTAAAAATAAGTAGACCCAAAACGGAGCACTTGTTCTGCGATTTCAGCGGCTTATCCAGTTTTTCCCATATTGCCTTGGATGGTGTCCAGTCTTCTCCGACTTCCGGTACCTCGGGTCATTATTTTGAAAACTTACGATAGTTTACGAATAGTGGATCTGATCTTAACATTACCGATCATTGTGCGATCCATAAGAGTACTACATACAGATTGGACACGCCCCTGCACCAAATTGAGCTACTACGCCCGCAGGCCTCAGGTCCTGGGTTAGAATACCTTCCAGGGCAAATATTTGGGTATCAAACATTATGTATTACACAAATACACAGGCCACTCAGGCGACTTCGAGAACATCTCCAACGCGGCAGCTGCCTACCTGAAACGGACAAAATTCTAATTATAGGTTTTCTCTCTTCCTAAATAATTTGATTGTTTTTTACTGATCCAGTGTTTTGAAATACCATATACCGATAAATAAATAAATATATATGATGTATATCGTCGTCTAGTACAAGCTTTGCTTAGTTTAAGACTAGGTCGATTTGTGTAAGATTGACCCTTAATATTTATTTATGCTAAGATCATTTTGAAATGCGTGGCGAGGTAGGCATTAGCTCGCGAAATAGTGATGGTGATGACACTACGCGGTGATAGTGTGGTGATTTTGTGACCTTACCTTATCCGTGGTAAGACGGACACAATCATACCTAGATTGCAAATTGATGTACCATAGTTTACCGGGCGAACGAAGCGTCTGTTTCGTCTCAATTTCTTTCGTATGTCCAGATATCGGATTTCCTGCCGTTCTCGCCTACAGGCCACATTTCTCACCCGATTTTCGTGAAATTTTGTGAGTAGATTCGCTATATTTCGTGATAAAGTCTTTTCGTGATATAGTCTTTTCGTGATAAAGTTTTCGTGATAAAGTTTTCGTGATTAAGTTTTCGTGATAAAGTCTATTCGTGATAAAGTCTATTCGTGATAAAGTTTTTCGTGATAAAGTCGTTCGTGAAAAAGTTTTAGTGAAAAAGTTTTTCGTGATTAAGTACTGACACGGATTCGATAAGTAGAAATACAGAATTTTTTGTCGATGCAATTTTTAAAATTTCATTAATCAGCGAAAAAAATTACAAATCTGAGCTGTAACGAAAGCTCACAGGCACTAGTTTCAATATCTTGTTTTCTAATTCCTAAGTATATCACATAATGGTAATTTTCTTATAGATAAATAACTAGAAACTAATACGGGATAAGCCAATTTTCTTTTAATTAAGGCCTTATGTACAATAACAGTAACCTTGAGCCTAAAGTTGGTCTTTTATAAAAAAAAATTAAAATGTTTCTTTTTTTTTTCAGGTCAATCTCGCCTACTCGCAGCGAAGAACACTGAATCAGCAAAAACAAATGAACGCAAAGCTCCAGTTGAAGAGAAGAAAGAAAAACCGAGCGAAAAAATTGCAAAGCATAGTTCTACTGAAAAGATTCAAGAGCTTTCTGCAGCCACACAAGATTTGCCTTCAAGTGCTGATATACAAGAAGTATCTCCTGAAAAGTCTGCTGTCAGCAACTCGAATATTAAAATAAATATTTCGAATGAACAAACTAACTTAAAATGCGACCAGTGCGGAAAGGGCTTCAATATTAAATCTGATTTAGAGAAACACATTAACACTCACATGCTGATGAACGCTAGTATGAGTCACAGAACCCACAAGGTATTCACGTGTACAATCTGTCATTGTATATTCAATACGAAGTTGCTTCTACTGGAGCATGAGAAGAGCCGACATGGCGGTGGATACTTTGCTTGCGACGCGTGTGAGTATGCAACGAAATGTGCTCAAAGTCTACAGCACCATTTAGAGACACACACTGGCGAGAAGCCTTTCAAATGTAGTCAATGTAGTTGCGCATTTACAACAAGCAGTCATTTACAACGTCACCTTAGAACACACACTGGCGAGAAGCATTTCAATTGTAGTCAGTGTACTTCCGCATTTACCACAAGCAGTAATTTACAAAATCACCTTAGAACACACACTGGCGAGAAGCCTTTCAAATGTAGTCAGTGCAGTTCGGCATTTAGCCAAAGCAGTAATTTAAAAACTCATCTTAGAACACACACTGGTGAGAAGCCTTTCAAATGTAGTCAGTGCAGTTCTGCATTTACCGAAAGCAGAAATTTACAACGTCACCTTAGAACACACACTGGCGAGAAGCCTTTCAAATGTTGTCAGTGTAGTTCTGCATTTAGCCAAAACAATGATTTACAAAATCACCTTAGAACACACACTGGCGAGAAGCCTTTCAAATGTAGTCAGTGCAGTTCGGCATTTAGCCAAAGCAGTAATTTAAAAACTCATCTTAGAACACACACTGGTGAGAAGCCTTTCAAATGTAGTCAGTGTAGTTCTGCATTTACCACAAGCAGTCGTTTACAAACTCACCTTAGAACACACACTGGCAAGAAGCCTTTCGAGTGCAACATCTGTGACTACAAGAGTAGTCAGTCAGGTACTCTGAAGTTACACCTAATGTCCCGGCACTCCGGCCAAAAGCCATTCGGTTGCGACGTTTGCAGTTACAGGGGCGCTACTAGAAACCATTTAAGACAACATATGAAACATAACCACAAGTTGAATTAGTATTTTTAATGTTTTAATTCCGTAATACTTCAAGTAACGCGAGATGTGTGTAGGGAATGCAAACCGGTAAATTTGTGTATGAAATATACTGGTTTGCATTCCCTAGTTGTATGCAATAACCCAACCCTCGTATAGTTTTTTTTTATGTCTTGCTTATCTTGAAAACCTGACCACACAAAGCGATTGATTTACAACTGTGTAGAAGATCACTTTAAGACAAATGGAAGCAGGTATCAAAGGCCGGCCAAGTGCGAGTCGGACTCGCGCACTGAGGATTCCGTAACACAACCTATCTTTTTACTTTTTTGTTTGTTTTCTGTATTTGTTGCTAAAGCGGCATCTTCTACTGTCCAGCTATCACTGTTCATGAGATGCAGCCTGTTGACAGTTTCGAGCAAAAAACGTCAAAATATTAATCACGTTTGCCGTGGGGTCCCACTTAAATATTTATATTGTTCTGTTTTTAGTATTAGTTGTTATAGCGGCAACAGAAACACATCATCTGTGAATATTTCAACTGTCTAGGTGTCACGGTTCTTGAGATACATCCTGGTGACAGACAGATGGACAGCGAAGACTTAGTAAATAGGGACCCGTTACCCTTGGGATACGGAACCTTAAAAACGCAAACAAATATCTTCTTGTTTCGAATATCTTTTCTAAGTCACAAGTTTGAAATTTCATTATGCTAACTCATTGGAATAAGATACTTTGGCCTATGGCCTTAAAATTCGATAAATGGTCGATAAATTAAATAAATTTGTTATTGCTTTTGTTTTTTGTTTCCATTTGTGCCCGGACAATGGCTTTAGTTCAGTTAATTTATTCAGTTATATGAATAGAATAACAACATGAAAATCAAATACATCACTTACTCGTAACACTAAAAATACTAAAATACTCCACAATTGGTTATAATAGATAAATAAATTAAAATAGTTAGATACTAAACTCTATACCTACCGTGAAATACATGTCATAATCATAATACTATCGATACAGTCGTAATATAGCGACCCGCCCCGGCTTCGCAAGGGTGCAATGCTGATAAATTATGCATGTATTAAACATATACCCGTTCTCTTGAATCACGCTATCTATTAAAAAAAAACACATCAAATTCCTTGAAGTTTTAAAGATCTGAGCATACAGACAGCCAGGGACAGACAGACAGCAGGAAACGACTTTGTTTTATAGGTACTATGTAGTGATTCATTATTACGAACATTAATGAAGAAAACATTAATAATATCACTTGTCCAATAAAAAAATCTGAGTCTTACATTGAAAATACTACTGTTAATTATTGCTTTCGGGGTTATGTTTACAAAATAATATATCAAGTATATTTCGGATATTTTAAAAATGACAACTATTCTAGTATGTAATTTGATATATGGCAGTTGTAATATTATCAGCTACGTTTGATGATGACTGTACTTGGAAGTGTGATTGCCAGTGATTTTTCTAGCATTTTTGGTCGACAATCGACCTAGGGTTGTCGACGTGTATAATATGATGGACATTTAAAATAATGTAATATTATGTTATCGTTGAACTTGAAACACTTTTTATTACTTAATCTGTTATTATAATTGTGTATTACATTTATTAGGTACCTACTCAAATTGTACAGAGGGTATGCTGACGATTAATTTGCGATTATTTTTATTGCGACTGCGTTTGATATTTTCTCATACAGTAGGTAAATTAACTCTTCATTTCATTATGCATATCGGGTTGGGCTTTACATGTTCTGCAAATATGTTTCTGTATTTCCGATTTGATTAACACGCTATTATATTTATATTTTTGATTTTATTTGATTCTTGGTTCAAACAATTTAATATTGAGCACTACTGACAACCCTAACACTGTACCAGAAATGCTAGAAAATGTACGATCACTGAAATTGGCCATTACAGTATGAGCGCATTTATAAGTTCATATTTTATTTTGATATTTTTATTCCTACCGATTTTTCTTTTCGATATAGATATACAGAAAAAGAAACTGAACCGCGTACCTTTTTGACCCTCACTATTCTGGCTCTGCGACCTAAAGAGGATCTTGGCCTCTGTCACAAGAGCCAGATAAGGGTATTTGCGGCGCTCAGATCCTTCTGTTCTGCGTCTTTCCAGTGGTATCTAGGGGGCTGACTGGACGTTTTCCACTTGGTCGCCCCGGTCGAGTGTCTTCCATCCTCTAAAGCCAATAAGCTTTTTAGGGGGTGGCCAGTTGGGCCGCGCACACCCCTTACATGGCACTATACCACTCATCAAGGCACTATATACCCATAATGAAGCAATGAATTTCTATCTGTAAACCATTATCTATAATATATTGGGGTGAGCACGGCCCACCCCACTATGGTACCTACCCCGCGTGCCTACCCCAGGACGATGGTTTCCGATAGAAATACATGGCTTCATCCCATGGCGCGGCCCCCAGACCCCGTCTGAAAAATATTCTTAGATACGCCAATGTCTCCAGGTGACCCAGCCAGCGGAGTCATGTGCGTTTGATCTCGCCAATTATGTTGGGTTGCTGCCATTGTCATCTCTTATTGGTCCCATAATCGTTCACCAGATTTTCCTTTTCGCCACTTAAAGCTTTCTGTCTGTTTAAAAAGGTACGTGTTTCAATGTCCTTGACTGTACATACTGCTTACTATTATTATTTTGGGCAGCTGCCCCCCCTTGGCGACGCCCATGTTTATTATCGTTAAATATTTCCACACCGTGATACGAAAAAATATAACGTGAACTCAATTGTATCAAATAGCAAGTAAAAAAAGTTTATAGCTACTAGAAAAACCACTATGACATTGATAAAAATAATCAACTATGAAGTGTTGACACAGAAGGGCTACTCCGAACCCCAAAAGTTTAATTTCACACCGAGCCATTGCCATCCCTCTCCATCTTCTGTCAAACAATATCTTTGTGACGGGACGGCACGATAATTGCAGCTCACTACTCGCGGAGTTAGGCGAATATGATAGTGTGGAGACACTTCGCTGCGGAAACCAATACTTCAGCCAACTAAGTAAGAAGTTCAAATTTCGAACAGAGTAGTAAACCGCCACGTGCGTTTTTATACTCAGTGATAGAGTAGTAAGAAGCAAATAAAACAATATATTGTATCCAAGAAACTATATTTAAAACAAAATCAAAACTTCATTGACATTATACAAACTAGGAACCTCCTTAAGCAAATAAAAAAAAAAAACTAAAACAAAGAAAACTAAAAAGATCACTTTTAAGGTTTAAAAAAAGCGAATTCAGAACTATGTATTACTTAAAAAAGTTTGACTTCAACATAGAGTATAGTAGAGTTGCTAAGCCGCGAAATTGTGCGCATCGGGTTACAAGCATGAAATTCCTACCACACATAGAACGTTCCACGGTGATTATTTTCGGATGTGGAGGGAAGTCAGATTCGTCCCCTGTGTGGTGGGAGAGCGGGGTGAAGAGGACCAAGTACTGCTCTTTATCTTTTTTTTATTACTGATCAGTTAAGGCTATTAGGGCTTGTGCGACATCGTTTTCGTGTAAAATAGATATCAGCTATTATTTTTTTATGTTATTTACGAATAGTTTCATATAAAAATTTGGGTTTATTGCCGAAAAGGTAAAAATCACAACAAGGTTTTTTTATTCAGAACGATAAATTAGTTGTCTATCCTGAATATTTACAATTAAAAAAATATTACTAAACAGCAAATTTAATCTTGTTTTTATAAATGTATACATATTGGGCACATCTGATACAAAAAATACCTTGAAAAAAATGTTAATGTTAAGCTTAGCCTGCTTGTTCTAGTACATTTTGCTAAGTCGCGAAATTGTGTACATCGGGATATAACCACGAAATTTCTACCACAGATAGAGTATTCTGCAGTGATTATTTTCAGATGTGGAGGGAAGTCAGATTCGTCCCCTGTGCGGCGGGAAAGCGGGGTGTGTAGGACAAAGGAGTCCTCTTTTTCTTTTTATATTACTGATCAGATAACGCTACTAGGACTTGTGTGCATAGTTTTCGTGTAAGACAGATATCAGCAATTAATTTTTCATGTTATTTATTCATAGTACCATATAAAAATATGGTTGTATTTCCGAAATTGTAAAAATCACAACAAGTTTTTTTTATTCAGGGAGATAAATTAGTTATATTTCCTAAATATTTACAGCTAACAAAAATATTGCAAAATAGCAAATTTAATCTAGATTCTAAAAATAAATCCATGATGGACACTTTTCATACAAACAGTAACTTAAATAAATTGTTGATGTTGAGATTAGCCCGTGTGCTCGTGATACATTAGCAGAAAAATATTTTGTTTTAATTACATTAAGTTGTTTTTCTAGGACGTATATAGTAAATATTATATGTAAAAGCATGTTAATAATCATTAGTTAATGTATTTCATGAAGCGAAATAGGATGCATTCGGTGATTTACGTTGGTTACGCCGACGTAAAGATATATTTTAAGCTACTGTTTGTATGAGAAGTGCCCGGCATGCATATATTTTTAGAAACTAGATTAAATTTGCTTTTTAAAATAATAATAATAATTTGAAAATGTTCACGAAATTAAACTAATTTACCTCACTGAATAAAAAAAACTTGTTGTGATTTTTACCTTTTCGGCCATACACCCATATTTTTATATAGAACTATACAAAAATAACATAAAAAAATAATTTCTGATATTTGTTTTACACGGAAACGATACCAAACACGTCCTGATAGACTTAACTGACCAGCAATAAAGAAAGAAAAGAGGGATACTTGGCCCTATTCACTCCGCTCTCCCGCCTCACTGGGGACGAATCTGACTTCCCTCCACATCTGAAAATAATCACCGTGGACCACTCTATCTGTGGTAGAAATTTCATGCTTGTAACCCGATGCGCACAATTATGTCAGAAAACAGCGGACTAACAACTCTACTAGTACCACTTTTTTATGTTTTACAACAAAAGCGAACTTAACAATTGGTATAATATACATACTCGTATCAGTTTACCTCGACGTTGCTTACGTGTCACTACCAGAAATCGGAATTTTGGTATACGTGTCGTCGTTTTAAGCATATTGCTACTTCAAGCATTTTGCTCAAAACTTCGAGGCGAATAAATAAATCGTACAATATTTTGTCCTTCGCACTTTTACGTAGCAAACTTAAGTTAAATACTTCCAAAATAATAATAGTAAGCAGTATGTACAGTCAAGGACATTGAAACACGTACCTTTTTAAACAGACTTAAAAAGAAGAAAGCTTTAAGTGGCGAAAAGGAAAATCTGGTGAACGATTATGGGACCAATAAGAGGTGACAATAGCAGCAACCCAACATAATTGGCGAGATCAAACGCACATGACTCTGCTGGCTGGGTCACCTGGAGACATTAGCGTATCTAAGAATATTTTTCAGACGGGGTCTGGGGGCCTCACCATGAGATGAAGCCATGTATTTCTATCGGAAACCATCGTCCTGGGGTATAGTCTTACTTGTTATGGACGGTTTTGGCCTGGAAGCTGCACTTTGTGATGGAAGCAAGCCGTTTTGCACAGTGATAATTTAGACCAAAATAAACGATTTCACTCGAGGCGAAATTAGTTTCACCCCTTAGGAACAGAGATGGCGCCACTTATTCAAAAAAAGTTTAAAAAAATTCTAAATCCTGAACGGATACTCCGATTTTGACGTAAGAGGTGCCAATCGGCAGATAATTACCCAATTTAACATGAAAAAAATTAAAATCACGTAGAAAATAATTTTGGATACCTAAGAAATAATATTTTCTGAAAAAAATATTTAAAATTTGTGATTTTTGGAATTTTACTCGTAAAAATGTATGTACATGGTACTTTTTTTATTTATTTATCAGTCGTCAGTGCAACGGTCTACTAGTAGCAGTTTACAAAACAGTTATTACTTTAAGTAATGAAATGATGACTGCACTTCAAGGCTTTCACAGAGTATGACAAGACGTCTAATTTTAATACAATAAGAAAAGAGACCTGTTTTAAAACTTGCATGTTATACCCTGAAATAACTACTGCTTTTGCAAGTACATCGCTATCTATAGAAATTCTCTCTCGATACGTAACGGCTCATGTGAAACGATTACTTAGGGCCATTTTTGTTTCTTTTTTTTTAGGGTGTGTTTACATAATTAATGTCATTCATTATTATAACAAAACGGGATTTAACCGAGTTCAAAAATGTTTATTTACCACAATTAAGTCCCGTTTTATTATTTTAATATAATGTGTGAAAATCGTGTAAGATTCAATCACTATATTAATGTCATTAATTGGTTCTCAATTAATTGTAACGTTGTTGGTCCCAGATTCACATGCAGGCTATACGATGCTCCAACAGAGCATATATTATTACTGTTAATGCGATTCGAAAAGATCTGTTTAAACTAAAAAAACACTAAACTAAACAAGCTTGTGAGATACCTTCCATCTATTTCAGCTGCCATTGAATACCGTTTCATGCAAACCAAATGTGGGTTCACGTTTTAATTTGGAAATATCGAGTCCCAAGTCCTTCTTTTTGGGAATGAAACGGCATCAAAGGTAGGCGGGGTCCACAATAGTTGAAGGTTAGTTCAATTTGGAAACTCCTTGAACATTATGGATACAAATTGGGCTGTGGCATAATGCGTTGTTGTTTTTTTTATGATGCGACGGCCGAACTTGCACGTTACAATGCAAAGCCTGCAAAGACTAAAGTGAAAATAAAACGTAAAGTAAGTAAAATATTGATTCAGAAATGCTATTTAGCATCTAATATACTTGTGATATTAGCAAACAGGTTGTATAGGAGCCTATTCACCCGTTAAAACTCTAATTTAAGCTGTACAAGGGATATAAGTGTGTTGTGTGCTACTTGGGATGATTATTAATTTGTACTTTCAATTGTGGTTATATTTTCAGGGTAATCAGTACCTTCGAAACGGGAGAATACTTTTCTAGATACATGTACATAAGTTGCACGTGTGGCGGCAACATCGCACCGGCACCCTATAGTAAAATCTTCAATACCGTTGGAACTGTACAAGTTCTCGATATGCGGTTTTTTATTAAACGATCAATTACCTAATAGTGTTATAATATACATAAGTAAAATAAAGCCATATTCATATTTTTTTTTATATGAAATTACATAAAAGCCCCAAAAAAAATATATTTTTTCAAAATGTATGTTTTTTTTTGGAAATATTATAACTTTTTGCCTATTTGAATTTTTATTTTATTTTTTTAAACTAATTTAAGTAATTATCTGTCGATTAGCAATTAATTATCAAAATCGGAATATCCGTTGAGGTTTTAGATTTTTTGTAAGATTTTTTGACCCAGCGGCGCCATGTCTGTATTCTTCAATAACTTTGGAATTATATGAGCTAATGATATGCGGTTTTTTTTCGTAAATGTAAAATTAGTTGTGTATATAAATAAATAAAAAAAGTACCATGTACATACATTTTTACGAGTAAAATTCCAAAAATCACAAATTTTAAATAATTTTCAGAAAATATTATTTCTTAGGTATCCAAAATTATTTTCTACGTAATTTTTTCATGTTAAATTGGGTAATTATCTGCCGATTGGCACCTCTTACGTCAAAATCGGAGTATCCGTTCAGGATTTAGAATTTTTTAAACTTTTTTTGAATAAGTGGCGCCATCTCTGTTCCTAAGGGGTGAAACTAATTTCGCCTCGAGTGAAATCGTTTATTTTGGTCTATATTATCACTGTGCAAAACGGCTTGCTTCCATCACAGAGTGCAGCTTTTTTTCATAACAAATAGGACTAGTAGGCATACGGGGTAGGTACGATATTGGGGTGGGCCGTGCTCATAATATAGTATATATAATGGTTCACAGATAGAAAATCATTGCTTCATCATGGGTAGTGTGTAGTATAGTGCCTTGATGAGTGGTATAGTGCCATGTAAGGGGTGTGCGCGGCCCTACCGGCCACCCCCTAAATACGCTTATTGACTTTAGAGGATGGAAGACAATCGACCGGGGCGACCAAGTGGAAAACGTCCAGTCTGCCGCCCTAGATACCACTGGAACGACGCAGAGCAGAAGGATCTGAGCGCCGTAAATACCCTTAACTGGCTCTTGTGTCAGAGGCCAAGACCCTCTTTAGGTCGCAGAGCCAGAATAGTGAGGGTCAAAAAGGTACGCGTTTCAGTTTCCTTTACTGTATATCTATATCGAAAAGAAAAATCGGTAGGAATAAAAATATCAAAATAAAATATGAACTTATAAATGCGCTCATGCTGTGATGTAATGGCCAATTTCAGTGATCGTACATTTTCAAGCATTTCTGGTGCAGTGCTAGGGTTGTCAGTAGTGCTCAATATAAAGTTGTTTGAACCAAGAATCAAATAAAATTAATAATATAAATAAAATAGCGTGTTAAACAAATCGGAAATACAGAAACATATTTGCACAACATGTAAAGCCCAACCCGATATGCATAATGAAATGAAGAGTTAATTTACTGTATGAGAAAATATCTAACGCAGTCGCAATAAAAATAATCGCAAATTAATCGTCAGCATACCCTCTGAATAATTTGAGTAGGTACCTAATAAATGTAATACACAATTATAATAACTGATTAAGTAAAAAAAGTGTTTCATGTACAACGACAACATAATATTACATTATTTTAAACGTCAATCATATAAACGTTAATTATATGTACACTCTCTATGGGCGCTGCACTGACGTATATTGACAAAAATGTTAATATAACTACTAAAAATAAATATGTAACCGGTTGGAATAAGTACTTTCGGGATGCACACAGGGAGGCGCGTCGGTGTTTTCAGAACTGGATGTTATGTAAATATTCAAATGCAATGTATATTGTTTACTGAATAAATAACTATGAACTATGAACTATGAACCCTGCGCTAAAACCACGGTCTTCTTAGTATTGATAGACATGGAGAACAAGTCACAAGCGTGGGCGAATTTGTCCAGGAGAACCTGAAGTTCATGGGGAGATCTCGCAACAAAGGCTGCGTCGTCGGCAAAGAGCAGGTTGTCGATAAAGAGGTCCACACAAAGCTCCACACTGTATTTAACTAAATTAATAAAAAAAAATGTCTACTGTATCTACTAACACTAGCATATAAGTTTGTAACTAACAACTATGGATCTTATCCGAAATAAATGGTTTATTATTTAACATTATTATTATTATTCCTGTATGTCGCACCCGCTCACGGGACAATAGTGTCCCGGACCTTTGGGAGGCGTGCGCGGAGCCGAAGCCAACGCGTAGAGGCCCTTTCGACAATTTAATGAAATGTAATGTGTACAGCGAGCGGATGCTGTCCCTATCCGTGTCATGGGACGCACACAGAGACAGCACCCGCTTGGTGCAAGAACTATTTATGAATATATGGAATCTAAATACAAATCGGGCTATGGGGATGAAATGGAGGACTGGGTAATTGGGCTATTGTGTGAGACAGCCGGACGTCTACCAAGAAAAGTGTCTCATAGCAAAAAAAACTGGTAGACGATGACTCGCCTCCCGCTAGATGGGCCCCCATAAAAAGCGACACATAGAGTGGCCTAAGGGCAACACCAGTGCGGAAGGCTAAGGGCGGAGAGGTGTAATACTGGGCTTTAAACCGAAGCCAACTAACCCCTTACGTTTCCACATCCACCCCCGAGCCGCAACTCTCGCGACTCCACTCTGCCCGGCCGGTTAAGGCAAGACAGAGGCGGAGGCCCCGACCCGTCACCCTCCGACAGGATCCCCCAGGAGCGCTCAGGTACGTGGGGTCGCTACCTCCCAACAGCTCGCCATAAGCTGCCCTGCGTGACTGATTGCGCTGGTCATACCAGCGGGCGATGGGGTCGTCACATCCCTACGCCTTATTATTATTATTATTATATACACGTCGACAACCCTAGGTCGATTGTCGACCAAAAATGCTAGAAAAATCACTGGCAATCACACTTCTAAGTACAGTCATCATCAAACGTAGCTGATAATATTACAACTGCCATATATCAAATTAAATAAATAAATAAATAAATATCAGACAACCTCACACAAATCGATCTAGTCCCAAATTAAGCTCAAGAAGGCTTTTGTTATGGGTACTAGACGACGATATACATACTTATATAGATAAATATATACTTAATTACATAGGAACAACCATGACCCAAGCACAAATATTCGAGTTCATCACACAAATATTTGCCCTGGCCGGGATTCGAACCCGGGACCGCCGCTCAGTAGGCAGGTGCTTGCAAACTGAGCCAACCGCGTCGTCGAATACATGGGTGAATCAACTTTTATGTGTTCTGCATCAGGCGTCCAGAGTCCCTGAACGATAATACAAATTTATATAAAAGTAATAAGTTTTATTTGTATTCCGTTATGTTCCTATGTATATTACCTAACATTTTATTACAAATCATTTTATTTTGTTTACAATTTTACCCATTCTTTAATGGTTGTCCGAAAGACCAAAACTTGTATTTCAATAGTAGGACAAATTGTCCCCGTGCAACAGTGCACCATAAAACGTTGTATCATGCAAAAAATACTGTTGCGGAATTGATGTTTATACACATTATTATTTTTATGGATTAGTATCTTCCATAAAACACCGATTTCGTATATTTGCATTAAACGGTTTATGAATTTCTTGCGTTTTAATTTTGTCCCTTTAATTATCCACGCCATGCAGGTCCACCGGACAACCATAAATTAGTCATGAAATCTAAATATTAATGGGGTAGTAATATACTTGACATCAAGCTAAAATATCTGGTAAGCAGATTAGCCCTACCCACAATTTTAAAAACACGAAACTCGCGGCGTCAGTCGGTCTAGTACTGTTGGAAAGTGTGGGTGGCTTTATTGTTTGTCCATCGGACCACTGGCACAAATACGTAAGTACTTAACATATTACAATAAATTATATTGTTAGTGGCATCTGTACACGACAAAAAAGTGCAATATACGGCGTTTGATGATTAAAAGGTTTCCTTTGGCAGAGTGAATCACCTAAACCCTTAGACCGTTTTAAGAAGGGGAGCCATCTTGATTTTTGATGCAGGAAAGTGGGGGGGGGGGGGTCCGTTATCAATAATATGTGTTAATTTTATAACATCCTGTGTTTAGGCTATTGCATTAAGTTTGGTATCGATTTCGAATAAACGAAAGATAAGGAATTCATTTATCGAATAATATTTACACCATTTTATATTAAAAACGTGATATAGAAGAAAAAAAGTAAAAATAAATTTCAGTATTTTTTATTTCACCTACTATAAACTTGAAACGGTCGTTATATTTGGTCAATAAAAAATATTTTTTAATAGTCTTAGTATCCTATATTGTAAAAAAAACAACATCCCCCCCATTATTTTTATATTAAATCTGCAAAAAAATAACAAACGCGATATAAGCACAGATCACATAGGTACATATTTTATTATACATATAAGCAAAGGTCGGAATAAGTAGTACCTATTTACCTAAACTGGATAGTGTTCATGCAATAATGTATTTCCATCTCACTCACGTCTCACTCACGCAATAATGAACGATCATGTTGTTTTTTTTACAATATAGGATACTAAGACTATTAAAAAATATTTTTTATTGACCAAATATAACGACCGTTTCAAGTTTATAGTAGGTGAAATAAAAAATACTGAAATTTATTTTTACTTTTTTTCTTCTATATCACGTTTTTAATATAAAATGGTGTAAATATTATTCGATAAATGAATTCCTTATCTTTCGTTTATTCGAAATCGATACCAAACTTAATGCAATAGCCTAAACACAGGATGTTATAAAATTAACACATATTATTGATAACGGACCCCCCCCCCCCCACTTTCCTGCATCAAAAATCAAGATGGCTCCCCTTCTTAAAACGGTCTAAGGGTTTAGGTGATTCACTCTGCCAAAGGAAACCTTTTAATCATCAAACGCCGTATATTGCACTTTTTTGTCGTGTACAGATGCCACTAACAATATAATTTATTGTAATATGTTAAGTACTTACGTATTTGTGCCAGTGGTCCGATGGACAAACAATAAAGCCACCCACACTTTCCAACAGTACTAGACCGACTGACGCCGCGAGTTTCGTGTTTTTAAAATTGTGGGTAGGGCTAATCTGCTTACCAGATATTTTAGCTTGATGTCAAGTATATTACTACCCCATTAATATTTAGATTTCATGACTAATTTATGGTTGTCCGGTGGACCTGCATGGCGTGGATAATTAAAGGGACAAAATTAAAACGCAAGAAATTCATAAACCGTTTAATGCAAATATACGAAATCGGTGTTTTATGGAAGATACTAATCCATAAAAATAATAATGTGTATAAACATCAATTCCGCAACAGTATTTTTTGCATGATACAACGTTTTATGGTGCACTGTTGCACGGGGACAATTTGTCCTACTATTGAAATACAAGTTTTGGTCTTTCGGACAACCATTAAAGAATGGGTAAAATTGTAAACAAAATAAAATGATTTGTAATAAAATGTTAGGTAATATACATAGGAACATAACGGAATACAAATAAAACTTATTACTTTTATATAAATTTGTATTATCGTTCAGGGACTCTGGACGCCTGATGCAGAACACATAAAAGTTGATTCACCCATGTATTCGACGACGCGGTTGGCTCAGTTTGCAAGCACCTGCCTACTGAGCGGCGGTCCCGGGTTCGAATCCCGGCCAGGGCAAATATTTGTGTGATGAACTCGAATATTTGTGCTTGGGTCATGGTTGTTCCTATGTAATTAAGTATATATTTATCTATATAAGTATGTATATCGTCGTCTAGTACCCATAACAAAAGCCTTCTTGAGCTTAATTTGGGACTAGATCGATTTGTGTGAGGTTGTCTGATATTTATTTATTTATTTATTTAATTTGATATATGGCAGTTGTAATATTATCAGCTACGTTTGATGATGACTGTACTTAGAAGTGTGATTGCCAGTGATTTTTCTAGCATTTTTGGTCGACAATCGACCTAGGGTTGTCGACGTGTATATAATAATAATAATAATAAGGCGTAGGGATGTGACGACCCCATCGCCCGCTGGTATGACCAGCGCAATCAGTCACGCAGGGCAGCTTATGGCGAGCTGTTGGGAGGTAGCGACCCCACGTACCTGAGCGCTCCTGGGGGATCCTGTCGGAGGGTGACGGGTCGGGGCCTCCGCCTCTGTCTTGCCTTAACCGGCCGGGCAGAGTGGAGTCGCGAGAGTTGCGGCTCGGGGGTGGATGTGGAAACGTAAGGGGTTAGTTGGCTTCGGTTTAAAGCCCAGTATTACACCTCTCCGCCCTTAGCCTTCCGCACTGGTGTTGCCCTTAGGCCACTCTATGTGTCGCTTTTTATGGGGGCCCATCTAGCGGGAGGCGAGTCATCGTCTACCAGTTTTTTTTGCTATGAGACACTTTTCTTGGTAGACGTCCGGCTGTCTCACACAATAGCCCAATTACCCAGTCCTCCATTTCATCCCCATAGCCCGATTTGTATTTAGATTCCATATATTCATAAATAGTTCTTGCACCAAGCGGGTGCTGTCTCTGTGTGCGTCCCATGACACGGATAGGGACAGCATCCGCTCGCTGTACACATTACATTTCATTAAATTGTCGAAAGGGCCTCTACGCGTTGGCTTCGGCTCCGCGCACGCCTCCCAAAGGTCCGGGACACTATTGTCCCGTGAGCGGGTGCGACATACAGGAATAATAATAATAATGTTAAATAATAAACCATTTATTTCGGATAAGATCCATAGTTGTTAGTTACAAACTTATATGCTAGTGTTAGTAGATACAGTAGACATTTTTTTTTATTAATTTAGTTAAATACAGTGTGGAGCTTTGTGTGGACCTCTTTATCGACAACCTGCTCTTTGCCGACGACGCAGCCTTTGTTGCGAGATCTCCCCATGAACTTCAGGTTCTCCTGGACAAATTCGCCCACGCTTGTGACTTGTTCTCCATGTCTATCAATACTAAGAAGACCGTGGTTTTAGCGCAGGGTTCATAGTTCATAGTTCATAGTTATTTATTCAGTAAACAATATACATTGCATTTGAATATTTACATAACATCCAGTTCTGAAAACACCGACGCGCCTCCCTGTGTGCATCCCGAAAGTACTTATTCCAACCGGTTACATATTTATTTTTAGTAGTTATATTAACATTTTTGTCAATATACGTCAGTGCAGCGCCCATAGAGAGTGTACATATAATTAACGTTTATATGATTGACGTTTAAAATAATGTAATATTATGTTGTCGTTGTACATGAAACACTTTTTTTACTTAATCAGTTATTATAATTGTGTATTACATTTATTAGGTACCTACTCAAATTATTCAGAGGGTATGCTGACGATTAATTTGCGATTATTTTTATTGCGACTGCGTTAGATATTTTCTCATACAGTAAATTAACTCTTCATTTCATTATGCATATCGGGTTGGGCTTTACATGTTGTGCAAATATGTTTCTGTATTTCCGATTTGTTTAACACGCTATTTTATTTATATTATTAATTTTATTTGATTCTTGGTTCAAACAACTTTATATTGAGCACTACTGACAACCCTAGCACTGCACCAGAAATGCTTGAAAATGTACGATCACTGAAATTGGCCATTACATCACAGCATGAGCGCATTTATAAGTTCATATTTTATTTTGATATTTTTATTCCTACCGATTTTTCTTTTCGATATAGATATACAGTAAAGGAAACTGAAACGCGTACCTTTTTGACCCTCACTATTCTGGCTCTGCGACCTAAAGAGGGTCTTGGCCTCTGACACAAGAGCCAGTTAAGGGTATTTACGGCGCTCAGATCCTTCTGCTCTGCGTCGTTCCAGTGGTATCTAGGGCGGCAGACTGGACGTTTTCCACTTGGTCGCCCCGGTCGATTGTCTTCCATCCTCTAAAGTCAATAAGCGTATTTAGGGGGTGGCCGGTAGGGCCGCGCACACCCCTTACATGGCACTATACCACTCATCAAGGCACTATACTACACACTACCCATGATGAAGCAATGATTTTCTATCTGTGAACCATTATATATACTATATTATGAGCACGGCCCACCCCAATATCGTACCTACCCCGTATGCCTACTAGTCCTATTTGTTATGAAAAAAAGCTGCACTCTGTGATGGAAGCAAGCCGTTTTGCACAGTGATAATATAGACCAAAATAAACGATTTCACTCGAGGCGAAATTAGTTTCACCCCTTAGGAACAGAGATGGCGCCACTTATTCAAAAAAAGTTTAAAAAATTCTAAATCCTGAACGGATACTCCGATTTTGACGTAAGAGGTGCCAATCGGCAGATAATTACCCAATTTAACATGAAAAAATTACGTAGAAAATAATTTTGGATACCTAAGAAATAATATTTTCTGAAAATTATTTAAAATTTGTGATTTTTGGAATTTTACTCGTAAAAATGTATGTACATGGTACTTTTTTTATTTATTTATATACACAACTAATTTTACATTTACGAAAAAAAACCGCATATCATTAGCTCATATAATTCCAAAGTTATTGAAGAATACAGACATGGCGCCGCTGGGTCAAAAAATCTTACAAAAAATCTAAAACCTCAACGGATATTCCGATTTTGATAATTAATTGCTAATCGACAGATAATTACTTAAATTAGTTTAAAAAAATAAAATAAAAATTCAAATAGGCAAAAAGTTATAATATTTCCAAAAAAAAACATACATTTTGAAAAAATATATTTTTTTTGGGGCTTTTATGTAATTTCATATAAAAAAAAATATGAATATGGCTTTATTTTACTTATGTATATTATAACACTATTAGGTAATTGATCGTTTAATAAAAAACCGCATATCGAGAACTTGTACAGTTCCAACGGTATTGAAGATTTTACTATAGGGTGCCGGTGCGATGTTGCCGCCACACGTGCAACTTATGTACATGTATCTAGAAAAGTATTCTCCCGTTTCGAAGGTACTGATTACCCTGAAAATATAACCACAATTGAAAGTACAAATTAATAATCATCCCAAGTAGCACACAACACACTTATATCCCTTGTACAGCTTAAATTAGAGTTTTAACGGGTGAATAGGCTCCTATACAACCTGTTTGCTAATATCACAAGTATATTAGATGCTAAATAGCATTTCTGAATCAATATTTTACTTACTTTACGTTTTATTTTCACTTTAGTCTTTGCAGGCTTTGCATTGTAACGTGCAAGTTCGGCCGTCGCATCATAAAAAAAACAACAACGCATTATGCCACAGCCCAATTTGTATCCATAATGTTCAAGGAGTTTCCAAATTGAACTAACCTTCAACTATTGTGGACCCCGCCTACCTTTGATGCCGTTTCATTCCCAAAAAGAAGGACTTGGGACTCGATATTTCCAAATTAAAACGTGAACCCACATTTGGTTTGCATGAAACGGTATTCAATGGCAGCTGAAATAGATGGAAGGTATCTCACAAGCTTGTTTAGTTTAGTGTTTTTTTAGTTTAAACAGATCTTTTCGAATCGCATTAACAGTAATAATATATGCTCTGTTGGAGCATCGTATAGCCTGCATGTGAATCTGGGACCAACAACGTTACGATTAATTGAGAACCAATTAATGACATTAATATAGTGATTGAATCTTACACGATTTTCACACATTATATTAAAATAATAAAACGGGACTTAATTGTGGTAAATAAACATTTTTGAACTCGGTTAAATCCCGTTTTGTTATAATAATGAATGACATTAATTATGTAAACACACCCTAAAAAAAAAGAAACAAAAATGGCCCTAAGTAATCGTTTCACATGAGCCGTTACGTATCGAGAGAGAATTTCTATAGATATATACAATAGTTTTTTGTACATAGTTGCCGGTGTTGGCCTCATTATACGGCGATTTGTGATTAAGAGATTTCCTTTTGCTGAGTTGGTCCTTGCGACTCAAAGATGGATTTAAGAAGGGGAGCCATCAAAATTTTAGATGTAAATTTTGGAAGGGTGGGGGGGTTTACCCCGAATGATCTGACAATATTTATTAAGCTATAAAGGCAAGTTTGGTATCATTTTCGTATAAATCAAGGACGCCGTATTCATTCCTGATATTTATTTTGAACTTTTTTAACGTTAAAAAGAAAAAAATGAAAAAAATAAAAAAATTACATTGTCTTGTTTTTTAAAAATATCTTTATAACTTTTTTATTTAAATTTTAAGAAAAAAACAAAGGACATATTTGGGTAGCCCTATAGTTCAGTATTCTAAAAATTACCCATATAATTTTTTTTTCTGAGTAACTTGCGTGAAAAAAAATAATTACTCTCCTCGGAACCAAAATCACAATATTTGCGTTTATCTATTAGGGCAACTTTGGTATCATTTTCGTATGAACCAAGGATGCCAAATTTATTCCTGATATTAAATTTGCACTTTTTTATACGAAAAAATAAAAAAAATTAGAAAAACCGAAAATTGAAATTTTCTTATTTATTAAAAATATCCTTATAACTTTTTTATTTAATTTAAAAGAAAAAAAAATCATACATATTTGGAAAGATCTATAGTTGCACGATGTAAAAAGTACCAATATAATTAATTGGTTTGAGTAATGTGCATGTAAAAAAATAATTACTTGCCACGGAACCAAGATGACGATAAATGCGAATGCTCGCGTTAGACCACAATCTCAGCGGACGGGTAGCTACGATGTGGTCTAAATTGAAGCATGCTTGCCCACAAAATGCCTGTTATTATTTAGGGACCTAAGTACTAATAAAATGAAGTACAATGCCTTTTTATCCATTTTTAATAATCAATTAAATCAAACATTGAATTATATATTGTAAATTAAAGTATATCCTCCGTATTCTCTTCCATAACGTCTTTTATCTGTACCCCGCTGTCTATTACACTGTAACAAAAAAAGAAGTGTCAAATAAAATATTAAACAACTGATTCGTACAATGGGAAAAGTTATGTGAGCACAAACAAAAGTACCTGGAATTGTCGCAGATCCCTCTGCAGTTGCACAGCAGTGTGCATGGCAGGCCTTTATTTTTGCAGGAGCATCGACCTCTGCAATCCTTCTTGCAGCCACATTTCATCAAATGACTGACTGATTCCCAGATATAAGGCTGCATCGTCCAGACCGGCTGCCATGAATCGTCTGACTCAGTCCACCCCCAGTCTGCCGGGCAGACTATATCAGGTGACGATTCCAGGGCTTGTCCCCACACATGACCTGCCTGAAAGGATGCTCGCAGAGTGTGCATCTTGAGAGCGTCTCTTGTTGGCGGAATGTTGTGTAAAGACCTATTTTTTGACGTAAATAGGAACTTTCGTGCATCATTAACAGAATTGATGTCAGCGTTCCCGCAGTAAAGTTTTGTAATGTACTTTTCTAATACGTTCAGCAAATTGTCGGACACTTCTGTCAGTGGATTAGACAGTGCCTTGAATACAGATGTAGCCTCAGGACATCGCTGCCACGCATTCCAAGTTAATGTTTTACCCTTAGAACAAAATGCCGAGACAGTGTCACACCCTGTGAATGCATGGTAGCCCCTCAAAGCTTCTGCTTTATCTTCGCCTAAATTTTTTGCCAGTTCATGTACAGGTAAGTAGCACTGGTTTTTGCCTGTACCGAAAGATATCCACAGCTCTTGGAGACCGTCTCACTAAAGTGTGAAAAAAAAGGATATCGCGATTACTACGACGTCAGAATCAACCGTATGTATCATAATTCTTGACGCACCATTGAGGACCATGTCTTTTGCGTGCAGAAGAATGCGTCCATCTGCCTCTTCAGCATCAGTGTTGAGCCCATTTATCGATGTCCCAGGAGCTATAGGTAGTGCTAATCTACCTAAACTTAACGTATGTATAATGTATGTTCGAAGAGCTGTGGATATCTTTCGGTACAGGCAAAAACCAGTGCTACTTACCTGTACATGAACTGGCAAAAAATTTAGGCGAAGATAAAGCAGAAGCTTTGAGGGGCTACCATGCATTCACAGGGTGTGACACTGTCTCGGCATTTTGTTCTAAGGGTAAAACATTAACTTGGAATGCGTGGCAGCGATGTCCTGAGGCTACATCTGTATTCAAGGCACTGTCTAATCCACTGACAGAAGTGTCCGACAATTTGCTGAACGTATTAGAAAAGTACATTACAAAACTTTACTGCGGGAACGCTGACATCAATTCTGTTAATGATGCACGAAAGTTCCTATTTACGTCAAAAAATAGGTCTTTACACAACATTCCGCCAACAAGAGACGCTCTCAAGATGCACACTCTGCGAGCATCCTTTCAGGCAGGTCATGTGTGGGGACAAGCCCTGGAATCGTCACCTGATATAGTCTGCCCGGCAGACTGGGGGTGGACTGAGTCAGACGATTCATGGCAGCCGGTCTGGACGATGCAGCCTTATATCTGGGAATCAGTCAGTCATTTGATGAAATGTGGCTGCAAGAAGGATTGCAGAGGTCGATGCTCCTGCAAAAATAAAGGCCTGCCATGCACACTGCTGTGCAACTGCAGAGGGATCTGCGACAATTCCAGGTACTTTTGTTTGTGCTCACATAACTTTTCCCATTGTACGAATCAGTTGTTTAATATTTTATTTGACACTTCTTTTTTTGTTACAGTGTAATAGACAGCGGGGTACAGATAAAAGACGTTATGGAAGAGAATACGGAGGATATACTTTAATTTACAATATATAATTCAATGTTTGATTTAATTGATTATTAAAAATGGATAAAAAGGCATTGTACTTCATTTTATTAGTACTTAGGTCCCTAAATAATAACAGGCATTTTGTGGGCAAGCATGCTTCAATTTAGACCACATCGTAGCTACCCGTCCGCTGAGATTGTGGTCTAACGCGAGCATTCGCATTTATCGTCATCTTGGTTCCGTGGCAAGTAATTATTTTTTTACATGCACATTACTCAAACCAATTAATTATATTGGTACTTTTTACATCGTGCAACTATAGATCTTTCCAAATATGTATGATTTTTTTTTCTTTTAAATTAAATAAAAAAGTTATAAGGATATTTTTAATAAATAAGAAAATTTCAATTTTCGTTTTTTCTAATTTTTTTTATTTTTTCGTATAAAAAAGTGCAAATTTAATATCAGGAATAAATTTGGCATCCTTGGTTCATACGAAAATGATACCAAAGTTGCCCTAATAGATAAACGCAAATATTGTGATTTTGGTTCCGAGGAGAGTAATTATTTTTTTTCACGCAAGTTACTCAGAAAAAAAAATTATATGGGTAATTTTTAGAATACTGAACTATAGGGCTACCCAAATATGTCCTTTGTTTTTTTCTTAAAATTTAAATAAAAAAGTTATAAAGATATTTTTAAAAAACAAGACAATGTAATTTTTTTATTTTTTTCATTTTTTTCTTTTTAACGTTAAAAAAGTTCAAAATAAATATCAGGAATGAATACGGCGTCCTTGATTTATACGAAAATGATACCAAACTTGCCTTTATAGCTTAATAAATATTGTCAGATCATTCGGGGTAAACCCCCCCACCCTTCCAAAATTTACATCTAAAATTTTGATGGCTCCCCTTCTTAAATCCATCTTTGAGTCGCAAGGACCAACTCAGCAAAAGGAAATCTCTTAATCACAAATCGCCGTATAATGAGGCCAACACCGGCAACTATGTACAAAAAACTATTGTATACATACTTTACCGTAAGCGTGAAATAAAGCACAAAAACTCTTTGATATTTATAATTCGTCTCAAAGTTTTAGATTCGTCCCTCGGACAACTAGTCACTTGGACAACGGAATTGGTTGTCCGTAGGACATTTTGGTTGTCCCTTGGACAAAATTGGATTTTTAATAGGGTAAATCCCAATTATAGGGTAATTTAATACGGTAAACGTCCCAATGATTAACACCTTAATTCCAACAGTTGATTAATACCCTGACTTTGACCTTTCGCTTTAACGTAAGGTTCATATTAAGAAACCAACAATTGAGATAATTTCAAGCACTGGGATCTATCTCCACCTTAATTAAATAATTTGCGTATTTTTATTTTACATAAAGTATTTAATTTTAGGAAATGGGATTGTCGGAGAAGGAAAAATGACGCTATAGGATCAACATTAGCGATAAGGTTTTGTATTGAATAAACGTTATTGTTATTAAAACTGATTTCTAAATACTTTATTAAATTTGTTTCATTTAGTACCCTCTTTAAAAAATTTGGTTCTAATATTTCCATTGGACAACCAGAATTATGTCCATGGGACAACTAAGATGTCCCTAGATTGAGAAACACAATATCATTATTTCTTCTTCTTTTTGGAGTTTATTGGAGTTTATTGGAGTTTATTGGAGTTTACTCCTTAAGAATCGATTTTCATATATAAGCCCGGGGTATGAAAAATATGGGGTATAAAATCGAACGTATCTGCCGTGCTAATTTAAAAAGTCGTATCTCAGTATACGATCGGGGTAAAAATACGACTTCTTAATTTAGCAGGTTATGCGTTACGTTAAGCGTTATAGACTAAGATCCCTATATAAAATGACCTTCACCGAGATGTTTATTTCATGAAATGTATTTTATATTTAATTTAATATGTCAATAAATATATTGCATATGGGTTGCCTAACAAATTTAGGCCAGGGTATGTTTATAGTATTTTATGCAACCGTTGTATAAGAGGGGGCAAAAAACGCGAGTGGCATGGGTTACGATGTGAGCGTAGCGAACATCGTAAGAAAGATGCCACGAGCGTTTTTTGACCTACTTATACAACGTTGCATACAATATTTTTTCTACGACTCGACATTTCATAAATAAAATGCAAATAAACAACAAAGAAAATAATTACATGTTCCCGCTCGGAATCAACAAAATTAAAAAGAAAAATTGTCTCTGATAAACTTTTTTTTTATTGACATCCATCTGTCAAAAAAATATTAACTTATACATAAAGGTATACGATCACCATACTAAACATCTGTCAAAAAAATAAACTTATACATAAAGGTATACGTTCACTATATACTAAACATCCATGCACTGAAGATAAAACTTTTTTTTAAATTTGGCAGCAATGCCTTAGTAGAATAAGTTTTTTTTTAATTTGCAAATTGTGTGAATGCAGCTGTTCATCTTGTAATCTGTGGTAAAGCCTGACCAGAAATATATGAGGATTGTCAAGAGGGCGCAATTTATAAGATTTACATGGCAACAATTTTGCAACCAATCGCAACCCACTATAATGACATTAGTTTTAAATACCTGTCAGTTCCACTATGTTAACCTCTCGTCATATCATTTAATGGAATGCACTCTTTTCCTGACTGTTTTTCGTGTAGTAAACACATGTACACTTTATTTATAATCTTATGTTCACAATTGTGAATGGTTTTCGGCATTTTCTTAGGATAATTTTTAATATTTGTCTTTTAAAGAAATCACCACGAATGACATTGACATTGTTGACAAACCATCATACAATCATCGCCAGTGTAAGAAATTAGTTCCAGTGAAATTCCGCAATATGGCGCATCCTCATATATTTCTGGTCAGGCTTTACTAACTGATGCTTTTTTGGCGACATTATAACATCGGTTAGCAGTGTGTTTTTGGGCAGTAGAGTATAGACTTTTACAGACTTTCATAATTTATGTCTTTATATTAGAGTTAGTAACTATATAAATGACAGAAAAAAGTACTGGAGTAGAAAAATTAATAAAAATGTTTTAAACATTTCACCGGTTTGATTAATATTAGATAAATACATTTCATCAAATAAACATCTCGGTGAAGGTCGTTTTATATCGGGATCCTATACTATTATGTGCGAGGGAGAGCCCAAGAGGGATTTCGGGATAGTGGAAGGGAGACAAACTAAACTCTCCCAGCTCCCCTTCCATTATGTTCACATAAACAAACTATGAAATTTGACATTTCGGATGCCTGCATGAAGTAAGAATAATGCAGGCCATACACGATCAAGCCCGCCGTCAAGCCTGCATGATGCTTAAAGCGGCGTCCGGTAAACTTGTGTATGTGTATCTAAGGGCCTACTCCGAACTTCGTATCGTGCCGACCCTTTCACTCATATTGTGTACAACACGAGAGTGAAAGGGACGGACTTTAATAAAATCGTTGAATAACGTCATGCAAACTTGAACGTCAAGTATGTCAACAACAAGGAATATAATACTCACAAGGAGAAGAACGGTAACTACGTTCAAAAAAGTTGCATATCTTTTTTGTAATACTACTAGCGCCACCGTATATGAACTAAGTGACAGCGGGCTTTTTTGGCGGGGTTTTCAAATATGCCATATTGAAGATTTGTTTTTCTAACTTTTCTATTTTACATGCATGCATATTCAGATTTTATCCTGCAAATCATTTGTCAACCACTTCCCGGTATACGATTGAGCTGAAATTTAAAAGTTTTATAAAAAATACAACACAATGAATTACTTTTAAATGGCCTTTATTCATTGTATATCCAAACAGGGACTATAATTTACAAAATGTCTTTAAAAAGTTTATTACATAGGTGCACTATTATTGCATTGTTTTAATAATATATTCTGTTGTTCCTAGAACAGAATACTTGCACAGGCTTTTTCTACAACTGTCAGTGTAACGGGAATCTTGGAAATGTCGTCCACATAAAACCTTATTCCTTTCGTACAGAGAAGTCAAGGATTCTTGTGAAGACCAGTCGTGCCCAAAATGTAGCTCTGAAATAGGAAATTACATTTTAACAAGTCTACATATTATCCACATTAATTGAGCCCTGCTTGAACAAAATGGACAATAGACATGAACAGAAATATAATGTTAAAATACTATGCACTAAGCTCAGAACAAGTTTGGTCAATGCAGGCCTAAATATCTCTAGCAGTGTTAAAATATTACCTTATGAATAATACCTATAAATACTTGTATTAAAAAACTTTTTGTCTACAGTTGTTGGGTAAGAAGTAAGAAGTATCCTATCACCATGTTTGGATGCTATCTGGGATTAAAATCCGTGCAGCCGTTTTTGTGTGAGATGAGAGGTTAAAGATATTTAAAACAAACAAACAGAACCTGTGATTTAATAACATACAATAACCGTATTTCTAGGCAAGGTAACCTAACTAAATGTACCTGAAACACGTCTAAAACAAATAGCTGGTAGTTCTTATTTCATGTGTATTAAAATATGCAACAAAATTCTGAGACATATAAGAGACCTGAAATAAAATATTCTTACCGTAAAATTATTATTCCCGCTCTAGGAAAATGAACTGAATCGTCTTCAGCAGAGGTTGTGCCGCGTTAAGCACATTTTCTTTATGCATTTGAAGACATTAACTATGATAATTTTTAAATAAATCGCGGAAAAATTTGAAATTGGCCGTTTGTTGACGTAAATTAAAATAACAGGTTGACAGCCATCAGTTTTTTTTGTCGAGACTTTATGGCTTACAGCCAGCACGCGGTGGCGACCTGCTGTCACTATGACAATTCAGGCCGCTTGTGTCTGAAGGCTTGTTCGGACTAGGCTAGTATTTAAGTCTAGTAGCGAGTAATTTAGTAGCTAAACGTGTCTGAACACCAAAAAATTAGTCGAGTAGATTAGTAAGTAATTTAGTCGAGTCAATCCATTTTATTCTATTTTTTTTAGTAGTTTAGTAGTGAGTAGCACCCCCCACCACGCGTCCGTGCTTACTCGGCCGCCGGATAAACAAGTCCGAACCTGTCGATTTAGTCGAGTTCATTAGTTGGCGTGAAAATGTCATTTCGCTGGAGCGAGGAAACCACTTTTAGATTGCAGAATACCACTGACTTGTGAACTTTACTCGACTGTAATGCGAACGATTTTTAGGCAGTAGCGGATAGTTTGCTACTTAATTACTCGCTACTAGACTAAAATACTAGCCTAGTCCGAACAAGCCTTGAGGGAATGTTAGGATAGTCATACATTACAACTGACCGCCACCGCGTGCCGTCCCTTTTAGTCATACGGTGTATAACAGGAGAGTGAAAGGGACGGCACGATACGAAGTTCGAAGTAAAAAGAAAAAAAGATGCAGTTTTCGTTCACAAACAAACAATCATTAGTTTCGAAAACGTACTACTCCTTGAACGAATATTCAGAAGATAGGCCTATGGGTAAAAAAAATATGTAACATTATTATATGTTTTGCTGTATATTATACTCGTATATTAATATTATGTAAGTGCCTACCTTCTCGTTCTTGTTTGCAGCGCCCAACAGGGTATATAATGTGATACTTAAACTATTTACTTCCACCTGTATAACCATTATGTGCAATAAACGTATTGAGTATACATATTTTATAATCGTTCTTAAGGCCAGGCGCGCACCACGATTTTAGTCGCGCGATAATTTTGTCGCAGAAATGCAAGATATGGGTTTATATGAGAGTGCGCGCACCACGATTTTCATAAACCCATAAGTACGCTTATTTCTGCGACAAAATTATCGCGCGACTAAAAAAAATCGTGGTGCGCGCCTGGCCTGAATAGTAAACTCCAGTCGTGCGTCGGAGCTGACACACACACTTTTTTTATTCAAGAACAGTTCATATTTTTTTAAGATATAATAATACAATACAAAACAAAGTAGCAGAAGGAATTTTCTTACATTACTGTTACTATTTCGCGTTTTAATTAAAAAGTTTCGAGTTTGTGAAATTGAGGTTGTCCTGGGGACATGATTACGGGAAATATTGTGAAATTTCGTGAGATATATACCATATATAAAGATAAAAAATAAACTGTATTGTTTAATGTATGTAAGTAAAATAATATTTTAATCAATTATTAATGTCTAGCATTTTTTTTAATAATTTTGAATAGTGGTCCAGGGGACAGGGCAGAATTGTGCTGCCGATTTGTTTTTAGTCAAATTCACTAAATTCTTATAGAAACAGCTCTGCTCTATACATTATCATAAACAAGAGAAAATTATCTTTTAAATAAAATATATAATTGTGGACAGTAAGAAAACAAAATAAAAATCCATAATTTCATCATGTGGACATTTAAAAGTTGATTCACCCTCATTTTTTGCCAAGTAGAATGTCTTAGGCTATAGTTATTATTACTGTAAAATAAGTTATTATTCAATAAATATCTTATCTTATACTAAATTACGCAAATACCTTATCTAAGTGGCAATGCAAACACAAAATGAAATTTAGGGTAAAGTTTGATCCCCTCACACGAAGAAGACGTACAGTAACCACCGTCACTATCACCTTAACAATTAAATAAGTAAGTACAATTTATTATATTTCTATTATAATAAATTGTACTTACTTATTTAAATTAAAATTAAGCCCAAAAAGAATAAAACTACAATTAAATTGACAGAGAAGGTCAAGGCTCAAAATTTACTGATATTGTATAAAGCAAACTTCTGTTTTGAGAAAAAATGAAAAGTAATGGTCAAAGAGTAAGTGCATTATAATGCATGCATACAATATAAAAGACAATAACCCCAGCGCCACATTATTCGAGAAGTTGACCGAAGTATTGTTTCCTCCACCGAGGTTGGCCGAAGTATGAGTTTCCGCAGCAAAGTGTCCCACTATCATGTTCGCCCAACTTCGATCAACTTCACGAGCTTAACTGCAGCCACATCGTTGTCGTCTTTGGAGTAAGTATCGGAACGTAGCCCACTGAATTGAGTGTCAGACAGACCTGTGAGTTGTCAAAGTCAGATTGACAATCGCAATTCGCATGGTGTTTTGGATTTTCTACGCCCAAGATGGTTAAATTTGGATCAAATTTGCTATAAAAGTACAAAAAATATTACTTAAGATTTTAAGTAACATTTCAGTATTACAGAACATAGTGCATTTGTGCAGTAGTGTAGAGATCAATAGACAGTTTATCAACACATATCGGGAGTCCCCGACGACGGCCCTTGTGACCCGGGCGCCCGTATCATCATACGGCGGCACTGCTACGTCACGCGTGACGCGTGCCGCCGAGGATGTCGCTCGACATGGAGGCATCGTCTGTCAAGCTAGAACCGGAGTGTGACAGTGACGGCGACGAGGAATGTGAGGCCGCGCTGGCGGCGCTCTACGAGGACCATGTGGTGAAGGAGGAGCTGGTGCTGGGCCCCGAGCGTCTGCAGCCGCGCGACGTGGTCTACACGCTGCGAGGTTGGTTGGTCAGCAACTTTGTGTTGTCAATGGTACCTGCATTCGTTTTAAATTATTGTATATTGCAAATATTACTTATTTTCTGCTGAAAATAAATTTTCTCAAAAATGCCATATAATGTCGCATAACATGCATTATAATAGGCGTTCAATTCATGTTTTAGGGGGAACAACTCGAGATAACTGTTAAGTAATTTCATTTAAAACTGAAGGCCTAGGCCAGGAACTATTTCTATCTGTGTTCATTAACAGGCTAAACAGTCGAATTATGGATTTTTTAAATTTTAAATAAATAATTATAAGCCTACTTATGACATGTTTTTCTACATTGTGTTGCAGCATTACTGAAGACAGAAGATGAAGAAACTCACGCGCAGTTACTGAACGGGTCCTGCTCCGTCGTCCTGGAGCGCCTGATGCTGGACCTAAAGTCACGGACATACACAGTTGGCCTTCAAACATACAGTTATCGATTGAGCAACCAGCCAGGCATTCAGCAAACAGAAATAAAATCAAGGAAAAAGAAAATTAGTAAGTGCCATTTAATTTTATTCTTACCATAAATTTTTGATGTTCCTCCTTGTCATTTTAAAGTGATGTGTGATTATAAAAATCCAATCTTCAAGACAACATTTCTATGTTGTATTTAAAGGTAACTAGCTAAAGTTTCAATGTTTTCATAGTTAAGGTATTAGGTATAAGTAATTAAACTCTATATTTTAAAATGTGAAGTTAACTATCGGGGAATAAAGCTCATTTCACATAATATGAAGATATGGGAGAAAGTGATAGCGAAACGAATAAGAGGAGAAAGTGAGGTAACACAGAACCAATTTGCGTTTATGCCGGGCGGGAACTATGGACACCATATTTGCACACCGCCAACTTTGCGAAAAATACCGACTTGCACAAAAGGACTTGCATATGGTGTTCATATATCTGGAAAAAGCTTACGATTGGGTCCTCCGTAAGGTTCTGTGCTGGGCTATGAAAGGGAAAGGTGTGCCAGAGAAGTATGTTCGACTTATTTGTATAGAATCTTTTTATCGATTCATATTTTTTATGTGGTAATACCACATTTTTATTTTTATAACTAATGACACAAAGGTAAATTAAGAAAGAAAAATTGAATGCGATCTACTACAATGTAAGCGGGATTTTAACCCGCGACCTCTGCGTTTCCGGCGCATTGCTCTTCCAACTGAGCTACGTCAATCACACCAAATCTTTTATCCCTTAATTCTTTACGCTACTGGAGCGCCCTATGCGTCATATATGTTTTTGAAATGCTTATGCGCATTAGCCATACCCTAGGATGTGCGCTTTACACGCACGATGTTCGACTTGTTCAGGCGCTGTATGATAGAGCTAGTACTCACGTCCGGTCCGAAGCTGGAGTAACTGGCGATTTCAACGTGGCTGTAGGTTTGCACCAGGGGTGAGCTTTAAGCTCGTATTTGTTCCTCCTAGTTATGGATGCTCTAACATCAGACATACAGGAGGAAGCACCCTGGTGTATGCTGTTTGCCGACGTAGTTCTTGTCGGGGATAATGCTCTTGAGGTCCAGAGCAGACTGGAGAACGTAGGCTTAAAAATAAGTAGAACCAAAACTGAGCACTTGTTCTGCGATTTCAGCGGCTTATCCAGTTTTTCCCATATTGCCTTGGATGGTGTATCCCTACCAGTCTTCTCCGACTTCCGGTACCTCGGGTCATTATTTTGAAAACTTACGATAGTTTACGAATAGTGGATCTGATCTTAACATTACCGATCATTGTGCGATCCATAAGAGTACTACATACAGATTGGACACGCCCCTGCACCAAATTGAGCTACTACGCCCGCAGGCCTCAGGTCCTGGGTTAGAATACCTTCCAGGGCAAATATTTGGGTATCAAACATTATGTATTACACAAATACACAGGCCACTCAGGCGTCTTCGAGAACATCTCCAACGCGGCAGCGGCGTACCTGAAACGGCCAAAATTCTATGGTTTTCTCTCTTCCTATTCCTAAATAATTTGATTGTTTTTTACTGATCCAGTGTTTTGTAATACCATACGATAAATAAATAAATAAATATGATGTATATCGTCGTCTAGTACAAGCTTTGCTTAGTTTAAGACTAGGTCGATTTGTGTAAGATTGACCCTTAATATTTATTTATGCTAAGATCATTTTGAAACCTTACCACGGACACAATCATACCTAGATTGCAAATTGATGTACCATAGTTTACCGGGCGAGCGAAGCGTCTGTTTCGTCTCAATTTCTTTCGTATGTCCAGATATCGGATTTCCTGCTGTTCTCGCCTACAGGCCACATTTCATACATACATTTACAGTTTTTTTGTCGAAGCAGTTTTTAAAATTTCAATAATCAGGGAATTAAACAAATACAAATCTGAGCTGTAACGAAAGCTCACAGGCACTAGTTTCAACATCTTGTTTTCTAATTCCTATTAAAGTATATCACATAATGGTAATTTTCTTATAGATAAATAACTAGAAACTAATACGGGATAAGCCAAGTTTCTTTTAATTAAGGCCTTATGTACAATAACAGTAACGTTGAGTTTAAAGTTGGTCTTTTATAAAAATGTCAATTAAAATGTTTATTTTTTTTTTACAGGTCAATCTCGCCTACTCGCAGCGAAGAACACTGAATCAGCAAAAACAAATAAACGCAAAGCTCCAGTTAAAGAGAAGAAAGAAAAACCGAGCGAAAAAATTGCAAAGCATAGTTCTACTGAAAAGATTCAAGAGCTTTCTACAGCCACACAAGATTTGCCTTCAAGTGCTGATATACAAGAGAAGAAAGAAAAACCAAGGAAAAAAGCTAAAAATACTTCCTTCAAAAAGATTCAAGAGTCTTCTGCAGCCTTACAAGATTTGCCTTCAACCACTGATCTACAAGAAGTATCTCCTGAGAAGTCTGCTGTCAGCAACTCCTATATTAAAATAAATACTTTGAATGGACAAACTAACTTAAAATGCGACCAGTGCGGAAAGGGCTTCAATATTAAATCTGATTTAGAGAAACACTTTAACACTCACATGCTGATGACCGCTAGTACGAGTCACAGAACCAACAAGGTCTTCACGTGTACAACCTGTCATTGTATATTTGATACGAAGTTGCTTCTACTGGAGCATGAGAAGAGCCGACATGGCGTTAAATACTTTGCTTGCGACGCATGTGAGTATGCAACCAAATATGCTCATAGTCTACAGTATCATATAAAGACTCACACTGGCGAGAAGCCTTTCAAATGTAGTCAGTGCAGTTCTGCATTTAGCCAAAGCAGTGATTTACAACGTCACCTTAGAACACACACTGGCGAGAAGCCTTTCAAATGTGGTCAGTGTAGTTCTGCATTTAAGACAAGCAGTCATTTACAACGTCACCTTAGAACACACACTGGCGAGAAGCCTTTCAAATTTAGTCAGTGTAGTTCCGCGTATAGCAGAAGCAATGATTTACGACATCACCTTAGAACACACACTGGCGAGAAGCCTTTCAAATGTAGTCAGTGTATTTCTGCATTTACCACAAGCGGTGATTTACAACGTCACCTTAGAACACACACTGGCGAGAAGCCTTTCAAATGCAGTCAGTGTAGTTCTGCATTTAGCGACAGCAGTACATTACGAAAACACCTTAGAACACACACAGGTGAGAAGCCTTTCAAATGTAGTCAGTGTAGTTCTGCATTTAGCGAAAGCGGTCACTTACAAAGGCACCTTAGAACACACACTGGCGAGAAGCCGTTCAAATGTAGTCAGTGTAGTTCTGCATTTAGCCAAAGCAATGATTTACAACGTCACCTTAGAACACACACTGGCGAGAAGCCTTTCGAGTGCAACATCTGTGACTACAAGACTACTCAGTATGGTACTCTGAAGTCTCACCTAATGTCCCGGCACTCCGGACAAAAACCGTATGCTTGCGACGCATGCAGTTACAGGGGCGCTACTAGAGGACATTTAAGACATCATATGAAAAATAACCACAAGTTGAATTAGTATTTTTAATGTTATAATTCTGTAATACTTCAAGTAACGCGCGTTGTGTGTAGGGAATTCTAACCGGTAAAGTGTATGAAATATACCGGTTTGCATTTAATAGTTGTATGCAATAACCCAACCCCTGTATAGTTTTTTTTAAGTCTTGAGAGCTTATGTTGTAAACATGACCACACAAAGCGATTGATTTACAACTGTGTAGAAGCTCAATTTGGGACAAATGGAAGCAGTCAACAAAAAAAATACAAAGAATATCTTCTTGCTTCAAATGTCTTTTCTAAGTCACAAGGTTGTAATTCCAATATCTTAACTCACTAGAATAAATATATGTAGAATATTTCATTACATGTTTAATTTTTTTTATTTTATAAGCACCTTACTTCGTAAATGTCCTATTAAAGCATGCTCCGTACACTGTGCGAGGGAGATGGGAGATGTGCGAGAGGGACGGGGGATTGCGAATATTGCGATGGCGGACGGAGAGAGAGGTTGTGTTCGTTGTAAATGGTTATCAATAAATTGTTAAAAGTGCTTATTTTATTTTATTTCGGCCATCTGCTTTCCTACAAATCTCGTCCGGGATGAGCCGAAGTAAAAGAAAAGTTAAAAAGTGTTAGATTTACGACGAAAGCGAAGAGTTATACGACCGCATAACCTATAAAGAAACGCGGTTACGCCGGCCACTGCGGTTGGTTAAGGCTAAGTGGAAGACGAAAGACGAACTTAAGACGATACTTACGACGAAGTGTTTCCACACCATCACCATGGCGGCTAACGGTGACGATGGGAATAAGACGGCCGAGACGGGGCAAATTCCGTTTAGCATGACGGACTTGATACCTAAATTCAGCGGGGAGGACATGACTTATTGTTCTTCTAAGTGGGCGCAAGATATAGAAGACAATGCTGAAATATTTAAATGGACGGCGCAACAAAAGTTAATTATTGCACGAAGATCGTTAACGGGTACGGCAGAGCTATGGCTGAGGACTGAAAAAGCGTTTAAGACGTATGACGATCTACGTGCGGCACTACAAAAAGAATTCCCCGAGACCCTAAACAGCAAACAAATGCACGAAATTATGAGTAAGCGTACCAAACAAAGGCATGAGAGCTGTTACCAATACATGCTTATTATGAAAGAACTGGGTAAGAGAGCGAAGTTTCCGGATTACGTATCAATTCAATATATTATAGACGGCATTCCCGACAGCCAAACCAACAAGATGTGTTTGTATGGTGCTTCTTCTTATACGGCGTTTAGAGAAAAGCTGAACATTTACGACACAATTAAACAAAAAGTGAAAAATGACTATGAACGGGACCCAAAAGTAAGTGAGCATCGTCGCGCATCAAAAATAACGGTTCCTGAAAAATCGAAGATCGTGCTACAAAGATGTTATAAGTGCGGCGACCAAGGTCACATGTCAAGAGAGTGTACCAACGGAACTAAATGCTTCAAATGCAATTCGTTCGGTCACATTGGCACTCAGTGTAACGGAAATACGAAGCGCACGATGTGCATCGAAGAAACTCCAGAGGGCGCCTCGGGTGGAGCCGAAGTTAACATTGTTAACAACGAATGGGAACGAATGAACGAGGCACAGGTGAGTTCGTTCACTCAAAGCGTCAGCTGTCACTGTCCCTGTCAGAAATCATCCGATATCTTGAACGTAAACGATGATGGTTCTCTTAACAACTCAGTAAAAACTGTAAAAATTAGTGATTTTGAGGTGAAGTGTCTAATTGATACAGGAAGTGACGTAAATTTAATTTCGCATGAATTGTTTACAGGATTGAACGTAAAGAGGTATGAACCGGCGCAGATGACGTTAGCCGGTTTGGGATCAAGTAAGGTGTATGCAATGGGTAAGTGTAACTACGAGATAATTATCGATGGTCATTGTTATTACGTCACTTTGTATATTGTGCCTACAGGTACTATACCATACCTACTTATTTTAGGGCAACCATTTCTGGCAAGTACGATTATTTTGATAGACAAAGGTACAGTTGAAGTGAGACCCCAATCATATGATAGTTCATATTTGTTGTGTCTACTTTCAAAAGAAGATGATCAAAAGCAAAACATGTTACTTCAGGAGGTAATAAATGGGTACAAGCCGCTGAAGTCAAAGGAAGCCCCAATCAAGTTAAGAATAGTTTTGAAAGATGATATTCCAGTAGTGCAGCGTCCGCGCCGATTGGCTCTGAAAGAAGAAGAGGTAGTTAGGGATCAGATTAACGAATGGTTAGATAAGGGTGTTATTCGCCCAAGTTACTCTGAATATGCCAGCCCATTGGTATTAGTGAAGAAGAAAGATGGAACTACGAGGGTTTGTGTGGATTATAGAAAGATAAATCAAAAGATGGTAAAGGATGAATACCCACTCCCGGTGATCAATGATCACATTATCTAGAGCTAGAGTGTTTAGTACATTAGACTTAAAAAACGGTTTCTTTCATTTGCCAATAGAAGAAGAATCTATCCAATACACAGCATTTGTGACAAGTAATCCTGAAGGCCAATATGAGTTTCTTCGAGCACCATTCGGTTTATCCATTTGTCCAAAATACTTTATGCGATATATCAATATAATATTCAGAGAATTTATAATGGAAGGGATTGTGTTGATTTTCATTGACGATTTAATTATTCTGGCTGAAGACGAGGAACAAGCAATGGAACGATTAAAAAGAGTGCTTAAGGTGGCTGCAGAATATGGATTGGAGATAAATTGGAAAAAAACACAACTATTGCAGAGGTCGGTTGAATATCTAGGCCATGTGGTTTCAAATGGGACTGTGAAGCCTTCCAAAGAGAAAACAGATGCCGTACAAGAGTTCCCAGAACCTACCACTCTAAAAGAATTGCACAGCTTTTTAGGACTGACATCCTATTTCAGGAAGTTCATCCCAGAATATGCATTAGTAGCAAGGCCACTAAGTGAAGTATTGAAGTCGGGTGAATTTCATTTTGGAGAGGAACAAAGATCATCCTTTGATAAGTTGAAGAAGATGTTGTGCGCTGACCCTGTCCTGAAAATATTTGATAGCCAGCTGGAGACTGAACTGCACTCAGATGCTTGTAAGTATGGTTATGCAGCAATTTTGTTACAGAAAGATCCGATAGATGGCAGTATGCATCCAGTGCACTACATGAGTCGAAAAACAAATGAGGCGCAGCAAAAGTGCACAAGTTATGAACTCGAGGCTTTAGCTGTCATTGAAGGAGTGAAAAAGTTCAGGAAATATCTCATAGGCACACCCTTCAAGATAGTTACCGACTGTGAAGCTTTCCAAAAAACATTGACTAAAAAAGATGTATGCGCTAAGGTGGCAAGATGGATCATGTTTTTACAAGATTTTGATTTTACTATAGTTCACAGAAATGCAGATAAAATGCAACACGTTGATTCCTTGAGCAGGAACATATTGGTTATAAACACAGAATTACATGCACGGATACAAGAAGCACAAGAAGAAGATGAACATCTAAAGGTAGTAAAATCAGTTTTAGAGGAAAAGCCATATGAAGACTATTTTTTGGAAAATGGAGTAATATATAAAGGAATTGAGAAAAAGTTAGTTGTACCTGAAATTATGGATATAGAAATGATCAGAAGGACACATGGAGTAGGACACTTTGGGAAAAAGAAAATAAAGGACATACTAGACAGAGATTATTACATAAATGGATGTGACAGAAAAATAGAAAGAGTTATCTCTATGTGCATTCCCTGTATATTAGCAAGCCGCAAGTCAGGAAAGAAAGAGGGATTGTTAAACACAATCGACAAGGGAGACACACCCCTATCAACGTTACATTGTGATCATTTAGGACCGCTTGATGCAACAAAAAAAATGTATAATTATATTTTAACGGTAATAGATGCGTACACTAAGTTTGTTTGGATATACCCGGTAAAAACAGTAACAGCCCGAGAAACAGTAGAGAAGCTGAGAGCTCACCAGAAAGACTATGGGAATCCTATTCGCATAGTGACAGATAGAGGAACGGCTTTTACTGGAAAGGAGTTTGAAGAGTACTGCCAAGATGAGAGCATCGAACATGTAAAGGTGACAACCGGAATTCCTCGAGGCAATGGGCAGGTTGAAAGAATTAACCGGATTATTATTTCAGTTTTAACAAAGATGTGCATAGAAGAGCCAGGACATTGGTACAAGTATGTGAGTAAATTACAGCGGGCAATAAATAGTACATATCAAAGATCGATAAATACATCACCATTTCAGCTGCTTACTGGAACTAACCTTAGACTTAAAGAAGACCTAAATTTAGTTGAACTACTGGAAAAAGAAAATAGAAGAGAATTTTTGGAAAAAAGGGAAGAATTGAGAAGAGAAGCAAAGACACAATTACTAAGAATACAGGAAGAAAACAGAAAAACGTATAATAAGAAAAGACGGGTCGGACATCAGTATAAAGTGGGCAACCTAGTAGCTATCCAAAGAACCCAATTTGGAAATGCCTTAAAATTGAAACAGAAGTTTTATGGACCCTATAAAATTGTAAAAGAGTTAGGAAGAGATCGATATGAGGTTGAAAAAATAGACCCTCACACAGAAGGGCCAAAGAAGACCACAACGGCTGTGGACCATATGAAAAGATGGGTTTGATTCAGCTGTATCTTGGTCTGTCTAAATTTAGACCGCATTACAAAAAAAATTAATTCAACGTAAACATGACCTACTTACTCATTGCATACTTCTAAATTACCTCAAACCTTATTACTTAGGTATCATAAAAGAGACTTATGTTATTAAGTAGCATACCAAACTAGTGGCATAATGTTAAATGTTAATGTTGTAACTAAGTAGTTTAATATTGTTGTTCCTGAAAGAAAGCTCAAAATTAATTTAATATTGGTATTCCTGTAAAAAAGCTTAAAACTAAGTAATTTAATATTGTTGTTCCTGAAAGAAAGCTTGAAATTAATTTAATACTGTTGGTCCTGAAAGAAAGCTTAAAACTAGTTAATATTGTTATCTCTGTAAGAAAGCTTAAAACTAAGTAATTTAATATTGTTGTTCCTGAAAGAAAACTTTAAATAATTTAATACTGTTAGTCCTGAAAGAAAGCTTAAAACTAGTTAATATTCTTATCCCTGAAAGAAAACTTAAGACTATGTAGAAATTGTTATTCCCGGAGTGGCATACAAAGTTGATCATGTGTGTTCTTTCGGAAAATGTTTAACTTGTGTTGATGTTATTCTTGAAAATAATATAACCTTAGGATTTATGTATGTTCTAAAGAAAACTTGAGCATGATTATCCTTGGATAATACCTTGTTTGTTAGATATAAGCTTATTGCTGTTGTATTTGGTTTAAGAGTTGAAGTTATTTGAATAGTTTTGTGTCAAATTATGTTTTAATTTCCAGTAATAAAGAAATAAAATCATCATTACTTAACTAAATTTCCACTATTGTACTGTATTAGGGTTAGTTTGTAATAACATAAGAGCACAGTCAAATGTTTTGTTTCTTAAGAGCTCTGTAGGCTCAGTCTGAGGTCAGCCTGTTTGCAGGAGGGCCGAGTTGTAGAATATTTCATTACATGTTTAATTTTTTTTATTTTATAAGCACCTTACTTCGTAAATGTCCTATTAAAGCATGCTCCGTACACTGTGCGAGGGAGATGGGAGATGTGCGAGAGGGACGGGGGATTGCGATGGCGGACGGAGAGAGAGGTTGTGTTCGTTGTAAATGGTTATCAATAAATTGTTAAAAGTGCTTATTTTATTTTATTTCGGCCATCTGCTTTCCTACATATATTAAAAAAAAAACACATCAAAAGACATCGCGTAGTTTTAAAGATCTAAGCATACATAGGGACAAACAGACTGCAGGAAGCGTTTGTTTTATATTATGTCCATTCACGAATTGCACAGCTTTTACATGAAGAATGCGTTACATTTTGCTATAGAATCTGTGGCACATACCTGTCATTTAGTTACTTTACCCGAATTTGAACCTTCTGATCACCCATCAAGGCGCCATCTTTCCTGGGCGCTTACGTCGTTTCGTTTTTCACGGCGTTTACTTTTTTGCTACAGGCACGTGTTTGTTTTGAGAAAAAGTTTGCAAACCCGAGTTTTTCTTGTTAATAGTTAATGATTCGTGTTTCAAAGTGTTATTAAATGTGAATTGTGCGTGTATTTCAATAGCCAAAAGTATATTTCGGCGATAAGTCGAGTACTTCCTTTGAATTCAGTTTTCAATCACGACGCCGCAATAGTTGCACTACTTGTGACGTAAAATCGTGTTTTACATGATTGAATAACATGCTTGACTCGCGAGTCCATATCCAACGTCGAGGATTCGTCATTGTCCATCGACTTCTTTCGCGGAGGAGAAGTAGAGACGACTGAAAAATCCTCTCGGAGAGGGTTTGTTTACCAGTGGAAACGGTCAACCCTGGACTGCCCCAGTCTCATTTCTTTTATGACTTGAAATTTACAAGTAAGTTATTCTACTTATTATGTTTGTTGTTCACAACAAACTGTTGTTCAGCAGTGGCTAAATTGCACAATCTTGCGATTTTCATCTGTACCACTTTAAATGCATAAATGTGGTTGGTACTGCAAGTACCTACATTATTTACACGTTTTCTATATTCGTGTTTATTAAAACATCTAAAAGCTATATTAACTGACTCATTTGGCGACTGATTTGCCTCTTTATTATTATTATTATTTTGGAGAAAATTCAATAAACATTAATAACAATGTTGAAATATCTTTATTTACATTACTGCATGTGACAGTATGTTAAATGAAATAATGTTCAGTGTGTTAAGATGTGGCGTTTTTAATATTATTTGAAACATGCTCACATGACACAATTGACATTTCCTCTCTATGGTTATCTGTTATCCGGTCCCCCGACTAAACTGACTGTTGTACTTGTCTCGTCGTCTAAAAGTTAAATTGATTTTAATTAGAGTGATCGCTTTATCCAGTTCCTGTTCGATACAAAATAAAGAGCATAGGTGTGTCATAACGTATGTACTGGTTTTATTTCATGGGATCCATACTAAGGGACTTCTCTGCACTCTGCTCCCCGCCAATCTCCAAGAGGTTATCGTCCCAGCGACCAACCCTTGCGTAATCCCATGAAATATATGTGTGATCTCAATACGAACAACTCATCTGGCGTGTTGCTAACCGCCTTCATCCATTTCGCTTCGCGCTGGTGCAGCGAGCTTCACTGCAGTGCTTAAGGCAAGTGCAAGGCGGCGCGTGCATGCAAATGGCGGCGGATAATATAAATGCAAATGCTACAAATCTGTCGTATACTCATTTCGACCGGCTTGAAGGTGTTGGAAACTATTGTGTATGGAAGCATTATATGAAAAATGCGCTTATTATCGACGGCTTGTGGAGTTGTGTAACAAGAGGCGACGACGTTGCTGTGGATGCGGTCAATGACCAACGAGCTTTAGCAAGAATAAATTTATCCCTGAAAGCTTCCTGTATACAATATGTAAGAGATGCAAATACTGCAAAGGAAGCTTGGCAAGCTCTCAGCCATGTTTTTGAGGATAAAGGCTTCTACAGACGTGTAATGCTTCTTCGACAACTGCATCAAGCGAGTTACAATAGTTTTAATAATATGAATGATTACATTGAACACATTATGACGCTTGTGCATCAATTAAGTGATATTGGAAGAATGATAGAAGACTCTGAGATAGCAGAACTACTACTGTCGGGACTTCCTCAAGATTTTGATGTTCTTGTCAGCAGCTTGGAGACTGCTTCGATCACCAACAGCCTCAATAGTGAGATGGTGCGAACTAGATTACTTCAGGAGGACCATCGGAGGAAAAATAATGAAAAACAAAGTGATCTAGCTTTGTTCACCAAGCGGAAGGACATCATTTGCAATTTTTGTCACAAACCAGGACACATAAAGGCGAAATGTTACAAGTTTAAGAAGAATAAGAAGCGAGATGGCAATCGAAATGAAGCTTTGATGGTGACTTCTTCAAAGTGTGTGCCACATAGTAGTACAGTTTGGGTTTTGGACTCGGGTGCAACTAAACACATGTGCAAAGACATTAGTTTATTTGAGGACATTACTAAGTGTCAACAACATGTAACTGTTGCTGACGGTGGCTCCCTGCCATGTCTAGGCTTTGGTGAGGTTAGTATTCCTATGAAAAATAACAAGTCTCAAATAGTAACAGATGTTTTGTACGTCCCAGACCTCTCAACTAATTTAATAAGTGTTAGTAAATTGTGTGAGAAGGCATTTACTGTTACCTTTAAAAATAATAAGTGTTATGTTTTCAAAGGGGAATATTTAACAATATCTGCCACTAAACTTGGGGGAATTTATATTTTGGACAATGTGCATGGTTTTGTTTCTTCTGATCCACAGCAAAGGTCGTTTGTGACCAAGAGTATGGAAAATGTGTCGCAGCAGCAGAGCTTGCCCGACACAGATGCTGCTTCTTTGGCGGTGTCATCGGAGCTATGGCACCGGAGGATGGGTCATCTCAGCTATCGTGGGGTGAGTGTTCTCCGTAATATTGCTAATGGTGTTAAGTTTCATCAATCTCAGCAGGATGCAGCCGTTAAGGAATGTGAATCTTGCGTTGAGGGGAAGCAAACAGTGCAAAGTTTTCCTAAGGGTGAAGCTAAACGTGCTGTGCAATTGTTGGAGCTTGTTCACTCCGACGTCTGTGGGCCAATGCCTGTCAGCAGCTTGGGTGGATCTAGGTACCTGCTAACATTTACAGACGATTTCTCACGTAAAACGTTTGGTTATTTAATTAAAAAGAAATCTGAAGTTTTGTCCAAATTCAAGTGTTTTAAGGCTACCGTCGAAAAGCAAACCGGATATTCGATTAAAATCCTTCGTACTGACGGAGGTGGTGAATATTGCAGTAATGAATTCAGTGAGTATTTACTGGGTCAGGGGATAATTCATCAGAAAACTGCTCCTTATAGCCCGTCTCAAAATGGTGTCTCGGAGCGCCTTAACCGGACCCTGCTGGAAAAAGTGCGCTGTATGCTTCAGGAATCTGGTCTTGGTAAAGAATACTGGGGTGAAGCTGTTTCCACAGCTATTTATCTTAAGAACAGAAGTCCTACAGCGGCTCTTCCTAATAAACTTCCTGAAGAAGTTTGGACAGGCAACAAAGTTGACCTGAGCCATCTACGTGTCTTCGGTTGTCGTGCTCTGACGCTCATACCTAGCGTGAGACGTGATAAGCTTGATTCTAAATCTCATCATTGTATCTTTGTTGGGTATTGCGAGCATACCAAGGGTTATAGGTTAATTGATCCCTTAGTACCTAATAAAATAATAACTTCAAGAAATGTAATTTTCTTTGAAAATAAGTTTTGTGATAGTACAACTGATAACTGTGATATTCAATGTAATGATAATGATAAATTTTATTCTTATGAAAATGACTTGCAAAGCAATGAAAATAATTCTAATATGAATAATTTAGTGAATAATAATTTAATAAATAATAATTTATCGAATAATAATTTAAATGGAATGCAATGCAATGAATCCAGTAATGAATTGAATAATATTCCTGAATTAAATAATGAATCATTAAATTTTAATGAACCAACTGACAACAGTAATTGTCAATCCGATATTTCTGATAATGCGCAAAGCCCGCCTAATGTTTGTTTTTCTCCAGTTTCAAGGGACTCTTCCTTCCATAGTGCTGAGGGAGTCGATGGAGACAGCGAGGACTTAGGTTCTTCCTCTTCATCGAACGAAACGGTCGTTCGAGGGGAAGATTTAGGCGCGCCAGCATCCGGCAGCGACAGCGACCGACCTGTTCGTTCTACGCGGAACACTAAACCAGCAAGGTATGCAGATTACGATTTGTCTGACTCATCAGATTTGTCATATTTAGTTCAAAATTTTATCTATGACGAGCCTCAGTCCTATGATGAAGCAGTAGCAAGCCCTAACAAAGATAAGTGGCAAATTGCTATGCAAGCTGAGTACGACTCTATGATTAAAAATAATGTATGGCAAATTGTTGATAGAGTCTGTCTAACGAAAGCTGAACCCATCGATTATTTGAGCGGCAACATTATTAAAATGTCATTTTGACATTGACTAGCAAAGTCGTTGTTGTTGAGGTTAGTTTGAGGCTGCATTCGAGTGTCAAATAGAAGAGATCTTTCGAAAGTTTACTGCTGAAACATGGGTAAAACAATTAAAAGTGGTGTGCGTCAGATAATTTTTACTATGATAAGCAAAAGCAAACAAAAACAAGAGGAGAGGGAAGCCTTGTTCAAACAGAAAAAAGAGTGTTTAGATGTGGTGACTGCATTTGTAGGTTAGTAAGGCATATTAATTTTGATACTTATTATTTCTATAATTATCTTCAATCCAAAGATTCACAATATATCGTTTCCCGTCCAAACTATCTTTTTAAATTGATATTTCTTTTTAATTTTTTCATAAATGATGTATTCATTTCAGATAAACTTGACGACTCTGAAGAAAAACAACTCCTTTTGGATAATCTTGGGAAGTTGAAAGAGTTGGAGCAAAACGAATTGCTAAGTCAAAACAAGTATTTAGAGGAAATATCGTCAATAACTGATCTCAGTGTTTCAACTTTGAAGAGAATAAACAATGAAGGAAAAGTAAACAGTGGTGTCTTCAGTACCCCAGGAAAAAAGCGACCTCACAAGGCCACAGTATCCAATTTAGATAGCTTTGACATCCAAGCCATCCGAAATAAAATCAACGAATTTTATATCGTAAAGAAGCAAGTGCGTACACTCAGGTGCCTATTGGCAGAGTTGAGAGAAAGCATCAATTTTACCGGATGCCTTGAAACTTTACGCCGAATATTACATGCGAATGGATACGAATTTAAACAAAATATTAATCAACGCTCAGTTCTTATTGAGCGCTTTGACATTGCAGCTTGGCGACACCGTTACTTACGGACTATTGCAACAAAACGGGCTGAAAGTAAACAAATAATATACCTGGACGAGACTTACGTACACCAGAATTACAAATTAAAACGATCATGGCAAGGGCCTTCCACCAAAGGTCTAGTTGACAATATCTCGTCCGGTAAACGATATATTATTGTTCACGCTGGATCAGAAAATGGTTTTGTGCCTAATGCGTTATTAACATTTAGCACAAAATCAATTAAAGCCGACTACCACCATGACATGAACGCCACAAATTTTAATAAGTGGTTAGGTACATGAGAAGCTTATTCCGAACTTGACTAAACCGAGCGTGATTGTCATGGACAATGCCAGCTACCATACGGTGCAAATTAATAAGCCTCCAAATACCAACACCCGCAAAGCAGAAATAAAAGAGTGGCTTCGTGTGAATCAAATTCACTATGAGGAATATCATACCATTGCAGAACTTCTTGTATTGGTACAGAAACACAAACCGGAACCAATCTACGAAGCAGACGAAATTCTAAGACAGCATGGTCATGAAATCTTGCGACTTCCGCCCTATCATTGTGATCTGAACCCAATCGAATTAATATGGAGTTCGGCGAAGAGAAAAATCGCAAGTAAAAATATTGCCGGATCAGCAGCTGAAATGGAAAAAAATATTAAAGAGGCTTTTGAGAGCATAACATCAGAGCATTGGAAGAAAATGACTGATCATGTGCTTAATATTGAAGCTCAGTACAAAGCCAGGGATGGAATAACCGAAAACCTGGAATCATTTATTATAAGTGTGCATGATGATGAGTCTGACAGTAGTTCAGATGAATCAATGGAAGTAGAGTTTCTAGAAACCGATTTTGATTATAGTTCCTAAAATAAATAAAACTTTTAACTTTAGTTTATGACTTTTTATTTTAACCCCGACAAAAAAAAGTGTGTGTGTGTGTATAACATGTATACATTATAAGACTATGTTTTTATTTATTTAAGTATATATCTAGTGAAACTTGTTTTTAAGTTTGTTGCAATGCACATAATTTATCTGCTTAGTTCAAAGGTTGACTGGTAGAGAATGCCTTACGGCATTAAGTCCGCCATTTGTATGATAAGTTTATTATTTGGTGCCATAAAATCAAATACATAAATAAATGTTCATGAAATATTAGGCGTTTCCTCTCCCTTAGTACCCACCAAAATAAAGAAAAGTATCAAAATCGTTTATTCCTACTTTGATAGGTAATACCATGTAATGATTTTTTAAATTTGCCGCTTTTTCGCAGGTTCAGCTTTCATTAGACAGACTCTAGACCTGCTAACCATAACATTGTCAGTTGTAAATGGGTTTTTAAATTAAAGTCTGATGATTCAGGTAACTATACAAAATATAAAGCTCGTTTAGTGGCAAGAGGATTTAGTCAAAAGCCTGGTAGAGATTTTACAGATGTCTTCTCGCCAGTTGTTCGGCACTCTAGTTTGAGAATGTTATTTTGTATAGCTAACGAACTTAACATGGATATGGAACATATAGATGTAAATACTGCGTTTTTACATAGTAATATTGATGAACAAATCTATATGGAACAGCCTCCAGGTTTCTCAACTGATAAGACTAAAGTATGCTTGTTAAATAAAAGTTTGTATGGTCTTAAACAAGCGAGTAGGCTGTGGAATAATAAGGTTCATGATGTGTTGACTAATCATGGTTACTTGCAAAATAGGTGTGAACCATGTGTGTATATTAAAAAGAATAATGATAAGTTGACTATGATTGCATTGTATGTCGACGACTTTTATATATTTTCTAATTGTCAAAATGAGAAAGAAAAATTGTATAGCTTATTAAAGTCTGAATTTAGTTGTAAAAGCTTAGGCCCTATAAAGAACTGTCTTGGTACTCAAGTTCACAGGGATAGAAGTCGTGGCATTTTAATGTTTGAACAATCTGACTATATTAAAAGGTTATTAAGCCGTTTTGGCATGACTAATTGTAAGAGTGTCTCAACTCCTATGACAGTTAATAATAAGTTAGAAAAGGCATCAGACAATAATTGTTTATCTGATAGTGATTATCCTTATAGAGAGTTAATAGGATGCCTAATGTACCTGTCTGTGTGTTCGAGACCTGATATTACTTATGCTCTAAGTCATTTAAGTCAGTTTAATACCGCTTTTACGCGAGATCATTGGTTGGCTGCCAAAAGAATTTTAAGGTACTTGAGTGGTACAATTAATTACAGATTAGTGTTTGTAAGATCTGGCAGCTTTGATATGTCAGTATATGCTGATGCTGACTGGGCCAATGATATCGTGGATAGAAGGTCGTATAGTGGCTTTGTTATTAAGCTGGGTGATTCTACAGTCTGTTGGGAATCACGCAAACAGCGATGTACTGCTCTGTCGACTACAGAAAGTGAATATCTGTGTCTTAGTGATTCATGCAAAGAAGTATGTTTTATTAGAAATTTTATATTTGAAATTTTTGGTTAACATTTTAATTGTAGAATCTTTAATGATAATCAGAGTGCGTTGAAATTGCTTGAAACTAAAGAGTATTGCCACAAAAAGACCAAGCACATAGATCTTCGCTACCATTTTGTGAAAGACGTTGTGAAGAACGACAATATTACTGTTAGTTATTTACCTACTGATAAGATGGTTGCTGATCTTTTCACTAAGCCTCTGTGTAGCTATAAGCATTTGGGTTTTATTAATGACTTAAATCTGAGAAATGTATTGTCTTAATTTTACTTTACTTTGTTAAATTAGAGCATAGTTCTGTGACATATCTTTGTAAGATCATGTCAATCATCTTGGTGCTTATTGGATGGTTGACATAAGTCATGTTTTTGATTGTCGGCACATAGTCAATGTAGAGTTTTAATTAATTTGAATTGTTAATTAGATTATATAGTTATATAATGTTTCTCTGCATTGTTATGTTGTTTTCTCATGTTTTGCATGAGGGGAAGTGTTAAGATGTGGCGTTTTTAATATTATTTGAAACATGCTCACATGACACAATTGACATTTCCTCTCTATGGTTATCTGTTATCCGGTCCCCCGACTAAACTGACTGTTGTACTTGTCTCGTCGTCTAAAAGTTAAATTGATTTTAATTAGAGTGATCGCTTTATCCAGTTCCTGTTCGATACAAAATAAAGAGCATAGGTGTGTCATAACGTATGTACTGGTTTTATTTCATGGGATCCATACTAAGGGACTTCTCTGCACTCTGCTCCCCGCCAATCTCCAAGACAGTGTACTATGAAGTATGTGTTAAAGAAATTAAATACACATTTTAATTTGAATCACAATTGATTGTTGTCATTAATCATTATTATTAACTGACAACTACCTAACTTGAATAATATAAATAATTGGGCATCTTTGCACAAATTATCTAGTCCCACAGTAATAAGCTCTCTATGAAAAGGCAAAACTTTTTATGATATGAAGTACTACTTCAACAAATGAAATTTTTTATTAGCTTTGGCATTTTCAGAAAATATAGTTATCAGAGAAAGCAAACGTTTCGGATAAACTGATTTAAAATAGAATAACTAAAGTTACTATCAGGGCCTAAGAACTTTTGGAGAACTGCTCCCTATATATAAGTGCCTTTGATTCTGTGTCAGTTTTAGGCAAGTTAATGAACATCAATATTTATTCATTAAGCATAATGCATATTTATGCACATTGACCACCAATTTAGTGAACCTCGGAGGTTCCAAAACTCTGGGCTCTTGGTACACCTAGAGCACTTACAATACCAGAATTAAATTCATATCATCAATATGTAATTTGAAACTGAGAAGCTCAAGCAGTGAAACCTTTGCATTTATTTGAAATTTTTTGAGATTGTAATGGTAACAATCAAAAAACTGTTAAAGTTAATATTGATATTTTTTCTACTTAAGTCTAGCAGGGCATGGAACACTCATATGAGTGTAAATAAATATTATAAATAGACTTCATGTGGTGAAGCATCCTTGCTTTCTGTGAACACTCTTTATTCCATCTTTGATTATATTGCATAAAACAGAAGTTGTTTTGTGAAAATTAAAGGCTAAAATTGCTGAAGCTTAAATAAAAAGAGGAGTGTTAGACCATTATTTCTACATGACTGGAAATGACTGATATTTATGATAAGCACAACCAAAGAAAATTATTCCACCAAGAACTTGCGGAGAGTTTCCTATGGTGACCATTGGTTAAGGAAAACAAGTAACATGCTAACATGTTTTTAATTGTTTTCTGTGGTTGAATATTGTGCACAATTTTTATTTTTATTAAAACCTAGGTACTGTTATCTGGCAGAAGTGTGGTCTTCACTTATTACATTGTGCAATGCAGTATGGATTAAATAAATCAGATAATCAAACTTTCCTTCAATTTTAAATTATTATTTTTTACATATAAAAGGCAACCAGTGAAAGGTTATCATGCTCACCAGGTATGCAAATACAACATACCTACTTCAGCTTTATTCAAGTGGACAAACTAGATTGTCTGAGAAGACTATGATATATCAGACCGTTCAGGTCTTCTGTTGTAACTAACAACAAGCAAGTGCTTTACCAATGAGCTGAAAATGTCAGTGTCAGTTTTTATCTCTTGGTGGCATATATTCAAATTTGCTTATTTGAAAATTTGGAGGTCCATCCTCCCTGTCAAAGCCACGGAGGCCATAACAACAGATAGGTCTACAAGAGACCATTTTACTATCCTCATAGATTAGAGGTATTTATTGTAATTGTCAAAGCCGCAGATAAAGGTGCCAGCTACTGATCCAAGCCGCGGAGGCCATAACTTAGTGAATAGGTCGTCAATAGACCATTCGCTATTTTCATAACATAATCTAGTAGACCATTTGCCATTTTTATAGCTTAAAGGTGCCAGTTGGCAAAGCCGCGGAGGCCATAATTTAGTGAATAGGTCATCAATAGACCATTTGCTATTTTTATAAGTTAAAGGTGCCAGTTACTTGTCAAAGCCGCGGAGGCCATAATTTAGTGAATAGGTCGTCAATAGATCATTTGCTATTTTCATAAGTTAAAGGTGCCAGTTACCTGTCAAAGCCGCCGAGGCCATAATTTAGTGAATGGGTCGACAATAGACCATTTGCTATTTTCATAGCTTAAAGGTGCCAGTTGTCAAAGCCGCGGAGGCCATAATTTAGTGAGTAGGTCATCAATAGACCATTTGCTATTTTCATAAGTTAAAGGTGCCAGTTACTTGTCAAAGCCGCGGAGGCCATAATTTAGTGAATAGGTCGTCAATAGACCATTTGCTATTTTCATAAGTTAAAGGTGCCAGTTTCCTGTTAAAGCCGCCGAGGCCATAATAGGGATCATTAAGTTTTCCCAATGTAGTCATATTATATATTTTTCCGATAGTATACGTTGTTTGGACCCTGAATGTACGAATTATTTATGTTTGAGTCGTATAGTTTTTTAGATATCATTTTTTAAATCCCCTAAATGACAGTTGGTAAAATTTCGAAAGTAAACACTACCGTTCAAGTCAAACAATATTTAAAAAAAAAAACAATAAAAAAAAAATAACAAGTTTTTGTTGTCATTGTCAAACGAATTAACGGTTTTGCTTTTTATTTACGTTTGCTTTTGTGTCTGCTGTTTTCTCGAGGTTTTAAAGACGACTTGTGCTTGATTTCTGGATTCCGACTTACCTGCATTTCACGACGACCCCGCGCTACATATTGGATTACGACTGGTTCTTTTCTGACGACAAACGCACGTATTTTGGAAAACGATGTAAACAACCCTTGGCCAGCCTTAGCTTATTATTTACAATGAGTGCATCAGTTGGTTTTATGGTAAGTCGGAATCCAGAAATCAAGCACAAGTCGTCTTTAAAACCTCGAGAAAACAGCAGACACAAAAGCAAACGTAAATAACAAGCAAAACCGTTAATTCGCTTGACAATGACAGCAAAAAGTTGTTATTTTTTAAAATGTGTTTTTTTTTTAATATTATTTGACTTGAACGGTAGTGTTTACTTTCGAAATTTTACCAACTGTCATTTAGGGGATTAAAAAAATGATATCTAAAAAACTATACGACTCAAACATAAATAATTCGTACATTCAGGGTCCAAACAACGTATACTTTCGGAAAAATATATAATATGACTACCTTTGGAAAACTTAATGACCCCTATTAAGTGAAAAGGTCGGCCTATGACCATTTACTATTTTCATAAATTAGAGGTGCCACCTACTTCGCAAGGCCACGGAGGCCATATTATTAATGAATAGACTATCTATACTATAGATCGTTTGCTACTTTTAATAAAATTGCCTGACCGATAAGGAGGTGGTATAAATATTTTTTCGGGAAAACCAGCAACATTCCTTCACAGTCAATAAACTCATTTCAATTAAATACAGGCATCAATTTTGACAACCTGCGGAAGGCTAAGGAAGATGACGATAACATATTTATCCACAGCACAGATTCAAATTAAGTTGATAGCTGTATTCACTTCTCATGAGTAGCATCCCCATTGGAATGGTCATATTGACAGACCTTGCAGGACTCCATCCACCTCCAATTGATTAATTGGTACCTACTGCAGACATCTATATATATATTACGCGAGGCCGATTTTTGTACATCCCATCAGATCTACAGTTATGGTCCGATTTTGATAAATGATATGTCATTAGATTCGTCTCATGCTGGAGAGGTGCATAAAACTCTTGGATTTTTAATTTTCTCCTGAAAAAGTACTTAAAAATGGATTTGAAAAAACTACTGTGCGCTAACCACGTGACATTGACCACGTGACCTGTGATCCCTATTTTGACATAAGATGACCAAATAATAATAAGCATGATTTGCTCACAAACCTGTAGTAAGTTGTTCAGCATGATGAAATATTATTTTTGAGTCGGCAACATAATATCCGCAACACTTAAAACATGTACGAATATGCAAAAAATATTTTACAGTTTGTTGACAATGAATGACAGTAACCATATTCTGACAACTTTTAATGACTTTTTATTGGGGGCTATTATGTCAATGCTCTAAATTGCCAGGTTGTTTTTCTTTTTAAAATGTTGATATGGAAACTTTTTTCGCATAGGTACCTGTTAAAAATGAGGAGAAAAAAGCCGGTTATGTGCGAGTTGGACTGGTGCTCGAAAGACTAGAAAAACTGACCGTCATTCAAGGGGTATTTTTATCTATTTTGAATAAAAAAGAAAAAAAAAACTTTACCAACTTTTATGAATGCACAATAAATGATTTATATAAAAGCTCCATTAAAACTTTTTTTAGTAGAATAATCTATGTCATACCGGCTACTTCTATGAGAAAACTTTTTTCCAAGTCCCACAAGGAAAATGGGATGAGTTATGGTAAATTAAATGGTATTTTACAAGAAAAAACTTAATCCTTCCGATTGCATGTCGACGGGATGGGAAATGTGGTCGAGTTGAGAATATGGACGACTTGACAATGTAGCTAAGTAGGGAATGTATCTACGGATGGATGGTCGAAATATGGACGAGTTGGGAATGTGGATGAGTTGGCAAAATGAACAAGTTGGGAACACGGACGAGTGGGCAATGTGGACGAGTTGAGAATATGGACGAGTTGGGAATGTGGATGAGTTGGCAAAATGAACAAGTTGGGAACACGGACGAGTGGGCAATGTGGACGAGTTGAGAAATTTGGACGAGTTGGCAATGAAGATGACTTGGTAATACGGACGAATTGGTGATATGGAAGATTTGGCAATAAAGACGAGCTGATAATAAGGCCAAGTTGGTATTGTAGACGATTTGGGTGTATCGTCGAGTTGGGAATGTGGACGAGTTGGAAATGTGGATGAGTTGGTAATGTGGATGAGTTGGTAAAATGAACAAGTTGGGAACACAGACGAGTGGGCAATGAAGACGACTTGGTAATACGGACGAGTTGTCAACGTGGACGAGTTGAGAATGTGGATGAGTTGGCAAAATGAACAAGTTGGGAATATGGACGAGTTCGAAATAAAGACGAGCTGATAATAAGGACGAGTTTGTTTTGTAGACGAGTTGGGTGTATCGTCGAGTTGGGAATATGGACGAGTTGGAAATGTGGATGAGTTGGCAATGTGGACGACTTGGAATTGTGGACGAGTTGGGCATATGGCCAAGTTGGAAATGTGGACGAGTTGTATTTGTGGACGAGTTAGCAATATGGACGAGTTGGCATTGTTGATGAGTTGGAAATGAAGACGAGTTGGCAATGTAGATGAGTTGGGTGTATGGACGAGTTGGAAATGTGGACGAGTTGTATTTGTGGACGAGTTAGCAATATGGACGAGTTGGCATTGTTGATGAGTTGGAAATGAAAACGAGTTGGCAATGTAGATGAGTTGGGTCTATGGACGAGTTGGTAATGTGGACGACTTGGCATTGTGGACGAGGTGGGAACATGGACGAGTTGGAAATGTGGACGAGTTGGCATTGTGTACGAGCAAGTAGTATGGACGCGTTGGCATTGTGGATGAGTTGGGAATATAAACGAGTTGGCAATAAAGACGAGTTGGTAATACGGACATGTTGATAATATGGACGAGATTGGCAATAAAGACGAGTTAATAATAAGGACGAGTTGGTATTGTAGACGAGCTGGGTGTATGGACGAGTTGGGAATATGGACGAGTTGGAAATGTGGATGAGTTGGCAATGTGGACGACTTGGAATTGTGGACGAGTTGGGCATATGGACAAGTTGGAAATGTTGGCAATGTAGATGAGTTGGGTGTATGGACGAGTTGTTAATGTGGACGACTTGGCATTGTGGACGAGGTGGGAATATGGACGAGTTGGAAATGTGGACGAGTTGGCATTGTGTACGAGCAAGTAGTATGGACGCGTTGGCATTGTGGATGAGTTGGGAATATAAACGAGTTGGCAATAAAGACGAGTTGGTAATACGGACATGTTGATAATATGGACGAGATTGGCAATAAAGACGAGTTAATAATAAGGACGAGTTGGTATTGTAGACGAGCTGGGTGTATGGACGAGTTGGGAATATGGACGAGTTGGAAATGTGGATGAGTTGGCAATGTGGACGACTTGGAATTGTGGACGAGTTGGGCATATGGACAAGTTGGAAATGTTGGCAATGTAGATGAGTTGGGTGTATGGACGAGTTGTTAATGTGGACGACTTGGCATTGTGGACGAGGTGGGAATATGGACGAGTTGGAAATGTGGATGAGTTGGCATTGTGGACGAGCAAGTAGTATGGGCGCGTTGGCATTGTGGATGAGTTGGGAATATAAACGAGTTGGCAATGAAGACGAGTTGATAATACGGGCGAGTTGATAATATGGACGAGATTGACAATAAAGCTCACGCTCATTTACACTCACGTGAAATTGTCAGTTAATAGTTGTAAATTGTGAGTTAATAATAAGGACGAGTTGGTATTGTAGACCAGTTGGGTGTATGGACGAGTTGGAAATGTGGACGAGTTAGCAATATGGATAAGTTGGCATTGTGGATGAGTTGGGAATATGGACGAGTTAGCAATATGGTCGAGTTGGCATTGTGGACGAATTGGGAATATAGACGAGTTACCAATGGAGACGAATTGGTAATATAGACGAGTTGACAATGCGGATGAGTTGGGTGTATGAACGAGTTGGCAATGTGGACGTGTTGGGTGTGTGGACTGTGAACAAGTTGGCATTGTGACCCAGATGGGAATATAGACGAGCTGACATTGTGGACGAGTTGGCAATGTGGAAAAATTAACATGTTACCCGAACATGCGAAACTTGATGGTAGAAATAACCTACATATGATGCAAACTTCAAAAAATCGACGCACTCAAGTATAAATCATATTTGAATTAATGACGTCTGGCTGATCATTCTTATTCTCATTCAAAATAAAATTTGTCAAATTCTGCTGTCAACAAAACAAATTGATTTCATAAGGCTTCTATTCCGTTTTTACCGACTATGGTAAGCAACCCTAAAATTTGGTTTATATCATAAAATCAAATCAAATCAAATCAAATCATTTTATTGTAGACTGTGGGTACAACATAACATAGGTGGTACAAAGATTTAATAACATAATGCCAACACAATCAGCCAAATTTGGCATACAATAAATAATAAATAAAGCATTCTCTTCCATGTCAATAAAATTTAAAAATAATGATAATTAATAATACTAAATAATATAATCTTAAAAAACACATTAAAAACTTAGTATACTAAAAGGATTTCAATCAATGATTCCTTACATTATCCAGAAAGTGGTCATTTACGTTATAATAAGCCTTTTCTATGCACCATTTATAAAGTTTAGTTTTGAACTCCGGCATTTCTAATGTTTTTATGTCCTCAGGCAGGCGATTGAATACTTTAACAGACATGTAAAGTATGCTTTTGCTGTAGTGTGCAGTCTTATGGGTGGGTAAGATCAGATTGAGACCATGATTTTTTGATGTCTTTCTCGGGTTTGAGGGTTTCATTTCGAAAATGGACATATTTTTTTTTACATAAATGCAGACTTCGAGGACATAAAGTGAGGGTAATGTTAACAGATTATTTTTTATAAAAATTGGTTTGCACGAGTCTCTTTGTCCAAGGCCATATATTGCACGAATACATTTTTTTTGTATTTTAAAAAGTTTTGTCATGGAAGACGAGTTTCCCCAAAGTATTACTCCATAGCGTAAGTTCGACTCAACATGCCCATGATATGCTAAGAGGGCCGTCTCTTTGGAAGCAACATACGTTAATTTTCGCAGAACAAATACAAATCTGTTGAGTTTTTTGGCAATGTAATCCGTATGTGATTCCCAGTTGCAGTGGCGATCAACCATAACACCTAGGAATCGAGTTGCAACAACCTCCTCTATTTCACGACCATTGTATTTAAGTTTTATCTCAACGGGGTTACTTTGTGGAGCATAAAACTGCATTATTTGTGTCTTTTTGAGATTAACTTTTAACTTGTTGATTTCTAACCAACGATTGACATCGCAAAAAACATGATTTACCTCTGATTCAAAGGTGCTCAAATTGTTTCCCTTTACAACTATAGAACAATCATCCGCAAATAAAATAACTTTGTGATCAGTTACATCAGGCAGATCATTTATGTAAAGTAGGAACAGAAGTGGGCCTAATATGCTACCCTGAGGTACGCCTTGCTTTACAATCTCCGTGTCTGATCGTATTTTAATAATAGTCTTTGTTTTCTTGCAAAAATGTGTAACCTCCGTGAATTGCTGTCTATTTTTAAGGTAAGACTTTAGCCAATTATAACAATTCCCTCTTATTCCGTAGTTACTTAACTTACGTAGGAGTATGTCATGCGAGACCAGATCAAACGCCTTAGACATGTCCATGAAAATAGTCATAACAGGTACTCTATTATCTCGACATGAAGTGACGACTTTGACAAGCTCAAGAATGGCTAAAGTGGTTGATCTGTCTTTTCGAAAACCAAATTGACTGTTCGATAATACGTCAAATTTCTCTAAGAAATTCAGCAGTCTGGCATACATAATCTTTTCATAAATTTTTGATAATATGGGTAATATAGCTATTGGCCTGTAGTTTTCGGAGCATTGTAAATCCCCTTTTTTAAATATTGGTTTTACAATCGTTAATTTTAGCCTATCTGGGAATACTCCATGTGTCATTGAAACGTTAATGAGGTGTGTAAGTGGTAGAACTAGAGAACTAGCGTTTTCTTTTATGATCGATGTGGTAAGCTCATCATAACCACATGATCTTGAATTCTTTAGACTTCTGATTACTCTAAAGACTTCTAATGGGTCAGTGGGATACAGAAATATTGTAGCTTTGTTGTGAGGTCCAATACTATATGACTTTGAAGGGCTATTATCAGCTGAAACATTGACGCTACAAAACTGTTTATTAAAAGCATTGGCGATACTTTGTGAATTATTTATAGTTAGTGCCCCAAACTTAACCTCATCAAACGTTTGCACTGTTTTTTCCTTGTTCAAATGGCTGTTTATAATGTTCCACGAAGCTCGGGCAACATTATCGGCGTTTTCTATTATATTGTTGTTGTACAGCTTCTGCGCCTTCCTAATACATTTCCTGAGCAGCTGCGAATATGTTTTATAATGATATTTTGCTTTTTTCTTTTGCTCCAGACCTTTGGTGTTCAAGTAAGAATAATAGAGCTTTCTTTTATTTTTAAACGATGTTTTTAGACCTTTTGTGATCCATCGTGATCCAGTATTACTGTTTATTCTGACCTTAAAGATCGGGAAGCATAGGTTAGAGAGCAGTACTATCTGCTCGTGAAAGATGTTGAAAGCTACATTTGGGTCATTGCATGTAAAAACATCAGAAAACGACATTACCTGTAAACATTCAGCAAATTTGTCTCTGTTTGCATTGGAAAAATCGCGTTTTTGAACGAATTTCTGTGTGGCACACTTCATATTTTCCTGTACAGGTATTGATATTATTTGTGCAGAGTGGTCAGACAAATTTAAATGGTGAACAGTGGAGTTTCCCTTTTCATTATTAAAGTTTATTGCAATATTGTCTATGCATGTTTTAGTGTGCTCAGATATGCGAGTGGGAACATTAATTTGCAATTTGAAGTTATGATTTGATAGGAGTCCATTGAACTCTTTTGATGCTTCTGAATTTGACTTCATGCGATCGATATTGAAGTCACCACATATAACTATTCTTTTCTTGCTTTTACCATTTTTAGTCAAGGTATTTATAACCTGATTAAGTTTTTTGAAAAATAGGTTCAAGTTAGCACGAGGTACTCTATAAATGCACAGTATAATTATATTAAAGTCAGCAATTTCCACTCCACAGCATTCGAAAACATTTTCCAAACAGTGACTTTTTATCCATTGTAGGTCGGTGTGTCTGAGGCCTTTCTTTCCAAGTATACACACGCCGCCTCTTTTGTTTTTATGTCTAGAATAAGCTGACAATAGCCGATAGTCATTTAGTGTCGCATTTTTTTCCTCCCCGGATTTAATAAAAGTTTCACTAATGCAAAGGATCTGCGGGGCAGTTCCCTGATCTTTATACTTACAGAGAACTATCTCTAGACTACCTAACTTATTTAGTAAACCTGCGATATTTTGGTGAAAAATATTGAGAGAGGTCCCTACATTGCCTGAGGAACATTGGGTAACTCTGGGGCTTGTTCGGGAGGTTGATCTAAAAAAATATCATCATTGTCATTTTCCGACTTAACAATAGTTTTACTCAAAATATCATCATTGACATTTTTCGACTGAACAATAGTGTTTGTTTCTACCGTGCTAGACCAGAAGTTTTCAATATCCGATACATATTCTCTAAGATCTCTAAATATGACCTTTACTGCAGTATCGTTAATCATGCCGGAGCCCTTGTATTTATGAAACATTTTATGAGAGTACTCTAGATTTTTGTTGGAGTCTAAAATATATGCATATTGATACAGAGACACATCGTTGTATAATATTCTGTTAAAAGATTCGATGCGCTTATTAAACAGGTTTCCATAATTATTTAACTTAAAGGTAGGCGAACATATTATGACATTAGTATGTTCTATTTTTAACAATTTATTTCTGATAAATTCCACAATTTTGTGATAGTTCGTAGTACTTTCAAAGTCAGCCGGGCCAATTAATATGACACAATAGTCATTATGAGTAAAATCACTGATTTTGGACTCGATTCCATCTAGTGACTGAAAAATGCCGGCGTAAGGCTTTGTATAGTGACAAATATCGTATCTATCAAAAGTATTTACAGCAGTCTGAATAATTTTATTTGACTTATTGTTACTAATAATACACATTTTATTCCGATTCAGCTCTTTGCACTCCTCTTCATTTTTAGGTGGTGTATTGTTGAATCTCGTTGTGGAAGGACAGGGAACAAAACGTAGTCGCTGTGTGAGACTTTCTATCTGATTGACAAGTCCTGTGATTTCAATTCTCGCATCTTGTAGCTCCTGTTCAAGAACCATAATCCGTTGCTGGAGGCGCAGTACTACGATGTTATCCTCTTGACTAACATCTGGCGATAAAGGCAAGGTGGAGGATGTCGGTGTCGATGATCCTCTGGGAAGAATTAAAGAGTGCCTTTTCTTGGTCCTTGTACGAACGAAGTCGACTTTTTTCTCTATTGTTGATGAAGAACATAGTGATTTTAATGTTTTAATATCATTATTTAATTTGGTGACCTTTCTACGTAAGTCACTATTTTCTAGAATAGTATTTTCGAGCTCATTTTGTGCTGTATCTAAGTCAGAAGTAAGCGTGGAAATAGTTGCTCTCATTTCTTGCAATAAAATAGGATGGTTATTCGACGCATCTGCGCTTCTTGACAGAAGAGTTGAAGAAAGTAAAGTGGAAGAAGAGAGGGACTGGCTTAGAATGTCATCCTCGCTAAGCACGCAAAGGTCTGTTGTGTCCAGTGCTCTCCATGAATGGTACTGACTATTTCTAGGCGTACATAACGAAGCCGTTTGTAAATCCTCCGCAATATGTTGATTGGGACTCGGAGATGTTTTCTCCGTTCGCTTCCGTGAGATGTCGTTGTTTGGCATAATTTGCTTTTTCCTTAAAGTAACATGCTCGTCGGTTTGCTGCATTTTTGATTTTCTACATTTTGTGCAGGCCCAAGCCTCTTTGCGTGATTTGTCCATTAAATCAAAAAGCTTCTCATTGTTTGTGCAAGACAAGTCAAACGGTAACTTGCAAACAGAACATACAAGGTAATGTTTATGTATGATTTCTTCCTTGCAAACAGCACAGCTGGGTTTAGATGCCATAGTGGATAGGTTGAAATTGTGTCGTAAGAAACGTTTTGGAACGGCCTCTGGTTTGATTGAGCGAGTAAAGTTTACTACTAGTTTTGGAACGCACCCTTTTCAGATGTCACTGTCATGTTGTTAACTGTCAGACTTGTCAGAGCTCCGCAGTTGTCAAACAGAGGTTAAATTACCGTGATTGTTTTTAATTGCGTATGCTTAAAAACACTGTTATTTTAAAAATGTATCTGTGTGTGTGATGTTTGCGAAGTGCCGTTATCCTTCAAGTTAGTTTTTGGATGTTATTATGTGAATACAGCTCACCAGGATTTCCCAAAGTTCGTCAATGTGCCACTTATTATCTACCGTAAGGTTTTGCCGCCACTTTTGGTTATATATCACATTCTAAACATTATTTAAAAGTATTCAAAGAACAGCTGATCAAAACACGTCCACCTTTGACAGTTGTCGTTGACGTTTCCCCCATAGACTTGAGAGTATAGATAGCATCTCCCTCACTCTTCTGTCAGACACTATCTCAATGAGAGGAAAGATTCGGGTATTAGGCCTTCAGCTCTAAAGTTATTGAAAAAAATTAACATATTCTTTTTTCAAACATTTTTAGCTGTTTTATATATTGGATTTTATTTATTACACATATTTGATTTTTTTTATGGTGGAGTATTGTTGGTCAGTAATTTATTTAGCTTAGTAAGTAGGGTTGGTTTGATTAAGTATACCTAGCGTAAGAATTTCAAACACAATGTGTAATTGTAATTGAATAAATGATTGATGATCATGGCAGCACCCATATTAAGAAAATATGCACGATCTATTGAATTTCATAAAAAAAAAACAAGCATTGATAATAGTGGTTTTTCGTGTATCTATAAAAAATTTTTACTCTCTATTTCATACAATTGAGTTTATGTAACATTTTTTATTATCACTATTTTGAAGTATTTACGATTATAAATGAATACATAAACAGTTACGCACTCCATGATTTCCTTTTTAAAACCTGCGTAGTGAGTGACCAAATCTGTCGTTTCGATTCATGTGCTATTTCTGGAAATTTCTACCAATCTTATGTTCGGTCCTATGAAAACATGTCAATTCTTTTTTTAAGATATGGGACTATTGTCATGAATTATATTTTTCCATAAATCGAATAATATGCATTTTATTTGTGAAACAGATCACCAAATCACATGTCATTAATGCACAAGTTATTTTTACAAAAGAGTTGAAAAAGTTGTCACGATGAAGCTGGCAGTTGGCTATCAGGCCTGGCTCTAGCCTGGCACGTTTTAACGTTTTTAAAACATCATTTTAACGTGTTTTTTTACAGTATTTATTCTTCGTTCGCCAAAAACTTCTTATCGATAAAGTAGTTATTTTCTGTAACACTACCGGATGTCCATATTCTAGCGGCGGTTTGACGCCGCAACGGGCTGTAGCGATTCACATGTTCATATCATGTGTTCGCCATCATATAATATATCATATCACCATCGTAAAACTCACACCATCATTATCATCATCAAATTCTCATCACATTAGCAATAAGATCATATTACACCATATAATATTAACATCATCATTTTATAGAAGTATTAAAAATGAGCGAATACAAATGTAAGCATCCTGCCAATTTTTGAATAGCAAATTAATATTCACAAAAATTACCAACGGAAGAATTGAACTTTATATAGACTGGATAAGGATCAAAATTCCATATACAGCATTTAGTGGGAGGAGTCTTGGACGTGTCGGGTGTCCCGAGTGGGACGAGGCAGGCGAGCCTGATGAGTGAGACAGAGCGGTTGAGTGGGGCGAGACAGATGACGCTGTTGAGTGAGATGGAGCAGTCGAATAGAACGGGTCAGTCGAGTAGGTCGGCAGCGGCGAATGGCTAGAGTTTTGGGTATAAATAGGCAAGGGCTTAGGAGGATGGGATTCATTCTTACTTGCGACTTCGACTGGGTAACATTATTGTCTGGCAATAAGGTATTAAATTTAATTTTAAGGGGAATTTCTGTTGGAATTTAGATTGTTTTTCGGGATTATAATTATTCATTAAAATTTATTGGGATTTTGTTGTTTGAAAGCTATTAAGCTTAATTACATGCCAGAAATAGTGTTTTGGTACATGGTTGCCAGATGAAAGATATTTAACCTTGCGGCTGTTAAACGAATATCTTTCAGACTCTTTTAGTTTTATCCGGGATAGGCAACCCGGACACTAGCCATTTACAAGTGCAGTGCAGTGCCTACAGATCTAGAGTAATCTATCTGATGAATTCAAGGACCACGAAGTTGGACATGTGGGGTTTCCACACTTGTTGAAATCAGATGGACCTCTAGGTTTGGTCTCATAAACATATATATTTATATATCTGTTGTATATACACATATTAGGGCGAGCTACTCCATGTTTCCGGCGTCTCATCAGCCTCATGGGGGGGGCTCAAATACACCGATGTTAGCCACTTTTTCGGGCTAATCACCCGAACTTGCAGTTTAGCTTAATTAGGTCCCATACACGTTTAAATGTAAATATGAGGCTTAGGCCTCTAGTGTCTTTGTATTAGCTAGCAAACGGGGGTATGGTGATAGGTACACCTTAATAGGAATATTAGAACGGGGTCCTTTATCTTCCGAGCAATCGGCCATTCATCATTAATCTATTCAAATTATTTTAACCTTTGTTAGGTATAGTGGTTAAGAGGTTGAACTATTATTTTCTTAAGTGGTTATGACCCGGGAAGTTAGTAGGGGAAAAACAGAATCTTGTAGCGGTTTGTAAAGATTGGGAATAGGGAACCTGTTATTTAGGCCAACCAGATATTTAACACCTTAATTAAAGGAATAATTAGTTAAAATTTACCGATTATGATTTAAAGTAACGAACCTTTGGCATAGCTTAAGTGATAGAATGGCGTCACTGAAATAAAGTTGAGTCAGTTGGCAGTAGATATTCGCTTTTTCAATGAACAGAAATAATTTAAACTTTATTATAATTTTGATAAGGAAATTGTGAATCGTTGTATAGTATGGAAATACAAAGCATTCCTAAGACTGGATGTGGAGTATCTGAAGTGTAAATTGCTAAAAGAAGCCGGGGACTTATGGATAGCAATAATGAAAGTTATTCGTTCCCGTATTTACATCACAGATCTCAGAACTAAATTAATTTATATCACAAGGGTTGAGAGAAATTTTCCTTATCAAAATGAGTCAGTCGAGAGTTGAAAGATACTACGACCGGACACAATAGTCTTCATGATTTCAAGGAAGTACTACATTTATGAGTATGGTCAAACGAAAACCAAGTTCTAGAACTTATTAGAAGAGTTCATGCCTACTAGGAAGGAGTAGTGTATTAGACTTCTTACCAATACAATTATAACTTCATTTTTCTGAATTATCATAGTTTTACAATCATTTCATATATTTAACTAGTTAAATAGGTAGGTAATTAAATTTTTAGAGTGGGTGTGGGAGTGTAGTTATCTTAAAGAAGCCAGCGCCAAAAGGCTTCTACAAAAGATGAGTCCTCTGACGCCTTGCCGTAGATTAGGTCACCAAGCAAGGTTGCAGTGAGATTCCACAGTGGTTTGTTCAGCTTAGGGTTAGGTGCGGAGTCCCCCATCCTCTAGCTGAACGCTTTAATTCGATTTGCATTTCAGGAATAGATAGGTAAAGCGTTCAGTGACATTCTCCGCGCACTTAGGGTGGTAGGGGACCATTAAAAAAATATATATTTATTTTTTCTTTAAAGTCACCTTCTTTAATCACTATAATCTAGTCCTTACTAGTTCTTAATTGTGAAGACTATAACGACTTCCTATTTATTGTATAGGTCTAGAATCCACTTCAGATTGTTCTACTATAGTTTATTTAAGGGATGTATACCATCTTCTCAGATTAAGGTGTAATGACAAAATTTATTCAATATTGTCAAATATGAAAACTTAAGAATAATTAAATTCATAATAAAATCTCATAGATCCTGTACCTTCCACCTATTTATAGATTGGTAATGAAGTATAGTTTCATATTGTACATAGACATTTGATTTCTAATCATTCTGGAGTGAGGACATGCAATTTTAAAAACTAAATTACCCTTCATTTCGGAATCTTAATAATATTTGGGTTGATTCACATATTGATTTTTATTGTTACCTAATGAAATCTAGTTCAACTATATCTGACTATGGTCTAAATGCATTTGATATTTCATATAGAATTAAACAACTTTTATAAGAGTATCCATAATATTTCATATTGAAATCTGCTATAGGAACTATAGATATTTTGTTGGCTAGCCCACATAGGAAGTAACAGTTTATATTTTGAGGATAGATAGCATTAAGTTAAGTTAGAAATTTAATTTAGTACAAAGAACCAAGGAAGCAGTAGGGTAGGAGAAACTTGCATTAAATAAGTAAGAGAATACACATTTATTTGGTAATACATAGTAGCATAGCTCAGTATATAAGAACGGAGGCACTTAGCGACACATCACGGTTAGATTTCTCTTAAAAGAGCTTGAGTTACTACAACAACGTAGGATCCGACCAATCTAGACGTTCACAACGGTTTTACCGATCACACTTTGGCCATTAGTATTAAGAAAAGTTCAAGCACAATTGTTATAAAGATCCTTTCATATCTAGGTTTGGTTAGTTGTAGGTTCTGGAAGGCTAGGTAGTCGTTGAAGGGTTTCCTAGGGTTTCGTTGTAGGAGCAGAGTTTAGTGAGGAGGGTGACGCAGGCGTAGGACCTGTACCTTTAGTTAGGGCTCGTAGACATTATAGTTGGCGCGCGTTCCCAGGATGTTTATTTAGGAGCCCTTATATACATTACATTTGGTGGTCCCGTGACTCAGGATAGCTTTAGAGTTTATTTAGTTAGGTCTTTAGCAGTATTACAGGGCCTCTAGTAGTATAAAAGGGGGGTGGAATGTGGGTCACATGGAAAAGGATGGAATTCATGAGAGAATGAGGATACTAATATAAAATTTAGTGTATTTATATGTACATCTACATAAGTAAGCTAAAAAAATTACTAGTATTACTGTACTAGTTAGTTTCCAAAATACCTATATAAAGTAAAATCAGATTTTTACTATTTAGGTACATTCACAACGCAGCTTACTTTAGTCCTTATTGGAATAATGATGTGATTGATGTGGCATGATGCAGAAAATATTCTATGAAATAATATGAAGAAAATATTGTATAAAATATTAATTTGGTGCTAAATTTAATCTTCTAATTAGGAAGATAACTAATTCCATTGATTGAATTGACACAATAATGATCTGTCTAATCTGTCTATTACTATGATTATAATAATATACCTATACATCCGGGATTGAGTCATCAAATTATTACATAATTTTAACCTACTCATGAATAGTCATGAAATGAGCATTACTGAAAGTACCTACAATTTCAAGACAAGTTTGGTTCTGACCAAAAACAGTAATCCCAGATATTATACATATTTATTTATAAAAAATAAAATAAAATAAATTATTACATGCATTATCTATTCCAGGGAATATTTATTACACTGGATTTATGAACAAACAAATTAATGGAAAATTTTAATATAAAACATTGTTATTTTATTGGAACCATATGTTTTCCACGCTAAGCATGGTATTCCTAAGAAAATTATATTTAATAAATTCTGACCATGATTTACATCTTTACTAAAGCGGTCAAATCTGAGATTTAAGTTAAGATGTCTAAACATTAGAACATCACCACTCGCACAAATATCTGTTGTAGGGTCGGGTTGCCAACAGTGGCTCGGATTTTTTCGATCGCTCAAATTGTGAAGAAAAAGTCGTGGTAGCGGGCTGAAATTCACACTCAACGTGCTTTGGTTATTAAACTTTTTCCCAGAATTATCAGTTTTTCAATCAAGGCAACAATAAAGTAGTCAGACAATGTTTTTAAAAAAATGGGAAATGAGCCACTGTGTACGGGTACTGGGCTATTGTGACTCGCCCCTGTAGTACACAGAGACTCTAACAGTATACAGTGGCTCAAGTATATAATATTTTACTAAAACTATAATTTACGTTCAGTTTCATTTATTTGTTTGAGTAGAAATATACTCTAAGCCTCATATCTATCAATATCAGACACATAAAAATTATAAAATCAAATCTCTTAGGATATTTGAGATCAACCTCTTTTCTGACTTTGTTTCTTTGTCGTTAGAGATCTAAAAATTAAAAACGAGTTCAATTTTTATTCTTAGTCCAAGCAAATAACATAACAGTTATCAAGATACATTAAAAGGATAAAAAATCCAGAAAAATAACCAAAAAAAGTAGGTTCTACACTAGGATAGGTTACACTCGAGTGCAAAAGTGTTTCATGCATAATAGGTTTATTCTTATAAAAAAAAAATACAGTTTTTTTTATGTTTTTTTTTATTTTTTTAATTAGTTGGCATTGAACAGTAGCATAACATAACATTATCCAATAGAAATAATATAAATAGGTACACAGTGGCTCAAGAAAGTACATAGTGACTCACGAGTCACTGTGTACTTCTTAAATTTGAGCCACTGACCACGCCGCAGCCATTTTGAATTCACCGGCGCATAACTATCACGTGGCTTGCCGAAGGACATGCGAATCTATGTCATTGCCTAGCATAATAACGTCACTTTGCATCAAAACAACAATACTTGTCTTAATGCTCAAATTTCTCTACATAAAAACAAGTATAACTTACTTTAAAATGTAATTTTGCACTTTCGGCCACACGAAACACTTTCCTACACATGTAAACTGCGCGGGAGCGGGCGAATAACTGGTTTGTACGTGTTTGGGTGTCGAGCGCTCTCGGCTAATGAAGGAGACAGATAGATATTGTTGCTCTATCTAGGAAATATAGCCGCGAGTCAGTGTACCCGACCGAGCCACTGTTGGCAACCCGACCCTAAAGTGTATATTATTTATTTAGATCTGAAAGATCTATAGGTACTTAATCTTTCCCAAGTGAATTGGTAATATATCTGTAAAATATTGACTGATTGACTTCAATAGATTCTTTTCAATATTTATTTGATTCATTCAAGAGATGTAATATCATATTAATTAATATATGCTACTTTATTTTATAAATCGTTAGTAAAATTCTAATGATAGAGCAATTGTGATGTTCTGTTATAAGTGTTTGTAATTTACAGTCTTGATTCACACAGCGTTTACAGACTCTGATCACCAGCAGATACCAGACGCGTCTTCATGTAAAAGCTGTGCAATTCGTGAATGGACATAATATGAATGTTTTGCATTACAACAAAACATGTATTATGTCTTGAACGAATTGCACAGCTTCAGCAAGGCTCTTGCTGGTGAAGACAATGTGAAAAACGAAACGACGTAAGCGCCCAGGAAAGATGGCGCCTTGATGGGTGATCAGAAGGTTCAAATTCGGGTAAAGTAACTAAATGACAGGTATGTGCCACAGATTCTATAGCAAAATGTAACGCATTCTTCATGTAAAAGCTGTGCAATTCGTTCAAGACATAATACATGTTTTGTTGTAATGCAAAACATTCATATTATGATTGAGTGATTAATTATTACGAACATTAATGAAGTCCAACACAGATTAATAACTTTTTTTTTTTCAAAAAACTTTGAATATACGACTGTTAATTATTGGTTTCGGGGTCATGTTTACAAAGTAAACTCTCGAGTGGAATTCGGTAATTTAAAGGAATGTCCACTATTTTAGTATATAATGATAGTAGTAATATGTTGACAATTAAATCACAGTACGAACGCATTTGAGTCATTTGTCAAAAAGCATGTACATAGTTAAGGGCTTAATAAAACAAAACTTAATTGATTCCTTTGTGTAACGATACCAATATCTTTTGTATGTGTTTTATTAAGCCTTTAACTATGTACATGTTTTTTGAAAATGCTTATTTTACGGCTGGACTCGGCGCGGCTATTTTTTATAAATTCATATTTTATTATGATCTTTTTACTACTACCGTTTTTCGATATGGATATTCAGTAAAGGAAACTGAAACGCGTGCCTTTTTGAAACTTATTGTCATTGAGAAGAGCGAAATAGGTACTGCTTGTGCTTATTATTTTGGCTCAGTGACCCAAAGAGGATCTTGGTCTCTGACACAAGGGCCAGTTAAGGGTATTTACGGCGCATAGATCCTTCTGCGGCGGCGGCGGACTGGACGTTTCCACTTGGTCGCCCCGATCGATCGTCTTCCATCCTCTCCAGGCATAGGCGTATTTAGCGGGTAGCCGGGTGAGTCGTGCCCACCCCTTAAATGGCACTATACCACACATCAATGCACTACACACGCATAATGAAGCCATGAATTTCTATCTGTAATCCATTATCTATACTATATTGGGGTGAGCACGGCCTACCCCACTATGGTACCTACTCCATATGCCTAGGGTATGCCTACCCCAGGATGATGGATTACCGATAGAAATTCGTAGCTTCATCTCATAGACCAAGGCGAGGCCCCCACCCTAAAAATATTCTTAGATACGCCAATGACTCCAAAGTGACCCAGCCAGCGGAGTCGTGTTCTTTAATCTCGCCAATTATGTTGGGTAGCATAGTCACCACTACTTCTAACTCCTTATTCTTTCTTCGCCTCCAGCTTGTGCTAGAGGACAACTGTGACCCTTTCTCGCGCGAGAAATATTACCCATCTCTTTCTTCGCAATAGAGAGTGACGGGCGATGCTTTGTCGCGAAACAAGAGTCGCGAAGCCTAATTGTACTAGATGCATAGCTGTCAATTGTCATTCTCATCTCTTATTGGTTCCAAAATCTTTCACCAGATTTGCCTTTTCACCACTAAAAGCTTACTTGCTGCAGTCAGTGTCCAAGTATTGTCTAAGCAAGTGAAAAAGGTAGGTACGTGTTTAAATTTCCTTGACTACATACTGTTCTTATTTTGGTAAAATGTTAGAAGTCAAGTTTGCTACCTGAAAGTGCGAAGGACAAATATTGTACGATTTATTTATTCGCCTCGAAGTTTTGAGCAAAATGCTAGGGGTAACGATTGCTCAAAACGATAGTATGACTACCAAAATTACTATTACTGGTAATGACACTTAAGCATCGTCGAGGTAAACTGATACATATTATTATAAACCAATTGTTAAGTTCGCTTTTGTTGTAAAACATAAAAAGTGGTACTCTATGTTGAAGTCAAACTATTTTAAGTAATAGTTCTGAATTCACTTTTTTTAAACCTTAAAAGTGATAACTTTTTAGTTTTTTTTTATTTGTTTAAGGAGGTTCCTTGTTTGTATGATGTCAATGAAGTTTTGATTTTGTATTAAATATAGTTTCTTGGGTACGATATATTGTTTTTTCTACTCCAGTACTTTTTTCTGTCATTTATATAGTTACTAACTCTAATATAAAGACATAAATTATGAAAGTCTGTAAAAGTCTATACTCTACTGCCCAAAAACACACTGCTAACCGATGTTACAATGTCGCCAAAAAAGCATCACTTAGTACCACAGATTAGAAGATGAACAGCTGCATTCACACAATTTGCAAATTAAAAAAAAACTTATTGTACTAAGGCATTGCTGCCAACTTAAAAAAAAAGTTTTATCTTCAGTGCATGGATGTTTAGTATAGTGAACGTATACCTTTATGTATAAGTTTAATTTTTTTGACAGATGTTTAGTATGGTGAACGTATACCTTTATGTATAAGTTAATATTTTTTTGACAGATGGATGTCAATAAAAAAAAAGTTTATCAGAGACAATTTTTCTTTTTAATTTTGTTGATTCCGAGCGGGAACATGTAATTATTTTCTTTGTTGTTTATTTGCATTTTATTTATGAAATGTCGAGTCGTAGAAAAAGTATTGTATGCAACGTTGTATAAGTAGGTCAAAAAACGCTCGTGGCATCTTTCTTACGATGTTCGCTACGCTCACATCGTAACCCATGCCACTCGCGTTTTTTGCCCCCTCTTATACAACGGTTGCATAAAATACTATTATTTGCTTCTTACTACTCTATTACTGAGTAAACTACTCTGTTCGAAGTTTGAACTTCTTATTTAGTTGGCTGAGTATTGGTTTCCGCAGCGAAGTGTCCACACTATCATATTCGCCTAACTCCGCGAGTAGTGTGAGCTGCAATTATCGTGCCGTCCCGTCACATAGATATTGTTTGACAGAAGATGGAGATGGAGAGGGACGGCAATGGCCCGGTGTGAAATTAAACTTTTGAGCTTCGGAGTAGCTCTTCTGTGTCAACACTTCATAGTTGTTTGGTTGCACCGTACGAGACTTGGTACTCACTGGGTAGGTTTCGGAGGTGAAGAAGAATAGTCCCGTTTAAATGCACTAACAGTTTATTCAGAAGGTCACAGCACAGGCACTAGTAAGCAGGAAGTATATATGTACACAATCAAGCGATATAAGCTACGAGATACTTGTTTACATCTACCATCAGGCGCAAAAGAATTGCATGCGTTTAGTGTAATAGCTAGCGGTCGACTGGTCAGGCGGCCGGCGCATGCGATCCTTTGTTTCTCAAACCCGTTAGGACATTTACGATCGCATGTGACGACTACCTCACGACGCGGCGACTGTTACGTGGTAAGTTAACTTATTTATATTCGTATAAGTATGAGTATGCTTGATATTTATATATATGTTAATATAATGTAGTTTACAATTATTTATCATTATTATATTTCTACTACTATATGTTTATATAATGCTGTGATGTTTTTTTTTTTGCTATTTATTATATACACTAGCTTAACTTATTTATTTAACATGTTTTAATATGTAGTTACACTACACCACTCCCCTCCAGAGTCCGTCAAGGGCGATAATAATCAGGAACGTGTACCGTTCGTCCTGATCGTGTCTTTTTTATCACGTTCTCTTCGGTTGGTGGCTGAACTCTGTCATCCGATCTTTGGTTGCTGGAATCGGTAAGTACATAGGCTGGTTTTAGCCGATCGATCGTCACCGTTACTGGGTTCCCTTTTATTAATAATGTATAAACTTTTTCACTTCTGTTTAATACTTCGTATGGGCCTTTATAAGCTGGTTGCAGTGGCCCCCTGACGGCGTCTTCTCTTAGATATACATGTGAAGTGGTTTGTAAATCCTTAAATATGAATATCGATTTCTTGCAGTGACGTGAGGCAGGTTGAGGTTGTAACTTCCGAGCAGTCATTCGAAGCCGTGTCATAAAATCTGTTACATCAGTACTTGCATCGGTAGATGGGTGTAGTAGCTCACCAGGCAGACGAAGTGGTTCTCCATATAACATTTCTGCTGATGATGATTGTATATCTTCTTTGAATGCACTTCGAATACCGAGTAAAACTAACGGTAGTGATTCTGTCCAGTTTGACTGACTATGACATATAATAGCTGCTTTGAGTTGTCTGTGTAACCTCTCTATCATTCCATTGCAGGCTGGGTGGTAAGCTGTAGTACTCTTGTGGTGAAAGCCGATCATGTCCGAAAGGTGTTTAAATAACGACGATTCAAACTGTCTGCCTCTGTCGGTTAATATATCTGTGGGGCAACCAAAGCGTGCTATCCAACCGGAAATCAGGGCCTTGGCAACTGTTTCTGCTGTCATATCTGGAATTGGTATTACTTCTGGCCATCTAGTAAACCGGTCTATTGCGGTTAGGCAGTATTTATACCCGTCTGATACTGGTAAGGGTCCTATGAGGTCGATATGAATGAACATAAACCTGGCGCGTGGGAGTTTAAATGTGCCCAATGGTGCAGACACATGTCGCGTTATCTTCGATCGTTGGCATGGCTGACAACATCTTGTCCATTCGCGGCAGTCCTTATTGATACCTGGCCAAACGTAGCGTTCCGCAACTAGTTTAATCGATGCGTTGGCACCTGGGTGACTTAGGGAGTGTAAATTTTCGAAAAGTTGCCTTCTGAGATGTTTGGTTACGTAAGGCCGCAGACTTTGGTTGCTGTCATCACAATACAGCTGTATATTACTGCCTGGAAGAGTAACTTTTCGTAGGTGTAAGGATGAATGACCGTCCAGTAGTTGCTTTAATTCCGAGTCGTTTGTCTGAGCCTTGGCTAAGATTTCCGGTGTTATAGGCTGAGCTAATTCTTCCACTCGAGACAATGTGTCGGCGACTACGTTGTCTTTGCCTGATATATGGCGAATGTCTGTTGTAAATTGGGCTATATAATCGAAATGACGATATTGCCGTGGAGAACAGTTATCTTTGCGTGTACTGTATGCAAAACATAAAGGTTTGTGGTCTGTAAATACGGAAAAATGTCTGGCCTCCAACATGTACCTAAAATACCTTATTCCTTCATATATTGCCAAGAGCTCCCTGTCGTATGGCGAATATTTTTGCTGCGAAGGGGAGAGTTTTCGGCTAAAGAAGGCAAGTGGTTCCCAAGCGCTATTCTTATACTGCTGGAGTGCTGCGCCAATTGCTGTATCTGAAGCATCTGTGACCAGAGCAATTCTTGCGTCTAAGTCTGGATGTGCTAGAAGCGTGGCTTTGCATAAACTTTTCTTGCAATTTTCGAAGGCTGCTAGGGAGTCATCGACGATGCTCACAGGATGAGAACCCTTAACAGAATCTGTCAAAAGTGCGTGTAGTGGTGCTTGAATTTTTGCTGCGCCAGGAAGAAATTTCCTATAGAAATTTATCATTCCTAGAAATCGCCTTAATTCTTTTACGGTCTTGGGCACTGGAAATTCCTGAATTGCTTCGACTTTTGTGTTCAAGGGCTTGATTCCGACCGATGACACGCTGTAACCTAAGAATGTTACTGAAGGCACACCAAAAACGCACTTAGCTGTGTTTATAACCATACCATATTGTCTTAGCTTTTCAAAGATTTGACGTAGATGATCCTCGTGAGTTTTTTCATCTCGTGAAAATATTAAAAAGTCATCCAAATATGCGTAACAAAATTCCAGGCCTCTAGTTATCTCATCTACAAACCTTTGGAATGTTTGACCTGCATTCCGGAGTCCAAAGGTCATAAATGGAAACTCATATAGGCCGAACGGCGTTGTTATCGCCGTTTTTGGTATGTCGTCCTCACTCACCGGTATCTGGTTGTATGCTTTTACTAAATCGATTGTTGAAAACACTTTGCAGCCAGATATATTGTGCGTGAAATCGTGGATATGGCGTATCGGGTAGCGATCAGGGATTGTGCGTGCATTTAGCATTCGATAATCGCCACATGGACGCCATCCGCTATCTTTTTTAGGTGCCAAGTGGAGAGGAGATGCCCATGAACTTTCTGATGGTCTTGCTGTGCCGTTCCTTAACATGTCCTCGAATTCAGCTTTCGCGATTTTTAGTTTGTCCGGCGCTAACCGTCGAGGCGCTCCGCTGACAGGTGGACCCGCTGTGGTCCGAATATGATGAATGGTGCCATGTGCTGTCGTAGGGCGTATTCCGGCTGGACGCGTTATTTCTGGGAAATCCCGAAGCAAGTTGTGATATTTGGAATTACCGAATATAGTTTTTACAGAGTGAATTGCATTTGACGAGGGTACTGGCGTTGCTGTTGTTGCTAGTGTTGTTGCGCTGTCTATAAGGCGTTGATTTCGACAGTCAACTACCAGACCATAGAAGGACAAGAAGTCGACCCCGATGATTGCCTTCGTGACGTCAGCAACGGTAAAACGCCATGTGTAGTCACGCTGTAAGCCGAGATTCAGTTTGAGGTTGGTGGATCCGTATGTATATATAGAAGACCCATTTGCAGCATAAAGTTGATAAGTTGTCCTGGTCCGACGTTCCTGGAGTGCAGATCGAGGAAAGACGCAAAGATCGCTGCCTGTATCAACTAAAAATTGCATCTTGCTCTTCTGATCCATAACAAACAGGCGACCAGGTAAGTTATGACAGTCGTTGGTCGCCATTATCGACTGCCTTGAGAGTTTCCCGCCTTGAAGTCGCAGGGTTTGACACACCGTGTTGCCTTGCTGCCGAATTTATGGTGAAACCAACAAAAAGGGAATCTTCTGTAGTTGGACTCCGATCTGCCAGTATCGCGTTCTCGGTTGGTTTTTCTAGACTTGCGGTCCCGCGTTGAGAGCGCCTCCACTTGTTTAGTGAGAGCTTCGAGGTGTTTGGCCATTGTTTCAAGGACTGGCGTTGACGTTGACGTAGTGCTAGCAGCAGCTATCTGAGGTGATGCAGGGGCTATATCAAATACCCTGTCTGCTAGGTCTGCCAATGCTTCTAATGTCATGTCTGGCTGAGCTGCAATAGCCGTTTGTATGTTAGTTGGGAGACGATTTGTCCAAATTGACACTAAAAATTCTTCCGGTACTTTTGGCCCCGCCAGGTATTGCAGGTGGCGTAAGAATTGCGATGGGCGGCGGTCTCCTAGTTCTTCGTGGACTATTAATTGCTTGACTTCTTTCTGCCTAGATAATGTCAGACGCTTGATTAGTTCGCTCTTGATTTTTTCGTATTTGCCTTTAACCGGTGGATTGATGATAATATCTTTTACTTCTGCGGCAAATCTATGTTCGAGAGTTGATTGCACGTAATAATATTTTTCACCTCACCAGCTCAAACATGGCGATTTTGCTGTCAGATAACAGTGAACAAAATGCGATTTTGTTTCGAGCGTGAGTAGAAAGTAGCTTTTTAATTTTTTCAATATCTGACCACGAATAGACATTCTTCAGCCAAAGGTTAATTATAAAATTCTAATCATTTGAATCTCGATGCACTCTGTTTCTTTCATATGTATATAAAAGAGAGGGATAGAAACTTATCAATTTGAAATTCGATTTTCGAATCCGAGCTCGATTGAGAACAGTTCGGATACGCGTTATACCAAAAATTTCATTAAAAACACCCGAAAAAGTTTTAATTGCAACGTATTTTTTTTTCTTTATTATTTTTTTATTTAACGACCAAATATTAAAATTATTGTGCCTTTTATATAAACCAATAGATCATTGCTCAAATAAAATAAGGTTACAACTTATTACTTATTGTAAATATAATAATAATTTCTAATTTCACCATTTATCATAGATGCATAATTGAAACGTACGTTAAAAAATATCGAGTTCATATTGTAATTGCTATTTTCTTTTGCATTTATTTTGTTTGGTGTTTTACGAGTAAAAATATTAATATTTTTTTATAAATTGATGAATATTTTTACTTTATTTATAAATACATTTTATATTACGAGATTTTGTTTATAAGTACGTCATGTATCTGCTAAATCTTCCAATTTGATCAAATAATGACAATAACCGTGAGTAGGGTAATATACTCACTACTGGAACACTTTTGTGTAATATTTTCCTGTTAGAGTGTTTTAGTATACTGAAACAGTGTGTTTGTGTGACGTAATGTGTCGGGTGTGGGGGTGTTGTGGGGGTGGTTTGGGGGTGGTTTGGGTGTGGTGTGGTGTGTGTGTGCGTGCGTGCGTGCCTGTGCCTGTGCCTGTGCCTGTGCCTGTGCCTGTGCCTGTGCCTGTGCCTGTGCCTGTGCCTGTGCCTGGTGGTGTTGTGACGTCATGTGGCAGGTGTGGGGGTGGTTTGGTGTGTGTGTGTGAATTTCGTCGGTGCTTCACCAGGTGAGCGTTATCATGGAAATCAGTGGATAAATGCTGGTTAAATGAAAATATTAGGTTTCATGCTGATAAACTGGTACAAGGAAAATACTCTGTTAAATTAATAAAGTATTTATTGAGGTAATTTATACATGGTTGATAAGGCAAACAGGAAATGATTTATTGTTATAATTAGCTTAAGTTTATTGTATAATGACCCCAGGGGAGTGTGTTGATATGATTGTTTTGAATAAATCTTTTATCGTCCATACCGCACAACACTTTTTTCTTTCTGGTTTGAGTGTACAAGTTATGTTTATCACTAATTATGGTGTAAACATTATCATAGAGACTGTTGGTAAAGTGTAAACATTTGTAATAATTGTCAAATTGAATTTTTCGAACAACCGGTGCGGTGACACCCTTGTTTTTTTTGACACATGACTCATCATCGTCCAATATGTATGCATACATTTTTGACCTCAGGCCAATAAATTCCCTAATGATTCTTCCTTGGGTTTCATCTTTCATAACACCAACAATTTTTTTATTAACGCTTGGAAAGCCGTGAATGTTATCATGTGGAAAATCTGATGTGTCATACTTCTTTTCCAGATCAGGTCTAATGTCTTTGAATAAATTATCGGTTTTGATTTCATATATGAATGAGTCTGTATCTGTGTAAAGTAAGCATGATTTATCACCATATTTTGGCCGTATATAATTATAGTGAAAGTCATACATTAATGTCTTAGAGAGCTCTAGAATAGTAAATCCCACGTAGGTTGGTTTGTTGTATATAATTTTGCTTGAATTCAATTGGACGGCAACAAAGTCTGAAGAGAAAATTGTACAGCTGTGAAAGTTTGGTCTTGAAACATATCGCTCAAGTCCATAGTGTGGTTTAGTCGAAGTTTCCTTGTCCTCCCAATGCTTGCAGAAAATAACATTTTTCCTTTTTTCAATGTTTTCTATACTCTTTCCAAAAATGCTATTTACAAATAGCTTGTATAGATTCTTTTCAAATACACTGGTGGCTTCAGCCCTTTTCCTAGAGTTTAAATCAACATATGGTTTGAGCCATTCTTTTTGATGAAAAGTTAAGATTCTATAGATTTTTTTACATACTAATCCATTTTCCACACATTGTCTGAGGTTGATACCGTGAATGACATATTTAGATTTGTCTTCGAGTGACAATAATAGTTTTTTTGTCTTTGATTTGGGTGGGCATTTGGTTTCAGCACAGAATGGATAATCGCTGTGCACATCATGTAAGTGTTTGGGGTATTCCAAGTCCACTTCTAATATGTATCCTTGTGAAGAGTGCTGTTCTATGGAGAAAATGTCAAACTCTTTCATTTCATCTTGCCCCATCCATCTAAAACCACTTATCGGTAGGTGTTGCGTCATGGCCCAACCATATAAGTTATTCACATCAAGGTAAGTAATGAATTTATTTTCCTCATTCGGATTGTAATTTGACATAAACTTGTTATTTGCCTTCGAATAACGTTTCATGACATGACTTACACCACCCCTTATACCACTTTGAATGAATTGAATCATCTCATAATCTGTTAATAGATCTAGTTCAACACGAGTAAACTTTAACATTGAAGACCAAGAAAGACCTGGGGATGTGAAATAATGGCATGGGTCCAATCTGTAGGTTTCTAAACACACTTTTCGGAAATTTTCAAAGACTTCAGCCAAAAGCAAAACATCAGTTTTTACATACAAGTCACTGTATTCACCCAGGGTCTTAATATCGAATTTTTCCCACACGTTTTGAGCGTGTTGATAGTCTGACTCACTAATGTGTGAATTGGATAGTTTACTGTAAAAATCACTCCTTGATGGTAGGGTGGTGTCTTCGAGTCTCTCCCAACAGCTAACATACTCATAAGGAAAAACTCCTTTGCGAGATAACAATTTAATAGCTTCCTCTCTGTTGATATTAGAGTTGGAGGTAAGATAATTTGGAAGAATGTGATATTGGTCTCGAGTGAGGTTATTTACAAGTTTGTCAAGGCTGCAACCCAAGAATTTTAGAGAATCGATGAATCTGAGTGTTATATTGGGTATTACTTTGATAAAAGAGATGTACTTTTCCTTATCGTGTGGTATGCATTCCATCCTTCCCTCAGATTTAGCCAGTTCCTTAATGAATAGATGACTGTCATAACCGCTCAGATTATGGAATATTATCGGTAAAAAATGAGGGATCTTGTAATTTAAGTTGCAATTTTTGTGTGCCTTACCGCGTATTTTCCCTGTGAGATGGTCGTGATCAATGACGCAATCATCTTCCAACGGTCTTTCACAAATATGACATATGTCAGAGTCTTCTTCCATTAGAGTGCTCCAATCTATCGGATGTTTTGTTGATTTGAGAATCTTTCCAATACGAATACCGTCCTCATACAAATATTCAACAAATTTTTGAACACAGTCTACACCACGATAGGTAACAAACTTTGATAAGCTCTCATCATATTCACAATGAATATAATATGCAAAACTATATGCAGTGTGTTCGTTAACATTATAAGTGTTTATTATTCTGGAATGTTCACTGTTTATAGGGGTCAACATTGATTCAAAGTCTGCATATATAACAAAAGGAACCTTCATTTGGTGGTGATAATTTTGAAAACTGATTGTTTTTTTGTTTTCAAATGGAAGCTGGATGACCTTTTCACCACACCCCATCTCTCGATGTAGCTTCAATTTCTCCTCCGAATTGAAATAATGTAGACATCCATCACAATAATATTTTTTCCATCTATTTCCTTGTTTCGAACTTAACAATCGTGACAAGCTCCTTATCGTAGTATAATGACTTGTGTGAGAATTTTCATGGAACAACAAGTTAATATGCTTTGTTTTGTTTTTTTTGTGTGAAATGTACAGTGGTACAATTATTTGATTGTTGTATTTTCCATCAATACCGTACACATTAATGCTTACATCATTGTTATTTTCAAACTTTTTGATATCTTTCAATTTTGTGGGGAATGAAACACCCTCCCAGTTCAAACAATCTTGATATTGTTTATATATGCTCACCCTATGAGGATTCTCATCCTGGGGGTAAAGAGCGGCGAGTACTGACCACATGAAGCAAGCATCATCACTATTTTTAACATTGACACAGGCTTTTTTATGTGTAATCCAATCAGGCAATGGAATGTATGTTGAAGCCTTTAGTGGAGAATACTTGTTGATATTTAAATCGAAAAATAAAATTTTTTTTAGCGCCCATCCACTATCACGTTCTTGAAATTCCTCCATCTTGCTAATGAGTGTGCTGGTTATCGCTTTGAAAAAACGCTTGGAATTATAGCCACCATCCAGTGAAATATTTTTTGTGGTGAAGGATTTCGCATCATGTATAATTTCATCTCCACTTTCACCAATTATCGACTTCATGTACATACACATTAATGCAGTGTTCACTTTGATTTGTTTATGTGTTTTTATCTCCATTTTTAAAAGTCTCTTCAACCTCTTGCTGATTGATGATAGGAATGCTTCAGGACTCAACTGTAGTGTCTCAGAGGTACAGTTAAATCTATAACTGATGAGTCTGCACTGGAATGCTGAACTGATTACATATGCTCCCCCATCTGATTCATCTTGGACACATAGTAATTTGTGTCGTTTACTGTTAGAATGGTGTATGAGGCGGTTGATGGGCACGTCTTCCTTACAATATTGACACCGGTAGCTTGTCATGATGAATGATGTCAGTGGAATGACTAAAGGTTACCACCATCATACCTTTTAATTTATATCATTATTACCGTTCACCTAATGTCATGGTTGGGAGGGGGAGCATGAGGAAAATAATAAGGCAAAATTGTCAATTATAATTATAAGAATTGTATAATGATAAATATGAGGTTTGAAACCATCAATAAAATTTCAATCGTACAAATAATAAATGTAGACATAAGTTTGCCATAGTATTGTTTTTTAGTGGTGGGCATTTTTCTTTAAAATAATTTGGGGACTGTGACGGTGCACAAGTGATGAGAGGTGTATATACAATGAGAATATTGTAGTAGTGTCTCAGCTTTTATTTATGATTATTTAATAAAATAAAACCATATTATTAGATAAATTGAAATGTTTATTTCTCAAGCAAAAAAGGATGCATTGTACAGAATCTCTAATGCTAAACACTTGAGTTCACAATCAATGGTGGAGTTTTTATCACATAAACAATCAAGGAACATGTAGGCTTGCTGTAGTGTGGTAGCTTGTTTCATTTTCAGGTGCTTCTTGAAAAAATTGAAACGGTTCTCATATGTAAACTTGATTCTATTCAAATGTTTAATGTATGCACTAACACAATCAATAATTTTATCAATAGCGCACCATTCTCCAGGTCCGATAAGAATTGAATGATTAGCCTCATCATGAAGTATCACTCTCACATCTGTAGTTGTAGAGTTCTGCATCGGTTGATTGTGTATAGTAGGTGGCATCACAATGGGTAGCATCCTTTTATTGTTAAACATTAAATCTCCGCTCACACTAGTGGGGTCTGAGAAAAAACTTCTTATAGTTTCTATTTTCTCAAAATCAGCAATGTATTTAAACCACTCTTTGTCGGAGAGAGTAACAATGTTGTTAAAGGTTACACACGTCTTAAACTCGACTTGTTGTGACGTGTAAACGTCCAGTTTCAAGTATACGTTCACTTTAGGGAGTGTTGCTTTCACTACATTTTCCATTCCAATGGGGGGTGAAATGGAGTACTGCTTGTTGGCAAACACACAGCTGTGGTCGACTGCAGAGGGTGCATAGCTTGGATAATAATTGGAATCCATTTTATTATTTTGAGCAGATGAACACGTGCAATCTTGTGGAGAGAGAGGCTCCAACTAAATGTTAGTTGACCTTTTGCACCCTTCCAGTGAGGGCGCTGTATTCAAACATTGAATCGTTTATTATTAAACAGTAAGCTGTGATATTGTTGGAAAGGCTTTTTTTAAACTCCATCTCCACTCGTATGTCTACAGCACCAGAATTAAAACTATCTGATTGGTGTGATGTATCGATAACGATCAAGGGTGTCTTTGTTTTATACTGACTAAAGTTGATTTGAGGGCTAGTTGTGTCCTTTCCATAATAGATTCGTTGGAAATTCGCAAATTGATCATAGAGTAATGCGTAAGAACTCTTTTCAAAGTCCACAGCATAATTATCGTAGGGGTAGCATTGAGAATTCAAGTACACCTTACAGTTATGCAGGTTACAATGATCAAACTGACTCATGTCTTTGGTTTCTTCATTTTTTCGCGCTGTTTGTAGACCAATGATGACATAGCGGGGTTTCTCCAACAGACTGCTTGTTTTTATGGGCCACACATGTTTTTGAGCTCCGCTCGGTAACAAGGGGTATTCATACAGATCCCAAGTACGAAAAGCTATGGGAAGGGGCACATCGTTATCAATGTATTGCATTAATCGTAGTTTTTCCTTGTCAGATACCTTCACGATGGGCATGCGCCAAACAATTCGATTAATGTTTATATCAACATGCTTGGTTACGTCTTTGACAGTGGCGCAGTTAACATTGGTGTTTGCACAATTCAGTATCAATTCATGTTTAGCATTCATGATGACCCTCCTATAGTCTTCAGCGAAACCTAAGAGATGTGAAAGGGGAATGGAAAAGCTAAAATCACCATCAGTAATCTCTTTGATCACACCAGTGTTCCAACAGCCGCTTTCTAATGCGTTTTCACTTTCCTTCCCATAAGACAACAAGCCCTTCATTGTGGTTGTGACCCCACAGTTTTTGGTTCTATCGATTTCGACACCATTCAATTCGTAACGTATGTCTTGAAATAGAAACGCCATTGCATTGTTCACTAATGTGCAGTCTTTATTGATGGTTCCTTCAATCAGCAGATGGCTTTGATGTGGTATAGTGATGAGGTCCTGTCGGTTGATTGAAATTCTCACCTCATCATTGTTCTTGTAAGAGTCATTATAGGGGTTGAAGGGGTGAATTTCTATACTTTCAATGGTGTCATCAAAAATAACCTTTTCACCCACATTCAAGATGCTATCCGATGTGGACATATTTTGTAGCCTAACCCCTGTAGAAAGAGGGCGTCTTGTTTTGAAAGTTTTAGTTTGTTCGTGTCTTTTTTTAGACTTGTAACTCTAGACGGGGATGATATTACTTGTGGTGGGGATTGAGGTGTAGTTTCGGTGAAGTATTGACCTCGACTAATAGTCGGCGGTCTATTATCATTCGTTTTATATATAATCATGTTGATTATTGCACTTTTCTAATGTGGAGTCTGAGTGAAATGTTCTCCCCTCTAAAATTTACTAAATTACCGCGCTCGTTTACTATTCGCACATGTACACGCTGAATGTTGTTCTCTCGTTTCAATGGTAAATAAATTATATTACTGGGACATTCTATAATCTGATAGCCGGGAGGCACGCTGGGAGAGAATTCATGGAGCACATGTGATGGTTTATTGTTAATGAATGACCCCTCCACAATACTGCATTCTATTCTTATAGAGTTGGTGATGAGTATATCTATCGGTCGATCAGATATGTGGATTACCCCTTCTTTTCCCTTAAGAACGCGCGAAGAGAATCCGAATAAAGAGCCGATGCTTGCAGCCTCCTCAAAGTGTACATCCAATTTAGGGGAGGTAATCATGCACTTGGAGGTATTAACATTTGGTTCAATGTCAACAATATTTGCAACGTCACCACCGCTCAGTTTCACCATGTACTTCTTTAAATATCGTATTATATCGGCGAGCTCGTATGCGCCTTCAGGTATTTCAATAGTTTTATCTCCATAGTGAAACAAGTTATTGCTCTTATCAACATTTGGTATTGTATTGAATGTCTTAAAATAGACTAAAGCGCATTCATAAGGTGTATTATCGAGCTCTAGCGCCGGAAGGAAATCGGCATACAGCTCGGATGAGTCACCATTCAGACTAATCGAAAATGAGGAAGACATTATTACTAATGGGAAATTGAAAACGAAATGTCGCATATTGGGTACAACCCCTTTATTTATAATATACACAAACACTCATACACGAGGATAGATAATTAAAAATGTTTAAAATATTGTTTTAACAGCATCATAGAGAAAGTGTAGACACAAATGACCACAATTTTTTGCACTGAATTTTTGCAATCTGCTATAATTGTATTCAATTCTCATTGCACCACCATTCATATAATCAATAAACTCTCTGGGGGGTCGCAGATCACCATAGCTATTAAAGTATAGACAATAATCGCCCTTTTTGACATATGCAGTCCAATGAGTTCCTGCTCCGCTTGCTGTGTCCAAATTTAATATTCCAGTTTCATTCATATGTGGTCCAGATGTTGGTAGGGTGTTTCTCATGAATATACCTCTAAAGTGTGGTATGTTTTTTCTTTTCAAACATTTCATTATGTCCTCATCTGTCAGCGGGCGTTTTGGTAAACCTAGTTTTTTTTTTTATATGGTGAAAGATAGAGCCCCATCCCGGACTTGTATGGTTGTAGATACAATCCCTTCCCAACTGCTGTCCTTTCCCCCTTGTTTTTCTTCACCATTTCATAAATATTCTTGGCTGCTGTAGTCACACCCCCGGCGAGTGTACCAGTTGCAGCCAATGCACCCAATAAGGGTAAAAGGGGTAAGAAACCCCCTCTCTTTGGAAGGGGGATGATGCGTGGTGTCTTTATGATTTTGCCTCTAGCATGTTTCCTAGCGGCTTTGATGGCTACATTGATGAGAGCGTGCGTTGATGGTCTTTTACCCTTTTTATTTGAGTCTCTCAAATGTTTCCTAATCACATTTCGACTAGTTTTAATGACTTTCGATAAGGGTAAGCCCATACCACGTTTAACTTTTTGTTTCATTATCTTATCAACTGCTAAAGCAGCTATTTTCTCTGAAAAATTTTTTGAATCTCGCACACGCTTTTCAGCCGTATTTGCCAAACTCAAGTCTGCTTTATGTCGTGACTCTAAAGATTTGTTTTGGCTGTAGGCAATATCGTGTAGTTTGCAAGCTTCATCCAACTCGTTGATACCTTTATCATTGCGAGCCAAACGCTTTGCTAATTTTGTACCAGGCCCACAGTAATTGTAACCTGGTAAGTGCAATTCAAAGGGTAGATTATCAATTAGACTATTAACCAGCCCGCGACCGGTTACTTTGGTGACCTCACGATACATACTGAATTCAATATGGAGGGTGGTCTTCTTAAGTATTAATCAATTCATTATACAATCACAGTTACAGTCTAATTTTCCACATTTCCCCTCCTCTTCATTATCCTCTTGTTCCATAGTTTCACTGCTCTCATCCTCATGCTCCTCCTCCTCCTCCTCATTTTCCTCATTTATAATATTATTCTCCCGATCTCTCTGACAGTATGGGCAATATTTTCGCACAAAAAACGCTAAATCGAGTTGTGAATGATGAGGGTCTGGATTGACATCGTGTTTGTGACACCAGAAATACTCCTGTATGTCAGGGTCATTTTTCAAATGATCAGGTAGTATGCCTTGCCAATGACAAATTTTTCTATTGAAAAACTTTAAAAGCACTTTTTTAGGTATGTCCTGCACATCTTCCTTTGTAACATTCGCAAATGCCATGTTGATAGTATAAAAGTAACGACTCTCCCCAACCACTTTTCACAACAGAATGAAACTCAGAAAACAAGACACGTGTATAAAGGTACACAGTTGGGATTTCCATAATGGTATTATGAATCAACATCAAAATAAACATAGCGCTTTACTTCCAAATAGTGTGCGAAGTCTCATCTGTGGTCCGTCCGGATGTGGTAAAACAAATGTTTTATTATCGCTATTGCTAGATCCGAACGGTTTAAAGTTTTTTAATGTATATCTGTACTCGAAATCTCTTCAACAACCCAAATATGTTTATTTAAATGAAATATTGAAAAGGGTGGATGACTTGTCATTTTATACATTCCATGATAAGAGTGATGTCATACCTCCAGAAGAGGCTGAAGAGAATAGTGTGGTTATTTTTGATGATGTGGCCTTGCAAGACCAGGATACTATACGACAGTACTTTGCAATGGGACGACATAGAGGTTTGGACTGCTTCTACCTATGTCAGACTTATAGCAAAATACCTAAACAGTTGGTGAGAGATAATGCTAATCTAATAATACTGTTTAAACAGGATGAGCTAAATTTACGACATGCTTTTAATGACCATGTTAATACTGATATGACATGGGAGCTGTTTAAAAAAGCATGTGAAACGTGTTGGGGTGATAAATATGGCTTCCTTACCATAGATAAGGAAAAAGATTTGAGTGGTGGGCGCTATCGCAAGTGTTTTGAGGAAGTGATTATTGTTTGAACTGTTATAAATAATCATTTTACTTTGTTTATCGCCCCATTTGTAAAAATGACGTCCTCCAACAAGGAACACATATTTGGTGATAAGCATTTGAAGAGAAAATTGGTGAAATCAGTAGAATCAGTAAAGAAAAAAATAAAATCGCTCAATTCAAACAGAGCACTGATGACCTCTTCTCTCGAAGAGACATTTCAACCAATCACAAAGCCTTTAAATGAGTTAATATCTGAAACAAAACATGTTAAAAACGTAACTTTACCTAAAGAACCTATAATCTCTGAGAAATATGAGATGCCACCATTAAAACTAAAGAAATTGATAGACAAAAAGGGTGATGACAATGATGATGATGATGATGATGATGATAATGATGAGGATGATGATGATGAGGATGAAGGTGGATACGAAAGCAGTGTGGACATTATAGAGAGACCCTCAAATATTGACTCACCATACACATATGTTTCTCGTCTCTATAAAAAGGTAAAGATCCCCTTTGGCGCCTACATGGATGATAAGAATACGATATATGTGGGTAATTCTCAACTACAGGTGGATGAGGGTAAAAAACGAATTATTGTAAATAATAGAGCTTACAACCTCACCACAGGGTTGATGGAGTTGTTATTTAAAAAAAAACCAAATGATGAACTCATAGTGGAAAGTGATATTAAACAGTATATACATATTATTATAAACACTAACGCACATCGTCGTGGCTATATTCCCACTGGTCAAATACAGGGTGATAAGAGTACCAAGTATAAAAAATATATTAAACCCTTTGTTTTAAGACCAAACATACCAAAAGTGAGCGGTAGTGGTCATTTAATTGTGAAAAAATATCAACCCAATACTGATTTGATATTTTGGAATGAACCGAGTGAACTTATAGATCGATTACGTTTATTGATTGCGTCACAGAATGCGGGTAATACCAACCACTCTAATGAAATAAACTCTATTGTGGAAGAACTGACTGAAGCAGGAATTATTATAAAATAAAATAGTGAGTTTTAAACATACACTATCACTTTCATCATGACAATCAACAAGTTTGGTCGTTACTTGAAAGAAAACCAACAGACATCACCCTTCAGTGACGGCAATTCGCTTGAAGGTGATGCTATCGATTGTGGTGATAGAAGATTACAACGTGTTCAGCGAGCTATCTATAAGGGAGATTCTATTAATAAACAACAACTCGATGAGCAGATAATTCTTTGTCTATCAAAGATTAAGGATAATCAAAGAAGATTTAGCGGTTTGCGTGTGAGGATTGAACATTTGGAAAAGCGATTTATAGCTCCTCTGCCAACACCCCCACCTCCAACTGTTATCGGTATTCCATCAGCATCAATAGAACCGGTTCCACCAACACCCCCTACTACCAGAACTGATGCTCATCCATCGAAACCATCAACCGTACTGTTAGCATCACCGTTACCATCTACACCACCACCACCACCTCCACATCACACAACAGGAAAAGACGCCAAGCGCATCAAACCATCCCCAGCACCCCTTCATCCGAAGGTTTAGAGTATTATAAAAATGAGTAAGGCTGATGTAGTTCAAGAGATTTATAAATATGCTAGGAGAAAATTTCCTCGAAGAAGATTCATACAGAGAGGATTGGACGATACCTGGCAAATTGACCTTATTGATTTGCAAAAATACTCAAGAGAAAACGGGGGATATAAGTATATTTTGGCTTGTATTGATACATTCTCAAAGTATCTATGGTTACAACCATTAAAGTCAAAAAATAAAATTGACACTACCGAAGCCATGTTTCGAATACTAAAAGGGAAAAGACACCCTAAAAACTTACAATCTGATGATGGGAAGGAATTTTTCAATCATAACTTTCAAGACCTTATGAAGAAATTTAACATAAACCATTATTCCACATTTAGCAATCTAAAAGCATCAATAGTGGAACGGTTGATTAGGACTATAAAGCATTGGCTTTGGCAATCATTCGCCTTAAAGGGTTCATATAATTGGACAAGAGATATTGACAGTTTAGCACGTAGGTATAACACTAAAGTTCACTCTACCATAGGTATGGCACCCTCAGCTGTTAATAGTGTAAACTCTAATCACCTTCTTCACACGATTTATAATCATATAAAGGTTAGACCAAATGCAAAGTACAAACCAGGTGATTATGTAAGAATAAGCAAGTATAAATCATTGTTTGCAAAAGGCTATACTGCCAACTGGTCGGCTGAGATTTTTCAAATTGATAAAGTGAAAACTACTCAACCCATCACTTATACATTAATAGATGCAAAAAAGGAGCCAATCGCCGGATGTTTCTATGATCAAGAATTACAAAAAGTTAAGAATCCTGACATTTACCTCATTGAAAAAGTTTTAAAAAAGAAAGGAAATAAAGTTTATGTGAAATGGTTAGGTTTGAATGAGAAAAGCTGGATTGATAAAACCAATGTTATAGTATAATAAAAAAGATTCAAAGCTAAATGTGTCTTGTCTTATTCACCAATAACCATTGTAAATGATATGAAATTAAACCACATTTTAATATAAAATATTGTTTTATTTATGTCACACCTCCAAAATCACCACCAAAAGAGAAAAGTACATATACAAATTGTAATTGTAGTATAGTCATCACACATAATATTTAAATTCGCTAAAAGCATTACAATAACAAGTGTTATATTAAACAATTATTTAAAAATACAAAATCGCTAAGCAGTTATACAGTTAAACAGTTATTGAAATTTAATGATGCAATAGTCCCTAGCCGCTTTTTAGAGTAATATTAAAATAATATAGTGCTAGGGTATGAATATAACAATCAGGTAACAGGTAACTGATATTAGATGGATCATCTGATATCTGCTATCCGCTATCTGTTATCCGCTATCCGCTATCTGCTATCCGCTATCTGTTATCCGCTATCTGCTATCCGCTATCAGCTATCAGATATCAGATAGCGGATAGCAGATAGCGGATAGCAGATAGCGGATAGCAGATAGCGGATAGCAGATAGCGGATAGCAGATAGCGGATAGCAGATGGTAGATCGTTATATTTAACAATTATTTAAAGTACAAAATCGCCAAGCAGTTATATGGTGAAATAGTTATTGAAATTCAATGACTAAATAGTCCCCAACCGCTATTAACAATAGTGATGCAAATTTATTTGCTATGTCTATATTAAACAAAGAAATTTTATAGCACTCCGAAGGAGCGGTTTCCAAAATATTTAAAAAACAGCTGAAATTGATATTAATATCACCCATTGAACCCTCAATGAATGTTGATATGCGGTCCCAAATACACATTAGCACATAATATTCGTATAAATTATCATTGTTAACATAAAATATTGTAATATATGAATTTAATTTATTAATTAACAAATAAGTCGGCATCTCATTCAACCATAGTCTTAAAAATTCATTACTTTTTAAGTGATTAATGAGAGACTGCTTAAAATTTTGAGCATCAGTATTCGTGATTGACATTTTTTCCTGAAAACACAAAAATATTTAAATAAACAACTCATTTAAAGTTTCTTAAACTCCACTTCGAATGTGCGCCCTAAGGGACCTTTGTATATAAGAAAATGTTTGCCATCATTTAATATTTCCACAATCTCATCGTTGAGCTCCCTGAACCGGCTCGGAAGATTCACTAAACCGATATCCTTCAGACTTAAGATTACATCTTGCTTGGACTGGTCAAATTTTGAAGGACTCCGGCTACAATTCTCAATCAATAGCGGTGTATTCATGGGCAAGTCTCTCACCCGCACCCAATTGGTAGCTTTAGCACCTACAGCGTTTAACTGATCGAGTTGAGATGACATTTTTAGAAAAAAATAACTTCCAAAATCTGAAGGATGAATAGCTCACACACACACAGAGTGCTCAATTGATGAAGTAAGTATGTAACAATACAGGTAAAACCATCACAATATATATCTATAGCCCTCTGAGGACGAGTTGGGTGGGGGGGAATATAATTTTCCTCATAATAATTGTTACATTAAAATAATTTTGAAAACTGATAATTTAACACTGTTTCTTAACTTTTTGAAAAACTTACATTCTTGTTATGGTGATGGTGATGGCGATGGTGGTGGTGGTGGTGGTGACGGTGGTGGTGGGGTATTAGGGGTGGTCTACACCCGGTGGTTGGTTGTTAGTAACCATTGTGACGTACTGCTCCATTGGGGTGACCACCCCCACAGGCCTCCACCCGCTGATAGACGTCCCCACCTCCCGGTTGTTGGTGCTCACGACGAGTGACAGTCCGCTTGAAGAGGTGTACCACAGCACCCTTCTACCACTACCTCTTCCAACTCCTGTGGAGGCCCCATTCCCCCACTGATGATGGTGATGGAGGTTGGTTTGTGGTGGTGGAGGTGAAGAGGTTGACGCTACCTCATCATCACCCCACCACTCATTCACCTCTGGGGAAATGTTAGGATTGGGTGGGGCTCGCTCACTAGCCTCTATTATTCGCATCAGCTCTTCGCACTCCTTGAGCTTTCTGTCTAATAAATGGCGTAAAACCCTTCCACGCCCCACCACATGAACCTCTTCAACATCAGCTCTGTAGTACTGCATATTCCGAATGAGTCAGAGAACTATAAGTCACAAGCCCCTCCGCGATCCTTAAATAGTATCAGCTTTAAATACACACAAAACAAGTGTGCATACGCACACTACAATACCCAGTTATCATTCCCATAGGAGCACTGAGTGTGTAAAACTTCCCGGAAACCTCATCCATAACAACAAATAAAATAACCATTAATATTATTTGTCTGTTACCATTTATCGTTTAAACCATTAAGTAAATGATATCATTATATTAGAGATTTTTATAGAGAAAGATGATTCACAAAAAATAGAAATCTAATAGTACACAGACAAAGTCGTAGGGTAAAAGTTTACTTCATATATTTCCCGTTTTTAACAGATGATAATTATCCCATATACATGTTACCGCTTTAAAGCTATTTGTTGCATCAGCCAACCGTTGTTACCAAGCTACATCTTCCTGTTTTGATCATCCACTAATTGCATGAATCACACCCCGCAAATCCAACACAATACATACCAATTATACCATTTACCTGTTACCAACTATTTATTGCATCATCCAACAATTATATTTTATTTAACCGCTATTTATCCACTGATTTCCATGATAACGCTCACCTGGTGAAGCACCGACGAAATTCACACACACACACACACCTGCCACATGACGTCACAACACCACCAGGCACAGGCACAGGCACAGGCACAGGCACAGGCACAGGCACAGGCACAGGCACAGGCACAGGCACAGGCACAGGCACGCACGCACGCACACACACACCACACCACACCCAAACCACCCCCAAACCACCCCCACAACACCCCCACACCCGACACATTACGTCACACAAACACACTGTTTCAGTATACTAAAACACTCTAACAGGAAAATATTACACAAAAGTGTTCCAGTAGTGAGTATATTACCCTACTACCGTGTTGGTTGGTTGATTATAATTTCAATTAAATTATATTGTTATTCCTTTTTAAGCAGCACTTATCTATTTTCTGATTAATAATATTATTGAAATCAGCAACAAAGACTATAAACATACGTTGGAAGAAAAAGCACAAAATGTCGAATATGTTCTCGCTGATGAGGTGAAAAGTTGTGTGTGCTACACGAGAGCAAAGTTTTTTGCATCTCGTGCTTTTGAGTCCCTCGCTACACTCAGGATTCTAACATAGAATCACTCGCTACGCTCGTGATTCAAACGTAGAATCCTTCGCTTGCTCGGGACTCAAAATCAGCACTCGTAACAAAAAACAACTTTGCTCTCTTGTTGCACAAATAACTATTGTATCATCATCTTTAATGCCGGCGAGAGCAAAATTGCCTTCAAGTTGCGCAAACCATATTGCCGGTTCTTCGGGCCAAAATGGTGGTGGACGGACTCCGACACGACATATGTCGTGAGGTGTAAATGGCCCCGTGAGACTCGAGCCGGCGACGGCTGGTGGCACGTTGCCGTTATTTCCTTGGGGTTCGTTTCCGTTTGACATGATTCTTCCTTAAATTAGTGCTTACTGTTTTTTTTGATGATGTTCTTCAGGGGTCACCAGTTTGGTTGCACCGTACGAGACTTGGTACTCACTGGGTAGGTTTCGGAGGTGAAGAAGAATAGTCCCGTTTAAATGCACTAACAGTTTATTCAGAAGGTCACAGCACAGGCACTAGTAAGCAGGAAGTATATATGTACACAATCAAGCGATATAAGCTACGAGATACTTGTTTACATCTACCATCAGGCGCAAAAGAATTGCATGCGTTTAGTGTAATAGCTAGCGGTCGACTGGTCAGGCGGCCGGCGCATGCGATCCTTTGTTTCTCAAACCCGTTAGGACATTTACGATCGCATGTGACGACTACCTCACGACGCGGCGACTGTTACGTGGTAAGTTAACTTATTTATATTCGTATAAGTATGAGTATGCTTGATATTTATATATATGTTAATATAATGTAGTTTACAATTATTTATCATTATTATATTTCTACTACTATATGTTTATATAATGCTGTGATGTTTTTATTTCCTATTTATTATATACACTAGCTTAACTTATTTATTTAACATGTTTTAATATGTAGTTACACTACAGTTGATTATTTTTATCAATGTCATATTGGTTTTTCTAGTACCTATAAACGTTTTTGTACTTTCTATTTGATACAATTGAGTTCATGTTATATTTTTTCGTATCACGGTGTTGACATTGGCGTATTTAGGGCGGTGGCCGGGTGGGCCGTGCTCACCCCAATATGGTCTAGTGCCCACCCCAGAAATTTGAGTCTGATTTCTTCCGATAAATCGGACAACTGCAGCGCGAAGAAACGCGTCCACACTAAGCCGTATCGTATCCTCGTCGCGTATCACCGCCCCGATCATTTCGGCGTGCAGTAGTTTGGACGTTATCCGTATCGTATCACAGCCCCGCTAATTTTTGGCAGTTATGTCACTGACTTACCGAGATTCATCATTCTTATGACTGTGCTTATTTTTATTATACATAGATAACGTGAAAAATAGGTTCTCGAACGGGAACCACGTACCGGAAGACACCGCGTGGTTAGGTCTTCAGTTATGTCACCCGCTCACGGAAATATAACCTACATATGACTGTGCTTGTTTTATGACAATGCCGCAGAAAGGTTCTCGAGTGAAGACCGCGTACTGGATGACGCCACATGATAAGCCTTCAATTATGGCACCCGCTCACGGAGACATAGGCTTCGTATGACTGTGTTTGTTTTATGGCATGCGGCAGAAAGTTTCTCGAGTGGAAACCGCGTGCCGGAAGACGCCGCATGGGAAGGCCTAATAAGGTAGACAGTCCATCAGTGGTATGGTATTTTTTAATAATCGTAAAGATAGCGCCTTGCTCGGTGTGGAGACCTGCAGACCACAACCGACCGGTTCTGCAGTACCACACTGACTCTTGCGTGTCTTACGCTTTCTTGACACCGTTGTGAAACCCTCCTTGTCCACACTGGTGCGAGGGGTTTCCTCTTTTGGAGGATCCCGAACTTCACGAGCTTTTGAGGGCGCGGCTTTCCGGCGGGCTGGAACAGGCTCACCAGCAGAAACGACGTCAGCAAAACGACGACGTGGTTTCGATGAATCGTTGACGGGAGGCCCCGCGAGGAGGGGGCAGGGGGGCCGCGGATCGGCATGCACAGTGACATCGCTTTGCGCAGTGTCAGCTACACGCGAATTGACCGAGTTGGCATTTGACGCCCGGCGCCTGGTCATTATTCTTGAAATTTGACGCCGTCAGTGACCTCGTTTCTAGGGCACCGTCGCGCAAACGGATGATTTCTTTGCGCAATACGTCAATAACGGCCTGTGATTTGTCAAATTTCTTTACAATTTCTGCCATGCCTGCTTTAAGAGCCACAATTTCTTTCAGCAGACAGCTCACGTCGACATGGTCTGGCGTATTGGAAGGCAACTGGAGCCCTCCGTCGCCACGAACTCAGGTATGTCGCGTTCGTTCTCCCTAAGGACTTTAATGATGTCATCGAGGGTCTTCTTTCCGGCTTTATCTTCTCTGCGATGAGGTACAAATGTGCCGACAATCCCGAGAGACTGGAACAGCACCTTCTTCGCAGCGCAGATTTCGTCGACAGTAAAACGCGACGAACAGATCTGAACAGCAGTCACCGCATCCATCTGACCTTCCCACAGCAGCTTCTGTTGCAGAAAGGCGAGGATCCCGTTGGCAATGGGCTCACTTTTAGGGTCACCCATTGTTTAACTACAGGCAGCGGTCGAGCCGCGCTAATTTCACAATTAAATAATTAATTAGTCATCGATGCGTCTACTTCGCTGCGCGCATCGGACACGACTATCATGAACGGTTGGACGTCACGCCGTCGCGATCATGCAACGCTTTCCTGATCGCGAGTGTGCGGGGTACTGAAGATACGCGTATCAATATGGATTTCGAGCGAGCGGATACGGGCCGTTGCATGATCGCGACGGCGCGACGTCCACACTACCGTACATGATACGCAGTGAGGATACGCGACGGCATCGGATCGGCAAAATGATACAAGTGTTAAAAATAAGCACAGTCATATGAATGATCAATCTCGGTAAGTCGGTGACATAACTGCCAAAAATTAGCAGGGCTGTGATACGATACGGTGTTACGATACGGATAGCGTCCAAACTACTGCACGCCGAAATGATCGTTGCGGTGATACGCGACGAGGATACGATACGGCTTAGTGTGGACGTGTTTCTTCGCGCGACGGCGCAAATGATACGGAGTGCCCGCAGTGAGCGTCCAAACAGCACGATACGCCGTGCTGGCACTAAGCCGTAACGTATCCTCGTCGCGTATCACCGCACCGATCATTTCGGCGTGCAGTAGTTTGGACGCTATCCGTATCGTAGCACCGTATTGTAGCGATTCACATGTTCACGTCATGTGTTCGCCATCATATAATCATATATCACCATCGTAAGACTCGCATCATCATTATCATCGTCAAATTCCTGACACATTAACATCATATTTCGCCAAGCTAATACTAGAATCGTCATTTAATAGGTATATGCAATACAAATGCTTAATAGGAGTAACAGTATGAATGGTTACGGAAGCAAGTAAAAAGACATTCCAATGACTAAACAACCTACCATTTTAAAATAGCAATCTGCTATTCACAAGATTTGCCAGCGGAAAAATTGAGCTTTATTCATACTGCATAAGGATCAAAGTTATGGGCGTGGGCGTGTCTGTGGGCGTGTCCAGAAATGTCCAGAGTTTTCTGCGAGTCCAGCGCGTCTATTTGTCTAGGGCGTCTATTTGTCTAGGGTGTCTAAATTATCTAGCATATCTAGAGTATCCAGGGTGTCTAACTTGTCGGGGAATATTGGTATAAATAGGGACGGATTTTAGAGAGTTTATTCATTTTTACTTGCGACTTCGACTGGGTAACATTATTGTCTGGCAATAAGGTATTAAAATTAATTCTAAGGGGAATTTCTGTTGGGATTACATTATTTTTCTGATCTATAATTATTTATTGAAATGTTGTGGGATTTTGTTGTTTTTTGCTAAAGCTATTCAGCTTAATTACATGCCAGAAATAGTGTTTTGGTACATGGTTGCCAGGTGAAGGATATTTAACCTTGCGGCTGTTAAACGAATATCTTTCAGACTCTTCTAGTTTTACCCGAGTTAGGCAGCTCGGGCACTAGCCATATATAAGTGCAGTGAATAGCCTACGAGGGTGGATAGTTTTGTTTGGTGAAAGCAAGGACCACACGTGTTGGACAGGCGGGCCTTTCCGCGCTTGCTGAAGCCAAATGGACCTCCATGCTCGGTCTCATATACTAATATATTTATATGTCTGCTTTATATACACATATTAGGGCGAGCTACTCCATGCTTCCGGCGTCTCATCAGCCGCGTGGGGGGGGCTCAAATACACCGATGATAGTCACTTTAAATATAAATATGAGACCCAGGTCTCTAGTGTTCTTTGTACTAGCTAAGGAAGGGGGTATGGGGATAGGTACACTCCAGTAGGAATATAGAACGGGGCTCTTTATCTTCCGAGCAATCGGCCATTCATCATTAACTAACATAACATTTATTCAAATTATTTTAACCTTGTTAGGTATAGTGGTTAAGAGGTTGAACTATTATTTTCTTAAGTGGTTATGACCCGGGGAAGTTAGTAGGGGAAAAGCAGAGTCTTGTAGCGGTTTGTGAAGATTGGGAATAGGGAATCTGGTATTTAGGTCTTCCAGATATTTAACACCTTTAACTTACCAACATTAATTATAGAAATAATTAGTTAAAATTTACCGATTATGATTTAAAGTAATGTACCTTTGGTATAGCTTAAGTGATAGAATGGCATCACTGAAGTAAAGTTGAGTCAGTTGGCAGTAGATATTCGTTTTTTTCAATGAACAGAAATAGTTTAAACTTTGTTATAATTTTGATAAGGAAATTGTGGATCGTTGTATAGTATGGAAAACAAAGCATTCCTAAGGCTGGATTTGGAGTATCTGAAGTGTAAATTGCTAAAAGAAGCCGGGGACTTATGGATGACAATAATGAAAGTTATTCGTTCCCGTATTTACATCACAGATCTCAGAACTGAATTAATTAATATCACAAGGGTTGAGAGAAATTTCCCTTATCAGAAAAAGTCAAATTCGCGAGTTGAAAGAGACTTCAAATTGACAACAATTAGTTAGTACGTTTCAAGGATGAAAGACTTTTTTTTTTTGAGTATGGTTAAACGAAAACCCAAGTTATACAAATCTATTGTTTGTAATGAATGAAGTGAGAATTCATTTAGTCCACGAGTGAAGAAAATTCGTGTTGTTTAATAACAAATATAGATAGTAAAGATTCATAGATTCTAGATAGATCCGGGAGAGATCTTTACTCTAAAAGAGCCCGAAGGCCAATAAAAGATCAAATCTGGCAATCATACGGCATCCAGAGAACATGGGTTTGGTGATATTTAAAATAACACACCAAACAGATTTAACAGAAATTTGTTTTATTTTCCGAGGAACGATTTTCCCTCAATATGTACACATGAAGTAACCATGTTTTTTACCCGATTGCCCATGTCATTAGACATGATGGTAGCCGCCATTATTTAACAAAACTAAATATTTTTGGGAGAATGAGATGATAGCATTACAATATAACACAGTCTAATGATAATATTTTGTATGCGGTCAAAGGATTTCAATAAAACTCAGAATTCTATTCACCAACCAATTACTTCTTGTTTAGACCTAGTCTACTTTAGAATATCCTACTGGAACTTACTAAAAGTATGAAATCCATACCATTATTCCATATTAATATATCATACTAAAATTATTTAATTTGGTCAAACATGAAAACTTAAGATTCATTAAATTTGTAATAAAACCTTATATTTTCAGTAACTTCAATCTATTCATAGACTAGTTATGTAGTGTAGTTTCATAAAGTACAAAATTACTTGTCTACTAAACATTCCTGGAACAGACATGCAATTCCAAGAAAACAGTCTAAATTATATTTCATCTCAGAAATCTAATAATATTCGGTTTTGATTCATATATTTTCCTTTATTGTTACATAGAGTAAACTTACTTGTGGACTGAATGAGTTTTATATTTCATATAGAAATGATATAACTAATATTTAATAAAAGTAGAATATCCCATACTGAATCATGTTATAAGAGCTGTAGATATTTTTGAAGGCTGGACTACACAGGAAAAATTATATTTATATTTTGAGGATAGATAGCATTAAGTTAAGTTGAAAATATATTTAGTATAAAGAACCAAGTTAGCAGAAGGATAGAAGCTAGGGTTAAAAAGGAAACAGATTACAACTTTATTAGGTTCAATTATCAAAAATACATAGTAGCACAGTGTATAGGCACGGAGGCACTCAGCAACACAATATCACGGTTAGATATCCCTTAAAAGATACTGAGTTACTACTTCAACGTAGGTTCCTACCATCTAGACGTTCACAACGGTTATACCGATCACTTATTTTTGGCCATTCGTTATAAGAAAAGTTCAAACTCAATTGTTATAAGGATCCTTTCATATCTAGGTTTGTTTAGTTTTAGGTTGTGGTGGACTAGGAGGTAGGAGCTGCTGTTAAGATATCCTTAGGTAGTTGTAGTAGGGTTTTCTTAGGGCTTCATTGTAGGAGTGGAGTTTGGTGGCGAGGGTGAAGCAGGCGAGGGACCTGGAGGGTTAGTTTAGTAACTTCGTAGATACATATCAGTTAGGGCGCGTTCATAGGAAGTATTTAATAGGTAGCTCGTAGATTGGTGGTCCCGTGACTCAGGATAGCTCTAGAGTTAAAGTACGTAGCTCGTAAGAATTACAGTATCACCGCCCCGATCATTTTGGCATTTTGTTTTCGCCGAATATTTCATTTCGTTTGTGATCGTTGTTCTGTGCGGAGTTGCGTCCCATTTAAAAATGTCGCCCGCTGAGACCGAACCTTGGGACAAAAATATTCTTGAGTGGGGGCCGTGTACCGGAAGACGCAGCGAGGGAGGCCTTCATTTTTGTCATCTGCTCATGGAGATTTAGCATATGACTGTGCTCGTTTTATAATACATAATGCGGCAGAAAAATTCTCGAGTGGAAACCGCGTGCTGGAAGACGCCGCATGGAGAGGGCTAACAAAGTAGAAAGTGGTGTGGTATTTTTTAATAATCGTAAAGATAGTTATTAAATACCAATGACCGCAGCGTGGATCGATGACTCAAATAGCGCCTTTGGTGATGGGCAAAAACCCACTCGAGATGGTTCACGGCGTATCCGCACCCCGTATCCTTCCCGCGTATCATGAACGGCAGTGTGGACGTCACGCCGTCGCGATCATGCAATGCTTTCGTGACCGCGAGTGTGCGGGGTACTGAAGATACGCGTATCAATATGGATTTCGAGCGAGCGGATACGGGCCGTTGCATGATCGCGACGGCGCGACGTCCACACTACCGTACATGATACGCGGTGAGGATACGCGACGGGGATCGGATCGGCGAAATGATACAAGTGTGGACGGAGCTTAATGTGTAGTGCAATTGTTAAACCCGCTCCAGACCTTCCGATCCGATCCGATTTATTGGAAGCCATCGGATAATGTGTAGTACAATTGTCCGATTTATGGGAAGAAATCGGATAATGTGTAGTGCAATTGTTAGAAAATTTCTTCTGATAGATCGGATCGGAAGGTCTGGAGCGTTTTAAGGCCAAGAGATTTTGGAAGCTATTTATCACTGTGTTTTATTGCATGCCTATTTGTAAAGTCGGACCAAAAAGAGTAGTAATAAAAAAGTGGCAATACTGTAGTGTCGTCCCTTTCCAATCAATTTAAGAAAACGGGGACGACACTGCAGTATTACCACTTATTATTTTCTACTCTTTTTGGTCAGACTGTAAGCCTTGATTTTATTAATCTTATAATATGTATTATTTGTGAACACACCTCTTACTAAAAGCGTAGCTAATATATTTTTTTTAACTTCACATAATAAGTAAAAAAAAAATAGAAAAATTAGGTCCGGATTAGCGGTTGGTATAATAATATAAGTACCCCATTTTAAAATTGTGTGTTTTTATAAGGTGCGTTTATAAACAATGTAGCCTCGACAGCATCACAGCGATGAAATTATTCATATTAATAATAAATAATGCTTAAGTAGAAGATACAATGTTCCCCATAACTTTTTCTGTTTAGCTGTTTTTTGTCAGCACAATTAGGACAGCTTGTCAAATAATTTCACAATTTGGCGGGAAAACCGCGTGACTTTTCACTTCGTTTTTTTTTCTTATAGATTTTCAGAATAGAATATCGCGGGAACCTTGCAAGCTCTTGGCTTGGATTGCAGAATTAGCAGAAGAAAAGAAAACAAATCCACGGCCGAATGCTGTGACTACCTATTCAACTCCTTAGAAAAATACCGAGACTAAAGTAATTATTGTTATTATACATTCACTATTCGCAAGCCGTTAAGTACCTACATAATATAATGCGTTTAGAAGTGTTTAATATTAGTGCTCATTCAATTAGTGGTTAATAAATGAGAGGTGTATTCGTGAATCTGACTTGTGCATTACTCTTAATGGCATTCCGTTGTTCTAGAAAATGAGCCGCTTCAACTTACGGAAGCGTGCTCGCGTGTGCTACTACGAGCCTGAGGAGCCACCCTTCGATGAATACGTCTGTAAGTACATCGTAAAATCGTGACGATAAGTAAAATTAACAACTTCAAGTTCAGTGTTGTATGTTAGTAGGAATTCTTTGACCTTAGGAACCCAAGATGTCCACGTCTTGTATTAAGTATTTGCTGGTTTTAATATCAATTGTAAGCAGTAGTTGTGATCCTGGAAAAACGCATGTTTATACGCGTATTTAGGGAGGTGGCCGGGTGGTACGTGCCTGCCTCAATATGGTGTAGTGCCCACCCCAGGATGTTGGGTTATGAATAGAAATTCATGACTTCATCACATAGGCCATGACCAAGCCCCCACCTAGGCCCTGTCTGAAATATAATCTTCGATACGCTAATTCACATGTATCCTGAAAGACAAGTAAAAAATAAATATATTTACATTTAAATTCCATCTGTGTATATGTGAGAAGCCGCTTGTAGCTATTATTGTATGGATGGAGTTTGCCAACAAATTAGAAATAGTATTGCTGGGAGATGCGACTGCCCTAAACAAAGATTGTGGACAGAGCAGGTTAAAGGTGTAGCTTTATATGACATGTAAATATATACATATCTTGTATTTAACTGGAAGTACATACTAATCTTAAATTAAGACTACTAAAATGCTATGGATTCTATTATGTCCGAAATGAAAAGGTTTCATAATTAATTTCAGTCTGCACAGAGTGCCGGGATTATGTGTATGAGTACTGCTCCATACATGGCCCGCTGTTTGTCATACCGGATGATAAGGTAAGCGCTTTGATGACATAATTAAATTCACTTATCTCAGTTTTTTTGATACTTATCCCACTGCAGTAACTATGTTTTCATTCCTAAAGGACCTATGATTATCCAGTTTTGATGTACTGGCAGAGGCTTAAGGTGCCTGTCTGCTGAAGTGGAGTTGATAAAATGAACCAATCAGGCGTCTTGATGAAGCCCAAAATATTTATATACCTTTTGTTGAACAATTAATTAACATATTTTCCAACACTATTATTTATAATTTTTGTGATTATTATCCTTTTTATTCATATATGTCACTTTTTCCCATTTTTGTGTATCCGTTTGCCAGGTGGCAAAGGCCTCCTATCTTCTCCATTCTGGCCTTTCTATGGCCACTCTACCCTATGTTATTCCCGTGACCTGTTTTAATTATCTCAGTGGTCTTACCTTTCTTTTTCTATCCCTTGGTTACCATTGCATGACTATTATACTCCAAGTATCTTTTCCTCTACATATCTGGCCAGCCCATTTCCATTTCATGTCTTCTTATTTTCAGAGTTATATCTGTAACTTTAGTCTTGTGTCCCCAGATAAGTGCTTTTGAATCTTAGGAATATGATTGTCTGATTGGTCAATTTTACACAGTTCAGCTTCAGTGGGAGGTAGTTTTGATTTGGACTGGTATTGTAAAAATACACTTTGTGAATATTTCAAAGTAAGTTCGATATGCCAACAACCTGTGAATTATGGACTGCATTTGTGTTTTATGACAATTTTATTATTTTTATTATGACAATTATGCATGTTGGTAAGGAATATGTAACGATGATCATTGTGCTCATGAAAGCTAATATTTTTTTCTGTGGTGGTCTGTTATGTGCACTTGATATTGTTATTGCAGTTATGTGGGAGCTTGTGCATTGAGTTGAATGAGTTTGCATGCCCAATCATTAAGCTACTAAAATCTATGAATGTCTTAATCTTAAATGTGAGCATGCCTTGAATTAGTATACAATGCAACTTCTATTGTATACTTCCCCCATTTTGATAAACTTTAAATATTTTTCTTTTAACTTTCAAGCCATCGCACATCCTAGGGTATGGCTAATGCGCATAAGCATTTTAAACACATATGACGCAAAGGGCGCTCCAGTAGCGTAGAATTATGGAATGAAAATTTTTGGTGTGATTGACGTAACGATCTATTAGCTCAGTTGGGAAAGCGCTACGCGGGAAACGTAGGGTCGCAGGTTCGAGTCCTGCTTAGATTGTAGTAGAGCCCATTACGTTTTTATTTCATAATTTACCTTTGTGTCGATATATATAAAATGATGATAATGGTGTTCATCATGACCACCAGGATTATCATCAGGTCCGTAATTTCAGAAAACTAAAATACACTTGATATACAATAAATTGACATAAAGTCATTTAATATAATGTAACGTTTGATATAATTATAACGGTTCATTGTTATAATTTATTATATTCTAATTATTAATTGGTTTACTGTTATAATGTTAAATAACGGGAGCAAGTTGACGAAACCCCGCTTCGCGGGGCTTCTATTTCTGCTCTGAGGGACGCAAGGTACCTAACGAAGTTAACCTAGCATACAAGTGGTGATTGAAGGGTCCATAGTTCTTTAGCACCTAACTCATATCTCTTGTTACATTATATGAAATTATCTAAAACGACATTACATCATTCGTTTATGTTTATGCAAAGCAATGGTATATCAAACGAAAACAAAAAAAAGTGAAATAATATAAAACCTCGAGCACCCATCATTATCACCGTCCAACAATTTTCCAACGGTCTCCGCCTGCGGGGTGAGGCAATTACTAGGTGCGGGGGTGTGCGTGTCCTTTCTGTATGTAGTACTATTGACAACATTTCATATTTTTAATACTACAACTTTATTACTTTTCTGTATTTCGCTTAAAACATTCGAAATGTAGTCGATGGCGTGTTCTGTGTCTGAGCGGGTGCGTGTGTCAGGTGGGCGCCGCGCCGGGGCTCGCGGCGGTCGTGCCGCGCGCCGCGCGCTCCGTCCCGCGCGGGTTCCTCCACCTCGCCTACTCGCGCATACCAGGTGCTTGCCAGCTGCCCTTCTGGCACAACTGTGCTTCGCGACTAGGGCTGCTATATCTAAGTTGGTCAAACCCGGACAAAGACGTAAAAAACCCGGACATTAGGCGTAAATCGCATTTCTCCCCGGATGGATCCGAAAATAGTATAAATAAAAAAACAATTGCTTTTTTTTCATCTACATAAAGTGTATTCCCCGGACACTTTTCTAAACTAGGACCAATCCGGGAAAACCGAACGGATGGCAACGCTATTCGCGACATACTATCACCCGTAACTAAGGGTGCACTCCGTCCGGGTTTCCCCGGATTTGTCCTAGTTTGGAGGCCGTAAGGGGTGTGGTTTCAAAAGTGTCCGGGGAAACCCACTTTTGACGTTAATGAAAAATAAAGCGATTGTTTTTAACAATATTACTTTCGGATACGTCCGGGCCAAAATGCGATTTACTCCTAATGTTCGGGTTTTTTAAGTATTTGACCGGGTTCGACCAATTTAGATATGGCTACCCTACCCGTAGCTCTCACTGTACTGTACAGCAAGAGATAGAGTCAGACCTCGCTAACTCTTCCCAGCAAATGAACTGGCAAACCATACAAAGTGAGTCAGTTTGTATGGTTTGACAATTCATTTGCTAGGAAGGGGGCGTGGTCTGACTATAGGTAGTCCCGCGCGAGAGTCGCGTTTCAGTTCTGCTTGAGGGGCTGGTGTACGGGACGTCTGAGATGCTCTTATATATTGGGTCATTTTGCTCAAAAAATGTCATACATAAACTTATTTTTGATTTTTTAGTCTCGTCCTACTCAGAATTGTTTGTACATTCGAATCTCATACTGCTTTACAAGAACGTTTTATTGCAACATATACTCCTAACTTGGCTTTAATGAATCAGAAGGCAAGTTATTTGGTCTCCGTCCTAAAGCAGACTTATACTTACTACTGTTACAACAACGTCGGTTATTATTCGGGAGCGTTTTAACCGCCTCGTTACTGTAACTGCAATATTGGCCAACTTATAGAAGCAATGGGGGCACAATCATTTTGATAAGAATAAAAAAAACTGCGTCTTTTACAAGACATCATAAAATGCCGCTTTTGATCATACGGTTAGTCCAAATAGTAGTGGTCACGGTGATGAGGCGGTTAAAATGCACAAATAATGACCCGTACGAATAATTTTCTATGGGATTATTTCACAAATAATAATCATGTACACTTTTTTTGAGAAGCGCTGAAATGTAATGAAATAATTAATTCAATAAGTAGGCCACAAGGGGACTTTTACAAATCAGATTGTGAGTGTACCGGCATTTCGCAAGAGGAGACCGCTCAAACATAGGATCAGAGAGTTGGGTAGATAACAGTTTCAATAACAGCTTTTAGGGCACAGGTAAATAACCCACACAAGCTGCGTAAGAGTTTATACAGCCCTTATACAGCATGTTTGCTACTTTGAAGTCTATGATCGGTATGAGACTATGGTTCAATATTTGAGCATCTTGGACGGTCCTGTATATTCGGCACTGTATGTGCCTCGTAGCAGAAACATGTTGATTTGTGACACTAGGTGTAGAACATCGTTGTATGTGTGTAGAAACGAAACGTGTACCGTAAATTATCCAATTATAGTTCAATCACACAACTATGGTCCAAAACAAAAGTCATTCATATATATCGATATCCATATTCTTTCAGCGAGTTTATTGCGTTTTATTCAAATGTGTTTAATTGTTGTTCATGTTAGATCTCAGAGTTAATCCTTAATAATTGTAATAAATTATACAGTATTGTTTGAGTTAATTTGGACCATAAATGGGTGGTTTTACTGTACCTGGTTTAATATGTAGGTTGTTTAACAGTAGTTTGTTAGTAGTAGTGTATAGTTTGTTGCATATGTGTAGTAGCTTAGCTTTTAAATTAGAATGGTTTGTAGTAGCTTGCAGTAAGTGTTACCATCATCGTATTTTAATAATAATAACAGAAGAAGTAAGGAGGACTTGTCAACGTAACGGCTGAGAAGGTATGTACGTATATTTCGTTGAAGTTAGCTACGTATAATCTATAATCTCGTTTCTAAACAGACACTTTTTGAAGTGAATAATGCTTTTCCCTGAGTTCTAGATAGTAACATAGCTATTTCATGCTTTCATTGCGTGCAGTCGAAAATAAGTTAAACAATGGGAAAATTCGACTAATTTTTGAAACGAAAATTATCAATGAAAATTTCAAACGGTAGGTTTCAAATGTATACCAATAAATCGCAATGGCCCTGTTCTAACCTAAGTAGTTACTTAGTAACATGATAATATGTTAAGAAACATGATTAATCTTAGAGAAATATGTCTAAAACAATCGGCATTTTTGAACGGATAAGCCTTAACTATTGTATATTGTTCTTAGTTAATAGTTAGTATTTTAATATCTGTGTACGTAACTGTTATTTTTGATTATTAATAAAATATAGATATATCTACTTACAAAAGCCGGGTACATATATTTATACGGAGTGGATGTCGGCAGAGGCGGGGCTGGGCGTGTTCAGCACGCTGACGCTGCCCGCCGGCGTGCGCTTCGGGCCCTACCGCGGCCGGCGCGTGCAGAGCATCGGGGACTCCAGCTACGGCTGGCAGGTCGGTGCATCACACAAATGGATCCTGTATAATGATCTGCAGAATTAGATGGCCCATTTATGAATGAATTCATGCATTTTTGCAGCCCATAGTACCTACGTAGCTGCAGTATCCAATAAACGAAATAGTTTTCTTTCAGGGTTCGAAATTATCAAGATAATTACGCTTCTTGATAATCAGATAATATGACGCATCATTTACTTTAACTGAGAATCCCCAATACGCAGCACGCTGACACTTTACTTCGAATACAGTCCACTTTCAGAAGCGCATTTTTTCCTTCTCCATCCATCATTGATAAATTATGCTTTCGAACCCTGTTTCTTGCATATAGCAATATACATGTCTAGTGTATAAGGATACTAGCGGCCCTCCCCGGCTTCGCACGGGTGCAGTACTGATAAATTATGCTGCATGTATTACACATATAAACCTTGCTCTTGAATCACTCTATCTATTAAAAAAGACCGCATCAAGATCCGTTGCGTAGTTTTAAAAATCTAAGCATACATAAGGACGGACAGACAGGAAGCGACTTTGTTTTATACTCTGTACTGATAATGATGCTAGATGTAATGTGACGGACATTACGCAGATATACAACCGCGAGCACAAGCCGCTGCACATCGTGGACGCGCGCGACCCCGACTCCTCCAACTGGATGCGGTACGTCAACTGCTCGCGGCACCACGCCGAGCAGAACCTCGTCGCCTACCAGTACCAGGGGCAGCTCTACTACAGGCGAGTACTGTACATAAATCACTTTAGATAGTTGGCAGTCCACAACTGTGCGTTTTTTAGGAAATATCCTGCCTCGCAATGAATTCTTGCTTGCGGTGTATAGTCTAACAAGAGTCGGTCCGGCCCAGGGATAGTGGCGCTACAAACAGGTTTCATATGGCAATAAATAATGTGCCTACGTATATTGCATGCGTCATGCTCATTATTAAATGTCAAGCGATTTGTCATGAACGTAATTCAAAATATTGTTTACTTACCGGAATGCTGCTCAATCCTTCATCCTTCTTATGAAATAAATGTATCCTATTGAAAAAAGAAAATGTATTTCATCACTGCGGATAGTTTTGGCTTTATTATGAAAAAAAAAAAAATATTTCGGTCTGCTTCCTCTTTGTTTACATCAGTGACATTCAATGTCAGTTACCGAAATATTGTCGTTGCCAGTAAAATAAATGAGTACTAGGTACTAAAAATCTTACTTATTTATTTTACTGGTGGTGGGTTGTAAAACACCCAGTTGAGCCATAACACTAGTTCTCCTATGTCTCCAGGACGGTGAAGCTGGTCCCGCGCTTCACGGAGCTGCTGGTGTTCTACGGCAGCGAGTTCGCCAGCTGGCTCGGCGTGGACCTGCGCGCCTACAACGGACCCTGCCCCTGCCCCAAGTGTGAGACCCACTTTCTACATTGTTTAATAACTTCCAATTTAAAAAAAGAACATATTTACTGTGGTGTGAACATATCTCATCTGATAGCATTACCGCATTAGGTCCACAAGGGAGGCCTTTGCCCAGAAGAGGATGTCTATCGGCTGATATAATGATGATGTACATACAGAATGGACACGCCCCTGCACCAAATTGAGCTACAACACCCGCAGGCCTAAATAATACCTTCCAGGGCTAATATTTGTGTATCAAACTCGAATATTTATTCCTGGGGCATGAACGTTATCTATGTGTATATGTATTTATATATTATGTATATCGTCGTCTAGTACAAGCTTTGCTTAGTTTAGGACTAGGTCGATTTATGTAAGATTGTCCCTTAATATTAATTTATGATAAGATCATTTTGAAATGTGTGGCGAGGAAGGCATTAGCTCGTGAAATAGTGATGGTGATGACACTACGCGGTGATGGTGTGGTGATTTTGTGACCTTACCACGGACACAATCATACCTAGATTGTAAATTGATGTACCATAGTTAACCGAGCAAGAGAAGCATCCGTTTTGTCTAAATTTCTTTCGTATGTCCAGTTATCCAATTTCCTGCTGTTCTCGCCTACAGGCCACATTTCTAACCCGATTTTCGTGAAATTTTGTGAGTAGATTCGATAAATACGGGTGTTTGGTGGCTAGATGCAAATGTTTAAGGAGGTGATAGAGGAGGTATTTTTAAACATTTCTAGCCATATATGTCGTAGACGAAATTTGATATTTTTTTTTTAAATTGAAATTTTAGGAATTTTCGAAAAATACCCAGAATTTGGTAGAAACGAGTTTATAGTGCCCGAATACGCGCTATTTTGTAAACAATTTCTTTTGTTTCTAATAGTTTAATGTATGTCGGACGAAATAAAGCTACTTTTAAGTGTATTTATGGCCCTTAAAACCAAATGGAGGCATACGAAACTTTAAAAAAAATTGTAGGTTGACACGAGCATAATTTTGATCTGCCGTAAAAAAATTAAAAAAAATCTTTTGAATTGTTCAAACACTTTTAAAAACATGCCTATTTATTGTTCTTTCTTTTGAGGTATCAGTCATTGACATCGCTTGCCAAATCTCTGAGTTAAGGGCTAAATACTAAAGTTAGGGAGCACTTTTAATAAAACTACGTGAACTTTAATTTTAAAACTTTAGTAACAAAATCAAAGTAAAAACTTAAATCACATGTTCAAAATGTAAACCACGATTTCTTATACAGGAACGGGCCCTTTTCCGCACTTCTGTGGTAGTTATTTTTAGTTGCATCTCCTCCCTCATGATAACAAAAGCTTCGCGAATCGCGAGTTAATTACAAAATTAACTCCTCTTTTGTTGCGATTGCTGAGGTGTACACAAGTCCTTTGGCTCGTCCCCAAACAAAAAAGTCCAAAGGAGTTAAGTCAGGGGATCGAGCGGGCGAAGGAATGGGTCCATCTCTACCGATCCAGCACTCCGGAAAACAGTTGTTAAGGTATTCTCTCACAGCCAAAGTCCAGTGTGCCGGGCAGCCGTCTTGCTGAAAGATGATTTCTCTTTCCGCTTCTACTTCGGCTTTCTCTAGGAGGATAGGAAAATCGTTTTGTAAAAACTGGAGATAATTGGGTCCGGTCAAAATATCGGGCAGAAAATGTGGCCCGATCAAAGTTCTGCCAATAACTCCAGCCCACACGTTAACTGAAAACTTCTTTTGAAAGGAGACCTGCTTCATCCAATGAGGATTTGCGTCCTTGTCAGCCCATTCATGAAGGTTATGAAAGTTTGTGATCCCCTCTCTTGAAAACTTTGACTCATCTGTCCAAATGATAGATTTTAAAAATGACGCGTCGTTAATGTCGCTGTTTAATAAGAATCTCCAGAAATGTATTCGTCGCACGGGATCTCCTTCTTCTAAACCCTGCACCCCCACCCCTCGAAAAGGATATTTTTTCTCCTTATGCATCGTGTTCCAAACCTTCCATGTCGACATGTTAAGGTTTTAAGCTACTGTTCGGATGCTTGTCGTAGGATCAGCTCCAAGTGCGTGAATAATTTCTTCCTCGGTATCCACATCGTATCTTTCAGGATTCACTCTAGTAGCCTGACGATGGATCCCATTTTCGCTAAGACGACGAAACGTGTTCAAAAACATCCTGACATTGAGTAATCTGCGATTTGGATAATGCTCCTGATACATTCGCCGTGCCAATGCTCCATTACCGTCTGCCCTTCCGTACATGAAGATAATGTTAGCATAATCTTCGTTGCTAAAACCATCGATGTTCATAACGTTTAATTACAAAATGAAAAACCGCGTCAACCGTTTGTTCAATTTTCATAGAAGAACTAAATTTGCAATTGGCTATCGTCAAAACTTAAAACAAAGGCAATTCAAACATTCCAAATTTGAAAATTCTTATTCTTAAAATAACGTGTTCTAAATTTAAAGCTACGGTATTTAGTTTAGAGCTTTTTTTATAATCCTCCTCGGACACCAATGTATTGTGGAAAATGGTACTTGCTATTTATTCATTTTTATTTAATTTATAAAAAAGAATTAACTTAGAATGAATTAATTACTACAAACTTTTTTGTTTTATTTTTTAAACGTTATTTATTAGCTACTTAAAGTAAAATTTCAAGACTAGTACGGGGATTTGGAATTCTTAAGAAGTGCTCCCTAACTTTGGTATTTAGCCCTTAACTCAGAGATTTGGCAAGCGATTTGGATGACTGATATCTCTAAAGAAAGAACAATAAATAGGCATGTTTTTAAAAGTGTTTGAACACTTCAAATGTTTTTTTTTTTTAATTTTTTTTACGGCACATCAAAATTATGCTCGTGTCAACCTACAATTTTTTTTAAAGTTTCGTATGCCTCCATTTGGTTTTAGAGGCCATAAATACACTTAAAAGTAGCTTTATTTCGTCCGACATACATTAAACTATCAGAAACAAAAGAAATTGTTTACAAAATAACGCGTATTCGGGCACTATAAACTCGTTTCTACCAAATTCTGGGTATTTTTCTAAAATTCTTAAAATTTCAATTTAAAAAAAAAATATCGAATTTCGTCTACGACATATATGGCTAGAAATGTTTAAAAATACCTCCTCTATCACCTCCTTAAACCTTTGCATCTAGCCACCAAACACCCTGTAGATATACAGATTTTTTTGTCGACGCAGTTTTTAAAATCAGGGAATTAAAAAAATCCAAATCTGAGCTGTAACGAAAGCTCACAGGCACTGGTTTTAACATCTTGTTTTCTTATACTTATTAAAGTATATCACATGGTAATTTTCTTGTAGATAAATAACTGGAAACTAATACAGGATTAAGCCAATTTTCTTTTAGTTAAAGCCTTATGTACAATAACATTAATGTTGAGCCTAAAGTTGGTCTTTTATAAATAATAAAAGTCATTTAAAGTGTTTTTTTTTTTTTTTTCAGGTCAAGCTCGCCTACTGGCAGCGAAGAACAGCGATTCAGCAAAAACAAATAAACGCAAAGCTCCAGCTGAAGAGAAGAAAGAAAAACCGAGCGAAAAAATTGCTAAGCATAGTTCTGCTGAAAAGATTCAAGAGCTTTCTGCAGCCTCACAAGATTTGCCTTCAAGTGCTGATATACAAAAGAAAGTAAACCCGAGGAAAAATGCTAAAAATGCTTCTTTCAAAAAGATTCAAGAGTCTTCTGCAGCCTCACAAGATTTGCCTTCAAATGCTGATATACAAGAGAAGAAAAACAAACCGAGGAAAAATGCGAAAAGTACTTCTTTCATAAAGATTCAAGAGTCATCTGTAGCTTCAAAAGATTTGCCTTCAAGATCAATACTAGACAAAAAAAACAAACCGAGGAAAAATGCGAAAAATAATTCTATCAAAGAGATTCAAGAGTCTTCTGCAGCCCCACAAAATTTGCCTTCAACCACTGATCAACAAGAAGTATCTCCTGAGAAGTCTGCTGTCAGCAACTCGAATATTAAAATAAATAATTCGAATGAACAAACTAACTTAAAATGCGACCAGTGCGGAAAGGGCTTCAATATTAAATCTGATTTAGAGAAACACATTAACACTCACATGCTGATGAACGCTAGTATGAGCCACAGAACCAACACGGTTTTCACATGTACTATCTGTCATTGTATATTTAATACGAAGTTGCTTCTACTGGAGCATGAGAAGAGCCGACATGGCGGTAAATACTTTGCTTGCGACGCATGTGAGTATGTAACGAAATATGCTCAAAAGCTACAGTATCATATAAAGACTCACACTGGCGAGAAGCCTTTCAAATGTAGTCAGTGTAGTTCCGCATTTACTACAAGCAGTAGTTTACAACGTCACCTTAGAACACACACTGGCGAGAAGCCTTTCAAATGTGGTCAGTGTAGTTCTGCATTTAGCCAAAGCAGTAATTTACGAGATCACCTTAGAACACACACTGGCGAGAAGCCTTTCAAATGTAGTCAGTGTAGTTCTGCATTTAGACAAAGCAGTAATTTACAATGTCACCTTAGAACACACACTGGCGAGAAGCCTTTCAAATGTAGTCAGTGTAGTTCTGCATTTAGCCAAAGCAGTGATTTACAACGTCACCTTAGAACACACACTGGCGAGAAGCCTTTCGAGTGCAACATCTGTGATTTCAAGACTACTCAGTCAGGTGCTCTGAAGTCTCACCTAATGACCCGGCACTCCGGCCAAAAGACATTCGGGTGCGACGTTTGCAGTTACAAGGGCGCTACTAGAAATAATTTAAGACAACATATGAAACATAACCACAAGTTGAATTAGTATTTTTAATGTTATAATTCTGTAATACTTCAAGTAACGCGAGTTGTGTGTAGGGAATTCAAACCGGTAAAGTGTATGAAATATACCGGTTTGCATTTCATAGTTGTATGCAATAACCTAGCCCTTGTATAGTTTTTTATCTTTTATGTCTTGAGAACTTATGTTGTAAACATGACCACACAAAGAGATTGATTTACAACGTTGTAGAAGATCACTTTAGGACAAATGGAAGCAGGTACCAAAAGACCGGCCAAGTGCGAGTCGGACTCGCGCACCGAGGATTCCGTAACACAACCTATTTTTTTACTTTTTTTTTTGTTTTCTGTATTTGTTGCTAAAGCAGCAATTTCTACTGTCTAGCTATCACTGTTCATGAGATGCAGCCTGTTGACAGTTTCGAGCAAAAACGTCAAAATATTAATCACGTTTGCCGTGGGGTCCCATTTAAATATTTATATTGTTCTGTTTTTAGTATTAGTTGTTACAGCGGTAACAGAAACACATCATCTGTGAATATTTCAACTACTGTCACGGTTCTTGAGATACATCCTGGTGACAGACAGACGGACAGCGTACGCTTAGTAAATAGGGACCCGTTACCCTTGGGATACGGAACCTTAAAAACGCAAACAAATATCTTCTTGTTTCAAATATCTTTTCTAAGTCAAGGTTGAAATTGCAATATGCTAACTCATTGGAATACGATACTTTGGCATATGGCCATAAAATTTTGATAAAGGGTCTATAAATTAAATAAATTTGTTTGTGTTGTTTTTGTTACTAATTTCCATTTGGGCTTCAGTTCAGTTCATTTATTCAGTCACATTTTATATGAATATCAACATAAAAATAATAATAAAATAAAATATTTAACATTAAAATACTGCACAATTGGTTTATAGATCATCATCATTATCAGCCAAATGACATCCACTGCTGGACATAGGCCTCCCCCAGAGAACACCACCATGACCGGTCCTGCGGTTTATAGATAAGTAAATTAAAATAATTAAATACTAAACTCTATATCTACCGTTAAATACATTGTTAGTCTCATAATTTAAATAATCATAATATTTTATATTCAACTAGCGACCCGCCCTATCTTCGCACGGGTGCAATGCTATCAGTATTGCACCCGTGCGAAGATGAGGCGGCCATTATGCGTGTATTAACTGTGTATTATACATATAAACCTTCTCTCCTCTTGAATCACTCTATCTATTAAAAAAAGCGCATCAAAATTCGTTGCGAGAGTTTTAAAGATGTAAGCATACATAGGAATAGACAGACAGACAGCCGGAAGCCACTTATACTATTTTACTTACACTATTATATTACTTATTTTATACTAGGTAGTGATTAATTATTATGAACATTAATGAAGTCCAAGAATAACACTTTTCCAACAAATCTTTGAGTCTGAGTCTTACATAGAAAATACTACTGTTATTGCTTTCTCGGTCATGTTTAAGAGATAAACTCACAAGTGGATTTCGGATATTTTAAAAAATTACAACTATTTTAGTATGTAATTTGATATATGGCAGTTGTAATATTGACAGATGATATACGTTTGATGCTGACTGTACTTGGAAGTGTGATTGCCAGTGATTTTTCTAGCATTTTTGGTCAACAATCGACCTAGGGTTGTCGACGTGTATATGATTGACGTTTAAAATAATGTAATATTATGATGTCGTTGAACATGAAACACTTTTTAGGGTTCCGTAGTCAACTAGCAACCCTTATAGTTTCGCCATGTCCGTCTGTCCGTCCGTCCGTCTGTCCGTCCGCGGCTTAGCTCCGTGATCATTAGTACTAGGTAAAATAAAATTAAAAAAAAAAATTTTTTTTCGGCTACCTCTCGAACACCTAAAGTGGGGGTGATTTTTTTTTCTTTTCAACACTGGTGTGTTTCGTTGAATAGGTCTTGTAAAAATAATAGGGGTCTTTTAACATTGTTTTTTGATGAAGTCAGCAGTTTTGTAAATAATCGCTCCAAAAACAAAAAAATATAGTGTCCCCCCCCTCTAACTTTTCAACCACGGGTCAAAAAATTTTGGAATAATTCATGTTAATGAAGCCTTATAAGTACTTTCAATGAAAACTATATTGAACAAAATCGGTCGAGCCGTTTTTGAGTTATCGCCAAATTTCATATTTTTTCTTTAAACGGTCGTAAGTTGACTTCCAGAAGGTAATAAGTGATTACAGTTTCTAGGGCGTTTACGACCTAATTTTTCAGAGGGTATGTTGACGATTAATTTGCGATTATTTGTATTTTCGACTGCGTTAGATATTTTCTCATACAGTAAATTCTTCATTTCAATTTTCATTATGCATATCGGCTTGGGCTTTACATGTTCTGCAAATATGTTTCTGTATTTCCGATTTGTTTAACACGCTATTTTATTTAAATTTTTGATTTTATTTGATTCTTGGTTCAAACAATTTAATATTGAACACTACTGACAACCACCAGAAATGCTAGAAAATGTACGATCACTGAAATTGGCCATTACATCACAGTATGAGCGCATTTTTAAGTTCATATTTTATTTTGATATTTTTATTCCTTTGGACTCGTATGGAGCCCTTCATCAGGGACGGCTGAAGGGCTCCATACGAGTTTGAAACATGTCGGTCCGTTCCTGACAATTTCACGTGAGTGTAAACCGCTTAATACAATAATTAAATATGTCTCACGAAAGTTTTAATAAAATTATTTTTATTCCTACTGATTTTTCTTTTCGATATAGATATACAGTAAAGGAAACTGAAACGCTTACCTTTTTGACCTTCACTATTCTGGCTCTGCGACCTAAAGAGGGTCTTGGCCTCTGACACAAGAGCCAGTTAAGGGTATTTACGGCGCACAGATCCTTCTGCCCTTCGTTTTTCCAGCGGTATCTAGGGGGCTGACTGGACGTTTTCCACTTGGTCGCCCCGATCGATTGTCTTCCATACTGTCCAGGCATAGGCGTATTTAGCTCAGCCCCTAATGGCACGCACTATACCACACATCAAGGCACTATACTACACACTACCCATGATGAAGCCAAAATTGTCTATCGGTAAACCATTGTCTATACTATATTGGGGTGAGCACGGCCCACCCCACTATGGTACCTACCCCGTATGCCTACCCCAGGACGATGGTTTCCGATAGAAATTCTGCGAGGCCCCCAGACCCCGTCTGAAAAATAGGGTTAGTATCGAATTGTCTATGTAGCAAAATGTCCAGTGACAAAAATTGATCAATAAGCGAAATGTCAGGTTGTCCAATTAGCGTCTCGTCCAACTAACGTAAAGACCATAACGCAAAACATCAAGATAGCAATTAGTCTGTGTAGCATAATATCCAAACTGTATAATGTCAAAAAAGCTAATACCACAAGATAGCACATAGTAAAGTCTAATCGAAAGCATTTGGCCCAAGTAGAATAATGACCAAAAAGCAAAACATCCAAATATCAAACGCTTATCATAATCACTTGAGCATCACCGTGATGATGACCAGGTAACGGAAGTTCGGATGGATATTAATCTAAAGTTGCCAAAATTCTATTGCTATCTCACTCACACCTGAATCAAAGCCGCTTATACCTACAACTGAACGATAAAGCTGCCGCCAAAGTTTAGGTAAATGTCTATCCGAATTTCCGAACCCTGATGATGACACACACTGGCAATGGATGACTGCAACATAGATATTTTTAATAAATCTTCGATCTTTATGGCCAATATGATAATTGTGTATTTCACGATTTAGGCATCTTTACAAAATGGTCAATTTACATTATCTACATTTCGGTTGGTGGTCAATTTGCATGCATCGCGGGACATTTTGCTATATAGACGTTTCGGTACTAACCCAGCGGAGTCATGTGCCTTTGATCTCGCCATTAATGTTGGGTATCAAAGCCACCATCACTTCTAACTCTAACTTTTTCTTCGCCTCCAGCACCTCTAGCACAACTGCGACTCTTTCTCGCGCGAGAAATATTACCCATCTCTTTCTTCGCAATAGAGAGTGACGGGCGATGCTATGTCGCGAAACAAGAGTCGCGAAGCCTAGTTGTGCTAGATGCACAGCTGTAATTCTCATCCCTTATTAGTTCCAAAGTCTTTCACCAGATTTGCGTTTTCACCACTAAAAGCTTACTTTCTTCCATTTGAGTCAGTGCCCAAGTTCAACCAAGCGAAATAGGTAACTAACTACCACCAAAAACATTTCATGTAAAATTGACGGCCAAGACTCACATTCTCATAACGCTTTCGCTGTAAAAAAGTTATCAGATCCCAGAAAAAGCCAAGCCCCTAAGCCCCGAATTTACTAACCCCACCACCTTGGTTTAAAAAGTATGGCATCAACTGGCTTCAAGCCCCTAAACCCGGAGTTTACTAACCCTACACCTTTGTTTCAAAAGTATGGCTTGGCCGTTTCATAGAGTACCGTAAATAAGTCCAACGGACCGTCTGGCCCATATGGTATCAAGAAACTAAGTTTACGTCTTTGATAATATATATACTTATAAACTTAATTCCTTACGATATAGGCCGGACAGTCCGCTAGACTTATTTACGGTAGTCTATGAAACGGCCAAGCCATACTTTTGAAACAAAGGTGTAGGGTTAGTAAACTCCGGGTTTAGGGGCTTGAAGCCAGTTGATGCCATACTTTTTAAACCAAGGTGGTGGGGTTAGTAAATTCGGGGCTTAGGGGCTTGGCTTTTTCTGGGATCTGATAACTTTTTTACAGCGAAAGCGTTATGAGAATGTGAGTCTTGGCCGTCAATTTTACATGAAATGTTTTTGGTGGGATCTCATTTCTTTTTGTAAGGTGCTTTAGTTTTTTTAATTTTATTGGGCTGTAGGGTTTCTTGAGCGTCAACTGAAGTAGACAATTGTGTATTTAAGAAATACTTAAGTTTAGCCCCATATATATATACACTTTTATCCCCTATTATGGGAAACCCATACAAACTTCCATCCCCTTATTTAAAGGGTGGGGGGTGATTTTTTAAAAGTCCTACAATATGTATTTGATTTATAACAATGAGTCCCTATAGGTTTCAATTTTCAGACCTCTAGTATCAAAATTTGCGGAAGTTTCATACAAACTTCCATCCCCTAGTTTAAGGGGTTGGGGGGTAAAAGTTCCAAGTTTTAGAATTATTTTGTTGTTTGTGTACTAATACTAGCTTACATACCAAATTTCAGCTTTCTAGGTCATCGGGAAGTACCCCAGAGGTTTTGATACGTCAGTGAGTGAGTGGCAAAATCGGCGTATTTTAGGTACCTATAAAACCTAAAGTATAAAAGCTAGATCAATTAAATTTTGTACATTTTATATGTTTTCTAACTGCATCTTAACCTGAGAATTTGGGCGCTCTAGTGTTAACTGGGACGAAACTATGAGGGTATGAATATGAGACGAAACGGTTCGAGAAAAGGTAGGTAGTGCCCCCTTCTTTTTTGTTCGTCTTGGCGGGGGCACTACCGTGCCCCCAGATATTTCAAATACGAAGTCGAAGTGTAGATATGGAAGTAGTAATAATTGTGTATAAGAAATACTTACGTTTAGCCCGATATATACTACTTTTATCGCCCATTATGGAAAACCCATAAAAACTTTCATCCCCTTATTTAAAGGGTGGGGGGTGATTTTTTTTAAAATCCTAGAATATGTATTTTATTATTTATAAATAATAAAGGAGTCCCTATATCAATTTTCAGACCTCTAGTATCAAAATTTGCAGAAGTCTCATACAAACTTCCATCCCCTAGTTTAAGGGGTTGGGGGGTAAAAGTTCCAAGTTTCAGAATTATTCTATTGTTTGTGTACTAAACCTAGCTTACATACCAAATTTCAGCTTTCTAGGTCATCGGGAAGTACCCCAGAGGTTTTGATACATAAGTGAGTGAGTGGCAAAATCGGCGTATTTTAGGTACCAATAAAACCTAAAGTATAAAAGCTAGATCAATGAAATTTAGTACATTTCATATGTTCCCTAACTGCATCTTAACCTGTGAATTTGGGCGCTCTGGACGGGACTGGGACGAAACTATGAGGGTTTGAAAATGAGACGAAACGGTTCGAGAAAAGGTAGGTAGTGCCCCGCCTCTTTTTTTTTCGTCTTGGCGGGGGCACTACCGTGCCCCCAGATTTTGGCTCAGTGACCCAATCAGGATCTTAGCCTCCGAAACGAGAGTACGCCACTTGTCCCGATCCTGCGCAGTTTCTTGCCAGTTTTCGGCTTGAAGCTTACGCAGATCCATCTCCACCACGTCTCCCCAGCGGTACCTGGGACGACCATCCGGTCGTCGACCGGTTGCTTGCCCCAAGTAAGCTCTTTTTGCCGCGCGATCCTCTTCCATTCTTAAGTGACCGAGCCGAAATAGGTACGTGTTTCAAATTCCTTGACTGTACATACTGTTTTTATTTTGGTTAAATGTTATTTAAGTTTGGAGGTTTTGAGGACAAATATTGTGCGATTTATTTGCTAGGGTAGCAATTTGCTCAAAGCGATGGTACGACTACCGAAATTACGATTTCTGGTAGTGACACGTCCGCAACGTCGAGGTAAACTGATACATATATTATAAACCAATTGTTAAGTTCGCTTTTGTTGTAAAACATAAAAAGTGGTACTCTATGTTGAAGTCAAACTATTTTAAGTAATAGTTCTGAATTCACTTTTTTTTAACCTTAAAAGTGACAACTTTTTTGTTTTCTTTGTTTTAATTTTTTTTTTTCATTATCTTATGTTGGTTCCTAGTTTGTATAATGTCAATGAAGTTTTGATTTTGTATTAACCCTTTATAAGGCAGCGGGAATATTATTCCCACCATACTTTTTAGGGTTCCGTAGTCAACTAGGAACCCTTATAGTTTCGCCATGTCCGTCTGTCCGTCCGTCCGTCCGTCCGTCCGTCCGCGGCTTAGCTCCGTGATCATTAGTACTAGAAAGCTGAAATTTGGTATGAGTATGTGTATGTATAACGCCGACAGAACGGTAAAATAAAAATTAAAAAAAAAATTTTTTTTCGGGTACCTCTCGAACGCCTACAGTGGGGGTGATTTTTTTTTTCCTTTTCAACACTAGTGTGTGGGGTGTCGTTGAATAGGTCTTGTAAAAATAATAGGGGTCTCCTAACATTAAATTTTTGATAAAGTCAGCAGTTTTGTAAATATTCGCTCCGAAAACAAAAAAAATAGTGTCCCCTCCCCTCTAACTTTTCAACCACGAGTCAAAAAAAATCGGAAAAATTCATGTAAATGAAGCCTTATAAGTACTTTCAATGAAAACTATATTGAACAAAATCGGTCGAGCCGTTTTTGAGTTATCGCCAAATATATATTCTTTCTTTTAAAGGACGTAAGTTGACTTCCAGAAGGTAATAAGTGATTACAGTTTCTAGGGCGTTTACGACCTTTTTATAGAGCTTAAAATCTTTCTTAACTTAAAACTCGGGCTTAAAACAGCAGTTTATTGTGAAGGATGAGCAAGTACGGAACCCTACACTGAGCGTGGCCCGATATGCTCTTGGCCGGTTTTTTTGGTATTTTTTCGGAAACGAATTGAATGGTCGTTTTTTTGTCTATGCCAACAAATTATTGATTTCTTACTAACAATTTTTCAACTAGGATTTATGAACGGTCGTCGTACATTTTTTTTTGTCTGGGGCAGTTACAAGTTTGAAAACTAGTGAATTTCGGCACCTCCGGCAAATCTTTATGCATCTTAAAATTTTGCGATTTTCAAAAGGTAAATTGTTATTAATCTTATTCTCTAATGTAGGTATATTGTTTCTGAATTCAGTCGAATTTTTTATTATGAATTTACGACTTTTTTTTTACACGCTTTTGTTGTGGTGGTAAATATGTTCCCTCTGCCTGTGTGGTCATTAGGCTCTTCATAGTTTTCTAGAATCCTTTGAAGTTTCGCGGTACTGTACTGAACCTCGTCTTCATCAGATTCCAAACCATCATCAGATACATCGGGATCATCGGGGAGACCAAATATTATTAATTCATTCTAAATCGTTGAGTATTCTTCTATTCCTACTCATTTTCCAGATAATCTGTAATAAGCAAAAAAGAAAATATGCACAACATGCCCACACCAAACATGCCCACGGGCAAAGGGAATATTTTTACCACCGTGTTTTTTTTATTTTTTTTATTTTTTTTTGGATTTTATGAAAACCAATAAAAAAACAACCTAGAAACATAAATAGTTTTATTGTATCATCCCTGGATGCTTATGCCTTATAAAGGGTTAAATATAGTTTCTTGGATACAATATATTGTTTTATTTGCTTCTTACTACTCTATAACTGAGTATAAAAACGCACGTGGCGGGGCTGAAGTATTGGTTTCCGCAGCGAAGTGTCCACACTATCATATTCGCCTAACTCCGCGAGTAGTGTGAGCTGCAATTATCGTGCCGTCCCGTCACATAGATATTGTTTGACAGAAGATGGAGAGGGACGGCAATGGCCCTGTGTGAAATTCAACTTTTGAGCTTCGGAGTAGATCAACACTCCATAGTTGATTATTTTTATCAATGTCATAGTGGTTTTTCTAGTACCTTTAAACGTTTTTAGGGTAAAGTAGCCAAATGGCAAAAAACGGAACCCTTATAGATTCGTCATGTCTGTCTGTCCGTCCGTATGTCACAGCCATTTTTTTCCGAAACTATAAGAGCTATACTGTTGAAACTTGGTAGGTAGATGTATTCTGTGAACCGCATTAAGATTTTGATGCAAAAATAAAAAAAATAATAATAAATATTGGGGGCTCCCCATACTTAGAACTGAAACTCAAAATTTTTTTTTCATCCAGCACATGATGATGATGATGATGATGTCCTCCTTGACGTATCCGTCAACGGCGACACCCTGTCAGTTGCTTCTGGCGTGCGCGCGCACGTGGCTCGTGAAACCCAGCTTATTCACGAACACACGATCACAAGTGGGACAGTGAAGCTGTCCGTCTGCGTTGTACGTGTAGCTGTAGGAAGGCCTGGGTTGCGCCTTTCGAAGCTCGCGTTTCGCATCGAGGTCTTTAAAGCGGAGGCATTCATAGCCTTCCACGCCTGTCTTCACAGCCTTCCGCCATTCCGGCCTATGCGTCGCAAGCTCCTCCCACGAACCACACGGTATCCTGCATCCAATAAGATGGCGTTTCAAGACGTCCTTGTAGCGCAGATACTGCCCTCCAGGCTTGCGCTTTCCAAGCTCTAGTTCTGAGTAGAACATGGTTTTGGGCAGCCTAATGGATCAAACACATACGTGTGGGGTGTCTATGGATAGGTCTTCAAAAATGATATCGAGGTTTCTAAAATATTTTTTTTCTAAACCGAATAGTTTGCGTGACAGACGCTTCCAAAGTGGAAAAAAGTTGCCCCCCCCCCCTCTAACTTCTAAAATAAGAAAATGAAAAATCTAAAAAAAACACATGATGTACATTACTATAAAAACTACCAACGAAAATTGTTTTGAACGAGATCTAGTAAGTAGTTTTTTTTTTAATATTTTATTACCTAACTTTGCACCTAATTTATATGGGGCGCTATACATACCAGGTGCAAACTTAACTTAACCACTTAGGAATGGAAAGTGTTTGTACGGAACCCTCGGTGCGCGAGTCCGACTAGCACTTGGCCTGTTTTTTACTTTCTATTTGATACAATTGAGTTCATGTTATATTTTTTCGTATCACGGTGCTGAAATTGGCGTATTAGGGCGGTGGCCGGGTGGGCCGTGTTCACCCCAATATGGTCTAGTGCCCACCCCAGAAATTTGAGTTACCCATAGAAATTCATGACTTCAACTCATAGGGTGCTCATAGGCCATGGCCAGGCCCCACCTGAAAAATAATCTTAGATACGTCAAAGCAGACTTCTACAACTGAACAACAAAGCCGCCGCCAAAGTTTAGGTACAAAAGCATCGGATTGTCCGATGCCTATTTATTACAAACAATGGAGAAAACTATCTTAGTGTTAGCATCAATCATTCTCCGTCATCACGAAATCGCACCGACCGGCGCGGCGCGCGAATCGGCGCGGGCGGCGGGAAGAACAACTCCCTTCATCGGACATTGATGGCGCCACAAGTAGGCAGGCACTTGTAGGGTTCCGCGTATCAAGATATAAAACCCGTTCCGGACCTTCCGATCCGATCCGATTTATCGAAACTCGAAAGCAATCGGATAAGTAATGTGTAGTGCAATTGTCAGATTTATCGGAAGACTAGCTTTTGCCCGCGGCTTCGCTCGCGTTAAGAAGTATTATTATTAATTATGTATCGTTTTTGCGGCTTTACTTTTGTTTAGCGTGTGTAAAAAAATAGGGCCTACAAAACTTCTATGTGCTATAAGATATGGCGGCCACTCATCATCGGGTATATGTAACTCAGTGAAAACACAACGATAGCGCGTTTTAAACTACTACTAACGCCATCTATTGTTAACATTTAGAACTAAAAATTATTAATAATTAATTGTCAAATATAATCCGCTAGAAATATTTATGTATAGTAGTATGTACTATAAGATATGGCGGCCACTCATCATCGGGTATATGTAACTCAGTGAAAACACAACGATTAGCGCGTTTTAAACTACTACTAACGCCATCTATTGTCAACATTTAGAACTAAAAAATCGTTCGCGTGCCTATATAATATACATCATCCTACGGGAACAATGCTCTTTTTTTCAGGATTAAAAGTAGGTTATTTGTTAAGTTAGGGTATAATCTGCAATCTGCATTTCCCTCATGCATATCCGTCCAGCCGTTTTAGCGTGAAGACGTAACAAAACATACACATACTTTCGCTTTTCTAATATTTTTATTTTATCATAACTCCACTTTATCAAATCAAACCGAAAACTCAAGCACTCAAATCAAGCGATCTCAGCTTTTACTGTACCAAATAAAGTTCACTTCAAAATTCATAACTCGAAGTGAAGCTAAGACACCGGGATATGTGTGCATTTTATTTGTATAAAGCTTTTATAATGTCCCGAGCCTCCGCTTATCGATTTGGGATATTCGAGATTGGTTTAATGATTCTAAGCCATGTTATAAGATACGTCATGTTCTATTGTAAGATATTGAGGTTCTCTTCGTTGATGAATAAAAAATGTATTATTCTGAGCCAGATAAACGTAATTCAGAATTCTGAAATGACTTATTATTGAAAAGCTTGAATGTATTTATTACGGATGCAGGAAGTTTCCCGATCATTACTCCTCCCGTCCCAACGCGCCGCCCGCCTATAGGTACCGATTGACGACGATCGAGATGCCACCAAATACTATTTTTTTAATCTATTAGGATAACGCGGGTCTCTATCCATACCTCAAAAGCAAAAAAAGAACCCCCTTATAGGATCACGTGTAGCTGTCTTTCAGTCCGTCTGTTACAATCGATTTGCTGCAAAACTACTGGACCTATCAAATTGCAATTTGGCGCAAATGCTTTCAAGAATTTTCATGACCACAAATAAAATTTCAAAATCGGTGGCATTTTCGTAATTAACGTCCCAACAAACCATAAAAATTACACCCGTACTCATATTTAGTCATTTCAACCCCATCGCACCCCAACAGGCGACCCGACCCAATAAACCATTATAGCATTACCAATGGATTTTCAGACTTTGTCACCACATTTCTCCCTTTTAGGGGTTGAATTAAAAAAAAACCTGAAACACGTGTTTACTCATTTATTGTTAGAAATACTCCTGTGAAGTTTCGAATAAAATAGTCTAACTAATCTTCTTTCCCCATACAAACTTTGGACCCCCATTTCACCCCTTTAGGGGGAAAATTTTGAAAAATCCTTTCTTAGTGCACCCCTACACCTTATAGGAACCTACGTGCCAAATTTGAACTCTCTAGAACCAGCGGTTTAGTATTTAGACATTTCAACCCCATTTCACCCCAACAGGGGAGATGGTAACTCACGTCCGCCACGTTGGATTTTAAAATCGTTGCGGTTTTTGTAATCAGCGACCCGATAAACCATAAAAACAATACCCATGCTGATTTTCAGACTTTGTCACCACATTTCTCCCTTTTAGGGGTTGAATTTTCAAAAAACCTGAAACACGTGTTTACTCATTTATCGTTAGGAATACTCCTGTGAAGTTTCGAATAAAATAGTCTAACTAATCTTTTTTCCCCATACAAACTTTGGAACCCCATTTCACCCCTTTAGGGGGTGAGTTTTGAAAAATCCTTTCTTAGCGGATGCCTACGTCATAACATCTACCTGCATGCCAAATTTCAGCCCGATCCGTCCAGTGGTTTGGGCTGTGCGTTGATAGATCACTATGTCAGTCAGTCACCTTTGAGTTTTATATATATAGATATATAGAAATCGGATAATGTATAGTGCAATTGTTAGGACATTTCTTCCGATAAATCGGATCGGATCGGAAGGTCTGGAGCGGAATTAAGGCCAAGAGGTCTGGAAGCTATTTATTACATGCCTATTTTTAAAGTCGGACCAAAAAGAGTAGTCATTTAAAAGTGGCAATACTGTAGTGTCGTCCCTTTCCAATCAATTTAAGAAAACGGGGACGGCACTCCAGTATTGCCATTTTTTATTTTCTACTCTTTTTGGTCAGACTGTAAGCCTTGATTTTATTAATCTTATAATATGTATTATTTGTGAAAATACCTCTTACTAAAAGCGTAGCTAATATAATTAGCCTTTTTTAACTTCACATAATAAGTTAAAAATAAATATAAAAAAAGGTCCGGATTAGCGGATTGGTACAAAAATATATTTACCCCATTTTACAATTGTGTGTTTTTATAAGGTGCTTTTATAAACAATGTAGACTCGACAGCATCACAGCGATGAAATTATTCATATTAATAATAAATAATGCTTAAATAGAAGATACATAATATGTTCCCCAAAACTTTTTCTGTTTGGCTTGTTTTGTCAGCACAATTAGGACAGCTTGTCAAATAAATTCACAATTTCGCGGGAAAACCGCGTGACTTTTCGCTTCGTTTTTTTTTTTTCTTTACCGAATATCGCGGGAACCTTGCAAGCGAGCTCTCGGCTTGGATTGGATTGCAGAATTTTAGCAGAAGAAAACTTAATTATTAGAAAACTCAAACAAATCCAAAGCCGAATGCTGTGACTACCTATTCAACCCCTTAGAAATACAACGAGACAAAGGTAATAGTTGTATTATTGTTATTATACATTCACTATTCGCAAGACGTTAAGTACATAATATAATGCGTTTAAGATATGTAGTAAGAATCTAGTTCGAAGTCACGAACAAGTGGACAGTGGCTTGAGATTTTGAGATTATAACTTAATCGAAGTGTTTAATATTAGTGCACATTCAATAACAGTTTCATAAATGAGAGGTGTAGTGTATTCGTGCATCTGACTTGTGCATTACTCTTAATGACTTTCCGTTGTTCTAGAAAATGAGCCGCTTCAACTTACGGAAGCGTGCTCGCGTGTGCTACTACGAGCCCGAGGAGCCGCCTTTCGATGAATACGTCTGTAAGTACATCGTATAATCGTGACCATAAGTAAAAATAACGACTTTAAGTTCAGTGTTGTATGTTAGTAGGAATTCTTTGACCTTAGGAACCCAAGGTGCTCGCGTCTTGTGTTAAGTATTTGCTGGTTTTAATATCAGTTGTAAGCTGTAGTGATCCTGGAAAAACGCATGTTTATAGGCGTATTTAGGTGGTGCCGGGCTGGGCCGTGCCTGCCTCAATATGGTGTAGTGCCCACATGTTGGGTTATGAATAGAAATTCATGACTTCATCACATAGGCCATGACCAAGCCCCCACCCCACCTAGGCCCTGTCTGAAATATAATCTTCGATACGCTAATTCACATGTATCCTGAAAGACAAGTAAAAAACAAGTATATTTACATTTAAATTCCATCTCTGTGTATATGTGAGAAGCCACTTGTAGCCATATTGTATGGAGTTTGCCAACAAATTGCAAATAGTATTGCTGGGAGATGCGACTGCCCTAAACAAAGATGGTGGACAGAGCAGGTTAAAGGTGTAGCTTTATATACTATGTAAATATATAAATATCTTTCATTTACTTGGAAGTACATCCTAACCTTAGATTGGATTGGATTCTATTATGTCCGAAATGAAAAGGTTTCATTAATTCATTCCATTCATATTGTTACAGTCTGCACAGAGTGCCGGGATTATGTGTATGAGTACTGCTCCATACATGGCCCGCTTCTTGTTATACCGGATGATAAGGTAAGTGCTTTGATGACATAATTAAATTCACTTATCTCAGTTTTTTTTGATACTTGTCCCACTGAAGTAATTATTTTTTCAATCCTAAAGGACCTGTGATTAACTGGCAGAGGCATAAGGTGCCTGTCTGCTGAAGTGGAGTTGATAAAATTAATCAATCAGGCGTCTTGGTAAAGCCCAGAATATTTATATATTTAAGCCGTTTGTGGATAAATTTTTAACATATTCCCAACATTATTGTTTGTATTTTGTGTCGTTTCCTCTATATAGCCAGCCCATTTCCTTTTTTGTCTTCTTATTTTCAGTTATATCTGTAACTTTAGTCTTGTGTCCCCAGATAAGTGTTTTTGAATCTTAGGAATATGATTGTCTGATTGGTCAATTTTACACAGTTCAGCTTCAGTGGGAGGTAGTTTTGATTTGGACTGGTATTGTAAAAATACACTGTGAATATTTCAAAGTATGTAGTAAGTTCGACATGCCAACAACCTGTGAATTATGGACTGCATTTGTTTTTAGTTATGAATTATTATGACAATTATGCATGTTGGTAAGGAAGGAATGTGTAAGGATGATCATTGTGCTCATGAAAGCTAATATTTTTTTTTCTGTGGTGGTCTGTTATGTGCTGTTGATATTGTTATTGTAGTTATGTGGGAGCATGTGCATTTAGTTGAATGAGTGTGCATGCCCAATCATTAAGCTACTAAAATCTATGAATGTCTTAATCTTAAATGTGAGCATGCCTTGAACTTGAATTAATATACAATGCAACTTCTATTGTATACTTCCCCCATTTTGATAAACTTAAATTTTTTTTCTTTCAACTTTCAAGCCATCGCACATCCTAGGGTATGGCTAATGCGCATAAGCATTTTAAACACATGACGCAAAGGGCGCTCCAGTAGCGTAGGATTATGGAATGAAAGATTTTGGTGTGATTGACGTAAGGATCTATTAGCTCAGTTGGGAAAGCAGAAAGCACTACGCCGGAAACGTAGGGTCGCAGGTTCGAGTCCTGCTTAGATTGTAGTAGATCACATTACGTTTTTCTTTCATAATTTACCTTTGTGTCAATATTTATAAAAATGATGATAATGGTATTCATCATGACCACCAGGAGTATCATCAGGTCCGTAATTTCAGAAAACTAAGATACACTTGATAGACAATAAATTGACATAAAGTCATTTAATATAATGTAACGTTTGATGATATAACGGTTCATTGTTATAATTGATTGTATTCTAATTATTAATTGGTATACTGTTATAATCCATACTATAATATTATAAATGCGAAAGTGTGTCTGTCTGTCTGTCTGTTACCTCTTCACGCTTAAACCGCTGAACCGATTTAGATGAAATTTGGTATATAGATAGTTTCAGTCCCGGGGAAGGACATAGGATACTTTTCATCCCGAATAAATGTAGTGTTCCCGTGGGATGAGCGGGTAACACCGCGGGGCACAGCTAGTGTTAAATAACGGGAGCAAGTTGACGAAACCCCGCTTCGCTGGGCTTCTATTTCTGCTCTGAGGAACGCAAGGTACCTAACGAAGTTAACCTAGCATACAAGTGGTGATTTGAAGGGATCATAGCGCTTTAGCTCCTAACTCATTATATCTCTTGTTGCATTATATAAAATTATCTAAAACGACATTACACCATTCGTTTATGTTTATACAAAGCAATGGTATATCAAACCAAAATAGATTATTAAGTGAAATTATATAAAACGTCGTGCACCTATCATTATCACCGTCCAACAATGTTCCAACGGCCTCCGCCTGCGGGGTGAGGTAACTACTCGGTGCGGGGTGTGCGTGTCTATTCTGTATGTAGTACTATTGACAACATTTCATATTTTTTAATACTACAGTTTTATTACTTTTCCGTATTTCCCTTAAAAGGACTTAATCACTGTTTTTATATTTTCCCTGAGGTTACTAACTTTATATTATTAATTACTTATTCCTAAAAGTTGTAACTCTAAAACTATTATGGCACAATGTATTCATTAGTTTGGGGTCTAATAAAAAAAACTAATGACGTTGTGCTTGACACTATTGACAGCTTATTTTTTTTACGGATTGGTCGAAGAGTACAACTCTATGCAGGCATAGTTGTCGTAGATAACGTAGATTTCGGTTATTTTATGTATTTTCTTAGGGCATATTGCTCGTAGAATCGATGGCCGTTGGGGCAGATAGGTTCTTGAGTGGCGACCGCGGACCGGAAGACGCAGTGTTGGAAGGCCTCCAACAAGGTGGACCGACGACCTGGTTAAGATCGCGGGTAGAAATTGGATGAGGGCGGCGCAAGATCGATCGTTGTGGAGAACTTTGGGGGAGGCCTTTGCCCAGCAGTGGCCGTCTATAGGCTGATATGATGATGATGATGATGATGTATTTTCTTAGAAATAAATTCAAATCATTTTTTAAGAGTGTGCAGTCGAGTTCATTTACATCTACACACTTACGAGAACAAAAATATCTGGACACGACCCTATTGTCAGGAGCATAAAATCGTACACGACGTAAAGCCCTCTCAATCTATATTAATTTCCGCCTGTTAGAAATATGAAATGTGGTCGATGGCGTGTTCTGTGTCTGAGCGGGTGCGTGTGTCAGGTGGGCGCCGCGCCGGGGCTCGCGGCGGTCGTGCCGCGCGCCGCGCGCTCCGTCCCGCGCGGGTTCCTCCACCTCGCCTACTCGCGCATACCAGGTGCTTGCCAGCTGCCCTTCTGGCACAACTGTGCTTCGCGACTAGGGCTGCCATATCCAAATTGGTCAAACCCGGAGAATGACTTAAAAAACCCGGACATTAGGCGTAAATCGCATTTTTCCCCGGACGGACCGAAAATAATATAAATAAAAAAAACAATCGCTTTACATTTGGTTTACGTTAGCAGACGTTACTGCTTTAATAAAAAATAATTAATTTGGGTGTAGCACATCGTTACTATCGATTCTCAACAAATTTGAGACGATGGTGCCGACGATAAAGTCTAAATCTTTACGGTAGATGACGCTACGATGCCACCCTAAGGCATGTTGAAGCAAATGGTTGAAAGATTCAATGGCTCTGACATCTGGTCCGTGGTCCAGTTGGTAGGACGCCCGTGTTGGCCCGGAAAGCCGTTGGAAACGCAGGTTCGAATCCTGTCGAAACCACTAAATTTTTCACTTCATTGTAAACATTTGGTTTACGTTAGCAGACGTTAATAACAATCGCTTTATTTTTCATTTACATAAAGTATATTCCCCGGACACTTTTCCAATCTACGACCAATCCGGGGAAACCCGAACGGATGGCAATCTTATTCGCGACATACTATGACCCGTACCGTAACTAGGGGTGCACTCCGTCCGGGTTTCCCCGGATTTGTCCTAGTTTGGAGGCCGTGAGGGGTGTGGTTTCAAAAAGTGTCCGGAGAAACCCACATTTTACGTTAATGAAAAATAAATCGATTGTTTTTAGTAATATTATTTTCGAATACGTCCGGGCAAAAAATGTGATTTACGCCAAATGTCCGGGTTTTTTATGTCTTTCCCCGGGTTCGGCGAATTTAGATATGGCAGCCCTACCCGTAACTCTCACTGTACTGTACAGCAAGAGATAGAGTCGGACCTCGCTAACTCTTCCTAGCAAATGAACTGGCAAACCATACCAAGTGAGTCAGTTGATGATGATGATGATTTGGTGTAGGGACGCCCGGCCGGAAACAGGCGGGCTGTCGATCGCCTGACTGCGTTCATTCAGCCCAATTCCCGATTGGAGCCAACGGTTACTGTCCCGGCGGCGCTCCCATACAGCCTTCTTCCTCGAATCTCCTTGTTCTCCTGCAGAAGGAAAGGACATCTTTAAGGTTAATGTCCCTCAGCTCTTCCTCTTCTAGTTTATCTTTTCTGAAGATACTATAGCGTATTATCGCATACATGCCACACTCTACTAGAACATGCTTACTCGTCTCCTCCTGTCCACAGTGCGAGCAGTATGGATCACTTACTACACCCATAATATGTAGGTGCCTGTTAAGGCTATTGTGTCCCGTGATTATGCCTGTTAATAATCTGAGATTTTTCTTACCTAGTTCCAGTAGATACCTGGTCCTTTTTCTGTTTATGCCTCCTAGTATCATCTTCGATTGTCGACAGTCCGTTGTCTCTCGCCATTGTCTATTGGCCTCTTCCTCCATTAGCCTAGCTATAACTCCTTTCGTGACTTCTGCCGATATTGGCAGTGCAGGTTCGGGTCCTATGAGTTCCCTCTCTGCTCCTAGCCTTGCCATCTCGTCTGCCCTTTCATTCCCTGTCACACCCTGATGTCCAGGTACCCATGCTACCGTAATCTTTGTGTGTTCTCCAAGTTTGTTCAGGGCTTCTCTGCATTCCTTTACCAAGGACGAGCTTACCGTCTGTTTGTCTAACGCTTTTAGTGCAGCCTGGCTATCTGTGTATATAACGACAGATCCCCCTTCCTGCGAACATTCATCTATTATTTGTGCACTTGTGTATGTGTACCTTTTTGTCCAGCTTCGGTATCACTATGCCGGCTCCTGCTAGTTTCGTGGATTCCCGCCGAGAACCATCCGTAAAGCAGATAGTCACGGGGTGTTCCACCTCTATTTTCCAGTTGTCCCTTTCTCCTATGTGTATCCTATATTTCTTATCGAACATCTCCTGTCTCTTTATGAGGTCGTTGTTTTGGGTAAGCATCCCCATCTTCGAGCCTGCTTCCCTCTGAATAAGTGCGTGTCCCTTGTCCACCAAGCTTCCTCTCCATTCCTTGCATGCTTTCATTCTGTACCATTGTTCCATGGCCTTCTTTTCCGCTTCTATTTTAAGTGACTTGAGACCGAGCATGATCTCCATCGCCTGCGTGGGCGTTGTTCTCATTGCCCCCGTGATCATAAGACATGCCAGTCTTTGTACTTTTGATAGTTCTTTATGGTATTCTTTGATGTTGGCCTTATGCCACCATACTATGGCACCGTATAGTACTCTCGGTAGTACCACCGCCTTGTAAATCCAGTGTATCATAGCTGGTTTCAGGCCCCATTTTCTTCCGACCGCCCTCTTACACTGGTAGAGCGTTCTTATGGCCTTTGCCGACTGTTCTCTTATGTGTGTTTTGAATCTGAGAGTACTGTCTAACGTCACTCCCAGATATTTGAGCTCCTTGACTACCTCCAGTTCTTTGCCTTGAATGCTGATAGGCTTCATTTTCTCTATTTTTCTCTTATTGGTGAATAATATCAGTTTTGTTTTATCAGGGTTTAGGTCCAGTCCTCTATCCCTACACCATGCTAATATTTCCATCACTCCTCTTCTCATTATGTCTCTGACCACATCTAGTGCCACTCCTCGTACCAGTATAACTCCATCGTCCGAGTACGCTTGCACGTATAGGCCTCCTTTATTTGTCCTCTCGATTAGGGAGTCTAGAAGTAAGCACCACATCAGTGGTGATAAACATCCTCCTTGTGGAAAGCCCCTTTTCGGTCTTATCTGTCTCACTTCTCCTCCGAGTTTCGCCATTACAGCCCTTCCTCTTAGCATTTTACTTATCCAGGTCCCAATGGTGGGATTTATACCATCTCTCTTTAGGCTTTCTTCCACCGCTTCAAAGGTTGCCTTGTCAAAGGCCCCTTCCACGTCGAAGAAACATCCCAGTGCGTAATGCTTTGCTTCCAGTGATCTCTCTATCCTTACTGTCAAATTGTGTAGAGCCGTTTCCGTGGATTTTCCCACCATATAGGCGTGTTGGTTTCCATGTAGCGGCTTTCCACTATTTCCTATTTGTGTTCTTACGAAAGTGTCTATCATTTTCTCCATCGTTTTCAGCACGAAGGATGAAAGGCTTATGGTTCTGAATGACTTCGCCTCTTGGTACGTCTTTTTCCCTGGTTTTGGTAGAAAGACGGCGCGAACTTTTCTCCATGCTTTCGGGATGTACCCTAGGGCAATACTGCCTTTGAATATTTCAACCAGATGCTCTTTTATCAGATCGTAGCCCTTTTGGAGTAGTCCCGGGATTACACCGTCCGGCCCAGCGGCCTTAAAAGGAGCAAAAGATTTGACTGCCCAGGCCAGTCTCTCCTCCGCTACCACCTCCTCGGCCGTTTCCCAGTCCGGTTTATCGTATCCTAACGACTCCTCTTCCTCCTCCCTGGCTTCTTTGCAGTCTGGGAAGTGCGCCTTCAGCATAACGTCCAAAACCTCTCCCGGGTCCGTGATCAAACTATCGCCTGCCTTCAGACTTCCCAACTGGCACGCCTTATCGCCTGCTAATAGTTTCACCACCCTTGCCCCCTCCGAGTAATTATTTATCTCCTCTGTATATTGTCTCCAGCCTTCCCGGCTGCATTTCTCCCTCAGCCTGCTGTAGGCATTCCGAGTTGCTCTGTACATGTCCCAGCTCTGGGTGTCATTCCTTTTTGTGGCTTGTCTCATTGCCCTCCGTGTTTTCTTTCTCTGCTTTTGGAGCTCTTTGTTCCACCATGGTTGCCCTCTGCCAGTCTGGACTGTTTTTTCAGGGCATGCTGTGTAGAAGGCCTCCATGATGCCTCGTTCGAGCCCTAATGCAGCCTCTTCCAGCTCCTCGATGTCTGTACATCTCCTTGGTTTCGGCACATTGGTCTTCAGTTCTTCTTCGTATTTTGCCCAGTCTGTTTTTCTTGGGTTTCTTATCCTCATCTTCTCCATATGGTAGTCTATGTTATAGAGTAGTCTCCTATGGTCCGACATGCTGTCCTCCCTGTCGACTCTCCATCCTTTTATCCTTTCGGTAATTCCTCCCATGGCTATCGTTATGTCTAATACCTCTTTCCTTACCCTTGTTACGAACGTGGCGATGTCTCCCTCGTTCAGTATGTCTAGGTCTTTACTTACTATGAACTCCAGTAGTGATTCCCCCCTTCCATTGGTGTCGGTGCTTCCCCACACTTCATTGTGCGCGTTGGCATCGCAACCTATAATTAGGGGTACTCTCTTACCTTGGTACATTTGTACCGCATCTTCAAGCTCCTCTGTCGGTGCGTTGCCCTCGCTTGGTAGGTAGCAGGACGCCAGCGCCACTCTCCTCCTCTCCCCGTCCTGAGCAATGAAGCATATTTCCACCACGACAAGGTCTCTGTAACATAAGGTCATAACACAACCCATGTTCTCTATATTGTTACTTACAAATATGCATGCTCTAGGGGGTAGCTCACCATTTCTTTCGTAGTGAAGAGCCCCCCCCAGATGTCCCAGGCCTGCCACTTTATTCCTCCATGCATACGGTTCTTGCAGCAGGGCAATTTCAACTTTATTCCTGACAACGTACTGTCCTAACTCGGACATTGCATCTTTGCAGTGTTGTAGGTTTACTTGGCATATGCTTATTTGTGTTTGTGTTTTTGTTGTGTGTGTGTTTTGTGTGGTGTTCATTTTGTTATTTTGTATATGTGTTTTGTCTGCTGTCCCTTACGCAGTGGGTGCATCACCTCCGGCATCCATACCCTCCTCTGCCGTTTGAATGTCGGCGGATCCTGCTCCCATCTGCCCGGGTAGTGTCTTCCATGAAGTGGGAGTGCTGTCTTCCTCCTCCTTCTCCGGTTGTCTGGACGACTGGGCCCTTATGATCCTGGCCCGAATTTTTGTACACGCGTAGTAGAGGGCCCTGGTCCCCTCGTTCCCCCAGGTATCCTCCACCTCCGACGGCACCGACAGGCAGACACGGGTCCCTGCTGGTTGTTTATCGCAGGATATAAGGGTCCATTCGTCCATCCTCAGCTCCGGCTTGTCTGGGTTCTGCGCCCACAAGAACCCCACGAACAGATCGGCTTCCTCGTCCAAGTCTCCGGGGACCCACACTTGCACCCTCGTCTGCCGGAGCTTCTTGGCCACCACCTTGTGGCCTCCTACGACGCCGAAGTCCCGGGTTAAGAGCCACTCTCTCGATTCCATTGACACTGGCGTCACAAGGAAGAATCCTTCCGCTACCAGCCCCGACGTCGCGAATTGAGGGACACTCACCCCGGGCTCTCGTGCCATGCGTCTGCGCACGTCCACTGCGATCAGCTTGGTGATCCTAACACGGATGAGTTTCGCCAGCTCCTCGTCCACCAAGGCTCCATCCTCTCGGCATACAGCGACGGCGAGATCTCGGTGCGCCTTTGCAACGCTCCGTGGTCCCTCCGCCGCTGCCATGCCTTGATTTTGGCGCTTTGCTGGAGGACGCTCTGACCGCCCCTCATCCGTGCTCTGCCTCTTCATCTTGAGACCCCGCTTGGTGGGGGCCGGGTTGGCGGGGGGGTTTCCCCCTGATCCACCAGCCTCTCCCCCACCAAACGCGATCCAAGTGAGTCAGTTTGTATGGTTTGACAGTTCATTTGCTAGGAAGGGGGCGTGGTCTGACTATAGGTAGTCCCGCGCGAGAGTCGCGTGTCACAGTTCTGCTCGAGGTGCTGGTGTATGGGACGTCTGAGATGCTCTCATATATTGGGTCATTTTGCTCAAAAAAAAAAAAATCTCATACATAAACTTATTTTTTTCAGAAATTTGATTTTTTAGTCTCGTCCTACTTTGAATTGTTTGTACATTCGAATCTCATACTGCTTTACAAGAACGTTTTATTGCAACATATACTTCTAACTTGGCTTTAAAGAATCAGAAGGCAAGTTATTTGGTCTCCGTCCTATAACAAACTTATACTTACTACTTTTAAAACGACGTCGGTTATTATTCGGGAGCGTTTTAACCGCCTCGTTACTGTAACTGCAATATTGGCCAACTTATAGAAGCAATGGGGGCAATCATTTTGATAAGAATAAAAAATCTGCGTCTTTTACAAGACAACATAAAATACCGCTTTTGATCGTACGGTTAGTCCAAATAGTGGTCACGGTGATGAGCCGGTTAAAATGCACGAATAATGACCCGTACGAATAATTTTCTATGGGATAATTTCACAAATAATAATCATGTACACTTTTTTTGATAAGCGCTGAAATGTAATGAAATAATTAATTCAATAAGTAGGCCACAAGGGGACTTTTACAAATCAGATTGTTAGTGTACCGGTATTTCGCAAGAGGAGACCGCTCAAACATAGGATCAGAGAGTTGGGTAGATAACAGTTTCAATAACAGCTTTTAGGGCACAGGTAAATAACCCACACAAGCTGCGTAAGAGTTAATACAGCCCTTATACAGCATGTTTGCTACTTCGAAGTCTATGATCGGTATGAGACTATGGTTCAATATTTGAGCATCTTGGACGGTCCTGTATATTCGGCACTATATGTGCCTCGTAGTCAGAAACATGTTGATTTGTGACACTAGGTGTAGAACATCGTTGTATGTGTGTAGAAACGAAACGTGTACCGTAAATTATCCAATTATAGTTCAATCACACAACTATGGTCCAAAACAAAAGTCATTCATATATATCGATATCCATATTCTTTCAGCGAGTTTATTGCGTTTTATTCAAATGTGTTTAATTGTTGTTCATGTTAATTCTTAGAGTTTATCCTTAATAATTGTAATAAATTATACAGTATTGTATGAGTTAATTTGGACCATAAATGGGTGGTTTTACTGTACCAGGTTTCATATGTAGGTAGTTTAAGAGTAGTTTTATAGTTTGCAGCATATGTGTAGTAGCTTAGCTTTTAAATTGGAATGTTTTAGTAGTAGCTTGCAATGAGTATCGCCATCATCGTATTTTAATAATAATAACAGTAGAAGTAAGGAGGACTTGTCAACGTAACGGAGAAGGTATGTACGTATATTTTGTTGAAGTTAGCTAGGTACGTAGTACGTATAATCTATAATCTAGTTTCTAAACAGACACCTTTTGAAGTGAATAATGCTTTTCCCTGAGTTCTAGATATTAACATAAAAAATGGGAAACTTCGAGTAATTTTTGAAACGAAAATTATCAATGAAAATTTCAAACGGTAGGTTTCAAATATATACCAATAAATCGCAATGGCCCTATCCTAAGTACTTAGTAGCATGATAATATGTTAAGAAACATGATGTATCTTAGAGAAATATGTCTAAAACAATCAGCATTTTTGAATGGATAAGCCTTAACTATTGTATATTGTTCTTAGTTAATAGTTAGTATTTTAATATCTGTGTACGTAACTGTTATTGTTGATTATTAATAAAGTATAGATATATCTACTTACAAAAGCCGGGTACATATATTTATACGGAGTGGATGTCGGCAGAGGCGGGGCTGGGCGTGTTCAGCACGCTGACGCTGCCCGCCGGCGTGCGCTTCGGGCCCTACCGCGGCCGGCGCGTGCAGAGCATCGGGGACTCCAGCTACGGCTGGCAGGTCGGTGCATCACACTCCTGGATCCTGTACAATGAGCTGCAGAATTAGATGGCCCATTTATGAATGAATTCATGCATTTTTGCAGCCCATAGTACCTACGTAGCTGCAGTATCCAATAAACGAAATAGTTTTCTTTCAGGGTTCGAAATTATTAAGATAATTACGCTTTATTTTTTTATTTTATTTATTTGGAACATCAACAGCATTACAGAACATATATAACAATGCTTATAGCTAGAACATAAAGCCAATAACAGATGTCCACAGATATGCAGTTAACGAGGCCTTGAAAGGTAACGATATCAGATTTTAATCAGTATAAAAATTAGGTAAGGTACATATACACTTAAATTAAAACGAAAGAAAGCTAGCAACCACCCCAGGTGTGTGAGTGTGTGTTCGTGTGTGTGCGTGTGTGTGCGTGTGTAATATATAAGCTTCTTGATAATCAGATAATATGACGCATCATTTACTTTAACTGAGAATCCCCAATACGCAGCACGCTGACACTCTACTTCGAATACAGTCCACTTTCACAAGCGCATTTTTTCCTTCTCCATCCATCATTGATAATTATGCTTTCGAACCCTGTTTCTTGCATATAACAATATACATGTCTAGTGTATAAGGATACTAGCGGCCCACCCCGGCTTCGCACGGGTGCAGTACTGATAAATTATGCATGTATTACACATATAAACCTTCCTCTTGAATCACTCTATCTATTAAAAAAAGACCGCATCAAGATCCGTTGCGTAGTTTTAAAGATCTAAGCATACATAAGGACGGACAGACAGGAAGCGACTTTGTTTTATACTATGTAGTGATAATGATGCTAGATGTAATGTGACGGACATTACGCAGATATACAACCGCGAGCACAAGCCGCTGCACATCGTGGACGCGCGCGACCCCGACTCCTCCAACTGGATGCGGTACGTCAACTGCTCGCGGCACCACGCCGAGCAGAACCTCGTCGCCTACCAGTACCAGGGGCAGCTCTACTACAGGCGAGTACTGTACATAAATCACTTTAGATAGTTGGCAGTCCACAACTGTGCGTTTTTTAGGAAATATCCTGCCTCGCAATGAATTCTTGCTTGCGGTGTATAGTCTAACAAGAGTCGGTCCGGCCCAGGGATAGTGGCGCTACAAACAGGTTTCATATGGCAATAAATAATGTGCCTACGTATATTGCATGCGTCATGCTCATTATTAAATGTCAAGCGATTTGTCATGAACGTAATTCAAAATATTGTTTACTTACCGGAATGTTGCTCAATCCTTCATCCTTCTTATGAAATAAATGTATCCTATTGAAAAAAGAAAATGTATTTCATCACTGTGGATAGTTTTGGCGGTGGTAGCCTAGTGGTTAGGGCATGCGACTTTCAATCCGGAGGTCGCGGGTTCGAACCCGGCCCGTACCAATGAGTTTTTCGGAACTTATGTACGGAATGTCATTTGATACCACTCGCTTTTCGGTGAAGGAAAACATCGTGAGGAAACCACCTAAGCCCAATAAGGCCAAGTTTCCCCTCTGGGTTGGAAGGTCAGATGGCAGTCGCTTGCGTAAAAACTAGTGCCTACGCCACATCTTGGGATTTAGGTAGCCGACCCCGATTGAGAATTTATTCTCAAAAAATGGGAAAAAGGCTAGGAGGATGACTGTGGATAGTTTTGGCTTTATTATGAAAAAAAAATATTTAGGTCTGCTTCCTCTTTGTTTGCATCAGTGACATTCAATGTCAGTTCCCGAAATATTGTCTTTGCCAGTAAAATAAATGAGTACTAGGTACTAAAAATCGCTATATTGAGGATTTTTAGTACCTAATACTCATTTATTTTACTGTTGGTGGGTTGTAAAACACCCAGTTGAGCCATAACATTAGTTGTTATATGATGCCTCCAGGACGGTGAAGCTGGTCCCTCGCTTCACGGAGCTGCTGGTGTTCTACGGCAGCGAGTTCGCCAGCTGGCTCGGCGTGGACCTGCGCGCCTACAACGGACCCTGCCCCTGCCCCAAGTGTGAGACCCACTTTCTACATTATTCAGCCGGTTACCTATCTGAAACACTAAAAACGTTTTTCGTTTCGACAAAAACTATTCGACAAATATCATTTTAACTTTTTTTCATGTGTCCGAAAATTCATTTCTATATTTTACGATTAGGCATGAATTGTTTATGGTTTAGGTTTTCTATTCAGTCGACTAATGACACGTTTTCCTTAATCTCATTTGTCCGTAATATCAGTTTTCCGATGTAACGTTTCGGTTTATTAATTATTCGACTTTTTTTGTATGACTGATTTCATTCGTCCGATGTAACGATTCGGTTTTTAACTACTCGGCTTTTCTCAAATGGACCTTATAATTTTAGTAAGATCCTAACCTAACGAAATCCGACAGTTCCGCTCTAGCGCTTCGCCGCCCGCATGCTCATTTTGCTCGCTCGGCTCGCGCGCTGTTGTGGTCGCAGTTCTTATGTAATGCCAAAAATATAATTGGGTAAATGAAATATGGGCTACGAAACAATAGTACATTACATCAGAGGCCGGGAATCCGTTTTCACGACGAGGCATGTATAGTGCTTTTCTCAAACATACAATGAAATAAAAAAATATACTTCAAAGAATAACACTTAATATTGTTTGTCCGATATTTTCCGAATTTGACCGAATTTTAAAAATCAGATTTCAGATTCTGACTCAGGAGCCCCAAAAACCCCCGGATACCGAATTTCAGCCTCCTAGGACCAATTTGAAATTTTCTCCATACAAATCGTTTTTTTTTTTCGATATTTTCCGAATTTGACCGAATTTTCGGACAAGATTTCAGATTCATATTTTTGAGCCCCGAGAGCCCCCCGATACCGAATTTGACCGAATTTTAAAAATCAGATTTCAGATTCTGACTCAGGAGCCCCAAAAACCCCCGGATACCGAATTTCAGCCTCCTAGGACCAATTTCAAATTTTCTCCATACAAATCGTTTTTTTTCGACATTTTCCGAATTTGACCGAATTTTCGGACAAGATTTCAGATTCATATTTTTGAGCCCCGAGAGCCCCCCGATGCCGAATTTGACCGAATTTAAAAAATCCGATTTCAGATTCTGCCTCAGGAGCCCCAAAAACCCCCGGATACCGAATTTCAGCCTCATAGGACCAATTTGAAATTTTCTCCATACAAATCGTTTTTTTTCGACATTTTCCGAATTTGACCGAATTTTAGGACAAGATTTCAGATTCATATTTTTGAGCCCCGAGAGCCCCCGAATCCGAATTTAACCGAATTTTAAAAATCCGATTTCAGATTCTGACTCAGGAGCCCCAAAAACCCCCGGATACCGAATTTCAGCCTCCTAGGACCAATTTGAAATTTTCTCCATACAAATCGTTTTTTTTTTCGATATTTTCCGAATTTGACCGAATTTTCGGACATGATTTCAGATTCATATTTTTGAGCCCCGAGAGCCCCCCGATACCGAATTTGACCGAATTTTAAAAATCAGATTTCAGATTCTGACTCAGGAGCCCCAAAAACCCCCGGATACCGAATTTCAGCCTCCTAGGACCAATTTGAAATTTTCTCCATACAAATCGTTTTTTTTTTCGATATTTTCCGAATTTGACCGAATTTTCGGACAAGATTTCAGATTCATATTTTTGAGCCCCGAGAGCCCCCCGATACCGAATTTGACCGAATTTTAAAAATCAGATTTCAGATTCTGACTCAGGAGCCCCAAAAACCCCCGGATACCGAATTTCAGCCTCCTAGGACCAATTTCAAATTTTCTCCATACAAATCGTTTTTTTTTCGACATTTTCCGAATTTGACCGAATTTTCGGACAAGATTTCAGATTCATATTTTTGAGCCCCGAGAGCCCCCCGATGCCGAATTTGACCGAATTTAAAAAATCCGATTTCAGATTCTGCCTCAGGAGCCCCAAAAACCCCCGGATACCGAATTTCAGCCTCAGGGGTCATCCATAAATTACGTCACACGAATTTCTTGATTTTTTGCCCCTCCCCCCGTCCTTGTCACAGCTGGTCACATTTGGGAGACTCCCCAGTGTGACGTCACATATTTTTCAAAATTATATTTAGAAATGGACAACATTTCATTTTTTTTACCCCTACCTTTTATTGATTTATCTAATAGTATTTGCAAAATTACTCGACACTTTTTTTTCTTTTAATTCTTTTTTTAGTTTAAGGCACTTTATTTGTAAAAATAAAAGAACTTTATTCCAAAGAGGCGTAACGCAATTTCCAGGCGGGAATGGATACCGCCTGTGCATTTATAAGTAAAAAATGTAGTGCATCTGTGGACTCAATGTGACAGGCGTTATTACTGTCATGCACGGATTAACTAGCCTATGGATTACGATTCCTAACAAACTTTTTCACAAAGCCTCCTGGAAAAAGACGCGTTATTTCAGAGACACTGCGTTGTCAAATATTAGCAAAAAAGTATTGAACTGTTATTTTTCAACAAATATATGACGGCGCATCAGAGAATTAGCTCGATGGCGCTAGTATCGCCTCTTGATTTATGAATGACCAAACTCTTTAGTACGTAATACCGAACTCTGAGGATGTGGCCATATACGACGGGATTGACAGCTGTCGTTTTGGGGCTGTTCTTCCATGTCGAGCTAGCGCCTCACGTGTTGCGGTAGAACGTTATAAAAGTTGGGAATCCTAGATTATTCGTCATAGATACTCTAGATTTATGTTACAGATGCGTTTGGTTCAATCATAGGAAGTGAAGTATACGGATCGGCTGATACTTCTACCAACCAACCCTTGTCTCCTCGCCCGAATACTCACGCGGATGAACCAACCTAATGAAAACCAAGTGTAACTGGACCCTAACTGTGAGTCGTTATCAGAAGTGGGATCTGAGGGCTTGAAAATGAGGGGACAAGTGGAAACACCATCGGCATCACGAGGTCGGATAGCGGAAATGCGATATTTTTTTGGTTATATGGGAGCATGGCTCTCTCAGTTGATTGTGGCAACACATAATACACCTACGAGTCTTGCATACACAAATCTTATCAAGTGTGATCCTGATCAAGGTGAAGCTGGTTCAGATGTAGGGTTTGTGCAAGGTAACCGATATTGTAGTGAATAGCCAAATAGAGATGTGTAGATCGCGAAGGAACCTTGTTTTTCAAATATCTACGTTATTCGTATTCATGCTGTACACTTTTTTAACGATCTACATGGTAGAGCAGTGTGAGTCTATGGATCCACTAAACGAAATGAGTGATAACTATCTCTATTCTTTTCATTTGAGTTTCACGCATGTCTATAACCAAGCTTTCAGCTTACCGACTAGCACATCGTACAGCGTCTTCGTTTGTCGCGTGCCTCAACATCTCCTATCCTGTTTGCACGGTATTGTCAAGAACGAGATTGCTAATGTTTTTCGCACGACCAAGAGGTACCTATCAGAGTTATGCTAGAAGTGCTGAGTTGTCACCAGCCCTAACGAACACTGTAAAGAGCCGCACTGCTAGATATTACTAAGGCTTAACATGGCATATAATAAAATAAACTTGGCTTACACAATCTTATTGTAATATGATAATTGATAATGCAAATTACTTAATTAGTTGGAGGTAAGGGGACTGCGCAAGAAGCTATGCGTCTGTGGAACTTTATTAAGTTTTCTGAAAGTAGAGAGTATTGCCGTGTAAATTGTGTATTATCTAAGAAAATTCCATTGATTCGCAGATACTTGATTTTGCGTGTAGTTATGACGAGATTTCATAGCAGTATGACTGAAGACGCAACAACGAAAACTACAAGATGACAAGAACAACGAAAATGGAACCAAGGCACATCAGTACCAGTTGCATTTCTGGTGTGAAGAAGCTAGCCAGTGAACCGGTTACGTGCAAGGATGTCCAAATCGACAAGAATCTTACAACGAGAGGTCAACATTATCTGGTGAGGTCATTACGTTCATTTTTGGTAGCAGCTTGTGATCCTTTTCAAGGAGAGGTGGTACTTCTCACCACTCCAATTTGGTATAGAATACCTACTACTATCGGTTATCATTTCTGTGGACAGGCAGCCTATAGATGTGATATTTTAAAGGTGAGAGTGAATAAGCACTATCTGGGTAAGCATGTTCCATTGTCGTCTTCAACGTCACTAACCAACTTCTGAGATTGAAGCTATATGGTAAAGGTATAGGACCTATACCTAGGTATAACATAAAAAAATAACGTAATTATTCAGTGGCCTTAGTGGGAGTAACATTAGGTGGTAGCAACTAGGGCGGAAAGGTGCGTGAGCGGTGACCATGTGCTGGAGGACGACACGTGGAAAAGTTCTTCTGCAGGTTGGACTGACGATATTGTAAAGGGTGCAGGAACTCGTTGTATGCGAGTATCGCGGGGCCATATCGGAAAAGTATTTGCTTAGCATTGGCTGACATGATTATAATGATGATGATCATGCTAAACATCAGGTGGACAGATCACCTCTTCATTACTGTCTTTGCTATTTAAGATTCCGGAAACCATTACAATAGGTAAAGGTATTCTTGAATTACGTATTTACGTCATAATTAAACAGTACGATCAGCATTTTACCGTTTCACTGACGGCAAGTCATTATATCTTTCGAAGCTAAAGTTGATTTACCTCTGCGAGTTCATCGGTGTTGGGTTTACCCTAAGTTGAATGAGTAGTATAACCCTAGAATGTAGCACGCTAAGTTATTTATCGTGAAACTCACTGTCATTTGAAAGCAACTGTTCCCTACATGCGTAAAACTGACAGCACGCCGAACACCCGGTACAAAGCTGTTTATTTATTAGAGCTTCATGGTAGTCGGTATAATTTAGAATCTAATCAGCAAACAGACAGTCACTACTACCCGAAGGTTCATAGTTCATAGTTATTTATTCAGTAAACAATACCTATTGCTCATGCATAGTTTGATTTTGGTAGGGAAACTCTATTCAGAAATGTAAAATTTAATTAGACAAATTGCCCATTGCTCACGTCGTTTCGATTCCTAATTAGGACTATTTAAGACTCTAATGTATCATGTAGCTTTGGGTTATGATAAGACCCTGGGCACCATCTATTTTGAACAGTTATGGTTTCCATTACGCGGAAAACTAACATAACTTTGTCGGTAACTGTATGATCAAAAATATAAATGATATGCATCGTGCACAGCTTTGAACGGTGGAGTGGAGCCTAGCAATTGAGATGATAATTTTATCCCTTATCCCTTCGGACGCCAACGACAGATATATCCATCAAGGCGTGTAGAGCGTATCAACCTATATGCCTCATAGAGTTCAATGTTGCGATTCGCATTGCAATGTAATGACGTGCGTGTGAATGACAGATTTTGTATTTGACAAAGTGTGAAAAGGTTAAAGCAGGTTAAATGGTGTTGAAGTTTTGCTCGAGTTACTACTTACTTAACAGATAAAAAGGAGGCCGAGACGGCGGTTTATGATAAAATAGCGACAATGATACTCTCGGTGTCGAGTGAACCATCCATGTGTGAAGATCTGACGAGTAGTTCTGAATAGTTTCTGGTTCCAAAAATAAAGAGCGATAAGTTTACCTTTTTTTTTTTAAAAAAAAGAATAGCGATCTAACAAATCTACACTTTTAAAATCATTGTTATAGAGAATCCTTGTTAGCCTTCTAATGAGCAGTTACGGAAGTAAGTAGGAAGGATCCTTTGTAGGTGTCGCTACTTGTGATGGCAGAAAAGAAAGAGAGTGCTTTTACATGGTTTTTTTGTAATGGTGAATGATGACTGGTTGACGTGAGTTTATCGGCTAGATCTGCATCACGACCTTGTACTGAAGGCTGGTCAGAAGGGACTGCAGGTACCCGGTCTATGGTTTATGGAAGTGTATGTGGGAGGTGGCTAGTCGGATGGGCTACAGGCGCCCGGTCTACGCCGCACCACAAGCAAGAGCAGGCTGATCCAAAGGGCCTAGCGCGCCCGGTTCACGCCATGATTTGAGGATACGCTGGTCGAAAGGGCCTTAGGCGCCCGGTCCACGCCATTACTGTGACTTTTACTGCAGTGTGAGCCTGATTGGTTGATTATAGCGAATGCTGCTAATGTTACATTTTAGTAAATGCGAATAGGATGTCAAACTATTGGATACAATACTAATTGACAGATGTCATGGCAGAAGTGGAGCTATTCTGAACTGTGAAGTTCGGAGTTCCTGTGCTGTAGTTTAGCTTAGGTACTCAAACATGGGATGGCATGGAGGCAAGAGGGTGTTGGGTCTGCACTTTAAATAGGTATTGAACGGGTGCAGGTGCGGATTGTAGGTACGTGGTATCGAGCCATTTGCTAGATGCATTAGTGAATAGTATGCGCTTCAAGAAAATTAAATTATGAATTTGCCTAGAAGCGAAAGATTGCTTACATGTTGCGAGATAAAGAAAAATGCGTCAGGCAACTATTTGGCAACGCTAGACGCAGACAACATATTGGTCAGGAAGGGTCGAGCTTGCTTAGTTTGAAATCATGTTGTTCTTTTTAGATACTCTTTGTAAAGGTCTAATCACACGAGGGCGTGTGACTGTCAGGGTTGGCCGTGACGGCGCATCAGAGAATTAGCTCGATGGCGCTAGTATCGCCTCTTGATTTATGAATGACCAAACTCTTTAGTACGTAATACCGAACTCTGAGGATGTGGCCATATACGACGGGATTGACAGCTGTCGTTTTGGGGCTGTTCTTCCATGTCGAGCTAGCGCCTCACGTGTTGCGGTAGAACGTTATAAAAGTTGGGAATCCTAGATTATTCGTCATAGATACTCTAGATTTATGTTACAGATGCGTTTGGTTCAATCATAGGAAGTGAAGTATACGGATCGGCTGATACTTCTACCAACCAACCCTTGTCTCCTCGCCCGAATACTCACGCGGATGAACCAACCTAATGAAAACCAAGTGTAACTGGACCCTAACTGTGAGTCGTTATATAGAAATAAATAGACCTTCCTTAGCTGGCCCGCTATCTCGCTCTTACTACATTGATTACAAATTGTGCTATTCCTGTCACACTTTGAAATAGTGTGGTACATCGCTCGGAAGCAAATATATCGATAGATAATAATAATAAATATAATGTACTAGCTTTTAAAGAATGAAAGTGACTAGTGATAATTCTGCCTAATGTGTGTCAACATATATTATTTCGTAGCTTTTCGAAACAATTATTGTGTTGCGTGTTCGTGTAACTAAGTATATTTTGCATCGATTTTGAAGTTATACTAAGCGTGAAAACTAGTGATCGAGTCATTTGGTTCGAAATATAGAGGTAACTTGGAAAAAATTCTGAAAGTTTCGAAAAGTTTTGACTTTGACTTTTACTCATTTTACAGTAAAAACATTTATATGGAAATTATTAATCTAGAGAATATTTTCTACCATTTTCAAAACTCCTGGAAAAAATCCCAGTAACCTCTATTTCTACCTACTTACTTTGACCACAGATTTATATACAAGCTTTGACCAACAGAAACGAAAATTGTCGATATCGAATAATGAATAAAGTCGATAACTGTGACTTCCCGAGTTTTGTTACTCGAAAATAGGTGCAATATACAAACTTGTCATGCGACGTCCATACACTAAGATGTCCGTGTTGTCATGGTAACATATTAGATGTTTGTTTTTATTCTCAGCTTTCAGCAATTTTTATTTTGATTGCTGTTTTTTTCTAATAATAATTGAAAGGCCGTGTTATCATAGAACGTTTCGGCACAGGACGAAATTATAAACGCATCATCATGGTGTCCCTCGATAAATAATATTTCTTCTTTGTACAAAGTCAATATCCTAAAAGGTTCACTGTTTATGAAGATCATAATTTATAAATGTAATGTAATGTAAGTACTAGGTCTAGGAATCTCTATGTTTTGATTATACAATTAGTTAATACAAATGTTTCAGTGGGTAATATTATGTTATTTTTTTCAGTTAGAAGAAAGTGTACAAATCTATGAATAGTGTTGGGAGGATCATCAAGTAAAACACTAAAGAAATCGAAGGCATCTTGTGTGTCTAAATACCAATGCAGTTCAACTCAAACGACTAACTGTGAATAAAAGTGGCTTCAGATATTGAAATGAAATGTGTATTACCTTTATTGTTTTTATTCCGTAGTAGTAGTCGTTATTTTTTTACACTGCAATAAGCATATATCGAAAAATACAACAAGATCCAGTAGAATTGAAAGATAATAAAAAAACGTCTGGATAAACTGGCTTTTCATGTGAAAAAATCGTAAACATTCCCATTAGGATTATTGTTCATAACTTTGGTAAGGTTTACAAAAAAAAAACATTCTCATTTACTAGTATATACTTGTTATTTTTAAACAAGATTAAATTAATAATATATCAATTTAGAATATTTATTCGTAAACCTTACCAACCAAAACTGTCGTATTGTCGAAATGCTCCCTGGATTTTGATGTATGTTCAAAATCATAATACTTCCACTTATAAATAAAATAACGTATCAAATTTCACGTATCTTGAAATCAAAGTAATAAATAAAAATAACGCTACTAATTAGTATTTGTTTAATTAAATAACTTTTTTTACGAAGTTACACACACGTCTTTTGGAAAATGTTAATCTCGGTCTAGTCCTCGTTTCATTTCACTGATGGCAAATTCGTAATCACTGCATTTGATACACCACAGATATCCATTCTGCTTCATTATTGGTACAAGCATCAAACTGCTCTTCTTAAACTATAGGTATCTTCCGGTTCGGTTGCAAGCACAGAATATGAGTATTTATTTACTCTTCATCTCACAAAGTAGACAGAAGGCCCCTGGTCTTTCTTATTAGTTTTGTATTTCCCCTTTATTGTAGGACACGGCTGAAAAATATCGGGAAGATATCTGGATTTTGGTTTCCCCAAATTCTATTGCATAAAACTTTGTTTGTCATAATGTAAGTATATAATCGGCTTGCCGGCAGTGTGCCGCTCCTCTTTAGCGTATATTTCATAATATATTCGTTTTATTTTGAAAATTTAATTGGAACAGAACGTAAAAAGCAGTGATAATATTAAATAATTTTATTCTGACAATGACATCAATGACATTTGTCTACTTCCACGCACACATACCTAGACATTTTTTTATATCGCACGTAATCGTAGTGATTTGAAATTAACTTTCTTCAGCCTGGGAATAATCTTTTGCTATTAATATCCATTTTTCTCAAAAAATGGTGGTCTGAAAATTCAAAAAAATATTTTATAGTGCTAAGGAAACCAATTTCTTCGAATAGGGATTAAAATATAGTGACTTCAAAAAAATGAAATGTTGTCCATTATTGAAAGAAAACAGCGGTTCCGAAATCGGTTTTATTTCCATGTAAATAATTTTTTTTATAAAATTAACATCAAATCAAACAATTAACAACACATAAAACGATGATAGTAGAGCGAGTGGTCGACAAAACAATTGGTATCTTATATTTACACAGATATAGTTGTATATGTTTTTGAGGTTTTCGTAAAGTAATAGTTTAAAGTTCGTTTTTTAACACTTATAATAGATTTTGAAATGTGACGTCACGAAATTTAGGACACCTCCCACCCCCTTGTCACACTTCGTCGACCCCCTCCCTCCCCCTTAACGTGTGACGTAATTTATGGATGGCCCCTCATAGGACCAATTTGAAATTTTCTCCATACAAATCGTTTTTTTTCGACATTTTCCGAATTTGACCGAATTTTAGGACAAGATTTCAGATTCATATTTTTGAGCCCCGAGAGCCCCCGAATCCGAATTTGACCGAATTTTAAAAATCCGATTTCAGATTCTGACTCAGGAGCCCCAAAAACCCCCGGATACCGAATTTCAGCCTCCTAGGACCAATTTGAAATTTTCTCCATACAAATCGTTTTTTTTTTTCGATATTTTCCGAATTTGACCGAATTTTAGGACAAGATTTCAGATTCATATTTTTGAGCCCCGAGAGCCCCCCGATACCGAGTTTTAGCCGCCTAGCACCAATTTGAAATTTTGAAGACAATATTTCATTGCATGTTTGAGAAAAATACGTAACAACTCATAGGGCAAGTGAATGTGACGGGAAAAGTTTTTCGGACAAGCGATACTTCTACTAAATGTGAAATGGTAAAAAGAAAAATGTACGAAACCTGTCATCAGACAAACGATAATAATTCGAATAGTTTTCGGACAAATGAAATTCGGTCTATGGTTTTTAGTGTTTGAGATAGGTTACCTATTCAGCCACTTACAATTAAAATAAGTTTCTGTCTAAAATTTCATTTTGACGTGACTACGTCTTAAATTAGGTTGCGGCTCGGAGTCACTCATGAAAAAGTGTAACGCCCGCTCACGGTTGATCGCTCACGGTTGATGAGTGAGAGAGACAAAATATATTGACGTGACAACGTCTTAAATTAGGTTGCGGCTCGGAGTCACTCATGAAAAAGTGTAACGCCCGCTCACGGTTGATCGCTCACGGTTGATGAGTGAGAGAGACAAAATATATTTCTATAGTTAAAATTTGTGCAATTCTTATTTTCATTCATCGAGCACTGTAACAAGAGGGAAGAGGGCGGAAGAGGGAAGAGGGAAGATGGCGGACATAATTTTTTCTTAAAAATCGATATGGGTGTCATCTCCGAGGTTCCTCGGGGTTCCGATTACGAAAATGACATCCATTTTGAAATCCAAGATGGTGGACATTATTGGAGTTTACTCCTTAAGAATCGATTTTCATATATAAGCCCGGGGTATGAAAAATATGGGGTGTAAAATCGAACGTATCTACCGTGCTAATTTAAAAAGTCGTATCTCAGTATACGATCGGGGTAAAAATACGACTTCGTAATTTAGCAGGTTATGCGTTAAGCGTTATAGACTAAGGTCCCGATATAAAATAACCTTCACCGAGATGTTTATTTGATGAAATGTATTTTATATTTAATCGGTGAAATGTAAAAAAAAAAAAAAAATTTTAAACTAAACATACCCTGGACTAAAATTTGTTAGGCAACCCATATGCAATATATTTATTGACATTTTAAACTAAATATTAAATAAATGTCATCAAATAAACATCTCTGTGAAGGTCATTTTATATCGGGAGCTTAGTGTATAACGCTTAACGCATAACCTGCTAAATTAAGAAGTCCTATTTTTACCCCGATCGTATACTGAGATACGACTTTTTAAATTAGCACGGCAGATACGTTCCAAAAATATAAGTATTGCGAGGATTGACGTTTGGTTGTCAAAGGCGACGGTTGAAAATTTTATCAAATTTTATTTTATTTATAAGTTAATTCAGTTTTAGAGTCCTTTTCGCTGTTTTTGCGATGAGTGAGTCAAGTCGAGGTGTCGTGAGTGATACGTCACTTTTAGAATGTGGGCAGCGGGCAGCTCCGTCGTGGCTATCTGAAGTGGAGTTTGATAATAAGGCAGGGCCGAGTCAATCGGATATTGTATCGGACGCTGAGTCCATGTCGGATGTGCGGCATATAGCGGTGAAGCGTGCTTGTGGTCTGAGCGACGAAAGCTGTGGTTGTAGTGATAGTTTTATCACAATAGGCAGGAAACCTAAACGCTTGCGGGTTTTAGCAACCGCCAAAACGCAGCTGGAGCCGAACGGTGTGCCTGACAAGCTATTTGAAGTTTATATAGTGTCAAAAGAAGATTTACCGAAACAGATTGGTTTGGCAAAGTTGCTGCAATTTAAGGGTATAAAAGGAATTTTATCCGTCGAGTTTATGGGTCCACGTAAAGTTCGCATACAGTTTAACTCTAAGGATGATGCGGAGAAGCTTCTGGCTTCTCAGGAGTTTAACAATGAGACGAGACGTTCTTATTGGTTTAATATGGCATGCTGCACTTATGGAATTATAAGGCAAGTTGAGTTGGAGGTTGAGGAAGACGAATTTTTAAAGAATATTGAAGGGTCTGAAGACATTTTGTCAATACGTAGACTGAACCGTTTGGATCATGATGGGCGTTGGGTTAAGGCTGAAGCTATTCGTCTGTGTTTTAAGGGAACTTCTTTACCGCCATATGTTTATGCCTACGGTTGCCGATTTAAGGTGAATCAGTACACTTTCCCGGTTACCCAATGTTCAATATGTTGGAAGTTCGGTCATCTGAGCAGGTTTTGTCCTACTACTAAAGTTACTTGTCCGAAATGCGGCGGGGAGCATGCCAATTGCGAAACGACTATTTTTAGATGCATTAATTGTAAAGGCAGCCATATGGCCTTAGATAAGTCGTGCCCGGTTTTTGTGAAGGAGTAAGAAATTCGCAGGATTATGTCTGCTGAGGGATGTATACCTATATAAACGGGCTTTTTGGTTGTATATGCAAAATAAGGAAAAAAAGGATACGGATGTTTGTAGTCAGGATGCGCCATCTGTTTTTGAGAATGACTTAAGTTTTGGAAAGTTATATAGAGATGCTGTTTTGTCGAAGCCGTTACAATCTAAAGAGTCTGAAGATTCTGTCTGTCAGGCTGAGGGCCAGCGATCAGTAAGTCAGTACAGATTAGAGAGCGAGCCACAACAAGAGGTTCGTAAGCCGCGGAAGTCAAAAAGAGTAACAGATGTGAAGAGGTCCGAGTGTCTATTGGTCAATCAGCCTACTATTGAGCGGGCTGATATGGAAGATCAAAGACAAAATAAGGACAAGAAGAAGAGACGTATTACTTTTGAAAGGCTGGTTGAGAAGACGAAGGATATTTTGTTTTCTACCGAAAGTTGGGAGGAGAAGTTCAAAACGCTGTTTGGAGTTGTTGTTAAGGAGATTTTGGATTTATTTAAGGTTTTTTTTAAGGAAGGTGATTTTGTACGTTTGTTTTTGTCTAATGTAAATGGCTAGGTCTAATACCAGATCTTTCTTGAATGTAATGTTCAATAGGCATGTTAACTAATTTTTTTGAGGATGTCAATCGATTCTATTTTTTATTGTGATCAAATGTCTATATGGGACTGACTACATTTAAACTGCTCTAAAAGTCAGAAATGACCGTCAAAGTTCAACATTCCTACGTAGCGCTAAAAACGCTCCATACAAAACGCGTCAGGCTAGTGACGTCACAGGCCGGTATAGGTACCAATAATTGTATGGAAAAATTAAGAAATTTGTCATTTTCACCGTGAAAAAGTGCGTTTAAGTTCATAGTTGTATTACAATTATTGTTTTGTAAAATTATGAGGGTTCTGAAAACATTTTCAAAATTTATTTTGGATTAAAAAAAATATCATAAAATTTGCGTACCTTTGAAGTCACATATTTCCAAAAAAGATATATGTTTCTGGTTTTTTTTTCTTTGTTTCGTGAAATATTTAGCTAATTTTATTCATATAAATACAGTACGCTGTAGAATTCAACATCAGTCAAATAGCCTATTCAATATTGGCGGAACCCTTATCGGAATCGGCTAAATTTGTATACAGTTTTTTTAGGGTTCCGTACCCAAAGGGTAAAAACGGGACCCTATTACTGAGACTTCGCCGTCCGTCCGTCCGTCCGTCCGTCCGTCCGTCCGTCCCCGTCCGTCTGTCACCAGGCTGTATCTCAACAACGGTGATAGCTAGACAGTTGAAATTTTCACAGATGATGTATTTCTATTGCCGCTATAACAACAAATACTAAAAATAAAATAAAATAAATATTTAAGGGGGGCTCCCATACAACAAACTTGTTATAGATTATATATATGTATAATAGGTACGGAACCCTTCATGCGCGAGTCGGGCTCGCACTTGCCCAATTTTTTTATGTAAATAGTGTATACAAATTTAGTTGTTTTCGTGTACATGTTATTTTTAAGTTTATACGGTTTATGTTTTTATTTATCTATGTCTTTTAGATGAATGATGTTGTGTATTAGGCCTGCTGGAGCTGGCATGTTCATAAAAATGATCAAAGCTCCTTAATTAATAGATTAAAAAAAAAAAAGTATTGCGATACTACGGTAGAAAGGTCGTATCTTTGTATGGATTTCATAGTAAGATACGGTTTTTTTTCCGTAGCACTGCAGACTGTAGTAACTAAACTAGCCGCTCGAGGGCGCTTTACATCACGCTTCCTTATTTAGTTACTACTCATAATCTCTCCAATTTGTTAAAAATGAATCGGAAGTAAATTTTCCTTGTAAAATATTGTAATTTTGCTGTATATTATACTCGTATATTAATATTATGTAAGTGCCTTGGAAGGCGACAGTAGCGCCCCCTTGAACCTGTTTTGGCGCGCTAGACAGAGTCTTGGCGGTTCACTCAGCGAACGCCCACGACACTTCACTTTGGGTCACCATCGAGTGCACTACTGCCTTGGAACTGTCCCGTTTCGTTGTGCTATACCAAGTTTAGAGTCAGTGTTATAACCCTGCAATGTGCCTAGTGTTAATTTAATAAAGACTATTCTGTTCGAGACTTCGATAACCTAGCTTACAGACCTCTGTGCCAGGAACTGTTATTTTGTGCTTCATTGTATAAGGAATAAATCAAGTTAATTGTATCTGAAGTGTTTCATCTCGCTCGAACTAAGGGCCTGGCCACATGTCCACGACACGGCGTCGTAAACGTAAAACGACACGGTGTCGCGTCGGAGCGCGACACATTATCCACCGTGCGAATATCCGTTGCCGCGTCGTGAAAACACACGACACTATTTGGATTTAATTAGGTAACACTATTAACAAATTTTATACACGGTGTCACATGAAGACACCGAAACAACGTATATTCGCACGGTGGATAATTGTGTCGCGCTCCGACGCGACACAGCGTCGTGTGTTTTCACGACGCGGCAACGTATATTCGCACGGTGGATAATTGTGTCGCGCTCCGACGCGACACAGCGTCGTTTTACGTTTACGACGCCGTGTCGTGTGTTTTCACGACGCGGCAACGGATATTCGCACGGTGGATAATGTGTCGCGCTCCGACGCGACACCGTGTCGTTTTACGTTTACGACGCCGTGTCGTGGACATGTGGCCAGGCCCGTACCTCCTCGTCCACAACTATATCGAATAGCTCAACTAATGTGCCACACACCGCACCGGCCATCCGCACCCTATCCCGACAAGTATATATTTTATAATCGTTCTTAAGGCCAGGCGCGCACCACGATTTTAGTCGCGCGATAATTTTGTCGCGCGATAAAAAAAAATCGTGGTGCGCGCCTGGCCTGAAGAGTAAACTCCAGTCGTGCGTCGGAGCTGACACACACACTTTTTTTTTTTCTTAAAAATCGATATGGGTGTCATCTCCAAGTTTCCTCGGGGTTCCGATTACGAAAATGACATCCATTTTGAAATCCAAGATGGCGGACATTATTTTTTCTTAAAAATCGATATGGGTGTCATCTCCAAGGTTCCTCGGGGTTCCGATTACGAAAATGACATCCATTTTGAAATCCAAGATGGCGGACATTATTTTTTCTTAAAAATCGATATGGGTGTCATCTCCGAGGTTCCTCGGGGTTCCGATTACGAAAATGACATCCATTTTGAAATCCAAGATGGTGGACATTATTTTTTCTTAAAAATCGATATGGGTGTCATCTCCAAGTTTCCTCGGGGTTCCGATTACGAAAATGACATCCATTTTGAAATCCAAGATGGCGGACATTATTTTTTCTTAAAAATCGATATGGGTGTCATCTCCAAGGTTCCTCGGGGTTCCGATTACGAAAATGACATCCATTTTGAAATCCAAGATGGCGGACATTATTTTTTCTTAAAAATCGATATGGGTGTCATCTCCGAGGTTCCTCGGGGTTCCGATTACGAAAATGACATCCATTTTGAAATCCAAGATGGTGGACATTATTTTTTCTTAAAAATCGATATGGGTGTCATCTCCAAGTTTCCTCGGGGTTCCGATTACGAAAATGACATCCATTTTGAAATCCAAGATGGCGGACATTATTTTTTCTTAAAAATCGATATGGGTGTCATCTCCAAGGTTCCTCGGGGTTCCGATTACGAAAATGACATCCATTTTGAAATCCAAGATGGCGGACATTATTTTTTCTTAAAAATCGATATGGGTGTCATCTCCGAGGTTCCTCGGGGTTCCGATTACGAAAATGACATCCATTTTGAAATCCAAGATGGTGGACATTATTTTTTCTTAAAAATCGATATGGGTGTCATCTCCAAGTTTCCTCGGGGTTCCGATTACGAAAATGACATCCATTTTGAAATCCAAGATGGCGGACATTATTTTTTCTTAAAAATCGATATGGGTGTCATCTCCAAGGTTCCTCGGGGTTCCGATTACGAAAATGACATCCATTTTGACATCCAAGATGGCGGACATTATTTTTTCTTAAAAATCGATATGGGTGTCATCTCCAAGTTTCCTCGGGGTTCCGATTACGAAAATGACTTCGATTTTGAAATCCAAGATGGCGGACATAATTTTTTCTTATAAATCGATATGGGTGTCATCTCCGAGGTTCCTCGGGGTTCCGGATACGAAAATGACGTCCATTTTGTGATTTTGAAATCCAAGATGGCGGACTTAAATTTTGACGTGACAACGTCTTAAATTAGGTTGCGGCTCGGAGTCACTCATGAAAAAGTGTAACGCCCGCTCACGTCTGATGAGAGAGAGAGACAAAATATATTTCTATAGTTAAAATTTGTGAAATTCTTATTTTCATTCATCGAGCATTACTGTAACAAGAGGGAAGAGGGCGGAAGAGGGAAAAGGGAAGACGGAAGAGGAACAAAATATATTTCTATAGTTAAAATTTGTGCAATTCTTATTTTCATTCATTGTTCCTATTGTGCAATTTAATAATATTCATATCAATAAATATTCAACCGAGAATAAGACGTTGTCACGTAAAATCTTCCTTCGCCCGTAAAACCGACTTTACAGGCAACCATTTTTTGTGACAAATTTTTGTAGCCGACTGTACTTTTTTTTTAATATCCATCAATTGCTCACAGAGACGATTCTAAAGAGCCCAAACTCAATATGATTGCTTCATTTGTTACGGAGTCCACGTCATCACAATATTGCATTGTCACGCGATTTGCATATTCGTACAAAATTTCAGCTCAATCGAAAACCGAAAAGTGGGTCAAATTTAACTTGCAAAATCCCATTACAACGGGACAGGTGAACGTAAATAAAAGCTTGTAAAAAATAATATTTTGAAAACTTACGATAGTTTACGAATAGTGGATCTGATCTTAACATTACCGGTCATTGTGAGATCCATTAAGGTTAATATTTGTCCAACAGTGGACGTCTTGCGGCTGCTATAATGATCATGATAACTGAACAGAATACATAATAAGTACTATGCCCCCGCACCAAATTGAGCTACTACACCCACAGGCCTCAGGTCCTGGGACATGAACATTATCTATGTGTATGTATTTATATTTTATGTATATCTTCGTCTAGTACAAGCTTTGCTTAGTTTAGGACTAGGTCGATTTGTGTAAGGTTATCCCTTAATATTTATTTATGTTAAGATCATTTTGAAATGCGTGGCGAGGTAGGCATTAGCTCGTGAAATAGTGATGGTGATGACACTACGCGGTGATGGTGTGGTGATTTTGTGACCTTACCATTACCACGGACACATCATACCTAGATTGCAAATTGATGTACAATAGTTTACCGAGCGAGAGAAGCGTCTGTTTCGTCTCAATTTCTTTCGTATGTCCAGATATCGGATTTCCTGCTGTTCTCGCCTACAGGCCACATTTTTCACCCGATTTTCGTGAAATTTTGTGAGTAGATTCGATAAGTAGATATACAGATATTTTTGCCGATGCAGTTTTGAAAATTTCAATAATCGGGGAATTAAAAAATTACAAATCTGAGCTGTAACGAAAGCTCACAGGCACTAGTATCAACATCTTGTTTTCTAATACCTATTAAAGTATATCACATAATGGTAATTTTCTTATAGATAAATAACTGGAAACTAATACAGGATAACCCAATTTTCTTTTAATTAAGGCCTTATGTACAATAACAGTAACGTTGAGTCTAAAGTTGGTCTTTTATAATAAAAAGTCAATTCGAATGTTTTTTTTTGTTTTTCAGGTCAAGCTCGCCTACTCGCAGCGAAGAACACCGAATCAGCAAAAACAAATAAACGCAAAGCTCCAGTTGAAGAGAAGAAAGAAAAACCGAGCGAAAAAATTGCTAAGCATAGTTCTGCTGAAAAGATTCAAGAGCTTTCTGCAGCCTCACAAGATTTGCCTTCAAGTGCTGATATACAAGAGAAAGAAAACCCGAGGAAAAATGCTAAAAATGCTTCTTTCAAAGAGATTCAAGAGTCTTCTGCAGCCTCACAAAATGATTTTCCTTCAACCACTGATCTACAAGAAGTATCTCCTGAGAAGTCTGCTGTCAGCAACTCGAATATTAAAATAAATAATTCGAATGAACAAACTAACTTAAAATGCGACCAGTGCGGAAAGGGCTTCAATATTAAATCTGATTTAGAGAAACACATTAACACTCACATGCTGATGAACGCTAGTACGAGTCACAGACCCCACAAGGTCTTCACGTGTACAACCTGTCATTGTATATTTCATACGAAGTTGCTTCTACTGGAGCATGAGAAGAGCCGACATGGCGGTAAATACTTTGCTTGCGACTCATGTGAGTATGCAACGAAATATGCTCATCGTCTACAGACTCATATAAATACACACACTGGCGAGAAGCCTTTCAAATGTAGTCAGTGTATTTCTGCATTTAGCCAAATCGGTCACTTACAACGCCACCTTAGAACACACACTGGCGAGAAGCCTTTCAAATGTAGTCAGTGTAGTTCCGCATTTACTACAAGCAGTCATTTACAACGTCACCTTAGGACACACACTGGCGAGAAGCCTTTCAAATGTAGTCAGTGTACTTCCGCATTTACTACAAGCAGTCATTTACAACGTCACCTTAGGACACACACTGGCGAGAAGCCTTTCGAGTGCAACATCTGTGACTACAAGACTACTCAGTCAGGTACTCTGAAGCGTCACCTAATGTCCCGACACTCCGGACAAAAACCGTTCGGTTGCGACGTTTGCAGTTACAGGGGCGCTACTAGAGACTATTTAAGACAACATATGAAACATAACCACAAGTTGAATTAGTATTTTAGTATTTTTAATGTTATAATTTTGTAATACTTCAAGTAACGCGAGTTGTGTGTAGCGAATGCAAACCGGTAAATTTGTGTAGCAAATATGCTGGTTTGCAATCTCTAGTTGTATGCAGTAACCCAACCCTTGTATAGTTATTTTTTTATGTCTTGAGAGCTTATCTTGTAAACATGACCACACAAAGTGATTGATTTACAACTGTGTAGAAGATCACTTTAGGGCAGACCGGCCTGCCAAGTGCGAGTCGGACTCGCGCACCGAGGATTCCGTAACACATAACCTATTTTTGTACTTTTTTTTGTTTTCTGTATTTGTTGCTAAAGCGGCAATTTCTACTGTAACAGGCTGTATCTCATGAACAGTGATAGTTAGTCACTGTTCATGAGATGCAGCCTGTTGACAGTTTCGAGCAAAAAACGTCAAAATATTAAACACATTTGCCGTGGGGTCCCACTTAAATATTTATATTGTTCTGTTTTTAGTATTAGTTGTTACAGCGGCAACAGAAACACATCATCTGTGAATATTTCAACTGTCTAGCTCTCACGGTTCTTGAGATACATCCTGATGACAGACAGACGGACAGCGTACGCTTAGTAAATAGGGACCCGTTACCCTTGGGATACGGAACCTTAAAAACGCAAACAAATATCTTCTTGTTTCAAATATCTTTTCTAAGTGAAGGTTGAAATTGCAATATGCTAACTCATTGGAATACGATACTTTGGCATATGGCCATAAAATTTTGATAAAGGGTCGATAAATTAAATAAATTTGTTTGTGTTGTTTTTGTTACTAATTTCCATTTGGGCTTCAGTTCAGTTCATTTATTCAGTCACATTTCACATTTTATATGAATATAATATCAACATAAAAATAATAATAAAATAAAATACTTAACATTAAAATACTGCACAATTGGTTTATAGATCATCATCATTATCAGCCAAATGACGTCCACTGCTGGACATAGGCCTCCCCCAGAGAACGCCACCATGACCGGTCCTGCGGTTTATAGATAAATAAATTAAAATAATTAAATACTAAACTCTATATCTACCGTTAAATACATTGTTAGTCTCATAATTTAAATAATCATAATATTTTATATTCAACTACCGACCCGCCCTATCTTCGCACGGGTGCAATGCTATCAGTATTGCACCCGTGCGAAGATGAGGCGGCCATTATGCGTGTATTAACTGTGTATTATACATATAAACCTTCCTCTTGAATCACTCTATCTATTAAAAAAAGCGCATCAAAATTCGTTGCGAGAGTTTTAAAGATGTAAGCATACATAGGAATAGACAGACAGACAGCCGAAAGCCACTTATACTATTTTACTTACACTATTATATTACTTATTTTATACTAGATATGTAGTGATTAATTATTATGAACATTAATGAAGTCCAAGAATAACACTTTTCCAACAAATCTTTGAGTCTGAGTCTTACATAGAAAATACTACTGTTAATTATTGCTTTCTCGGTCATGTTTACGAGATAAACTCACAAGTGGATTTCGGATATTTTAAAAAATTACAACTATTTTAGTATGTAATTTGATATATGGCAGTTGTAATATTGACAGATGATATACGTTTGATGCTGACTGTACTTGGAAGTGTGATTGCCAGTGATTTTTCTAGCATTTTTGGTCAACAATCGACCTAGGGTTGTCGACGTGTATATGATTGACGTTTAAAATAATGTAATATTATGATGTCGTTGAACATGAAACACTTTTTAGGGTTCCGTAGTCAACTAGCAACCCTTATAGTTTCGCCATGTCCGTCTGTCCGTCTGTCCGTCCGTCCGTCCGTCCGTCCGCGGCTTAGCTCCGTGATCATTAGTACTAGGTAAAATAAAATTAAAAAAAAAAAATTTTTTTTCGGCTACCTCTCGAACACCTAAAGTGGGGGTGATTTTTTTTTCTTTTCAACACTGGTGTGTGTCGTTGAATAGGTCTTGTAAAAATAATAGGGGTCTTTTAACATTGTTTTTTGATGAAGTCAGCAGTTTTGTAAATAATCGCTCCAAAAACAAAAAAATATAGTGTCCCCCCCCTCTAACTTTTCAACCACGGGTCAAAAAATTTTGGAATAATTCATGTTAATGAAGCCTTATAAGTACTTTCAATGAAAACTATATTGAACAAAATCGGTCGAGCCGTTTTTGAGTTATCGCCAAATTTCATATTTTTTCTTTAAAAGGTCGTAAGTTGACTTCCAGAAGGTAATAAGTGATTACAGTTTCTAGGGCGTTTACGACCTAATTTTTCAGAGGGTATGTTGACGATTAATTTGCGATTATTTGTATTGCGACTGCGTTAGATATTTTCTCATACAGTAAATTCTTCATTTCAATTTTCATTATGCATATCGGCTTGGGCTTTACATGTTCTGCAAATATGTTTCTGTATTTCCGATTTGTTTAACACGCTATTTTATTTAAATTTTTGATTTTATTTGATTCTTGGTTCAAACAATTTAATATTGAACACTACTGACAACCACCAGAAATGCTAGAAAATGTACGATCACTGAAATTGGCCATTACATCACAGCATGAGCGCATTTATAAGTTCATATTTTATTTTGATATTTTTATTCCTTTGGACTCGTATGGAGCCCTTCATCAGGGACGGCTGAAGGGCTCCATACGAGTTCGAAACATGTCGGGCCGTTCCTGACAATTTCACGTGAGTGTAAACCGCTTAATACAATAATTAAATATGTCTCACGAAAGTTTTAATAAAATTATTTTTATTCCTACTGATTTTTCTTTTCGATATAGATATACAGTAAAGGAAACTGAAACGCTTACCTTTTTGACCTTCACTATTCTGGCTCTGCGACCTAAAGAGGGTCTTGGCCTCTGACACAAGAGCCAGTTAAGGGTATTTACGGCGCACAGATCCTTCTGCCCTTCGTTTTTCCAGCGGTATCTAGGGGGCTGACTGGACGTTTTCCACTTGGTCGCCCCGATCGATTGTCTTCCATACTGTCCAGGCATAGGCGTATTTAGCTCAGCCCCTAATGGCACGCACTATACCACACATCAAGGCACTATACTACACACTACCCATGATGAAGCCAAAAATGTCTATCGGTAAACCATTGTCTATACTATATTGGGGTGAGCACGGCCCACCCCACTATGGTACCTACCCCGTATGCCTACCCCAGGACGATGGTTTCCGATAGAAATTCTGCGAGGCCCCCAGACTCCGTCTGAAAAATAGGGTTAGTATCGAATTGTCTATGTAGCAAAATGTCCAGTGACAAAAATTGATCAATAAGCGAAATGTCAGGTTGTCCAATTAGCGTCTCGTCCAACTAACGTAAAGACCATAACGCAAAACATCAAGATAGCAATTAGTCTGTGTAGCATAATATCCAAACTGTATAATGTCAAAAAAGCTAATACCACAAGATAGCACATAGTAAAGTCTAATCGAAAGCATTTGGCCCAAGTAGAATAATGACCAAAAAGCAAAACATCCAAATATCAAACGCTTATCATAATGACTTGAGCATCACCGTGATGATGACCAGGTAACGGAAGTTCGGATGGATATTAATCTAAAGTTGCCAAAATTCTATTGCTATCTCACTCACACCTGAATCAAAGCCGCTTATACCTACAACTGAACGATAAAGCTGCCGCCAAAGTTTAGGTAAATGTCTATCCGAATTTCCGAACCCTGATGATGACACACACGGTCAATGGATGACTGCAACATAGATATTTTTAATAAATCTTCGATCTTTATGGCCAATATGATAATTGTGTATTTCACGATTTAGGCATCTTTACAAAATGGTCAATTTACATTATCTACATTTCGGTTGGTGGTCAATTTGCATCGCGGGACATTTTGCTATATAGACGTTTCGGTACTAACCCAGCGGAGTCATGTGCCTTTGATCTCGCCATTAATGTTGGGTATCAAAGCCACCATCACTTCTAACTCTAACATTTTCTTCGCCTCCAGCACCTCTAGCACAACTGCGACTCTTTCTCGCGCGAGAAATATTACCCATCTCTTTCTTCGCAATAGAGAGTGACGGGCGATGCTATGTCGCGAAACAAAGAGTCGCGAAGCCTAGTTGTGCTAGATGCACAGCTGTAATTCTCATCCCTTATTAGTTTCAAAGTCTTTCACCAGATTTGCCTTTTCACCACTAAAAGCTTACTTTCTTCCATTTGAGTCAGTGCCCAAGTTCAACCAAGCGAAATAGGTAACTAACTATTTTGGCTCAGTGACCCAATCAGGATCTTAGCCTCCGAAACGAGAGTACGCCACTTGTCCCGTTCCTGCGCAGTTTGTTGCCAGTTTTCGGCTTGAAGCTTACGCAGATCCATCTCCACCACGTCTCCCCAGCGGTACCTGGGACGACCATCCGGTCGTCGACCGGTTGCTTGCCCCAAGTAAGCTCTTTTTGCCGCGCGATCCTCTTCCATTCTTAAGTGACCGAGCCGAAATAGGTACGTGTTTCAAATTCCTTGACTGTACATACTGTTTTTATTTTGGTTAAATGTTATTTAAGTTTGGAGGTTTTGAGGACAAATATTGTGCGATTTATTTGCTAGGGTAGCAATTTGCTCAAAGCGATGGTACGACTACCGAAATTACGATTTCTGGTAGTGACACGTCCGCAACGTCGAGGTAAACTGATACATATATTATAAACCAATTGTTAAGTTCGCTTTTGTTGTAAAACATAAAAAGTGGTACTCTATGTTGAAGTCAAACTATTTTAAGTAATAGTTCTGAATTCACTTTTTTTTAACCTTAAAAGTAACAACTTTTTTGTTTTCTTTGTTTTAGTTTTTTTTTCATTTGCTTATGTAGGTTCCTAGTTTGTATAATGTCAATGAAGTTTTGATTTTGTATTAACCCTTTATAAGGCAGCGGGAATATTATTCCCACCATACTTTTTAGGGTTCCGTAGTCAACTAGGAACCCTTATAGTTTCGCCATGTCCGTCTGTCCGTCCGTCCGTCCGTCCGTCCGTCCGCGGCTTAGCTCCGTGATCATTAGTACTAGAAAGCTGAAATTTGGTATGAGTATGTGTATGTAACATAACGCCGACAGAACGGTAAAATAAAAATTAAAAAAAAAAAATTTTTTTTGGGTACCTCTCCAGTGGGGGTGAATTTTTTTTTCCTTTTCAACACTAGTGTGTGGGGTGTCGTTGAATAGGCCTTGTAAAAATAATAGGGGTCTCCTAACATTATTTTTTGATAAAGTCAGCAGTTTTGTAAATATTCGCTCCGAAAACAAAAAAATAGTGTCCCCCCCCCTCTAACTTTTCAACCACGAGTCAAAAAAAATCGGAAAAATTCATGTAAATGAGACCTTATAAGTACTTTCAATGAAAACTATATTGAACAAAATCGGTCGAGCCGTTTTTGAGTTATCGCCAAATATATATTCTTTCTTTTAAAGGACGTAAGTTGACTTCCAGAAGGTAATAAGTGATTACAGTTTCTAGGGCGTTTACGACCTTTTTATAGAGCTTAAAATCTTTCTTAACTTAAAACTCGGGCTTAAAACAGCAGTTTATTGTGAAGGATGAGCAAGTACGGAACCCTACACTGAGCGTGGCCCGACATGCTCTTGGCCGGTTTTTTTGGTATTTTTTCGGAAACGAATTGAATGGTCGTTTTTTTTGTCTATGCCAACAAATTATTGATTTCTTACTAACAATTTTTCAACTAGGATTTATGAACGGTCGTCGTACATTTTTTTTTGTCTGGGGCAGTTACAAGTTTGAAAACTAGTGAATTTCGGCACCTCCGGCAAATCTTTATGCATCTTAAAATTTTGCGATTTTCAAAAGGTAAATTGTTATTAATCTTATTCTCTAATGTATATTGTTTCTGAATTCAGTCGAATTTTTTATTATGAATTTACGACTTTTTTTTTACACGCTTTTGTTGTGGTGGTAAATATGTTCCCTCTGCCTGTGTGGTCATTAGGCTCTTCATAGTTTTCTAGAATCCTTTGAAGTTTCGCGGTACTGTACTGAACCTCGTCTTCATCAGATTCCAAACCATCATCAGATACATCGGGATCATCGGGGAGACCAAATATTATTAATTCATTCTAAATCGTTGAGTATTCTTCTACTCCTACTCATTTTCCAGATAATCTGTAATAAGCAAAAAAGAAAATATGCACAACATGCCCACACCAAACATGCCCACGGGCAAAGGGAATATTTTTACCACCGTGTTTTTTTTATTTTTTTTATTTTTTTTTGGATTTTATGAAAACCAATAAAAAAACAACCTAGAAACATAAATAGTTTTATTGTATCATCCCTGGATGCTTATGCCTTATAAAGGGTTAAATATAGTTTCTTGGATACAATATATTGTTTTATTTGCTTCTTACTACTCTATCACTGAGTATAAAAACGCACGTGGCGGGTTACTACTCTGTTCGAAATTGGAACTTCTTACTTAGTTGGCTGAAGTATTGGTTTCCGCAGCGAAGTGTCCACACTATCATATTCGCCTAACTCCGCGAGTAGTGTGAGCTGCAATTATCGTGCCGTCCCGTCACATAGATATTGTTTGACAGAAGATGGAGAGGGACGGCAATGGCCCTGTGTGAAATTCAACTTTTGAGCTTCGGAGTAGATCAACACTCCATAGTTGATTATTTTTATCAATGTCATAGTGGTTTTTCTAGTACCTTTAAACGTTTTTAGGGTTCCGTAGCCAAATGGCAAAAAACGGAACCCTTATAGATTCGTCATGTCTGTCTGTCCGTCCGTATGTCACAGCCATTTTTTTCCGAAACTATAAGAGCTATACTGTTGAAACTTGGTAGGTAGATGTATTCTGTGAACCGCATTAAGATTTTGATGCAAAAATAAAAAAAATAATAATAAATATTGGGGGCTCCCCATACTTAGAACTGAAACTCAAAATTTTTTTTTCATCCAGCACATGATGATGATGATGATGATGTCCTCCTTGACGTATCCGTCAACGGCGACACCCTGTCAGTTGTTTCTGGCGTGCGCGCGCACGTGGCTCGTGAAACCCAGCTTATTCACGAACACACGATCACAAGTGGGACAGTGAAGCTGTCCGTCTGCGTTGTACGTGTAGCTGTAGGAAGGCCTGGGTTGCGCCTTTCGAAGCTCGCGTTTCGCATCGAGGTCATAGCCTTCCACGCCTGTCTTCACAGCCTTCCGCCATTCCGGCCTATGCGTCGCAAGCTCCTCCCACGAACCACACGGTATCCTGCATCCAATAAGATGGCGTTTCAAGACGTCCTTGTAGCGCAGATACTGCCCTCCAGGCTTGCGCTTTCCAAGCTCTAGTTCTGAGTAGAACATGGTTTTGGGCAGCCTAATGGATCAAACACATACGTGTGGGGTGTCTAAAATATTTTTTTTCTAAACCGAATAGTTTGCGTGACAGACGCTTCCAAAGTGGAAAAAAGTTGCCCCCCCCCCCCCTCTAACTTCTAAAATAAGAAAATGAAAAATCTAAAAAAAACATATGATGTACATTACTATAAAAACTACCAACGAAAATTGTTTTGAACGAGATCTAGTAAGTAGTTTTTTTTTTAAATTTTATTACCTAACTTTGCACCTAATTTATATGGGGCGCTATACATACCAGGTGCAAACTTAACTTAACCACTTAGGAATGGAAAGTGTTTGTACGGAACCCTCGGTGCGCGAGTCCGACTCGCACTTGGCCTGTTTTTTACTTTCTATTTGATACAATTGAGTTCATGTTATATTTTTTCGTATCACGGTGTTGAAATTGGCGTATTTAGGGCGGTGGCCGGGTGGGCCGTGCTCACCCCAATATGGTCTAGTGCCCACCCCAGAAATTTGAGTTACCCATAGAAATTCATGACTTCAACTCATAGGGTGCTCATAGGTCATGGCCAGGCCCCACCTGAAAAATAATCTTAGATACGTCAAAGCAGACTTCTACAACTGAACAACAAAGCCGCCGCCAAAGTTTAGGTACAAAACCATCGGATTGTCCGATGCCTATTTATTACAAACAATGGAGAAAACTATCTTAGTGTTAGCATCAATCATTCTCCGTCATCACGAAATCGCACCGACCGGCGCGGCGCGCGAATCGGCGCGGGCGGCGGGAAGAACAACTCCCTTCATCGGACATTGATGGCGCCACAAGTAGGCAGGCACTTGTAGGGTTCCGCGTATCAAGATATAAAACCCGTTCCGGACCTTCCGATCCGATCCGATTTATCGAAACTCGAAAGCAATCGGATAAGTAATGTGTAGTGCAATTGTCAGATTTATCGGAAGAAATCGGATAATGTATAGTGCAATTGTTAGGACATTTCTTCCGATAAATCGGATCGGATCGGAAGGTCTGGAGCGGAATTAAGGCCAAGAGGTCTGGAAGCTATTTATTGCATGCCTATTTTTAAAGTCGGACCAAAAAGAGTAGTCATTTAAAAGTGGCAATACTGTAATGTCGTCCCTTTCCAATCAATTTAAGAAAACGGGGACGGCACTCCAGTATTGCCATTTTTTATTTTCTACTCTTTTTGGTCAGACTGTAAGCCTTGATTTTATTAATCTTATAATATGTATTATTTGTGAAAATACCTCTTACTAAAAGCGTAGCTAATATAATTAGCCTTTTTTAACTTCACATAATAAGTTAAAAATAAATATAAAAAAAGGTCCGGTTTAGCGGATTGGTACAAAGATATATTTACCCCATTTTAAAATTGTGTGTTTTTATAAGGTGCTTTTATAAACAATGTAGACTCGACAGCATCACAGCGATGAAATTATTCATATTAGTAATAAATAATGCTTAAATAGAAGATACATAATATGTTCCCCAAAACTTTTTCTGTTTAGCTGGTTTTGTCAGCACAATTAGGACAGCTTGTCAAATAAATTCACAATTTGGCGGGAAAACCGCGTGACTTTTCGCTTCGGTTTTTTTTTCTTTATCGAATATCGCGGGAACCTTGCAAGCGAGCTCTCGGCTTGGATTGGATTGCAGAATTTTAGCAGAAGAAAACTTAATTATTAGAAAACTCAAACAAATCCAAAGCCGAATGCTGTGACTACCTATTCATCCCCTTAGAAATACAACGAGACAAAGGTAATAGTTGTATTAATGTTATTATACATTCACTATTCGCAAGACGTTAAGTACATAATATAATGCGTTACTTACTTTAAGATAATGTAGTAAGAATCTAGTTCGAAGTCACGGACAAGTGGACAGTGGCTTGAGATTTTGAGATTATAACTTAATCGAAGTGTTTAATATAAGTGCACATTCAATAACAATTTCATAAATGAGAGGTGTAGTGTATTCGTGCATCTGACTTGTGCATTACTCTTAATGACTTTCCGTTGTTCTAGAAAATGAGCCGCTTCAACTTACGGAAGCGTGCTCGCGTGTGCTACTACGAGCCCGAGGAGCCGCCTTTCGATGAATACGTCTGTAAGTACATCGTATAATCGTGACCATAAGTAAAAATAACGACTTTAAGTTCAGTGTTGTATGTTAGTAGGAATTCTTTGACCTTAGGAACCCAAGGTGCTCGCGTCTTGTGTTAAGTATTTGCTGGTTTTAATATCAGTTGTAACCCGTAGTGATCCTGGAAAAACGCATGTTTATAGGCGTATTTAGGTGGTGGCCGGGTGGGCCGTGCCTGCCTCAATATGGTGTAGTGCCCACATGTTGGGTTATGAATAGAAATTCATGACTTCATCACATAGGCCATGACCAAGCCCCCACCCCACCTAGGCCCTGTCTGAAATATAATCTTCGATACGCTAATTCACATGTATCCTGAAAGACAAGTAAAAAACAAGTATATTTACATTTAAATTCCATCTCTGTGTATATGTGAGAAGCCACTTGTAGCCATATTGTATGGAGTTTGCCAACAAATTGCAAATAGTATTGCTGGGAGATGCGACTGCCCTAAACAAAGATGGTGGACAGAGCAGGTTAAAGGCGTAGCTTTATATACTATGTAAATATATAAATATCTTTCATTTACTTGGAAGTACATCCTAACCTTAGATTGGATTCTATTATGTCCGAAATGAAAAGGTTTCATTAATTCATTCCATTCATATTGTTACAGTCTGCACAGAGTGCCGCGATTATGTGTATGAGTACTGCTCCATACATGGCCCGCTTCTTGTCATACCGGATGATAAGGTAAACGCTTTGATGACATAATTAAATTCACTTATCTCAGTTTTTTTTATACTTATCCACTGCAGTAACTATTTTTTCAATCCTAAAGGACCTGTGATTAACTGGCAGAGGCATAAGGCGCCTGTCTGCTGAAGTGGAGTTGATAAAATTAACCAATCAGGCGTCTTGGTGAAGCCCAGAATATTTATATATTTAAGCCGTTTGTGGATAAATTTTTCCCAACATTATTATTTTTATTTTGTGTCTTTTCCTCTATATAGCCAGCCCATTTCCTTTTTTGTCTTCTTATTTTCAGTTATATCTGTAACTTTAGTCTTGTGTCCCCAGATAAGTGCTTTTGAATCTTAGGAATATGATTGTCTGATTGGTCAATTTTACACAGTTCAGCTTCTGTGGGAGGTAGTTTTGATTTGGACTGGTATTGTAAAAATACACTGTGAATATTTCAAAGTAGTTATGTAGTAAGTTCGACATGCCAACAACCTGTGAATTATGGACTGCATTTGTTTTTATTTATGAATTATTATGACAATTATGCATGTTGGTAAGGAATGTGTAAGGATGATCATTGTGCTCATGAAAGCTAATATATTTTTTTTCTGTGGTGGTCTGTTATGTGCTGTTGATATTGTTATTGCAGTTATGTGGGAGCATGTGCATTTAGTTGAATGAGTTTGCATGCCCAATCATTAAGCTACTAAAATCTATGAATGTCTTAATCTTAAATGTGAGCATGCCTTGAACTTGAATTAATATACAATGCAACTTCTATTGTATACTTCCCCCATTTTGTTAAACTTGATTTTTTTTTCTTTCAACTTTCAAGCCATCGCACATCCTAGGGTATGGCTAATGCGCATAAGCATTTTAAACACATATGTCGCAAAGGGCGCTCCAGTAGCGTATAATTATGGAATGAAAGATTTTGGTGTGATTGACGTAAGGATCTATTAGCTCAGTTGGGAAAGCAGAAAGCACTACGCCGGAAACGTAGGGTCGCAGGTTCGAGTCCTGCTTAGATTGCAGTGGATCACATTACGTTGTTATTTCATTATTTACCTTTGTGTCAATATTTATAAAAATGACGATAATGGTGTTCATCGTCACCACCAGCATCATCATCAGGTCCGTAATGTATTATATAATTTCAGAAAAACTAACATACTTTGATATACAATAAATTGACATAAAGTCATTGAATATAATGTAACGTTTGAAATAACAGTTCATTGTTATAATTTATTATATTCTTATTATTAATTAGTATAATGTTAAATAACGGGAGCAAGTTGACGAAACCCCGCTTCGCGGGGCTCCTATTTCTGCTCTGAGGGACGCACGCAAGGTACCTAACGAAGTTAACCTAGCATACAAGTGGTGATTGAAGGGTCCATAGCTCTTTAGCACCTAGCTCATATCTCTTGTTACATTATATGAAATTATCTAAAACGACATTACATCATTCGTTTATACCAAGCAATGGTATATCAAACCAAAATAGATTAAGTGAAATTATATAAAACCTCGTGCACCCATCATTATCACTTACTTACTTACTACGATGGCTCAGCGACCCGAAGCGAATCTTGGCCTCCAACACGAGATCACGCCACTTTTCTCGATCCTGCGCCAGCTCTTTCCAGTTGGAGGCTTGGAGTCCGCGCAGATCCGCCTCGACCATGTCCTTCCAACGATATCTCGGGCGCCCAACCGGTCGTCTTCCTATTGGGTGCCCCAGGTATGCTCTCTTGACGCCACGACCCTCTTCCATTCTCTCCAGGTGGCCAAGCCAGCGGAGTCTGTGGGATTTTGTTTCTCCTAGTATATTGGGCTCAGCTACCATGTCCTCTATTTCCTGGTTCTTGAGTGCTCTCCAGCTCCCATCCGGTGTGCGTTTTGGACCGAGGATTTTGCGTAAAATTTTTCTTTCTGTAACCAGTAGCATGTTTTCTTCTTTGAGTGTTAGAGTCCATGCTTCACACCCGTACATAAGGATTGGCCGTATAATGGTCTTGTAGATCCTAATTTTGTTGTGTCTACTCAGAAGCTTGGACACCAGCACTCTATGAAGGGCCGCGGTGCACCGCAGTGTGTTTTGTACACGGATGCTGATTTCCTCGCTGCGGGTATTGGTATCCGTCACGGTACAGCCTAAGTACTTAAATTTTTCCACGCCTTTGTACACTATATCTCCAACATGTAGGTCCTGACGTGGTGCGCGCGAGTCTCTGTAGCGCCTCATGTGGAGATACTCTGTTTTTTCGTGGGAAATTCTCAGGCCGACCTTCAGGGCTTCAATTGCCAAAACATTGACAGATTCCCGCACCATGTCCATGGAAGATCCCAACAAGGCCAAGTCGTCCGCGTAACCTATCACCTTATGGCTCCCATTCAGTTCCCGTCCACCTTCTAGTGAAAGCACTTTCCTCAGGACATATTCTAAAACTAAATTGAAGAGCATGGGCGATAGGGCATCACCCTGTTTTAGTCCCGTGTCTACTGGAAATTCGTCTGTGAGTTCCCCATCCACTCGGACCCTCATCTTGCTCTCTTTTGTGGCGACTTCTATTAATTTTACCAATTTGACGGGGATTTTAACGAATACCGAGTGGATACTCTGGCTGTACTCCTACTTTTTCTCCATTAATTGCTTCAGAAGAAAAATATCATCATTATCACCGTCCAACAATTTTCCAACGGCCTCCGCCTGCGGGGTGAGGTAACTCGACTCGGTGCGGGGTGTGCGTGTCCATTCTGTATGTAGTACTATTGACAACTTTTCATATTTTATAATACTACAGTTTTATTACTTTTCCGTATTTGGCTTAAAAGGACTTAATCACACTTTTTATATTTTCCCTGAGGTTACAATTTTTTTTTTATTATGAAGTTAGTAAAATGTACTAATTCTAAAAAGTTTTATTCTAAAATTATGACACAATGGTTACTTTAGTTTGGCGTGTAGGTAATTAAAAAAAAAACTAATGACGATGTGCTTGACACTATTGACAGCTTTATTTTTTTACGTATTGGTCGAAGAGTACAACTCTATGCAGGCATAGTTGTCGTAGATTTCGGTTATTTTATGTATTATATTTCTTTACATATTACATAGAGAAATAAATTAAAACCATTTTTTAGAGTGTACACGACGCAAAGCTCTCTCAATATCTAATTTCCACCTGTTAGAGAGATCATGGTCTTAGAAACTAAGGTATTAAGGTAAGGAAACTAAGGACTTTTGACGTCATCACGCTATGATTGGTTGGTTCTGTCAATCTGTTTGTTGCCAGTGGTGTATCATATCATAATACTCCCCGATTCCCTCGTTACCTATATGAATATCATAAAAATGTGAGTGTTTAAAATCAATTATTACGACACAATAACATTTATTTAAAGAACATGACAATTGTTATATATTTACCTAAATAAATATTTTGTGTACGACTGGCGGCGAACATTTTTTTCCTTGTAATTATTTTGTTACCATAAAGCAACTAATCACTGACCGTAGAAAGGCTAACTTGCCGGAGTGCCATACCTATTTTCTTATATAAGGTGAGTCGGGGCTATTGTAGCTATGGGGTTATTGTATCTTCTTACCATTATAATGGTCTGTGACCCTTAAAATGGTCTGTGTATATATAGGATTGTGTATATATACCATTGGTCTGTGTATCCTATATATACACAGACCATTATAATGGTCACAGACCATTATAATGGTAAGAAGATACAATAACCCCATAGCTACAATAGCCCCGACTCACCTTACCATGATATTTCTTTACATACAGAAAAATAAAAACTAACTAACTGTGTTGGCTCAGCGACCCAAAATGAGTCTTGGCCTCCGACACAAGAGCTCGCCACTTTACCCGATCCTGCGCAATCTCTCGCCAGTTTGTGGCTCCGAGCTCACGCAACTCCTTCTCAGAAAAATAAAGACAAATAATTTTTAGGGTGTACACGACGCAAAGCTCTCTCAATCTCTTAATTCCCGCCTGTTAGAAATATAAAATGTAGTCGATGGCGTGTTCTGTGTCTGAGCGGGTGCGTGTGTCAGGTGGGCGCCGCGCCGGGGCTCGCGGCGGTCGTGCCGCGCGCCGCGCGCTCCGTCCCGCGCGGGTTCCTCCACCTCGCCTACTCGCGCATACCAGGTGCTTGCCAGCTGCCCTTCTGGCACAACTGTGCTTCGCTAGTCGCGAAGGCTGCCATATCTAAATTTTTCAAACCCGGAGAAAGACTTACAAAATCCACACATTTTGCATCGCATTTTTCCCCGGACGTGTCCGAAAATAATATAAATTAAAAACGGTTTACTAATGTTTCGCAGAATATTGCTTTACCGAACGTAATGTTTCGCATAATGCTCGTTTCGCATAATTGTTATTCTACTGATACCACACATTTTGCTGAAAAGCTATAAAATAAACCTAACCTAACCTATCCTAATCTACCAGGATACACAAAAACATTTCAAAATATATGTCCCGTTTAAGCGGCAGAAAATTTCTGCGAAATGAGAATTATGCGGAACATTAATTTCGGTAAAACAAATTTCTGCCAGATGAGGGTAACCCATTAAAAACGATAGCTTTATTTTTCATTTATATAAAGTGCCTGGTTTTCGCGGACATTTTTTGAAAACCACCCCGGACGGGCTCCAAACTAGGACAAATCCGATCCGAGGAAACCCGGACGGATGGCAACCCTATTCGCGACGCATGTCGCGCGACGTACAGTCAACCAATTTGTACAATTTCGTACCATGTCACAGTGAACGTCAATAAGAAAGCCGCTTGAAATCTCATATCATTGGCCTTCTGGAAGGGTTTTCAAAAAGTGTCCGTGGTAACGTGGTAACCCACTTTATTTTTATGAAAATATTTTTTACCCACTTAAACTTTTTATTAAAACACGTTTTATGCGAATAAAAATAGCGATTGCTTTTTAGGGTTCCGTACCCAAAGGGTAAAAACGGGACCCTATTACTGAGACTTCGCTGTCCGTCCGTCTGTCACCAGGCTGTATCTCAAGAACGGTGATAGCTAGACAGTTGAAATTTTCACAGGTGATGTATTTCTATTGCCGCTATAACAACAAATACGAAAAATAAAATTAAATAAATATTTAAGCGGGGCTCCCATACAACAAACTTGTTATAGATTATGGTACGGAACCCTTCATGCGCGAGTCGGACTCGCACTTGCCCAATTTTTTAATAATATTATTTTCGGATACTTACGCCAAATGTCCGGGATTTTTGTCCTTGTCCGGGTGCGGTGAATTTAGAGATAGCAGCCCTACCCGTAACTCTCACTGTACAGTAGGTACAGAAGAAGATAGGTAGTCCCGCGCGAGAAATTAACGTGTTAATGTCGCAGTTGTGCTAGAGGTACCGCAGTACGGGGCGTTTAAGATGCTCTTATATTATTGGGTCATTTTGTTTTTGTCCAAGTGCCTATTTAAACATTGATGATGTCCATTCTCGACTCGGGCTCTTACTAACTCTACATGTGTTATCCAGATGTTTTTGAGAAGAATATCGATGTCTATACTACAATAGTTCATATTTTAACTATTGCACAAGAGTTTTCAAATACTGGACTATAAATGAACGAGCGTTTTGTTAAAAAAATCTACGTACATAAACTATTTTTTTCAGAAATTACTTTTTTCAGTCTCGTCCTACTCATAATTTTTTGTATTCGAATCTCATACTGCTTATCACAAGAGCTAGTGCAACCTATTCTCTTCAACTTGGTTTTAAATAATGACAAGAGAAGCTCTTTGGTCCCCGGTTCACAAACTTACACTTACGGCGGACGAATAATTTTCTATGGGACTATTGAAAAAAAAATCTTAAAGCGCTTCTCGAAAAAAGTGTACATGATTATTTTAATCATGTACACTTTTTTCGAGAAGCGCTCAAACATAGGATCAGAGCGTTGGGTATACAACAGATTCACTAAGATAAGATAGGTTTTTGGACACAGGTAAATGACCCACGTAGCACACAAACTGCGTAAGAATAAGAACTTATACAGCATGTTTGCTACTTGAGAAGCCCATGATCGGTATATGAGACAACGGTTGAATATATTTGAGCACCTTGGACGGTCCTGTATATTCGGCACTGTATGTGCCTCGTAGTCAGAAACATGTTGATTTGTGACACTAGGTGTAGAACATCGTTGTATGTGTGTAGAAACGAAACATATACCGTAAATTATCCAATTATAGTTCAATCACCCAACTATGGTCCAAAACAAAACTCATTCATATTCTATCGATATCAATATTCTTTCAGCGAGTTTATTGCGTTTTATTCAAATGTGTTTAATTGTTGTTCATGTTAGATCTTAGAGTTAATCCTTAATAATTGTTATAAATTATACTTACAGTATTGTTTGAGTTAATTTGGACCATAAATGGGTGGTTTTACTGTACCTGGTTTAATATGTAGGTTGTTTAACAGTAGTTTGTTAGTAGTAGTGTATAGTTTGTTGCATATGTGTAGTAGCTTAGCTTTTACTTTAGAATGGTTTGTAGTAGCTTGCAGTAAGTGTTACCATCATCGTATTTTAATAATAATAACAGAAGAAGTAGGGAGGACTTGTCAACGTAACGGAGAAGGTATGTACGTATATTTCGTTGAAGTTAGCTACGTATAGCTATAATCTCGTTTCTAAACAGACACTTTTTGAAGTGAATAAGGCTTTTCCCTGAGTTCTAGATATTAACATAGCTATTTTATGCTTTCATTGCGTGCAGTCGAAAATAAGTTAAAAAAATGGGAAAATTCGAGTAATTTTTGAAACGAAAATTATCAAAGAAAATTTCAAACGGTAGGTTTCAAATATATACCAATAAATCGCAATGGCCCTGTCCTAAGTACTTAGTAGCATGATAATATGTTAAGAAACAGGATTTATCTTAGAGAAATATGTCAATCAGCATTTTTAAACGGATAAACCTTAGCTATTGTGTATTGTTCTTAGTTAATAGTTAGTATTTTAATATCAGTGTACGTAACTGTTATTGTTGATTATTAATAAAGTATAGATATATCTACGTACAAAAGCCGGGTACATATATTTATACGGAGTGGACGTCGGCAGAGGCGGGGCTGGGCGTGTTCAGCTCGCTGACGCTGCCCGCCGGCGTGCGCTTCGGGCCCTACCGCGGCCGGCGCGTGCAGAGCATCGGGGACTCCAGCTACGGCTGGCAGGTCGGTGCATCACACATCACACTCCTAGATAGGTGCAGCTAGCAGTTCTTTTCAGGGTTCGAAATTATCAATATAACTAGCGACCCGCCTGGCTTCGCACGGGTGCAGTGCTGATACTAAATGAAAAGTGTTTCACTACTTTAATATGCATGTATTCTACATACGACCATCTTCTTGAATGACTGTCTATTAAGTCTGCGCCGAGCGTTAGCGACTGAACCATAGAGCGCGGGGAATGCGTATTTAGATCGGCGCGCGGCCGCCATAAATAGTAAAAATGTATGAGAATCAAAAGCACTTTTTGATAACTCTGGATCTTCAATACCAAACAATAATTGAAATATTTGATGCGGACAAATTGTAATGTTAACATTCATCTTTTTTTTTTTAACTAAAAATCAGAATAGATTTCCATTGTTAAAGTATAAAAAAACACTTAACGCCTGCTTAATACGATTTTGCAGTTTTCGTCTAACTTCACTTAGTTTTCTAGGGTAAAATATTAAATAATCTTATAATTTTTCAACGGAGAAGTTGTTAACACATTCTTCGATGTGCTAAATATATAGTTTAGAAATGGATTAAACAACTAGTGTTGACGTTGTCTACTTAACGGTAACTGCCTATTTTTTCACATTTCGCTCGGTGTAGTCTTCAAAAAAACCGCATCAAAATCCTTTGCGTAGTTGTAAAGATCTAAGCAAACTTAGGGAAGGACAGACAGGAAGCGACTTTGTTTTATACTATGTAGTGATAGTGATGATGTAATGTGACGGACATTACGCAGATATACAACCGCGAGCACAAGCCGCTGCACATCGTGGACGCGCGCGACCCCGACTCCTCCAACTGGATGCGGTACGTCAACTGCTCGCGGCACCACGCCGAGCAGAACCTCGTCGCCTACCAGTACCAGGGGCAGCTCTACTACAGGCGAGTACTGTACATAAATCACCTTAGATAGTTGGCAGTCCACAACCGTGCGTGACAACATTTCATATTTTTCAGACTATCATTTTATTACTTTTCTGAATTCTGCTTAAAAAGATGAAGTAATCTCTGTTTTTATTTATTTTCTGAGATGATTATTTATTTTATTATTAATTTATAAAAACATACTCATTTTAAAATGTGGCAACACCAAAACCAGAACTTAATGGAACGGTTCCTTTAGTCGGTTTTCTTATTAAAAAAAAACGTAATAAAACTCGGTATGCATCTGTCATCTGCCAACGTCAAATAAATAAAAAATATATTTTTTCGCTCTTTGGTTTAGACAACAACCCTATTCAGCCCGTATTGTCTTAGATTGCAGTTATTTGATGTATTTTCTTATATTTCTTTAAATACAAAAGAATAAATTCAAAGATTTTTTTTAAGGTACACGACATAAAGCCCTGTCGATCTCTATATTAATTTCCACCTGTTATAAATATGAAATGTTGTCAATTCTTGATTCCGGTGTATAGTCTAACAAGAGTCGGTCCGGCCCAGGGATAGGGGCGCTACAAACAGCTTTCATATGACAATAATGTGCATACGTCATATACTTATTTACAATATTAAACGTCAAGCGATTTGTAATGAACCTAATAATCAAAATATTGTTTACCGGAATGCTGCTCAATCCTTCATCCTTCTTATGAAATAAATAAATAGGATTATTGAAAAAAGAAAATGTATTTCATCACTGTGGATAGTTTTGGCTTTATTATGAAAAAAAATATATATATTTAGGCCTGCTTCCTCTTTGCTCACATCAGTGACATTAACTGACATTCAATGTCAGTTGCCGAAATTTTGTCGTTGCCAGTAAAATAAATGAGCACTACTATAAATCCTCAATACAGCGTGGGTTGTCAAACACCTTGTTGAGCCATAACATTACTTCCTCCCACATAACACTATATGTCTCCAGGACGGTGAAGCTGGTCCCGCGCTTCACGGAGCTGCTGGTGTTCTACGGCAGCGAGTTCGCCAGCTGGCTCGGCGTGGACCTGCGCGCCTACAACGGACCCTGCCCCTGCCCCAAGTGTGAGTCCCACTTTCTACATTGTTTAATAACTTCCAATTTAAAAAAGGAACATATTTACTGTGGTGTGAACATATCTCATCTGATAGCATTACCGCATTAGGTCCACAAGAGAGGCCTTTGCCCAGAAGAGGATGTCTATCCGCTGATATAATAATCATGTACATACAGAATGGACACGCCCCTGCACCAAATTGAGCTACAACACCCGCAGGCCTAAATAATACCTTCCAGGGCTAATATTTGTGTATCAAACTCGAATATTTATTCCTGGGGCATGAACATTATCTATATGTATATGTATTTATATATTATGTATATCGTCGTCTAGTACAAGCTTTGCTTAGTTTAGGACGAGGTCGATTTGTGTAAAAGTCCCTTAATATTTATTTATGCTAAGATCATTTTGTAATGTGTGGCGAGGTAGGCATTAGCTCGCGAAATAGTGATGGTGATGACACTACGCGGTGATGGTGTGGTGATTTTGTGACCTTACCACGGACACATCATACCTAGATTGTAAATTGATGTACCATAGTTTACCGAGCAAGCGAAGCATCCGTTTTGTCTCAATTTCTTTCGTATGTCCAGTTATCGAATTTCCTGCTGTTCTCGCCTACAGGCCACATTTCTGACCGATTCTCGTGAAATTTTGTGAGTAGATTCGATAAATAGATATACAGATTTTTTTGTCGACTCAGTTTTTAAAATTTTAAAATCAGGGAAATAAAAAAATCCAAATCTGAGCTGTAACGAAAGCTCACAGGCACTGGTTTTAACATCTTGTTTTCTTATACTTATTAAATTAAAGTATATCACATGGTAATTTTCTTGTAGATAAATAACTGGAAACTAATACAGGATTAAGCCAATTTTCTTTTAGTTAAAGCCTTATGTACAATAACATTAATGTTGAGCCTAAAGTTGGTCTTTTATAAATAATAAAAGTCATTTAAAGTGTTTTTTTTTTCAGGTCAAGCTCGCCTACTCGCAGCGAAGAACAGCGATTCAGCAAAAACAAATAAACGCAAAGCTCCAGCTGAAGAGAAGAAAGAAAAACCGAGCGAAAAAATTGCAAAGCATAATTCTGCTGAAAAGATTCAAGAGCTTTCTGCAGCCACACAAGATTTGCCTTCAAGTGCTGATATACAAGAGAAGAAAAACAAACCGAGCAAAAATGCGAAAAATACTTCTTTCAAAGAGATTTCTTTCAGAGAGTCTTCTGCAGCCCCACAAAATGATTTGCCTTCAACCACTGATCTACAAGAAGTATCTCCTGAGAAGTCTGCTGTCAGCAACTCGAATATTAAAATAAATAATTCGAATGAACAAACTAACTTAAAATGCGACCAGTGCGGAAAGGGCTTCAATATTAAATCTGATTTAGAGAAACACATTAACACTCACATGCTGATGAACGCTAGTATGAGCCACAGAACCAACACGGTTTTCACATGTACTATCTGTCATTGTATATTTAATACGAAGTTGCTTCTACTGGAGCATGAGAAGAGCCGACATGGCGGTAAATACTTTGCTTGCGACGCATGTGAGTATGTAACGAAATATGCTCAAAAGCTACAGTATCATATAAAGACTCACACTGGCGAGAAGCCTTTCAAATGTAGTCAGTGTAGTTCTGCATTTAGCAAAAGCAGTGATTTACAAACTCACCTTAGAACACACACTGGCGAGAAGCCTTTCAAATGTTGTCAGTGTAGTTCTGCATTTAGCAAAAGCAGTGATTTACAAACTCACCTTAGAACACACACTGACGAGAAGCCTTTCAAATGTTGTCAGTGTAGTTCTGCATTTACTACAAGCAGTAATTTACAACGTCACCTTAGAACACACACTGGCGAGAAGCCTTTCGAGTGCAACATCTGTGACTACAAGACTACTGAGTCAGGTACTCTGAAGTGTCACCTAATGTCCCGACACTCCGGCCAAAAACCGTTCGGGTGCAACGCATGCAGTTACAGGGGCGCTACTAGAAATAATTTAAGAAAACATATGAAAAATAACCACAAGTTGAATTAGTATTTTTAATTTTTTAATTCTGTAATACTTCAAGTAACGCGAGTTGTGTGTAGGGAATGCAAAGCGGTAAAGTTGTGTATGAAATATACCGGTTTGCATTCCCTAGTTGTGTGCAATAAGCGGACCTTTGTATAGTTGTTTTTTAATGTATTGAGAGCTTATCTTGTAAGCATGACCACACAACGCGATTGTTTTACTCCTGTATAGAAGCTCACTTTGGGACAAATGGAAGCAGGTAACAAAAAATTCAAACAAATATCTTGTTTCAAATGTCTAAGTCACAAGGTTGTAATTGTAATCTAACTCATTGGAATAAGATAATATTACAGTAAGGTCATAAAAATCGAAAAACAATCGAAAAGTTAAATAAATTTGTTTGTATTCTTTTTGTTACTTGTTTCCATTTGTGCTCGGACAATAGCTTCAGTTCAGTTCATTTATTCAGTCTCAATACACATTTTATATGAATCACAACAACATAAAAATAATAAATAAAACAAATACATCACTTAACACTAAAATACTTCACACTTGGTTAATAGATAAATAAATTAAAATAGTTAAATTTCGGTCCTGTAATTTAAATAATCATAATACTATCGATACAGTCGTAATATTGTATATTCAACTAACGACCCGCCCGTCTTCGCACGGGTGCAATGCTGATAAATTATGCATGTATTATACATATAAACATTCCTCTTGAATCACTTTATCTATAAAAAAACACTTCAAAATCCGTTGCGAAGTCATAAAGATGTAAGCATACATAGGGACAGACAGGCAGCCGGAAGCCACTTTGTTTTATACTATGTAGTGATTAATTATTAAAGCCTGACCAGAAATACATGAGGATTGTCAAGAGGGCGCTATTTATAAGATTTATATGGCAACAATATTGCAACCAATCGCCGCCCACTATAATGACATTAGTTTATATACCAGTCAGTTCCACTATGTTATCGTAATATCATTTAATGGAATGCACTCTTTTCCTGACTGTTTTTCGTGTAGACACGTGTACACTTTGTTTATAATATTACGTTCACGACTGTGAATGGTTTTCGGCATTTTATTTGAATATTTTAAATATTTGTCTTTTAAAGAAACCACCACGAATGACATCGACGATGTTGACAAACCATCATAAAATCATTGCCAGTAAGATGAAATTAGTTCCAGTGAAATTCCGCAATATGGCGCATCCTCATATATTTCTGGTCAGGCTTTACGATCATTAACGAAGTCCAACACAGAATAATAACACTTTTCCAACAAAAAATCTTTGAGTCTTACATTGAAAATACTACCTACTGTTCATTATTGCTTTCGGGGTCATGTTTACAAGATAAACTCACAAGTGGATTTCGGATATTTTTTTGACAATTATTTTAGTATGTAATTTAACATTATAACAGTTGTAATATTGTCGGCTACGTTTGATGCTGACTGTACTTGGAAGTGCGATTGGCCATCAAATCACAGCACGAGCGCATTTTATAAGTTCGTATTTTATTTTGATATTTTTAATCCTACCGATTTTTCTTTCGATATTGATATACAGTGAAGGAAACTGAAACGCGTACCTTTTTGACCCGACTATTCTGGCTCTGTGACCTAAAGAGGATCTTGGCCTCTGTCACAAGAGCCAGTTAAGGGTATTTACGGCGCACAGATCCTTCTGTTCTGCGTCTTTCCAGTGGTATCCAGGGGGCTGACTGGACGTTTTCCACTTGGTCGCCCCGGTCGAGTGTCTTCCATCCTCTAAAGCCAATAAGCTTTTTAGGGGGTGGCCGGTTGGGCCGCGCACACCCCTTACATGGCACTACCACTCATCAAGGCACTATATACCCATAATGAAGCAATGAATTTCTATCTGTAAAGTGTAAACCATTATCTATACTAACAATTATATGGATCAATTTGTCTGAAATAAATGCTTTTTATTTTTTTTACTTATTTGTACTATATTGTGAGCACGGCCCATCCCAATATCGTACCTACCCCGTATGCCTACCCCAGGACGATGGTTTCCGATAGAAGTTCATGGCTTCATCTCATGGCGCGGCCCCCAGACCCCGTCTGAAAAATATTCTTAGATACACTAATGTCTCCAGGTGACCCAGCCAGCCAGCAATTATGTTGGGTTGCTGCCATTGTCATTTCTTATTGGTCCCATAATCGTTTCGTCAGATTTTCCTTTTCGCCACTTAAAGCTTTCTTCTTTTTAAGTCTGTTTAAAAAGGTACGTGTTTCAATGTCCTTGACTGTACATACCTACTGCTTACTATTTTTATTTTGGAAGTATTTAACTTAAGTTTGCTACCTAAAAGTGATTTGATTTTGTTTTAAATATAGTTTAAATATAATACAATATATTGTTTTATTTGCTTCTTACTACTCTATCACTGAGTATAAAAACGCACGTGACGGTTTACTACTCTGTTCGAAATTTTAACTTCTTACTTAGTTGGCTGAGTATTGGTTTCCGCAGCGAAGTGTCTCCACACTATCATATTCGCCTAACTCCGCGAGTAGTGTGAACTGCAATTATCGTGCCGTCCCGTCACATAGATATTGTTTGACAGAAGATGGAGAGGGATGGCAATGGCTCGGTGTGAAATTCAACTTTTGAGCTTCGGAGTAGCCCTTCTGTATCAACACTCCATAGTTGATTATTTTAATCAATGTCATATTGGTTTTTCTAGTACCTATAAACGTTTTTGTACTTTCTATTTGATACAATTGAGTTGATGTTATATTTTTTCGTATCACGGTGTTGAAATTGGCGTATTTAGGGCGGTGGCCCACAGTGGGACGAAAATCGGCTTTCATAGACATAGAAATCAAAGTTGTGATATTCGAGTTTTTTTTATTGAAATCGCTTTTACCTGTTGTTTAATTACTAAAATATGATTTTGGGACAATTTGGTTGGAAAATTAATGAGTTATAATTTTTTTCCGAAAAACTTGTATGGAGCTGATACAAAAAATCTAAATATCTCGGGAACCGCAAGATTAACCGTTATATCCTCGCAGATGGTTATGCAATGAATTATTACTGATTTTTTGGCATAGTACATATATCGGTCACAGCTGCGGTTTTTTTTTTTTAAATCGTTTTATATATTTTTCGTTCGAGGCGTCTAAATTAGTAAATAAAAGTACTTATTATGAGTCTATCTGTCTAATTTACTGAAATTATGAAATAAGAGAACATTTCAAAAAAATACATGCGATAAAAAGGGCATCGGCGAACAATATAATATACCTACGTACGTTAATACCACTTATTCAGCCAACAAAGCCAATATACCTAAATAACATAAATCCGTATATTTCAAATCAGTTACAGTAAAAAAGTCAAACATTATGATAAAAAACTACTTATTTAACTACATAACTACTTAACTAACCATTAAACTCTGTTACAGCCTCTTGTGGCGGTTCTTAATACTTAAGCCACCGTTTCGGTAAAAAAATCTTGTCTTTTCTTTTCATCCAAGCTAGGTCTTGTAGCCGTTATATGGGGATCGGAGGACAATAGAAGCATAAATGTCCTCATTGGTAGCTTGCCTACTTTTCTTCCTTGAATTATGTTCCCTAAACCTTCTGGAATCTTGAGCATGTATTCAATCACGGAAGCTATATCATCACGGCCATCTTCTTTAAAGAGATTTGCTGCAGCAAAAGCTAATTCAGTTGCATCTTCTCCTGCAAATGATTCAGATCTTCTCTTCTTTTGCGTAGTTGACAGGTTTTCAAAGTTTTTCCTTGGTTGCTTCGTCATTGTTGCAATTGAAATTGAAGATGTTGAAGTTGAACAATCCGAAGAGGTAAAGTCAGCACTAGTTGACGATTTCAAAGCCTGAGAACACGCAGAATCCTGGAGTAGTTCTGGAATGAGTAGACTGGTTTCGTTGTATGGACCAATCCGAAACCTTGTTCACCTTCATATTGTCGCCCATTGAAGTTCAGTTTCGTGAAAGAAAGTGAAGCAGTCGTTCTAGATAATTAGACGAAGAGCTCATTCGCAGATTTGCTGTAATACTTCAAAGCCATAACATCTGGAGAAGAGATTGATGTGCCTAAATTTAAAGAATATGCTTATAAGACTGCTCAAGTAAAGTATGTTGATTTATACAACTAGTACTATATGCCATCAACTGTATATTAGCTATTGATCCATGGAGCAGACATCATCGCCAGCAATGCCATCGTCCCTATAGAAAGTCTGTCAGAAAAAGCATCTGAAGCCAGAAACAAAGAATTTAGAAGGTTCAGGGAACATAATTCAAGGAAGAAAAGTAGGCAAGCTACCAATGAGGACATTTTTACATATGCTTCTATTGTCCTCCGATCCCCATATAACGGCTACAAGACCTAGCTTGGATGAAAAGAAACGTCAAGAATTTTTTACCGAAACGGTGGCTTTGTTTAAGTATTAACAACCGCCAGAAGAGGCTGTAACAGAGCTTAAGGGTTAGTTAAGTTTTTTTTTTGTTGATTTAGACAATATATTTACAATATTTACAATAAGTTGTGACGCCCGTAGAGGCGCGCAACGACCTGACCCGCAACTCGCACCGCTGGGCGTCAACGGGCGCCGCGCGCGCGGGGTGCAGCCAGCCGCCGGAGCGCGTCATCACCGCCCGCGCACCGACGGAATAAAAGCCGCGACTCACCGGACGGGCCAGCATTCGGAGGTTAGCGTCGGTGCCGTACGGAGCTCTAAAAGGTTTCCGAATAGCAAGACTCTGATCTCTGAATGTCCCTGAGGTAGGAGCGGTGCGCTGTCTCAGCATCTTGCACTCCTCAGGACTCCGGGCCACGTCTGAGTGCGGTACGAGCCTGTATCATAACAGCACCGGACGGGCACCTTAGGGCAAGTCTAGGCGCGGTGCGTTCAGCATCGCACTGACTTGAATCCAGGGTTCTAGTATCTCGGAAGCGGTACGACTCCGTATCGCGCCAGTTACTAAAGCTCACCCGCTACCGTTACCGCGAATCCGAAATCCTACGGGAACCGCCGTTAGTATATTTAAAAGGCCCGCGAGCCTATAGCCAACCGCGAGTGATCATTAGGTTTAGGTTTTAATTGTAAATAAATAGTATTTATTAAGGTACTCCGTTTGTATTACTTACTCACCTCTAACTAAAGCCCTCTGTTTGAAAGTCCCACCCTGAAAGCTAGCTAGGAAACCCTCTGCGGTCTAGACTTGTCTAGGTTGTAGCGGGATATATGGTGTGGTCTAAACCACCACATCACATTTGGCGCCCAACGTAAATAGCTCACAGGAGAGTCTTAAACTCGGGATAAGCAAGGGATAGAGGTTGAGTCCTAGAATCACCGCGAGTTAGAGCGTAATTATAGTACGCGTTTCACCGCATACATAAGAGTCCGACGCGACTAAAATAAGGTAAAAATATCAACCAACAGGAAATACAGATTTTGAAAGAGTAATCTAGATTTCAATTAGGCACCCTAGAATCCGTTTAAATCGTTTGTAGAATCCTTATATCCGTTTATAGTACTTTATTTCTACGTTACCGTCCTGTATAAAAAGCACCGTTTGTATCAAAACGTTTTGCTTATAAACGTATAGCAACGCCGAAAGCTCACTCATGCCGACTTCGTGGATCTATCAACTGAAGAAGGAACAGCTGGTAGAGGAAGCCGCACAGAGAGAGATAGCGACAGAGGGCCAAACCGTCGAACAGATTAGAAAACTTGTCGCGGCAAGCGTAAAGGAAGCCGAGGAGTTTCAAACCCCGAATAAGAAAGAGGCGGCGACCATGGCCGACACTGAACAGGATAGGAAGTCCAGCAGGATCTCTAAATTAGTCAAAGAGTGGAACATCACTTTTCGAGTCACCGACAGCGCCGTGGAGTTCGTGGAAAGGATAAACGAGCTTATCGAGGCGAGTGACGCGTCATGGGACGAGATCCTACTTTTACTGCCGAGAATCCTACAGGGCAAGGCATTGCTGTGGTACCGAAATAATGTAAGTTCATGGGAATCCTGGGAAGACTTCTTAGAGCTCTTCAAACTTTATTATTTCCCATGTAACTACGAGGAGGATTTGATCGTGCAAATAGTTGCACGAAAGCAAAAGTTTCGAGAGAAATTCTTCGAATACGTCACGGATCTACAAACGCTGATGAGAAGATACGGCAAGCTGTCGGAAGCTGAAAAGTTACATCGCATACACGAGAATATGCTGCGCGAATATAAGTTGTACATACAGAGACAGGATTACAAAAATTTGGCCGGTTTATTGAAATTGGCATCCGAATACGAGGGGATAGTAGCGCCGACGGCCACTCCGCAAAGCTGGAATGGGCAGCGTGGTGACGCCAGAGCTTACACGGATACTAGGAAAAGTTGGCAGCCGCGGCCTGGCGAGTATGAACAGCCGGGAACAAGCCGGGCGCACCCTACAGAAAAACAAGATCCTTTCCCAAGGCACGTCGAGAGTAAATCACAACCGGGGAGAATACATCCGAAGTATGACTCCAAGACATGCTGCTGGTCTTGTGGGAAACCAGGGCATGACACAAGGGCGTGCCGAGGTGGCAAGAAGCTTTTTTGTAGTACATGCGGAAGACTAGGGGTACTTACCAGGAACTGCTGCATGAAAGAAAGGTGGGGGAAACGGGAATCGCTCGGGTCGGCGAATGAACAGTGTAGGGAAGATAACCGAACGTTTATAGACGTATCCGTCATGGGAGAGAAGTACAGTTGTTTGGTCGACACGGGTTCCACGAATACCTACATCAGCGAGAGTGTGTACGCGAAATGCCTACAGAATGGGGCAGTGACCGCGGATAAACCAAGAAAAGTAACCTTGGCGGACGGTTCGACATCACAGATCGTGAGGGGCGCGCTAGTAGAGTTACAAGCAAAACAAGCCAGAATAAAACACTGGGTACGAGTGCTGCCGACCGCGTCTTGTATAATCCTAGGAATGGATGTGCTACGAAGAATAGGCATGAAGATCGTCTGGAATGGCGAAGAACAGAGCTCAATATCAGAGCCTACCAGGGCGATAAAAAGCCAGGAGGTAACCGCAACGAACCAGGGCACATCAAGGCATGAAATTCAGGTTGGGGCAGGACTAACCGACATGCAGAAGGTGACGCTAGGGGAAGCAGTGAACGAGCTATCACGGAACCCCATTTGTGCATCGAAAACACAAGATTGGTATGAAGAAACCGTACAGAGGGCGCAGTCAGACAGTTCGCAGCAAGACTTCTGCATAAAGGACGGCAAGCTTTATAAGAGGGCGAGCGCGTCAGCAGACCAGTCATACACAGATCCAGCGACAAACTGGAAGTTATGCGTACCAGCTAATGAAAGAGAGCAACTCATAAGTGAAAATCACGATGTACCGAGCGCAGGTCACCTAGGGGTGGCGAAGACGTTTAAGAAAATATCTCAAAGGTATTACTGGCCGGGAATGCACGCAGAAGTAGCAGAGTATATAAGGAAATGCGAGGCATGCCAAACCCATAAAACATCACAGCAGAAAAAACCCGGATTAATGCACATAAATAACGCACAATTCCCGTGGGAGACAGTGACGACCGATTTGATCGGCCCACTACCGAGATCATCAAAAGGCTATTTATGGATAATAGTATTTCACGACAAGTTCACTAAATGGACCGAGATAAAACCCTTACGGACCGCAACAGCAAATGCGGTCACAAGAGCCTTCGAAGAATGCGTTGCGTTGCGACACGGCGCACCGCAGGCGCTTACCTCGGACAACGGTAAACAGTTTCGCAGTAAACTGTTCACAGAAACACTAGAGAGATACGGTACGGAACATCGGTTAACGGCACCGTATTCACCACAGTGTAATCCGACCGAACGAGTGAATAGAACCCTAGAAACAATGATATCAACATTTATTAAAGAAAACCATAAGAAATGGGATCAATATTTACCGGAATTCAATTTCGCAATAAATACGTCAGTACAAGAATCAACTAAATACTCACCTGCATTCCTATTATATGGAAGGGAGTTACGACAACCCGGAGATAAAAACAGTTTCCCGACACCGCAGTTGAAAGAAATCAAGAAATTGGATGAAATATGTAAATTAGTACGGAGGCAACAGAATAAAGCTTCACAGAACCAGAAGAGCCACTATGATAAGCAGCGAAGACATTGGATGCCAGAAATAGGCGACCAGGTACTGGTAAAAAACCATGTTTTATCCGACGCCAGCAAGAACTTCTGCGCAAAACTCGCACCTAAGTACAAAGGACCTTTCCATATAGTACAACAAAAATCACCAGTGATATACCTACTACAAGCAACAACCGGAAATAAACCAATTATAACCGCGCACATAAAAGATTTGAAACAATATAAACAATAACAAACAAGCACCGTATAAAGTATAGGCAGAAACCGGCACATTAAGCAGATAATGCAAGGCGATAATCACCTCGCACCGTCAACAATGAAGCACGAGCGAAGGCCATAAAGCCATAACAATGAACCATAAGGAAAAAACCCGACATGCAGACAGGTGCAGCTTATAAAAACAGCAGGTACAGAGATAACGCTAATGACCACAACCACCGTGCCTACAACAGGTGAACGCCATGCAACGAGTGCGACAAGGACGCATAGATGCACGCAGCGCGCCGGCGCTGAGAGACAGAAATACAGATAGGCATCCGTAGACGTAAATATCGTAAAATAGCAATGAATCAGTGTTGCATACCGAAAAAAATGAATAAAAAGTAAAACTGAGTAAAATTAAGCTGCGGGAGGGCAAACGTCGCATCACCGAGGAGGTAAACAGAGGCATACCTACACATGCATACGGACCGCAATACAGGTGCGCACCGGGCGGACGCCGGGCGCAGACTGAAGCGACGAGTCGAGACCAAGCGGCGATACACCGGTTTTGTTTACATACGAAAAATATTAGCCGCGCGCATAGCGGCATGATTGACATTATATCGAGAGGGTACAGACACTCTCGCATTGTTAACACAGTTTTCTCACAGTGATTTCTCCCCCCAGGTCCAAATCTCCGCGCGTAGGAGGAGTATGTGACACCCGTAGAGGCGCACAACGACCTGAACGGCAACTCGCACCGCTGGGCGTCAACGGGCGCCGCGCGCGCGGGGTGCAGCCAGCCGCCGGAGCGCGTCATCACCGCCCGCGCACCGACGGAATAAAAGCCGCGACTCACCGGACGGGCCAGCATTCGGAGGTTAGCGTCGGTGCCGTACGGAGCTCTAAAAGGTTTCCGAATAGCAAGACTCTGATCTCTGAATGTCCCTGAGGTAGGAGCGGTGCGCTGTCTCAGCATCTTGCACTCCTCAGGACTCCGGGCCACGTCTGAGTGCGGTACGAGCCTGTATCATAACAGCACCGGACGGGCACCTTAGGGCAAGTCTAGGCGCGGTGCGTTCAGCATCGCACTGACTTGAATCCAGGGTTCTAGTATCTCGGAAGCGGTACGACTCCGTATCGCGCCAGTTACTAAAGCTCACCCGCTACCGTTACCGCGAATCCGAAATCCTACGGGAACCGCCGTTAGTATATTTAAAAGGCCCGCGAGCCTATAGCCAACCGCGAGTGATCATTAGGTTTAGGTTTTAATTGTAAATAAATAGTATTTATTAAGGTACTCCGTTTGTATTACTTACTCACCTCTAACTAAAGCCCTCTGTTTGAAAGTCCCACCCTGAAAGCTAGCTAGGAAACCCTCTGCGGTCTAGACTTGTCTAGGTTGTAGCGGGATATATGGTGTGGTCTAAACCACCACATCACAAAGTTAAGTAGTTATGTAGTTAGTTAAGTAGTTTTATATCATAATGTTTGACCTTTTTACTGTAACTGATTTGAAATATACGGATTTATGTTATTTATATTGGCTCTGTTGGCTGAAGAAGTGGTATTAACGTACTTAGGTATATATTGCTCGCCGATGCCCTTTTTATCGCATGTATTTTTTTTAAATGTTCTCTTATTTCATAATTTCAGTAAATTAGACAGATAGACTCATAATAAGTACTTTTATTTACTAATTTAGACGCCTCGAACGAAAAATACATAAAACAATTTAAAAAAAAAAAACATGTATCAGCTCCATACAAGTTTTTCGGAAAAAAATTATAACTCATTAATTTTCCAACCAAATTGTCCCAAAATCATATTTTAGTAATTAAACAACAGGTAAAAGCGATTCCAATAAAAAAAACGGGTTATTCCCGCCTGTTACCACCAATTTGTTACCACTGGTAACTGTTGGGAATTTTTTTCCCACCTTTTACCAGGGGGTAACTACTGGGAATAAAATTCCCACATGTTACCACCAATTTGTTACCACTGGTAACAGCTGGGATTTTTTTTTTCCACCTTTTACCAGTGGGAACTATTGGGAATACAAATTCTCAGCTGTTACCACTAAAATTAATTGGTGGTAACTACTGGGATTTTTTTTCCCAGTTGTTACCGCCTAGTAAAAGATGGGAAAAGAATCCCATTAGTTACCACCGAATTATTTATAATTTTAATTTTGAAAATAAAATGTTTTCAAAATAGTGAAATTAGCAAAAATACGTATCTAATATTACTGCAATACGACACGATACTGTGGGACAAAATAGACTTTCATAAACATAAACGTCTAAGTAATCTGTTTTTTTTTTTGTTTTTATTTGGTATTCGATTCGGTCTGGTGGGAGAAGTAACTTACACATTGTATTTCACGTGGTGTTTTAGCTGAATCGCAATCCCTTTTTAGTTATTCTAACTTAAATTTATTTGAGAATTATTACAAATGTGCCTATCATAGTGTTAATCTTCAATTACACGTATATTAAACTTTATAAATACGATGAATTTGAAGTAAAGATGAGTTTAGTAACCTAATCCGTAAACCATATTGAAAAGTACGCACTGTCGAAATCGGATCGAAAATCGGTTTTTGTAGATATAACTTCGAGATTTCTGTTTTTGCTTGAAATGGATTTGACTTTCTGTTAAGAAACTACTAAGTTATAACTTTTTACGTGAAATATGTATGAAGCTGAAGTAAATACTCGGGATACATATTTATAATACCACAAGGTTAACTGCTTAGGAGTCAAAGATGGTTGTAGTACTAATTATTAATAGTTCTTTACAACACATTTCTGCGGTTTTATATCTTTATTAAACTAGTATTTTCTCGGTGCGCGGGGTGCAAGCATCCCGCGAGGGGGTTGAGCAGTCGTCCTTCTGTCATCCGAGAGGGGGTTTGCAGTGGAAAGTGCTGGAAGATCGGTGCTCGAGTTTAAAAATTTCCTTAGGGTAGGGCAACGGGAGTTGTAAATTGATGGCGTTGTCGCAACTAAAGTGAGGGTGCTTGGTGCGCGGGGTGCAAGCACCCCGCGAGGGGTTCTGTCACCCGAGAGGGGGTTGCCAGTGAAAATGCTGAAGAAAATGGAGTTCGAGTTTAAAATTGCTTAAGAAAGGGGAAGCGAGGTAGAAGATTAATGCAAATTTGCACGTAGGTTTGTTTGCTTAGGAAGGTGTGGAGGGTGCCAGTGTCTAGGTGGGCTCGCCCTGCGGGCCCTTTGGGCCCTTGGGCTCGCGCGCTACAGGCGACTTGACTGGGACGCTCCGCACCTTCGGTGCTACGCGGAGCTCGGCCTTCGGCCTCGCGGCGTTGACACTCGCCGTCGGGCCTTCGGCCCTCCGTTGAGTTAAAATTACTTAGAATCATAGTATTTTGTGGTTGGGCTCCTTGACTGTGACGCTCCGCACCTTCGGTGCTACGCGGAGCTCGGCCTGCGGCCTCGCATTAAGTTACTTGGGAGAAGGGTAGTTCTGGGTGGGTCGCCCTGCGGGCCCTTCGGGCCCTTGGGCTCGTGTGCTACGGGCGACTTCTCTGGGACGCTCCGCACCTTCGGTGCTACGCGGAGCTCGGCCTTCGGCCTCGCAGCGTTAAAATTACTTAGAGTTATAGTATTTTGTGGTTGGGCTCCTTGACTGTGACGCTCCGCACCTTCGGTGCTACGTGGAGCTCGGCCTGCGGCCTCGCATTAAGATACTAAGACTTATAGTAAGTGGTTGGGCTCCTTGTTCGTGACGTGAAGTCGCCATCTTGAATTTTTTTTCCACGACTGTACTCGGGTTAGGGGGTCCTATGAAATTTGGTCGAGCACCCCCCACATAAGTCCAACCGTTTACGAGATACGGGCCCCCAAAAAAATTCTCCATACAATTTTTTTTTCAAAGCTAGAAAGAAAAAAAAGTTTTTCAGAATTGGGGGCCCCAAACCCCCTACGTATCAAATTTCAGCGCGCTACGACCATTTTGAAATTTTTCCGCCATTTTGAAGTCGCCATTTTAAAAAAAAAATTATGGCTCGTCCAATTGCTGGGGGAGGCCTATGACATTTGGTCGAGCACCCCCCCGCTATCTGGCCCCGTTAAGCCAGGCCGTCGACCAAAATTGTCACCTTCCACGGTAGACCGAGTTTCCGATTTTTCCTGGGCTACTCGCGACTCCCATTTTATGACTTCAAAGCATCAACCCCCCACCACCCCTCCTTCCGGGAGATCAATCCACAAGTTAGAAATCAGTGGTAATGCAGCTTTATATAATATGTGTAATGTGTAATGTGTACTGTAATGTAATATGTAATGTAATGTAATGGTTACTCTAAGTTTTTAACTCGTGTCTATTATAAATAATAGGTAAAATATCAGACAACCTTTTTAGTAAACGCCTGTAATACTTACGTAATAAATCAAAAAACTACAAATAATTGGGACTTTAAACTTAGTGTTGTAAAATCAATAAAAGGTACTGCGAGTATTTAACGGCAAACTTTGCAGAGATATTCTGAAAAAAAAAATATATCAGCTAAGACCAGAACTGCTTGCGGCGGGTAGGTTGAGTGATATCATTGATAGATGTATCGCCACCAATGGCACTGCTGAATGGACTGCTTTACTAACTTTTGCATATACGGCACTCAGGGCACCAGAAACGACAGCAGAGGGTAACTTTACTGCCAAGGTAAAGCGAAATGTCGATTCAGCGGGGGTCGACGGTCTCTTGAGTTTTGGTGGGTCAGGAAAAGTGGCCCCAAGGGCACCCTCGGTAGTTAGGACAATACAGTCTAAAGTGTTTGAGGGGGACCTGGTAGGGGCAGTCCGGGTGCTTATGTCGGAAGATGGAGTGGCGCCACAAAGTCCGGAGACACTTGCCAATCAAAGCATCCGGCCCCATCTCGGCCTTTGCAGCTTCCGCTGGAGCCGGACCGATCCATCCCTTCATATAGTGCGGAGGCTGAACATGTTGCGGGGGCTATTGCGTCCTTTAACAGTAGTTCTGCGGCTGGGTTAGATGGCATTCAGCCTGTACATTTAAAAGAGCTGACGTCTGGGTCGGCTGGTGATAGCGGATCTCGCTTACTTGATTCCCTGACTAAACTCTGCAATTTCTTACTTAGTGGTCAGGTAAATCCTGAAGTATGCCCATATATTTACGGAGCCTCGTTGTGTGCGTTATCTAAAAAAGATGGGGGTTTAAGACCTATAGCAGTTGGCAGCGTGTTTCGTCGGTTGACCGCTAAATTGGGGTGTCAGGCTGTGAGGGAGGAGATGGCTGCCAACTTGCGACCGTGTCAGTTGGGGTTTGGGATGAAGCTGGGATGTGAGGCTGCCATTCACGCCACACGGGCCTTTTCTTTAAATTCTGACAACGCAGATGGTGTCATTATTAAATTGGACATTAAAAATGCGTTTAACTCCATCGAACGCGATGTCTTGCTTTGTGAAGTCAGAGAGAGGGTGGCTTCCCTTTATCCATTCCTCTTCCAGGTATACTCGTCACCTTCTAATCTTTTCTACAACGAGTCACTAATACTCTCCCAGGTTGGGGCGCAGCAGGGGGACCCACTTGTTCCACTGGCCTTTAGCCTGGCCATCCAGAAGATCATATCGGAGCTGCAGGCTCCTTTGAATGTCTGGTACCTGGATGACGGCACCCTTGGTGGAAAGCCAGAGGTGGTATTGCGAGATCTTAATACCATCCTTCCCCGATTCAAGGAGCTGGGTCTGGAGGTTAACAGTGCCAAGTGCGAATTCTTCCCTTGCAGTGCCGCATCCTGTGGGTCCTTCGCTTCTTTTAACTCTCTGTTTCCCGGCCTCAGGATGTTATCGACGCAAACGTTTAACCTCCTGGGTTCGCCTATTTTCCCTGAAGCTATTTCTGACGCTTTCTCGTTGAGGAGGCGGATTCTTCTGGCGGCGGGGACAAGGCTTAAAGATCTCTCGGCTCACGTTGCTCTCACTTTGTTACGATCTTGTTTCGCAGTTCCCAAGCTCATGTACTTTCTGCGCACTGTGCCGGCTTGGTTGCATCACGGGGATGTTGACTCCTTTGACTCTGTGTTGAGGGAGACATTAGAGTCAATCTTGAATGTTTCCTTCAATTCAGATCAATGGGATCTTGCATCTCTCCCTATTCGGAGTGGTGGCTTGGGGATCCGGCGTGCGCGGGACATCAGTTCCGGCTTTCTTAGCATCGGCGTGTGGTGTTGTGGACCTTGTGACTGATATATTGGCCGTGGAAGGTGACAAGGCAACCATACCGTATGCGTCTGATGCCCGGGATGCTTGGATGGCTCTCAACCCGAATAGTAGTGCGCCTGAAAGGCCGGACCGCCAGCGCTTGTGGGACGACACAGGGGTGGCGCGGATACTGTGCTCTCTTGTCGATGGCGCGGAGGGGGTGGATAGGGCAAGGTGAGAGCCGTGTCGAAGCCGGAGTCTGGGGCGTGGTTACATGCGCTTCCCTCCCCCACCTAGGCACTCTGCTCGACGACGACTCGATGCGGGTGGCTGTGGCTCTCCGCCTGGGCTGCGATGTTTGTGAACCACATTTATGCATCTGCGGTACCAGGGTGGAGAGCAACGGGCACCATGCGTTGAGTTGCTGTCGTTGCGCGGGGAGATTCTCGCGCCATCACGCTCTGAACGACATCGTGCGGAGGGCGCTAGTGTCAGCCAACATACCATGTGTTCTGGAGCCTTCAGGGTTGAGTAGGTCGGATGGGAAAAGGCCGGATGGTTTGACCTTGGTGCCGTGGCAGAAGGGCAAGTGCCTGCTGTGGGACGCAACATGCGTCAGCACTTTTGCTGCCTCGCAACTGGGTCGTACCATCTGTGCGGCCGGAGCGGCGGCCGAGACGGCTGCCCTTAGAAAGCGGGGCAAGTACTCCGCCCTAACAAATTACTTATTTGTCCCTCTCGCGGTGGAGACAACTGGCTGCTGGTGCTCAGAAGCCAGAACGTTCTTGGCGGAAGTCGGGCGCCGTATGCGGGAGAGAGGTCATGACCCCCGTGCTGGTTTATTCCTGTTGCAAAGGCTGTCGATTGCGATTCAACGCGGTAATGCAGTGAGCAGCAGCGTGATGGGCACCTTTGCTCCCGGAATGACTCGGGGCAGGTTATTTGATTAATACCTACTTATTTGGGTTGTGTTAGGTTAAGTGACTATACCTATTGACATTTTGTGTTATTTTTGAATAAAGAATTTAAGTTTGGTGAGGTGGTCACTACTGGGATTATTTTCCCACCTTTTTCCAGCGGGTACTACTGGGAATACGAATTCTCAGCTGTTACCACTAAAATTAATTGGTGGTAACTACTGGGATTTTTTTTCCCAATTGTTACCACTGGGAACAGGTGGGAAAAAAAACCCAGTAGTTACCACCAATTAATTTTAGTGGTAACAGCTGAGAATTCGTATTCCCAGCAGTTCCGAGTGGTAAAAGGTGGGAAAAATAATCCCAGCTGTTACCAGTGGTAACAAATTGGTGGTAACAGGTGGGAATAACCCAAAAAAACTCGAATATCATAACTTTGATTTCTATGTCTATGAAAGCCGATTTTCGTCCCACTGTGTGGCCGGTTGGGCCGTGCTCACCCCAGAAATTTGAGTTACCCATAGAAATTCATGACCAACTCATAGGCCATAGCCAGGCCCCACCTGAAAAATAATCTTAGATACGTCAAAGCAGACTTCTACAACTGAACAACAAAGCCGCCGCCAAAGTTTAGGTATAAAAGCATCATCGGATTATCCGATGCCTATTTATTACAAACAATGGAGAAAACTATCATAGGCTCCGACGCTCACTGCGGGCACTCCGTATCATTTGCGCCGTCGCGCGAGGAAACGCGTCCACACTTCGATCAACTTCACGAGCTTAACTGCAGCCACATCGTTGTCGTCTTTGGAGTAAGTATCGGAACGTAGCCCACTGAATTGAGTGTCAGATCGATCTGTGAGTTTGAGAGTGAGTTGTCAACATAGAGTATATTGAATAATGGCATGGTGTTTTGGATTTTCTACGCCAAAGACGGTTAAATTTGGATCAAATTTGCTTTAAAGGTACAAAAATATTACTTAAAATCACACCACATTTTAGTATGCGTTACATTAAATAAATACATACGTGTAAAATCAGAACATAGTGCATTTGTGCAGTAGTGTAGAGATCAATAGACAGTTTATCAACACATATCGGGAGTCCCCGACGACGGCCCTTGTGACCCGGGGGCCCGTATCATTCATACGGCGGCACTACTACGTCACGCGTGACGCGTGCCGCCGGTCCAGCCGCCGAGGACGTCGCTCGACATGGAGGCAGCGTCTGTGAAGCTAGAACCGGAGTGTGACAGTGACGGCGACGAGGAATGTGAGGCCGCGCTGGCGGCGCTCTACGAGGACCATGTGGTGAAGGAGGAGCTGGTGCTGGGCCCCGAGCGTCTGCAGCCGCGTGACGTGCTCTACACGCTGCGAGGTTGGTTGGTCTACACGCTGCGAGGTTGGTTGGTCAGCAACTTTGTGATGTCAATGGCACTTGCATTTGTTTTAAATTATTATATATTGCAAATGTTACTTATTTTCTGCTGAAAATAGATTTTCTCAAACATGCCATGTAATGTCGCATAACATGCATTATAATAGGCGTTCAATTCATGTTTTAGGGAGAACAACTCGAGATAACTGTTAAGTAATTTCATTTAAAATTGAGGGCCTAGGCCAGGAACTATTTCTATCTGTGTTCATTAACAGGCTAAAAATTATGTATTTTTTAAATTTTAAATAAATAATTATAAGCCTACTTATGACATGTTTTTCTACATTGTGTTGTAGCATTACTGAAGACAGAAGATGAAGAAACTCACGCGCAGTTACTGAACGGGTCCTGCTCCGTCGTCCTGGAGCGCCTGATGCTGGACCTAAAGTCACGGACATACACAGTTGGCCTTCAAACATACAGTTATCGATTGAGCGACCAGCCAGGCATTCAGCAAACAGAAATAAAATCAAGGAAAAAGAAAATTAGTAAGTGCCATTCAATTTTATTCTTACCATAAAGTTTTGTTGTTCTTCCTTGTCATGTTAAAGTGATGTGTGATAATAATAATCCAATCTTCAAGACAACATTTCTATGTTGTATCTAAAGGTAACTAGCTAAGGTTTCAATGTTTTCCGTAGTTAAGGTATTAGGTATAAGTAATAAAACTCTATATTTTAAAATGTGAAGTTTGAACGAAATATTGATATTACTGTTAAAGGGTGAATCAACTTTTTTGTGTTGTTTACTCTGTCCCCGTTGTCCAGGTGACATCTTCATACTGTTTCATAGAAAAATGCGTAGGTTTTCCGAGGGACAAATTTTGCGTAACACGGTGCACTTAAAAGTTGATTCCAGTGAACGCATATAAACATAGAAGTCTCATTGGAGCTCAAAAATGACCCCACGTGAAGTGTACCTAGAACGATTCATTTGTACCAAGGCCAAATTGACAGTTTTGATACGATGGCGTCTGTCGATGGCAGAACATGTCAGGTTGTATCAAATTAAAATATCTGCATTTCATTCAAAATGCCTTCATGTGCAGTGAAATGGTGTCGAAAGCACTCAAGTAATAATAATAAAAAACACGACATCCATTGGTTCATGTAAGTAACGTTCTTTGAATTATTAAAATATAAAATATTTTTAGAAGACATTTGTATGGGGATGGTTTTATGCATTATCTTTTAAGGTAATACTTTACGTACAGGTATTACGATTTACACCTATATTCTGCTAAAATTAAAAATGTTATAATAACTATAACTTAATGACCTGACGGTCTTTACCTACTAAAGTGTTGTACCGCTTCTAGTGTCCGATTAATGGGCATTTTGATGAAAGTGCTCCAAATGGGTTTAAATGAGTTTATGTCAAAAGTTATCAATTTGGACTACGGAATACGTGTGTAAATTTATGTTTTTTCCTAACGTAATTAGTACAATTTCCCTTGCAGTGTTAGGCACATATTCTGTTACCTGCGGTATCTACAGTAGGTATATGTTAATGAGTAACTAGACATATTCATAATTTAACATCTCTTATTATTTTACATTTAATTTAGTCTTCCGAAGGACCGCGAGCAAAAATTTAAGTGGACAAATTCAATTTCTCTAGAACGCAGAGAACCGCAGTGGTTTCTTACAGTATCTTCGCGGAACTGTAGCATTCATTTTAATGATGATGATTATTATCAAACCAATGCCGGATTCATCTAACTAAAACAAAATGATAAACGCAAAGGTACCAATTTGTACGGTATGTACGTACTTTATTGTCTTGTCGTTTATATTTATTTAGTCTTCAAAAAATTTTTTAAAATAAATTATAAAATATTTATTCAAAATTTACTTTGATTTGAGATTTTTCGACAGTAAAATTGCATTCAATAGTGATATTAAAAAAAAAATTACGCTCTTTGCACGTTTTAGTAGTAAACCACCAAAGTGTCACTATTTTAAAAATGTTCTCTAGTGTTCGAAAAAATAATTAAGAGCTAGAGTAATATATTTTCTAAACTGGTTACCTTTCGATTACTGCATCCATATTAGCTTTGACAACTACCCTTTTTCGTGCGCCGCGCATGGTTTTTGACACTTACAAGTCTATTTTAGCCAATGGAAACTTTAACTAACCAATCACAACTATTTCTAAGAGGAGGGATGACTTCGTATAGGCTAATATTTAAAACTGTTGGCAGGACAAATTCTTGTGGAGGGGATAGTTGTCAGTCAAATATTGGGACCGTTTTTGAAAACCAATTTTGTACTGAGAGCAATATCTATATATTTTCCGGTCACTGGTTGATTCACCCTAAAAATTATTGTAGAATTATTTGAGCCTTCTGATGTTTCAGTAACTGTTACAGTTACCATTGTCAAATATTTACTGTGAAAAACACAAATTTTATCAGCAGTTACATTTGTGCATAATGGGTAGCCATTTTATAAATGTAAATAAAAAATAAAGGTTCATACATGCCAGATGGGCCTAATGTGTAAAGACGCAGCAGAGGATTAATAATTTTTAACTTACCAGCTGTTCACTGCTGGGGAGAAAGAACCACGGAAAGAAAACTCCCCGTCTGCCTTATTTTAATATTACTAAGTTAAACTTTTCAATATAAAGACTGTACGTAAAGTAAACTATTTTTTACAATACTTGTTTTCAAAGTCAAATGAAATATAACTTTGCCAGTGAAAAAAATTGTTTTTCGCAGTTAACCTGTGACAGCGGTTATTGTAAAATTTCTAAAACGGCAGGATGGTTCAAATAAATAATATACGCCATATCCCGTTTAAATTGTCTTAGTTCAATTGCAGAATTGCTGCTTTGATACACCCAGTATACAAACATACAAACATAAAATATATGAGACGTTTTCAACCAAAAGGATCCCGCTTGTCGCTTGTTAATAGAGTCGTTTTTTTATCATTGTTCCAGTAATATAGGCATGGTGAAGTAGGTAAGTATAGAGTAATCCAGAGGTACCGGGTTCGATTCCCGGTCCCTTCCACCAGGTAGCTCCTTTTTCAATTTTTCTTTAAGCTTTGATCTTTGTATTCATAGTTTAAGTATAGAGTAGTATAGAGCAAGTGAAGATGGCATTGCAGAGTACGAATAATGGAAAAGCAGTTGGGCCAGATGGCATACCAGCGGAAGTATGGAAGTTTTTGAGAGTGGATGGATGGAAATGACTGAGTTTGCTCTTTAATAAGTTATTGCAAGAAGAGGTCATCCTTGAGGAATGGTGCAACAGTTCACTAGTGCCCATCATCAAGAATAAAGGTGACGTACAGGATTGCAACAACTATCGGGGAATAAAGCTCATGTCACATAATATGAAGATATGAGAGAAAGTGATAGCGAAACGAATAAGAGAAGAAAGTGAGATAACACAGAACCAATTTGGGTTTATGCCGATGCCGGGCGGGAACTATGGACACCATATTTGCACACCGCCAACTTTGCGAAAAATACCGACTTGCACAAAAGGACTTGCATATGGTGTTCATAGATCTGGAAAAAGCATACGATTGGGTCCCCCGTAAGGTTCTGTGGTGGGCTATGAAAGGGAAAGGTGTGCCAGAGAAGTATGTTCGACTTATTTGTATAGAATCTTTTTATCGATTTATATTTTTTATGTGGTAATACCACATTTTTATTTTTTTAAATACTGACACAAAGGTAAATTAAGAAAGAAAAATTGAATGCGATCTACTACAATGTAAGCGGGATTTGAACCCGCGACCTCTGCGTTTCCGGCGCATTGCTCTTCCAACTGAGCTATTAGATCGCTACGTCAATCACACCAAATCTTTTATCCCTTAATTCTTTACGCTACTGGAGCGCCCTCTGCGTCATATATGTTTTTGAAATGCTTATGCGCATTAGCCATACCCTAGGATGTGCGCTTTACACGCACGATGTTCGACTTGTTCAGGCGATGTATGATAGAGCTAGTACTCACGTCCGGTCCGAAGCTGGAGTAACTGGCGATTTCAACGTGGCTGTAGGTTTGCACCAGGGGTGAGCTTTAAGCCCGTATTTGTTCCTCCTAGTTATGGATGCTCTAACATCACACATACAGGAGGAAGCATCCTGGTGTATGCTGTTTGCCGACGTTGTTCTTGTCGGGGATAATGCTCTTGAGGTCCAGAGCAGACTGGAGAACGTAGGCTTAAAAATAAGTAGAACCAAAACTGAGCACTTGTTCTGCGATTTCAGCGGCTTATCCAGTTTTTCCCATATTGCCTTGGATGGTGTATCCCTACCAGTCTTCTCCGACTTCCGGTACCTCGGGTCATTATTTTGAAAACTTACGATAGTTTACGAATAGTGGATCTGATCTTAACATTACCGATCATTGTGCGATTCATAAGAGTACTACATACAGATTGGACACGCCCCTGCACCAAATTGAGCTACTACGCCCGCAGGCCTCAGGTCCTGGGTTAGAATACCTTCCGGGCAAATATTTGGGTATCAAACATTATGTATTACACAAATACATAGGCCACTCAGGCGACTTCGAGAACATCTCCAACGCGGCAGCTGCGTACCTGAAACGGCCAAAATTCTATGGTTTTCTCTCTTCCTAAATAATTTGATTGTTTTTTACTGATCCAGTGTTTTGTAATACCATACGATACATAAATAAATATATATGATGTACTAGCTGACCCGGCGAACTTCGTACCGCCTGAAAGTCGATAAATGTGGGTAGAGATAGCTACATTCAGACTACCACCACTGATAATGTACAACATTTCATATTTTTATGACTACAATTTTATTACTTTTCTGAATTCTGCATCGAAAGATGTAATCTCTGTTTTTATATTTTTTCAGAGATAACTATATATTTTATTACTAATTTATAAAAACTTACTCATTTTAAAATGTGGCAATACGAAAACCACTACTAAAGACTGTATCGTTTGTTATAAATACAACGTAGGCCTGGCACAAATAACTTATAAGCTCATTTAAAAATGTTCTAATACGCTACAACTGATTGACATTTTTCACAGAACCGATAGCTGTGTATTTTCTTAGAACATTTTGTCCCTATAAAAAAATGCGAGGTCTTACACCACAAAAGCGAAAATCTATTTTGGACAAATGGTGCTCTGTAAAAGGTATTACGTACCGAAAATTAGCAAAATGGAAGGCGTTAGTGTGGGAGCCATCCAAACTGCTATCCGTAAGTACGGCGAGGAATATACCTTCAATGACCGGCAACGACCAGGCCAAAAACCAGGTCCGTCCAACCTAAAACTGGACCAAAAGATCATAAAGGCATTTGCATGTAATAAAGAACTAATATCTGTCCGAGATATCGCAAAAAAAATTGGTACGAGTATCGGGATGGTGCAACGTGCAAAGAAAAGAAATAATTTGAAGACATTTAAAAAACAGAAACAACCAAAAAGAAGTGAAAAACAAAAAGCATCAGTTAAGAAACGAGTCCGAAAGTTGTACGACTTGATTTTATCTAAAAAACACACCTGTGTAATAATGGACGAAGAAACGTATGTAAAACTAGACTACACTTCTTTGCCAGGTCCCCAGTACTACACGGTTCGTGAGGGAACAGAGGTTACGGAGGCTGAAAAAACTATTTGCGTTGAGAAGTTCGGCAAGAAGGTCATGGTGTGGCAGGCGATTTGTGAATGCGGATTGAAGTCTACGGCATTTTTCACTACGTCATCAATGACTGCCGAAATTTATATGAAAGAGTGCCTTCAGAAACGAGTTCTACCTATGATCAAAAAGCACAACTCTGAAACTGTATTTTGGCTTGACTTAGCGTCTTGCCATTACGCAGCTAAGGTAGTAAAATGGTATAAAGACAATAATGTGAATTTTGTGGCCAAAGAGTTAAATCCGCCAAATTGTCCAGAGCTTCGCCCAATTGAACACTATTGGGCTATAATGAAAGCCAAACTGCGTAAAACAGCCCGTAGTGCCAATACAGAGCAACAGTTTCGGTCTGATTGGAACAAGGTGGCTAGAACTTTTGACAAAGTCGCTGTCCGATCATTAATGGGCACCATGAGACAAAGAGTCAGAAAACTGGCCAAAAATGAATAATTTGGAGTTTTTTAATGATATTATTTGGTTATCCGTATTATTTTGTACATAGTTAATTGATATTGGTTTATAAATAAATAACTAAAATAAAGATATTGCATTTTGTTCTTGTATTTATAACAAACGATACAGTCTTTACTGTACTACTGTAGTACTATAAAGTATACTGTGGTTTTCGTGTAGTACTACTACATAAAGAATGGACCCGCACACCCCCGCCCTGATTCGAGTTACCTCACCCCGCAAGGGCACTGAGTAGAAATCGAGTTTGCTGCGTAGAAAATTTTGAAAGGGTTGTGTATCTAACTGTGTTATGGGTTATTTGACTCGTGAAATAGTGATGGTGTTGGTGATGGTAATAATGATGACGGTGGAGAGTGGTGGTGGTGATGATGAAGGTGGCGACTGGTGGTGGTGATGATGATGAATGTGGTAGTGACTGGTGGTGATGATGATGAATGTGGTAGTGACTGGTGGTGATGATGATGAATGTGGTAGTGACTGGTGGTGGTGATGATGATGAATATGGTAGTGACTGGTGGTGGTGATGATGAATGTGGTAGTGACTGGTGGTGATGATGATGAATGTGGTAGTGACTGGTGGTGGTGATGATGATGAATGTGGTAGTGACTGGTGGTGATGATGATGAATGTGGTAGTGACTGGTGGTGGTGATGATGATGAATGTGGTAGTGACTGGTGGTGGTGATGATGATGAATGTGGTAGTGACTGGTGGTGATGATGATGAATGTGGTAGTGACTGGTGGTGGTGATGATGATGAATATGGTAGTGACTGGTGGTGGTGATGATGAATGTGGTAGTGACTGGTGGTGATGATGATGAATGTGGTAGTGACTGGTGGTGGTGATGATGATGAATGTGGTAGTGACTGGTGGTGATGATGATGAATGTGGTAGTGACTGGTGGTGGTGATGATGATGAATGTGGTAGTGACTGGTGGTGGTGATGATGATGAATGTGGTAGTGACTGGTGGTGATGATGATGAATGTGGTAGTGACTGGTGGTGGTGATGATGATGAATGTGGTAGTGACTGGTGGTGATGATGAATGTGGTAGTGACTGGTGGTGATGATGATGATGAATGTGGTAGTGACTGGTGGTGGTGATGATGAAGGTGGCGACTGGTGGTGGTGATGATGATGAATATGGTAGTGACTGGTGGTGGTGATGATGATGAATATGGTAGTGACTGGTGGTGGTGATGATGAATGTGGTAGTGACTGGTGGTGGTGATGATGAATATGGTAGTGACTGGTGATGATGATGATGAATATGGTAGTGACTGGTGATGATGATGATGAATGTGGTAGTGACTGGTGGTGGTGATGATGATGAATGTGGTAGTGACTGGTGGTGATGATGATGATGAATGTGGTAGTGACTGGTGGTGGTGATGATGAAGGTGGCGACTGGTGGTGGTGATGATGATGAATATGGTAGTGACTGGTGGTGGTGATGATGATGAATATGGTAGTGACTGGTGGTGGTGATGATGAATGTGGTAGTGACTGGTGGTGGTGATGATGAATATGGTAGTGACTGGTGATGATGATGATGAATGTGGTAGTGACTGGTGGTGATGATGATGAAGGTGGCGACTGGTGGTGGTGATGATGATGAATATGGTAGTGACTGGTGGTGGTGATGATGAATGTGGTAGTGACTGGTGGTGGTGATGATGAATATGGTAGTGACTGGTGATGATGATGATGAATGTGGTAGTGACTGGTGGTGATGATGATGAAGGTGGCGACTGGTGGTGGTGATGATGATGAATGTGGTAGTGACTGGTGGTGATGATGATGAATGTGGTAGTGACTGGTGGTGATGATGATGAATATGGTAGTGACTGGTGGTGATGATGATGAAGGTGGCGACTGGTGGTGGTGATGATGATGAATATGGTAGTGACTGGTGGTGATGATGATGAATATGGTAGTGACTGGTGGTGGTGATGATGATGAATGTGGTAGTGACTGGTGGTGGTGATGATGAAGGTGGCGACTGGTGGTGGTGATGATGAAGGTGGCGACTGGTGGTGGTGATGATGATGAATATGGTAGTGACTGGTGGTGATGATGATGAATATGGTAGTGACTGGTGGTGGTGATGATGATGAATGTGGTAGTGACTGGTGGTGGTGATGATGATGGTGATGTCGGTGATGATGATGATTAGGTATGATGATGGCGGTGTTGATTCTGATGATGGTGGTCATGGTGGTGGTGATGATGACGATGATGATTGTAGTGACGGTGCCGATGGTGATGGCTAATGATATAGATGACCCCAAAATCACCATCATCACCACAATCATCATCGGCATCAGCATTCTCGCCACTATCACCACCGACACCATCCCCACCGCCGTCACCATCATCACTTCCACCTCATTCACGATCACCACCACCACATTCACCGTCACCACCACCACTATCACCGCCGTCATCATCACCACTATCACTGCCACCACCACCATGTCCACCATCACCGCCAGCATGACCACCGCCACCATCGCCACCGTCACCACAATCGTCGTAGCCACTGTCACCATCAACACCATTACCGTTGTCGTGTGGTTGTGATAATTTTCTAGCTTATGTCATATTTATGTGCAATTAAAGTACCAACTGGTTGTTGCAATGCGTCTTGAGGCAGCCCTGTGCGTCTTACACGCACACATTGACGCTGACATTCAAGTTCAGTTTTTAGTAGGCATTGTCCGCCCTACGCCAAAACTATGACTCAATGGAACGGTTACTTTAGTCCGATTTAGTAATAAAATAAACGGAATGTCGTTGAGGTTCACATGACATTGTCAAAATTCAAAATTGTCGGTTTGGTTTGATTCATATTACTGATCCATTACTGATTCTGGAAACAGTAACTATTGAACTTACATCAAGATGGTCTTCGCAGATAAATAATGGTCTCTTTGGCACAACCAATTTCCCCACTGCTAGACACCAATCTCCTTTATTCTTATGTGGCACATGAAATAAATGATTATCGGGGGTTTTCGTCGAATCGTTCTTCCAATCGGGCACAAAAACATTACTTGGTGTATTTTGGAGGAGTATATTCCTCATCAACCCACACACTTGCGAATCTATCCATTTTTGTTAATTAATCCCAGCAAATACGTAAGTAATTAAGTAACACGGTTAGATTTTCATTTGAAATCTCGTTAATAAAATTGTAGTTTCCTAGATACTACAAATCTTAAGATATTTACATTTTTAACTTACGAATAATGTGTGGACTGAGTGAGCACTTACAAACATGTATTATCCAAAAATCTGCCACGTTAGCGGTTTGTTTTGTATTTTACAAATTCCTATATGAGTTTTACTAAACCATATACATATATAGAAGTTTCAATCTGCAGTATTTTCATCAGAAATCGCGTTTTCGAAAGTGTGCGGATTGAGTGAGCATACGAAATTATTTGTAAAACTTTAAATACGTAACCAGGTGATCTACAAATTATTACCTACCTTAAGCATAAGTTTTACTAAAAATTAGGGTATAAATATTATATGTTAAATAAACACATTCACAGATTTCGTTGGTTGTTTGTGAGAACTAAGTGAGCATACGTTAATGAATGTATTCTTTTTATTTATCATTTTACAAATTCATCAATTAGTTTTACAATAGTTTTAGAACTTTTACTAAATGATCAGCACATTTTTTTTCATTTTTGAAGGGTGCCCACTCAATCCACACGCACACAGGATTTTTCATTATCAAATTTCAAAACATTGTTTACCGGAATGCTGCTCAATCATTCGTTCTTCTTGCGAAATAAATACTGAATCCTATTGAAAAAACTTGACTTTCATCACTGTGGATTGTTTTCGGTTTATTATGCAAAAAATACTTGAAATACGCGGAATATTTAGTCCTGTTTCTTTTTTGTTTACATCAGTGACGTTCACCAACTTTCAACGTCAGTTACCAAAAATTACAGTGTAATATATATGTATTTATGATGTGGTGGACCAGGGACGTTGATGGGAGACAAAGTATATGCAGAGCTCTAGATAGTAGTGAACCTTTAATTACTTAAAACATTAGCTTATATACATTTTACAATAAGGTTAACGCTTATCCAAGCAATATGCATTAGGCTACTGTTATACTGCATGCTATACTAAATGTAGACATTAGCTACATACTACAGCTTCCCCGTAAGATCCCTTCACCCCCGGGGTGCTAGAGAAAAAGAAAAAATGTAATGCATGTTACTTTGTTTACAATTCGAAATGAAGATGGGGACCACTGTGTAAACTACTTAGAACTAAGTTTATACACTTTACAAGAATTTATCAAAAATTAGTTGGTCATCCCATAAAAAAAAATATTGTCATGTCCCAGTGTCACTGTTTCAAAAGAAATATTTTATAGTGGAAGTTAAAATTATTTTTATTAAAATTCCTGTCTGTTTCAACGAAATAATCAGTATTATTATCAAATAATCTCTCAAAAAATATAAAAAATTGCCATTAAAGTTGTGTATTATAATCACATATAAGGTACTGGTATTACGGTATCGGTACATTTACCCTAAAAAATATCGAATGCCGTACCAATGGAGTCTTCGCTCCAAAAATAATTAACGGGAATGGCTACCCAGGGCATGGTCACCCTTAATAATATACTAACTGGGCTGCGCGTCCGTGCGCACCCTTAACTCAAAACATGGGCATGGTCACCCACATGGCATATCAGGTCCGTCGCCTGTACTTAGAAACACAATATTATATTAAGACTAAAAGTCTCCAAATACCCTCACGGAGGACGGTAGGTCACACTATGATCAAGTAAAAGGATTGTGAACTAACCGATGCAAGTACACATTATAAAAATGTGCCTTCACCTCCTAACATAAATCTGTACCGTACCTTACCAAGTACTGAGAGAGTAAAAATTGAAATTAAAATTTCGTATTGTAATACTTTATAAAAGAAATATCTACGCAAATATAACTTAATTAACTGTCACTATATTATTAGGTGATCAATCCAATAACTAGCTATAGTATAAATGTTCAATAAAATTTCTAACTGTGAATATCAAATTACATTCACCAATAATTAAAAGTTTACTTGTAGACAGCGAACACGCGTGACCTACTTAAAATTTTTGCTTACGCGCGGACTTCGCGGCGGCGTATGCATTTCCGTGCGCGCAGAAATTGCGAAATGTGTAGGTAAGTTGTTTACGACATTTGCATCTAAAAAAATTATTAGCGACGATTATTACAATGATTTTAAGTGATGATGGTTTAAAAAATTAATAATTAGAAATGCTAAGTGACACGGGTAACAATTTCATGTACGAAAGTTATCTAACAATTTATGTATGTAAAAGAAAAAGATTTTGAATGAATTGGGCGTTAACCTGTATAGCTAATTTATTTTTATATAATAAAAAAAAAAGATCATAAGAAATCTCATTCTAATTTCTTAGATGCGATTTCCTTTTGACGCCTCTGAGGGCCAAGTTTAACTAAATATTCTCTTATATATTCCAACTTAGTATATAAATCTTGCAAATCAGTAGACATAATAAAATTAACTCGTGCATAAATGTAAAATAACTATAACCGAAAACATAAGTTATACAATAAAATATTCACTTACTTAATTCAACGCTTACGTAGGAGTAATGCCTAACGATATTGAGGTCATCACGTGTCGTCACGTTGCGCGATGCATGGCGGGACGTTGATGCGCTGGCGGCTGGCAGGCACGTGGAGCACGATGCCGTTGCTGATGCGCGATGCGATGACGGACCGGGCTAACCCTGGACACCCTCGAGCATGGGCCGGGATTTCCCTGGACACCTCTTGAGATGGGCTTCAAATCTTCATTCTTGAGACTGCATCGTCAGTCTGGTGGTTGCCGTTGGTCAACGGCTGCCGTTGTCGCTGTTGCTGGTGTCCCGGACGGTGCGGTGTCCCGCCGCACCGTCCGGTGCGAGGTTCTGAGGTTCTGGCTGGTTCAGAAGTTCGTCTTCGGAACGTTAGTGCAGGATCGCCATGTAATATAAAAGATGATGTGGTCGACAAGGGACGTTGATGGGAGACAAAGTATATGCAGAGCTCTAGATAGTAGAGAACCTTTAATTACTTAAAACATTAGCTTATATACATTTTACAATAAGGTTAACGCTTATCCAAGCAATATGCATTAGGCTACTGTTATACTGCATGCTATACTAAATGTAGACATTAGCTACATACTACAACAGCAGAATAAATTTTAAGATTTCTATATTAATTTCCACCTGTTAGAAATATGAAATGTTGTCCATTATGATCATGGACCAAGTAACCTCTGGACATGACAAGCGAATAATAATACCAGGAGGGAACGGGACAACTATTTACAGAAACCGTTAAGAGCGACAGAGACATAGACAAGATGTTTTGTCCTTATCAGAGTTCCGCTTTTTTTTGTTTAGCGGATGATTGTCAAATTGACAGAGCTCCGCTAAATACTGCCGGGCAATTCAAATGTGCGTTGTATCCTACTATAAAACAACGAATATTGTGGATAATTTTACATTTCGAAAGTTTATATATGAATAATAGTGAGTGCTATTAGCTATAGATTTGTAAAACAATGGTGCGTTGCTCCATAATTGGCTGTAAAAGCGACACTGGGCAAAAAAGTGAAAATATAAGCTTTCATAACCACTCAATTGCTTCGAATTTTGAGTTGGACTCTATTTATATAATAAAATAAGAGCGGTGACAGGTAGCCGTAGTTACCAAAAGCAATCTAGTGGATAGGTAAGTGCGATGTTTCGACTTTGCTTTTGCTTGATTTCTGCAAATATATATTTAATAATTATTTATACGATAAATAGCACAGCAAAATCATATCAAAACATCAGAAATCTTCTTAAAATCTCATTTTGTAATATCTTATTATTAGGTATTACCCCTACAAATTCAATAGTCTTTACGTCTTGTCAGTGTCAGTAGTCTTTACTCTTTGTCTTCACCTTTACTTGACGTTCCGCCGCGTTTTTATACTGCTTTTTAATTTTTCTGCTTTATTCGATTTTAAGGGATACCAGTATAAGAATTTGTAAATTACCCTTAACTCATGGAGTTTTACAAATAAATTTTTGTGTTTTAGATTTCCAAAACATGGTCCTGCTTTACTAATGTTGGATACGTGCAACAGGACGATCGATTTGGGAACCAACCAAAAATGCTTGTATATGTTCCCGACAATTTTGTTTAAAGGACAGTAAACATTTTGCCTCATTCCTCCTATGGGCTATCTTGCTTCTCTCTCGAAATTGTAATTAAATTTATGTACAAATAAATATATTTTACCATTACATTTTGACAGTTTTTTTTGTAGTTTTATTGTAATTATTTTATAATTTGTCCCATACAATATAATAATTTATTTAAAACTAATTCACACCGCTAACATTGATAGCTCGTTGTTAGCCTAACAACTAGCACTGGAAAAACGGGAGAATTGGAACCTGGTAACCCTGTGTTAGTCATGTACTTTGCTGCTGTCCCTTTCGGGTATACGCATATGCCGAATCCATAGGTACTTCATCCAAGATTATGATAGACACAATCACAACAAACACAAAATAAAAAAAGTCCAGACAACGTTTGGGTTTATTTGAAAATGGTAACTTACAAACTCGGCTACCGGCGTTTATTTATTGATCTTGAACAGACTCGTCGTGCCAATGTTACGAATGCGTCAATTCAATTTCATAATGTTGGCCGCATTGGACTATGGCGGACTATTAAACTCGTAATTTAAAAATCGAAATTGCGGGATCTTTTTTGTTTTGGCATATTATTAAACTTTTGGCCGAGACGTTCACAACAAACCGGAAATCGTCAAAATCGGTTCTGCCGTTCTCGAGTTATAAGTGCCGGAACTAACTCAACTTTATTTTATTAATATAGATCTCGGCACAATAAGCTAATAGAAACTCGAAACAAACACATCAACCGGTCAACTTCAATTAACCATAGACTACATTACGTTTAGCTGTAATTAGCGTTTTGTTTTGTTATACCATTTTTAACACAATAAAAACACATCAACCGGTCAACTACAAAATTCTACTATAATTAACCATAGACTGACTACATTACGTTTAGCTGTCAGTTGCGTTTTGTTTTGTTATACCATTTTTAACAAATGAACGGGTAGACTGTTTTTTTACTGATAAATTGCTTTCAGTTGCGTTTTGTTATTCCATATCAGTTGCGTTTTGTCACGTTTATCACGTTTTATGTCACGTCCCACGGGAACGTGATAAAAAGTATCCTATGTCCTTCTCCTGGTTCTAAGCTACCTCCCCATCAATTTTCAGCCAAATCAGTTCAGCCGTTCATGAGTTATAAATGGTGTAACTAACACGACTTTCTTTTATATATATGATGATGTATATCGTCGTCTAGTACAAGCTTTGCTTAGTTTAAGACTAGGTCGATTTGTGTAAGATTGACCCTTAATATTTATTTATGCTAAGATCATTTTGAAACCTTACCACGGACACAATCATACCTAGATTGCAAATTGATGTACCATAGTTTACCGGGCGAGCGAAGCGTCTGTTTCGTCTCAATTTCTTTCGTATGTCCAGATATCGGATTTCCTGCTGTTCTCGCCTACAGGCCATATTTCTCACCCGATTTTCGTGAAATTTTGTGAGTAGATTCGATAAGTAGAAAATTAGAAATACAGATTTTTTTGTCGATGCAGTTTTTTAAATTTCATTAATCAGGGAAACAAATTGTAAATCTGAGCTGTAACGAAAGCTCACAGGCACTAGTTTCAACATCTTGTTTTCTAATTCCGAAGTATATCACATAATGGTAACTTTCTTATGGATAAATAACTAGAAACTAATACGGGATAAGCCAATTTTCTTTTAATTAAGGCCTTATGTACAATAACAGTAACGTTGAGTCTAAAGTTGGTCTTTTATAAAAAAAAGTCAATTAAAATGTTTCTTTTTTTTCCAGGTCAATCTCGCCTACTCGCAGCGAAGAACACTGAATCAGCAAAAACAAATAAACGCAAAGCTCCAGTTGAAGAGAAGAAAGAAAAACCGAGCGAAAAAATTGCAAAGCATAGTTCTACTGAAAAGATTCAAGAGCTTTCTGCAGCCACACAAGATTTGCCTTCAAGTGCTTATATACAAAAGAACGGAAACCCGAGGAAAAATGCTAAAAATGCTTCTTTCAAAAAGATTCAAGAGTCTTCTGCAGCCTCACAAGATTTGCCTTCAAATGCTGATAAACAAGAGAAGAAAAACAAACTGAGGAAAAATGCGAAAAATACTTCTTTCAAAAAGATTCAAGAGTCATCTGTAACTTCACAAGATTTGCCTTCAACCACTGATCTACAAGAAGTATCTCCTGAGAAGTCTGCTGTCAGCAACTCCTATATTAAAATAAATACTTTGAATGGACAAACTAACTTAAAATGCGACCAGTGCGGAAAGGGCTTCAATATTAAATCTGATTTAGAGAAACACATTAACACTCACATGCTGATGAACGCTAGTATGAGTCACAGAATCCACAAGGCCTTCACATGTACTATCTGTCATTGTATATTTAATACGAAGTTGCTTCTACTGGAGCATGAGAAGAGCCGACATGGCGGTAAATACTTTGCTTGCGACGCATGTGAGTATGCAACGAATTTTGCTCAACATCTACAGTATCATATAAGGACTCACACTGGCGAGAAGCCTTTCAAATGTGGTCAATGTAGTTCCGCATTTACTTACCACAAGCAGTAGTTTACAACGTCACCTTAGAACACACACTGGCGAGAAGCCCTTCAAATGTTGTCAGTGTAGTTCTGCATTTAGCCACAGCAGTCACTTACAAAGTCACCTTAGAACACACACTGGCGAGAAGCCTTTCAAATGTAGTCAGTGTAGTTCTGCATTTAGCCAAAGCAATGATTTACAACGTCACCTTAAAACACACACTGGCGAGAAGCCTTTCGAATGCAACATCTGTGACTACAAGACTACTCGGTCAGGTCATCTGAAGTCTCACCTAATGACCCGGCACTCCGGCCAAAAACCGTTCGGTTGCGACGCTTGCAGTTACAGGGGCGCTACTAGAAATCATTTAAGATATCATATGAAACATAACCACAAGTTGAATTAGTATTTTTAATGTTTTAATTCTGTAATACTTCAAGTAACGCGAGTTGTGTGTAGGGAATGCAAAGCGGTAAATTTGTGTATGAAATATATTGGTTTGCATTCCCTAGTTGTGCGCAATAAGCCGACCTTTGTATTTTTAATGTCTTGAGAGCTTATCTTGTAAACATGACCACACAACGCGATTGTTTTACTCCTGTAGATTGTTTAACTCACTTTGGGACAAATGGAAGCAGGTAAAAAAAAATTAAAACAAATATCTTGTTTCAAATGTCTAAGTCATAAGGTTGTAATTGTTATCTAACTCATTGGAATAAGATAATTTTACACTAAGGTCATAAAATTCGAAAAATTAAATAAATTTGTTTGTATTGTTTTTGTTACTTGTTTCCATTTGTGCTCGGACAATAGCTTCAGTTCAGTTCATTTATTCAGTCTCAATACACATTTTATATGAATCACATCAACATAAAAATAATAAATAAAACAAATACATCACTTAACACTAAAATACTCCACACTTGGTTAATAGATAAATAAATTAAAATAGTTAAATTTCGGTCCTGTAATTTAAATAATCATAATACTATCGATACAGTCGTAATATTGTATATTCAACTAACGACCCGCCCGTCTTCGCACGGGTGCAATGCTGATAAATTATGCGTGTATTATACATATAGACATTCCTCTTGAATCACTCTATAAAAAAAAACACTTCAAAATCCGTTGCGAAGTCATAAAGATGTAAGCATACATAGGGACAGACGGACAGCCGCAAGCCACTTTGTTTTATACTATGTAGTGATTAATTATTAAAGCCTGACCAGAAATATATGAGGATGGTCAAGAGGGCGCTATTTATAAGATTTATATGGCAACAATTTTGCATCCAATCGCCACCCACTATAATGACATTAGTTTAAATACCAGTCAGTTCCACTATGGTAACCTCGTAATATCATTTAATCGAATGCACACTTTTCCTGACTGTTTTTCGTGCAGTAAACACGTGTACACTTTATTTATAATCTTACGTTCACGACTGTGAATGGTTTTCGTGATTTTATTTGAATATTTTAAATATTTGTCTTTTAAAGAAACCACCACGAATGACATTGATTAAGAAATTAGATCCAGTGAAATTCCGCAATATGGCGCATCCTCATATATTTCTGGTCAAGCTTTACGATCATTAAAGATGTCCAACACAGAATAATAACACTTTTCCAACAAAAAATCTTTGAGTCTTACATTGAGAATACTACCTACTGTTAACTATTGCTTTCGGGGTCATGTTTACAAGATAAACTCACAAGTGGATTTCGGATATTTTTTTGACAACTGTTTTAGTATGTAATTCAACATTATAACAGTTATAATATTGTCGGCTACGTTTGATACTGACTGTACTTGGAAGTGTGATTGGCCATCAGATCACAGCACGAGCGCATTTTATAAGTTCGTATTTTATTTTGATATTTTTAATCCTACCGTTTTTTCTTTTCGATATAGAGATACAGTAAAGGAAACTGAAACGCGTGGTACGCGTACCGTCATTGTGACAAGAACGAACAAGGTATGGTAAACCCAATATGGTACCTACCACGTAGGGGGAAGTCCCCTAACGCCGGACACTCGAGCTATCTCGGCAACTAGCAACGCGAGCGAATCAAGGACAAGTGGAAGGGGTGCGGGGGTCCCCCGCGCCCCTTCCACTTGCCGAGTTGCCGTTGCCGAGCTTCCAGTTGCCGAGATAGTTCGAGTGTCCGGCGTTACGTGCCGCCCGCCTTTAGGGGACTTCCCCCTACGCCTACCCCAGGATGATGGATTACCGATAGAAATTCGTAGCTTCATCTCATAGACCAAGGCGAGGCCCCCAGACCCCGTCTGAAAAAAAATCTTAGATACGCCAATGTCTCCAAGTGACCCAGCCAGCGGAGTCGTGTTTTTTGATCTCGCCAATTATGTTGGGTAGCATAGCCACCACCACTTCTAACTCCTTATTTTTTCTTCGCCTCCAGCACCTCTAGCACAACTGTGACTCTTTCTCGCGAGATATATTACCTATCTCTTTCTTCGCAATACTATGTTGCGCAACTAAAGTCGCGAAGCCTAGTTGTGCTAGATGCACAGCTGTCAATTGTCATTCTCATCTCTTATTGGTTCCAAAATCTTTCACCAGATTTGCCTTTTCACCACTAAAAGCTTACTTGCTGCAGTCAGTGTCCAAGTATTGTCCAAGCAAGCGAAAAAGGTACGTGTTTCAATTTCCTTGACTACATACTGTTCTTATATTGGTAAAATGTTAGAAGTTAAGTTTGCTACCTGAAAGTGCGAAGGACAAATATTGTACGATTTATTGGTTCACCTCGAAGTTTTGAGCAAAATGCTAGGGGTAACGATTGCTCAAAACGATAGTACGACTACCAAAATTACGATTTCTGGTAGTGACACGTCCGCAACGTCGAGGTAAACTGATATGTATATTAGATACCAATTCTTAAGTTCGCTTTTGTTGTAAAACATAAAAAGTGGTACTCTATGTTGAAGTCAAACAATTTTAAGTAATAGTTCTGAATTTACTTTTTTTAAACCTTAAAAGTGATAACTTTTTAGTTTTCTTTGTTTTAGTTTTTTTTTTATTTGCTTATGGAGGTTCCTAGGTAATGTCAATGAAGTTTTGATTTTGTTTTAAATATAGTTTCTTGGATACAATATATTGTTTTATTTGCTTCTTACTACTCTATCACTGAGTATAAAAACGCACGTAACGGGCTACATACCTTTAGCCCCTGACCTGGCCTGATACTGAATACATTTGAGCCACGATGTGCATCGAATCGACCGATCAGACAAGTCAAGGGACTGGACATTTTTTTGGATCCCCCTGCCTCCCCTTGGCGACGCCCAAGCTGTTGAGATTTTAGGGTCTCAATATTATTTATTTATTTAAAACCATTAATGTTAGCACTAACAACTAAACCTTACAATCCTTACATGCTAACTGGCAAATTAATGTTAACGTGCGATGAATGAATGTCCCAAGTAGCATTCCTGTTCCTAAAAAAGGTATTGGAGATGTCTTGCACTCAAATTCGCTAATTCAGGCCGTTGTCTTGAAAAAACCTTCTAGGACTTCCAGATATCCCTCAGATTACCTTCAAGACAGTGTAAAGCACAGATTGGCACAGCCTTTAGGAGAATGATATCTTTAAGGTTGTGTTAACACTAATTAATTCGTTTTCAAGATATGTAGAATACCAAGTTCATACTACTTCTAAAGTAAACTGCAGTCTTGCTTAGGATTAAAGTTTTAAGGGTTCTTATAATTATCTTCATGATATCTTGAAGGTTTCTTCAAAACTACTTAAGTTGTTTTCAAGATATCTACTGTACTCAGTTAAAACTTATTTAATAGCGAGTTCCTACTACTTTTTAGGTATACCTACTTAAGTCTTGGGAGTGAAGTTTAAAGAGTTCTTAAAAATATCTTCAATAGTGCGTGCTAATTCTAACCTTATTTAAAAGAAAAGTTTACAAATAAAATGGCGAACAGTCGTTACAGTGATGATTTAATTTTGCATTTCTTGTCGGTACATAGAGCGAAAAAGTAATTCGCATGTTGGCTGATCGAGTGAAATGGCCATAAATTACTAAAAAACAAGCGGGCCGAATGAAATATCGAGTAAAGTGTTTTAAATTTTGGAATTTTAACTAGTGAATATATGAAATGCTAAGCAAAATAGTAAAATGATTGATGTCCGCGTAACTTACATAAATAGTGTTGTGAATAAATTGATTGAAGCAGAGTCAGCTTTTATTTAACGAAATACCACTTAAGATAAAAAAAACCGGCCAAGAGCATGTCAAACATGGCGATTTTGCTGCGAGATAACAATAAACAAAATGTTATTTTGTTTCGAGCGTGAGTATAAAGTAGCCTTTTAATTTTGTCTTATTTTGTCATTTCTCAGCCGCAGATTAATTATAATATTCGAATCATTCGAATTTCGATGTACTGTCTCTTTCATATCTATATGAAAAAAGACCAGAGAAGAGAAAAAACACATCACCTCGATATCCGATTTTCGTCCCCGACCCTGAATAAGAACACGTTCCGATACGATCACGTTCTGATATTGTATGTCCGAAATGGATAAACTGTTGAAACTATAATTCTGTAATAAGACCTTGTGTACAGTCTTGACAATAAATAAATATTTTATTATACACAATGTTGTTACTGCTAGGGATAAAATGTCTTCCATGTTTTGCCTTTCGGCGTACAAAATATAATTCAGAAAAATAAAGATGCTCAAAACAACCATGATATTCGCAACTTTTAAACTGAAATAAATAATAAATATCGGACAACCTCACACAAATCGATCTAGTCCCAAATTAAGCTCAAGAAGGCTTGTGTTATGGGTACTAGACGACGATATACGTACTTATATAGATAAATATATACTTAAATACATAGAACAACCATGACCCAAGAACAAATATTCGAGTTCATCACACAAATATTTGCCCCGGCCGGGATTCGAACCCGGGACCGCCGGCTCAGTAGGCAGGTGTCTACAAACCGAGCCAAACGCGTCGTCAAACCAAAAAATATTGTACTTATATATTTAAGTTTTATCTTATATTTAAGTTGCATAAGATACCTACCAGTTCAAATCCCAGGGTGTAACATATTTTCACTGTTTTTATCTTTGTATTTGTAAACTAGGATTATGTTGTTCATTCTACATAGGTATAAATAAGAGACGATTGTTTGTCCTTTTTACAATCTTTTATTTAGGTACTTTAACCTGTCCCGTTGTAATGGAATTTTGCAAGTTAAATTTGACTCATTTTCCGGTTTCCGATTGAGCTGAAATTTTACATGAATATGCAAATCGCGTGACAAAGCAATATTATGAAGACGTGGAGCTGATCTGATGATGGAGCTGGAAGGTAACTCCGTAGTAAATAAAGCAATCATATCGAGTTTGGGCTTTTAGAATCGTCTCTGTGAGCAATTGATGCATGTTCAAAAAAAAGTACAGTCAGTTATAAAAGCTTGTCACAAAAATGAAATTTCTGACAGAAACTTATTTACGTCTGAAACACGGAATAATCCTAGTTCAAGCAGGTAATATTATTGTCAAATAATCGATATGTTAATTCATAGTCGTTAAACCTGTAATTATGGTTTGAATAAATTTTATTTATTCATTATACACAACATGATGGGCAAGGAATACCCCCGACGGGAACAAGATAGCCGCGACCCTCGTACATCCCGACCAAAAAGAGTAGAAATTAAAAAGTGTCAATACTGTAGTGTCGTCCCCGATTTCTTATATTGATTAGAAAGGGAGTTCACTACAGTATTGCCACTTTTTAATTTCTATTCTTTTTGATCGGCCTGTAATATGTGCCAGGCGCTTAACCAAAATCTGCGTTGTAATTTGTACGATGTTATTTTCATTAAGTTAGTTTTTTAATATATATGATTAAAGTACAATAAAACTAAACCTAAAAATTAAACTAAACAAGAAAACACTAAAATTAAACTAAATCTAAAAATGGCCCCTGCGGCATAGTGCCGAAGATGCTGGCGGCATTTCCTCGCTGAATCGCCAAACTGATTCTTTGAGCGAGGAAACCGCCAGCTCTCCGGTCACCAGTAACATTAATAAGCCTCTTCGAGATATCTTTGAAGAGGCTTAAAGCGCTGGAGCCCCACGGACCCAGGGTCTCGACGCCAAAAGGTATGAAATTGTACTCAGCGCCGAGACCACTATACTTATTTCGTTTCATACCTTCGGCCGCTTCTGCCGCTGCTCCGGCCCTAATTGAGGAACGGTGGAGATGTGACGGGGCCAGTGTGTCTACACAGGTTGCATCCCACACTAGCACCCGTCCCTTACTCCACGGAATCAAAGACATTCCGTCCGGTCTCTTGCCATCGTCTCTTGAGATGCCGGTCGGCTCTAAAAGGGCCGGCACATTGATTGACGCAAGAGACCGGCGGATGATGTCGTTCAGAGCAGCATGTCTTGAGAAGCGGCCCGCACTGCTTTGGCAGGAGAGTCCGTGGTGACCCAGCCTGTCAACGTCTTTGCCGCAGGGGCATCGGTGTGGGGCGCAGACCGGGACCCCGAGACGGAGACAAACTGTAAGTCGGAGGGTATTGGGTTCTAGAAAAGTTCCAGTACTCACGGAAGGGTGCGCATGGAGCCAGTATCCGGCCTCTTTGGTGCCTACTGCCAGAAGTCTGGCTCGGTCTTCCGTAGAGCACTGGCTTAGGATGGAATCTACGGTCAATTTACACATTAAGTCGTCCCAGCTCCTTTGAGATTTTAAATTTTCCGGATAATTTTGGCTGGGGCAAGCAATTGACCAAGCATTGTTTGCGTCTTCCAAGCCCGCAATCTCATAGTTTGTGGGGAACGCCCTTAGGATTTTACCTATGAGATTAGACGAGCTATGAACTGACGACAAAAAAGCTGGCAAAGCGACACTAGAAATTTTGCGGATCCCTAGCCCACCGTACCGAATGGGAAGAGATCCTTGGGACCAGGACTGCTCGCTTAGCTGAGAATTGAGGACGGATTCTAAATTCATTTTGATCAGGCTATCTATTTGTAACAAAAGATGTTGATGGTTCCAAAGTGGGCAGCAGCGTAGCACATAGGTAAGTTTCGGAACGAAAAGACAATATTTAATAATTGAAAGTGCAAAATGTGGGCTAATTTCAAGCAACCGATGGGAATGATTTTGAAATTTCGAGATAGAATTTTGAACATAGTCAGAAAAACATTCTTCAAAAATAGGGGACCCTAAGAGGCAAAGAGTACTTTTGTCAACAATCTTAATGTCAGGCGCAAGCTCGTTAAATTTTTGTTCTAAATCGATGACGTCATTGCGGGAATTTTGAAAGAATAGTTCACACTTGTTGAAATTGAGCTCGAGGCCTATCGTTTTGAATTTATTTTCAATTTCGCGGAGATCGGAAAGTACAGTCTTTGCATCGCCCCCTAGAATCCCGTCGTCTAAGTACCAAACATTAAATTTTGAAGCCAAATTTTGAATGATAGGGTTGATGGCTAGACTAAAAATTGCTGGCCCCAAGGGATCACCCTGTTGACAGCCAACTTCAGATGACAACTCACTTTTTCGATACATCAACTTTGTTGGATCTGCATAGCAATGGAGGAGATAGTTGTATATTTCCGGAGTGTTGGATTTGATCTCAGACAGCAGGGTATCCCTGTTCACCGAATTGAAGGCATTTTTCACGTCTATTTTGAGCAACACTTCGCATTGGCCTTCGTTAAGGTAGGTGCGAAGGGCATGGACAGCGGCCTCACAGCCACCTTTAACGCCAAAGCCTAATTGGACCGGTTCAAAAAGAGGTTGTAATTTTGCTATTATGTGTCGAACTGCGATTTTAGAAGCGAGGCGGCGAAGTGTTGTTCCAACAGCAATAGGTCTCACCCCTCCGTCCTTCTTTGTGAGGGCGATGAGGTTTGCTCCATATAAAATAGGTAATATATCTGGATCGATATTACCAGAGTACATTCGATTTATTAAATGAGTAATGCAACTTATAAGTTGCTCACCTGCATCGCCCACGGAACGCGATGTTAGGTCCTTTAGATGTTGGGGTGAGAGTCCATCCAGGCCAGCGGCAGAACCAGGTTTGAAAGAATTTATTGCATTAATGACGTCATTATTGTTGATTTCGAGGCAGGTTTGGTTTGCCGTTGGAGGGTCGAGAAAGAAAGGAGTTGTTGGAGCTGGGGGATGTTTAGTCTGTAAAGCCAGAAGAGTATCAGGATTATCTGGGGATAGCACGTCACTTGAGAAAAGTAACCGGGCGGCGCCTTTGAGATCTCCATCGCTAATTTTGTTTTCTATAGTCCTGAGTTGATTACGGGTGGATGGAGAAGAAACGTCTATGTGTGTATTGTGTGCGGTGGATGGAATGACGTGATCTATGCAGTTATTTTTAATTTTTTGTGTGAGAGATATATTAGAGTTGTCTTTTTTTGCGTGAAGAACCAAATATGGAAAGAGAAGGAGATTTTGCCAGTCTCGAGTAGAGTTTTTTGAAATACACTTTAGGTAAGTTAGTTACCTACATTAAATAACATTTGACAATTAAATTAAAATTAGGCCTAAAAAATAAAACTACAATTAAATTGACAGAGAAAAAGAAAGGTTGATGGTTCAAACCTTACTGATATTGTATAAAGCAAACTTCTGTTTTGAGAAAAAATGAAAATCAAAGAGTAAGTGCATTATAATGCATGCATACAATATAAAAGACAATAACCCCGGCGCCACATTATTCGAGAAGTTGACCGAAGTATTGTTTCCTCCACCGAAGTTGGCCGAAGTATGAGTTTCCGAAGCGAAGTGAAGTGGCCACTATCTATCTATACTATATCTATGCCCACTATCATGTTCGCCCATCTTAGATCAACTTCACGAGCTTAACCGCCTCCACATCGTTGTCGTCATTGGAGTAAGTATCGGAACGTAGCGCACTGAATTGAGTGTCAGATCTGTGAGTTGTCAAAGTCAGATTGACAATCGCAATTCGCATGGGCATGGTGTTTTTGTTTTGGATTTTCTACGCCCAAGATGGTTAAATTTGGATCAAATTTGCTATAAAAGTACAAAAATATTACTTAAAATCACACATTTTAGTATGCGTTACATTAAATAAATCTATACGTGTAAAATCAGAACATAGTGCATTTGTGCAGTAGTGTAGAGATCAATAGACAGTTTATCAACACATATCGGAATCCCCGACGACGGCCCTTGTGACCCGGGCGCCCGTATCATTCATACGGCGGCACTACTACGTCACGCGTGACGCGTGCCGCCGGTCCAGCCGCCGAGGATGTCGCTCGACATGGAGGCAGCGTCTGTGAAGCTAGAACCGGAGTGTGACAGTGACGGCGACGAGGAATGTGAGGCCGCGCTGGCGGCGCTCTACGAGGACCATGTGGTGAAGGAGGAGCTGGTGCTGGGCCCCGAGCGTCTGCAGCCGCGCGACGTGCTCTACACGCTGCGAGGTTGGTTGGTCAGCAACTTTGTGTTATCAATGGTACCTGCATTCGTTTTAAATTATTGTATATTGCAAATGTTACTTATTTTCTGCTGAAAATAGATTTTCTCAAACATGCCATGTAATGTCGCATAACATGCATTATAATAGGCATTCAATTCATGTTTTGGAGGAACAACTCGAGATAACTGTTAAGTAATTTCATTTAAAATACCTAGGCCTAGGCCAGGAAGTATTTCTATCCGTGTTCATTAACAGGCTAAACAGACGAATTTTTTTTTTTTTTAAATTTTAAATAAATAATTATAAGCCTACTTATGACATGTTTTTCTACATTGTGTTGCAGCATTACTGAAGACAGAAGATGAAGAAACTCACGCGCAGTTACTGAACGGGTCCTGCTCCGTCGTCCTGGAGCGCCTGATGCTGGACTTAAAGTCACGGACATACACAGTCGGCCTGCAAACATACAGTTATCGACTGAGCGACCAGCCGGGCATTCAGCAAACAGAAATAAAATCAAGGAAAAAGAAAATTAGTATGTGCCATTTAATTTTATTCTTACCATAAATTTTTGTTGTTCTTCCTTGTCATGTTAAAGTGATGTGTGATAATAATAATCCAATCTTCAACACAACATTTCTATGTTGTATCCAAAGGTAACTAGCTAAAGTTTCAATAATATTTTCTTCAGTTTCCGCGACTGTCACACATTTAAATAAAACAATTTAAACGGATTATATCGCGTATATTAGTTATTTGAGCCTCCCTGACGTTTCAGTATCTTTACAGATACCATTGTCAAAGGTTGACTGAGAAAAACATAATTTTTCTCTGTCAAAGTTACATTTGTGCAAACTACCCATTTTATAAACATTAATTTCAAAATAAAAGTGTTTATACATGTGCCAGAAGGGCATTTATTATTTTATTTAAAATATCTACCAGCGGTTCACTATACGGCTTACTGAGGAGAAAGAACCGCCAAAGAAAACTCCCAGATTGCCTTATTTATTACTATAAAATACTTTTAAACAAAAACTCTACATATACTACTTTTAACACTAATTTGTTTACACCGTTCGAGGCCCAATGTTTCCAGTCTTGTGTCTTGCTTGATCCTTGATAAGATGTATAACAGGATCCCAAGCCGGTGGTAATGACAAACCATCTTCTCTATTGAAATTGGGATATTTTTTGATTTCAATAGCCTCGCGCAACATTCTGGGAAAATATCGTTTCTCTCTGGCAAGGATTGAAGTGTTATCAAACTTAATTGAATGGTTTGGTTTGTCCATGACATGCTCGCAGACTGCAGACCTGTTGCAACGACGGTGCTTGACATCGGCTACATGCTCCTTAACCCGTGTAGCTATACTACGTTTCGTTTGGCCAATCTATGACAGACCACACTCGCAGTCCAGCTTGTAAACACCAGCACTCTGCAGAGGGATGCTACACTTCACGGGCCTCAGGTATTGAGACATCTTCTTCATCGGCTTGAAATATGTTTTAATGGAAGCCCATTTCAAGATGTTTCCAATCCTATCCGTGACCCCTTTCACCACGCCTCAACCAGAAACCCCGTGTGAAGACTCCTACAGTCGAGCGTAAACCTGCGGTCCTGCCATATGAGAAAAAATATTGTAGAATTATCTGAGCCTTTCTGATGTTTCAGTAACTGTTACAGTTACCATTGTCAAATATTGACTGTGAAAAACACAAATTTTATCAGCAGTTACATTTGTGCATAATGGGTACCTAGCCATTTTGTAAATGTAAATAAAAAATAAAGTTTCATACATGCCAGATGGGCCTAATGTGTAAAGACGCAGCATAGGATTAATTATTTTTAATTTACCAGCTGTTCACTGCTGGGGAGAAAGAACCACGGAAAGAAAACTCCCCGTCTGACTTATTTTATTATTACTAAGTTATACTTTTTAATATAAAGACTGTACGTAAACTATTTTTTACAATACTTGTTTTCAAAGTCAAATGAAATATAACTTTGCCAGTGAAAAAAATAGTTTTTCGCAGTTAACCTGTGACAGCGGTTATTGTAAAATTTCTAAAACGGCAGGAAGGTTCAAAAAAAGAATATACGCGACAAAATCCGTTTAAATTGTTTTAGTTCAATTGCAGTATTGCTGCTTTGATACATCCAGTATACAAACATAAAATATATGTGACGTTTTGAACCAAAAGGATCCCGCTTGTTGCTTGTTAATAGAGTCGTTTTTTTATCATTGTTCCAGTAATATAGGCATGGTGAAGTAGGTAAGTATAGAGTAGTATAGAGCAAGAGAAGATGGCATTGCAGAGTACGAATAATGGAAAGGCAGTTGGGCCAGATGGTATACCAGCGGAAGTATAATAATAATAATAATAATAATAAACAACGAGTGTGGGATTCATCGCGATGTAGTAGCAGTTGACAAAGGCCTCACCTCTCTCTCCTTAGCAAACGAGAACTGGAGACCAAAGGTGCGTAGCACCGATGACCGCAAGGCCGTATGGAAGAGTAAGGAGCTACACGGGCGGTTCTACAAGGCCCTTACAGGGCCCGATGTAGATCTGCTCGCGTCGGTGAACTGGTTACGCTTCGGGGATCTCTTCGGGGAAACCGAAGGTTTTATCTGTGCAATTGCGGACGAAGTAATGATGACGAACAATTATCGGAGATATATCCTGAAGGACGGTACGGTCGACATTTGTCGGGCATGCCGCCGTCCCGGTGAGTCACTCAGGCATATAATCTCCGGTTGTTCCCATCTTGCTAACGGCGAGTACTTGCACAGACATAACCAAGTAGCCAGGATCATTCACCAGCAACTTGCTCTTCGATACGGTCTTGTGGGGTCTGAGGTGCCGTACTATAAGTACGCACCGATGCCAGTTCTCGAAAATGGTCGTGCCACGCTCTATTGGAATCGATCTATCATCACGGACAGGACTATTGTAGCCAATAAGCCTGATATCGTGTTGGTAGATCGATCCAAGCGCCAGGCAGTGCTCGTCGACATCACCATCCCCCATGACGAGAACCTCGTGAAGGCCGAGAAGGACAAACTCAGCAAGTACCTTGACTTGGCTCACGAGGTGACCGCCATGTGGGATGTTGACTCGACGATCATTGTTCCGATAGTCGTTTCGGCGAACGGTCTTATAGCGAAGAGTCTCGACAAACATCTTAAGAGACTCTCGCTAGATGGCTGGATCAAGGGTCAGATACAGAAGGCAGTACTCCTGGACACGGCGCGCATTGTCAGGAGGTTCCTCTCTTTGCAGCCCTAACCACCGGTAGCCTGGGCCCTGCCCCGCTGCCGGCGGCACCCTAGGTTAGGTTTTTTATAATGTATTTATATTTTGTAACTTCTTTATTGTATTTTACTTTTTATATAAATTTATTGTAAAAAACCTAATCTAAGCTATAAAATGAATAAAGGAAATAATAATAAAAAAGAGAGAGTGGATGGATGGAAATGACTGAGTTTGCTCTTTAATAAGTTATTGCAAAAAGAGGTCATCCTTGAGGAATGGTGCAACAGTTCACTAGTGCCCATCATCAAGAATAAAGGTGTCGTACAGGATTGCAACAACTATCGGGGAATAAAGCTCATGTCACATAGTATGATGATATGGGAGAAAGTGATAGCGAAACGAATAAGAGAAGGAAGTGAGGTAACACAGAACCAATTTGGGTTTATGCCGGGCGGGAACTATCGACACCATATTTGCACACCGCCAACTTTGCGAAAAATACCGACTTGCACAAAAGGACTTGCATATGGTGTTCATAGATCTGGAAAAATGGGCTGGGCTATGAAAGGGAAAGGTGTGCTAGACAAGTATGTTCGACTTATTTGTATAGAATCTTTTTATCGATTCATGTAATACCACATTTTTATTTTTATAAATAATGACACAAAGGTAAATTAAGAAAGAAAAATTGAATGCGATCTACTACAATGTAAGCGGGATTTGAACCCGCGACCTCTGCGTTTCCGGCGCATTGCTCTTCCAACTGAGCTATTAGATCGCTACGTCAATCACACCAAATCTTTTATCCCTTAATTCTTTACGCTACTGGCCCTTTGCGTCATATATGTTTTTGAAATGCTTATGCGCATTAGCCATACCCTAGGATGTGCGCTTTACACGCACGATGTTCGACTTGTTCAGGCGATGTATGATAGAGCTAGTACTCACGTCCGGTCCGAAGCTGGAGTAACTGGCGATTTCAACGTGGCTGTAGGTTTGCACCAGGGGTGAGCTTTAAGCCCGTATTTGTTCCTTTTAGTTATGGATGCTCTATCATCAGACATACAGGAGGAAGCACCCTGGTGTATGCTGTTTGCCGACAACGTTGTTCTTGTCGGGGATAATGCTCTTGAGGTCCAGAGCAGACTGGAGAACGTAGGCTTAAAAATAAGTAGAACCAAAACTGAGCACTTGTTCTGCGATTTCAGCGGCTTATGCAGTTTTTCCCATATTGCCTTGGATGGTGTATCCCTACCAGTCTTCTCCGACTTCCGGTACCTCGGGTCATTATTTTGAAAACTTACGATAATTTACGAATAGTGGATCTGATCTTAACATTACCGATCATTGTGAGATCCATAAGAGTACCACATACAGATTGGACACGCCCCTACACCAAATTGAGCTACTACGCCCGCAGGCCTCAGGTCCTGGGTTAGAATACCTTCCAGGGCAAATATTTGGGTATCAAACATTATGTATTACACAAATACACAGGCCACTCAGGCGACTTCGAGAACATCTCCAACGCGGCAGCTGTCTACCTGAAACGGCCAAAATTCTATGGTTTTCTCTCTTCCTAAATAATTTGATTGTTTTTTACTGATCCAGTGTTTTGTAATACCATACGATAAATAAGTAAATATATATGATGTATATCGTTGTCTAGTACAAGCTTTGCTTAGTTTAAGACTAGGTCGATTTGTGTAAGATTGACCCTTAATATTTATTTATGCTAAGATCATTTTGAAACCTTACCACGGACACAATCATACCTAGATTGCAAATTGATGTACCATAGTTTACCGGGCGAACGAAGCGTCTGTTTCGTCTCAATTTCTTTCGTATGTCCAGATATCGGATTTCCTGCTGTTCTCGCCTGCAGGCCATATTTCTCACCCGATTTTCGTGAAATTTTGTGAGTAGATTCGATAAGTAGAAATACAGATTTTTTTGTCGATGCAGTTTTTAAAAGGGAAAAAAAATACAAATCTGAGCTGTAACGAAAGCTCACAGGCACTAGTTTCAACATCTTGTTTTCTAATTCCTAAGTATATCACATAATGGTAATTTTCTTATAGATAAATAACTAGAAACTAATACGGGATAAGCCAAGTTTCTTTTAATTAAGGCCTTATGTACAATAACAGTAACGTTGAGTCTAAAGTTGGTCTTTTATAAAAATGACAATTAAAATGTTTATTTTTTTTTCAGGTCAATCTCGCCTACTCGCAGCGAAGAACACTGAATCAGCAAAAACAAATAAACGCAAAGCTCCAGTTAAAGAGAAGAAAGAAAAACCGAGCGAAAAAATTGCAAAGCATAGTTCTACTGAAAAGATTCAAGAGCTTTCTACAGCCACACAAGATTTGCCTTCAAGTGCTGATATACAAGAGAAGAAAGAAAAACCAAGGAAAAAAGCTAAAAATACTTCCTTCAAAAAGATTCAAGAGCTTTCTACAGCCACACAAGATTTGCCTTCAAGTGCTGATATACAAAAGAAAGAAAACTCGAGGAAAAATGTTAAAAACACTTCTTTCAAAAAGATTCAAGAGTCTTCTTCAGCTTCACAAGATTTGCCTTCAACTGCTGATATACAAGAGAAGAAAAACAAACCGAGGAAAAATGCGAAAAATACTTCTTTCAAAGAGATTTCTTTCAGAGAGTCTTCTGCAGCCGCACAAAATGATTTGCCTTCAACCACTGATCTACAAGAAGTATCTCCTGAGAAGTCTGCTGTCAGCAACTCGAATATTAAAATAAATATTTCGAAGGAACAAACTAACTTAAAATGCGACCAGTGCGGAAAGGGCTTCAATATTAAATCTGATTTAGAGAAACACATTAACACTCACATGCTGATGACCGCCAGTATGAGCCATAGAACCAACAAGGTCTTCACGTGTACAACCTGTCATTGTATATTCAATACGAAGTTGCTTCTACTGGAGCATGAGAAGAGCCGACATGGCGGTGGATACTTTGCTTGCGACGCGTGTGAGTATGCAACGAAATGTGCTCAAAGTCTACAGCATCATTTAGAGACACACACTGGCGAGAAGCCTTTCAAATGTAGTCAATGTAGTTGCGCATTTACAACAAGCAGTCATTTACAACGTCACCTTAGAACACACACTGGCGAGAAGCCTTTCAAATGTAGTCAGTGTAGTTCCGCATTTACCACAAGGAGTAATTTACAAAATCACCTTAGAACACACACTGGCGAGAAGCCTTTCAAATGTAGTCAGTGCAGTTCGGCATTTAGCCAAAGCAGTAATTTAAAAACTCATCTTAGAACACACACTGGTGAGAAGCCTTTCAAATGTAGTCAGTGCAGTTCTGCATTTACCGAAAGCAGAAATTTAAAACTTCACCTTAGAACACACACTGGCGAGAAGCCTTTCAAATGTTGTCAGTGTAGTTCTGCATTTAGCCAAAGCAATGATTTAAAAACTCACCTTAGAACACACACTGGCGAGAAGCCGTTCAAATGTAGTCAGTGTAGTTCTGCATTTACCACAAGGAGTAATTTACAAAATCACCTTAGAACACACACTGGCGAGAAGCCTTTCAAATGTAGTCAGTGCAGTTCGGCATTTAGCCAAAGCAGTAATTTAAAAACTCATCTTAGAACACACACTGGTGAGAAGCCTTTCAAATGTAGTCAGTGCAGTTCTGCATTTACCGAAAGCAGAAATTTAAAACTTCACCTTAGAACACACACTGGCGAGAAGCCTTTCAAATGTTGTCAGTGTAGTTCTGCATTTAGCCAAAGCAATGATTTAAAAACTCACCTTAGAACACACACTGGCGAGAAGCCGTTCAAATGTAGTCAGTGTAGTTCTGCATTTAACACAAGCAGTCACTTACAACGTCACCTTAGAACACACACTGGCGAGAAGCCTTTCAAATGTAGTAAGTGTAGTTCCGCGTTTAGCCTAAGCAGTACATTACGAAATCACCTTAGAACACACACTGGCGAGAAACCTTTCAAATGTAGTCAGTGTAGTTCTGCATTTAGCCAAAGCATTAATTTACAAAATCACCTTAGAACACACACCGGCGAGAAGCCTTTCAAATGTAGTAAGTGTAGTTCCGCGTTTAACCAAAGCAGTACATTACGAAATCACCTTAGAACACACACAGGTGAGAAGCCTTTCAAATGTAGTCAGTGTAGTTCCGCGTTTAGCCGTAGCAATCACTTACAAACTCACCTTAGAACACACACTGGCGAGAAGCCTTTCGAGTGCAACATCTGTGACTACAAGACTACTGAGTCAGGTACTCTGAAGTCTCACCTAATGTCCCGGCACTCCGGCCAAAAACCGTATGCTTGCGACGCTTGCAGTTACAGGGGCGCTACTAGAGGGTATTTAAGACAACATATGAAAAATAACCACAAGTTGAATTAGTATTTTTAATGTTTTATTTTAACTCTGTAATACTTCAAGTAACGCGAGTTGTGTGTAGGGAATTCAAACCGGTAAATTTGTGTATGAAATATACCGGTTTGCATTCCATAGTGTTTCTTGAGAGCTTATGTTGTAAACATGACCACACAAAGCGATTGATTTACAACTGTGTAGAAGCTCAATTTGGGACAAATGGAAGCAGTCAACAAAAAAAAATACAAGGAATATCTTCTTGTTTTAATTGTCTTTTCTAAGTCACAAGGTTGTAATTCCAATATCTTAACTCACTAGAATAAATATATAAAAAAACACATGAAAAGAAATTGACAACATTTCATATTTTTAAGACTATCATTTTATTACTTTTCTGAATTCAGCTTAAAAAGATGAAGTAATCTCTGTTTTTATTTATTTTCTGAGATGATTATTTATTTATTTATTAATTTATAAAAACATACTCATTTTAAAATGTGGCAACACCAAAACCAGAACTTAATGGAACGGTTACTTTAGTCGGTTTTCTTATTAAAAAAAAACTTAATAAAACTCGGTATGCATCTGTCATCTGTCAACGTCAAATAAAAGAAATATAAATTTTTTCGCTCTTTGGTTTAGACAACAACCCTATTCAGCCCGTATTGTCTTAGATTGCAGTTGTTTGATGTATTTTCTTATATTTCTTTAAATACAGAAGAATAAATTCAAAGATTTTTTTTAAGGTACACGACATAAAGTCGATCTCTATATTAATTTCCACCTGTTATAAATATGAAATGTTGGCAATTGCGTAGTTTTAAAGATCTAAGCATACATAGGGACAAACAGACGGCAGGAAGCGTTTGTTTTATATAATGATTGAGTGATTAATTATTACGAACATTAATGAAGTCCAACACAGAATAATAACATTTTTTTCAAAAAACATTGAAAATACGACTGTTAAGCGGCCTTATTCCTTTTAAAATACTGATGGTTTTAGACATTTTTCTCTATGATCAAACATGTTTCTTAACATATTATTGATGTTACTACCTAGAACAGGGCTAATGGGATTTATTAGTATATATTTGAAACCTGCAGTTTGAATTTTTCATTGATAATTTTTGTTTCAAAAACTACTCGAAATTAACAAAATACACGCGGAAAATTAGTTTTTTTCAACTTATTTTCGACTGCACGCAATGGAATCATAAAATAGCTACATAGCCGAGTTCTAGGTAGTAACATTACTACCTAGAACTCGGGGGAAAAGCATTATTCACTTCAAAGAGTTGGTTGAAATTGTCAATATATAATTTAAAAGGAATAAGGCCTCTTAATTATTTATTTCGGGATCATGTTTACAAGATAAACTCTCGAGTGGAATTCGGTCATTTAAAGGAATGTCAACTATTTTAGTATATAATGATAGTAGTAATATGTTATAATATGTTTAATGCTGACCGTACATGTAAGTGTGATTGACAATTAAATCACAGTACGAACGCATTTGAGTCATTTTTCAAAAAGCATGTGCATAGTTAAGGGCTTAATGAAACAATACTTAATTGATTCCTTTATGTAACGATACCAATATCTTTTGTATGTGTTTTATTAAGCCTTTAACTATGTGGATCCTTTCCTTTCTTTGTGGACTTTGGGGATCCTTGCTTCCTGGTGGTAGTCAAATTAAAGTTCATTTAAATGTCATTGATTTTATTATTAAATGGGACACGTACACTTGTCCTAACCGGCAAGGGAATACTGACGTTACCAGCCAGTGTATCTAGACATGTCGCATACAGGCTGCATGTCTAGCTACGCTAATGTGTGCACCACAGTACACCCCCCCCCCCTTACAAAAATAAAATAAAATATATATATAGAAATAGAGAACAGAAATTGCAAGAAAAAAGAATAAAACAATTATTTTTCTTTTTGCTTCACAAAACGCAACACACTTCATCATCCTCTCTCTGGAGGGACAAACCACTGGCACTATGCACTGCCGCGACTCTCAAACGTAGCCCGCTGCCGACGCCGCCTGCGAGTGACCCTGCTGATGCACCGGAGCGCGCCCGCCATGATTGGCCGATGGCGCACCTAACTGCTTCCAGATCCAGTTTTTTACTTTGTCCTGGCATGCTCTGCTGCACATGTATATTATAACAATCGCCACTAATACCGCAAGAATTACCACTATGATACCATAGTTAGTCACTCGGCTATCAAACTCTTGATGTTTCGTAATGAAACCTGCCGCGATCTCATCCTCCGCCTTCTCCTTGCTTTGCGACCAACCCATGCTTGTATGTGCAGAAAGAGAAACGAAAGACGAATGACCAACTGTAGCGTAACTGCTAATAATATGTACTTCACAATCTAGCAAATGCAAGCTGGCGACCTAGTTTACAAATTTTATTTTTTTACTAAATATATCTTAATATAAAATATAAACTTAATTGCAGCTTGAACCCGCGGGTACAAAACCTTAATGTCGCAAGAGCATGGTAATCATTACTACATATGACTCTATGTTACTGACTTAAAACTATCAACACTATTCTACTAAACGCACACAAAACACTCACGTCGTAAGTGCATAGAATAAATATGGGTACATAACGACTTTATACCACCAAAACTGAAACGCAAACGTTAATACCGAGCTGGGCGATTTATTATTCGACCGCTTCGCGTCGTCCGCGTGACGGGCGCCGGGCTCACGTTGTCACTCGTCAGCACATTCCGCCCGGTGTTATCGCCTGCCTTATTCTGAACGGCAGTATTATTCTGGAAATTTTTACTATTAAACTTATTACCTATCTCGCTATCTAAAGACTGTACACGATAAATCTGGCCACATTCAATTGTCCCTACAGTATTAAAACAAGAAGGTAAATGTTGATTTATTTATTTATAAGGAACGTATAAGCTATATCATACTATACACAAGCTTTTTTTAGGCTTGTAATAGGAATCTGCTGAATTTTCAGACTTTTTGTTTAACTCTCATTATAAACTTTTGCACAGTGGTCACAGATACAAATTTGGTTACTGAACGCCACTGCTTTTTGAATTTGTTCACATATTTTGTTTCCTTGTTGCTTTTTTTTAAGTGCCCCTTCACTAGACCCCAGTATGTCTCGATCGGCCGGAGTTCAGGGCGCTTTGGTGGGTCCATTCATTTAGGCACTATTGCCACGCTGTTGCGTTTGTACCATGCCACTGCTGTATTTGCATAGTGACAGGAAGCAAAATCAGCCCAAAATGCAACAGGCTTTGTATGACTTCATATAAACCGCAAAAGACGTTTTTGAAAACACTCTCTCAACACTCATTTTACGTAAATGTTTTGGTTTTATAGGCCCGTTGTTTTGAACTTTGGCTTTTTCAATCGCATGCGCAAAAGGCTAGCAAAACTAAAAAAAAAATTGGGCAAGTGCGAGCCCGACTCGCGCATGAAGGGTTCCGTACCTATACATATATATAATCTATAACAAGTTTGTTGTATGGGAGCCCCCCTTAAATATTTATTTTATTTTATTTTTAGTATTTGTTGTTATAGCGGCAATAGAAATACATCATCTGTGAAAATTTCAACTGTCTAGCTATCACCGTTGTTGAGATACAGCCTGGTGACAGACGGACGGATGGACGGACGGACGGACGGACAGCGAAGTCTCAGTAATAGGGTCCCGTTTCTACCCTTTGGGTACGGAACCCTAAAAATGGGAACGTATACTTTTTTTTCTTTTTAAATTTATCAGGAATACTTGCTTTATCTGATGCTGCATAGAACTGTTGGCCAGGTTACTGCTTATAGCCAGCAAGGACATGAGTTTCATGGTCTATTACGACGCAATAGATTTTCGTTAAAATTTGCTCATATATTTAAATAAAACAATTTAAACGGATTATATCGCGTATATTAATTATTTGAGCCTCCCTGACGTTTCAGTACCTTTACAGATACCGTTGTCAAAGGTTGACTGAGAAAAACATAATTTTTCTCTGTCAAAGTTACATTTGTGCAAACTACCCATTTTATAAATATTAATTTCTAAATAAAGGTGTTTATACATGCCAGATGGGCCTAATGTGTAAAGACAGTTACACATGTGCCAGAAGGGCATTTATTATTTTATTTAAAATATTTACCAGCGGTTCACTATAAGGCTTACTGAGGAGAAAGAACCGCCAAAGAAAACTCCCAGATTGCCTTATTTATTACTATAAAATACTTTTAAACAAAAACTCTACAAATACTACTTTTAACACTAATTTGTTTTACACCGTTCGAGGCCCAAGGTTTCCAGTCTTGTGTCTTGCTTGATCCTTGATGTAACTTTGACAGAGAAAAATTATGTTTTTCTCAGTCAACCTTTGACAACGGTATCTGTAAAGGTACTAAAACGTCAGGGAGGCTCAAATAATTAATATACGCGATATAATCCGTTTAAATTGTTTTATTTAAATGTGTGACAGTCGCGGAAACCGAAGAAAATATTATTTGCTCATATAGTTTGCAAGCTCTAGTTTTAGCGGACTGGTTTTCTTTTTCTCGGAGATTTGAGGCTACTTGTACCTTAAAAGTCTTCAGACTGGGTTTAGTTTTGACTTTTTGGACATACGATACAGACATTTCATTTTTTTTTGCAACGGCTCGTACCTATTGGTTCGGATTTTGCTGGAATATCTTAATAACATTTCTTTCCTTATTTGTATCAACAGAGCCGCTTTTTTCCCACTGCTAGTTTTCCTAGTAGTCATCATCCTCTCTTGAAAGTGTTTCAAGACATCAGATACGGTTGACTTACCGATATTTTTTTTTTTTGGGAGTTTCCGATGCGACAACTGCGGACTGAGAAAGTGCTCGGAAACAATTCTATTACGTAAACTTTCTTTTTTTGAGGACATATTTAAAATTATTGCATTATAATCCGTAGCAGTAATTGAAATATTTGCATTGGTTTCCATAGGATAACATAACAAAATTTCAAGTATATATGACATTAATTGAAAAAGTTAGACGAGAGACAAAGTGGCCCGATTTTATCGTGTACAGTCTTTAAATTATCATTTAAAACATAGGCCGGTTTGAGCCTGTCAATGGATATTTGTGATTGCCTGTCAGGTAATTGCAACGTAAAGACTTTGCTATCTCTCTTTAAAACCGTGAAAGGTCCATCATATGGCGGCTGCAATGGTTTCTTTACCGCGTCAACCCTCACGAATACCTTATCACAGCTTTTTAGGTCCGGGTGTACGAAAACCGTGCGCGAGTCGCGTTTTTCCGCGGGACTTGGCCTTAATCTGCTAAAAGCGTCCCTTAGCTCCCTAACGTACTCTACCGCCTCAAACTTTGTTTGAGTGGGCGCATCATAAAATTCGCCGGGTAGGCGTAACGTATGACCTAGCGTGCATTCCGCAGCGCTCACTCCTGTGTCGCCCCGGGGAACAGCGCGCAAACCTAGCATGATCGACGGAAGCTCCTTTACCCACGACGTTGTGGTGAGCCTGGCCTTAAACGCTGCCTTCAGATCCCTGTGCCACCTCTCCACACGCCCATTACTTTGGGGGTGGTATGGGGTAGTTCTCAACTTAGTCACCCCTAGCCACTTAGTTAATCCCGCAAAAACGGCGCTTTCGAATTGTCGCCCCTGATCACTGGTAATTTTCCAGGGACACCCAAACCGTGCCACCCAGCCTTCAAAAACGACCCTAGCTACAGTGTCCGCCGAAATGTCGCAGACCGGAAACGCCTCTGGCCAACCCGTGACTCTGTCAATCATTGTTACCAAATACCTATGCCCGTCTGGCGACGTTGGTAGCGGTCCAACGATGTCCACGTGCAGATGTTTAAACCTCCCTACATTAGGGAATTTTCCCAACTCTGAGTGTGTATGCTTGTGGATCTTTGCCCGTTGGCATTGAATGCACGTCTTTGCCCGACTCCCTACATCCCGGTTCATGTTGGGCCAATAAAAACTTCTTTTTACCATTGCCCGTGAAGCGCGAATCCCCGGGTGGCTGAACCCGTGCATCGCGTCGAACGCTTGCCTACGAAAACGCAGCGGCAAATATGGTCTCAATTTACCTGTCGACGTATCACACCCAGGGACCGGAAAACCGCGTTTTTCGCTTAAGCCGTTCGAAGCGCTTACCCGTTCAGATGGTAAGCGAATCGTTTCGCTGTCCCGTTCAACAGCTTAACCCACAATAACGATATCCGTATTATATAGGTATCCGTAAGCGTAGTTAAAGGTTACCGCTTACCCAAAGTTACGTGGTTCAGGTTAATCACGTACTAACCAGTTACTGTTCGGCTTAGGGTTAACCTCTTCAGCGGTCCCCCGCGCCCGCGCGGCGGCCCGCCTTATCGCTCTACGTCACTGCCGTGTCAATTCAGTTCAGTCATTCGAATATAATGTCATTTTAAATGAACCTCTAACAAACTAATTCATTCGACGCGTACACGTATTAAGTAAAAAGTAGGGACTGAAAAGATACCTTCAGAAACGGTTTTGACCAGATCTTTTTAAAAGTATCCGACCGTTAAACTAGCATTCCGGTACCGGTATCAATATTTAAGGTATCCAAATAAGCTTTCGTCCAAACAATATATTTAAATAAAAGTACCTTCTCTCCAACTTGCTTGGAAATGTTCCCATTAATGTAGTAAAACTGGACCGCGACATCGTTAGTTATTTTTATAAGGCTATAATACAAATTAAAAAAATATATATTATTGGCCTCGGCCGGGATATCAATATTATTTAAATAAGACGATTAAGTAAAAAACACACCTTCCGTTTATGACGTCTCATACAAATGAGGGTACTCTTAATTTGGCCGGTTACTGCATTTTTACTTGTAATTTTTTCAGACTGATAATTCATCATACAGCCAATTGTCCTCTAAATTAAAAAAATAAAAACTAGTATAAACTTTTTAATTGTTCTCTGCGTTTAGTTCTTGCACTGAACATTTTTCTGCTCTGCTACTGTCAATGTATTTTAAATGTCGACAAATTTCGAATAACGGACAAACAATTAAAATAATAATCTTATATGCGGTTAATTTGTTTTCATGATTCGTAGTTAGTTATTAGAGATTTTTCACGAAAGTTTTAATTTTAATAATATGATGGTATTTAATGAGTGAGTTGAAAATTAATAGTGTACCAAACGTAAACATATAAAAAATAAAACAGAAATGATTGTGTCCAAGTCAATATAAAAGTTATTTTCCGAATGATAAATATGGTATGGTTTCTAAAAAAAAAACAGTGTGTTTAGAAGTTGTTGATTTAACTAAAATGATTAATTATGTGCATATTTTTTATTATTGTGTTATCATATAATTATAATTCTTATTAATATATTTTGTTTTAAATCAAACATATGATTCGGACCCGAATTTTTATTCCTATTCCTAAAAAACATAAGTACCAAATGAACTTCATGGCACTGATTTTTAAAATTGAAATGTAGATTGGTGATTATTTCCAAGCATATTTGGAGAAAAGCACTATACAAGCCTCGGCTCGGCTACCCCTCGTCCTTCAAAATCATACTCATCCACGAACTGACTTTCCCTGCCTCAGCAGTAATGTACTATTACAAACGTCATACCGTTTCTTTTTAAAGGTATCCGATAAAGTAGCATTTCGGTACCGATATCACTTTAGAATAGATATATATAAACATAGGAATGTGAAAAAATAATCGAATCGAATTTAAGATAAAAAAACGATTTTATTAATCGATTCGAATTCCATACTACAAAAAATCGATTAATAAAAAATCGCTTTCTCCCAAACGATTTTTTTAGTAGTTCCTAGTAGGTGATTGTAGGACCTTCCTACAATTACCTAGAACCAGAGATGCGCATTAATTGATAAAAATTTTAATCGATTAATTAATCGATTAAAAAAGTTATCCGTCAAAATTAATCGCGATTATATTAATCTAGATTAACTTAATCGACAGAGTCTACGATTAACGATTAACTAATCGTCATTTTAATCAATTAAATTTCACGATAAATTCTCGATTAAAAGTTGGAACACGCTCATTTGTGCTCTTTACGAAAATACAATTCTTAAGTATGTCTTGTCCAGGGACTGAAAATGTACCTTTAGAAACTTTTTTGGTACGGATACCTTCGTATCCCTCTTCCCTCTTGTTACAGTAAAACAAGATGGTTTTTATAGTGCAGTACTCTAAGATGTTATAGGCAAGGATGTAGATTTACAAAAAATATCGTGTTTATCCTAAATATTAACAGAGAGAAAATTTATCGATAAAAAATTTAATCGCTAATAATTAATTGACGATTAACTTAATCGAGATTAAATTAATCGGAACTCATACGATTAGATTAACTAATCATCAATTTTAATCGTTAATCGAGATTAAAACGTTAATATTATTCGTCAATCGTTAATCGATTTAATTTTGCCCATCTCCGCCTACAACCAACAATGAAATAAATAAGACGCGCCATCTCTCCTTAAGAAGGATTACTATCAAAAGCTAACTAAACAAGTGTACAATAGCCGTCAATGGTTCCTTGAAGTAATCAAATCTGTCACTAGATGGAAAAAAGAAAAAAAAACGATTAATGACTAAATCGATAATTTTTCATACACATATAGATTATTTAATAATCGATTTTATTGTTGGGAAAAATAATCGATTATTTCATAATCGATTTTTCTGGTGCAAAGTCGCATCCCTATCTAAACAACCTCCCTATCCATCCAAACGGTACCGGTACTTTTAAATAAAAGTAAGCTTGCGACTATCGTGTGTAAATTTTATCATCAGTTATTCACGTTTTTACTCCTTTCACTCTTACCCTTTTCACTCTTTTCACCCGTTTCACGCTCTTCGCTCTACGCTCTTCAATCTTCGCTCTTCGCTCATCTTCGTTCATCTTCGCCCTTTACTATTCATCGATCTTCTTCGCTCTTCTTCGTTCATCTTCGCTCATCACTCTGCTTCGTTCATCTTCCCTCTTCGCTCTTCTTCGTTAATCTTTCCTCTTCACTCTTCTTCGTTAATCTTCCCTCTTCGTTCGTCTTCGTTCTTCTTCGTTCATCATCGCTCGTCACTCTTCTTCGATTATCTTCGCTCTTCTTCATTCATCATCGCTCTTCACTCTTCTTCGATTATCTTCGCTCTTCTTCATTCATCATCGCTCGTCACTCTTCTTCGATTATCTTCGCTCTTCTTCATTCCTCATCGCTCGTCACTCTTCTTCGATTATCTTCGCTCTTCTTCATTCATCATCGCTCTTCACTCTTCTTCGATTTTCTTCGCTCTTCTTCGTTCATATTCCTTCTTCGCTCGTCTTCGTTAAGCTTCCCTCTTCGCTCTTCTTCGTTCATCTTCGTTCTTCTTCGTTCATCATCGCTCGTCACTCTTCTTCGATTATCTTCACTCTTCTTCGATTTTCTTCGCTCTTCTTCGTTCATATTCCTTCTTCGCTCGTCTTCGTTAAGCTTCCCTCTTCGCTCGTCTTCGTTCATCTTCGCTTTTCACTCTTCTTTGGTCATTTTCGCTCTTCACTCTTCTTCGCTCTTCATGGTTCTTCACTCTTCGAGCTACGCTCTTGGCTCTTCTTCGTTTGTCTTCGCTTTTCGTTCATCTTCGATCTTCGCTCTTCACTTTCCACTTTTTACTTTTCGCTTTGCTCACTCGGTCAATTCGTTATGCAAAACGGCTTGCTTCCATCACAAAGTGCATGCAGCTTTTTCATAAACAATAGGACTAACGCATGCGACGTTGCCACGTTTACTTTATAATTAATATATTGATAATCATAAAATCGAACACCTGACTTTTACAATGTAAATACAGCGACAAGGTGGTTTACGTAAGATCTAAAATAACTTGCACGTATAATAATCAGCGCATGAGGCGGTAAGCCTTTCAGAGGTTTTTAATATCGGTAAGCGCTAACCCGAATTAACCCAATCGAAGAGATTAATTGTGTTAAGCGGTAAGCCGTTTCAATGCTTACCGAAGTGTAGGGGTTTAGAATACATAATCAGCTTTATAAGAAACCCGTTCAAAACCCTAAGGTAACCTGGGTTATGGGTAAGCGGTTCTGAGTGCTTGAAAGACACAACTACCATTACCCATTATAAAAAAAAAAACGTCAAATATTTCCTTGACTTCTGGGGCGGCAAAACTTTATAAGGGCTTATAGCCCGGGGCGCCAAATTTCAAAATACGTCCCTGACTATCATGTTCGCCCAACTTCGATCAACTTCACGAGCTTAACTGCAGCCAAATCGTTGTCGTCTTTGGAGTAAGTATCGGAACGTAGCCCACTGAATTGAGTGATCTATGAGTTGAGTTGTCATTGTCAAAGTCAGATTGACAATCGCAATTCGCATGGTGTTTTGGAACTTTGGATTTTCGGCACCCTAGACGGTTAAATTTCGATCAAATTGCTATAAAAGTACAAGAATGTTACTTAAAATCACACCACATTTTAGTATGCGTTACATTAAATAAATCCATACGTGTAAAATCAGAACATAGTGCATTTGTGCAGTAGTGTAGAGATCAATAGACTGTTTATCAACACATATCGGGAGTCCCCGACGACGGCCCTTGTGACCCGGGGGCCCGTATCATTCATACGGCGGCACGTGACGCGTGCCGCCGGTCCAGCCGCGAGGATGTCGCTCGACCTGGAGGCGTCTGTGAAGCTAGAACCGTGTGACAGTGACGGCGGTGAGGAATGTGAGGCCGCGCTGGCGGCGCTCTACGAGGACCATGTGGTGAAGGAGGAGCTGGTGCTGGGCCCCGAGCGTCTGCAGCCGCGCGACGTGCTCTACACGCTGCGAGGTTGGTTGTTCAGCAACTTTGTGTTGTCAATGGTACCTGCATTCGTTTTAAATTATTGTATATTGCAAATTGTTACTTATTTTCTGCTGAAAATAGATTTTCTCAAACATGCCATGTAATGTCGCATAACATGCATTATAATAGGCATTCAATTCATTCAACAATCAATCAATGCCACAACTCGAGATAACTGTTAAGTAATTTCATTTAAAATTGAAGGCCTAGGCCAGGAAGTATTTCTATCTGTGTTCATTAACAGGCTAAACAGTCAAATTATGTATTTTTTAAATTTTAAATAAATAATTATAAGCCTCCTTATGAAATGTTTTTCTACATTGTGTTGCAGCATTACTGAAGACAGAAGATGAAGACACTCACGCGCAGTTACTGAACGGGTCCTGCTCCGTCGTCCTGGAGCGCCTGATGCTGGACTTAAAGTCACGGACATACACAGTCGGCCTGCAAACATACAGTTATCGATTGAGCGACCAGCCGGGCATTCAGCAAACAGAAATAAAATCAGGGAAAAAGAAAATTAGTAAGTGCCATTTAATTTTATTCTTACCATACATTTTTGTTGTTCTTCCTTGTCATGTTAAAGTGATGTGTGATAATAATAATCCCATCTTCAAGACAACATTTCTATGTTGTATCTAAAGGTAACTAGCTAAAGTTTCAATGTTTTCATAGTTAAGGTATTAGGTATAAGTAATAAAACTATATTTTAAAATGTGAAGTTTGAACGAAATATTGATATTACTGTTAAAGGGTGAATCAACTTTTTTTGTTGTTTACTCTGTCCGCGCTGTCCAGGTGACATCTTCATACTGTTTCATCGAAAAATGCTTAGGTTAAAATGGTTAGGACAAATTTTGCGTAACACGGTGCACTTAAAAGTTGATTCACACTAAATATTATTGTAGAATTATTTGAGCCTTTCTGATGTTTCATTAACTGATACAGTTACCATTGTCAAATATTGACTGTGAAAAACACAAATTTTATCAGCAGTTACATTTGTGCATAATTGGTAGCCATTTTATAAATTGTAAATAAAAAATAAAGGTTCATACCTACATGCCAGATGGGCCTAATGTGTAAAGACGCAGCAGAGGATTAATAATTTTTAACTTACCAGCTGTTCACTGCTGGGGAGAAAGAACCACGGAAAGAAAACTCCCCATCTGCCTTATTTTATTATTACTAAGTTATAATTTTCAATATAAAGACTGTACGTAAACTATTTTTTACAATACTTGTGTTCAAAGTCAAATGAAATTAACTTTGCCAGTGAAAAAAATTGTTTTTCGCAGTTAACCTGTGACAGCGGTTAATTGTATTTTTTAAATTTTTAATAAATAATTATAAGCCTACTTATGACATGTTTTTCTACATTGTGTTGCAGCATTACTGAAGACAGAAGATGAAGACACTCACGCGCAGTTACTGAACGGGTCCTGGAGCGCCTGATGCTGGACTTAAAGTCACGGACATACACAGTCGGCCTGCAAACATACAGTAATCGATTGAGCGACCAGCCGGGCATCCAGCAAACAGAAATAAAATCAAGGAAAAAGAAAATTAGTAAGTGCCATTTAATTTGATTCTTACCATTATTTTTTGTTGTTCTTCCTTGTCATGTTAAAGTGATGTGTGGTGTGATAATAATAATCCAATCTTCAACACAACATTTCTATATTGTATCTAAAGGTAACTAGCTAAAGTTTCAATGTTTTCATAGTTAAGGTATTAGGTTATTTTTTTTATTTTTTTTTGTTATATATAGACAATGAGGGTAGTGATCATGATTATATGATATTGTGAGGTAGATGTGAATAAGCAGTTCTGTCATCGTGATTCCTGCCCAGCACATGTGCTAGGACTCCTAAACCGTGAGTTATAATAGTGGCGACGACGTAATTACGGCAAAAGTGTGCATATAGTGTATAAACAGAGTGAAAAATACATATACATAAAGTTATTGGTGAAAATGGGCATTAAGTTTGGAGAGTTTGATATGGCACATGGTTGTTGGAAAAATTATAAAGAAAGATTTAAATTCGGTCTGGAAGCAAATGAAATTGTTGAGGATGGTAAGAAAAAGGCAAATTTACTGGCTGTTTGTGGTCCCGACTTATATGATTTGATATTATCATTGACGGCTCCGACGCAAATAAGTGAGGTTACCTTTTCAACTATATTATCTAAATTAAATGATCATTTCCACCCGAGACCAAATGAGATAATACGGTCTTATAAATTTCATACCAAGTATCAAGTGGAGGGGGAAAGAATTAGAGATTACATCGCTCAGCTTCGGAAATTAAGCATTGATTGTAACTTCAGTGATTTGGACCGTACATTAAGGGATCGACTAGTGTGTGGTATCAGAGACAAGGAAGTACAGAAGCGATTATTGCAACATAGTACATTAACATTTGATCAAGCTTGTGAGATTGCATTGTCACATGAAGCGGCCGGCGCATTGATTCAAATATTATTGTGGGGGCATCTTCCAGTAAGACTACTTTTGACTTGGAGGTACCAATGGAAGTGAACAAATTTATTAACAAAAAGATGGATAAACAGATAGATGTTTTCGCTGTGGCAGAACTCATAGAGGGGCATGCAGATTCCGATGGTCCAAGTGCAACCACTGTGGAAGAACAGGGCATATTGAAGCGGTTTGTGCATCGAAGGTGAAAGGAAATAATCCTACGAAGTCTGATTTTAATGGGTTATATGAAGATATATCTGTCAATAACATGAGACAAGATATGACTGTACCTGCATTTTTGATAAAAATTATGCTAAATGGAACGATGGTAGACATGGAAGTGGATTCAGGGTGTGCTTTCACTCTTATAAGTGAACAAACTGCTAGGCGCATATGGAATGGCCAGTTACCTGTGTTGGATGATGTTAACATAGCATTAAAAACATGGACCGATAATAGGTTATGTTTATTAGGCAAAGCAACCGTTTCAGTTCAATATAAAGATAGGAAACGGGCGTTAATTGTGTATGTAGCTGAAGGTAATGGACCCAGCTTGATTGGCCGGAATTGGTTTGTAGATTTGAATATACAGCTGCAAGGAGTGTATAGTATAAAAATTGATAAAAATGAGTTAGATAAAGAATTAGAGGAAATACAGCGGAAGTATAATGGAGTGTTCGAAGAAGGGTTAGGTAAATATACTGGACCTGTTGTTAGTATTGTACCGAAGATAGGTTCAAAACCAGTATTTTACAAGAGTAGACCGGTACCATTTGCGTTAAAGGACCGGATTTATCGAGAATTAGATAGATTGGAATCAGAGGGAGTTTTAGAGGCTACTCCACACTCAGAATGGGCAACACCTATAGTCCCAGTGCTCAAGCAAGATGGAAGCGTCCGGTTGTGCGGGGATTATAGGTCAACAATTAATGCAGTAACTGATAATGACACATACCCTTTGCCTACCCTCAGTGAAGCGTTTGCAGAACTACAAGGCGGAGTGTTATTTACAAAAATCGATCTGGAGCGAGCCTATACTCAGGTTATAGTAGATGAACAGACGGCAGACCTGTTGACAATCAATACGCCTAAAGGGTTGTAAAGGATGAAAAGATTACCCTTTGGTGTAAAGGCTTGCCCGGGAATTTTCCAACGGTTGATGTCATCGTTAGTAGCAGGCATTTCTGGTGTGGCTGTTCTCTTGGATGATATCGTCGTTACTGGCGGGACTGTTCGCGAACACAATAGGAGACTGGAGGAAGTGCTGCAGAAGCTCCAGGAAGCTGGACTACGGGTAAATAAAAATAAATGTAAATTTGCGGCAGCGAGTGTCCAGTTCCTGGGATTTGTCATTGATGAATTTGGTATTCACCCGTGTGAAGAGAAAATTCATGCGATTGAAAAGACGCCAGCACCACGGAATTTAAAAGAGCTCCAGGCCTTTTTAGGATTAATAAATTTTTATGATCGATTTTTAGCACACAAAGCTTCGATTGCTGAACCATTATATAGGCTATTAGATAAAGATGTTAAATGGAAGTGGGAAAAAGTACATCAAAACGCATTTGAGAAATTGAGAAAGTTGCTATCAAGCAGGGACACTTTAGTACATTATGACGTGAAAAAGAAACTCATATTGTCATGCGACGCTTCACAGTATGGCCTCGGAACGGTACTAGAACATGAGATGAGCGATGGGAGTGTTAGACCAGTCATGTTTGCCTCCAGGACTATGAATTCACATGAGCGTAACTACGCGCAAATAGACAAGGAAGCCGCTGCCATTATTTTTGGATTGAAGAAATTTCACCAGTTCATAAGTGGTCGAAGAGTGATAATCAAGACAGATCATAAACCGTTGTTGGGGATATTCGATTCAAAGAGACCCATACCGAATATTATTTCGCCCAGGATGTTAAGATGGGCACTTCTGTTAAACTCTTATGACTATGAAATTCAGTATGTTGAAGGAAAGAAGATCGGAAATGCGGATGCTCTTAGTCGATGGCCTAGTCATGAGAAGTCATCAGAAGAAGAATTTTCAGGTGTTCTACTGATTGAAGAGACACCGATAGAGTTGGAATTCTCCGCAAATGAAGTAGCAAACCTGACTAAAAGAGATAAATGCTTGAGTAAAGTATTATACTGGATACGAAATGGATGGCCAGCTAAAAGTGAGGATGATTTTAAGGTTTTTTGGCAGAAAAGGGATGAGTTGTCTATGTACAAAGATTGCATTTTATGGGGAAATAGAGTGGTTATACCAGAGAAGATGAGAGCTAAAGTAATAGAAGAGTTACATAGAAACCATGATGGAATTGTAATTACTAAGTCTTTGGCGAGAAGCTATTTCTGGTGGCCTGCGATTGACAAGCAAATTGAAAACACGGTAAAGAATTGTAACGTGTGTGCAGAAAATCGAAACATGCCACCAAAAGTGACACATCAGTGGTTAAGGCCGGATAAACCATGGTCCAGACTCCATATAGATTATGCAGGACCATTTCAGGGAAAAACTTTTTTAATAATAATTGACGCATATTCCAAGTGGCCAGAAATCAAAATTGTACCCGATATGAGTAGTGGTACATTAATTAAGATATTGCGCAATGTATTCGCTGAACAAGGCCTTCCTGATGTGATTGTGAGTGATAATGGAAGAAGTTTTATCTCAGAGGAGTTTCGTAAATATTTAGATTCTGAAGACATTAGACAAGTATTGTCAGCCCCTTATCACCCGGCCTCCAATGGCCAAGCTGAAAGGACGGTACAAACCGTTAAGTCTAAGTTAAAAAAAAATACGTCAGGGCCGTGGGAGGTAAGATTGCCAGTTATATTATATGGATTACGTACCACACCAAACAGTGTCAACGAAAGGACACCAGCTGAACTCCTAAACAACAGACGCTTCAGAACGAAGTTTGATAAGCTGAACCCACTTTCCTCCAGATTCACAGAAAAAGATGAAATGATCGACAAAAACAGTAGTATAAAGAGCAGGGAATTTAATGTGGGCCAAACGGTTTATGTAAAAAACTATTGTGGAGAACCACGTTGGTTGAAAGGAATCATAGAAAAACGAGTGGGCACCTGTAGGTATTTGGTTAAATGGAATGGCAAATTGTTAATGCGACACATCAATCAAATGCTTAGTTGCGGGGAGGAGGAACGGCAGTCGGTTCCAGAGGAACTGCAACCGGTTCCAGCGACTCCCACTGTGTTAGAAGATTCGACAATAACAGTTGGTTATGATAGTGAGGATGACACTAGAATGTCAATACCATCTCCTCGGCGTTGGGCTGACATAATTGGAGTGTCAGGACCACAGGACATTAGTATACATCCAAACTCACAAGATGCCGCAGCAACCAGCAGCCAGAAACGTCCAAGACCAGACACGCCTCCCAAATCACCCGAGTCTAAACGAATAGCCCTAGCTGAAACTAGCAGTGACCTGGATCTATCTGACGATAGAGATGTAGAGTCAGAGAGTGAATAGGCCCATAATTACACATATATAAATTAGGCATGTTAGGTTAGTGATTACTAGTGTAGTGTTAAGACTAATAGTGTAAGTGAACTTTACGAAGTAGTGAACTCTCTTAGTGAGGAGGTATGTTATATATAGACAATGAGGGTAGTGATCATGATTATATGATATTGTGAGGTAGATGTGAATAAGCAGTTCTGTCATCGTGATTCCTGCCCAGCACATGTGCTAGGACTCCTAAACCGTGAGTTATAATAATTTTTATTTTTAGCCTTATACATTCAGATTTTGTTATTATTTAGTTTGCTTGTAATATTTGTCTTTTGCTCTTTTGCTGCAAATCTGGTTGCCCCTCGGCAAAGGCCTCCTCCAGCCTCTTCCATTCGTGCCTGTCGCGTGCGACTCTGTGCCATGTTTTTCCTGCCACCGTGCCACCTGACATATATCATCCTCCCATCTCTTCTCATCCTCCCATCTCTTCCAGGTAGGTATAAGTAATAAAACTCTATATTTTAAAATGTGAAGTTGTCCAAGTGACATCTTCATACTGTTTCATAGAAAAATGCTTAGGTTGTCCGAGGGACAAATTTTGCGTAACACGGTGCACTTAAAAGTTGATTCACCCTAAAAATTATTGTAGAATTATTTGAGCCTTTCTGATGTTACAGTAACTGTTACAGTTACCATTGTCAAATATTGACTGTGAAAAACACAAATTTTATCAGCAGTTACATTTGTGCATAATGGGTAGCCATTTTATAAATGTAAATAAAAAATAAAGGTTCATACATGCCAGATGGGCCTAATGTGTAAAGACGCAGCAGAGGATTAATTATTTTTAACTTACCAGCTGTTCACTGCTGGGGAGAAAAACTCCCCGTCTGCCTTATTTTGTTATTACTAAGTTATACTTTTCAATATAAAGACTGTACGTAAACTATTTTTTACAATACTTGTGTTCAAAGTCAAATGAAATATAACTTTGCCAGTGAAAAAAAATGTTTTTCGCAGTTAACCTGTGACAGCGGTTATTGTGAAATTTCTAAAACGGCAGGAAGGTTCAAATAAAGAATATACGCCATATCCCGTTTAAATTCTCTTAGTTCAATTGCAGAATTGCTGCTTTGATACACCCAGTATACAAACATAAAATATATGTGACGTTTTCAACCAAAAGGATCCCGCTTGTCGCTTGTTAATAGAGTCGGTTTTTTTATCATTGTTCCAGTAATATAGACATGGCGAAGAAGGTAAGTATAGAGCAAGTGAAGATGGCATTGCAGAGCATGAATAATGGAAAAGCAGTTGGGCCAGATGGTATACCAGCGGAAGCATGGAAGTTTTTGAGAGCAGATGGATGGAAATGGCTGACTGTTCTTTAATAAGTTATTGCAAGAAGTAAGCACCCTGGTGTATGCTGTTTGCCGACAACGTTGTTCTTGTCGGGGATAATGCTCTTGAGGTCCAGAGCAGACTGGAGAACGTAGGCTTAAAAATAAGTAGAACCAAAACTGAGCACTTGTTCTGCGATTTCAGCGGCTTATCCAGTTTTTCCCATATTGCCTTGGATGGTGTATCCCTACCAGTATTCTCCGAGTTCCGGTACCTCGGGTCATTATTTTGAAAACTTACGATAGTTTACGAATAGTGGATCTGATCTTAACATTACCGATCATTGTGCGATCCATAAGAGTACTACATACAGATTGGACACGCCCCTGCACCAAATTGAGCTACTACGCCCGCAGGCCTCAGGTCCTGGGTTAGAATACCTTCCAGGTCAAATATTTGGGTATCAAACATTATGTATTACACAAATACACAGGCCACTCAGGCGTCTTCGAGAACATCTCCAACGCGGCAGCGGCGTACCTGAAACGGCCAAAATTCTATGGTTTTCTCTCTTCCTATTCCTAAATAATTTGATTGTTTTTTACTGATCCAGTGTTTTGTAATACCATACGATAAATAAATAAATAAATATGATGTATATCGTCGTCTAGTACAAGCTTTGCTTAGTTTAAGACTAGGTCGATTTGTGTAAGATTGACCCTTAATATTTATTTATGCTAAGATCATTTTGAAACCTTACCACGGACACAATCATACCTAGATTGCAAATTGATGTACCATAGTTTACCGGGCGAGCGAAGCGTCTGTTTCGTCTCAATTTCTTTCGTATGTCCAGATATCGGATTTCCTGCTGTTCTCGCCTACAGGCCACATTTCATACATACATTTACAGTTTTTTTGTCGATGCAGTTTTTAAAATTTCAATAATCAGGGAATTAAAAAAATACAAATCTGAGCTGTAACGAAAGCTCACAGGCACTAGTTTCAACATCTTGTTTTCTAATTCCTATTAAAGTACATCACATAATGGTAATTTTCTTATAGATAAATAACTAGAAACTAATACAGGATAAGCCAATTTTCTATTAATTAAGGCCTTATGTACAATAACAGTAACGTTGAGTCTAAAGTTGGTCTTTTATAAAAAAAGTCAATTAAAATGTTTCTTTTTTTTCAGGTCAATTTCGCCTACTCGCAGCGAAGAACACTGAATCAGCAAAAACAAATAAACGCAAAGCCCCAGTTGAAAAGAAGAAAGAAAAACCGAGCGAAAAAATTGCAAAGCATAGTTCTACTGAAAAGATTCAAGAGCTTTCTGCAGCCACACAAGATTTGCCTTCAAATGCTGATAAACAAGAGAAGAAAAACAAACTGAGGAAAAATGCGAAAAATACTTCTTTCAAAAAGATTCAAGAGTCATCTGTAGCTTCACAAGATTTGCCTTCAACCACTGATCTACAAGAAGTATCTCCTGAGAAGTCTGCTGTGAGCAACTCCTATATTAAACTAAATACTTTGAATAGACAAACTAACTTAAAATGCGACCAGTGCGGAAAGGGCTTCAATATTAAATCTGATTTAGAGAAACACATTAACACTCACATGCTGATTAACGCTAGTACGAGTCACAGAACCCACAAGGTCTTCACGTGTACAACCTGTCATTGTATATTTAATACGAAGTTGCTTCTACTGGAGCATGAGAAGAGCCGACATGGCGGTAAATACTTTGCTTGCGACGCATGTGAGTATGCAACGAAATATGCTCGAAATCTACAGAATCATATAAAGACTCACACTGGCGAGAAGCCTTTCCAATGTAGTCAGTGTAGTTCCGCGTTTAGCCGAAGTAGTCATTTACGAGATCACCTTAGAACACACACTGGCGAGAAGCCTTTCAAATGTACTCAGTGTAGTTCTGCATTTAGCCAAAGCAGTCACTTACAAAGTCACCTTAGAACACACACTGGCGGGAAGCCTTTCAAATGTAGTCAGTGTAGTTCTGCATTTAACACAAGCAGTCATTTACAACGTCACCTTAGAACACACACAGGTGAGAAGCCTTTCAAATGTAGTCAGTGTAGTTCCGCGTTTAGCATAAACAGTAATTTACAAACTCACTTTAGAACACACACTGGCGAGAAGCCTTTCAAATGTAGTCAGTGTAGTTCCGCGTATAGCAGAAGCAGTGATTTACGAAATCACCTTAGAACACACACAGGCGAGAAGCCTTTCAAATTTAGTCAGTGTAGTTCTGCATTTACCGGAAGCGGTGATTTACAACGTCACCTTAGAACACACACTGGCGAGAAGCCTTTCAAATGTTGTCAGTGTAGTTTTGCATTTACCGAAAGCAGAAATTTACAAAGACACCTTAGAACACACACTGGCGAGAAGCCTTTCAAATGTAGTCAGTGTATTTCTGCATTTACCACAAGCGGTGGTTTACAACGTCACCTTAGAACACACACTGGCGAGAAGACTTTCAAATGTAGTCAGTGTAGTTCCGCGTTTAACCGAAGCTGTAATTTACAAAGGCACCTTAGAACACACACTGGCGACAAGCCTTTCAAATGTAATCAGTGTAGTTTTGCATTTACCGAAAGCAGAAATTTACAAAGACACCTTAGAACACACACTGGCGAGAAGCCTTTCGAGTGCAACATCTGTGACTACAAGACTACTCAGTCAGGTGCTCTGAAGTCTCACCTAATGTCCCGACACTCCGGACAAAAGCCATTCGGTTGCGACGCTTGCAGTTACAGGGGCGCTACTAGAGGACATTTAAGATATCATATGAAATATAACCACAAGTTGAATTAGTATTTTTAATGTTATAATTCTGTAATACTTCAAGTAACGCGCGTTGTGTGTAGGGAATTCTAACCGGTAAAGTGTATGAAATATACCGGTTTGCATTTCATAGTTGTATGCAATAACCCAAACCCTTGTATAGTTTTTTTTTATGTCTTGAGAGCTTATGTTGTAAACATGACCACACAAAGCGATTGATTTACAACTGTGTAGAAGCTCAATTTGGGACAAATGGAAGCAGTCAACAAAAAAAACATACAAAGAATATCTTCTTGTTTCAAATGTTTTTTCTAAGTCACAAGGTTGTAATTCCAATATCTTAACTCACTAGAATAAATATATTTAAAAAAAACACATCAAAAGACATCGCGTAGTTTTAAAGATCTAAGCATACATAGGGACAAACAGACGGCAGGATGCGTTTGTTTTATATTATGATTGAGTGATTAATTATTACGAACATTAATGAAGTCCAACACAGAATAATAACATTTTTTTCAAAAAACATTGAAAATACGACTTTTAAGCGGCCTTATTCCTTTTAAAATACTGATTGTTTTAGACATTTTTCTCTATGATCAAACATGTTTCTTAACATATTATTGATGTTACTACCTAGAACAGGGCTAATGAGATTTATTGGCATATATTTGAAACCTGCAGTTTGAATTTTTCATTGATAATTTGTGTTTCAAAAACTACTCGAAATTGACAAAATACACGCGGAAAATTAGTTTTTTCAACTTATTTCCGACTGCACGCAATGGAATCATAAAATAGCTATGTTACTACCTAGAACTCGGGGGAAAAGCATTATTCACTTCAAAGAGTTGGTTGAAATTGTCAATATATATTTTAAAAGGAATAAGGCCTCTTAATTATTTATTTCGGGGTCATGTTTACAAGATAAACTCTCGAGTGGAATTCGGTCATTTAAAGGAATGTCAACTATTTTAGTATATAATGATAGTAGTAATATGTTTAATGCTGACCGTACTTGTAAGTGTGATTGACAATTAAATCACAGTACGAACGCATTTGAGTAATTTTTCAAAAAGCATGTACATAGTTAAGGGCTTAATAAAACAAAACTTAATTGATTCCTTTGTGTAACGATACCAATATCTTTTGTATGTGTTTTTATTAAGCCTTTAACTATGTATATGTTTTTTGAAAATGCTTATTTTACGGCTGGACTCGGCGCGGCTATTTTTTATAAATTCATATTTTATTATGATCTTTTTACTACTACCGTTTTTCGATATGGATATTCAGTAAAGGAAACTGAAACGCGTGCCTTTTTGAAACTTATTGTCATTGAGAAGAGCGAAATAGGTACTGCTTGTGCTTATTATTTTGGCTCAGTGACCCAAAGAGGATCTTGGTCTCTGACACAAGGGCCAGTTAAGGGTATTTACGGCGCACAGATCCTTCTGCGGCGGCGGCGGACTGGACGTTTCCACTTGGTCGCCCCGATCGATCGTCTTCCATCCTCTCCAGGCGTAGGCGTATTTAGCGGGTAGCCGGGTGAATCGTGCCCACTATATCACACATCAATGCACTATACACGCATAATGAAGCAATGAATTTCTATCGGGAAACCGGGATTATCTATACTATATTGGGGTGAGCACGGCCCACCCCACTATGGTACCTACCCCATATGCCTAGGGTATGCCTACCCCAGGACGATGGATTACGTATAGAAAGTCGTAGCTTCATCTCATAGACCAAGGCGAGGCCCCCACCCTAAAAATATTCTTAGATACGCCAATGACTCCAAGTGACCCAGCCAGCGGAGTCGTGTTCTTTAATCTCGCCAATTATGTTGGGTATCATAGCCACCACCACTTCTAACTCCTTATTCTTTCTTCGCCTCCAGCTTGTGCTAGAGGACAACTGTGACTCTTTCTCGCGCGAGAAATATTACCCATCTCTTTCTTCGCAATAGAGAGTGACGGGCGATGCTATGTCGCGAAGCCTAGTTGTGCTAGATGCACAGCTGTCAATTGTCATTCTCATCTCTTATTGGTTCCAAAATCTTTCACCAGATTTGCCTTTTCACCACTAAAAGCTTACTTGCTGCAGTCAGTGTCCAAGTATTGTCCAAGTAAACGAAAAAGGTACGTGTTTCAATTTCCTTGACTACAAACTGTTCTTATTTTGGTAAAATGTTAGAAGTAAGTTTGCTACCTGAAAGTGCGAAGGACATAAAATATAAAATATTGTACTATTTATTTACAACTCGAAGTTTTGAGCAAAATGCTAGGGGTAACGATTGCTCAAAACGATAGTACGACTACCAAAACTACGATTTCTGGTAGTGACACGTCCGCAACGTCGAGGTAAACTGATATGTATATTAGATACCAATTCTTAAGTTCGCTTTTGTTGTAAAACATAAAAAGTGGTACTCTATGTTGAAGTCAAACAATTTTAAGTAATAGTTCTGAATTTACTTTTTTTAACACGTTGGACGCCACGCCACCCACCGGTGGGCCATCACGATGTATGCGTTGGGGCCATGGTAAAAACGGATAATACGCAATTTTTTCAAAAAAATATTTTGGTTATTTTGGATGTAAAACATTATATTTAGTACTATAGATCAAAAGATACTAGCTTAAACGTCAAAAATACTCGAATTTCCTTAAAAGGCTCACCGGTGAGCCGCGTGGCCTAATCGGAAGGAATTGCGAACTTTCTTCCGCGGGGGCCGCGGGGGTCATGCCGCGGCTCACCCGCCCGCGCTCCTCGCACTTGCCTGCGCGTTCGCAAGTCTCACAACTGACTGACAGTGCCGCTAGTATCCAGCAACGCACTTCACGTACCATGCGTAATTATTTTCGTACGATTTTACGTCTTTAATTTTGTAAGAAAGTGTATTATTACTTGTTTGTTTATTATGGATGACGATGGCTTTGAAGACTTTGTTCTAACTCAAGATGACTTAGCTGAAATTGAAAACGTAGAAATAAACTTCTTAAACAGCAGTTTTCAACTAAATTCACAAGATGAGTTGCAGCTAGTATCGTCGCATCGGAAAAAACGACGTATTCTGCACTCCGACTCCGAAGAATAGTATTATTAGTTTTAATTGGTTAAATAAATAAATAATACTATAATAACTTATTTACGTTCATTTTTTACCAAACTTCATGCTTAATTAAAGCTTTATTTGTCAGTTTTCAACTACATATTATTTATGATGTGTAAGGCAACCCTAACAAAGTATAAAAAATGGTAAAAAATCATAAGTCCTTTACAGTACAAAAGAACCAAGGCAACTAGTATCTTCTCTGAGGCCACGCGGCTCACCCTTCATACGTTTTTGGATGGAATAAGTGATCGGTGGCCTGTAAAACAGGTTTGAAATGAAGGCTCACCGCGGCTCACCGGTGACCCCCGTAGCTCCAATGGTTCAACATGGTTTGGCCCACCGGTGACCCCCGTGGCTTCAATGGAAACACTACATTTTTGGCCTGGCGTTCAACGTGTTAAACCTTAAAAGTGATAACTTTTTAGTTTTCTTTGTTTTAGTTTTTATTTTTATTTGCTTATGTAGTTTCCTAGGTAATGTCAATGAAGTTTTGATTTTGTTTTAAATATAGTTTCTTGGATACAATATATTGTTTTATTTGCTTCTTACTACTCTATCACTGAGTATAAAAACGCACGTAACGGGCTACATACCTTTAGCCCCTGACCTGGCCTGATACTGAATACATTTGAGTCACGATGTGCATCGAATCGACCGATCAGACAAGTCAAGGGACTGGACATTTTTTTGGATCCCCCTGCCTCCCCTTGGCGACGCCCAAGCTGTTGAGATTTTAGGGTCTCAATATTATTTATTTATTTAAAACCATTAATGTTAGCACTAACAGCTATACCTTACAATCCTTACATGCTAACTGGCAAATTAATGTTAACGTGCGATGAATGAATGTCCCAAGTAGCATTCCTGTTCCTAAAAAAGGTATTGGAGATGTCTTGCACTCAAATTCGCTAATTCAGGCCGTTGTCTTGAAAAAACCTTCTAGGACTTCCAGATATCCCTCAGATTACCTTCAAGACAGTGTAAAGCACAGATTGGCACAGCCTTTAGGAGAATGATATCTTTAAGGTTGTGTTAACACTAATTAATTAGTTTTCAAGATATGTAGAATACCAAGTTCATACTACTTCTAAAGTAAACTGCAGTCTTGCTTAGGATTAAAGTTTTAAGGGTTCTTATAATTATCTTCATGATATCTTGAAGGTTTCTTCAAAACTACTTAAGTTGTTTTCAAGATATCTACTGTACTCAGTTAAAACTTATTTAATAGCGAGTTCCTACTACTTTTTAGGTATACTTAAGTCTTGGGAGTGAAGTTTAAAGAGTTCTTAAAAATATCTTCAATAGTGCGTGCTAATTCTAACCTTATTTAAAAGAAAAGTTTACAAATAAAATGGCGAACAGTCGTTACAGTGATGATTTAATTTTGCGTTTCTTGTCGGTACATAGAGCGAAAAAGTAATTCGCATGTTGGCTGATCGAGTGAAATGGCCATAAATTACTAAAAAACAAGCGGGCCGAATGAAATATCGAGTAAAGTGTTTTAAATTTTGGAATTTTAACTAGTGAATATATGAAATGCTAAGCAAAATAGTAAAATGATTGATGTCCGCGTAACTTACATAAATAGTGTTGTGAATAAATTGATTGAAGCAGAGTCAGCTTTTATTTAACGAAATACCACTTAAGATAAAAAAACCGGCCAAGAGCATGTCAAACATGGCGATTTTGCTGCGAGATAACAATAAACAAAATGTTATTTTGTTTCGAGCGTGAGTATAAAGTAGCTTTTTAATTTTGTCTTATTTTGTCATTTCTCAGCCGCAGATTAATTATAATATTCGAATCATTCGAATTTCGATGTACTATCTCTTTCATATCTATATGAAAAAAGAGTGATAAAAACACATCACCTCGATATCCGATTTTCGTCCCCGACCCTGAATAAGAACACGTTCCGATACGATCACGTTCTGATATTGTATGTCCGAAATGGATAAACTGTTGAAACTATAATTCTGTAATAAGACCTTGTGTACAGTCTTGACAATAAATAAATATTTTAATATACACAATGTTGTTACTGCTAGGGATAAAATGTCTTCCATGTTTTGCCTTTCGGCGTACAAAATATAATTCAGAAAAATAAAGATGCTCAAAACAACCATGATATTCGCAACTTTTAAACTGAAATAAATAATAAATATCGGACAACCTCACACAAATCGATCTAGTCCCAAATTAAGCTCAAGAAGGCTTGTGTTATGGGTACTAGACGACGATATACGTACTTATATAGATAAATATATACTTAAATACATAGAACAACCATGACCCAAGAACAAATATTCGAGTTCATCACACAAATATTTGCCCCGGCCGGGATTCGAACCCGGGACCGCCGGCTCAGTAGGCAGGTGTCTCACAGGCAACAAACCGAGCCAAACGCGTCGTCAAACAAAAAAATATTGTACTTATATATTTAAGTTTTATCTTATATTTAAGTTGCATAAGATACCTACCAGTTCAAATCCCAGGGTGTAACATATTTTCACTGTTTTTATCTTTGTATTTGTAAACTAGGATTATGTTGTTCATTCTACATAGGTATAAATAAGAGACGATTGTTTGTCCTTTTTACAATCTTTTATTTAGGTACTTTAACCTGTCCCGTTGTAATGGAATTTTGCAAGTTAAATTTGACTCATTTTCCGGTTTCCGATTGAGCTGAAATTTTACATGAATATGCAAATCGCGTGACAAAGCAATATTATGAAGACGTGGAGCTGATCTGATGATGGAGCTGGAAGGTGTCCAATTGGCCATAGGAACTCCGTAGTAAATAAAGCAATCATATCGAGTTTGGGCTTTTAGAATCGTTTCTGTGAGCAATTGATGCATGTTCAAAAAAAAGTACAGTCAGTTATAAAAGCTTGTCACAAAAATGAAATTTCTGACAGAAACTTATTTACGTCTGAAACACGGAATAATCCTAGTTCAAGCAGGTAATATTATTGTCAAATAATCGATATGTTAATTCATAGTCGTTAAACCTGTAATTATGGTTTGAATAAATTTTATTTATTCATTATACACAACATGATGGGCAAGGAATACCCCCGACGGGAACAAGATAGCCGCGACCCTCGTACATCCCGACCAAAAAGAGTAGAAATTAAAAAGTGTCAATACTGTAGTGTCGTCCCCGATTTCTTATATTGATTAGAAAGGGAGTTCACTACAGTATTGCCACTTTTTAATTTCTATTCTTTTTGATCGGCCTGTAATATGTGCCAGGCGCTTAACCAAAATCTGCGTTGTAATTTGTACGATGTTATTTTCATTAAGTTAGTTCTTTAATATATATGATTAAAGTACAATAAAACTAAACCTAAAAATTAAACTAAACAAGAAAACACTAAAATTAAACTAAATCTAAAAATGGCCGCTGCGGCATAGTGCCGAAGATGCTGGCGGCATTTCCTCGCTGAATCGCCAAACTGATTCTTTGAGCGAGGAAACCGCCAGCTCTCCGGTCACCAGTAACATTAATAAGCCTCTTCGAGATATCTTTGAAGAGGCTTAAAGCGCTGGGGCCCCACGGACCCAGGGTCTCGACGCCAAAAGGTATGAAATTGTACTCAGCGCCGAGACCACTATACTTATTTCGTTTCATACCTTCGGCCGCTTCTGCCGCTGCTCCGGCCCTAATTGAGGAACGGTGGAGATGTGACGGGGCCAGTGTGTCTACACAGGTTGCATCCCACACTAGCACCCGTCCCTTACTCCACGGAATCAAAGACATTCCGTCCGGTCTCTTGCCATCGTCTCTTGAGATGCCGGTCGGCTCTAAAAGGGCCGGCACATTGATTGACGCAAGAGACCGGCGGATGATGTCGTTCAGAGCAGCATGTCTTGAGAAGCGGCCCGCACTGCTTTGGCAGGAGAGTCCGTGGTGACCCAGCCTGTCAACGTCTTTGCCGCAGGGGCATCGGTGTGGGGCGCAGACCGGGACCCCGAGACGGAGACAAACTGTAAGTCGGAGGGTATTGGGTTCTAGAAAAGTTCCAGTACTCACGGAAGGGTGCGCATGGAGCCAGTATCCGGCCTCTTTGGTGCCTACTGCCAGAAGTCTGGCTCGGTCTTCCGTAGAGCACTGGCTTAGGATGGAATCTACGGTCAATTTACACATTAAGTCGTCCCAGCTCCTTTGAGATTTTAAATTTTCCGGATAATTTTGGCTGGGGCAAGCAATTGACCAAGCATTGTTTGCGTCTTCCAAGCCCGCAATCTCATAGTTTGTGGGGAACGCCCTTAGGATTTTACCTATGAGATTAGACGAGCTATGAACTGACGACAAAAAAGCTGGCAAAGCGACACTAGAAATTTTGCGGATCCCTAGCCCACCGTACCGAATGGGAAGAGATCCTTGGGACCAGGACTGCTCGCTTAGCTGAGAATTGAGGACGGATTCTAAATTCATTTTGATCAGGCTATCTATTTGTAACAAAAGATGTTGATGGTTCCAAAGTGGGCAGCAGCGTAGCACATAGGTAAGTTTCGGAACGAAAAGACAATATTTAATAATTGAAAGTGCAAAATGTGGGCTAATTTCAAGCAACCGATGGGAATGATTTTGAAATTTCGAGATAGAATTTTGAACATAGTCAGAAAAACATTCTTCAAAAATAGGGGACCCTAAGAGGCAAAGAGTACTTTTGTCAACAATCTTAATGTCAGGCGCAAGCTCGTTAAATTTTTGTTCTAAATCGATGACGTCATTGCGGGAATTTTGAAAGAATAGTTCACACTTGTTGAAATTGAGCTCGAGGCCTATCGTTTTGAATTTATTTTCAATTTCGCGGAGATCGGAAAGTACAGTCTTTGCATCGCCCCCTAGAATCCCGTCGTCTAAGTACCAAACATTAAATTTTGAAGCCAAATTTTGAATGATAGGGTTGATGGCTAGACTAAAAATTGCTGGCCCCAAGGGATCACCCTGTTGACAGCCAACTTCAGATGACAACTCACTTGATCGATACATCAACTTTGTTGGATCTGCATAGCAATGGAGGAGATAGTTGTATATTTACGGAGTGTTGGATTTGATCTCAGACAGCAGGGTATCCCTGTTCACCGAATTGAAGGCATTTTTCACGTCTATTTTGAGCAACACTTCGCATTGGCCTTCGTTAAGGTAGGTGCGAAGGGCATGGACAGCGGCCTCACAGCCACCTTTAACGCCAAAGCCTAATTGGACCGGTTCAAAAAGAGGTTGTAATTTTGCTATTATGTGTCGAACTGCGATTTTAGAAGCGAGGCGGCGAAGTGTTGTTCCAACAGCAATAGGTCTCACCCCTCCGTCCTTCTTTGTGAGGGCGATGAGGTTTGCTCCATATAAAATAGGTAATATATCTGGATCGATATTACCAGAGTACATTCGATTTATTAAATGAGTAATGCAACTTATAAGTTGCTCACCTGCATCGCCCGCGGAACGCGATGTTAGGTCCTTTAGATGTTGGGGTGAGAGTCCATCCAGGCCAGCGGCAGAACCAGGTTTGAAAGAATTTATTGCATTAATGACGTCATTATTGTTGATTTCGAGGCAGGTTTGGTTTGCCGTTGGAGGGTCGAGAAAGAAAGGAGTTGTTGGAGCTGGGGGATGTTTAGTCTGTAAAGCCAGAAGAGTATCAGGATTATCTGGGGATAGCACGTCACTTGAGAAAAGTAACCGGGCGGCGCCTTTGAGATCTCCATCGCTAATTTTGTTTTCTATAGTCCTGAGTTGATTACGGGTGGATGAAAAGGAAAGTCTATGTGTGTATTGTGTGCGGTGGATGGAATGACGTGATCTATGCAGTTATTTTTAATTTTTTGTGTGAGAGATATATTAGAGTTGTCTTTTTTTGCGTGAAGAACCAAATATGGAAAGAGAAGGAGATTTTGCCAGTCTCGAGTAGAGTTTTTTGAAATACACTTTAGGTAAGTTAGTTACATTAAATAACATTTGACAATTAAATTAAAATTAGGCCTAAAAAATAAAACAACAATTAAATTGACAGAGAAAAATAAAGGTTGATGGTTCAAACCTTACTGATATTGTATAAAGCAAACTTCTGTTTTGAGAAAAAATGAAAATCATAGAGTAAGTGCATTATAATGCATGCATACAATATAAAAGACAATAACCCCGGCGCCACATTATTCGAGAAGTTGACCGAAGTATTGTTTCCTCCACCGAAGTTGGCCGAAGTATGAGTTTCCGAATCGAAGTGAAGTGGCCACTATCTATCTATACTATATCTATGCCCACTATCATGTTCGCTCATCTTAGATCAACTTCACGAGCTTAACCGCCTCCACATCGTTGTTGTCATTGGAGTAAGTATCGGAACGTAGCGCACTGAATTGAGTGTCAGATCTGTGAGTTGTCAAAGTCAGATTGACAATCGCAATTCGCATGGGCATGGTGTTTTTGTTTTGGATTTTCTACGCCCAAGATGGTTAACATTGGATCAAATTTGCTATAAAAGTACAAAAATATTACTGAAAATCACACATTTTAGTATGCGTTACATTAAATAAATCTATACGTGTAAAATCAGAACATAGTGCATTTGTGCAGTAGTGTAGAGATCAATAGACAGTTTATCAACACATATCGGGAGTCCCCGACGACGGCCCTTGTGACCCGGGGGCCCGTATCATTCATACGGCGGCACTACTACGTCACACGTGACGCGTACCGCCGGTCCAGCCGCCGAGGATGTCGCTCGACCTGGAGGCAGCGTCTGTGAAGCTAGAACCGTGTGACAGTGACGGCGACGAGGAATGTGAGGCCGCGCTGGCGGCGCTCTACGAGGACCATGTGGTGAAGGAGGAGCTGGTGCTGGGCCCCGAGCGTCTGCAGCCGCGCGACGTGGTCTACACGCTGCGAGGTTGGTGGGTCAGCAACTTTGTGTTATCAATGGTACCTGCATTCGTTTTAAATTATTGTATATTGCAAATGTTACTTATTTTCTGCTGAAAATAGATTTTCTCAAACATGCCATGTAATGTCGCATAACATGCATTATAATAGGCATTCAATTCATGTTTTGGAGGAACAACTCGAGATAACTGTTAAGTAATTTCATTTAAAATACCTAGGCCTAAGCCAGGAAGTATTTCTATCCGTGTTCATTAACAGGCTAAGCAGTCGAATTTTTTTTTTTTTTAAATTTTAAATAAATAATTATAAGCCTACTTATGACATGTTTTTCTACATTGTGTTGCAGCATTACTGAAGACAGAAGATGAAGACACTCATGCGCAGTTACTGAACGGGTCCTGCTCCGTCGTCCTGGAGCGCCTGATGCTGGACTTAAAGTCACGGACATACACAGTTGGCCTGCAAACATACAGTTATCGACTGAGCGACCAGCCGGGCATTCAGCAAACAGAAATAAAATCAAGAAAAAAGAAAATTAGTAAGTGCCATTTAATTTTATTCTTACCATAAAATTTTGTTGTTCTTCCTTGTCATGTTAAAGTGATGTGTGATAATAATAATCCAATCTTCAAGACAACATTTCTATGTTGTATCTAAAGGTAACTAGCTAAAGTTTCAATGTTTTCATAGTTAAGGTATTAGGTATAAGTAATTAAACTCTATATTTTAAAATGTGAAGTTTGAACGAAATATTGATATAACTGTTAAAGGGTGAATCAACTTTTTTGTGTTGTTTACTCTGTCCCCGTTGTCCAGGTGACATCTTCATACTGTTTCATAGAAAAATGCTTAGGTTGTCCGAGGGACAAATTTTGCGTAACATGGTGCACTTTAATAAAAAAAAAAAATTTTAGCTGTTTATTTCACAGAAAATTCAAAATACATTAAAAACTTAACTTCTAATCTTAAATATTAAAGATTTTTTGAAGTTAAGGAGCTTATAAATTGCTCTTGATTACTATGACACAGTTTCAACATTGTGGGAGGGTAACACTGTCCTGTTTTTTTATATATATCTCTGAACAATAACTTAAAAGTTGATTCACCCTAAAAATTGTTGTAGAATTATTTGAGCCTTTCTGATGTTTCAGTAACTGTTACAGTTACCATTGTCAAATATTGACTGTTAAAAACACAAATTTTATTAGCAGTTACATTTGTGCATAATGGGTAGCCATTTTATAAATGTAAATAAAAAATAAAGGTTCATACATGCCAGATGGGCCTAATGTGTAAAGACGCAGCAGAGGAGTAATTATTTTTAATTTACCAGCTGTTCACTGCTCGGGAGAAAGAACCACGGAAAGAAAACTCCCCGTCTGCCTTATTTTATTATTACTAAGTTATACTTTTAAATATAAAGACTGTACGTAAACTATTTTTACAATTTTATTATTTATTTATTATAAGCCTTTGTCTACAGTCATGGACTGTCTTGCTTTTCAGCTTAGGCCTCCCCAAGATTTTTCCAAGCCGATCTGTCTCTTGCTGTTCTCATCCATGTTGTTCCTGCTATTTTCTTTATGTCGTCTTCCCACCTCTGGTATTGACCACCTTGCTTTCTTTTGTTGTACCTAGGGCACCACTCCATCACATCTTTAGCCCATTTTTCCCTATTGGTTCTTATAAGATGGCCTGTCCAGTTCCATTTCAGTTTTTTGATACATTTTTTTATGTCAGTAACTTTTGTTCTTTTTCTTATGGTTTTGAGTCGAACCTTATCTTTTCACTTAATATTAAGAATACTTCTCTCCATACTGTGTTGACATGTTTGTAGAGCTTTAGTATTTTGGTCTGTTGGACTCCATGTCTGGCAGCCATATGTCATACTCGGTAGAATGCACGTATCAAATACCTTTCTTTTAGTTTTTAATTGAATTACAGGGTTTTTCATGATTTCCTTAAAGGACCAGTATCTCTTCCAAGCGATAGTTATCCTATTATTGATTTCTTTTGTTGTGAGATCGTTTGGTGATATTATTTGTCCTAGATACGTATACTCCTCCACATATTCTATCAAGCTGTTGTTCGGTGTAATCGGGGTTTTGATGTGGTTTGTCATTACTTTACATTACTATTTTTTACAATACTTGTGTTCAAAGTCAAATGAAATATAACTTTGCCAGTGAAAAAAAATGTTTTTCGCAGTTAACCTGTGACAGCGGTTATTGTGAAATTTCTAAAACGGCAGGAAGGTTCAAATAAAGAATATACGCCATATCCTGTTTAAATTGTCTTAGTTTACACACATAAAATATATGTGACGTTTTCAACCAAAAGGATCCCGCTTGTCGCTTGTTAATAGAGTCGTTTTTTTATCATTGTTCCAGTAATATAGGCATGGTGAAGTAGGTAAGTATAGAGTAGTATAGAGCAAGTGAAGATGGCATTGCAGAGTACGAATAATGGAAAGGCAGTTGGGCCAGATGGTATACCAGCGGAAGTATGGAAGTTTTTGAGAGTGGATGGATGGAAATGACTGAGTTTGCTCTTTAATAAGTTATTGCAAAAAGAGGTCATCCTTGAGGAATGGTGCAACAGTTCACTAGTGCCCATCATCAAGAATAAAGGTGTCGTACAGGATTGCAACAACTATCGGGGAATAAAGCTCATGTCACATAGTATGATGATATGGGAGAAAGTGATAGCGAAACGAATAAGAGAAGGAAGTGAGGTAACACAGAACCAATTTGGGTTTATGCCGGGCGGGAACTATGGACACCATATTTGCACACCACTAACTTTGCGAAAAATACCGACTTGCACAAAAGGACTTGCATATGGTGCTCATAGATCTGGAAAAAGCATACGATAGGGTCCCCCGTAAGGTTCTGTGCTGGGCTATGAAAGGGAAAGGTGTGCCAGAGAAGTATGTTCGACTTATTTGTATAGAATCTTTTTATCGATTCATATTTTTTATGTGGTAATACCACATTTTTATTTTTATAAATAATGACACAAAGGTAAATTAAGAAAGAAAAATTGAATGCGATCTACTACAAGTTAAGCGAGATTTGAACCCGCGACCTCTGCGTTTCCGGCGCATTGCTCTTCCAACTGAGCTATTAGATCGCTGCGTCAATCAATCACACCAAATCTTTCATCCCTTAATTCTTCAGACATACAGGAGGAAGCACCCTGGTGTATGCTGTTTGCCGACAATGTTCTTCTTGTCGGGGATAATGCTCTTGAGGTCCAGAGCAGACTGGAGAACGTAGGCTTAAAAATAAGTAGAACCAAAACTGAGCACTTGTTCTGCGATTTCAGCGGCTTATCCAGTTTTATTTCTCACCTGATTTTCGTGAAATTTTGTGAGTAGATTTGATAAGTAGAAATACAGTTTTTTTGTCGATGCAGTTTTTAAAATTTCAATAATCAGGGAATAAAAAAATTACCAATCTGAGCTGTAACGAAAGCTCACAGGCACTAGTTTCAACATCTTGTTTTCTAATACCTATTAAAGTATATCACATAATGGTAATTTTCTTATAGATAAATAACTAGAAACTAATATAGGATAAGCCAATTTTCTTTTAATTAAGGCCTTATGTACAATAACAGTAACGTTGAGTCTAAAGTTGGTCTTTTATAAAAAAAAAGTCAATTAAAATGTTTCTTTTTTTTCAGATCAATCTCGCCTACTCGCAGCGAAGAACACTGAATCAGCAAAAACAAATAATCGCAAAGCTCCAGTTGAAGAGAAGAAAGAAAAACCGAGCGAAAAAATTGCAAAGCATAGTTCTACTGAAAAGATTCAAGAGCATTCTGCAGCCACACAAGATTTGCCTTCAAGTGCTGATATACAAAAGAAAGAAAACACGAGCAAAAATGTTAAAAATACTTCTTTTAAAAAGATTCAAGAGTCATCTGCAGCCTCACAGGATTTGCCTTCAACCACTGATCTACAAGAAGTATCTCCTGAGAAGTCTGCTGTCAGCAACTCCTATATTAAAATAAATATTGCGAATGAACAAACTAACTTAAAATGCGACCAGTGCGGAAAGGGCTTCAATATTAAATCTGATTTAGAGAAACACATTAACACTCACATGCTGATGACCACTAGTATGAGTCACAGAACCAACAAGGTCTTCACGTGTACAACCTGTCATTGTATATTTAATACGAAGTTGCTTCTACTGGAGCATGAGAAGAGCCGACATGGCGGTAAATACTTTGCTTGCGACGCATGTGAGTATGCAACCAAATATTCTCAAAAGCTACAGTATCATATAAAGACTCACACTGGCGAGAAGCCTTTCAAATGTAGTAAGTGTAGTTCCGCGTTTAGCCAAAGCAGTCACTTACAAAGGCACCTAAGGATACACACTGGCGAGAAGCCTTTCAAATGTAGTCAGTGTAGTTCTGCATTTAGCGAACGCGGTACATTACGAAATCACCTTAGAACACACACTGGCGAGAAGCCTTTCAAATGTAGTCAGTGTAGTTCTGCATTTAGCCAAAGCAGTGATTTACAACGTCACCTTAGGACACACTCTGGCGAGAAGCCTTTCAAATGTAGTCAGTGTAGTTCTGCATTTAACACAAGCAGTGATTTACAACGTCACCTTAGGACACACTCTGGCGAGAAGCCTTTCAAATGTAGTCAGTGTAGTTCTGCATTTAACCAAAGCAATCAATTACAAACTCACCTTAGAACACACACTGGCGAGAAGCCTTTCGAGTGCAACATCTGTGACTACAAGACTACTCAGTCAGGTTCTCTGAAGTCTCACCTAATGTCCCGACACTCCGGCCAAAAACCGTTCGGTTGCGACGTTTGCAGTTACAGGGGCGCTACTAGAGGACATTTAAGATATCATATGAAACATAACCACAAGTTGAATTAGTATTTTTATTCTGTAATACTTCAAGTAACGCGAGTTGTGTGTAGGGAATGCAAAGCGGTAAAGTTGTGTATGAAATATACCGGTTTGCATTCCCTAGTTGTGTGCAATAAGCGGACCTTTGTATAGTTGTTTTTTAATGTATTGAGAGCTTATCTTGTAAGCATGACCACACAACGCGATTGTTTTACTCCTGTATAGAAGCTCACTTTGGGACAAATGGAAGCAGGTAACAAAAAATTCAAACAAATATCTTGTTTCAAATGTCTAAGTCACAAGGTTGTAATTGTAATCTAACTCATTGGAATAAGATAATATTACAGTAAGGTCATAAAAATCGAAAAACAATCGAAAAGTTAAATAAATTTGTTTGTATTCTTTTTGTTACTTGTTTCCATTTGTGCTCGGACAATAGCTTCAGTTCAGTTCATTTATTCAGTCTCAATACACATTTTATATGAATCACAACAACATAAAAATAATAAATAAAACAAATACATCACTTAACACTAACATACTTCACACTTGGTTAATAGATAAATAAATTAAAATAGTTAAATTTCGGTCCTGTAATTTAAATAATCATAATACTATCGATACAGTCGTAATATTGTATATTCAACTAACGACCCGCCCGTCTTCGCACGGGTGCAATGCTGATAAATTATGCATGTATTATACATATAAACATTCCTCTTGAATCACTTTATCTATAAAAAAACACTTCAAAATCCGTTGCGAAGTCATAAAGATGTAAGCATACATAGGGACAGACAGACAGCCGCAAGCCACTTTGTTTTATACTATGTAGTGATTAATTATTAAAGCCTGACCAGATATATATGAGGATTGTCAAGAGGGCGCTATTTATAAGATTTATATGGCAACAATTTTGCATCCAATCGCAACCCACTATAATTACAGGATTAAACGAACTTACCTTAAGTGAAGTTCTATCCTGATTATATGAAGTACTTAGTCCGAGGTATAATTACTATGTAGTACTTTTCTTGCTTGCTCTATATGTCGCTAATTTTAAAGTCTAAAAACAAACATAAAAACACTGCACCTGGCAACATTAGTTATGGATGTCATTAAGTTCAGAGTAAAATATATAGAAGAGGGAAGGGAGGGAGGGAAGCTCTACCTCGGACTAAGTACTTCATATAATCAGGATAGAACTTCACTTAAGGTAAGTTCGTTTATTATTTGCAATTTGTACAGATGCGCATACGCTTAAAGTCATTTATCAACCACAAGAACACGTTTCTTTTGTAAACCCCTTGGAATTGAAATTACGTTGAACAAACGTAATACGTAACAATGTATCACACTGATACGGTTTAAAGTTAGCTATTAACCACGAAACAACACAATTTTTCTTGCAATGCAAAAACACGAACGAGTTTCATTAACACAAAATGCAATTGCAATGGCGACGCACGATATACGTATAATTTTAACCACCAGCACAAAATACGCAATAGCAGTCGAGCGCCCGGCGTATTCAACTTGGTCGGGTTATAGCAGATGGCGTCAGTCGGCTTGCCGGCTTACGCACTCAAATAGCGCGGCACGGCACGCTGGGCACGATGCTGCGCACGGTCACAGATTATATAGAAGTTACTGGCACGGTGTCGCTGTCGCACTCTGAGTCGAGTCGATGACGTCAGGGAACCTTCCGCACGGCGGTAGGTATAATAGGCTCCGTCCACACTTGTATCATTTCGCCGATCCGATCCCCGTCGCGTATCTTCACCGCGTATCATGAACGGTAGTGTGGACGTCACGCCGTCGCGATCATGCAACGCTCGCGCGAAATCCATGTTGATACGCGTATCTTCAGTACCCCGCACACTCGCGATCAGGAAAGCGTTGCATGATCGTGACGGCGTGACGTCCACACTACCGTTCATGATACGCGGTGAGGATATGCCGTGATCCATCGAGTCGGTTTTTGCCCGATCATCAAAGGCGCTATTATTGAGTCATCGATCCACGCTGCGGTCATTGGTTTTTAATCCTTAATTTTTACGATAGTTAAAAGTTCATGCGGAGTCTTCCGGCACGCGGTTTCCACTCGAGAACCTTTCTGCCGCATGCCATAAAACAAACACAGTCATACGAAGGCCATGTCTCCGTGAGCGGGTGCCCTCAATCGCCGCGTGGGAGGCGTCTTCCAGCACGCGGTTTCCACTCGAGAACCTTTCTGCCGCATTATGTATTATAAAACGAGTACAGTCATGTGCTAAATCTCCATGAGCAGATGACAAAAATGAAGGCCTTCCTCGCTGTGACTTCCGGTACACGGCCCCCACTCATTTCTGTCCCAAGGTTCAATGAGCGATCTCAGCGGGCGACATTTTTAAATGGGACGCAACTCCGCACAGAACAACGATCACAAACGAAATGAAATGTTCGACGAAAACGAAATGCCAAAATGATCGGGGCGGTGATACGGTGCTACGATACGGATAGCGTCCAAACCACAGACCATAAGTCCAAACTACTGCACGCCGAAATGATCGGTGCGGTGATACGCGACGAGGATACGATACGGCAAGTGTGGACGCGTTTCTTCGCGCGACGGCGCAAATGATACGGAGTGCCCGCAGTGAGCGTCCAAACGGACGATACGCGGTGAGGATACGCGACGGGGATCGGATCGGCGAAATGATACAAGTGTGGACGCAGCCATAACACTGTCGGTGCACTAGGCTTGAGCCCGTCAGGAACTAATAATTGTTGATTTAAGCTGATAATTATGGATTATCACTTTTTGTTGTAATTAAATTGAAGAGGAGAATTTTTTGGCAAACCTTAATGGCTTTGATACTATAGGATCAACATGGCTGCCGCTCCAACTTGAACTTCCCGTCCCGTGATTTCAACGAAATCCTCTTCGTCATCGACGCTTTTCTTCACTACTTTCACTAGTTCACTTCAACAAAGGACCATTTCATGTTGGGGCTCATAAATAAAAGCCGTAACATGAAAGTAATTAAATACTTTTAATTAAAAGTACAGCAAAAGAAATGTACATCTTATTCTTATCTTACGTTAGTTCGCTAGAGGCTTGTTTCTACTAGTATTGCCAGCAATAAAAAAATAATAATAAACAATATTAGTATGTACTGTATTGTACACAATACCAGGTCGTTGTCGTTGGGAAGAGCTAGGCGGGTTTCCGGGCGCGGTGATTCGCCCAAAAATGGCGCCGAAGCCACACATGGCTGGTGAGCCACTAACTCCAACCCTGGCACAGATAAAATAGGGATAAGTTCGCCTTTGTACATGTTTCATTTGTTATGAATGTATTTATATAACCAGTTGTTGTGTACATACAATATTTTTTTTACATACATACATACAAATAAGTTAAGGGTGACGGGTAATGCTAATGCGAAACTAGAAATTGCAATACCCTTCTGATTTTTTTCTATATTTTCTAAATCAGATTGTTGGATTTTAGCGCCCTTAAGTAAATGTCACTTAACTGGACGTTCCTAATGTTTTACTATCTATATTCTATACTCTGTGATATGTCTATGAAGAGTGTACTTGTGTTACGTGAATTAAAACCAGATTATTATAAAGTAATAGTTTATTTCCACTCAACTTATCACATATAAATTTTTAAGTAATCGCAGGAGTCTAGCTGGAGAAACACCTTTAATATTTATTAAATCATTAAACACGATTTTCGTTCAGTCCCCAAAAACTTGTCCAAAACTATTGTGGCCGCTTTTGATGTGAACAAGTTTCGCGGGGTAAACTACAGTGAACAAAATTGTGTACAGTGATTTAATAAATACTAAACGTGTTGTGTTAGCTCCCAGACTCCAGCTATTTCTGAAAAATTATATCTGATTATGAAGGCATAAGAAAAAAATCGGAAGTGGCGCTAGTGTCGCTTTACCCGTCACCCTTAAGAGCCTTCATACATTTTAAAATGTATCTTTTTCATATTAGGGCTTGTGCACAAATCACGCGATGTTTTTCGGCTATTTTTTGACACACCTGGTGATGTTTGGTGAGGTTCATTATGCCCTAATATTTAATGATATAATACTCATTATTCCTAACGATTACATATCCTTATTTTATATGACATAAGTATCAAATGTCCTAACTCCATTTCCCCCATATTTCAGGCACTACGATGGACGTAGAATATTTTAACGCGAGGGATAAAAAAGCTCGGTTCTGGCGCGCAGGGGTCGCAGTTCTTCCTATCCTAACACTCCTCCTCGCTTCGCTCATCGTCGTACCTAACGAAGGCCTAAAGCACGTATATCATACTTAGGACTTATAAGTTGTATGTCGAACAATCATTAGGTCTTCCAATATTAGGATCAAATAGATTAGGGCATATGGATATTAGGTAATTCTATAGTATGGATTTTGACTTTTAAGATAAAGAAGCGTTTAGGACACAAGACCATTATGGGAAATGAACATTAGGTTTAAAGTGTTTAGGACAACCTCGCGAGGTCTACAGCTGCTGGTATTTAACCTGTACAATATTCATAAAGATGAATACTCACTGTCTTCAGGCTCGTTACACTGATACATCCGCATATGGCAGCCGCTCATGAAAGTGCGGTGCACGCCGTGCTGGCAGCGCGCGCACACCATTATGTCACGCACGGGGCACTTCGTGGGGCACGAGTCTTGATACTGCCGCCAGTCGCCTGAGAAGAGAGCGAAACCAGTATAAAACGAATGCCATTCTAAGAGCTCACGCACTGTATATACTAGAGATGCAACGGATAATTGTTTGGCCGGATACCGGATATTCGGCCTGGCAACCGGCCAAATATTCGGCCAGCGGAACTATATACCTACACTATAATCAAGGTTTGATTTCATCATGGATCGAGGTTTATTCCTAGAAATAATGTCAAGTCTTTTTGTAATGTTGTCCCTTAATCTACGTGAAGGTCTTATTCCAGTCGTGCAGGTTTTGACCTGTATCATAGTGAACGTTCGCGCGGACACAGGTTTAAATTATTAAAATGGTTTCCAACGAATAACTAGTTAAATTGTGACCGTGACTGTTACACTTTTTACCCCAAAATCAAGCTAGTTTACTATCCGGTATCCAGTCGGATAGTACGTTGCTATCCGGTATCCGGCCGGATATAAAAATAAGAGCTGGATAGGTCGGATACCGGATAGTAGGTAGTAGCCGAATATTCAGTGCATCTCTATATACTAGAGATGCATCGAATATTCGGCTTAATCAGCCGTGGGGAGAGTGGGCCAGGGCCAGGAGAAACAGGCTACAGCAGCCTCGCGTACAGCGCCTGCAGTAGCCTGTCTCTCCTGGCCCTGGCCCACTTTGCCCACGCGCCCCTGCAGGTACAGCAAGCCGGGCAGCATCTCTCAAGAAGAGATACATTCTTACCCTCTAACGGTCGATGCTGATCCTTACCATAAACCACAGCTAAGAGTTCGCGTTCAGTTGTCGAATAGAAGATGGTCTCAAGCTGATTTACGAATTTAAAGGTTAATACCGCGCCTATAGGGTAAGAAAAGGCGCCAGTGTGTATAAAAATACACACTTTCACTGTCCTAGTTTGACATGTGAAACTTATGTCTTTGTTATAAAAGCTTGCCGTGACCCTACATATGGGACACGGACAGGACAGTGAACGTGTTAAATTTAGGGCATTTTATGGTGTTGATGCTGATACTAAAGAAGATATAAGTAAGTCAAAACAGCACAGGTAATAAAAAAACTATACTGACCACAGAGCCGGCTCATTCCTCGGCTAAAGGGTTAGCTTGGTTATTCAGCGCGGAAATGTAGCCATCAGGGGTGTACCGGTATAGTCATACCACCCCAACTCTTCCAAGCAAATGAACTGTCAAACCATACAAAGTGAGTCAGTTAGTATGGTTAGTATTTAAAAAGTACTTAAAAAAGCACCTATTGCTGACACATGAGTGATAAAGTTGTCTATTCAAAGTGTCACTCAAGTGTTGAGCAATAACTCTCTCTCTCTCTCCTTGGCAATTATTATTCCCATCTGATGGTGGGGTCTGCCTTCTTCGTTTTCTCTTTCCACTTCGCTCTATTTGACGTGTCTGACTCAGTAACTCCGCAGGAACTAAGGTCTTTTCGGACCACATCTAACCACCTGGTCTTCGGTCTTCCCCTCCTTCGGACCCCCTGCATGTTTAGATTGGCCACTGTGTTTCCGATGTACTCTGGAGGTCTTCTCTTCACGTGTCCAAACCATCGCAGCCTACTCTCTTGCAGCTTGTCGGCGATGTCGCGTACTCCGAGACTACCGCGAACGTACTCGTTGCGTATCTTGTCGAGTCTCGTCACGCCGCACATCCACCGAAGCATCTTCATTTCGGCAACTTGGACGGTATTAACTTGGCGCTGGGTAACTGCCCATGTTTCACAATAACTATTGTTGAGCAATAACTATTCTAGAAATATTATATAGAGACTCCTACCTGCAGACAAACAGTACAAACCGTTTTGCAGGAAATTGTATATGTTTTTAGCTTTACACTTTAATTAATAAAAAATAAAAAATTCATTTGCTTGGAAGAGTTAACGTGGTTTGACTCTACCTTGCCACAGGGCCGCGATCTGAGGGACGTTGGTGGTAGTTAGGGTCTCTTAATCCTAAGAAACAACAGAACCTATCCAGATTAAGTTGGTTATTATTGTTTCTAAATAAATAAAGACTCACTGACCTGTTTTCTCTGAAATTTTCTCTGTAATAATAATTTATTTTATTTATCTACACCACTATTGTTAAATTAACTTGGCAGAGTTTGGGTTGGGGCATGAAAGCATGAATGACCAAAATCAGGGATGTTGTCTTAATAGTACTATATCTCCGGCGGGGTCGCCCCATTTCATTCCTCCGCTCCGCGTGACTTACTGATAGTACTGAGCACTTCATATCTACATAAAAGAAGATCTATGATATGATGATGAATATTGTGTGTAGATAAAGTAGAACTGTGATCCTATATTGTGAAATGAGCTGAAGGCGACGTTTTTGCCGCGATTCAGACGCGATGCAGTCGCGATTCAACATCGGTAGTGTATCAATACAGTCGCAATGCAGTATTCATTCAGACACGAACCCCTCGCCACTCTTGGCTCACCTGATGTCGCAAAACAACCGCGCGTTAGTTAGTAGCAAATTAGTAATGCTGAGTCAATAGCAATGTTCGGATTAGGGAGTGCAAATTCCCGAGACTTCGAAACGTAATATTAATATGGATATGACTTAATCCCGGGATTATAATCGTAAAGCTAAAATAAAATATGTTTTTCGTTTCACAATATTCATCATCATCATCATCTCAGCCATAGGACGTCCACTGCTGAACATAGGCCTCCCCTTTGGACTTCCATGTATACCGGTTGGAAGCGATCTGCATCCAGCGCTTTCCGGCGACCTTTATAAGGTCATCTGTCCATCTTGTAGGTTTTTTTTTTTTTTTTTTTTTTTTTTATGTCATAGGGGGCAAACGAGCAAACGTATCGCCTGATGGAAAGCGATTACCGTCGCCCATAAACACCTGCAACACCAGAGGAGTCACAAGTGCTTGCCTACCCGGAGGACGAAGATAGAATGCCTCTATGCTAGTAATTTCACCGGTTATCTTACCCCCACACCGGAACACAACAATGCGAACATTGCTGTTTGGCGGTGGGTTAGCAGGCAAGACGGTAGTAACAATCCGGACGGACCCTGCACGAGGCCCTACTACTCCAAAGGTGGACGTCCTACGCTGCGCTTGCTTGTCCGAGGTCTCTACTCGAGCACTTTTCGGCCCCATCGGCCATCTGCTCTGCGTGCTATGTGGCCTGCCCATTGCCACTTCAACTTGCTAATCCGGTGAGCTATATCGGTCACTTTAGTTCGTCTACGGATTTCCTCATTTCTGATTCGATCACGTAGAGACACCCCGAGCATAGCCCTCTCCATTGCTCGTTGAGCGACTTTGAGCTTTGAGATGAGGCCGATAGTGAAAGACCACGTTTCGGTGCCGTAAGTCATCACTGGTAACACACATTGGTTGAAGACTTTCGTCTTGAGGCACTGAGGTATGTCGGACGAAAAGACATTGCGTAGTTTCCCGAACGCTGCCCAGCCGAGTTGGATTCGGCGGTTGACCTCTTTCTCGAAGTTGGACCTACCTAATTGGACCACTTGTCCTAGGTAGATGTATGAGTCAACAACTTCGAGTACCGAGTTTTCAACAGAGACTGGGATGGGCACAACCTTGGCATTTGACATGAGTTTCGTCTTGTCCATGTTCATTTTTAAGCCCACCCGTTGAGAAACTCGATTGAGGTCATCGAGCATCATGCTGAGTTCCTCCATCGACTTTGCCATGACTACGATGTCGTCGGCAAACCGAAGGTGAGTGATGTATTCGCCATTGATGTTGATGCCAAGTCCTTGCCATTCCAGGAGCTTGAAGACGTCTTCCATAACGGCCGTAAACAGTTTCGGGGAAATAACGTCCCCCTGTCTTACGCCTCTTCTCAATGAAATGGCCTTTGTGCTCTGCTCCTGAACTTGGACCGACATGGTGGCGTTACTATACAAATACTTCAACACTTCAATGTACCGATAGTCAATATGGCATCGCTGAAGTGACTCGAGCACCGCCCATGTTTCCACCGAATCGAAGGCTTTCTCATAGTCCACAAACCCTAAGCATAATGGCAAGTTATACTCTTCAGTCTTCTGTATAACTTGCCGCAGCGTATGTATGTGGTCTATGGTACTATAGCTTCTTCGGAAACCGGCTTGTTCGGGAGGCTGGAAGTCATTAAGTCTATGTTCGAGACGGTTCGTGATGACCCTTGAAAACAACTTATAAACAAGGCTTAGAAGCGTGATGGGCCTGTAGTTCTTCAATAGGCTGTTATCACCTTTCTTGAAGAACAGTAACACCTCGCCTCTATTCCATGCTCAGGCGTTTTGCCCTCGGACAAGACGGAATTAAAGAGCGTCTGGAGGACCTTAAGTACCGGTGTTCCACCCGCTCTCAGAAGCTCTGAGGTGATTCCGTCTTCGCCCGGCGCCTTGTTGTTTTTAAGCTGCTTCAGGGCCATCCTAATCTCGTACAGACTGATGTCCGGGATGTCTTCGGTATAATGTCGGGACAGCTTGGCTCTTGGATCGCCTACCAAGCTGTCAACGGGCTTTGCCTCTGCTTTGGTCGACGCCATGCTGCCATCTTCCCGTTTCAGCTTGGTCAGCTGGCTTTGCCCAATAGACTTGTCCTTTGCGAACACTTTGGAGCCTTTGTTCTGCTCAATGGTCTCTTTAACACGGTTCGTATTAAAGAGCCGCAGATCACAATATTAGTCAGTTATAAAGGTTTACTTATATTATTATGTATACGTGCATGAATAGTATTGTTTTTCTACTCCTGTACTTTTATCCGTCATTTATATATTCACCAACTCTAATAAAGATATACTTTACAAAAGCCTTGTAAAAGTCTATACTCTATTGCCCATAAACTAAACGATGTTATATAATGTCATCTAAAAAGAGGTTTTCGCGAACTTGGCCGAAGTATAAGTTTCCGCTGCGAAGTGCTCTTCCACACTATCATATTCGCCCAACTTCGCGAGTAGTGTGAGGCCGCAAAATGTTTTAACATAACAGGCTCATGATATTTGTATGTACTTTAAGGGAATGAGAATAGAGGGAATGAGCTGGACAGAAAAAGTCACCAATGAGAAATTATTGGAAAGGTGAGAGAAGAGACATATACTACATACCATAGAAACTAGAAGAGGGAACATGACAGGCCATTTACGACACGACGATCTAATACAGACGATATTGGAGGGAAAAATTGAGGAAGGAGAGGAAGTGGAAGGCTTGGACCAGATAAAGAAAAAGGTAGACGTCGAGTCGTATCGAAAAATGAAAGAACTGGCGTTAAGTAAAACGGACTGGAAAGAACTGCACCGACAAGAGTGAACTATTAAATAATAATGATGAAGATAATTACCTTTTATCAATTTTTCACGTGAATCGCTTCTTCCAGAATCATCGGAGTCTGTATAATCAGCGTATTCTGACGAATCACTTAAAAGAAACTGACGTTAGCTAAGGTCGAATTTAATCAAACAAATTCAAAGAATAAGGCACTGGTCCCACCACTGACGATGAGCGAGAAACTAGAGCTATAGTGCAGTCCGATAGTTTTGTCGCTCGGCTGTAAGCGAGTGTTGGAGTACGCCAGGCTTGGGCGGGGGCTAGCGTGCGATCCTGTATAGCCCAACAGGGTGTTTTTCAGCTCATGTCATATTGCGTATTTTTAGTGGAACTAATTTTTTTTACAGGCAACAACATTTTTTCGGTAACTGATGTTGAAAGTCAGTCATTGTCACTGATGTAAACTGGGCTAAATATTCCGTAAGTTTCAAGTAATTTTTGCATAATAATGCCAAGACTAACCACAGTGATGAAAGTAAAGTTTTCTTTTTCAATAAGATTCTGTATTTATTTCGGAATTAGAACGATATTAAAATCCGTCGCGCGACATAGTACTGTGAAGATACAGACAGGTAATATTTCTCGAGCGAGAAAGAGTCGCGTATCACTGGTGTGTCAGAGGTGTGGTGTACCCACGGTAACTAAGACGGAGTCCACATCATGAATTAAAATTATACGTACCCGTCTGAAAAGAAAAGAAAAGCCATCAACACCTTTTCTATTTTTGGGTGAAAATCAGAAGCGTTTTATCGTTACCTCGTTACGGAATGTACAGTCTGACCAAAAGGAGTAGAAATTCAAAGTAGTGTCGTCCCTTTCTAATCAATCAAAGAAAACGGAGACAACACTACAGTATTGCCACTTTTTAATTTCTACTCTTTTTGGTCAGACTGTAAACGGATTAATAGTCACGAAAGCTGTATACTTATCAATGAAAAATTAAAACTGTAGGTTCTTAGGTAGTAACATTGATATAAGATCATAGAGAAAAATGTCTAAACCTATCAGCATTTTTGAATGAATAAGGAGCATTAAGTATAATAGTAGTCCGTGAGTCACGGGTTTTTTTATTTTTATAATTAGGTACATACAAATTAACAGTACATACCTCCGTGCTGAATGTGTAACTCTGTGATCTGTATACCGGCTTTCTCGGGGTTGGCAGGGTTGCATCTGTGGAGATTATAAAACACTTACAAAACCGACCAAGTGCGAGTCGGACTCGCGCAGTGAGGGTCCCGTACAAACACCTTAACTGGCCGGGTTAAGTTAAGTATGCACCTGGTATGTATAGCGACGCGTACAAATGAGGTGCAAAGATGACGACGCGGTTAGCGCAGTTTGCAGACACCTGCCTACTGAGCCGGCGGTCCCGGGTTCGAATCCCGGGCAGGGCAAATATTTGTGTGATGAACTCGAATTTGTTCTTAGGTCATGGATGGTATCTATATATGTATTTATATTATTATGTATATCGTCGTCTAGTACTCACAGTACAAGCTTTGCCTAGTTTGGGAATAGGTCGGTTTGTGTATAATTGTCCCATAATATTATAGTTTTTTGTATGACAGCCCACTTAAATATTAATTTTATTTTGAAATCACGTCATTTTATCATCTGTGAAAATCACGGTTCATGAGATACAGCATAGCGACATACGGGCAGACAGACGCATAGCGGAGGCTTAGTAATAGGGTCCCCTTTTAACCCTTTGGGTACGGAACCCTAAAAATTTATAATTTTGACAGAAACTTATTATTATTAACCAATAAACTTACTTATACAATCCAGCATCCTTGACCGTAACTGAACGCAGTAGTAATATCGGATTGTCCTCCCCTAGACGCCGGTAGCGACCTCCGAGTTTCTTAAGCGACCACTTCACTCTTTTTACACCCGGCAGCCTTTAAGAAGAAATGGTACCTTACTGCACACGCCGGGAATGAAGGGTTTGCCGGGTGAGTACTTAGGTATAATGTATAGACACGGATAGTGGTACGAAGCCGGCAAGCCCTTTTCACGGCTAGATATAAGATTAAGAGAGCCGGATCTCCGTGTCCGTGTTACACGGCAACGGTTTTCTGGTCCGTTCGGCATGTGTAATTAGGCTACGTGTAATTAAGATACGTGTATCCGTGTCACACGGGTACACGTATCTTAATTACACGTGGATCCGATCCGCCCCGACGTTTATTAAAGATTCGTTGCGATGTCTCTAAGAGCTACGAATGGAAATGTATAGTGAGTGAGACTCGTGCTTCTTAATTTGTCTTGTGAGTCGTAAATACTAACAAAATGTAGCAATTAAATAATTAAGCTGTGATCCTTATTTAAATGAACAGTTTTATTATTTTATTTTTTATACCAAACATTATGTTACAATAAGTAATATTATAATTTATATTTAGACGGGGCGGCTAAAATAACAGAAAAACACTGTGCAGAGTATAAAAAGTTTAAATGAAATAATTTAATATCAATAATACCAACAACAATCAACGTTCTTAGGGTAAACTATTTCATAGTTACCTATACCTACTAATCGTTCAGACGTTTCAAAGCGTATTCTACTAATAAGAATTTATGAAAAATAGCGTATTTAATAAAATATGTACAAGATAATTGGCACTGCAATTTATTTAAACAACGCATTATTTATTATAATGTATTGTTTAAGGCGACTCCGTATGTGGAATGGTGATTTTTAAAGTCCTAAGGCTCGTAATCTAGCCAATGGAAAAATCTGAAAAAAATATGTTATTTTTGACTATTTCTTCTAAAAAATTATAGTTGGATTTTTTCCTAAACTAATAAATACTATGCCAAAAATAATGTTGAAATAGGGTCGTTTTCAATTTTTATTTCCCTAAGGCTTCTAAACTACATGTGATATTTACACGGCTCTTTTGGAAAAACATTGGCAATTGTTTGATCTTCAATCGTATTGTTTAAAAGTTAGTAAATTGCAAATTCGGTCTAATAAAGAATCAAAAAAACTGAATTTCCGCGAGCGCGGCCGTGCGCGGGCTGCGAGCTCAGTGTAAATCTAGCTGTCGAAGGGGAAGGCTGTGTCTCTTGCTCTCGCGATCCATCATGTTACGAAAAATGGTTATAGTACCAGATCCTGCGGAGGTTTGATCTGTCCTCGTACCTGTATTTTTTAATACATTTCAGAAACATGTCGATATTAAATTTTACCTACTTAATCTCGTCAGTCTCTACATGGTTAATAACTTATATAGTACAAATTCAAATTGAGTTTTGAAAGTGACTTTTATTAAAAAAAATCTAAATTCAAAAGTATAAAAATTGCTTTAACTTACGAGTCTATGTCGATTTTTCTTACAAGTGTTACGGTTTCTCATGTCTAAGCCATATAAAAAACTAACTTCATGATTGCGCGGCAAATGAGTAAAAATGCTTGAAAGTAATTATTTTGACTCATAATATTTAAAGTAGGTAGGTTAGAATTTTGAATTAAATTCTAGTAAGTATCTACTTAAATTATCAAACTTTATTGCATAATATCTATCTATCAATCAGCCACAGTCGTCGATTGCTAAACATAGGCCTCCCATGGCTTGCCACTAAGTGCGATCCCATGCAGAACACATCCATTGATTCCCCGCTACGAGGCCATCATTATTGCATAATATACGAAAGAAATAGAAATAGCGGTCTTAATTCAAATTCAAATCTTTTATCTCGAATTATTGCAATCCATATAATTGTTAGTAATACACAAACTTATAGATCTATGTTAACGAATGTATGTTAATGCCTTAAGGCATTCTCTACTAGTCAACCATGGGGTTTAACAGTTACGGTGCAAACAAAGTGATACAAACTCAACTCATAATTAACCAAATAAAATATGTATTATATTATGTGTATCAAAAGAAAAAAAATATTAGTACGTACAAAGTAAATTAATCAGAGGTATTGTCTAATAAATGCTTGCGCAACGTGCCCTTGATCGAAAATTTTCTGTCTTGTCTGATGGTGAGATTTATTAGCTAAACAATTAAAAGTTTAAAATGATTATTTACATTTCTGTAAGTAAATAAATAATTAACTTTAGCCACTAGGGCACTTTTACATGTTTGAATCTACCGCTATTTCACAAGAGGAGACCACTGCTGAGAAAAAATGCCGAACGAAACTCAAAAATGAATACTGCTCTAACAAAAAAGATAAACTGGATTGAGGGACAATCTTAACTTTGCCGTAAGTAAATTATTGTCCCTATATGGTCTATTTCAAAGTCTTAGGTGACTTACCTAAGACTGAAATAGACCATATAGCCCATTATCAAATACTTCCAATAGGTAGTCACTAGTCAAGTATCCAAAACTGGGATTAAATAAGCAAGTCAATTTCTTTCTGCGATTAGTTTTTGCACAAAAATTTATCAATCCCTTCATGTATTTTCATGACGACAATATGCAAATAAAAAAAAATGCTTATAATATTTTTAATATGGTTATATTATTAAAAATCTCGTTTCTCAAACGAAAATAATTTTATGAAATTAAATGAATAAATTGAAAGTTAATGAGTTTAACCATATGAAAAAGAAAAAGAAACAATGAATATTACATAAAATATAAAAATATTATATTATATATAACTTTGTTAGGTACTAAGTACTAACAAATATGTCGTGTGGGTGTGGTTTATACGAGGCTGTACATTTGTATTATTATTATTTTTTTGTCCAATACTATCGTCGCTACCTAAAAAAACTTGTACTTATCATTTTGCTCCAACGAAAAACAATGTTACTCTATATGGTCACACTGTGAACAATTCGCAAAGGTTTCAGATACAAGTATTTTTTTTATGTAAGTCATGGAAAAATGCTCATATATTTATCCCTAAACTGATACTTACGAGTAAGGAGATACAAAAAATATTAAAATAGTATTATTTTAGGTTTGGAAAGCACCCTATATATGCTAAAAATAAACAACTTTATATAATAATAGTTTACATAATAATAGTGCCTTGGCTTGCTTTATTGTACCACCCATCTTCCAATACGGTGTTATAGAACAACTAAATAATATTATGGTCAGCATATTTTAGAAGTCGAGCTAAACGTACCTACTTACTTATTTTCCATTCATTCGTTTATTTCTTCTAGTTCACAAATATCCGTATACTGTGTTAATAAATTAAATTATATTTTTTGGTACTTGGTACATGTGAAACATACAGTAAAACTAAACTATTATAATATTAAAAAAATAATATTAAACACATATCACAACATAATGAAATCAAACGGCTAAAATCTACAATTTGACTATTGTGTCCCTTAATTTTGAAATCACATCATAAACAATATTAAAAAGTTTCAATATTAATTATACATTAACATTTTTTAAACAACGAAGTAACAGAGATGAGTCCGCGACGCAGGATCTCGGCCTACAGAGCAGTATGGCGGTTAAAGTTACGTAAAATTGTAGCGGAGCAGCGTGGCTGGCGGGGGGTGGGCGCCCGGATCCTCAAGGTCATCGACGTTAGGAGTCGCCTTAAATGTACTTACTCGTTCGATGTCGGGGTTGCGACAGCAGATTTCAAGTGAACTTACATAGACTCCTATAGATCCTGTAGTAGTACAACCACGAAACGAAAACTCATTGTTCACCATTGCACAAGGTACAAAAAGCTGTATCACCGACACTGGTGGCATATGTCCACACCCAACTTCTCTTCATTATTATCAATTTTAAAACATACAACTAACCACACATTAACAGCAACAAATAACAAAGTAAAAAGTATAAGATAATATCTTTAAATTAACAGCTACAGAAAGATTTGTAGTGTTAACCGACTGAGATCGTATTAGTGACTAATGAGTATGAGTTTGAAATTCTAAACCGCCCCCTCTAAATTATCTGAAAAAATATTTGTACTTGTATATGACTTGTATTAAAACAAAACAGCCCGACAACTTCTTTCAATTTTACGAACAAAAGGTATACGACGTAAAGCCCAAAGCTACTTATGAAATTATCAGTAAAATTACCACGGTTATATATTAGAACGACGCCGCCAATCCATTATTATCTTTATCTGCACGTGCAACTACTTCTTACCGACAAAAGGGTTGCCATGGTAGGTAGGTAATAAAATAATAATGAATGACTCAATTGTCTTGTTCGCTTAACATAACTTAAAAAAAAAAAAAAAATTGAATTATATTTTTATCAATATGTAAGTATAATAAAATTACATCAAGAGAATTAAAACCAAAACACCCGGTGGCGTCGGTCTATCGGTCGGTAGTTTTTACTCTCTTAGGAGATTATATTTAAGTATTTATATTTTTATTCGTGCAATGCACGGCCGGGTGGCTAATTTTGTCTGAAACCACAATCGCTGGTTATAAATGTATAAAAATGAATAATGCCATTTATTAGTTAAATAGAACCATTATTACTCAAATTAATGCAAAAATATGTAGGTATATAACTCAAGTTTGATCCAAATTACAATAAATAAACCCCGTTCGTCCCGTAGTCAATAATAGTCCTTATTTGTTCTAACTCTAACCGGCCGGAGCGGATCGCTCCGACGAGTATTCAATACCCGAACGGAGCCGAAGCTCCGTGGATACGGATTCAAACGCAGACACGGCTACGTATCTCGGCGTGTCCGTGTTATTCGTGATCTTAGTACCGCCGGGGCTAAGGATACGGGGCTACGTTGCGGCGTGTAACACGGATATCAGGAGCCCTAGATTATACTTAGTGCTTTTCTCAAACTATGCAATGAAATGAAAAAATACACCACTCAAAAAATATAATTCACCTGTTTTGCCTGCTCCATGACCGCAGAAGCCATATTTAAAAAAAAAAAAAAAATTACTTCCCGGCCTAGGCCTTCAATTTTGTATGAAATACCTTTACCGTTCTCTCAAGATGTTCCGCCCGAAATGTGATATTTCGAAAGTTGCGTTTTTCAAGTGATAAATAAGTACTTACACTCGCATTTTGTCAAAACGTGACGGATGCTTTGTCACTTTTTTATAGTGATAAAAGCAACCATTATAGGCCGGCTGGTCGCTTTTCTGCATAACTATGGTCTGTATGTTCGTCGACTACTCGAAAACGGCTGAACCAATTTGGAAAATCTATTTTTTTTGTCCGGTCGGTCGTCCCAGGTACCTCTGGGGAGACGTGGAGGTGGATCTGCGTAAGCTTCAAAACTGTTTCGGAGGAGGGTGTTTGGGTCACTGGGCCAAAATAGTTATTTCGTTTGCAAGAATAAGTATACTTTCTTTGCAGTTGGTCCCCTTATCACAATAATAAAGCATAACTTCGTTTCGTTAACGCCTTTGTTTTTTTGTTAAAAAGTTATTAAAGTGGAGGTCACTTACTGACATTTTATTTTCACATCTTCTCCTTCTACTGCTGTAAGCTTCACCCGTTGCAGCATCCCTAAAACAATTGTAGTATTTTCATGGACCATGGTACCATGGTATAAGACAAACAAGGTATGACTATCCGCCTAGTGAGACTTTCTACGTCACTGATTGCCGCTTTATGGTAACAAAATAAATATAAGGAAAACAATGTTTGCCACCTTCTTCTTCTTCTTTTATCATATTTTACTATACCAAAAAGCAACAACTATTATGGAATGGACGAAGGGTTTGGTCAAGCCAGTTGCCTCTTATCCTAAAAGGTTTCCCTAGATCTATGGTGGACTCATTAGTTGAAGAACCACACAAAACCAAAATGTTAGTGAAGAGAACCCTAATGGGTAAACATAAATAAATGTAGTTAATATTAATAACTAACTTTCCCAGTACTTAGCATGTTACAATCTGTAAATAATAAGATTAGCTAAGCAAATATGTAATTAGTACTTATTTTTTTCCTGGAATAAACAGTGATTTTTTTATTTTATTAATGCATTACAGTTCGTTGTGATGTTCTTTGACACAATTTTATTTAGTCGTAATAATTGATTTAAAACACTCACGATTGAATGAGATTCATACAGGTAACAAGGGAATCGGGGAGTATTATGATACACCACTGGCAACACAGAATCGGATTGACAGAACCAACCAACCAATCACAGCGCGATGACGTCAAAAGTCTCGCCTGTCATTGGCATACTTTGTTTTATTATTCCTTGGGTAAAACTATATTCTTATTAAAACTTGGACTTCCGGTTCGTGACTTAAGATGGCCGCATGCGTTTAAGTTTTGTGGTTCATTATTTATTCATTTTCGTTGTTCAATGTGTAGTATTGATAGCGTATTGTGCAGTGATCTAACGTAGGAGTGAATAGCTAATGAAGAATTCAACTTGAAGCGTTCATAGCCCTTCCTGGGTCAAGGCCCGATAGTCCGCGTGGTGTTTTGTAAATCGCTATCACTTTACAAAAAGCAAAACCTCACCGAACAACGGCATGCTCTACGAGCAAACTTGAAATTGGCGAAATCATCATTAACTATGATGGAAGCCATATTTTAAAATTAGAATTAGAGAATTATTAAAACTTTCGTGAGACATATTTAATTATTGTATTAAGGTTTACACTCACGTGTATTGGTCAGGATCGACCCGACACGTTCCGAACTCGTATGAAGCTCTTTATCAGAGATCTTCAGTGATTCTTGAAATCACTTGTCACTGATTATTGCAAGAATCAGTGGCATAGTTGCCGCGGCAGTGTACGGGTAGCAGTCCCTGATGAAGAGCTTCATACGAGTTCGAAACATGCCGGGCCGTTCCTGAAAATTTCACGTGAGTGAAAACCGCTTAATACAATGATCAAATGGATAAAACTGTTTGAGTTCGATATCTACCACCACGTTTTGGTGTTGGTTTTGTTGTTGGTTTTGTGGTTGTGGTTGTTGTGATTGTAGTTGTTGTTGTTGTGCTCGAAGTTGGTGTATAGTTGTACGGCTTGATAATCCTAGTGGAAGTACGCTCAATCGTCTTCATATTAATCTCTTGTCGTAGTTTCCCAGATATCTGTAATCAGCAGGGATCGGATATTTGGATGCTAAACAGCATTGCATTTGTAAGATTGTCCATTAATATTATTTTTTAAACAAACAACGTCAAAAACCTGCGAGTCGGAGACGCGCACCGAGGGTTCTCTCCAAACACTTATGCCAACTTGCCTGGCCGGGTTAAGTTAAGTTTGCACCTGGTATGTGTGGCGCCGGATACAAATGAGTTGCAAGTTAACGCAACTGATCACGTTTGTTGTATGGGAGCCCCATGCACTTAAGTCCGTCTGTCACCGGGCTATGTCTCGTGAACCGTGATAGTTAGACAGTTGAAATTTTCACAGATGATGTATTTCTGTTACCGCTATAACAACAAATACTAAACGATGGAATAAATATTTAAAAGGGTTTCGATACAACAAACATAATTGGTTGCGTTCACTTTGCACCTCATTTGTATGCGGCGGCGCCCCATTTGTGAACGGAACCCTGGGTGCGCGAGTCCGGCTCGCACTTGGCCGGTATTTAGACTATATTATAGTTTATTTGGGTCAATCAACTATTTTCTGCCACTCGTTGCCATGGTGATGATCCTTGGGTCACTTTTTAAATCTACGATTTTCCGTGTATGGTTATATTTACGAATAGCTTTGTAATTTAAGTAGTTATAACCCATTCTTTTGTAGACTATCTCCTGACAATAACAGTAATTAAACTATCAACACTTTTCTTAGAAGTTTATAAGTTTAATCACTATTATCCCCTAGGTCCCAGGACAGAATAACAGCAAGAAAAAGTTGATCCACCCTTTCGATTAAGGTTCCATAAGTTGCTCCTCGTATTTCACTCTCAATAACTAACCTTAATTTTCATCCGTGTATGCTTAGGAATGGTCATTTTATATTTCGTCCGGTAAACGTCTTCTTGTGAGGTCTCAATAAGCCTGTATGTGGACACCACCTCGTCGTCCATGCTGAGGAGAACAACGCTCCTGATAGAGACCAAGGTCTTGGGTTCCCGAACCGCCACCACAATGTATAGCGGGATACCTATAACATGACAAATAATAAGTATCTTAAGTACGGCCTCTTAAGATACTTCCTTTTAAAATTTGTTTTTTTTTTCATTACGTGCAGTCGAACATAAAGTTGAAAATTTACTACCAGTTTTCTGCGTGAATTTCGTAAATTTCGAGTAGTTTTTGAAACACAAATTATCAATGAAAAAATCGGGCACTATTTTTTGGAGTTTCGGAGCGAATATTTACAAAACTGCTGACTTTATCAAAAAATTATGTTTGAAAACCCCTTTTATTTTTAAAAGACCCGACACCACACACGCTAGTTTTGGAACGAAAAAAATTATCACCCGTACCCGAAAAAAGTTTTTTAGTTTTTATTTTACCGTTTTGTCGGCGTGATAAATACACATACTCGTGCCAAATTTCAGCTTTTTAGTACTAATGATCAAGGAGCTAGGCCGCGGACGGACGGACATGGCGAAACTATAAGGGGTCCTAATGAAATGAAATGAAATGAAATATTTATTTATTTGCTGAATATGTAGAAGTTGTACAGGCGTAAATCATACATTTCGAATAATAGTGGGTACATATTCAGCCGGAAATCCGGCATGCAAATTTTATAGTGTAAGTTACAACATTGAAACTATTATTAAGTAGGTAATTACGAACGCGAACATGTCACATTTTGACTTAATGTCTTAATAAACTTTAGTATGTTAACATCAATAAAATGCCAGAATTAATTTAATAAATAATATGTCAACAATGAAATAATAATAGTAATCTAAATGTTCAATTAATTAGTACCTATTCAATCTACAAGGACTTTTTTCAAGGAAGTCATGAGTCGAGTAAAAACATTGCTCAGTTGACTACGGAACCCTAAAAACGGGACATTACAATATGCTTTACCAGTGACGTTGTGGTGGTGGAGTGGTTGACACGTTGGACCTGTCCAGGGCTCGATTCCCGGTATCTACTGCCAGATTACGCTTTCCTATTTTTCTTTGTGCCTTGTAACTGTAGTGAGTAGTTTTTTTTTTTTACCTTGACCTTGAACGTGGCCTTACCTAATGCGGGTTGCGCGTCTGTATTCTTCAGTGTGTTCGTCTCTTTCTCCGAAAATCCATATTTGAACAACATCTCTATGCTGGACAGCGCCACAGTCACCAGGACTTGTGATGAGAGGTATCTCTGTTCCTTGGATTGCTCAGAGTCAGAATAGTCATTGGGCTTGACTCGAACCCGGTATTCCCCTGGCTCCAGGGCTATGTACTTGTACATCTACAATTATATAACGTCATCATACAATTTATTTATTTATTCACATAATATTTACATAGCATTACCTACAGTTACACCAATGCGCTATGAAACTAAATTAACTAAAACATCATCCAAAACAACATAAATCACGTACAAACACTTGATTGCCTAAGGCCGCGGTCGTTTTAAACCACCGCGGCGGGCAAAAACGACCTCTCCCGAACATACCATACAGACGCCGCGGGCGACGGGCCGCTGTCGCCGCTGTCGGCCGCGGGCGGCGGTTCAAAACGACCGCGGCCTAACGTCCATCACTTCGCAAAATCTTAAACATTCACAGCTAGAATACAATAGAAGTGCCTACGCTTTATTACACACCAAAAAACATTTACACAAGAATTCGTCAAATGTAAACAAAATAAAAACAAGACAACAGGCGGTCTTATCGCTGAAGAAATCTCTTCCAGACAACCTCTTCCAGATCATCATTGTTAGCAACATATAATCAAAAACCTCCGTATCGTATTATGTTAATCATACATAAATAATCATAAATCAAATAATCTAAAGTCGTAATCAAAAAAATAAAGTAATGAGTGAATAAAACTTTTTTTTCTAAAAAAAGGAAATATTAAAATTGAAGTCACAATGTCAAATTATCAAAGTCACAGTCATACTAAAACGGGTGCATAACGGTTGCTATAACTACTTTTGATATTAATATTGCTCAATATAACATTTGTTATAATTTCATATGGCATAGTTAATATATCATATGGTAGAATGATATGTTATAATACGTTTTTACACTCGCAGACTTTAATCTGTCAATTATAATTTCACAGACAAAATCACAATAACGCACTTTTTAATCCTGTAACAAAATTCTATACTCTATGGTACCCGCTACAGAACTTTAATATTCATAAGACATCTCTCTACACAACTCTAATAATTTCAAAAAGAGAACATAAGCTTATTTGATGCTCACTATTACTTGTCAAAATAAATTTCACCAATTACGAGGCACCCGCCATGGCCATCGCGATCATAATTTTTTTAATAGGTCAGTTTTAGTTGAACCGAAAAGGTTACATCAAAAATAAAAAAACATATTGGAGAATGACGATTAAAGTAAAAAATGTTTTTCTGAGTTTTGCTCGTATAAAAAGTATTGTATGCAATAGTTACACAATTAGGTCTTAAAGTCTCGTACCTTACATAGGCCACTCGGCAAGCCTCGTGACCTAAACGCGGTACTCGACTTTAAGAACCTCCATTGTGCAACGATTGCATAAAATACTATTAAAGGCTCAATATACAGCCAAACTGCTTAAACAAAAAAGTAGAACTGTAATAGTGCCATGGTTAGGTACGTAGACGAGCGAAGCGAGGGAATGTTGTTATTACTAGTATTAAGTTTATATTAAGCAATATTAAGTTTGGTAAACCAGACTATTTACATACCAAAATGTTAACTTTTTGCTACACCCTGACAGGGTCCCTGTACCTAGTTATAAGTACTTGGATGCAATAAATATTATTATTATGTCCTTTATTTATCTAACGTCTTAGGCTAGGTTTTTAACAATACATTTATATAAAAAGTAAAATACAATAAAGTAATTACAAAATATAAATACATTATAAAAAACCTAACCTAGGGTGCCGCCGGCAGCGGGGCAGGGCCCAGGCTACCGGTGGTTAGGGTTGCAGAGAGAGGAACCTCCTGAAAATGCGCGCCGTGTCCAGGAGTACCGCCTTCTGTATCTGACCCTTGATCCAGCCATCTAGCGACATCTCTTAAGATGTTGGTCGAGACTCTTCGCTATAAGACCGTTTGCCGAAACGACTATCGGGACAATGATCGTCGAGTCAACATCCCACATGGCGGTTACCTCGTGAGCCAAGTCAAGGTACTTGCTGAGTTTGTCCTTCTCAGCCTTCACAAGGTTCTCGTCATGGGGGATGGTGATGTCGACGAGCACTGCCTGGCGCTTGGATCGATCTACTAACACGATATCAGGCTTATTGGCTACAATAGTCCTGTCCGTGATGATAGATCGATCCCAATAGAGCGTGGCACGACCATTCTCAAGAACTGGCATCGGTGCGTACTTATAGTACGGCACCTCAGACCCCACAAGACCGTATCGAAGAGCAAGTTGCTGGTGAATGATCCTGGCTACTTGGTTATGTCTGTGCAAGTACTCGCTGTTAGCAAAATGAGAACAACCGGAGATTATATGCCTGAGTGACTCACCGGGACGGCGGCATGCCCGACAAATGTCGACCGTACCGTCCTTCAGGATATATCTCCGGTAATTGTTCGTCATCATTACTTCGTCCGCAATTGCACAGACAAAACCTTCGGTTTCCCCGAAGAGATCCCCGAATAGTCCGTAAGCCCGCTCCAAGATTGCCTACGTAATATGACATCACGATAAAATGCATGGCACACGGTCGAAAAAGTTGTGCTGAGCGAGAATCAAACGATTATCGCACAGAAAATTGGCCGGAAGTTTGAGAAAATCCTTCACTTCCGGTCAAAATTTTAGGGGTGTACTTACGTCATGTGACATCATTACGTGACAGATGGCATCATGTAGCCCTTTAATCGTAGATAGTGTAAACATAAGTCTGCCAGTTCTAAAATGGCCGGAAGTGCTTGGCAGACGGGGTCAAAGATGGTCATCGGATACGTTTTCCTACGTTTCGTGGTATCTTGACGAAATTGATTATAAATGTTTTAAAGTAATAGTGTCTCTAAAAATAAATAAGCCTGCCAAGACATATCTGGCCGGAAGTCCTTCAAAAGTGATTTTTTAGGGTTCCGTAGTCAAACTAGGAACCCTTATACTGCCGTCATACCGAAATAGGGCGCTTCTACATAAACTTGAAAACGGAGAAAAAAAATATTTTGTAAATTTGAAATTAAAAAATTCGCTGCGTGAAAGAAAATAAAAAATTTGATACTGTTTTAATGCAAAAACGTGTAAAAGCATTTGAGCTTTAGGGGTTGATATGCAAAATCCAATTTGGATAACATTTAATAATAAATAAATGATATTTTATCTTTTCTCTTAGTAAAAAAAATACAAATAAATACTTTTATACTACAGTAAAAAGACGTGTCTGGCTAGAAACGTCTTTTCAGCGTAGTAATTTATTAAAACGTCTTTTTTACTTAGTAATAATACGCATAGCGCATTTTAGTTAACGAAATAAAAAGGACGCATTTAGCCTTTTACTGCTTTTTAACGTAGGTTGTAAGTAAAACATCGACCTACTTAAAAAGAAAAAAGCAGATACGTCTGTAACGCATTTTGATTTTTGATTTTTGACCAGCCCTAACACTTGGTACATTATTGTTGAAGTGAAGGAAGTAGGCAAATGCTTTTATTTTATAACGTTACCTACAAATAAGTTTTAGTTTTACCGCTTTATAAATGTCAAAACAGAATTCTTGCATTGACTTTTTATTTGTTTCAATAAAAAAGTACAAGTGTATTTGTTTTCCGAAAACGTCAAATGCCATTTGAAGCAACTGATTTTAGCTTATGCTATGCATTTTCACTTAATAATTGAGTTTTATCAGAGGGAAAAGAAGAAAAGAGTTAGTAGGAGCACAATCTTATTGACAGGCAAAAGGCGAGTGACATAAGTCTATATAAAAATACATGAATACAAAATGACAGTGTTCTTATTACAAATACAATAAACATAAAGGTTTAACACCCCCCTGTAATATGAACACCCTGTATAAAAGTATAAAGTGACATATCAAAGTAAACTATACACACAAAATAAAAACATTAGCACAAGAAATATAACACCCTGTATATACACCAACCTATCACTAACTATACACACCCTATACCTACTATGAACACCTTTTAACCTAACCTAAGCCTAACGAATTTGTACATTTACAATGTTTTATCTTTGCTAAAGGTTTGGTAAGAACGTCGGCGATCATATCGTGAGTAGGTATGAATTTGACATGAAGATCATGGTGTGCAAGTGCGTCTCGAATGAAATGGTGCTTGATATCGATATGTTTAGTGCGGGCGTGATATGTGCTGTTGTGTGCAAGTTCGATGGAACTTTGATTGTCGGAATGAATGATTATGGGATGAGTGACTGCAAATACTTCCGAGATTAGGGCTTTTAAGTATATGGCCTCCTTACAGGCTTCTGCAAGTGCCATATACTCTGCCTCAGTGGTAGAGAGCGCGACTGTGCGCTGCTTGCGCGCTTCCCACGAAACAGGTCCACCGTTCATCATAAATACGTATCCCGTGTAGGATCTCCGGTCAATGATGCTGTTGCCGAAGTCCGCGTCAGCATATCCCGTTGGAACAGGTTGGCCTTTCCTGAATTGAAGTTTCAGTTCCTTGGTTCCTTTGAGATATCGGAGAACTCGTTTTGCCGCCTTCCAGTGTACCCCCCCGTAATGTGCTGCGAATTGGGATAAGTACGACACTGTATGTGCAATGTCGGGTCTCGTCCCAATGGCAAGATACATTAGAGAGCCAATGAGTTCTCTGTATGGAACATCAATTTCATCTTCCTTTTCTGGTAATGATAGTTTCAGGCCAGGTTCCATAGGTGTAGTGACAGATATGGCATCTGTCATATTATATTGTTCGATGATCTTTTCGATATAATTAGTCTGGTCAAGAGTTACGCGACCTTGGCTTTGAGTAACTCTCATACCTAGACAGTCCTTAACAGGTCCTAGATCTTTGACATTAAAGATCTTCTTGAGTTGATTTTTGAATTCAGATTTTAAATTGTTGCTGTTTGACAAGACAAAAAAGTCGTCAACAAATACTGCTACAACAAGTAATTCGTTGTTCTTCCTTTTATAATAAATGCAGTGCTCTGTTGAAGCTTGAGATAAAGATAATGCGGCCATTGCTTCGCATACTTTTTTGTTCCACTGGCGTGGAGCTTGCTTTAAGCCATATAGTGACTTTTTCAACAAGCACACTTTGTTCTTAGGATCGGTCGAGAATCCTTCCGGTTGCTCCATGTAGATCTCCTCTTCTAAATCTCCATTGAGGAAGGCTGTTTCCACGTCGAGGTGGTCAATCTGACAGTTCAGCTCTGCTGCAAATGCCATTAAAAGTCGAACTGATGATAGCCTCGCCACGGGAGCGAATGTCTCCCCGTAGTCGACTCCAGCTACTTGGGTAAACCCTTTCGCTACTAGTCTAGCTTTGTATTTGACTACGTTACCACTGGTGTCCTTTTTTAATTTGAATACCCACTTGCATTTCGTTGTCTTCCGATCTTTGGGTCTATCAACGATGATCCATGTTCCATGATTTTGAAGTGATTCATATTCCGCCTGCATGGCTTTCAGCCATTCATCCTTTTCGGGATGGTCAGAAAGCTCTTTGAAAGTGTCCGGTTCCCGATCTGAAGTTAAATGTACCGCACAGACTTGAACGAATCGTTCAGGAGGACGTCTGTCTCTGCTGGGATACCTTCGTTCAGGTACTTGTTCAGGAACGGGTTCTGGGATGACTTCAGCTTCAGGGATTACGTCAGGTTCCGGTAATGCTTCTGCAACTACAGGTTGAGGTTGGTCTGACGTTTCAGGCTGAATGTCAAGTCGCATTTCAAATTGCGGTAATGGAACAGCTTCTTGTATGACGGGTGGTTGGACATGAGGTGGTGGCGGTGGGATAGGATGAGGAGGATTTGGGGTGGAATCTACCTGTGTTTTGTCTTCGATAAAGACAACGTCTCTAGCGACTATAATCGCACGAGGATTCTGCGGATTCACAAGGCGATAGCCTTTGCTGTCCGTCGCGTAGCCTACGAAGATGCACTTCTCAGTTTTGGCGTCTAGCTTTGTACGCTTTTCTTTTGGTATGAGTACATGAGCTTCACAACCAAATACTCTTAAGTGTGAGAGGTTCACCTTCTTCCCAGACCACACTTCCTCTGGGATTCGGTTCTTCAGTGCTTGAGTAGGCACGTGATTTTTCAGGTAGATAGCTGTATTGACGGCTTCTCCCCAATACGCTCTTGATAGCTGCGAGTCCTGGAGCATAGACCGCGCTTTTTCAATTATTGTGCGATTAGCACGTTCGGAGACTCCGTTTTGCTCCGGTGTGTACGGTATAGTAGTCTGGTGAACTATACCGTTTTCTTTTAGAAATGTGGACATATTTCGGTTGACATATTCGCCACCGTTATCAGTTCGCAGGACTTTAATCTTTTTGTCCGTCTGATTTTCCACAAAATGCTTGAACTCCACGAATTTATTAAAAACTTCATCCTTCGATTTTAAAAGGTACCCAAAAGTCTTGCGGCTGTAGTCATCTGTAAAAGTAAGCAGATATAGAGCTCCGCCAAACGAGTGCGTACTCATAGGTCCGCATAGATCCGAATGAATAAGTTGCAGGATACAACTGGATCTACTCGTTGACTTCGGAAAAGGTTTTCGCGAAAGTTTTCCCTCCAGACAGGGAATGCATTTGGCATTTAAACTTTTGTCGAAGTTTATACCGACGTTTTTATTTTTTAAAACGTTTAATGACTGAGCATTTAAATGACCAAGACGTCTATGCCACAACATAGCAGACTCTTTGCTAGTTGTACACATAGCTTGCGTACTCGAACTGACGTCTAACCTATACATACCTTTATGTACAGAGCCTGTGGCAATGACAGGGTTTGTCACTTGACATCCACCGTTTGGAAAGATGCTCGCGCCTTCCGATGTAAACAAAACATCGTATCCATTTTTAACTAATTTATGTACAGAAAGCAAATTAGTCGCTAGTCCAGGGATATATAATACGTCACTTATTTTATTTACACGATCGGATATGTACATATTTACATTACCTCTGCCGTGGCTCAGCAATTGTTCTTTATTCGCAACAGTTATGGGCATCACATGGGGAACCATATCAGAGAACCAATCTCGTCTGTTGCTCATGTGGGAAGTTACGCCAGAGTCAATGTACCATTCCTGTTGTCCTGTGGGAGGAAGATTAGCGAAACAAGATGAAAGTGTGAATTCGGATGTATTATGAGATTGTATGACCGCCGAACTATTCTTGTTTTGCCTAACTTTTTTACACATTGACACTACATGCCCTAACTTTTTACAATATTTACAATACATTTTGTTTTTTGAAGTGTTGGCTTGTAGCTGTAGTGCGTTGTCCGTTCCAGGATGGTAGTTGGCTGCACGGTGTTGGGTAGACGTGAAGGAGACAGCTCGCGAATCTTCCTTAAGAAGAGCTGTCACCACGTTTTCCGATGTGATTTTGACGTTTGCGTGTTCCAGTGTCATGACGAGTGGCTTGATTTTTTTCTGGCAATCCAGCAAGCATTATGATAGCCAGAAACTCGTCGTCTACGGCGGCTCCTATGCCCTGCAGTTCTTGTTGCGTAGCAAGAGACTGGTTGACATACACTTGCATGTTCCCGGTGTATCTGTTTGACAAGAGCTTCTGCATGAGGGTTAGCCTCCTTGTCAAACCGCTGTCGGCGAACGCTTTCTTAAAGCAGTTTAGGGTTTCGTACGCCGTTTTTGCTGACCGTATAACAGGATACACAGACTCGTCGCAAGTCAAGCATATTTTGGCTCGCGCTCGCGCGTCCTTCTTAACATCGTCGGGTTTTGATGTGTCAACTGCTTTGGTGCAGACCTCCCAAAGGTCGAGGTCTGTCAGCATGCATTCTATGCTGAACACCCAGTTATTAAAATTGTTACCCGTTAGCTTGGTGAAGGAAGCCATCGCGTGACTTGATGTCGCCATGGAGCTCGTCACAGAACTCGTAGATCGTGGTACCACCGACGAAGTCAGAGGTGAATCCATAGCACTAAATAGCACTTATACTCTTATATAGTCTTCTCTGCGTACATAGGGACCATAACCACTTAATAATTGAGTTTTATCAGAGGGAAAAGAAGAAAAGAGTTAGTAGGAGCACAATCTTATTGACAGGCAAAAGGCGAGTGACATAAGTCTATATAAAAATACATGAATACAAAATGACAGTGTTCTTATTACAAATACAATAAACATAAAGGTTTAACATTTTCTATATGGCCGTTTTTAGGGTTCCGTACCCAAAGGGTAAAAACGGGACCCTATTACTGAGACTTGGCTGTCCGTCCGTCTATCACCAAGCTGTATCTCAAGAACGGTGATAGCTAGACAGTTGAAATTTTCACAGATGATGTATTTCTATTGCCGCTATAACAACAAATACTAAAAATAAAATAAAATAAATATTTAAGGGGGGCTTCCCTACGACAAACTTTTTATAGATTATGGTACGGAACCGTTCATGCGCGAGTCGGACTCGCACTTGCCTAATTTTTTTAAATAATTGTACCTGTCTCCTTTGAAGAAAATGTACCTATATTTTAATACGTCAACCCTTTAAATTTAAAGAAAAGCAAACTAATATATTTATGTATATTTATTACTTACAGTAGACTCAAAATGTACACCAGATTTCAAAGCAAGAATATGTTTAGCAAACGTGACTGTTAAAAATAAAAATAATTTAATGACTGCAAATATATCCCAGAAAATAAAAAAATAACAAAAGAAAACTTTTTATGGGGTGCATAGTTTTCTATGGGTGTGAAAATCGATCATGACGCAAAGGTACAGGAAGGTACTGAAAGCCTTCGATGGTGTTGGCGAAGCATTTAACAGTAAATGGTTGAACACCATAAGTCCGGTCCGGTCCAGGGATAGTGGCGCTACAAACAGCTTTCATATGGCAATAATGTGCATACGTTATATTATTAAACGTCAGTACCGATTTATCACAGACTAAACTGAAAACATTGTTTACCGGAATGCTGCTCAATCCTTCGTTCTTCTTGCGAAATAATTACTGAATTCTATTGAAAAAACTTGACTTTTATCACTATGAACAGTTTTGGCTTTATTATTAAAAATACTAAAATGGAATATCTAGTCCTGTTTCCTCTTTGTTTATATCAGTGAAATTCACTGACTTTCAACGTTAGTTACCAAAAATGTGTCGTTGCCAGTAAAGTAGTACCACTAAAAATCCGCATTATGGCGTGGGTTAAAAAACACCCTGTTAGAGTATACATAACATACTATATCAGCTACACCGACAGGAGTTTGAGTCTTAAATTTATGATGATAATTTAAAGAAAACCTTAAAATTTTCTTTAACTGCCTGGACGCATCTGATTGAATTGATATCCAACCGCGAGCCCCCTTTACCCCGCACGCTTAACTATACTACGTAGAAAAGACGGTACTGGCACTTGCGCCTGACTTATTGCGACTTAAATGGTGATTTCACTAAGATGAAAAGGCGCAACTACGCAGAACCGTCTTTTTTTCATATTTTCGCGTAGAAGTGCCATTTCTTTTTATGAAAATGTCCATTTTTTTCTAAAATAATAGAACGCTTTTGCTCAGATGTGTCTTTTTATTTTAGCATACATCAGAAATGCCTTTTCTCATTCGTTTTATACGCGGTATCCCGCAGATACGTCCTTTTTGATTGTAGGTTTCACAGGGTTCTGTTCATCTTTAGTCAAATTTAAAAATACTGGTAGATCCGTCTTTTTTTGCTGATTCCGAATATGTATAGAACTCATTTTTGACAAAAATGTTAGATGCGCCCTTTTTCGGTATGACGGCAGTATAGATTTGCCATGTCCGTCGGTTCGTCTCTCTGTCCGCGGCTTAGCTCCGTGACCATTAGTACTAGATTTTTTTTCGGGTAGGTACCTCTCGTATCGTACACCTAAAGTGAGGGTGAATTTATTTTTCTTTCCAACACTAGTGTGTGGCGTGGCGTTGAATAGGTTGTCGGGCCACGCTCAGTCCCATCCGTACTTGCCCATCCTTCACAATGTTGTTGCTGTCCTATGGTACCCCAGTGGTACAGAGCGCCTTCGTGAGACGTCGCCATCCGCTCCTGTCCTGTGCCTCGCGCTCCGCGTCACTCCAACTCAGCCCGGCCGCCCGCAGCTCGAGGTCGACGGTGCGCTGCCACGTGTGCACCGGTCGGCCCTGTCATCTGCTCCCGCGCGGCCTAATACACGTGAACGCAACCTTGTCGACGTTGTCCTCTGGACTTCGGAGGGTGTGCTCTATCCACTTCCACTTCCGTTGAGCGATTTCTCGCTTGATCGGGATTTGGTGGCATCGATTCCAAAGATCTTCGTTGCTGATAGTATTCGGCCAGAATATGCGCAGGATGGATCTAAGGCATTTATTGACGAACACTTGTAACTTGCTCGTCATACCCTTTGTCTCTTTCCAAGTCTCGCAGCCGAAGAGCAAAACAGACTTCACTATGGAAACGAAAAGGGAAATCTTTATCTGCCAGGTGAGCACGTTCGAATCCCAGACCTGTTTCTGCTGGGCAAAGGCGCCTTTAGCTTGTCTTTAAGCCAGTGTTTTAGTCGTGTGAATGTAAAGTAAGCATTATTTTAATCGGTAATATTAGTTTATTTGTAATGTAACATGAGAGCACATTATGTTGTTTCTCACCGGGCATTAGCTTTAGTCATGAATGCCCGGCAGTGTGAGCATGTCATGCTCGCTTAAAGGTCTTTGCTTACGGTGGCGTCGTTGATCGGGTCGCAACCTTCCCTATAATATGGTTGAGGGAGGCGATGGCTGAGATATGCGTCATGCTCGTGAACGGGTGCCGTTTGTGGGGTCCGGTCTGTTTACACTAGCAAGGGCCAAATTAGTTGTGTAGTAACTGCTTACCAGCGTTTAGTGAATTGACGTGAGAGACTTCATCCTGTACTCGATTGAAGTTATTATTTTTTATTTTTTAACTAAGAGACTGTATACATCTCTAATAAACTTAGTGTACTGAATAATGACGCTCAGAGACCTTATACATCTCTGAGGAATGAAAACTATAATCATATTATTATTATCATTATTTATTTTTCTTTTTGTATATTGTGACGCCTAGAGACCTTATACATCTCTAAGAAATTTAGGTTTAATAATTATTGTCTATTGTAAATTATTCACATTGACGCCGAGAGACCTTATACATCTCTGTGGAATTAAATTAGTTAAGTAATTATATTTTATTGCATGTTGTGACACCTAGAGACTTTATACATCTCTGGGTATATTTAATATTTTAAATTGATCGTTAATTTTTTTTTTTTTTATATTCCCACCTAACATTGATTTGGAGTATCTATATATCTCCTATACGTGTACGCATGTAATAATTAGTTATAACACTAATGTAATGTAATTGTTCTAAGTATTATTTACGAAAAAATGACTTACTGTTGAGTTTCTTTCGGCTTTCTTCTCAACAGCGGTCTCCTCTTGCGAAATGCCGGTAGATTCACAAACTGACTTGTAAAAGTGCCCTTGTGGCCTACTTACTGAATAAATTATTTCATTTCATTTCATTTCATTTCATTTCATTTCAGCTTTCCTAATCCTCGCGTCGACGTCGTCATCGGAACCACCGCTGTTGGTCACGGGTGCTGCCGATATATGTGAACTTTGCGACAGATTCCAGCGGTGTCCCATTGAGTCTTAGGGGTCGGTTTTCGCACGACTGAACTCGCATTTCGACGGTCTTCCTAGCGTTTATTCGTAATCCCTGAACTTGAGCTTCCTCTCGTAACGAGTCCAGCTTCATTTGAAAATCGGGCAGTGAAGACGAAACCAACAATATGTCGACTGCAAAGTCGAGGTCCTCCAGGTGTGAGCTTTTATTCCATGTTATGCCCCTAGGTGTTTCTGTTACTTTCCGCATGATGTCGTCGAGCAGGACTATGAAGAGCAGCGGCGACAGGAGGCAACCCTGTTTGACTCCTGCACTCATTAGAATTGGTTCCCCTAGAACTTGGTCGCGCACTATACCTACTTTGCAAATACTGCCATTATATAGGGACCCATCCTTCACAATAGACGGGCTTAAATCCCGAGATCCTAATCCCGAGGTTTAAATTACGAGAAAGATTTCAAGTTCTATTGAAAGGTCGAAAACGCTATTGTAACTGTAATTACTTAGTACCTTCTGGAAGTTATCGATTATACGCGCCAGATTGAGCGGAATGTTTTAATGCAGTATGGGCACTTAACTTATATATGTTTCGAAGTATAAGGACACCGCGCGGCGCTTACGTCATTTTAAAGAAAATTATGAAATTTTGTGATAACTCAAAAATGACTCAACCGATTTTATTAAATATAGTTTTCATTGAAATTACTTCTTGGTCATATTTTCATGAATTTTTCTATATTTTTTTCGACTCAATGTTGAAAAGTTAAAGGGGGGAGGGGACGCTATATTTAGGGGATCTTCGGAGCGAATATTTACAAAACTGCTGACTTTATCAAAAAATCATGTTTGGAGACCCCTATTATCTTCAAAATACCTATTCAACGACACCCCACATACTAGTGTTAGAAAAAAAAAAATTCACCCCCACTTTAGGTGTACGATACGATTTTTTACTTTTTATTTTATCTTTTTGTCGTCGTGATACATACACATACTCATACCAAATTTTAGCTTTCTCGTACTAAATGGTCATGGAGCTCAGTTGCGGACGGAGAGACGAACCGACGGACATGGCAAATCTATAAGAGTTCCTAGTTTGACTACGGAACCCTAAAAAATCACTTTTGAAGGACTTCCGGCCAAATATGTCTTGGCAGACTTATTTATTTTTAGAGACACTATTACTTTAAAACATTTATAATCAATTTCGTCAAGATACCACAAAACGTAGGAAAACGTATCCGATGACCATCTTTGACCCCGTCTGCCAAGCACTTCCGGCCATTTTAGAACTGGCAGACTTATGTTTACACTTTCTACAATTAAAGGGCTACATGATGCCATCTGTCACGTAATGATGTCACATGACGTAAGTACACCCCTAAAATTTTGACCGGAAGTGAAGGATTTTCTCGAACTTCCGGCCAATTTTCTGTGCGATAATCATTTGATTCTCGCTCAGCACAACTTTTTCGACCGTGTGCCATGCATTTTATCGTGATGTCATATTACGTAGGCAATCTTGGAGCAGGCTTACGGACTAGAAGCGTAGCCAGTTCACCGACGCGAGCAGATCTACATCGGGCCCCGTAAGGGCCTTGTAGAACCGCCCGTGTAGTTCCTTGCTCTTCCATACAGTCCTGCGGTCATCGGTCCTAAGCACCTTTGGTCTGCGCCAGTTCTCGTTTGCCAAGGAGAGAGAAGTGAGGCCTTTGTCAACTGCTACTACATCGCGATGAATCCCACACTCGTTGTTTAGGAAATAATCCCTAAGACTGCACACCTCGCGGTTATGGAGGTCCTTGGCGTTTAAAAAGCCACGGCCTCCACACTTACGCGGGATGTACAGTCTCATAACTGACGAGCGTGGGTGCCTCATGCGGTGTGTAGTGAGCAGCTGACGGACCCTCGTATCCAGGGCGTGCAGCTCAGTCTGAGTCCACTTTAGTATGCCAAAGGAGTAAGTGAGCAGAGGCATCACCCAAGCGTTGAAGGCGCGCGCCTTATTGCCACCGGACAAAAGACTGTTAAGTACTTTTGTCAAACGACAAAAGAAACGCTCCTTCAACGCCTGTCTAATGTCTCCGTCCGCAATACCCAATGACTGTGACATACCAAGGTACTTGTAGGTTTCAACTTCGGAGATAGACCTGAGGGACATTGTCTCAGAAAGCTGTAAGTTCGCGGAATTTACGACTTTCCCCCGCTGTACATGCATGACCGCACACTTGTCTACACCAAACTTATTATTATTATTATTATATCAAATGCACCATTATATCAAATGTTGTTATATCTAGTGAAATTATATGAAACGTTGTTATATCCATCAATACACCCCCAGCCCGTAAGCTCTAAACGTACGTACCTTGACGTGTTCAGTAGACACATTAAAAGAGTATTCCATGGTGTTGTTCTTTTTGTTGTAAATGACACAATCGCAGTCATCTCCGGACACGGTCACCGATACTAAATCGTCCTGCTCTGCCACGGTAAACTGTAGGAATACAATTGGGATGTAAAGCCTGACCCGAAATATATGAGGATGCGCCATATTGCGGAATTTCACTGGAACTAATCTCTTACACTGGCAATGATTTTACGATGGTTTGTCAACAATATCAATGTCATTCGTGGTGGTTTCTTTAAACAAATATTTAAAATAACCAAAGAAAATGCCAAAAACCATTCACAGTCGTGAACGTAATATTATAATTAAAATGTACACGTGTTTATACATGAAAAACAGACAGGAAAAGAGTGCATTCCATTAAATGATATATTACGAGGTTAACATAGTGGAACTGACAGGTATTTAAACTAATGTCATTATAGTGGGTTGCGATTGGTTGCAAAATTGTTATAAATCTTATAAATAGCGCCCTCTTGATAATCCTCATATATTTCTGGCCAGGCTTTAGACTGATGTTGAATTATACAAGATACTGTAGTTACACGAATAAAATTAGCTCAATGTGTCATGAGACAAATAAAAAAAAACAAATGTCCTCACCCGCATGGTTACCTATATGAAATACATTTTTTTCCCCATCTGTAACGATTCGCCAAATCTTCTTTTGTCCGAAAGCCATTTTTTTTTCAAAACTGTTATATTTCAGATTAATTATAAAACAAACCTAACCTAACCCCATGGGTTATTTAAAATGATGTTTATAAAATCCTGAAAATATAACGGGGTTCAGGAGTAAATTACTTTTAGACAAATGAAATTTGGCAAAACGTTACATATGAAAAAAAAAATGTGTTTCATATCAGAGTCAGACCACGCTAACTCTTACAAGCAAATGAACTGTCAAACCATACAAACTGGCTCACTTTGTATGGTTTGACAGTTCATTTGCTTGTAAGAGTTAGCGTGGTCGATTTTAATTGCGTGATGAGTTAAGAAACCACCCATGCAAAATTCGTCAGGTGAATGATCCTAGATCTCAACATCCATAGTGATTAAAAATCTGTCCCTTGAAAAAAAAAACTTAAACAGTTTTTCTTCAATCTTGTCAACGTGAAAACACGATCGGTACTAATTTTCTCGATACTTTTATCTCTCAAACATAACCCATTTTTAGATATTTTCGGTTGGATCTTTAAAACCCTTCCGTTTTTAACAATGTTTTTTAGCTTAATAGATGCACAATTATAAGTTCTCAAAAATTGTAAAACTATTTTCAATATAAAATGCACACGTTTATGACACAACTGAAAAAACATGATTTTCGCGCTTCCAAGCACGCACTTCCATCTCCCTCACGCTTTCGCTCAGTGAGAGAGAGAGCTAGCCAACGCGTTGGCGCCCTCTTAACTACTCATCACGCAACTAGAGTCAAGCCGCCAGGACATTTTGTAGCATATCGTAAAAACACTGTAATTAATTTGGGCCCTTATTGTGAGACTTTGTTCCAACTCCATAATTCAGTCTTTTTTTGTATAAATTTGCTGTTAATATTGCATGTGCCCGTGTTAAACTGTGCGTGTTATTTTTAACTTAATGTTAAATATTTATGTTGCTATCTGTGAGATCCTATCATTGGCTCTGTATTACTAGTTATGCCACTATTAGCGTAAGTTAAGCTGTTGGTTCTCCATGTATAAATAAATAAATAAATACCGTGGTTCTAAAATCCATGGAGTCGCTGGCTGTATTTTTTTCTGAGTTGAGATGGGATACCGTCACGCATATATATTGTCATATCGTACTTACGGGTACTCTGAGTTTGTCCGAGCCCTCTGCCGGATAGACGGTAGAAACTACGATTCTCTTGTCGTGCTCCATGACTGTATGCATGATGTATTCTAAGAACTGAAATATGGTGATATTGTATCTTATCATTATCACGGAAAATACGACGAGATATGTAAATTGATAGATAGATAGACTTCTTTATTTATTTTATAATAAGTATATATATAATACATCTCTTATGGTAACCTATCGAAGTTTCGAAACACACTAAAGTTGTCCGATTTTCACTTGTCCGAAAACGGTTAACCGAATTCTTATAATCCATATACTTTGTTTACCATACTTTTGAAATGTCGCCAGTTTGTTTTCCCACATTAACGTTTTCCCGAAACTCTAACCAGAAGAACGATTGCCAACTTTATTATTTGACAACCACCTTCTTTTCATAATTCTGATGCTACGTAAAATCGAAATCTCATTTTCCCTAATATCATTTTACCGTCACGATTAAAAACCCATTAATCTAGTTCTAAGGCAGGTCCGACTTGGCTTAGGTTAGGTACGACGACGAGCGAAGCGAGAGTTAGGTCGAACTGCGACCCTAACGAGCGAGCGAAGCCAGCGAGCCGCGCAGATCTATATCGAGTTTAAACATTAGATATTTGATAACATTAGATATTAAAATCTAGTTCTAAGGCAGGTCCGACTTGGCTTAGGTTAGGTACGACGACGAGCAAAGCGAGGAGGAGTGTTAAGTTGACCTAAAATGAGATTTGATTTGCTCCGACATGTTACAATTTCGATTTTTTGATACAGCGGGATAATAATATTTTGGACTTAATACTTTTCGGCATAAAAAGTAGTTGACAAATGATACTTCGGAATTTTAATAAGTGTTGATTTGAATCACATGCGAAATAAAATTGCAACGAACTGAGAATTGGGAAAATTATAATGGGAAATGTATTTTCGGGCAACTAAAAAAAATGCGAAACGTTTTCGGGATTTTAATATTCGGAATTACAATTTTCGAGTTTGTGATAGGTAACCATCCCTTATAAGACTTATTTCAGCTGTGTAAGGGCTGTATTAGCATGTGGCATAAGCACAAGCAACACATATGCTGTATCTCACTCTAAACATTATGAAACGTAAATATATACACACACATATATATAATATGAATGTGGCTTGCCGAATTTGGTTTTGAAGGTTCTGTTACAAGGTGCACAATGTAACTCACTTTTAGTGCGACCCGCCCCGGCTTCACACGGGTGCAATGCTATTGTTATGAGGCGTGGAGTAAAACACGGTTTGGTGCTTCGATATGAACTGATTTAATTTGGAGATGTGACCCGCTTTTAAAGGAAACAAGGAAACAAATTAACTTACGATAGATGTGAACAACAAACTTACTCATTAGATAAATAGTAATCAAATAATAAATGACGGGAAGAGCAAATAAGGTAAACAGTTGGGAAAGGCAAAAAAATATTAGATAATGAATGATGACAAGTAAACTACTTGAGAAAGGTAAACAATAAACTTAGTAACTAACAATAGGTCTTATGTAGATATATAATATAGCTATAGATATATAACACCTCCCTCCTTAGAATAAAGATTGGGCGTTAGCGCCTGATCTTTTAGCGGATGTAGGTGTGGGATTATTTGATGCTAGTGGCCGTGGTGTCTCGATGTCGTCATCCTCGTCCTCTGTGATGCAGCTGGTAGTTATCGTCGACATTGGAATTGCGACGTGGGTTCTCCGTGGTCTCGATGAACTCGCAAAGCAGTTGTTGAAGATTTGAATGCAACCGCTTTCCTCGCAGGGTCTTCGCTGTCGCAGGAGGAGTCCATTCGGGCAACGTCCGCAGATTTTGTACACTAGGTAGCCCAACATTAGTATACCCAATGTAAGATAGATCCAATTGAAGGTTGATCCATTTTTCTGCATAAAACTTTTGGATCTAATTTTATTAATTTCTTCTTCGTATTTATCTGCGTGGTGTTTAATCTGTTGTAGTGAATCCAACGGCATTTCATTGATCTTGATGGGGATTAGATTCGGTGTATCTATATTCTGAAGTTTTTCGAAGCAATCTTCGTTTCGGATGTGGTGAACTATGGGGTAAGTAATATTTTCGTCTGATGTACGAAGTGCTGTAAGTGTGCTATATCCGGTATGGAACTTGCAGTCTTGTGGAAGTGAGAGGATGCCTGCGCCTTGAAGTTTATGGTGATTCGAGTTACGGCATTTTTACGTTGCAGCACGCAGTTTGTTTCTTCGGTGAGGATGTAGAGCCATTTATTGTTGTCTATACTTTGAAAAGTGCTGATCTTCGCTTGGAATACGGAAGTAGTGCAGATTTTTGGCAGAGTCTTTGATAAACTGTGTAGAATTTGAAGTTCGCAGATGGGGCGTTTTGAAGAGTCGTAGGACACGATGTTGCTGCAGACTTTCTTCTTTGTTGCATAGGTTTTGCAGGTGCTCAGGTCGCTCGTTGAGATGTAGGTCTGTCCGCTAGGGTTCGTAGCCAGGTACATATGCTCTGGTAGGATGGTGGTATGGAAAGAGGAGTTTGGGTGTTGTATTGGGATTGAGTAAATATGATATAAGTCGAGAGGTTCGTTCTGGACTAAGGGAAATTCTAGTGTGGTGAGGTATAGTATATAGTACATAAATATAAATGTATGTGTTAGAATAAGTTGATTAGTATTAAACGTATCGCCGAACAGTATGGTTGTTTGTACTCTCGATAGCCCCCCGCGTTCGCCCCACATCAGATGGCGACCCTGCCGCTAGCGCGTTGTGCTTGGTGCTGATTAAGGACTTTTGACATGCACGTGTAATAAAACGAAATCATGATGCAATCGCGTTTAGAGACTCGTCCAGCGGTGTCACGTACGATTTGTGAATACGATTTTAATAATAAACTTTCTATCTTTAAAAATAACAATGGGCAAGGAGTGTTCCAAGTGTGTCTGTGATAACAAGGAGGTGGTTATTAACCAGCATGAAGCAACAAATGACACAGGAGCCGATATAAGCAGTCACACAAGTATAAACAATATTTTACTTTCGGTTGTACTGGCATTATGTGGGGCAGGAGTCCTATTTATCATATATAAGAAATACAACCATTGCCATAGAAACCTCGTTAGAAATGAGATACGAGAGAACGCATTTCGAAGAATTCGTCTGAGGCTGTCGGGACGCGGTGACCGTGACCGTGACCGTGCCATCGGTGATCGTGACCACATCGAGGACCAGGAGATACCGGCGGCATAAGCGGCATGTACGGAAATTGTCGGCGATATAATAGTATGTAATTTGTTGTATTTAGAATAATATTAGTAGTCCTTACAATAATTTCAAAAAAATATTTTTTTTTATGGAAGATCTAGCCAGTGTATTAGAAAACTTACAGAAAATACAAGTGGCATTAAGAAAATTAGGTAAAAAAAGGCATTTGTACCCATTGAATGTAAGCGAAAAAATTAAAAATGCCAAGGCCACATATGACCAGTATAAATTAATTCTTGTAAACTTAAGTAAAGCAGACTTTAAGTTAGAATATGCAGAATATACTATAGAAAATATAATAGATAATATAGAACGTACTTATAAAAAGATCTTGCGTTATCAATGTAACGAAACACCTGAGTGTTCTAAAAATAGCTGTACAATAACCACTACCATGGACAAGTTCGAGTTAAAAACGGCTGCTACTTTGTTACCTATAATGGATGGATCGGAGGACAAAACAAATACATTAATAGATGCAATTAGTATGTACGAAACTTGTTTAAAGGAAACGGCTTGCAAACAATTATTAATAAAATTTGTGCTAGCCACTAGATTAACAAAATCTGCAAAATTAAAACTTAAAACACAATACAACACTTGTGAGGATTTAATTGCGGACATGAAAAAATATTTGTTAACAAAAAAATCTGCTAATGCATTACTTATCAAACTCAACAATATTTCACAGGGTGAGATGTCCATTTCGCAATACGCAAACCAAATAGAAGATATTTTTGTTAATCTAACTATATCACAGGCCAACAACAATGAAAGTGCTTCTGAAATTCTAAAACCAATAAATGAGCAACTAGCTATAAAAAAGTTTGCTGACGGATTGCGTAATAGACGTCTCAGTACAATTATAGCTGCTCGAGATTATACAGATTTCAAGGATGCGGTGCGTGCAGCACAGGATGAGGAGTCAGCACAACCAGGAACTAACACCATGCTGAATTTAAGAGGTAGGTCATCCAACAGGAATCCGCACTATGGCAACGGCTACCGAGGAAACAGACCCTACAGAGGTAATTTTAATACCTCGGGTCGAGGGCACCAGTATAGAGGTAATTTTAACAATCCAACTAGGGGTTACCATCAGTACAGAGGTAGCTATAACATGCCATCATATTATAATAGATACCAATCTCGTGGAAACTATTCGAGATCGCGTTCGAATCGCGGTCAAGGTACCCGTGGTAGGGGACAATTACTTGCAGCCACGGAAATAAATAATGAGACGACTAATAATACTACACAGCCGAATACGAGTGAGTTTTTTCGTGCCTAAACAACATATACTAACTTGCGACAACAATATCGGGTATGTATTTTTAGACACAAATCATACGCAATATTCATTTTTAATTGACAGCGGCGCTTCATTATCCGCTATTAAGTCGAAGGCGTTATCGGAACATGCTGTTATATACAATCAATATAATTCGGTACGCGGCGTAGGCGGTACATTACAATCCTATGGATATACGTACATTACATTATATACTCAGGATGGTTATTCTTTTAACCATAAGTTTCATGTTTTTGACTATTTACCTATACAATCGGATGGAATTATTGGGTTCGATTTATTAAAGAAAAACAAAGCTAACATTGACTTGGATACCTTTAAATTATCATTAAAAAATCAAGAAAAATTAACCACAGTACCAATTTATGGATCAACAAAAGTTAGTCGAAATTATTTATCGATTCCCGCTCGAAGCGAATCAATTCATTATATAAAGTTAAATAGACCTATACGAGAGGATTGTGTCGTATGCCCCCAAGAGATACAGGAAAATTTACTTTTAGCAGGATTAATAGTGAAACCAAATAAAAATATAATTCCTATTAAACTTCTCAATACTAGCGATAATGATATAATAATACCTACGTTTGAACCAACAATGTATTTATTAAGCGACTATCAAATGTGCTCATTTAGCAGGTGCGACTCAAGTTCCGTTCGCGCTAAAGAGTTGTTATCGTTATTGAAACTCGACCACTTGCAACATAACCAGCGTGGAAACATTGAAGCTATTTGTTCCAAGTATGCTGATATATTTCATTTGCCCGGTGATAAACTTACAACTACTTCTGTGTGTGACCATACTATAACGGTTAAAGAAAATTGCAGTCCAGTATATGTAAAACCTTATAGAGTACCTAAAAGTCAACAACAAGAAATACAAAAACAAATAAAACGGATGATTGACGATGACATAATCGAAGAAACGCGAAGCGAATGGTCTAGTCCAATTTTATTAGTGCCAAAAAAGGGAGAAAATAAAGATAAAAAAGACTGGAGATTAGTTATCGATTATAGAAAACTTAATGAAAAATTAGAAGATGATAAGTTTCCTTTACCGAATGTAACAGAGATCTTGGACTCACTATCTGGAGCCATATATTTTTCACATTTAGATCTTAGTCAATCATATTATCAAATTAATCTTACACCAGAGTGTCGTAAATACACAAGTTTTACAACAAATACAGGACAATACGCTATGAAACGATTGCCAATGGGGTTGCGAACTAGTCCTAGTACATTCTCGAGAATAATGACAGTAGCAATGTCGGGTCTAAATTTTGAAAAATGTTTCGTTTACCTAGATGATCTCGTTGTATTTGGACGAAATTTAGAAATTCATAATAAAAACCTTTTAGACATTTTTGAACGGCTAAGACAAGTCAATTTAAAATTAAATCCTACCAAATGTCAATTCTTAAAAACAGAACTTCTTTACTTGGGTCACGTGGTGTCAGCAAAAGGAGTTTCACCGGATCCTGAAAAAATTAAAGTTGTAAAAAATTACCCAATACCAACTAATGCCGATGAAGTAAGACGGTTTATAGCATTCTGTAACTACTATAGGAAATTTATAAAAGATTTTGCTGAAATAACGGTACCATTAACAAATTTGTGTAAAAAGAACGTTCCCTTTAACTTCACCAAAGAATGTCAACAAAGTTTCGAATACTTAAAAAATAAACTTATTAACCCACCTATATTACAATATCCGGATTTTAGTGAAGATAAACAGTTTGTTTTGCAAACAGACGCATCAGGAACAGCAATAGCAGCAATTTTGTGTAATTACGATATGAGACCAGTGGCTTACGCCGGTAGGCCATTAAATCAAGCTGAAAAAAATTATCCCACAATACAAAAAGAGTTACTCGCCATAGTCTGGGGAATAAAGTATTTCAGACCCTACCTTTTCGGCAAGCAATTTACCATTTTTAGTGACCATAAACCCCTCATTTATCTATTCGGCATGAAAGACCCGTCGAGTAGATTAATTAAATTCAGACTGCTACTAGAAGAATATGATTTCAACGTTTGTTATGTAAAAGGTAAAGATAACGTCGTAGCAGACGCGTTATCACGTATAATAATAACATCTAGCGAACTAAAGGACATGACTAATCAAATAGTGACGGTAATGACTAGAGCTCAGGCTAAAAGGATGAGAGAGGAAAGTGATATTCCTAGTATCGACACAAATGGGCGGCCTGATCAACCGCGCGTTGTAGAGATATTAAGAATACCAGAAAGTGAAGTAGAAATGATGTTAATAAGAGGTGAGGAAGTAAGGAAATTGGAAAATAAGGGATATTTAACAAGAAAAAACGAATGTTTTAGTTATGATAAAAATAAAAATATAATATACGTAAATCTCGATTTTAGATTACACTTTACGCGAGTCGAATTTGTAACTAAATTGAGCGAATATTGTAAACAAATTGACGTCAAACAAATATGTATTATAAAAAATGATGAAAACGAGATTTTCATTAAACAAATAATACAAGAAATAAATAATCGTAAACAGTGGTCCGGACCACACATATGCATTTTAAGAGGAATAAAGAGAATACACGACGATGACGAAAAAAAAATTCATTATTAGTGACTACCATTTACTGCCCACGAGTGGCCACGCAGGGGTACGTAGAATGGTTAACAATATTAAAAGAAGGTTTTATTGGCCTTCCATAGAAAATGATGTAAAAGAATTCGTTAGGAAATGCGAATCTTGTCAAAGACATAAACATTCTCGAAATACAGTGGAACTGATGGTAGTGACGAGGAGTTGGGTGTAAAGTTTCTCCTAAAAAATTCAATGCCGCTACCGAGGTGGAATTTTGGTCGAGCGAACTGGAGTGGGTATCGGGAATGTTTGGACCGGAACCTGTCAACTACCAAACTGGACCCAACAGCTGCCAACTACGAAAAGTTCTGCGAACTGATCCTGAACGCTGCGAAAGGTAACATCCCAAGAGGTTACAGGAAAGAATACATTCCAGGCTGGAGCCCGAAAAGTGAGGATCTTTTTAAAGAGTACCAAAGTACGGGTGACCCAAGCACCGGTGCTGAACTTCTTTCCTCCCTTGATGAAAACCGGAAAGCAAAATGGGAAGCTGCTGTTGAAGACATGGATTTCAAGCGATCCAGTAGAAAGGCTTGGAGAACCCTCAACAGCCTTACCGGGAAAAACATTGCTAGAAAGGAATACACCAGCGTTGAACCAGATGTCATAGCCAATAGAATGGTGGAACTTACCAGAGCTAAAAGTGACAAGAACTTCACAAAAAGACTCAAGAAAGACCTCTCGGGGCTTAAACAGAATGCTCCAAGGAATCATATGTTGGCCGCACCGTTCACCATAGATGAAGTTATTATAGCCATAAAGCAGCTCAAAAGTAGCAAATCCGCTGGTCCAGATAACATCTTCAACGAATTCATCAAGCATATGGGACCAGTGGCAGTCAGCTGGCTCGCAGTCTTTTTTTCGGACATCCTGGCAAAAAATAACCTGCCTAGACAGTTCAAGCGTTCCACAGTTATCGCTGTGCTTAAACCGGGCAAACCTGAACACCTTCCGGAAAGCTACCGTCCTATCGCACTCCTCAGTTGTACACACAAATTGCTTGAACGTATCATCCTAGGACGGATTGAACCATTCGTAGAAGCTGCAATTCCTCCCGAGCAAGCTGGTTTTCGCAAGGGCAGGAACTGTGTTGATCAGGTCCTCGCTCTCACAAACTATATTGAAGCTGGCTTTCAGAATGGTCTAAAATCTAACGCAGTGTTCATCGACCTCACGGCTGCCTACGATACTGTCTGGAGGCATGGCCTTATTCATAAGATGTTTACGGCAATACCAAGCAGAGAACTAGTAGACCTAATCTCTAATATGCTGTCTGAGAGGGTCTTTGAGGTTTGCTTGGGCAGCGGGAAGAGCAGGAAACGCAAGCTGAACAACGGTCTCCCTCAAGGCTCTGTGCTGGCGCCAACCCTGTTCAATCTGTACATATCCGATCTTCCACACACAGTAGCTGCCAAGTTTATTTACGCCGATGACATAGCACTTATTACCCAAAGTAGAGATTTCGAGTCCGGAGCTCTAACACTAACATCGGACTTGAAGACACTTGCTGATTACTTCAGATCGTGGAGACTTATACCTAGCACGAGTAAAACGGAAACTTCCTGCTTCCACCTCAATAATAAAATGGCTAGCTATAAACCAGCTGTACACTTCAACGGCGAAGAATTAAAATATAACCCTTGCCCGAAGTACCTTGGAGTTACGCTGGATCGGTCCTTAACATACAAGGAACATCTTATTAAACTCTCGCAAAAAATCTCAACCAGGAATAATCTTCTTCATAAACTCTGTGGCACAAGCTGGGGTGCTTCAGCAGACTGCCTTCGCACGTCAGGCATCGCTCTCGTCTACTCAACGGCAGAATACTGCGCACCAGTTTGGCTGAATAGTGCTCATACAAATAAAGTGGACGTCAAACTAAACGAGACCATGCGCTGCATATCTGGCACTGTCAAATCCACACCCGTCCATTGGTTGCCAGTGTTAAGTCATGTCGCCCCACCCCACCTTCGAAGACTCCATGCCTTAAAGAAAGAAGCCGAGAAGATCTCAGATAATTCCTCTTTGCCAGCCCATTACGAGTTTTGCCATCCACCCCCGCACCGACTCAAATCCCGAAAACCTCCCTATACCACTGCTAGGAACCTAGATAGTTTTAACATCGGGGATAGCTGGAGGACCGAGTGGACAGCTGCGACAGAAGGCAAATCCAGCCAGCTGACTGACCCTACGGCTAAGCCAAAGGGATTCGATCTCCCTCGCAAGCTCTGGTGTCGGCTGAACAGACTCAGAACAGGACACGGCCGCTGCAACTTTTTCCTACATAAGTGGGGATGGAAAGAGTCTCCACTCTGCGAGTGCGGCGAGGAAGAGCAGACCACTGAACATATCATCAAACGATGCCCACTTCACTCATACGCTGGATCTGCTGAGGACCTGTATTCTATGTCTCCTGACGCAGCCGCCTGGCTTAATAATTTGAAAGTCATTCTTTGATTGCTTGCATGAAACATATTGCCATACGATTAAATAAATATAATAACTCTGTCCATACAGTAACAAAGTATACCCCGTACGAACTCGTTTTTGGTAAAACGTGTGAACTACCTAGTAGAGTAAGTGGTGCAATTGAACCATTGTATAACCCTGATAATTATAGTTTAGAATTAAGGTATAGATTACAAACAGCGCACAAAGACGCGCGTGCAAACTTGATAAAGTGTAAACAACTTAGGAAGTGTACTTACGATGCAAAAGTGAACACAGTGAGTTATAAGAAAGACGATCTCGTCTTAGTGAAGAGTGAAACCGGTAACAAACTAAATACGTTATACAAAGGACCATATAGAGTGATTAGATTAGAAAAACCTAATATTGTCATTTCTATCAACGGAAAAGAGGATATTGTTCATATTAATAGAACTAAGTTGTTCATTCCAGACAATTAACGTGTCTTAACTGTTATAACTATACTTTTTTTTTTCTAGTATGGAAATCTATTACTATGTGTAAGAGCTACTTATAAACACTTATCTAATAAATATTTTGTAAAAAAAAAAAAACAATATCAAATAATTGAAACAAGTTTATTTGTGATACTTAAGTACCTATATTGTCCACATGTATCAAAAAAAAATATACAATTTTTTTTCTTTTTCATCAACCCCGGTGGTGTGGTGAGGTATAGTATATAGTACATAAATATAAATGTATGTGTTAGAATAAGTTGATTAGTATTAAACGTATCGCCGAACAGTATGGTTGTTTGTACTCTCGATAGCCCCCCGCGTTCGCCCCACATCAGACTAGAATATATACAAGTTTGTCTGAATAAACGTAAGCTGATAGGGAAACAGAATCGAGAATTGTATGAATGTTTTCTAGTGTGACAGGGGCTACCAGGTGTTTGTTTGTGCGAATGTGGTTTGAAAGAAGAAGTTCTTCGTATAATCTTTTTAGATTTATGATAGAAGGGTGAATCGTGTTTGATTTTGCAAAAAGGATGCTTGCTGTACATTCATTAATTTCGTTCTCTAGGCTTATTACTGATTCTAGAATTTGGAGTGAAATCGTGGACACATCTTCGCTAGCTTTTAAGTCGAATTATATTTTATTAGATTTAGAGAATAGAATTAGATTATTTTAACTAAGATTTTATGATATTCACCTAGATTTTAGAGATTTGGTTTATTCTAAGATTTCTGAGGGTACATGATTTTGATTATAAAGATTTAGAGATTTTTAACCTAATATTAACCTACATTAGTCGCCTCTTACGACATGCCTGTGTCAAAAGCGTTAGGACTATTCTTGATAGCCGGTCACTACACAGCTAAGGGGATTAGTCGCCTTTTACGACATGCCAAACACTATGGCAGTAGGGCTATTCTTTGGTAAAGCCGACCGCTACACGGCTAAGGGATTTAGTTCATGAGGTTCTTGGGTTCGAAAGGCCGAAGATGGTTAGCATGGACTAACTGATTTTTACCTGACTTTCGTACCATATAGTTTTCGTTAAAGCCGACTCTTATTATTTCATAAGGTCCCTCCCATTTGCAAGGTTATTGGGATTTGGTACTTTTAACATAACCTTGTCTCCCAAATTAAATTGTGCTATGTTTTTTATTCGTCCATCGTAACGTTCTTTGGCCTTTTCTTTCATTTTTTGGACGTTTTGTGTTGCTACGTCGCGGGCTATTCTAAGGCGTTCGTTCAGATCTTTAATATAATCAGATGCTGTGTATTCCGGGACTGTTCTGAGTGAGTAAAAGGGTCTTGGTTTGAAACCGAAGAGAAGTTCCTAAGGCGTGTATCCCGTTGAGTTGTTAGTTGACGAATTATGACATATGATAGCTAATGGAATAATCTGATCCCAGTTTTTGAGTTTTCGTGATTGGTACATACGCACGTGATCCCAGAGTGTACCATGTAATCTTTCTAAGGCTCCATTTGTTTGAGGGTGATATGCTGTATTAAAGGTTTGACTTGAACCTAAAAATTTAACCGATTGCTTCATTAGTCCATTCATGAATTCTGTACCTTGATCTGAGTGGAATCGTTTGGGTACGCCATAATGTTGGCAGAAATGGAGGAGTTGTTTAGCTACTGTTAGGGCTTCTTTGTCTGGGATAGGGTAAGCTTGGACGTATCTGGTCAGTTCGTCTTGTAATGTCAGTATGTACTTGTTATTATTATCGCTTATATCGGAGTAGGAAACTAAGTCCATGGAAACGCGTTCAAAAGGTTCGGAAGATTGAGAAGTTATGACCATAGGGGCTTTGAAAGTTCGTCTTTGAATTTTGTTGCGCTGGCAGACTTCACAAGAGTTTATGTAATTTTTAATATCTTCTATAATATTTTGCCAATAGTAATTTTCGCGGATTTTTCGGATGGTTTCAGTTATACCACGATGTCCAGAAAGTGGTTCATTATGAAAAAGTTTAAGAATGTCAGGGATTTCCTGAGGAGTTGGATAGTTGGTTTTGTCTTCACAGATTATGATAGTGCAGTTATAAAGTTCAACTAGATAGGCAGTTACGTGTTGTTGTTGTAGTCCTTGAAGTTTGCATGTTTGATCATTTTTCGGGTCTGGGACGTATAAAATGTCAGGTTTACTTTTCTCTAAGCATGTTAATAATGACTTGAAATAGCTTTCAATATCCCAGGAGTCGTAATATGAGGGTCTAGTACTACAAAGGAAGAGGTTTTGTTGGGTGTCAGAGATGAGATGATCTACGTCATAAATATTTCTGTTCTTAGTAGAATAGTTGCTGCTTTGTGGGCAAAGTTCTAAAGCTTCATTGAACAGATTATCTAAATCGGGGCGGCTGCATGGGATAGGAATGAATATGTTTCTATGCCGGGAATCTAATAGTTTTTCAGGAGACGATTTCAGTTTGTGAGAGTTTGAAGAACAGCCTTGAGATGTGAATTGTTCGAAACTAGTCTGTACGAGTAAGTAATCATTGAAGGATTGTTGAGGGTTATTTACTCCTATGTTATTAATAGGTGGACGTGATAAAGCATCTGCGTTAGTATTTATTTTTCCGGCTTTGTATACGATTTCGTAGTCAAATTCTTCGACCTTTAGTCTCCATCGGACAAGACGAGATCCTGGATCTTTTATGGAAAACAACCAAGTGAGAGGTTTATGATCTGTAACGATTTTGAATCTTCTACCAAATAGGTATGGGCGGAAATGTTTTACTGCCCAGACAATAGCTAAGAGTTCGCGTTCTATGGTCGAGTAGTTTGATTCAGCTTTGTTTAGAGTACGGGAGGCATAGGCTATAGGTAAATCTTTACCTATTTCGCCTTGAGAATAATATTTTGATTGAGCATTTTATCCATTTGAGATTTAACTTCCTGTTGGTGTATTTGTGGGAGCCTATAAGTTTTTGTATTGATTGGCGTTTCAGAAGTAGTGGGAATTGAATGCTTACTGTGATTTGTAAATGTAAAAGGTTCACCTTCCGTGTAAAATATGTCTGAGAATTCTGTAACGATCTTATTGAGTGAATCGCATTCTTCTTTGTTTAAGTGGTCACGTCTGATTAGTCCAGTCACATCCTTGTGAGTGTGAACATTGTTGGTCTGTGAGTATTTTGGAGTAGTAGGACCTCGTGCAGGGTCCGTCCGGATTGTTACTACCGTCTTGCCTGCTAACCCACCGCCAAACAGCAATGTTTGCATTGTTGTGTTCCGGTGTGGGGGTAAGATAGCCGGTGAAATTACTAGCATAGAGGCATTCTATCTTCGTCCTCCGGGTAGGCAAGCACTTGTGACTCCTCTGGTGTTGCAGGTTTATGGGCGACGGTAATCGCTTTCCATCAGGCGATACGTTTGCTCGTTTGCCCCCTATGACATAAAAAAAAAAAAAAAAAAAAAAAATGTATGGATTGGATGTTCTGTAATCTCCGGCTCGTTGATTGGGCTCACGTGGAGAACAGGAATTGGTATATGTTTATCTGAGTTACTGGAATTTACGCATGTGAAAAATGAAAATGAAAAAATGAAATGAAAAATTATTTATTTCTTTCCATAGATGTACATTATTTTACTGGTGTCCCCTTTTTAAGTAAAAATAATACCTGTGCTAAGGGGAACCGCTCTTCCATATGAAGGTAACAATTAGTGCAGTAAGATCACATTACAGAAAAGTTAAATATGTAATTGAAGGAATCTGAAGTGTGTGTGTGTGTGTGTGTGTGTGTGTGTGTGTGTGTGTGTGTGTGTGTGTGTGTGTGTGTGTGTGTGTGTGTGTGTGTGTGTGTGTGTGTGTGTGTGTGTGTGTGTGTGTGTGTGTGTGTGTGTGTGTGTGTGTGTGTGTGTGTGTGTGTGTGTGTGTGTGTGTGTGTGTGTGTGTGTGTGTGTGTGTGTGTGTGTGTGTGTGTGTGTGTGTGTGTGTGTGTGTGTGTGTGTGTGTGTGTGTGTGTGTGTGTGTGTGTGTGTGTGTGTGTGTGTGTGTGTGTGTGTGTGTGTGTGTGTGTGTGTGTGTGTGTGTGTGTGTGTGTGTGTGTGTGTGTGTGTGTGTGTGTGTGTGTGTGTGTGTGTGTGTGTGTGTGTGTGTGTGTGTGTGTGTGTGTGTGTGTGTGTGTGTGTGTGTGTGTGTGTGTGTGTGTGTGTGTGTGTGTGTGTGTGTGTGTGTGTGTGTGTGTGTGTGTGTGTGTGTGTGTGTGTGTGTGTGTGTGTGTGTGTGTGTGTGTGTGTGTGTGTGTGTGTGTGTGTGTGTGTGTGTGTGTGTGTGTGTGTGTGTGTGTGTGTGTGTGTGTGTGTGTGTGTGTGTGTGTGTGTGTGTGTGTGTGTGTGTGTGTGTGTGTGTGTGTGTGTGTGTGTGTGTGTGTGTGTGTGTGTGTGTGTGTGTGTGTGTGTGTGTGTGTGTGTGTGTGTGTGTGTGTGTGTGTGTGTGTGTGTGTGTGTGTGTGTGTGTGTGTGTGTGTGTGTGTGTGTGTGTGTGTGTGTGTGTGTGTGTGTGTGTGTGTGTGTGTGTGTGTGTGTGTGTGTGTGTGTGTGTGTGTGTGTGTGTGTGTTTGTGTGTGTGTGTGTGTGTGTGTGTGTGTGTGTGTTTGTGTGTGTGTGTGTGTGTGTGTTTGTAGGTATGTGAATATGTATGCAACTTCAGTGTCGAAAGGTTTCTATCACATTTAATTATGCATTTACAAGTGCTTGTAAGTTTTTACAATAGTACTTTCTATATCATCGTGTTTTTGTTTTCAGCCATGCCGTTACCCTGATTTTACATTCATGTACCGTGATAGGGTACATGTCAATTTCTTTATTTATTAGGTTATAAAGTTTGCCAGAAAGTGTGGCTTCTTGCCTGCGCGCAAAGGCCGTTTTTACAATCGGAGTTGAGATGACATTTATCCTTTTCCTCCTTTTCAGCTTGTCTATTGGTTCGTATACAGTGGATTTATGTCGTCTCAGGACCGCATTTAGTATATACAGCTTGCGCACAGACAACAAGTCACAAACTACATATAAGTCTGAGGTCGGGAATCTACGCGGCTTAAGGTACATTACTTTAAGCAGAGCCCGCTGAGCTCTTTCCAATTGAATAAAGTTGGTTTTAGTAGCCCCACCCCATATTGGGATACAGTATACCAAAACAGATTGAGCAAGTGATGTGTAAATCTGGTTCAATAGTTTTTGAGGAGCAGCATGTCTTAAGTTTTTAAAGATCCAGATCATTTTCCTAATTCTTGTCATGACCAGTTCTACATGTGAATGCCAGGTAAGTCGCTGATCCATCATCACCCCTAGATATTTCGTACAATTGACCTTTTCTATGGTTTCACAAGAACAGTCATGCTGCGAGGGGTCTTGACACGTGTGGATCCTAATATTAAAATTTTCGTCTGGTTGAGTAGTTATGTTATTTGTGAAACAGATATAGTTAGTCTTACTGATATTTAATGTTAACAGATTATAATTTAACCAGCGAGCTATCTGAGGTAGTTGTTGAGCAGTTTAAGGGGGAGTCCTCTGATGCCTATACGCTCCATCGACTGTACAAGGGTTGGAACAGAGACAGTGTCGAATGCTTTTTTTAGATCTAAAAATATGGTTAGGCATTTTTTTGTTTGAGTCTATTTTGTTTACAATTAGAGAAGAGAGAGCTTCGACAGCATCTTCAGTGGAGCGACCTTGCCGAAACCCATATTGACCTTCAGATAAGATATTAAACTTGTTTAAATAATTTATCAATCTTGTATTTATTAGTTTTTCTAGGATTTTAGCAATAACTGGCAAAACAGATATGGGTCTGAAGTCCGACATGTTGTCTCTGTTCCCTCCCTTGTACACCGGGGTGATTACAGCTAATTTTAGAGCATTTGGAAAGATTCCAGTTTTAAAACAAAGGTTAGCTAGATGCGTTACTATTGGGACTATTATTTCACTGGCTAGTTTTAGAAATGTTGTCGGAATTTTGTCCCATCCTGCGGCGCTGCTAGATTTTAAATTTGCCAGGATCGTAAGCACTTCGTTTTGTTCTACCTCAAACAACGCAAAAGAAGACAACCAAGAGATCGAGGAGTTGTTAGGCTGTGAGCGAGGAGGAGCGTCACTAGCTAAGATAGTTTCCGCTAAGGATTTACCAACATTACAGAAGTACTTATTCACCGCATCCACAGACTCTAGGGGTGAGCTTTTAACATCTAATAATTCCTTGCTGTCACTATTGTTTTCTTTACGATATGTTATTTTGTTAATAGTATTCCATAGTTTTTTAGAGTTCTTTCCTGCCTTTTCTAGCTGTTCCTTATCGTATTTGCGTTTAAGCTTTTTTATTAGACCATTACAATGGTTTCTATACCTTCTATAAGTTATACGTAGTATGCAATTGTCAGGATCCGATCGTAGCTTTCTCTGCATATCATTTCTATTTCTTATACAGCGTAGTATACCTATGGTTATCCATGGTTTAATAATACGTTCATTTCTAGGAATTAAAACCTGTATAGTGTTTTCTATTATGCATTTCCTTATTTTACTTATTAGGAGATCGGTTAGCAGATTGGGATCTAAAATAGAGAAAAGATCGGATATATTATCATTTGACAGGTCACATAATGCCTTGTCGAAGTCAATTTTAGTTTTAGTTTTTTGCAGAGATTTAGATTTTTTGGTACTACCTAGTTTTAGTAATGTAGTGGCATGGTCAGTTATTGTTGTATCTAAGACAAAGATACACACCTCCGATCTGATTTTATTTGTTTTTAACATGAAATGGTCTAGGCAAGATTTGTCCCTCGTAGGTAATAGGTGTCCAGGCATTAAACCATACATTGCAAGTAGCAATGTAGTAAGGAATTTGTTATCTTTGACGAGTACGAGGGCGTTGGGAATGACTAAATCTTCGTCGAGTGATTGTTTGTCTATGATTGCGGATCCATCTGTAATATCATTAGTAAAACAAGTAATTACGGTTTCTGAGCGTTGTTTAACGATCTGTCTGTCTTCAATGTGTTTGTCTGTAGGGTCGTTAAACAGAAATAGATGATAAGTTCTGTCACGTATTCTCATGGTTTTAGATTGGATGTAGATATTAGCATTGAATTTGGTTATGAAATCGTTACCTAGTATGCCGTCGGCGTGAATGTTTAGATTGGCAACGTGAATTTTAAATTTTGGGAATTGATCGAGCGATAGATTGCAGGTGCCTAGGGTTTGACTAGAGGAGTTTGAATTAGAGACACCTATGATTGAAGCGATGTTTGATGTATCAATCGGATTATTGCCAATTTTGCTTTTGTTTATTACTGAAATAGCTGCTCCGGTGTCTACGAGTAACGTTATAGGTTCGCCATCGACGTGAAATTTGCAGTGTAAAAGATTTTCTGGAGGTACGTTTAGTGACGAGATATTGTATTCTTTTTTAGAGGCTTTGATTTCATGTTTTGGTTGTTGTAAAGGCTTGGGATGAGACTTTGATTTACGAGATTTAGATTTTTTACATGATGTTTGTTGAATTTTATTGGACTTAGTGGTATTCGATAGATCTAGATCGGTTTTGTCTTGATTTAGGATGAAGTCACTTGAGTTAGTTATTAAATGGTCTTGAATGAATTCAGCCGATTTTGATAGAGATTCTGTTATTTTAATGAGTTGGTTTAGCATAAATTCAGTGGATTTCGAGTTGTGGTTATGATTTAAGGATTCAAGAGATTCCAAAGCTTGATTTAGTCCGTTAGTAGGTTTAGGAGGTTCTGTCGATTGATCTAGAGGTTCTGATACTTGTTTTAGTGATTTCGGAGGTTCTGACACATGATTTAGTGAAGGTTCTTGATTTAGTGATTTAGTGGATTTAGGAGGCTCCGACATACGATTTAGTGGAGGTTCTTGATTTAGTGATTCAGTGTATTTAGGAGGTTCTGACATATGATTTAGTTTGATATTAGGCTCAGCTAGAGTTTGTGTCGACGCATCACGCAAATGTCTTCGATAGACTGTGTTGGTTTGCGAGTGCGTGGTTTCGTATGGCAAAGGATTTAGGGTTGATTTTAGTTGTTCGAGTTGAGTGACATCGTTCTTCACTCGAACTGAAGGTTTTGCATGTTCTTGCAAAGTTCTGGAACCATGTTTTGGTTCGACATATGTGTCGGGGCATTCGGGTAGTACAGAAGCGGTTTCCGAGGTCATGCCCGTTTCCTCGGCCGCCAGTGAGTTTAAATTGTTGATACGGATTGGTGCGGGGGTAGGTTTAGTCTGTCGTTCAGTTTTTTGATTTCTGAGGTTGTTGTTATAAGCCCTTTTCCTGCATTCTGCTATGACGTGTCCTGGTTTTTTACAGTAATTACAGGTTTTAGTTTGCCTGAAAGTGTTAGGATGTTGAACTACGGGCGATGGCCCCTGGTTAGACCGAAAAGACAGCAGAGGGGGTCTGCGGGGGACGTCACTGTATGTAAAAGCAGTCCTACTATTTTTACAAAGCATTTGACGCGCCTGATTCATATTTTGGATTTTCTCTTCCTGAATGGCGAAATTTCCGGCTTCAGACAGGGAGGTGAATCCCTTTGTCCTTAGCATGGAACCTAGGTTGGAGTTAACACCGTTCACAAACACGCTAAGGGCGGTTTCTTCGGTGGTTGCTTTACGACCGGGAAGTGACGCGTCTGATACCTCGACGGTTAATTTATCGAGAATTTTATTACGACATAGGTCTACTCTATGGAAATATTCTGTAATTGATTCGGCTTCTGAAATGATGACTGCAGTTCTAGATTTAGATGTGCCAACGTTTTCGTCTGAGAAAATTTCTGAATTAAAAATATCTTCAAGTCGTCCCAGCTTGCATAATTGTCTTGCATGAACGTCAGGTGAGTTGGGACCAGTGATTTTGTTGAGCGAATAAACTAATAAAATGTCAATTTGGGCTGAGTTTGCGAGATTGAAGGCAGAGTCGCACGATCTAATAAATCTGTAGACTTGAGTTGGTTGATTTGTGTCGAAATCGGGTATAAGTTGTAATAGTGTGTTTAATTGTACTTCGTAGCTGACTGGGGCTGGTTTTTGTTCTGATTGTGCCAAGAGAGAGAATTTGGGAGTTAATGTGACTGGAGCTGGTTTTTGTTCGGGTTGTGCCATGATAGAGAATCTAGGAGTTCGTGTTTATGAATGAAATTCTGGATTTAAGAGAGAATCGGGGAGTTCAAGGAAAGCAGAGCAAAACGTGCTGGCCACTTACCACAGTAACAGTATCATTTGCATCACGGAGCGTTGCTTGGTTCGGCGAGCTGGATTAAAGCCCTGCAGGCACCGTCCAGGCTGGTGCCGATGGTTGTCCTTAGCCCAGGCGTTGAGCTCGTCTTCAACAGCGTGACGCGGTTTTTACTATCCAGTACCGACTGCGCCAAATTGTTATGAGGCGTGGAGTAAAACACGGTTTGGTGCTTCGATATGAACTGATTTAATTTGGGGATGTGACCCGCTTTTAAAGGAAACAAGGAAACAAATTAACTTACGATAGATGTGAACAACAAACTAACTCATTAGATAAATAGTAATCAAATAATAAATGACGGGAAGAGCAAATAAGGTAAACAGTTGGGAAAGGCAAACAATTATTAGATAATGAATGATGAGAAGTAAACTACTTGAGAAAGGTAAACAATAAACTTAGTAACTAACAATAGGTCTTATGTAGATATATAATATAGCTATAGATATATAACACTATATTATGCATGTATCATACATATATCTTCCTCTTGAATCATTCTATCTATTAAAAAAACCGCATGTAAATCCGTTGCGTAGTTTTTTTTAAGATCTAAGCATACATAGGGACTGACAGACAGACAGCAGGAAGCGACTTTGTTTTATACTATGTAGTGAAGTGTAGGTATGGTCATACAAGGAATGTACTTACCTCTCTTTCTAAATATTTCTTATCCATCCTCAGCACCTGTCCCCTTGTATCGGCAGCCACGGGGTAGAAGGACTGAAACGCGGAAGTATTCGGCGCGCCGCAGTCTTCGGTCACCACGAAAGTGACCTGAAATAGATAAAGATAACACTATTCAGAGAGAGACTATTCTTAAGAGGCATCATACGTGTGAGGAGCAGTAGACTGTATACTTGAAATTGAATTTAAACTGGACTAATAGGTCTTCGATAGTATAGGGAAGTCCCATAAAATAATAACACTTGAAGAATAAGTTTCACATAATGCTGCGTGAAGTGTTGCTTGATCGGAGGCCGCAAGAGGAATAAATTAATTTAATCGAACGCCCATATATGTAAGTGAGCGCTTGATTAAGCGTGAATGGCCTATTAGACGAGTGGGCGTTCCCCAATACTCGTTTGTGTTTGGTGTATGTGTGTAGGTGCAAATGAACAACATTATCCCTTTATTTAGTATATAAAACATTTACATTAGGTACATAATATACATTGGTCGAATATATATATTTATCGACAAGTTTTCATATAAGATTCTTATTGGATAATTGTGAGGAGCGTGGACTGTACATGAAACTGAATTTAAACTGGACTTGGAGGTCTTCGATAGTAGAGGGAAGTTCCCATAAATAAAATAATAACACTTGAAGATAATTCACATAATGCTGTGTTGCTTGATCGGAGGCCGCTGAGAGAATGATATCAATTAATCGAGCGGCCACATTAGTATGATCGCTGGATTAATCTTATTGATGGCCAATGGGTAAGAAGGGCGTGGCCCAATTCTTACATGTGCTAGGTGCGATGTGTGAATGTAATCTGCACAACATTATCTCTTTATTTCGATAAATACACATGGATATTACATAATGTACATAGGTAGAACATATTTTGATTAAAAAGTTATCATACAAGATTCTTATTGGAAATCCTATTGTTTACAATATTAAACCTATTCGATGAAGCTTTCTATGTGTTTCATTATATATTTATTCAGGTGGTTTTACATAGTAATTAACCAAAGCTTCATTTCTTATCCTAACACAATAAATGGAGAGAAATTAACCTTATATATTAAGTAAAATTAAGAGAAAAGAAATACGATTGTGTATATAATATTTTCTTATTCTAAGCTGATTACTTACATGCTATATATTATCGAGCTAACTTATAATTATTACATAAAATCCTAACCTACATGCGACAGTCCCCCCTTCGTACGAAAGTACAATATTTAAGTGGAGCAAATGTAGATAAGTCGATTTGTAGGTCGTCGGATTATGCCTGAGTTAGTTTGGACGTCGGCCACCCTTACATGGCCATCAGGGCCGGGAAAGGTTTTTGCTATAATGCCTCTAGGCCACGTCCCTCTCGGCATAGTGTTGTCAGCTACTATTACGACGTCACCTATAGCGGGATTCTTGAATTTGCTGTAAGTACTGGCTCGCGGACATAGCAGCGGTCGATACTCGGCGATCCATTTCCTCCAGAATATGTCGGCTAGAGCTTGGGCGGTCTTCCATGACTTTAGGGACGTATCGTCCTTGAAGGTGCCCCATGGGCTACTAGCGTTGGATCTCAGCAATAAAAAATGGTTCGGGGTGAGGGAAGGTTCGCTCATATCGGTATTGATTGGGGTGAGAGGGCGCGAATTGACTATGTTTTCGGCCTCTAATATGAGCGTATGTAGGACCTCTTCGTGTGGAGCCTTCTCTCTGAGTGTGATTTTCAGAGCGGCTTTGATGGCGCCTACCATTCTTTCCCACGAACCTCCCGCGGCGGGATTACCGGGCGGAATTTTCTTCCATGTAATTTCTCGGATGGCGGGATGATCTTGTATGGATTCGGGTAGCGTTTTCTTCGCTTCTTTGATTTCTCGTTCCGAGCCCACAAAATTAGTTCCGTTGTCCGAGTAGATGATTGTTGGGACTCCGCGACGTGCTATCATGCGTCTGAGGGCTAGTATAGTGGAGCTCGCCGAGAGTGATGCGGCTAACTCGAGATGGACGGCTCTGGTCGTAAGGCAAGTAAAGAGCACGCCCCATCTTTTCTCTCTTCTACGCCCGATAGTAATCTGCATCGGCCCGAACAAATCTATGGCGGTAGCGGTAAACGGAGGCTGATATGCGAGTAGTTTTTCTACAGGTAGGTCGTCTACAGGGGCCTTGAGGGTGGCTCCTTTATAGGTCCGACACCATTGACATTTATTGCATATATATCTCATAGTCCCTCGTAGACCGACTATAAAATACCGCTGTTTAATCTCGTTCATCACGGTCATGTGATTGCCATGATTGTACTTTTCATGGTAATGTTGTATGAGTAGTTTCGTGAAGCTTTCTTTAGCGTGTAAAATTGGGATATCCACTTTGCCTCGGTCTACTCTCGAGTTGAGTACCATGACGTCCGCCTTGTTCATTTTCACTGCTATCTTATGGATAGGCGATCGTCGCGGCAGTGGATTATCGTTTCTTGACAATTTTACTTCCTCTTCGAAACTTGCGTATTGACTACGCTTGATTAGGAGTAATTCCGCAATCTTTACATGTCCATTATTCATCTCTATTTCGGGTTTTCTCAATAGCAATCGGGTTTTAAATACTTCAGCCGCAACTATAACGCAAGCAGTAGCCCTAACTAATCGAGTGAAACTCGAAAATCGTTCTATCGGAGGTAAATAATCGAATTTATCGCATGTACGGATTGATAACGTAATAGCGTTATTACGTTCTTCGCCTGTGGGCGGCGCGGGTGAAGGCGACGGTTTTTCGCGCGGCCAGTCCGATTTATCTTTCGTAATGAATTCGGGACCGAAAAACCAGCGGTGGGTGTTATCGAAATTCGCGGGCGCGCCCTTTGTAGCGTCGTCGGCTACGTTTAGCGCGCTGGGCACCCATCGCCAGTCCGCTGGCGAAGTGCTACTTTCGATTTCAGCTAATCGGTGAGCCACGAAGCTCTTAAATGTGCGCGGATCTGCTTTTATCCATGCTAGCACTGTTCGCGAGTCGGACCAAAAATACCTATTTTCAATTACGTAATCGGATTCTGCGACGACAGATTCCGCTAATCGAGTGCCTAACACACAGCTCTGAAGCTCTAATCTCGGAATAGACACTACTTTAAGCGGCGCTGCTCGGGCCTTGGATGCGATTAAAGTCGATTTAATTGACCCTGACTCGTCCCTGCCCACAAAATACACGGCCGTAGCGTAAACCTTCTCGCTGGCGTCACAAAATATGTGGATATTGCCCTTACGGTCGCGTGCGGGAACGTGTCGGGGGATCTCGAGATTGCGTAACTTTTGTAAGTTATCTATAAACGACATCCATGGCGCTTTACAGCTATCCTTTATCTGATCGTCCCATCCGATACCGGTACGCCATACCTCCTGCATTACCGTTTTACCTAACACGGAAATGGGGCTTGCATAGCCGATTGGGTCATATACAGACATAGCGCTACTAGTGACCTGCCGCTTAGTCGGCAAAGTCGAACCGTTGAGAACTTCTTTCGGGGTGTTTCTCAAATTTACGTTAAAGCCTAACGTGTCTCGCCTATGGTTCCATATAAGCCCTAACGTACGTTCGGTATCAGATTTACCTATCACCGTACTATCCTCTATTTTTGGCTGTACGTCGCTTATGACGTTTGGGTTGTTAGAGGCGAAGCTTCGCAATTCGAACGAAGCTTGCATGTTCAAGTGGTACAGGTCGTTAACTATTTGTTTAACCTCATTTTCGTCCTGATCTAAGGCTACCAACATGTCGTCCATGTACGTGTTTCTGATAGTTATATCGGCGGCGATAGGATAAACGTTTTTTTGTTCTAACGCGTTTTTGTTTTTGACGTATAAGGCTGTGGTTGGACTCGCAGCGGATCCGAATATCAACCGTTTCATACGATATTCTTGTGGATCTTCTGTCCTGCTCTCTCCCCTCCACAAAAAACGTAAACTATTCCTGTCCTGCTCTAACACTCCTACTTGTAAAAACATTTCCTTTACGTCGGCAATAATCGCGGTTTTGCCCTCGCGAAATCGGAGTAGAACTCCGAACAATGACTTTAACAGGTCGGGCCCTGTTAATAATGATTGATTAAGGCTAGTATTATAGGCTGTAGCCTTTGCGTCAAATACTAGACGTAATTTTAATTTTTGCGCGTGTCTAGTCGCAAAATGCGGCAAATACCACGTACGAGGCGCTTCTGGCGGGGGACGAGAGTTAACTATTTCCGCATAACCTTTATTAATCAAATTTTCAATTTGTGCGGTATATTCTGCCTTAAAACTTTCGTCTCCGTCCAGTTTGCGTTCTAAGCTATATAGCCTGCGTAGCGCTTGTGCGCGGTTGTTGGGCAAAACCTCGTTATCAGATCGCCACAACAATCCCGTTTCGTACCTATTTTCTCCCGGGATCTTTCTACATGTAGCCTCTAATATGTCTAAAGCACGTTGGTCCGGGTCCGCCCGGGGCAATTTTTTCTCTACCCCTAACGACTCGATACTGAAGTGCTGTTTCATACAGCTTAAAATTTCGTCTTCGGTAGTGGCCGGACGGACGTGATTTATACGAGCTACTTTATTCCCCGGTCTATCCTGGGACCCAAAAAGGATCCAACCTAGGTTGGTATAGCCCGCAGCTATTGATGAGGTGGGGCCCGTAAGGAGTTGTCGCGACACAATTAAACCCCAATTATCTTGCCCAATTAAAATTGTGGGCGTCCCGCGCTCATACACTAATTGGTCCGTTATATCTTTTAAATGGTCGCATTTTTCAACTAACTCGCGAGAAACCTCTTGCGAAGGCAGATTTAATTTATCGATTGTATACGCCGAAATTTTTTCTAGATTTCTTGTACATAAACCGCGAATCGATAAATTTATTCTACAGGACTCATGGTCTGTTATCTGACCTCCAATGCCTTGGATCGCGAGAGGTTTGCCCGAACCCCTGGGAGCTACCTTATCGGCCGTGCCTCGTTCTATTAAAGTCATGGTCGAGCCTGAGTCTAGGAACGCTAGTGCTTCGGCACTACCTAACGGGCCTGAAATTTCTACGGGGACCACCATAAGATACGTATTAGCGCGCTGAATCTGATTAATACTGCTAACACTTGCGCGGACAGATTGCGCTTCACTCGTAAGCCCGTGAAGCAACTTATGGTGACCCGCTTCGCATTCGTTTTTACCGCATGCGACGTATTTGCACTTAATAGGGCGCCTATGGTTAGGTTCTAAACACCTATAGCACAGCTTAAGGCTTCGGGCCGATTCCCACCGATCCGAAATAGACTTCTTTAGAAAATCCGGGCAAACGGCTAATTTGTGATTCCCCTTGCAAAGTACGCAATCTTTTTTATTATTGTTAAAATTATTCTGCGACTGCGGGGGCGGTCGAGATTGCGTGGGTTTCACCGTTTGCGCGGGCTTTTTTTTATGCGTTTGCGGGCGCGAATTTACGGTAGCCACGGTAGCGGCGCGGTTCGATTCCCGGTATGAGTCGTCGTCCGAATCAGAGTCGCTTGCGTAGTCTCGATAGCTACTTTGGTATGGTCGTCCGCGGCTCGCACCACCGTGCATTCGTTGTTGTGGCTGCCTCGACTCGGCATGGTTCATATTAACCACATGAACGTTTGCACGGGACTTTGAATGTCTGTGGTGTGATCGCTTCGTGGCCATACTGACGTCATTTAAAAAGTTAGCCATCGCGACTAATTCGGGCGTCCCCTGATTGGCCTGTTTATACTTTGCCCATTCATACCTAATTATTACGTTTAATTTATCAGTTATTTTACTCACTAACTCGGGCGCGTGTAAATACTGATCTTGGCGCAATGCCTTAATGGTAGCTACCGTATTTGCTACATGGCCGGCAAAAGTAACGATATTACTGCTGTCTTCGGCTAACCTGGGCATGCGCTTAACGTTATGGATCTCGGTCAAAACTGGTTCTTCGGGGTCCCCGAAATGCCTTTCTAAAGACTCCATGATTTCGTAAGGATCGGTTACTGTGTACATGATGGCCTTGACCGCTATTCGCGCTTCGCCGCGTAAGGCGCGCCTAATTCTACCTACGTTGTTTACGTTACTGAAATGAGGTGCGCTGTCCTCAAATTCGGCCCTAAACGCTATCCATTCCGAGATATTTCCATCGAAATGCGGCAATTCCGGAATTTGCCTGTGTATTGGAGGGCCTTGCAATGCCCGATCGGCGTGTCGTACTTGCCCTAATTCTACCCTATTGCCGTTATATGCCGGGTTCAAACTTCTGTTTTCTACAACGGGTGGTCGATTATCGTAATGAGATGCTACCCAACCCGAGACTCTCTCAGCGGCCTGACCCACCGCGGACGCACTGTCGGATTGCGCTTCAATACGCGCAACCTCCAGTCTAATATTTGCTTCCGCGGCTGCCTTCTGAGCTAGTTCGAGTTCGGCTTTACGCACCTGCAATTCGGCCATTAAAACAGAAATTTGACTACTACTTTCCCTATTGGCGTTAACTAACGTATTGTCCGAATTCCTATCACCGGGCCTGTCTATATCTCCCCTACCGACTTCTAACGCGTGGTCGCGGGCGGAATGGGGCACAGGAGCCGGGTTTATCGCGGGTGAATTGGCTACGCTCGATCGCGGGGCGGGGGCCAAGGGGGGATCGCTCGCGGGCGTCATTGTGTTCGCGTTTTTATTGCTACTGCTTGCGTTATTAGATGGGCCAGTCCCGTAGCTCCAAGTATTTGTAGGATTAGTGGACGTCTCGCCTGACTCCGGAGTCTGGTCTCGTGATTTTTGAGAACGCGTAACTCTCTTTTCCGGAAGAGACATCGCACGGGGGGACTGTCGCTTAACCTAACACACACACTGAATTTAAAACAATAACAAAAAACACTGAATTTACCTAATACCTAACACCTATTCATTAGCGAGGCTAAGTGCGACACTAATGAGCCCTAATATCCCTACGGCGTAAATCCCTCGTTGCACAGATCCGTTACGGTTTGTTCACACCGCTAGGTTACCCCCGTACGGAAGCTGTGTTATGCGTCACACGTGAACGCTTTAGACGCGGTACAAGGAGAACTTAATCAATCCGAGACCGATTGATGCGGAAGCAAGGGGAAATTAATCAACCCGAGATCCGATTGATGGCAGAACAAGGGGAACTTAATCAACCCGAGTTCTGTGATGCACGTCGTGGTGCGGACTATTGTCCGATTGATGGCAGAACGTGGGTTCTGTGATGCACGACGTGATGTGGATACGAGGGGAAAATTAATTCGACCCAAGATCCGATTGACGCCAGAGCAAGGGGAAGCTTAATTCAACCCTGTTTGTGATGCCCGGCGCAGGGACGTAGGGTTTAATCCGCTACACGTCCCCGTGATGATTCTCTTGCGCGCCTCCTGTCACTGGAACTTGAAGATTCGGTGCTCGAAGGTCCAATTCCTTCCTTCGATGATCACTGATTCTTGATATCCGGCTTTCGAAGTACCAATTGTGAGGAGCGTGGACTGTACATGAAACTGAATTTAAACTGGACTTGGAGGTCTTCGATAGTAGAGGGAAGTTCCCATAAATAAAATAATAACACTTGAAGATAATTCACATAATGCTGTGTTGCTTGATCGGAGGCCGCTGAGAGAATGATATCAATTAATCGAGCGGCCATATTAGTATGATCGCTGGATTAATCTTATTGATGGCCAATGGGTAAGAAGGGCGTGGCCCAATTCTTACATGTGCTAGGTGCGATGTGTGAATGTAATCTGCACAACATTATCTCTTTATTTCGATAAATACACATGGATATTACATAATGTACATAGGTAGAACATATTTTGATTAAAAAGTTATCATACAAGATTCTTATTGGAAATCCTATTGTTTACAATATTAAACCTATTCGATGAAGCTTTCTATGTGTTTCATTATATATTTATTCAGGTGGTTTTACAAAGTAATTAACCAAAGCTTCATTTCTTATCCTAACACAATAAATGGAGAGAAATTAACCTTATATATTAAGTAAAATTAAGAGAAAAGAAATACGATTGTGTATATAATATTTTCTTATTCTAAGCTGATTACTTACATGCTATATATTATCGAGCTAACTTATAATTATTACATAAAATCCTAACCTACATGCGACAATAATTTTAATGTTTACAATATCATCAACCTACTTTATGAAGCTTTCTATATGTTTCATTATATATTTATTTATGGTGGTTTTACATATTAATTAACCAAAGCTTCATATCTTATCCTAAACACAATAATGAGAGCAATTAACCTTAAATATTAAGTAAAATAAAACGAAAAGAAATACGACTTTGTATATAATGATTTCTTATTCTATGCTGATTATTTACTGCTATATATGATCGAGCTAACTTATAATTATTACATAAAATCCTAACCTACATGCGACAATACGTTTTAAAAGTAAACACTTAATTGTACACAACAACTGTAATGACAACTGTAACTGACAATTTCACGTGAGTGTAAACCGCTTAATACAATAATTACACAACAACTGGTAATAAATAAATTCATAATTAATAAGTTTAATTTTTTTTTACATATTTGTAACGTATTGATAATACTTTTCCCAGAGTTCTAATAAAAGGTAGGTTGTCCGATATTAAAAAAAAAAAAATTGTCAATTTCGTGTAGTTTTTGAAAGTAAAAATATCAATGAAAAATTCAAACTGTAGGTTTCAAATATATACTAATAAATCGAAATCGCCCTGCTCTAAGTAGCAACATTGAGAATATGTTAAGAAACATGTTTGATCATACAGTTTTTTTTTTAAAACCATCAGCATTTTTGAACGGGTAAGAACGGATTAACACATTGACTGACAGGGGATGTGGCCTAGGAACAAACTTGTATGATAGTGAATGCATATATATATATGCGTTGCTGGCAGTGAATGCGTTAACTATTGGCTCTGTGAGTTTATTTCAAAATTGCTCAAATTTGTAACTTTTTGCAATTTAGACCCCCATATTTTCACTTTTGAACAATTTCGAGAAAACTGAATAAGCAAACAAAACTACGTACTTATCGAACCTACTCACAAAAATGAAAAATCCAACCGATGGGCGAAAACAGCTGGAAAGAGTCTGGATATCCAAACATACGAATGAATTTTGGGCCAAGCTGAAAGACGCCTCGCTCGCTCGCTTCACTGAGATGTAATTTATCAGTTTAACCCTTTGAACGCCAAGAGCCACTAAAGTGCTATCGTGCCTACCACGCCAACCACTAAAGCGGTAATGGCGGACGCTGCCAAAGCAATTTTCCCGCTGACAGATAATGTATATATTAGCTCTTTCTGTTTTCAACTATTGGTGTATAAGCCACAATTTGACATGGGAGGAAAAGCGTTCTAAAGGTTAAAAATATTTGACAATAGGCATTCTTTATCGACTCAAAAAAAAGTACTTTAGAATCAGCCATTAAAACCATGTAAGTACATCACGCTCCGCGTACTGTCCTATTCACTCAGCAAAAGCCGAGGATTTTAGAGTTATCAAAGGCTGCGTTAAAATAATCGGACTAAGAATCTCTGCTCGATCTGCCCATAATTTGCTCCTTGCCGTACATTCATCTTTCTCAAAATTTTATAACAATTCGTTTCCTTTTAAAGCTTTCTGTTTGTGGAACTCCTTGCATCTGAGCTTAAGATGCGCTAAATCTCTTGTTTCTTTCAAAGCTCTTCTGAAATAGCATATTTATCCCTCTCATAATTAGTTTTTTAATGAACTGGTCCTATTATTTTTTGGCTGAATGTATGTATGTATTTGTGTATGTATATATTTATTGTTTATTATTATATTTCTTTCCTTTTCGTTTATTTATTATTCCTTTTTTCAAATTTTTGCACCGCCTAATAACAAAATAAAATGTTCAAGTTCTCCACTAACCCAAGGTTGTCAGGAAGAGATCGCTCTTTAGCGATAAAACCGCCCGTTGTTATATTTTTTTTAATGGAGTAGAGCAGAGTAGAGGCAAGTATTCTTACCGGAATTCTTACAATACGATACAAGTACTCTTTATTGCACACCTCATAAAACATACAGGAGAAATACAACACAAGAAATTACAATTAGAGGTAAAATTGCCTCTACTCTGCTCTACTCCATTAAAAAAAATATATATCTGGCATAACTTTATATTTTCTAACATTTTTAATATGGGTACCAGCAGTTACGAAAAGATCGTAGATGAGCATTTTACTGATTTGAATATTGCAGGCTTCATTTTATTTATTTATTTTATTAGTTTTATGACTTTTCACTCTAATTCTACTGGACAAACTATACATCACGCTCCGCGTACTGACCTATTCACTCAGCGAAAACCAAGGATTTTAGAGTTATCAAAGGCTGCGTTAAAATAATTGGACTAAGAACTCTGCAGGAATACTTGCCTCTACATCTTTCTCCTGAGCAAGCCGTGAAACCTCAACGTCGAAATGACTGTCCTCCTCACTAGGAGGGCTGTTAGTGTACACAAACATGTGTGTCCCGGGCACAGCTCTGTCCAATGACAGCACTGTAGCCTGGTATATATCCTGTTCGCAGCGCACGTTGTCTTGGTTGTGACACATGCAAGACAGTTGGTCCACGGCTATCATGAACTCGGTGGCGTTGTCTGTTCGCGTCATTAGGTCGCCCTTGAGTTCTGTAATAGATCATCACCATTAGCCAGACCAGCGCTGGTTCCCGAGCCAGCATTTATGCTGAGGTGTGACCTTTTCGTGACATACACATCAACGATTTTATTTTATTTTGTTTCTAATATGTGTTATCCATTGTGTGTATGTTAAGGAATAATTTTTCATTCATTCATTCATTTATTCAATCATTTATTTATTCATTCATTTATTTATTCATTCATTTATTCATTCAATTTTCATTCATTCATTCATACACTCATTAATTAATTAATTAATTAATTCATTCATTCATTTATTCATTCATTCACACATTCTTTCATTCACTCATTCATGCATTCATTCATTAATTTCTTTAATTCATTCATTCATGCATTCAAACTAGACCTCCACACTGCTTGCGAAGTTGACCGAAGTTAGGCGAGGCGAAGTTGGCCGAAGTATGAGATTCCGCAGCGAAGTGCCTCTTCACACTATCATATTCGCAACACCTCGGCCAACTTCGCGAGTACTGTAGAGAGATTTTACTGGCACAAACCACGGTATAGAAAACAAGGTGTGGCATTCCGGAATGACAGGCCAGACTTGTGAAGTCATCGCGCTATGATTGGGTGGTTTACTCCCCGATTCCCTTGGCATAAGTACCCGTATGAATGTCTTAAAATCAAATCAATGTTCTAAGTCAATTATTACGACAAAAATACATTTATTAAAAAAATAGGACAATTGTAATGCAAAAATTCATTAATTTTATTTTATTGCTTTTCTTTCGGCTTTCTTTTTAACAGCGGTCTCCTCTTATGGAAATGCCGACTTGTGAAAGTGCCCCCTGTGGCCTAGTCACTGAATAAATGATTTCAGAACTTTCGACTGAACCGATTTTGATGATTCTTTTTTATTTGAAAGCTGGTGCTTCCCTTGTGGTACCATTTTTTGGTCCAGTTCTGACAAAACCATCGTCATGAGAAAATCATATAAGTGTTATTGTATGTTCCATTTCACTCATTGAAGTCGGTATTTTTTTGTGAAAGAGCGATTATTATGATATACTTACGGGGATAGACGTAGACAGACAGCACCATATCTTTGATGCGTTTGCTTTTATCACTGGAAACCATGTGGAGTAGGGAGTTAATGGAGTTCCGGATATCCGGTAGCACGAATTCTACATATCGGGAGATCTCCACCACGAAGCCGAAACGGATCTTCCCCTCGACCTCCTCGAGGGAAGAGGCACCTACGAAAAACTTGGGTAAAAAAGGCTGATCAGAAATTACGTACGAATTTTGACGCGATAACATCTTATAAATGAACAGCTGCACGCACGAAAAAGCATGACCATTGTCACTTTCCGCCTGACCCGAGCGTGCGAGCGAGAGCGCGGAACAAGCGATGGAGAGTGCACGATCGGCCTAAGCGTTCGGCTTATGACGCATCTATGTCTCTTCCACTCCATCGGCCGGCTAATTGATTGATTGAATAATTCATGAAAGTATGCAATTTTCCATCAATGTTTTCTTATTATGACGTTATCACGTAAAAATATCGTCCGTAAACCGACTTTACAGACAACCAATTTTTTTTAATTTTCGTATTTAATTGGACCATAGTTGTGTGGACTGGACTACAGTTGGGGAGTTTTACGGTATTTTAGTTTATAGAAACAAGAATTTCGTTACTTTTTTACTTTTTGAAGCACTTTTTAAAGATGCGAGAGACGATGTCAACTTCGGGACCCCCTGCACTAATTTCTAGGCATCGAACTTCTGAGAACACGGTAACACTTTAGAGCTATGGAGCCGATATTAACATTAAAATACAATTCATTCTCATACTCATACATCTATTTCATTCCAAACTACCTTTATGATTATTGTGGTTAAACTATCTCAAACATAATATTTTCTTCGCGTATATTAATTATTTGAGCCTCCCTGACGTTTCAGTACCTTTACAGATACCGTTGTCAAAGGTTGACAACGGGAGTCAATCCGTTTAAATTGTTTTATTTAAATATCTCAAACATTTAAATGACTAAAATTATAAATAAATGTACAATACTTATTACAAACTCTTAGATTTAACTAGGACATTAATTGTCGATTTTATGCATCTTCTAGTCATAACTGGATATTCGATGAATATAGAACCCAATTTACTACAGAAAACATGGAATAGCTGTATTAATAATAAGTCGCAATTATTTACGTATTTTATGATGTTGAAAAAAAAATATGCCTGCACACATTGGTCTTTGTATATTCTTCTGACTTTTTTCTTGACTATAAAATTAAAATTGCGAATTAAATATACTTATAATAAATGTGAGTATAAATAATTATTAATTGCATTTTAATCTTAATATCGGTTCCATAGCTCTCTAAAGTTTCCGTTTCTAAGGGTTCTGTTTTTGCCTATTGAGGTAAGGAACCCTAAAAACACTTTTTAGGGGGGCTGTTCCCTTGCTTACTCCATTCTGTTAGTTCCTTTAAATCTTCATTCTTCATATGCCTTGACGTAAACTCTATAAGGCCCAGCTCATCTTTTTTGTTATTCTGCATGCCTCTTTTAATTCTCTTTTTAGCACCAACTGAAAAAATCGAATCATTATTCACCGAGCGAGTGTAGCGCCTCCGATTTCGCTTGGCCCAGTAGTACATTACTGCAGACGCCGGTAAGAAGGGCTTGCCGGGTGAGTAGGTATAGACGGATAGTGATACGAAGCCGAGAAGCTCTTTTCACGGCTAAGGCATGTATAGTGCTTTTCTCAAACATATGCAATGAAATTAAAAAATACATCACACAAAAAAATACAATTCAGCTGTTTAGACTGTTCATGAACACAGATGCCATGTTTAAACAAAAAATATTTCCAGGCCTAGGCCTACAATTTTGTATGAAATTCCTTTACAGTTCTCTCGAGTTGTTCCGCCCGAAACGTGATACTTCGAAGCCTGTTATAACACACGTTATGATGAAATTTCATTGCATGTTTGAGGACCAGTTCTTTCCTCTTGACATCGGTTGTTTGGATATCCAGATGCTTTCCAGCTGTCCCCGACCAGAGGTCACATTTTACTGATTATCAAGAAATTTCGGGAGTATTTCGACACCACGGGGGACCGAAGAGTTCAACCTCACACAAATCCGTCTAGTCCCAAATTAAGCTCAAGAAGGCTTGTGTTATGGATACTAGACAACGATATACATACTTATATAGATAAATATATACTTAAATACATAAGAAAGAAAGAAAGAAAGAAAAATGTTTATTCCAATAAAAGCACACACAGACAGGACATTATTGGCATAACAGTGTTCTATTAATTATCGCATGCGGATTAGAGATGTTTTCAATAAGTCCAGCAATGTGAGCGTTAAAGAAAAAGGTTTTGACTCAGCATGGTGCTGCAATTCGCAAACAAAGCAAACTGCAACGCTGTTATTCTGTCAAAGCCCAACAGGGAGCCCGATTAAAAACAAGGCAACGCTACAAAACACAGCGACAGAAAACAAACAAATATATAAATAATCATAATATCATTATAAAACAAAAATATATACGTACATGCGATAATAATAGTAGTAGTATATGTATATATGTAGGTGTAGTGTGTGTGTATGGCAAGAAAAAGTAAAAAAACAAAGCAGACCAGGCAAAATGAAACTTCCCGCAGATAAAATTATAAACTACACAGTCCCTCAGTCTCAGTCCCAGATTCCAGTGCTTGGCTAGCCAACAACAAGGCTCGTAGTTTTCGCTGGAAAGTAAATTTAGAGGCACATTTCCTCAAAGGAGGCGGCAAGTCATTCCAGCATTTAGTAGCCTGGAACCGGAAACTACCGCGAAATGCTGCACATTTGTACCGGGTTACATAGAACAACCATGACCTGAGCACTAATATTCGAGTTCATCACACTATTTGCCCTTGCCGGGATTCGAGCCCGGGACCGCCGGCTCAGCAGGCAAGGCATTTTTTTAAATAAAATTTCATATTTTGTACTAAAATTTAGAACAAAATGAGGAGCACGTGATGAAAAATAAATAAATCGACAGCAAAATGAAAATTGGCCCATGGGCCAATTTCTATAATACTGTTACGCCGGTAGGTTAGGTCAAAAACTTCAAACATCAATTTCAGTGCTTTAGAGGCGTTTTCAGCAGGCTGAAAGGTCATTTCAGGCCGTTTCAGAAGTTGCTCTATCACATATCTAAAGATCGAAATTTCACCCAAGTTGCCGTCGTTTTCAGGCGCCTGAAACATGTTTTCAGTCCGTTTCAGGGCACCCTCTATCAGATGACGCCATAACCTGAAAACCCGTTTTCAGGCGTTTTCAGGACCCCTTATGGGCCTCTGAAGCACAATAGTATTTTATGCAACCGTTGTATAAGAGGGGACAAAAAACGCGAGTGGCATGGGTTACGATGTGAGCGTAGCGAACATCGTAAGAAAGATGCCACGAGCGTTTTTTGACCTACTTATACAACGTTGCATACAATACTTTTTCTACGACTCGACATTTCATAAATAAAATGCAAATAAACAACAAAGAAAATAATTACATGTTCCCGCTCGGAATCAACAAAATTAAAAAGAAAATTGTCTCTGATAAAGTTTTTTTTTATTGACGTTCATCTGTCAAAAAATATGAACTTATACATAAAGGTATACGTTCACTATACTAAAAATCTGTCAAAAAAATTAAACTTATACATAAAGGTATACTAAACATCCATGCACTGAAGATAAAACTTTTTTTTTAAGTTGGCAGCAATGCCTTAGTACAATAAGTTTTTTTTAAATTTGCAAATTGTGTGGATGCAGCTGTTCATCTTGTAATCTGTGGTAATATGTGATGCTTTTTTGGCGACATTATAACATCGGTTAGCAGTGTGTTTTTGGGCAGTAGAGTATAGACTTTTACAGACTTTCATAATTTATGTCTTTATATTAGAGTTAGTAACTATATAAATGACAGAAAAAAGTACTGGAGTAGAAAAATCATTATATGGCTAAATTTCCAGTAGGAGTGACAGAGATAGTAGCGCTAGTAGAAAGAGATAGCTATGCTCAGAACATTCGAGAGGTGTGTAACAGAGATAGAACTACTAGAGAGAGATAACTATACTCGGAACATTCGAGAAGGGAGTGACAGAGAGTGCACCATTAGAGAGAGACATCTATAGCCTAGAATGTTCTCGGCGCTCATACTGGACCTTACTGGAATATTCGCGCTTTATGTGGACAACGCATCGAGAAAGCGGTTCCGCGGGATATAAAAAGGCGCCGACGGCCGGCGCGAGTTAGTTACATTTTAACTGCGATCGAGTGCTAGTACAAGGATAATCGGAGAGAAAGACTCTTGAGTGATTAGTGCGCTTAAGTACAGTTTGTGTGAATAGTGAGTGCATAATTTGTGAAATAGTGTGTGTGTTTTAATTAGTGGATTTTAAGTACAGTTCGTGTGAATTGTAAGTACGTAATTTGGGTAATAAAGTGAGTGTTTTATTTAGTGGATTAATTTGTGCTTTTCTATCAAATACGAACCCCACGCTCGTAACAATACATTTTGTGTAACTCATTGGAAAATAAATTACAAGTAAAGGACATATCGTGAAATTGGGCTTACCATGGTCAGAAGAAACTTTACCAACACAACAAATTTTATTGAAATCTGAGCAAAAAAAAGAAATCGACAACAAAATAAAAATTGGCCCTTTAGGTGCTGATTATCAAGAAATCTCGTATAATTTGGTTTTCGACACCACGGGGGACCGAAGAGCTGGCAGCTTCCTCGCTCAACGTATTACCGTTCCGATTATTCAAGTCTTTTTTTTTATATTACATTTACTCCGTTTTAGCATAGATTTTAGTTAAGTAACATACTTAGTTTATAATTGTATTTTAATTATTGTGTTATTAATAATAGCACAATGAAATAATGTGGGATCAATTTCGTGGGTACCAGGTATCAAACAGGTTGTAAATGAGCAGATATGGTTCGAATTCCATTTCTTAAGCGAATCTTATTAGCTTTGTACCCGATGAACAATACTCATTATCTGTATTGGTAACTGTGGCCACAGCTGCCACTTCGAAATGTAAGGCGTTATAAGTGCAAATTACTTTTACACTAAATTAGTCTTTAAGTCAAACGAAATAAGGTTTACTCTTAAACAAAGAGAACACAGATGTTAGTCACTTCGTAAGTGAAAGAGCAGTGAAGTTCGTATCGATGCTTAGGATGACGATGAAGTGACCAACATCTGTGTTCTCTTTGTTTAAGAGTAAATCTTATTTCGTTTGACTTAAAGACTAATTTAGTGTAAAATTAATTTGCACTTATAACGTTACATTTTGAAGTGGCAGTTGTGGCCACAGTTAACAATACAGAATCGGGTACAAAGCTAAGTGGATTCGCTCAAGAAAAAGGATTTTTTCTATACCTACAGCCATTATAACTAGACCCCGGATTTTCGTCACAGTTACGTGACAATAGGGTAGTTTGGACCTGTGTTAATAAATAAGGAAACACTAACAGTTTTGAACCCAAAAAATTTTAACATTTTTTTTTATTAAAACTTTCGTGAGACATATTTAATTATTGTATTAAGCGGTTTACACTCACGTGAAATTGGCAGGTTTTTTTTTCAAAAATGACAATCACTATTTATTTTTATTAAGTATTACACTACACTTGTTATTAAATTATAAACAATACAAATTAAAAATCTATAATATTTTGGATGCTTTTGTTTTTCAAAATTACGTAATCAATTTAATAAATTGATCAATATTATTTTTTGGTATATTAATGCAAACCAAACATTTGATCTGTTACGGAGAATCAGAAGAGAATTTAACGAAAAAACAACGACGATATATAAATCAATTTACAATTGACCTATAGGTCTAAAGAATATTAATTTATTTAAGCCATTTATTGTATTAATTAACACCGGTCCGTTTACTCCCCAAACAACCCTATTGTGACGTCACCACGACAAATGTCCGGGGTCTAATTATAAATCTAATTTCAGCTGTATTAAATCTGTAGAACTGCTTATGCAGACATTGTAAGATTTTTATTATAGTTGCAATCGCTAATTTTTTTTATCTACTTTACTATCATATAGCCTCCATGATGCGTTCAAGAACCGCACATTATGACCACCATAAAATTGGACTGTTTTGTTAGAAGAAATTTCTTAACTGTAAAATAGTTATTTGTTATGCAAGGCTGCAAAGTTGTCATTTGGCGCGAGTGTTGAAATTGAAAGCTGAGCGAGCGGAGGAATCTAAGATAAGATAGATTCCTGAGCGTAGCGAGGCTTTCAAGAAACGAGAAGCTAAATAATTTTGCAGCCATGCGGAACACCTCACTACAGCGAGGAAAATGCAAGATTCAAGAAAAACAATTAAAACATAAAAATACGAGTAATCATATTTAATTTTGCCTTCTATTTAACACATCAATTTTAAAACATAAACACACTCAAATCCAAACCAAATATATACGAGAGAAGCACACATGGGTGATTATCTCAGCGAAAAATAATTGCGGCGGAATTGATAACTATAGTGTGAAACAATTGTTTTAAAAGTTTAAATTTTTTTCTTAAAAGAAGACACAAATTATTATCTTAAGCCAAATTGCAAACTATTGTAAAAGTCATTTATGTTTAATAATTATTATTTTTGCGGTAAAATGATAATTTTGGTGCGGCGTCCAGTATTCGTTGTTCCTCATAAATGTCTTTTGATAGAACCATATCATCAATGTTTTAAACTAAAATTGCATTTATTTATAATCTTTCTTAGTTTAAGTATCTTACAAGGATATATAAATAAAGATTAATACATAAAGAAATTGACAATTTTGGTGGTAAATATTGAAAATATGTTTATGGTTGAACGAAACGCAACAAGACCAGCAAACGTGTGTTAACCTGTTTGTTTAATTCGGCTCCGGCATGGAGCGATGACACACACGTCGTACCTTGCTGGATCTGTCCACTCAGCACGTAAGTATCTAATTTTGGTGTGTTCAAAATACTTTTTGACACAATTTTTGTGGTATACGTTTCTAGTGCCTTAGCAATCATTGACTGTGTGTGAATTGTGTGTAAGACGTGTTAAAGGTTTCCTTTTTAAAATATAAAGTTAAATTGGAAGTAAATAATACGGATATTTTTTTAATCACTGTTTCTAATTTCGGTGGATCAATTTTGGTGGTTTTGGTGGTAATTTGAAAGTCACCAAAATTGCTTGATGCCACCAGAATTGCTAATTCTGTAATCTGTATATTGTTCAATTCTTTAGCACAACCACCGCTTTGGTTACGATCACCGACGACATTCGTCTTAATATAGAATATAGAAAAGTGACTATATTGGTGCTCCTAGATTTTAGTAGTGTTTTTAACACTGTTGATTTTGATATTCTTCTCAGTTTACTTAGTACTTTAAATATATCTCCAACTTCACTGTCCTGGTTTCGTGATTACCTCTTTGGGGGACAACAGCGGGTTCGAGTTGATGACCGATTTTCTAGCTGGTGTGAACTGTCTTCTGGTGTCCCTCAAGGGGGCATACTCTCTCCATTACTCTTTTCTGTCTTCATTAACGGAATCACCAACTTCATTAACGGAATCACCAACCACCACAGTCCCTCTCCTCCTCGTTCCATGTCTATGCAGACGATTTGAAGCTTTATGCGGCGGCCAGCATTGATGATTTTGGCTCCTTGGTTTCGCAAATCAATTTAGACCTGGAATCAATCCATGCTTGGGAAAGAATCAATTCTTTGGTTTGATGAAGAATGCCAAGAAGTCGCAGGCTATTGTCGTTGCAAGCCCCTTATTTCCAAGCTTTCAGATCAAGTTAAGCCAGTTATTTTCTTTGATGGTACGCCGTTACCTTTCTCTTCTACTGTAAAAAAATTTGGCATTACCACCTTTGTCATGGGCACCTCATATTTCTGAGATCAGTAGGAAACTTTTCGCGTCCCTTCTTTCACTGAGGTGTCTGCAGAATTTTCTTCCTGTTCATACGAAGATCATGCTTGTCCGCTCTCTTTTGCTTTGGTGTCCGCATACATGTTCTTTGTCTTTTGTATAATGTCCTTTTCATTCCTTCTTCTCCTCCTTACCTTGCAGAGAAGTTCTTTTACATGGCGGATGGTAGTGGCCATCGCCTGCGGTCAAGTGCGAATCTGGCTCTAAGTATCTATCCCACTGCATAGATCTCATGTTTACGATGTGTCTTTTGGTGTGCGCGCCGTGAAATTATGGAACAAATTGTCTCCCGCCCTAAGGCAGCATCCGTAGCATCGTTCAAGGGGAAGTTCAAGAAATTGTGGCTGTCGAACGAATGATTATTTGATGAGGTTGCTGTTTTTGTTATAATTGTGATTATATTTATGTTATATGTATTTATATCGATGGCAAAAAGCGAGAACGTAGTAACCGCCACTTAGTCAAAAAAAAATTTGTTGCATATTCGGAATCAGCGAATTTTTCTGCGTCGACTGGTCTGGGTCCCATGGCTCTACGACGCTTATAAAAAACTGGACTACGTTGCAAAACGAATGTATTTTTTTGACGATGCCCACATCTAATTGCTGTACACACCCAAATAGTAGCAATTTTCTAAACGAGTACATTTACGCTAATTTTATTCTTTCATAAATGAAAGGGTGTGCCGGTTACAGCGTTGCCGAAATTTTGTTCCGTTGCGGTTGCAGCATTTATGCATGTAGTGAAAAAATTACGAACCAAGCTTACTGCAATTATCCTAAAATAAATTACCTATGATTGACGCTTACTACATTTCATTCGAAAATGAATTAACAGCAAGCTACAGTAACGACATTTAAAACACAACGTGAAGTGGGTAGTGCTTGAAGATACAGCAATAAAAATGTGCGCTCGCGGCGATGTGGCTCGTGAATACGACCTGTGATTTAGTCTATCGGCGATCGCTGGAGCGAGTCGGTGTGCGTAGTCTGTGTACATGCCTTTTTTTGAATGTAAAATATGTTGCGGGTTTAATGGAAAATATGAATATTGGGATAAAACATAACTAGCATATTTATTTGCTTTATTAATATTGAAAGGACAGCAAAAATGTTTTTATTACATTTTGTTGGAAGAAAATAACGATGTTGGGGCGCGGGACGTGGCAGCTTTGAGAGTTCCGTGCCTCAATCGCCAAAAACTAAACTTAAATAGGATCACTTTTGTGCCTGTCTATCTATTTGTCGAGACCTTTTTCTCAGGAACGCGTGGAGGTAGGTATAAAGCTGGAATTAACATCAAATATCATCAAAGGTCTGCTTATCTTCAGCTTAAAGGCAATCAAAAGATACGAGCAAACGCTCGCATGATGATTAAAAAAAAATTAAAAAAATATTTACTTTTTTTCGGCTTTCTTCTCGACAGAGGAAGTGTGAAATGCCGATAAATTCAGATTCAGACATGTAAAGTGGCCTACTTACAGAATAGGTATACATTTCAATTTTGATTTCGATTTAAAATAATGTTTTTTTTTAATTAGTATAATATGTATTATCTAGTTTACGGTTGTAATCGCTAGAAGAAAGTTTTGCTGTAATCTACTACGTTTCACTACAACCATTAAGAGTTAATTGGTCTAACCCTTAAAAAGCTGACTCAAGCCGGATCAAACTAGTTTGGGGTGTCACGTCCGCATCTTTATTGTCCAAGGGCTAGAATCAGATAAGCACTAAATTTGTTGAGCTGCGGTAGATAAACAACTGTACAGTATTTAAAATTTACCGGTTAACTGGTGCCTGATTCGATTAATATTTTCACAATAACCATACGCATGGTATAAATGAATAAAAAAATAAATAAATAAATAAATATTAAGGGACAATCATACACAAATCGACCTAGTCCCAAACTAAGCAAAGCTTGTACTATGGGTACTAGACGACGATATACATAATACAATAAATACATATATAGATAACATCCATGACCCAAGAACAAATATTTTGCACAAATATTTGCCCCGGCCGGGATTCTAACCCGGGACCGCCGACTCAGTAGGCAGGTGTCTACCAACCGAGCCAAACGCGTCGTCAACCTATCGGGCAACCTCACACAAATTAATCAAGTACCACAGTAAGCTCTAGGAGGCTTGTGTTCTGGACACAAGTGAACATACTGGTAAAGATAAATACATACTTAAATACAAATAACATCCATGACCCAGGCACAAATATATTATTCGACAAATATTCGAGTTCATCACACAAATATTTGCCCTTGCCGGGATTCGAACCCAGGACCGTCGGCTCAGTAGGCAGCTTGCTGCTGCTTGAGCTACATCAGCTACCAGCGTTTTGGAACGCAGTACTGTGTTCTTAATTCTGTCAGTTAGTTTTACGCCCAGAATACTGCGTTCCATGGCTCTTTGACAAACCTTGAGGGTGGACTTCTGAACTTTTGTCAAAGACCAAGTCTGCGCTCCGTAGGTCAGGATTGGAAGAATGCACATGTCCATCAGTCACTATTGCACTAATTTTCATTACTTTAGACGGGCGACCCATGTCGTACCCGTGGGTGTCGTAAGAAGCGACTAAGGGATTATCTAGATAAGGAAACATCTGTTATAGGAGTTGGTCACCTCCTTAAAAACCCGGATAGGGACATTCGTCAGGCACAGTTGGGTGCGGTTAGTTCCTGCAGCCAATTCGGCTCCGCGTGTATCGACTTGTCGTTCCCGCGGACCCAGCCGGAAAGGCCGAGAGAGAGGTGCAGGTCCTGGGCAACCCTGTACCTCTTTAAATTGCGTCCCAGGCGATACAGTGTCTGTGGAGAGGACACTCCACCCACTTTGGTTCAACTGAGTGGATAACAACACGGAGAGTGGCAGTTACCAGTTATAAGTCCACGCGTATAGGCGTAAGCAAGGGCGCTAGGGGCCACTCTCGACAGTGGAAGGATCCATCGTAGATCCATTGATCGGTTACCGTCCGCTTAAACCGAGCAGCCCTCGGTCAATAGGGTATCGATCCGCCTCGGTGTTGTTCTGTTCCTTTTTGGTGTGGGGAGCACTAGCCTTCAGCTAGATGATCGGCATCGTTAATTGCCTCACCTGTCGATAAACTGCAAAGATATAGTAAGAACAATAAAACACGATTGTCCATGCGCATTGCGACGTGGAATGTCCGGACGATGAGGACAGGCCTCCCGGAGACCATTGGAGGCTGTAGCACTAACGCATGTGACCTGCGTAAAACATCTGTAATAAGTTCAGAACTTAAAAGGCTGGATATTGCAGTAGCTGCCTTACAAGAAACCCGGCTACCTGATGAAGGCTCTTTGCGCGAAGAACATTACACCTTTTTCTGGAGAGGTAAAGATTCCGATGCCATCCGTGAGCATGGTGTTGGGTTTGCCGTTCGTAACGATCTACTAAAATCTATCGAAAAGCCCCATGGAGTTTCTGAACGGATCATGGTATTGCGGATTAACACAAATTGCGGATACATATCTGTGATTTCCGCGTACGCTCCAACACTACAATCTTCGGACGAGGTCAAAAATCAATTTTACCAACAGCTTGATGTAACTGTCAGTAGAGTGAGATCCTCCGATCGTGTATTTGTACTGGGTGATTTTAATGCCAGGGTGGGCCAAGATAAGGTTGCGTGGCCCGATTGCATTGGTGACCATGGTATTGGTAAACTGAACGAGAATGGACAGCGTTTACTAGAATTTTGCAGTAAGAACCAACTGTGTGTCACCAATACTTACTTTAAGGGCAAAGTTTCTCGCAGGGTCTCTTGGAAACATCCCCGCTCAGGCCACTGGCCAAATCACTACTTACAGATACGGCTAGTTCAGTTTTCGGGTACCAGAAGGCTAAGACACACGATTGGTTTGCTGAGTATTCAGCAAACCAATCGGATCATCAGAACACCTTCAACCTTTGCTGGACCATAAGCGTGAAGCAGCTCTCAGGCACCGCATGAAGCCCGATGCGGAAACGCGTACGGCACTTAAGAAGGCCTCTGCGGCACTTCAGCGTGATGCACGACACTATGCCAATATGTATTGGAGCGAAGTGTGCGCCAATATTCAGAAGTGTGCCGATATCGGAAACTTTAGCGGTGTCTACTCAGGTATCAAACAGGTTTTAGGACCTGTACCAAAGAAGACGGCCCCTCTAAAAGAAGCAGACGGTACTATAATTACCGACAGTTGCCGTCAACTTGAACGATGGGTGGAACATTACACCGGACTCTACTCGCATCCGGTTGCTATTGACCCAGAAGTCTTAGTACATGTGGGTAAACTAGCAACTTGGAACGAGCTAGATGAACCACCCACTTTAGAGGCATATCACGAAGCTGTAAAGCAGCTAAAACGCGGAAAAAGTCCTGGAAGTGATGGCACCTTGGCAGACATCATTAAGCTCGAGTGCGTGGGCCCAATACTTTACAATCTGTTGCGGAAATGTTGGGAAGAAGGCAAAGTTCCAAAGGATATGCACGACGCCAATATAACTACACTATACAAGGGAAAAGGTGATCGTAGAGATTGTAACAATTACCGCGGCATTTCCCTTTTAAGTATAGTGGGTAAGTTGTTCGGCCGAGTAGTTCTATCAAAACTACAACAACTTGCTGATCGCGTTTATCCCGAAAGTCAGTGTGGATTCCGTGCCCAGCGTTCCACAACAGATATGATCTTTACACTTCGACAACTACAGGAAAAATGTAGAGAGCAAAACACCACCCTGTTCATAGCGTTCGTGGATCTTAATAAGGCCTTCGACAGTGTTAGCAGGGAAGGGCTATATACTGTGCTTGAGTACATTGGGTGCCCTCCAAAACTTTTGTGTCTCGTAAAATCCTTTCACGACGATATGAAAGGTGTAGTAGTGTTTGATGGTGGTGAATCCGATCCGTTTCCTATGCGCAGAGGTGTCCGTTAGGGCTGCGTGTTGGCGCCTACTCTGTTTGGTATATTCTTCTCGTTGCTTTTGAAAACGGCTTTCGGCAATGACCAGCAGGGTATTCATCTTCACACAAGAACTGACGGTAAACTTTTTAATATCTCCCTCTTGAAGTCAAAGCAAAAACGAGCCGATTTGTTCGTTGACAGTTTGCTGTTTGCTGACGACGCTGCTTTTATTGCGACAAGTGAGGAGGAACTCCAGGCTATTATGGATAAGTTTGCTCGTGCCTGTGCTCTGTTTTCTATATTCATTAATGCCAGGAAAACTGTTGTGATGGCGCAAGGGTGTGCGGAAACACCGGCAGTCCTGGTGGATGGCGCACCGCTGGAGTTAGTCGACAAGTTTTGCTACCTTGGTTCATCAGTGTCGAGCAATCTCTCACTTGATGCGGAGGTTGATGTCCGAATCGGGAGAGCAGCGACGATGTTCGGGAAGCTAAATACATGAGTGTGGCAAAACAAACATCTAACTAGGAACACTAAAATGATCGTGTATCAAACGTGCATTCTGAGCATACTCTTGTATGGTGCTGAAACCTGGACGTCTTACGACAGACATGAACGTCGCCTTAACTCCTTCCATATGCGTTGCATCCGTAGCATTTTGGGTATACACTGGAAAGACAGAGTCACAAACGAAAGGGTGCTTGAAATCGCACAGCTTCCCAGCCTATTTGCACTGCTGAAACAGAGAAGATTGCGTTGGTTGGGGCATGTGTATCGCATGCATCCATCCCGTTTGCCGCGGCGTGTTATGCTCGGCGCTGTAGCGGACGCCAAAAGAAGCATCGGTCGCCCGATACTGCGTTACAAAGACTGCGCCAAGCGAGACATGCACGCATTTAAAATCCATGTCCACAACTGGGAGGAGTCCGCAGCGGATAGGGACAAATGGCGGAAACTGGTGTTGGATGGGCGACAGATCTTGGATGATGCATGGTTTAGGGCTCTCGCAACCAAGCGTGCCAAAAGACATCAGCTCGACCCTTGCTCACCGCGCGCAGGCCAGTCTTACATCTGCCAAGCTTGTGGTCGCGTGTGTCGTTCTCGTATTGGCTTGCATAGCCATGGAAAGCGTTGTTCTTCATGACACTGTTTGTATAGTCTGTAAAAGACTGAAAGGCCATTGAAGACAGGGGCGATTTTTGAGTTAATTATGACAAACATTTTGAGGAGTGTTATTATAAAACAATGTATTTTAGAGTGGAATTTTTAGTATTTTTTTAAGAACAGTTACTTTAATTATGTTATTATGAAAACGAATTGATTCCATTGGAATGCAATTTTTAGGTTCCTATTTTAATGTCAATTGATATTCTGCCTAAGAAAAATGACTCCGAGTTTTTATTTAAATAAATAATAACAATTTTAATTTGTACGGTACCGTAGTAATATAACGTCTAGTTATTTAAGTTAAATATTAATGGTTCAGTGAGATTAGTTCAAAGAAATATTTTTATAATTGAGGTGATAGTTGTGTTCAAACAATTGTTTAAGAATTATGTTGAAAACTAATATAATAAGTAATACTTACATTCAAAACATCTTTTATAGTTAGTGCGTTTAATAGGTAGTGAGTTTTATATCGATAAAAGTTACTTAAAAGACAATTTAATGCCAAAACTGATGATAAAATGTAGAGAGTTTTAAAGTTTTCACGGGAATATTAAACCTCATTACCTATAATATTTAGTTTTTCGGATAACAATATTACAGTCTGATTAACCCTAAGAATATTTATGTTTGTTTTTAGCACGACAAGTACAAGGTTGTGATTTTATAATATGAGAGATTTTATTAGCCCTTTGAAATGTTATAAGCAACGGAGGTTTTAAGTAACTTTCGTAACGTTTTTATACAGAGAAATTGAGACTAGATAGTATTTGATATGTTAAGACGGTAATTGTTGCTTCTGAGCTTTTAATTTGTAAGAAACATGCATTTAAAATTCGGAAACATTTTAAAAAAGTATGTTGATAAAAGTTGATTGATACTTAAGTCGTTTTATTTTCACAGTTTCTTTTTGCCGGTGGACACTTACCACATTTCAGTTAGTCCTATTAAGAACGTAATGACATATACGTCAAAATTATTGAATCTTAAAATAAATATGCATCTGGTTACAGCATTTATGCTTTATGGAAATAATACTCGTTTCACCATTTTAGTACATTTACTTCTGGCGTTTACAGCGTTTTCGCGTAACGAAAAAAAGAGTTCAATTGTCGTAACCGCCACTAAGTCGTAAACCAGTCTTTTTTGTTAAATATTTAATATGCCAGTTGAAAGAAAACCATAAGTAATGAATTAGATCCAAATATCAAGCATTTTCGTTCATAAATGAAAGAGTTATGATTTTTTTTCTTGAAATCGAAAGTTTTTTGGCTCTGGTGTAAAGTTTGCATTTTGGCGGTTACTACGTTCTCGCTTTTTGCCATCGATATAGATATTACGTAATATGTTTTACATTGACTGTTTGCTTATCTCTCTCTCATTTGGTTTTTGCATTTTCATTTATACTATTGTAAAGGTATCGTATTGTACATGTTGCTATGTTTGTCTGCCATTTACTTGTGTTTAACACTCATTTACTCGAAGGTTAATTGGAAGAAATCCCTTCAAGCGATAATTTCGGTTTTCTACATGCTTATTTTTTTGAAATGTATGTAGTTTTTAGGATGGCTAGTCGCAAGAAAAATCAATCAAGAGAAGAAGTCCTCGAAAAGAAAAAAAATATTGTTTTTTTTTTTTTCTTTGAAATTACAATTTATTTCATTATAAAGAAAGATATAAAAACATTAAAATAGGAACTATAACTAAAAAACATTAAAAAAGATCGGGACCCCGTGGTAGGGTACCCAAAACGCAGGCAGCATTCCCGCGCTGGATAGCAATGGCTAACCTTTGCGCGAGAAAGCTGCCCGCGCGTGGATCGCCTGTCGCCTCCCGCAAGCGCTTGCTGACACATTTGACCAGGCGGCGTGCCCCCTGGCCCCACGAGCCGAGTGTCTCGACGCCAAACGCCACAAACTCGTATTGGGCGCCGAGACAACTATATTTGGCCACCTTCAAGTGCTCACGGGCGTCCGCCGCCGCACCAGCTCTTTTGCTGGTCGCCGAAAGGTAGGACGCCGCCAGCGTATCAGCGCAAGTGGCATCCCAAACCAACGCGCGGCCCATTCTCCACGGGATCAACGACATCCCGTCAAAGCGCTTTCCATCGTCCCGGATGATATGGGGTTCCAGGACCGCGGGGACGTTGGCGCTGACAAGTGCCCTTCTCAGGATGTCGTTGAGTGCGGCGTGACGAGAGCGGCGGCCGGCGCCCGAAGAACAGACGAGGCCATGGTGTCCCAGGCGGTCAACAGAGGCTCCACAAGAGGTGCAGCAGTGCTCCGCACAAATATCTGCGCCTATTCTGAGACCAATGGCTATTCGAAGTGTGCTAGGGTCGATGAAGGTGCCGGTGTTCGGAGAGGGGTAAGCGTGAAGCCACTGTCCAGACTCTGGTCTGGAGACTGCTAGGAGCCTCGAACGATCCCTGCCCGAACTGTTGTTAGTTAGGGCCGTCAGGGTGTGTATACAAGATATGGTGTCCCAGGCCCTTTGAATTTTGGGTTTAGCCGGTAAATTTGGACTCGGTCCAGCTAGCCAAGCGTTCGAGGCTTCAATCAAACACGAGATCTCGCAGTTTGTACCCGTAGGGGCTTGAAGGATTTTACCTGCGAGATCAGTGGTGCTGTGTATTGAAGACAGGAACGCTGGCAATGCAACACTCGAAATTTTACGGATTCCCAGACCGCCATATCTTATCGGTAAGGTGGCTTGGGTCCATGCCTGCTCGCTTATTCTGATATTTACTATTGCTTCGATTTGGGATTTTAAAAGAGTATCAATTGGTTTAACTAGGTTGGCGAATTTCCAAATGGGACAACAGCGGAGTAGGTATGTAAATTTTGGAACAAGCAAACAGAATTTTAGAATAAATAAAGCCGAATGACTACTAATTTTGGTTAGGCGGTCCGAATGTTCACTAAATTTTGAAACTGAATTGTTAAGAAGGGAAGGTATGGCATCGTCAAAAATTGGTGATCCGAGAAGATACAGACTGTCTTTCGACACAATTTTGATGTTTGGGGCAATGTTATTGAAACTTTGACAGATTTGTGAGGCCAAGGAAGCGCTCACTTTATTTGATATAAACAATTCGCACTTGTTAAAATTAATTTCTAGACCGATTGAGCCAAATTTGTTTTAATTTCTGATAGGTCTGCCAGGACAGTCTGAAAGTCTCCACCTAGGGTGCCGTCGTCGAGATACCACACATTTAATTTAGAATTTAAGCTGCGAATTGCCGAATTTATTGCTAAACTAAATATTGCGGCACCGAGGGGATCACCTTGCTGACAACCTAACCTAACCAGGATTTCATTGCTTTTGTATACTAATTTAGATGGGCAATGATAGCATTGAAGAAGAAAATTATATATTTCCGGAATATGCATTTTTATTTCGTTTAGCAAGGTGTCCCTGTTGACCGAGTTGAAAGCATTTTTGACATCTAATTTTAAAAGTACCTCACACAAGTCGTTCTGCACAAACGTGCGCACGGCGTGCACTGCCGCCTCGCAACCTCCGCGAGTTCCGAATCCGACCTGCACGGGCTCGAAAAGGCCCTGTAATTTGGCGCGAGTGAGTCGGACACACATTTTGGCTGCTAAGCGGCGTAAAGTCGATCCCACAGCGATTGGGCGCACGCCGCCATCTTTCTTGGTGAGGGCGATTAAATTAGCCCCATAGAGCACCGGTGTCACGTCCTGACAAACATCTCCCAACAACATAAGATTCACGAGTTTCGTTAAACTGGTAATGAGGTGCTCACCAGCTACCCCTGTACCATGGCTGGTGAGGTCTATAAGGTGCTGTGGGGAGATGCCGTCTAGACCTGACGCCGATCCTTTTGGAAAGGAATTGAGGGCTGCTACTATGTCTCTTTCTGTAGCGCGGAGACAAGTAGTCGGGTCAGAAGGAGGGTCGGCGAAAATAGGGGTGGAAGGGCCTGGGGGGTGTTTGCTCTGTAGTGCGGTGATGGTCTCCGGTGTATTGGGGGCTACGGTATCATTGGAAAATAAAAGCCGCGTAGCGCCTTTAAGGTCCCCGTCCTGAATTTTTTCTTCTACTTTTCTATACAGATCAAATTTTTTTGATAATATATTGTTGTTACAAATAAGTTAGTAATTGTATTTTCAGATATTTTGGTATAATTAAAATTATTAATTAAACATATACTTTTTTTTTCATTTCCAGCAGGCATTTTCATTGAAAAATATTAATTTGTAGCACAAGTTACTAATTTTGGTGTAGATGTACAATTTTGGTGGCAGGCAAATTACTAAAATCATAATATCTTTAAAACTATTATGTATAACAAAAGGCCATTACTACACAATATTGGTTATGACTTTATTCATATTATTGATATATAATTTTCACTCCAATATCAGCTTGTTGAAATTCACCCACATATTAAAAGTTAAAAGTAATATGGCCGTAATTTGTATTATCGTCGTGTATATTTTATCGTTGAGTTTTTCTTAAGCACTGTTATATTATATTTGTATTTGAAACTACTTGACACATTCGTTGTGAATGTGGGAGAATGGCATTCTGGGAAGGATTAGTTGGCCACTCGGAAGTATTTTCCATAACACTTGCTTTGGAAGTTATTGGACCATGGGATCCGAACAAGATTATTTTGGCTTTATCTTCTTAAAAACGCCTATAGTTTCGGAAAATTACTTATCGTCTCCAAATATTTGTAACAAATCCTTTTTCGTTTTAATGCAGGCTTTTAGCATTGAATAAATACTCCAAATTGGGCTTAACTTTCTTGTTTTCGATATTATTTCTATAAAGTAAGACAACAACATACCTACGTATTCTCCACAGAACAAATTTACGTTGTTTACGTGAATTGCGAAAACTTCCAACTTTTTAATTATTATTTTTTTCTCGGGTGCGTTCAGAAATTACACTCTTATGTTCCAACTTTTATAACATATAAATATTAAAATTTGTGTTGTATTTAATATATTTACTAGTCAAAATATGAAAATTAAACTGAAATACTTACTATTTAATATCAACATAAAATAAAGTGTAGCAAAATACAAACTTAAAAATCTGTAACCAAAAACCAGGTTTCTGGACGTGATATTGTAGGTGTATTTAAAAAAAAAAGAAGTATTCAAACGTGCATATGATTTTAGCCGGCCTGACCAGATTGCCCTTTATTAGCGTGCGTTGATTGGTTATTCGAAGATTTATCGACTGATGAAATCAGTCACGCGTTGAAGGAGTCTTAAATATAAAAAAGTTACATGCACCACAGAGAATCAAAATCGTCGTGTTCGAAATTCAAATGATTTTTGCACGCTAGCGGATAAAATAGACTTTTGCACGCAGATTTCGCCCTATAAACAGAGGTTTTCCGAGCTAGTGAGGTGAAAATATTATTATTGCTAAATAATAACATCGATTTCGATAATATTATTCATTCAAATTTCGAACATCTGAAAAACACAGAAATTTGTTTTGACCTCTATTCTAATATCATTCGCGATGATGTTCGAAATAAATTGTCAATTTGCAATCAAATTTGACAAATGTCGCACTTAAGTAAGATATCGAACGATATGATAGTTGGGGCCGACTCTAGCTTGTCTCTGAATTAAATAAAACTATGACAGCTGCCAGAAAACTTCATTACCGCCATTACCGGGTAAAAGTTGTCATAATGTGCGGCTCCTGAATGCATTACGGAGGCTTATGATATGTGGGTAGATAAAGTAGTGTATGTAACAGTACATATAGGCATTAAGACACTCGTGTGATGTTATTATGAAACTTGCCTTGGGCTCATTTCATAAACCCACACTCATGTTTAATACCCTTCATTATGTACAGTCACATAAACTACTATTATGGCTGTGATATGAGAGGTGAAAAGGAAAAAAATTACGAAGAAGGAAGTATAATTTTGTGTCTTGTCTTACCATTATGTGAAGTATGTGACTCGTTGCCAAAATGACATGCTTTTTTCGGAACTACTTCTGCAACTACACCTGAAAGTAATGATTGCTTAAACATCAACGAAAAAAGGGGTGTTATAAGTTTAAAATTTGTATCTGTGTGTCTGTGTGGCATCATAGCTTTGAAACGGATGGACTAATTTGAGTGCGTTTTTTTATCGAAGGACTTGTCCGTCGAGATGGTTCTTAGCTATGTTTTGAGCTTTAATTGAAACAAGTGACGAGATCGCAGCCAATATTGAAGTTAAGAACTCCAAATTTTGTAGTTATGTTAAATTTTTAGCAGCATTTTCTATATCACTCTTTGAATGAAGGTCTCATAATGACCCAAGCCACTTTTTTCAGGGGTGTTTTAAATTTAGGTTATAATTGTCGAAAAATTGTTTTCAAAATCAACAAACGAGTGAACTTGAGCAAGAGTTGTGTGAAGTGCTTTTCAACCGACTTCAAAAAGAGGTTCTCGACTTTTTAAAGCCCAACAAAAAAGAGGAGACGCGAAAAGGTGATTAGTTTGTCTAGACAGTTGAAATTTTCACAGATGATGTATTTCTGTTGCCGCTTTAACAACAAATACTACAAAATAGAATAAAAAAAATATTTTAGGGCGCTCCCATACAAAAAACATGATCGGTTGCGTTAACTTTGCACCTCATTTGTGCGCGCCATACATACCAGGTGCAAACTTAACTTAACCCGGCCAGTTAAGATGGGATAACTCGCACTTGTTTGTTTGTTGTTGTTTCTGAAAAACTTTTTGTAATAGTTTAAGTTCTCATACAAGTGAATTGTAAAAATTCTTTTGAGAATAAAGAATCTTTAAACCATTGTTTTTTTTATTATTTTATGTCGCAATTGTTTTTGTTATGAACTTATATTTAAGTAGGGTTTTCCCGATAACATCCGGGAAAGTTCACCAAACAAACTATAATCAAACAGGTCAAGCGGGTTTAGTGCGTATTTATCTGGCCTGTTTTTTGAACCATCAAAACTTGGTATTAATTACTTTGAAAGAAAGAAACAAAGAAAAATGTTTATTTCGTTAAAGCAGACACTGACGGGACATTTCTGGCATAACAGTGTTTTATTAATTATTTGTCAATTATGCGGCAGCGGTTGTCGCTCGTATCGGGCTATCCAGCCATCTTTGAAAGTGCCGCAGTTTATTAGACGCTGCTTAAGAGGTCTTATTCCTTTTAAAACTTATATTTTTTATATTATGACAAATAAATTGATAATTTCAACCAACTTTTTGAAGTAAATAATACTGTTTCCCGAGTTCTAGGTAGTAACATAGCTATTTCATGCTTTCATTGCGTGCAGTCGAAAATAAGTTGAAAAAACTAATTGTTAATTTCGAGTAGTTTTTGAAACAAAAATTATCAATGAAAAATTCGACCTGTAGGTTCCAAACATATATCAATAAATCCCAATAGCCCTGTTCTAGGTAGTAACATCAATAATATGTTAAGAAATATGTTTGATCATGGAAAAAACTGTCTAAACAGTCAGCATTTTAAAAGGATTAAGGCCTTTTAACTCACCTGTTATACATGTAAAAGGCTAATGAAATGAAAATTAAATGAAATGATTTTTTTTTATTAACTAAACAACACAACATAATGATTCATGCCTTTGGGTCCTGAGCTAGGATTCCCTGTGTTACAGGACCCAGTTGGGTATCAAGAAAAGTTAGACACGTTCAAATGCGTACAGAGTTAAAACTTAATGACTATAACTATTACTAGTAGTGACAGAAAGTAAAGCTAAAATTGAAATTAAACATGAAATAAAATAGGCATTATGGACTCAAGTGTATAAGGTGGGTTTTAAATGTAATATATGTAATAATAAGCTATGGTAGAAAATAAAATAAAATATAATATATATGTAACAATGGACATGCAAAATATATATTTATATCTAGGCATATAATATATACATACATACACATACACAATACATAGGAAACCGGGGATTTGTTTACCGGAGCACATTCAGGAGACACTCGGTTTCATTGTAGTCGTGTTTCAATAACCACTGGGTTATTGCATTTTTATGAGGAGGCCGCGAGACCTTGTAAGATTTGCTAAAGATCTTCATGACAAGGGGGGAAATAAACGGACTAAAGCGCTGGGCGAATCTCGTAGTGTACTTTGGGGTTTTCCAACGTTGGCGTCTGCCTATGTCCGCGTAAAACATTCCACTGTGTTTTTTGCCATATTCGAGCATAATCTTTCATAGGAATAACTGACGCACTGTAAGGACATTTGCTTCTTTATAAAGATCTTTTGTGCTATAACGTAGTGGTTTGTTCAACGCGACTTTTAGGAGTGATCTTTGCGATCTTTCCAAGCCTATAATAAGGCTTTTTGCTGCCCCACGCCAGACCGAGTTGCAGTAGCCCATAATGGATTCACCGAGGGCAAAATATACTGTTTTGACGAGTTTACTTAGATTTCACGAGAATTAAACAAGATTTCTTTAATTAACTTTAGTTTATTCGGCACTCGACAGCATTCCGATACAATACCACAGACACGACAAAGACGGTGGCGACACCTATGAACTAGATAGCTTATAAAAAAAAAATAACAGAGACACAGGTAAATCCCATACAGCCAGACATTAAATAAAATTTAATTCCAATACTCCCACTAAATTTTATAAGAGTAGACTACATAACCTGTCTGTATACATTGATTTTCCTGCGTTACAATTGTAAATACAAAAAAAAAACAAGTGAAACTAAGTACCTATTAATTACATCAGTATCTATGTATGTATTATATAGCACATGTAGGACATAGAAAATGTATTTAACACACATAGCTGACAATAGCATAGCTTCTCTTTTACTTATTATATTAAACAAACATAAAATGTTGTGTAAAAAAAACAAACATTCCCATTTAGGACTCTTACATTAGTCTGACTTTACTGATAATAGGTATTTCATCCCTTATACATTTAAATTTATGTGCAGGTAAAGCCTTGGTAAAAATGTCGGCCAGCTGATCAGAACTCTTCACATACTTTATTTCAATTAACTTTTGTTTAACCTTTTCTCTAATAAAGTTAAATTTAATATCTATGTGCTTTGTTTTTTTATGATACACTGGGTTATTTATGAGTTTTATAGCACTTTGGTTATCTATACATAGGATTGTGCAATTTTGACCAACATCAATTTCTTTAAAAAAATATCTTAACCATAAAAGATTCTTTGCGGCTTCACAACCAGCCATAAACTCAGCCTCTGTTGTTGATAAGGCAACACAAGGTTGTTTTTGACTTGCCCACGATATAGGCCCACTATTTAACATAAAAATATATCCAGAGGTTGACTTTCTTGTGTCCAAATCCCCACCAAAGTCTGAGTCTGAATAACCAATTAAGCTTTCTTTACCTTGATATTTTATACACAGATCTTTAGTATCAATAAGATATCTAATTATTCTTTTAAGCTGAACCACATGACATGGACCTGGGTTATTAACATATCTACTTAACAAATTGACACCATATGAAATGTCTGGCCTTGTGGCCATAGATAAAAATAATAATGATCCTATAGCCTCCCTGTAGGGGAAAACAATCCGCTCATTATCATCATCATTGACATAATTGCTTACTTGAACATTTACATCAATAGGTGTATTACAAGGATGTGCTGTACTCATATTAAACCTATTGATTAACTGCTCAATATACTGTTTCTGATTAATACATATGCAAGAATTAGTTTTGAAAATTTCTATACCAACAAAGCGAGTCAAATCCAATTCTTTAATTTCAAAATGTTGTCTTAAGTAAGTTGTTATCTCCTTTAATACAACATTTGACTGGGACATAATTAGGGCATCATCGATATACAAAATTAACCATGCCTTAACATCATTAAATTTACCTACAAATACACAGTTGTGTGCTTGTGATTGAACAAAACCAAATTTTAATAAAAAATCTGTAAACATACTGTTCCAACAACGGGACGCTTGTTTTAAGCCATACAGGGCTTTGTTCAATTTACATAATGTATTTGCAGGGGCTCCCACTCCATCAGGAACCTCCATGAAAATATCTTCTTCTAGCTTTCCATATAGGAAGGCAGTTTTAACATCTAATTGTCTAATATTCCAATTATACTCAGCAGCAAGAGACAACAGTATGCGTATGGATTCATACCTCGTTGTGGGTGAGAAGATTTCACTGTAGTCGACGCCTTTTATTTGTGTAAATCCACGGGCACAGAGCCGAGCCTTGTACCTCTCAACCTGACCATTTTGATTAGTTTTTATATTAAAAACCCATTTTGATGTTATAGCTCTTTGATTGTTTTTCTCAACAAATGTCCAGGTGTTATTTCTTTTGTGAGCTTCAAGTTCCTCTTGTATGGCCTCCAGCCACAGCTGGCACTCCGCACTATTTATTGCATCTTGATATGTCAGAGGAATAGTTCCTTCTACTAAATTCGCCTCTAAAGAATCATTTCTACGAGGTCTCAGCGTGATATTTGACCGAGCTATGTCATCCAGCTCAATTATTTCCTGTGATGGTTCATATGTCTCATCATTTTCATCGACAGCAGTGTGTGTGCTGTCATCGCTTCTATAACTTTCATCACTTTGTTCTGTGTCATGCGTCACCTCTAATATCAATTCTCCTTCTCTATCTCGGATTTCTTCGTGTTCATCACCAATAAAAATTTTGGCATAATTCCTTTTTAATTCAGGGCTCTTGTCTTCATTAAAAATCACATCTCTTGACACTGTTATGGTTTTCTTTTCTGGATCATATATCTTATAGTTAGTATGGTCATACCCTACTAACATCATCATACGACTCTTACTCTCTAGCTTCTTTCTTAACTGGTCTGGCACGTGGACATACCCCACACAACCAAATACTCTGACATGATCCAAGGCAGGCTTTACACCACTCCATAACTCCAATGGTGTAATGTTTGGTGTTTGGCTAGATGATGTGCGGTTTAACAAATAAACAGCACAATTTACTGCCTCAGCCCATAAACAGAGTGGCACATTCCGGGCGTAGAGCATAGATCGGGCACTTTCCACAATGGTCCTTATCTCTCTCTCTGCTCTACCATTTTGCTGTGGGGTATACGGGGCAGTCAGCTCATGCGTTATTCCCTCACTGTCAAGATATTCCTTGAAGTCCCTACCAGTGTACTCTCCTCCATTGTCCGTATGCAAAATGCGTACACTATGTGAAAAAATGTTTTTCACTTTAGCATTGTATTTTATAAAACACTCTAGTACATCACTTTTGTTCTTTATAAAGTACACATAGCGAAAACTTGTAGCAGCGTCTTTAAAAATAACAAAGTATCTCATACCTTGTACTGATGGTTCGCTGAAAGGTCCACATACATCACTATAAACCATGTCACCTGGGTTCACAGATCCTCTTTCAGATTTCTTGAATGGTTGACGAGCATGCTTGCCATAAGCACAACCTTCACATACAAATTTGTCACAGTCTGATAAGTCCACACCAGTAATCACATTATTTTTACACATTTTTTCTATTTCTTTCACATTCAAGTGTCCCAAACGTTCATGCCAAGTTTTAAGGTCTAATTTTTGAACAATGTTGCACACTGGGTTTTGACTGGTTCTCACCTTCAGTTCATACAGATTATTACTCTGTAGAAACGCACACATCACTACTTCATTGTCCTTGTAGATCATTGCCTCACTACCTGACTTGATAATTTTATAGCCTTGTCTGGTCACTACTCCCTCAGAAAATAAATTTCTTCGCAATTTAGGAACATAAAGTACATTTTTCAGCATGCTTTTCTCCCACTGCCCATTGACACACTTGCTAATTAAAATATTGCCATAGCCAGCAACTTCTAATATTTCTTGATTTCCTAATTTCAAAGGTGATCCTGTGTATTTATATAATTCTATGAAGTTCTCCTCCTTGTAGGACATATGGGCAGAAGCGCCACTATCCAATATCCATTTATTACTCTCCTCACTATCATTATGGTTGGTGCTAGTTATGTTGAACGCTAACATATTCTTGTCACCTTGCCTTTGCTTCTGTTTAGGAGCTCGACAATCTCTTGCAAAATGACCTCGCTTCCCACATTGATAACAAGCGAACCGATGTTGTTGTTTCTCATTGGCATATTTCTCTGTTTTAGCCGGTGGAAATGACTTCTTCTTTGCACCTGATTTAGCCACTAGCAATGCTGTTTCACTATCCTCTTCATTTAAGCTAGCCTCTTCATCCAGTAAGCGAGCTGTTAAATTGACTATAGTTTGATTTTCTGGAGCAAGCGACATCCACGCCTGACGAAGGGATCTAAACTTAGGCGGCAGGGTACTTAGTATTTTGGTCATGATAGCTGTATCGCTTATTTTCTCTCCACATTCTTTCAACTGTTTTGCCAAACTTTCCACTTTGGCAATATGCTGAGCGATGTTATCTCCCGTTGACATCTTATACTGATAGAAGCGTTCATGTATGATCATTTTTGTTAGCTCCGACTTTTGTTCATAGATTGTTTCGAGCCTAGTCATTACCTCGAGCGCTGTCTCACAATTTTCTATAAGCGCTATTTGACTGAAGTCCATTGCCGATGTCATTAGAAACATCGCTAATCCATCGTCCGTGTTCTATTGTGTGGTGTTTGTTTCTGGTTTGGGTTTAGTTATATCCAATCCTTTAGCACGTAACGCGCATTCAATTTGGAATTTCCACTGCTTGAAATTGGAGCCATCGAATTTATCAAGCTTGCCGACCTCCATTTTTAGGTTAGGCCTGGTCGTGTGTGACACAAAGCAAGTTCCACACTTTTACTTCAAATTTTCGCTGCTCTTTGTTTATTATCGTGTGATCACTCCAGGGCGACGTCCTGGGCCCATAACCACTTAGATTTCACGAGAATTAAACAAGATTTCTTTAATTAACTTTAGTTTATTCAGCACTCGACAGCATTCCGATACAATACCACAGACACGACAAAGACGGTGGCGACACCTATGAACTAGATAGCTTATAAAAAAAAATAACAGAGACACAGGTAAATCCCATACAGCCAGACATTGAATAAAATTTAATTCCAATAAGTTCAGGATGCGCAACGTCTCTCAAGAGTCGAAACACAAACATAAGCTTACGAACACGACTCTTCAAGGATTCAATGATGATGATTAATTATCGTATGCGGAGTAGGTACAGAAGTTTCAAATGAGACCAGCAATGTGTGCGTTAAAGAAAAGGCTCTCATTTAGTATGGTGCTGCAATTCATTCATTTCATTTCATTCATTCATTCAATTCGCAAGCAAAGCACACTGCAACGCTGTTATTCTGTCAAAGCCAACAGGGCGCCCACTACACTCGATTGAGTTAAGTTTGGACCTGAATCTTATGGCGCTGCTTAGGAATTAGGTGCAAACTTTTTTCAAATATGTGCTACGACTATCGAGTGCCCTGATAAACTAACAGATGGCGCTGAAATTAGTATTTTGCTGCCTGGTGGCACAACTTTTAAAATCCCAATAGATTTGGACAGCACGGAAAGTCCTGTCTGCGGGGTATCAAGAAACTGTGATAAAGCAAAACTGACACAGACCGATTTCCACGCGTGCGGAGCCGCGGGCACAGCTAGTATCTAAAAAAACAAAATAAATGTATAATACACATAAAGTGACTAACCTGGATAACACTTTAAATACTTCATCTCGCAATTATTCAGCGCCAGAATGTACATCGGCTTGATGGACGGATGATCTTGTTTGACCCTCAAACAGAGCGGAGTATCTGTCGTAGGACATTTTATGCTCTCTAAGCAAGCTGTTACGTTCTCGATTAAAGACAGGGATGAAACTCGGCCGAATGACGTGTAAACCACAAATTGCGCTGAAATTCAAAAAGGTTTTAACAAAAAATCTATAATTTTTAACGGAGTTCAAAATAGTAGTTTATGTTTATATATTATATACTGTTATGGTGACCTCCCCCCCGCCGCGCGAGTCACCTCATGTGTTCTGCTCCGCGGCATGACTGGCAGGACTAAGTGTTTCATAATTTCATAAACGAAAATCTATGACAATGATTATGAATATGTGTCTAGGTAAAGTAGTGCATGCAACTGTACATAATTAGGTCTTAAAACGTGAGTGTTTTAAGTTTTAAGTATGTTTGTCCGCAATTATCTCGTGTTTGCATGAACCGATTTTCATGCGGTTCTCAGGAAAGTATTTGTTACACTTGGAAAAAGGTTTTGGTATTTTAACCGACATCAAAAAGACGTGGTTCTCAGTTTGACCCGTATATAATGTTACCTCACGTAAACTTCTTTAACTATCGAACAAAAATACTCGTAAATACCGAATAGTATTCGTTAATGGCTTCATGCGTGGCATCGACTTCAAAAGGTGGTTCAAATGTAATCTGTACATGAACGGGTTTCTTTTTGCTTTTAATTTTTTTTTGTTAAGAATAGCCATTAGTATTTAGAACTTGTTTCCGCCAACTCAGCCACGTCGCGAATATACAATACAATACAAGTACTCTTTATTGCACACCTCATCAAACATATAGGAGAAATACCTACAACGCAAGAAATTACAATTAGAGGCAAACAACAGGCGGTCTTGTCTTATCGAAATAGTATTTGCATACAATACTTTTTCTACGACTCGACATTTCATAAATAAAATGCAAATAAACAACAAAGAAAATAATTACATGCTCGGAATCAACAAAATTTAAAATAAATTATCTCTGATAAACATTTTTTTTATTGACGTCCATCTGTCAAAAAAAAATGCTTATACATAAAGGTTACGTTCACAATACTAAAAATCTGTCAAAAAAATATGAACTTATACATAAAGGTATACGTTAACTATACTAAACATCCATGCTCTGACGATAAAACTTTTTTTTAAGTTGGCAGTAATGCATTAGTACAATAAGTTTTTTTTTAAATTGCAAATTGTGTAAAAGCTGCCGTTTATCTTGTAATCTGTGGTACTAAGTGATGTTTTTTGGCGACATTATAACATCGTTTAGCAGTGTTTTTTTGGGCAGTAGAGTATAGACTTTTACAAACTTTCATAATTTATGTCTTTATATTAGAGTTAGCAACTATATAAATGACAGAAAAAAGTACTGGAGTAGAAAAAATAGTATTTTATGCAGAAAGAAAGATGCGACGAACGTTTTTTGACCTACTTATACAACGTTGCATACAATACTTTTTCTACGACTCGTCATTTCATAAATAAAATGCAAATAAACAACAAAGAAAATAATTACATACCTATTCCCGCTCGGAATCAACAAAATTAAAAAAAAATCGTCTAATAAACTTTTTTTTTATTGACGTTCATCTGTCAAAAAAATATGAACTTATGCATAAAGGTATACGTTCACTATAATAAACATCTGTCAAAAAAATATGAACTTATACATAAAGGTATACGTTCACTATACTAACATCCATGCACTGAAGATAAAACAATAAGTTTTTTTTTAAATTGCATAATTGTGTGAATGCAGCTATTTATCTTGTAATCTGTGATGCTAAGTGATGCTTTTTTGGCGACATTATAACATCGTTTAGCAGTGTTTTTTTTGGGCAGTAGAGTAAAGACTTTTACAGACTTTCATAATTAATCTATATATATAAATGCAAGTGTCCTGACTGACTGACTCATCAACGCAGAGCTGAAACTACAAATGCTAGAGAGTTGAAATTTGCACACTAGGTTGCATTTATAAAGTGTACAAGAGATAAGAAGCGATTAAGAAAAAATCAATCTCTAAGGGGGTTAAATAGGGGTGCAAAGTTTGTATGGGGGAAACTTTTTTTTTAGTGCTAGAGACTTGAAACTTTGTAGAAAGATTACTTATTCAAAAACACAAAAAGTACTTTCAGCGTTTTGGAAAATTTCACCTCTAAGGGGGTTAAAAAGGGGTGCAAGGTTTATATGGGAGAAACTTTTTTTTTTGAACTAGAGACTTGAAACTTTGTAGAAAGCTTACGTAATCAAATACAAAAAAAGTAATTTCAGCGTTTTGGAAAATTTCACCTCTAAGGGGGTTAAAAAGGGGTGCAAAGTTTGTATGGGGAAATCCGATAATCTATCTATATATATAAATACAAGTGTCCTGACTGACTGACTCATCAACGCAGAGCCGAAACTACAAATGCTAGAGAGTTGAAATTTGCACACTAGGTTGCATTTATAAAGTGTACAAGAGATAAGAAGCGATTTTGAAAAAATCAATCTCTTAGGGGGTTAAATAGGGGTGCAAAGTTTGTATGGGGGAAACTTTTTTTTTAGAGCTAGAGACTTGAAACTTTGTAGAAAGATTACTTATTCAAAAACACAAAAAGTACTTTCAGCGTTTTGGAAAATTTCACCTCTAAGGGGGTTAAAAAGGGGTGCAAGGTTTATATGGGAGAAACTTTTTTTTTTTAACTAGAGACTTCAAACTTTGTAAAAAGCTTACATAATCAAATACAAAAAAAATAATTTCAGCGTTTTGGAAAATTTCACCTCTAAGGGGGTTAAAAAGGGGTGCAAAGTTTGTATGGGGAAATCCGCTAATCTATATATATAAATGCAAGTGTCCTGACTGCCTGACTCATCAACGCAGAGCCGAAACTACAAATGCTAGAGAGTTGAAATTTGCACACTAGGTTGCATTTATAAAGTGTACAAGAGATAAGAAGCGATTTTGAAAAAATCAATCTCTTAGTTAAATAGGGGTGCAAAGTTTGTATGGGGGAAACTTTTTTTTTAGAGCTAGAGACTTGAAACTTTGTAAAAAGATTACTTATTTAAAAACACAAAAAGTACTTTCAGCGTTTTGGAAAATTTCACCTCTAAGGGGGTTTAAAAGGGGTGCAAGTTTTATATGGGAGAAACTTTTTTTTTTGAACTAGAGACTTGAAACTTTGTAGAAAGCTTACGTAATCAAATACAAAAAAAGTAATTTCAGCGTTTTGGAAAATTTCACCTCTAAGGGGGTTAAAAAGGGGTGCAAAGTTTGTATGGGGAAATCCGCTAATCTATCTATATATATAAATGCAAGTGTCCTGACTGACTGACTCATCAACGCAGAGCCGAAACTACAAATGCTAGAGAGTTGAAATTTGCACACTAGGTTGCATTTATAAAGTGTACAAGAGATAAGAAGCGATTTTGAAAAAATCAATCTCTTAGGGGGTTAAATAGGGGTGCAAAGTTTGTATGGGGGAAACTTTTTTTTTAGAGCTAGAGACTTGAAACTTTGTAGAAAGATTACTCATTCAAAAAAAAAAAGTACTTTCAGCGTTTTGGAAAATTTCACCTCTAAGGGGGTTAAAAAGGGGTGCAAGTTTTATATGGGAGAAACTTTTTTTTTTGAACTAGAGACTTGAAACTTTGTAGAAAGCTTACGTAATCAAATACAAGAAAAGTAATTTCAGCGTTTTGGAAAATTTCACCTCTAAGGGGGTTAAAAAGGGGTGCAAAGTTTGTATGGGGAAATCCGCTAATCTATCTATATATATAAATGCAAGTGTCCTGACTGACTGACTCATCAACGCAGAGCCGAAACTACAAATGCTAGAGAGTTGAAATTTGCACACTAGGTTGCATTTATAAAGTGTACAAGAGATAAGAAGCGATTTTGAAAAAATCAATCTCTTAGGGGGTTAAATAGGGTTGCAAAGTTTGTATAGGGGAAACTTTTTTTTTAGAGCTAGAGACTTGAAACTTTGTAGAAAGATTACTTATTTAAAAACACAAAAAGTACTTTCAGCGTTTTGGAAAATTTTACCTCTAAGGGGGTTAAAAAGGGGTGCAAGTTTTATATGGGAGAAACTTTTTTTTTTGAACTAGAGACTTGAAACTTTGTAGAAAGCTTACGTAATCAAATACAAAAAAAGTAATTTCAGCGTTTTGGAAAATTTCACCTCTAAGGGGGTTAAAAAGGGGTGCAAAGTTTGTATGGGGAAATCCGCTAATCTATCTATATATATAAATGCAAGTGTCCTGACTGACTGACTCATCAACGCAGAGCCGAAACTACAAATGCTAGAGAGTTGAAATTTGCACACTAGGTTGCATTTATAAAGTGTACAAGAGATAAGAAGCGATTTTGAAAAAATCAATCTCTTAGTGGGTTAAATAGGGGTGCAAAGTTTGTATGGGGGAAACTTTGTTTTTAGAGCTAGAGACTTGAAACTTTGTAGAAAGATTACTTATTCAAAAACACAAAAAGTACTTTCAGCGTTTTCGAAAATTTCACCTCTAAGGGGGTTAAAAAGGGGTGCAAGGTTTATATGGGAGAAACTTTTTTTTTTAACTAGAGACTTCAAACTTTGTAAAAAGCTTACATAATCAAATACAAAAAAAAATTTTTCAGCGTTTTGGAAAATTTCACCTCTAAGGGGGTTAAAAAGGGGTGCAAAGTTTGTATGGGGAAATCCGCTAATCTATATATATAAATGCAAGTGTCCTGACTGACTGACTCATCAACGCAGAGCCGAAACTACAAATGCTAGAGAGTTGAAATTTGCACACTAGGTTGCATTTATAAAGTGTACAAGAGATAAGAAGCTATTTTGAAAAAATCAATCTCTTAGGGGGTTAAATAGGGTTGCAAAGTTTGTATAGGGGAAACTTTTTTTTTAGAGCTAGAGACTTGAAACTTTGTAGAAAGATTACTTATTTAAAAACACAAAAAGTACTTTCAGCGTTTTGGAAAATTTTACCTCTAAGGGGGTTAAAAAGGGGTGCAAGTTTTATATGGGAGAAACTTTTTTTTTTGAACTAGAGACTTGAAACTTTGTAGAAAGCTTACGTAATCAAATACAAAAAAAGTAATTTCAGCGTTTTGGAAAATTTCACCTCTAAGGGGGTTAAAAAGGGGTGCAAAGTTTGTATGGGGAAATCCGCTAATCTATCTATATATATAAATGCAAGTGTCCTGACTGACTGACTCATCAACGCAGAGCCGAAACTACAAATGCTAGAGAGTTGAAATTTGCACACTAGGTTGCATTTATAAAGTGTACAAGAGATAAGAAGCGATTTTGAAAAAATCAATCTCTTAGTGGGTTAAATAGGGGTGCAAAGTTTGTATGGGGGAAACTTTGTTTTTAGAGCTAGAGACTTGAAACTTTGTAGAAAGATTACTTATTCAAAAACACAAAAAGTACTTTCAGCGTTTTCGAAAATTTCACCTCTAAGGGGGTTAAAAAGGGGTGCAAGGTTTATATGGGAGAAACTTTTTTTTTTTAACTAGAGACTTCAAACTTTGTAAAAAGCTTACATAATCAAATACAAAAAAAATAATTTCAGCGTTTTGGAAAATTTCACCTCTAAGGGGGTTAAAAAGGGGTGCAAAGTTTGTATGGGGAAATCCGCTAATCTATATATATAAATGCAAGTGTCCTGACTGACTGACTCATCAACGCAGAGCCGAAACTACAAATGCTAGAGAGTTGAAATTTGCACACTAGGTTGCATTTATAAAGTGTACAAGAGATAAGAAGCGATTTTGAAAAAATCAATCTCTTAGGGGGTTAAATAGGGGTGCAAAGTTTGTATGGGGGAAACTTTTTTTTTAGTGCTAGAGACTTGAAACTTTGTAGAAAGATTACTTATTCAAAAACACAAAAAGTACTTTCAGCGTTTTGGAAAATTTCACCTCTAAGGGGGTTAAAAAGGGGTGCAAGGTTTATATGGGAGAAACTTTTTTTTTGAACTAGAGACTTGAAACTTTGTAGAAAGCTTACGTAATCAAATACAAAAAAAGTAATTTCAGCGTTTTGGAAAATTTCACCTCTAAGGGGTTAAAAAGGGGTGCAAAGTTTGTATGGGGAAATCCGCTAATCTATCTATATATATAAATGCAAGTGTCCTGACTGACTGACTCATCAACGCAGAGCCGAAACTACAAATGCTAGAGAGTTGAAATTTGCACACTAGGTTGCATTTATAAAGTGTACAAGAGATAAAAAGCGATTTTGAAAAAATCAATCTCTTAGGGGGTTAAATAGGGGTGCAAAGTTTGTATGGGGGAAACTTTTTTTTAGAGCTAGAAACTTGAAACTTTGTAGAAAGATTACTTATTCAAAAACACAAAAAGTACTTTCAGCGTTTTCGAAAATTTCACCTCTAAGGGGGTTAAAAAGGGGTGCAAGGTTTATATGGGAGAAACTTTTTTTTTTTGAACTAGAGACTTGAAACTTTGTAGAAAGCTTACGTAATCAAATACAAAAAAAATAATTTCAGCGTTTTGGAAAATTTCAATAATCAAATACAAAAAAAGTAATTTCAGCGTTTTGGAAAATTTCACCTCTAAGGGGGTTAAAAAGGGTTGCAAAGTTTGTATGGGGAAATCCGCTAATCTATTATATAAATGCAAGTGTCCTGACTGACTGACTCATCAAAAGGCCAAGAGCGAGTCGGACTCGCGTACGAAGGGTTCGTTACTATTTCGTATACAATTGCAAAAAAAGCACGTTTAGCAATTTCAACATTACTTAGATCTGAAAATAATAAGATGTAAAATTTTCAAGATAATGGTTCCACGCGGACGAAGTCGCGGGCAACAGCTAGTGTCTTTATATTAGAGTTAGTAACTATATAAATGACAGAAAAAAGTACTGGAGTAGAAAATAGTATTTTATGCAACCGTTGTATAAGAGGGGGCAAAAAACGCGAGTGGCATGGGTTACGATACGAGCGTTTTTTGACCTACTTATACAACGTTGCATACAATACTTTTTCTACGACTCGACATTTCATAAATAAAATAAACAACAAAGAAAATAATTACATGTTCCCGCTAGGCATCAACAAAATAAAAAATAAAAAATACTCTGATAAACTTTTTTTTTATTGACGTCCATCTGTCAAAAAAATATGAACTTATACATAAAGGTATACGTTCACTATACTAAACATCTGTCAAAAAAATATGAACTTATACATAAAGGTATACGTTCACTATAATAAACATCCATTCAAATTCAAATTCAAAATTGTTTATTTGCATGAATACAGTTTTCACATAACAGATCTTAATATTAAGTACGCATAAACGTTCCTCCGCCATGTATTCTGCCTGCAAGCAGGCGTGCAAACATTTGAGCGCGCTCCATTAATTGAAATTAAATTAAATAGGTAATAATTATAACAAAAAGTAAAATCAAATTAAATTAAAATAAATACAATGTCAGAAAATAATAATAATAATTCAAATTAATAAAGGAAATAATAATAAATAAGCCAAAATAACAATAGAATTAAATTTTAAAAGTCAGGTACGGTTGTGGTACGGTTTAAATAGCTATTCACACTATAAAAGCATTGCTCTAGAAGCCAAGCGGTGAGTTTATTTTTAAAACTATTTCCTTTAAGTAGCTTGATCTCCTCAGGACTCAGGAAGGCTATTGTACAAAGTTATGCACATGAGCATTCTTGCGGTACACAGCTTTGGGTGCTCGTGGTTTGTATATCAAGCTCATAACTTTTTTTCTGGTTTCCCTGTGTATAATTTCACCTTCACCTCTCTTCTTAAAATATGATTGGTGAGTGCTAACAAAAACGCATACTTCCCTTATATAAAGGCACGGTAGAGGGAGTATGCGCAGTGTTTTAAATAAGGGCACACAGCTATCGTCCCGCACATTACAAATCGCCCTGACACATTTTTTCTGGATTTTAAATACTCTATCCACATCCACAGAGTTACCCCACAGAATTAGACCATAGTGAAGAACAGATGAACATGCACTGAACATAAAACTTTTTTTTAAGTTGGCAGCAATGCCTTGGTTGGTATAATAAACTTTTTTTTAAATTGCAAATTGTGTGAATGCAGCTGTTTATCTATGTGGTACTAAGTGATGCTTTTTTGGCGACATTATAACATCGTTTAGCAGTGTTTTTTTTGGGCAATAGAGTATAGACTTTTACAGACTTTCATAATTTATGTCTTTATATTAGAGTTAGTAACTATATAAATGACAGAAAAAAGTACTGGAGTAGAAAAATATTTTTTATACTTGCGTACTTTAACCTGTCAATTATAATTTCACAGACAAAATCACAATAACGCACTTTTTAATCCCCAAAATTCTATGCTCTATGGTACCCGCTATCAGAACTTTAATATTCATAAGATCTCTCTACTCAACTAATAATTTCAAAAAGAGAACATCAGAGTAATTGATTTAAAAAAAAAGCACGCTACTGTTCACTGATTGGTTAAAATTACTTGTAAAAAAAATGTAACTAATCACGAAGCACCCGCCATGACCATCGCCATCATATTTTTTTTAATAGGTCAGTTTTAGTTCAACGAAAAAGGTTACATCAAAGTAAAAATTCACACAAAATGTTTTGCTCGTATAAAAAGTATTGTATACAATAGTTACCACAATTAGGTCTTAAAATCTCGTATTACCTTACTTAGGCCACTCGGCAAGCCTCGTGACCTAAACGTGGTACTCGACTATAAGAACTTCATTTATTTATTTTATTTATTTAAACTTTATTGCACAAAACAAAAGTCAGTACAAATGGAATTTGTACTTCATTGTGGAACGATTGCATAAGATACTATTGTTAATAGGCGGTGCAAAATATACAGCAGTTGCTCGCGCGCAGCCGTGTTAGTCAGACAAAACATAGTGATTATATATATTCTCTTTGAGTCGGACGCAAACGCATTTTACTTAAAAACCTGTGACATCGATACTTAATCGACCAGCGATATTGACCCCCGGCGAGTGGACCTTAACACGGGCGCTCAGTGTCTCGCACGCCTGGCCGCCTGTGACGCCGTAGGCCGATTCGCACGAAATCGGACCCTCCTCGTCGCTCCCGCAGGACAGGGCCGTATGGTGCCCCCCTAGCGGGACTCGAGAGCGAGACAGATATATGACCGAATTGATGCCAACTACGCGTACAACTCAGGAGAAAATACTGATATTTGTAATCTGTTGAGTGTGCTAACGAAAAATAACCTGCAAATATGGTAAAGTGTGGGAAATGCAGCAAAACAGTGGGCAAAAAGATGCCGGGAGTGCAGTGCAGCAAATGCAGTAAGTGGCTGCATGGTGCCTGCGCATCAATAACTACGGATCAACTAGGCGCCTTTCTACGACGGACTCTGTGGATTGGAAGTGCCGGACATGTTCTGCCGCGACTGGTGCCAGGCCGAAGCGCATCTCGGTGATCCTCCCGGACCCGGAGGAGGAAGAATCGGAGGCGGAGGCGTCCGGGACCGGGCAGAGAGAGCAGGTCATTTTCGACATAAGAAATGAATTACGCGAAATGAGACAAGTAGTAAGGGACATAATCCGGGACGAGCTTCACAGCTCGCTAAAGATAAGATAGACGAGTATGAGGAGAAAATGAAGGATAACGACACAAAGATGAAGATCATGGATAACCAGGTGAAAAATATTACGTCCCGACGTACAAAAACTTGGAATTAAAACACGATGCCCTTGAAAAAAAGTCAACAAAATGGAACAAGCACAATTCTGCAATGTTGTTGAAATCTGTGGCATACCTGAAGCAAAGGACGAAAACATAGCAGAAATAGTGTCGTCGGCATGTCACCTTTTAAAACTAAGTATGGGAGATAGTTATGGTTAAAGCCTATCGGAAAAAACTTTTGCCCGGGCGGGGACAGCGCAGGCGACACGTACTGCCAGGGACGCACCAATAATCGCGACACTTAAGGATGGGTGTCGAGACATATGGGTCAGTGCCTCGAAAAACGCATCAATCACTGCAAATAACTTGAAAACTTTAACCCCGACTCTGCCGGTCGCAGAAACCAGCAACGGTGACACCAGGGTGGCGGCGCAGGGCGGCAGCGGCCAGGGCGGCAGCGGCCAGGGCGACCCCGGCGCGGCCGAACCCGAACCTGGCGTCTTCGACATCGGTGAGAACGGTGCTAACAAGACAATTCTGGTTAAAGACATTTATTTACTCACAAGAAATATTACATTTCGCTTAATGAGTATTTCACTATCCATACTATCCATACTAATCCATACTTATATACTTATACTTATATACTTATACTTATATACTTATACTTATATACTTATACTTATATACTTATTATACTGATATACTTATATACTTACATACTTTACTTATATACTTATACTTATACTTATATATACTTATATTACTTATATTTACTTATATAATATTATAAATGCGAAAGTGTGTCTGTCTGTCTGTCTGTCTATCTGTTACCTCTTCACGCTCAAACCGCTGAACCGATTTAGATGAAATTTGGTATGGAGATAGTTTGAGACCCGGGAAAGGACATAGAATACTTTTCATCCCGAATAAATTTAGTGTTCCCGTGGGATGAGCGGGTAACACCGCGGGGCACAGCTAGTTCTATTATAAAAACAATTATAGTCGCTATTCGTGAGCATCTAAAAACCTAATTGTTACTAATGTAAATAAATAAGTAAGCTTGACCAACTATAAGTAAACAGTTAACAACTATGTACGAATAAGACAATAAAGACATGTTGTTATGGCACTAGTTTACGTTTGAATACAAGGAGTAGGTTTATTTTTAGATTTAGTTTATAATACTCGCATTGTACATATAATAACATTTCTTGCCCCAGGAGAAGTTATATTAATGATGTATGGTAGACGGTTGAAGTATATTTGCATTGCACAAAGCGGTCGGTCGGTTGGCAACACGTTGGCAAGTTGCTGCTCGCGATAAGGCGTCGTAGTTTGCAGGGCCGTATTTAGGTAACGGGGGTTTTGTTGATTATATGCGCTTTCAATTTATTTTTAAAAATTTACAAACTTGGAGCCGATTTAATATTTTTGGAAAGGTCATTGTACATACGCGCTCCCTGGTATGTTATATTTTTGTTTCCAAAAATTTTAGTTCGCGGGAAGGTTAAGGATAGATTATTTGCACTTCGAAGAGGCCTTTTGCCGCTTTCTTTATTAGTTTTAAACGTGATTTGACAGTGTTTTTTTTGTGCACTATGTTTCTTATCAATATAATCCATACTAATATTATAAATGCGAAAGTGTGTCTGTCTGTCTGTCTGTCTGTCTGTCTGTTACCTCTTCACGCTTCAACCGCTGAACCGACTTAGATGAAATTTGGTATGGAGATAGTTTGAGACCCAGGAAAGGACATAGAATACTTTTCATCCCGAAAAAAAATTGTGTTCCCGTGGGATGACCGGATAACACCGCGGGGCACAGCTAGTGGTGTTATAAAAATAAAGTTGGTTAATGCTCATTAGTTTAGTTTCAGAGTATACTGTCACTGTGGGTGTTAGGTAATCAATATGAAAAAGTTTCTTTATTACAATTAAAGTATACATACGCGCCGCTCTAACACCCAGCATGGCGCATTTGCTATGGAAAGCCAAAACGGAGCTGAAGAGCTGAAGAAATCATTCAAAATAAAAGCAAGTGCCCTTGGTGATATATTTGCAAATGACTTCGAAAATAATGTGTCTAAAGTACTGAACTCATGTAATGTCCCGTTGCTTGATGAGAGTACATAAATAAACACCCCAAATTTGTCCCTAAAAATCAACAAAATTAATGAACATAATATGTACAAAATTATTAATAATTTAAATGAAAACAAAAGCGCAGGGTATGACAAAATAAGAGCTAAGTAAAGACCTAAAATTTATTATCAATGAAATACCCCCTGTCCTAACACACCTGGTAAATCAGTGTAGAGATCATTCAACATATCCAGACAAATTAAAAATCGGTTTAATAAGGCCAATATATAAAAAACCGGCCAGCAAGAGCATGTCGGGCCACGCTCAGTGTAGGGTTCCGTAGTTGCTCATCCTTCACAATAAACTGCTGTTTTAAGCCCGAGTTTTAAGTTAAGAAAGATTTTAAGCTCTATAAAAAGGTCGTAAATGCCCCAGAAACTGTAATCACTTATTACCTTCTGGAAGTTAACTTACGTCCTTTAAAAGAAAAAATATGAAATTTGGCGAGAACGATTTTGTTCAATATAGTTTTAATGGAAAATACTTATAAGGTCTCATTTACATGAATTTTTCCGAATTTTTTTGACTCGTGGTTGAAAAGTTAGAGGGGGGGGCACTATTTTTTTTGTTTTTGAAGCGAATATTTACAAAACTGCTGACTTTATCAAAAAATAATGTTAAAAGACCCCTATTATCTTTACAAGACCTATTCAACGACACCCCACACACTAGTGTTGAAAAGATTTTTATTTTTTTATTTTACCGTTCTGTCGGCGTTATACATACACAAAATCATACCAAATTTCAGCTTTCTAGTACTAATGATCACGGAGCTAAGCCGCGGATGGACGGACGGACGGACGGACGGACAGACGGACATGGCGAAACTATTAGGGTTCCTAGTCCTAGTCTACGGAACCCTAAAAAGGTAGTTACAATGACACAAACAATTATAGACCAATTACAATCTTGCCTGTAGTTAATAAAATAATGGAAAAGTTCATAGGCAAAACTATAACTGACTTTTTATCGGGCAACGGGATATTGCATGAGAGTTAGTACGGGTTTCAGAAGGGAAAAAACACATCCCAACTGTTGGCACGTTTCACAGATGAGGTCAACTTGCATCTGGATTACAAGAAACACGTCCTGGCTATCATTATTGATTTCAGTAAGGCATTTGACACTCTTGATCATGAAAAATTGTACATTAAATTACAGCAAAATGGTATACAGGGGCCAGCCCTTAACTGGTTGAAAAAGTATCACACGAATAGATTCAATATGGATCATCGCAGGAGAACGAAGTGAACTTCAGCAGTCTGTACGCGGCACAGCACAAGGTTCAATAATTGGACCAACGGAATACCTGATATATGTTAACGATATGTGCAATATATTCCAAAAAGCGTCTGTATACCAGTTTGCAGATGATACATGTCTGTTAATAGCTAACAATGACATTAAGCAGGCAGAATGCAGTATGCAGAGTGAGTTTGATGTATTGTGCAAGTGGGCGCATGATACTGGCCTCTCTATCAACTACAAAAAAAACAAAATTAATGCATATTCACTCATCATATATCAAAACTGGAGAAGAGCCTAAAATCATCGCCCACAAATGCATGCATAACGCATACATGCACTGTAATTGTATTCCATTAGATATTGTAAAGCAGCATACCTACCTTGGATTAAGGACTGATTCGAAACGAACTTGCCAAATTCAAAAATTATATTTATTTACAATAAGGTGAGTCGGGGCTATTATAGCTATGGGGTTATTGTATCTTCTTACCATTATAATGGTCTGTGACCATTATAATGGTCTGTGTATATATAGGATACACAGACCAATGGTATATATACACAATCCTATATATACACAGACCATTTTAAGGGTCACAGACCATTATAATGGTAAGAAGATACAATAACCCCATAGCTACAATAGCCCCGACTCACCTTACATAATTTTATTAAACTACCTAGAATCTATTTAATTTACAAGAATATAATATTTAAATTGTTTTTAATTGTTTTTTAGATTATTTTAACTTTTTTTCCCACTCCTCTCGTAACTTTTGGCGTATGTCTTTCATTAAGCGAGCGACAGTGTCCTTTGTCACCTTCTTGCAGGCTGCATTCCATTTAGCGAGGAAATCCTTTTTGTCACATGTTGACTTGCCTGTTTTACGCAATATTCCCTTAACCAGAGCCCAGTACCGCTCTATAGGGCGACACTGTGGAACGTTTGGTGGATTAAGTTCTTTAGGCACTATTTGGACGGCATTTTGTTCAAGGAAGTTGAGGGTATCCCTGGCATAGTGAGATGGAGCTAGGTCCGGCCAGAATAATGTGGCAGTACTGTGCTTTTTTACAAAAGGGACCAGCCTTTTTTTCAAGCACTCGTTTATATATATTTTCTTGTTGACTGTACCTGTCGTGACAAAGGCTCGGCTGCGATCACCGCATTGACAAATGGCCTGCCACACGAGGTATTTTGAGCCAAACTTTTCGATTCCGATCGTGGTTTGTGAATCTGGAAGAACCTCTCCTTCAGCAGCCGTGTAATACTGATTACCCGGTAGTGTTAAAAAATCAGCTTTAACATAGGTTTCGTCATCGAGTATTAAGTGAAAATTTTGTGTGCCCAAAAAGTCATACAGTTTGCGTGCCCTTTTTTTTATTGTTGCTTTTTGTTTCGCCGAAGTTTTTGGTACCTTAGACTTCTTTCTGGTCTTCATACCTGCACGTTGTTTTGCACGTCTAACCATAGATTGACTAGTACAATTTGTTCTAGCGATGTCTCGTTCGGACATACTACGATTCTTGCGAATTGTACGTATGATGTTCCTTTCGAGGTTAGGGTCACGAGGACCTTTGTGTTCGATAATCCTTGCCTTCCGAGTTGTTGACAAGGTCCTCTTGTAACGTTTAATAACTTCATCTACAGTTCTGCGTGGGATTTTTAATTCCTTGGCGATGAAATGATTGGGACGCATTGTATTTGATAGCCATTTGTCAACAATTTGCTTGCGGCGTTGGTTTAGTTTCATATTTACTTATTATCTGAGAACTTATTGCGAATTTTTTTTTTGACATAACATTTTTAAAGAACTGTCAATGTATAAGGTGGCAGTTACAAAAATGAGTTTGAAGAAAAAAACCGAGAAAAAAGGTTTTTAATTTGGCAAATTCGTTTCGAATCAGTCCTTAGTCATTGATGACAAATTTAACTGGGGTCCCCATATAGACCATGTTTGTAATAGGTTAAGAGCTATACTAAGCAACATAAGTAAGTATCCTTAAACACAAAATGCCCTACAACACACTGTACTGTATATGGCAATCGCAGACTCAGTTATAAATTATGGTATCTCTAGCTATGGTAGAACATACAAAACTTATGTTGAGCGCATTTATAATATACAGTTAAGAATTTTAAAAACTATTGTACCTCTAAAAATCAAACATCAGCACAGAGAGAATTATAATACCTTGTTTAAACACTGTAGAATATTAAATATTTATGATAAAGTTAAACTGGCTGTGATACTAGAGTACAGGCATGGACTAGGAGAGCTAACTATGTATGAGACCGACAAACTTAAGAAAACTAGCAAAAGAAAAATATTTTATTCTACCAAAAAGTACTAACTATTATGGACGAAGGGTTTGGTCAAGCCAGTTGCCTCTTATCCTAAATGGTTTCCCTAGATCTATGGTTGAGTCATTAGTTGAAGAACCACACAAAGCCAAAATGTTAGTGAAGAGAACCCTAATGGGTAAACATAAATAAATGTAGTTAATATTAATAGATAACTTTCCCTGTACTTAGCATACAATCTTTAAATAATAAGATTAGCTAAGCAAATATGTAATTAGTACTTATTTTTTCCTGAAATAAACAGTTAAATTTTTTTTTTTTTTACCTAGGCAAGTCGTTTTTTTGGGTATGTCAATTGTTTCTATTTTTTATTAGGATCGAATGTCTATAGTCTAACTACACTCGACTGCTCTAAAAGTCAGAAATGACCGTCATAGTTCAACATTCCTGCGGAGATCTAAAACGCTCCATACAAATTGCCACCTTATCGTCATTATAATTATGTTATGGGTACCAATATTTGTATGGAGACAAGTGATTTGCCAATTTCACCGTGAAAAAGTGTGTTTATGTTCATGGTTGTCATACAATTATTGTTTTGATAAATTATGAGGATTCTGAAAACAATTTCAAATTTATTTGGGACTAAAAATAAAAATAAGTACCTACATATAATTTACGCACCTAGAACATATTTTGAAAATATATTTTTTTCTTTGTTTCATGACATATTGAACTAATTTTATTCATATGACTTATATAATTCAACATCAGCCTACCCTCTTATTCTTACTACATAATTATTAAACAATAATATCGCTTTGCAATTTTTTTGATTATCGCCGATTAATATGGATAATTTAATACATCTCTGGGAAATTTATTAGTTTAAATTGTATAAATGTAGTTACTTACTTAATATTGATTTCAAGAATATACTTCTCTCCTTTAGTGCGTATCAATGTATTTAGTTATACCATAAATATAAAATGATTGTTTTAAGTAAGAAAAATTTACTCTCTCGTCTTTCTTCTCAACAGCGGTCTCCTCTTGGGAAATGCTGGTAGATTCACAATCTGACTTGCAAAAGTGCCCTTGTACTTACTGGATAAATTATTTAATTTAATTACTTTTCCGCAAAGTATATTAACGCCTGATTCAATGAATTCAAACTCTAGGCCCTAAAACGGCCATTTTACAAAGAGGAGAGGTGTCCGCGAAACTAAAATAATATATTTTCGAATGGAAAAATGTTTTAAAAATATATAATATAATGTTATTTACCTAATAGCGTTAACATCAACATTTTTCTTAGTAGGCGAGGGTCATTGGCGTTTTTCAATTTACAAATCAGCCAATATATTAGTTACTATCCAATATTACGTATTAAGTACCTTTAAGCAATTACGTTTAATGACCGACATAAAACGCCACAAAACGCCAATTTATGACTTTCATTACAATGAATGCTAGTTTTAATTAATTGACCGAGCGAGCGAAGCGTTTCGTTTCACCGTGGCCAAGAATTATTTCGTATATCCGGATTTCCAGCTGCTCTCGCTACAGAGACTCATACTTCGGCCAACTTCGCCTCGGTCAACTCCGCAATAGTGTGGAGTCAGGGTTACCCTCCACAAGTGCCTCTCTAGTCTCTCCAGTATCATATTCTTCCAACCCCCGTATTACACTACTCGCGAAGTAGGTATGGCTTTCTGCAGCGAAGTCCCACACAATCATTTTCGCCTAACTTTTGTCAACTTCGCGAGTAGTGTAGCGCCGGGGTTAGATTCAAACCCTTGCTCACACTACTGGCAAAGTTAACCGAAGCGCGAATATGATAGTGTGTAGTGATGTGCCATTTCCGCGTATTTCCGGAAAATTTCCTCATCTTGTATGGGACATGTGCTCAAAAACGTACTCTCTCCATACAAATCGGGAAACATTCTTGAGAACGACACATCTCTATTTGGGGTGGGAGGTACTTACTTCGCTGCAGAAACTCATTCGTACTTCGGCCAGCTTCGCTTCGGTGTGGCGTCGGTAAAAAATACGTTACCCTTGAACTAATTTTATCAGTATCTAGACACGCGGCAGTGTGTCCAGCCAAGTTCACCGCAGGAACTGGCGAGCAGCAGCCGTGTGTATATTACACGAACCGTTTGGAGCCACTTTTGACCCCCCAATAACTCCAAATCTATTTAACATAAAAAAATTAAATTTGGCTTATGTATTAAGATCCTTTAGAACAAGTAGAACCCCAAATTTCATTAATATAGGTTAAATAGTTATTGAGATATTAAAGTCCAAAAAACGGTATTTTTATCACTGACTGACTGACTGACTGACTAGTAATCAAAAACCTAACCCACTTCCAGGTGACCTAGAAAGGTGAAATTTGGCATCCAGCTTAGTAATTGTGTGTGTATACATATAAAAATCGGAAACAGTGATTTTTTTTATGTTTTTTTTTATTATTATTATTATTGATGGTTGTTGCCTCAGAACTCTGTCATTTATAAACCGATTTGGAAAATTCTTTTTTTTGTTTGAAAGATATACTAGAATAGCATATACACTCACACTCACACACACACACTTACACATACATGCACATAAAAATCCAATACGTACTAACCGTTTTGGAAAATTCTTTGTTTGTTCAAAACTTTCAAAAGATGTACTAGAATAGCACACAGAACTAATTAACAAATAATTTACACATCATAATAATTTCTGTACAAAAAGTAATGATATCCCATCAAAAATATAAATGTAAAATGAGAGCCAAGTTCAATATCGCGTGCACTTCGCCGACAAAAGAATTGAGATCTTCAAGGGCGCCACGTTCTTTGCCCTAAAATTTTTAGATACAAGGACATGAGACATACTCAATGCATTTATTTTACTTGGGGTGTAATTCAATACCAAGACTTGGCTAGTTTTAAAATATAAATTTATATTATAAATCAAAATCAATCAAATCATTAACCTATTTTCGTAAAGGTAAGTACGCAAGTTAGTGTACGTCTTGTTACTTATACTGTTAGCTTGATAATGAACTATGACTATGTTACTTTTATAAAATTTAGTTAGTTTGTGAAAACTAGCCAAGTCAAATCTTGATATTGAATTACTCCCCAAGTAAAATAAATGCATTGAGTATGTCTCATGTCCTTGTATCTAAAAATTTTAGGGCAAAGAACTTGGCGCCCTTGCAGATCTCAATTCTTTTGTCGGCGAAGTGCACGCGATATTGAACTTGGCTCTCATTTTACATTTATGTTTTTTGATGGGATATTTCTTACTAGCGACCGCCCGCGACTTCGTCCGCGTAGATTTTTGATGATGACAAAGATATAGGTAAGTGAATTTTATTCTTAGTTTAAATGGTCTAGACATATTACATTTCAAACAGTGGCAGACACTGATATGCAATTGTTAAAGCATTTCAGAAGATTTTCCAATTAGATTACGGGAATTGTTTGCAGGATGCTTAATACTTATTCCGTCAGTTACCTGATGCTTTTAATCTTTGGCAAAAATGACTCTGCAAGATATAGAGCGACGCATGGATTTGGAGTTCTTAGTTTATTATGAGTGAGATTATAAAAAAAAGTTAAATACCGTAAGGCTGTTAAAACAATCTTAAACTCAGCACTGCAGGAAATCGAGAGATGGAGGCAGTTTTATTAAGAGTATCTCTTTCAATAATAATAAATAATAAACTGCTGAAATTACTTTTTTGTATTTTAATAATTTATTCTTTCTACAAAGTTTCAAGTCTCTGGCTAAAAAAATAAAGTTTTCCCAATACAAACTTTGTACCCCTTTTTAACTTTTTAATAAGTAATTTTTCTACAAAGTTTCAACTCTCTAGCTAAAAAAAAAAGTTTCCCCCATACAAACTTTGCACCCCTATTTAACCCTTTTAGGGAAGTTATTTCCAAAAATCCCTTCTTATCCCTAGCCCACGTTATAAAAGTAACCTACTGTGCAAAAATCAACTCTCTAACATTAGTAGTTTCGGCTGTGCGTTGATGAGCCAGTCAGGCCTTTTCTTTTATATGTATAGATAGATGGCAGTGTTGCCCGCGACTTCGTCCGCGTGGAATCTTGTCTTGAACATTTTACATCTTTATTATTTTCAGGTCGAAGCAATTTTGAAATTACTTTTCTTTTTTTTTTGGAAGTTGTTTGAGATATGTCAAGTGGATTTTGAAGGTGGTTGCAAACAAATAATAACTATTGAAGTGCGGCTGCCATACAAAAAAAGTGATTTTATTGTCATTTTTTACGTAATGATACCGAAGCCGTACGCGAGGGTCACTCGCCCTTGGCCGCTTTTTAGATTTTTTTGCGGCTAAATTGATCTAATTACGCGGAACCATTTTGAAATCAGTACAGCTAGTGCCATCTAGGAACCCCTTACACGACCCCTTTTTCACCACCTTCAGGGTTGAATTTTCAAAAACGCTGAATAATGCTATGCTGCTAATTTTCTATTGTATACCTTTACACAAAAATTCAAGTATCGCGCTCAAAAAAATATTTAATCTCCATACAAACTTTTAACCCCTTTTTTACCACCTTAGGAGGTGAATTTTCAAAAACGCTGAAATCAGTTTTCTTCCATTTTATTTTGATACCTTTTTACAAAGTTTCAAGTTCCTAGCATAAAAAAAAACTTGTACCCCATACAACTTTTCATCCCCTTTTTAACCCTCTCAGGGGAGGTATTTCCAAAAATCCCTTCTTATCCCTAGCCCACGTTATAAAAGTAACCTACTGTGCAAAAATCAACTCTCTAACATTAGTAGTTTCGGCTGTGCGTTGATGAGTCAGTCAGGACTTCTTCTTTTATATATATGTATAGATAGACTAGCGGCCGCCCGCGACTTCGTCCGCGTAGATTTTTGATGATGACAAAGATATTAAAATAGGTACCTAAGTACCTAAGTGAATTTTATTCTTAGTTAAAATGGTCTAGACATATTACATTTCAAACAGTGGCAGACACTGATATGCAATTGTTAAAGCATTTTAGAAGATTTTCCAATTAGATTACGGGAATTGTTTGCAGGATGCGAAATACTTATACCGTCAGTTACCTGATACTTTTAATCTTTGGTAAAAATGACTCTGCAAGATATAGAGCGACGCATGGATTTGGAGTTAGAAAATGGGGATCTTAGTTATTATGAGTGAGATAAAAAAAAGTTAAATATCGTAAGGCTGTTAAAACAATCTTAAACTCAGCACTCGAAATCAAGAGATGGAGGCAGTTTAATGAATAGTATATTTTAATAATAATAAACAATGACCTTTTTTCCGTGTACTGCCTTTTTGCCGAATTATGTTTCGTCAAATTTCATTTGGCAACCAACTTTTCGCCGAAGTTTTATTACGCAAACCAATCCTTGGCATAATTTTACTTCGTAATTTTTTTATTTCGCTACATTTTTATATTCCAACATTTTATTATGTCAAATATTATTGTGGTAAATAATTGTGTAGGAAATGATTTTCTAAGGCAAATAACATATCGTCAATATTTATGTGGTAAATAATTGTGTAGCAAATGATTTGCTAAGGCAAATAACATATTGTCAAATAATTATGAAGCAAATGATTTGCTTGGTCAAATAGATATAGGTAGGTTCGGGTTCGGGTTTAAGAATTTTTATTTCTCATAAGAATACAATATAATTCACTTACATGAGAAAAATATTTAAAACGTAAATTACATGCATACAAGTTAATTATTTAAAACGTAAATTACATGCATACAAGTTATTTAATTTTAACAGAGGCATTTTGACGGTAGATAAGATTTCGACTCGACCGACCACTCGGTAAATGTAACTATGCGACTTGGAACGATTAGCAACTTGAAGCTCTTTTGTTATTGTTACCACGCAGTGCGATACTAGTTTGCGATTACATGATGAAGCGCAACTGGATGTGGCATAACATGGTTGTTTTCATTTGCGTTAATGTTGATAGTGGATTTATTGAGTGATATTTATTATTATTTTGAAAATTTAGTTATTGTTTTTATTTATTTGATTGATTATAATTTAAATAATTGATGGTAAATTACATTAAATAATTTTACTTAATCACAATTATGTAATTAACTACGTAATTTATTATTAAATTTACGTTCCTAACCATGTAAACTGAAAATACGATTATCGTTTATTAAATTGTCATAATTCTATAATACTTTATTTATTTATTTATTATATGTTATTTATTCATTTATTTTGGTAAGAATATATTAATTAATAATTTATAATATAGATTTTAATATCAATTAATCTAGAGATATTTTATTATTGAAAATGTTATATTTTAGCAGTTTTTTAAATGTGAACGTGGATTTTGCATCCTTAACATTCTTTGGCAGTTTGATGTACAGTTTAGCCCCTTCATGCATAATAGTCCTTTTGCCATAGTTTGTCTTTGATCTGTACAGTAATATTCCACTTTTTCGTAATCTGAGTCTCGGTATTTGTTGCGGTTTAGTGAATGTTATTTGTGTGTGCATATCTTTATTTAATATTTTTCTTATTAATAAGCAAGTGTTGTAAATATAGGTTTGTGTTATGTTAATTAATTTAGTTTCTTTATATATTTTTACTGTAGGTGTCAAGTAATCATAGTGGAATAGTATTTTTACAAGCTTATTTTGTGATCTTTGTATAACATTCAGATTGGTTGCTGCGGCTGTGCCCCACAGTTCAATCATATACTCAATATGTGGTTTTATTAGTGAGTTATATATAAGGTATCAAACTTTTATAGGCATGCACTTTACGATACCCCTCAGCGCTCCGGTTAAGGATGTTAGTTTTGTTTTAATTTTGGCTATATGAGGTTTCCACGTCATATGTCTATCAAGGATCAGCCCTAAGTGTTTTTCTTGGTCTAAATGTCTCAAAGATTGTCCTTGTATAGATAGTGGTAGGTGGTCAGGTATTTGTTTATTTTTTGATGTGAATATAATGTAGTTAGTTTTATCTATGTTTATAGTTAACAGATTACTTTGGAACCACTCATTTAGCAAAACAAAATCACTCTGTGCATCTGCTATGATATCATCAATAGAGTCACCAAAATAAAATAATCAGGTATCGTCAGCATAGAGCGATATGTCGCCTTTGAGTCCAATCTTGTATATATCATTGATATAGATAAGAAATAGCAATGGGCCCAAGATTGACCCCTGAGGGACACCATAGCTAATATAGCGTGGTCTGGTTTCACATGCGCCAATCTTAACCACCTGATAACGATTAATAATGTAAGATTTAAGTATATTGAAAGCTTCAGTAGTTATGCCTATATTTGCAAGTTTGCTTAGCAACAACGTGTGACTAACCGTGTCAAAGGCTTTTTTTAGGTCAATAAATACACCAAGCACTGCTCGTTTCTTATCTATATTTAATTTTATTTTGGTGACCAGGTCCATGACTGCAGATAGAGTATTAGATTTGGGTCTGAAACCGTACTGTTTGTCGTAAAAGAAATGTTGTGAAGTAAGATATTTGTCTAGCCTATTATAAAGTACCTTTTCAAAAAATTTCGATACAACGGGTAGCACAGAAATTTGACGATAATTGTTCGGATCGGTCTTTTGCCCAGATTTATAAATAGGCGTAACTTTCGCGACTTTTAGACTGTCTGGAAAAGTTCCATCTACTAGGCATTGATTAATACAGCTGGTTAGTTCACCTACTATTAGATTTTTTAAGCATTTTATTACCTTTGTGCTGATTTTATCGAGTCCCGAACTGGTGTTTGAATTTAGATTATCTATAATTTTTTTGATTTCGTCTACAGTTACCGGTTCTAATTGTGAAAGGATACGTGAGCTACTTCCAGTTGCGCAAGTCGATTTACAAGTGGTTTGATTCAGTCTAGCTTTCTGAGTGATTTGATTGGCCAACACTGAACCGACTGTCGAGAACAAATCATTAAAATATTCACAGATGTCACTTTGGTTGTCGATGTAAGACCCTGTTGTTGTTTGAAGGTTGTTTACTACTGGATTTTCCTTTTTCTTATTGTTTGATAAGTTATTGATCAGTTTCCACATTTTTGGTGGTTTATTTTTATTTACCCTGAAGGCTGTAATATTGGGATTTCGTTATCTGTATAACAGCGTGTACTTTGTTTCTTTTCTCTTTGAAAGCAATTTCTATATGTTTGTCATTTGGCTTATTTTTATATTGTTTCCATAGTTTATTTCTTTCTTTAATCTCCGCTAAGATGTCCTTATTTATCCAGTCCTGTCTTGGTGGATTTTCTATTTTAGTTTTACTGCAATTATTTAAATAATGTAGTAATTTATTTTCAAACTCGACGAATACACGATTTCCACTGTTATATATATTTTCCTCGACACTTTTGTATAATTTATCATAATCTACAGTTTCGTAAGTGACTTTTTTCAATTCTTCGGCTTGGCATTGCGCAATTTCAATGTATATTTGTTTGTGGTCCGACATTGCGGAGTCTATGATAGCCATATGAAAGTGGTTTGTTTTAGGCTAGAGCACACGTGATCCAATATAGTCTTTGATGTCGTGGTTTCGCGGGTTGAGTATATTTCATCGATGTTGTTCAAGACTTCGTAGCCATTTTCTTCAACTGTTTCCTTATAAGCAGTACATGTTGGGTCAGTACTCAGAAGATTTATATTGAAGTCGCCAAATACTATAGCTCGTTTTCTTTTAGATATTTGTTGTTCATATAGTTCCATAAACATTTTGAGATTTGATGCGTCAGGTTTTCTATACACAATACCGACCTCTAGAGATAAGGTTTGTAAATTGATCCAAAGAAAATGGTTGTCGTTCCAAATTTGTTCCTCGGTTACGCTGGGATTCAGGTTATTGTGAGCGAAAATTGATACACCACCACCTCTTGAAAATTGTCTGAAGTTGTAAAAATGTGAGTATCCCGGTATTTGCGGGCGTTTTGCATCCTCTTCCGACTTTATCCACGTTTCGGTTAGAACGATAATGTGGAGAAGATTGTGAAACGTTTGAACAATACACCTAAGTTCGTCAAACTTGCCTGGTTTGACAATACTACGTGTGTTTGCATAAAGGAACTTCAGAGATTTGTTGGATGAAATAATGGATGCGTAATCATTCACTACTTGATATGTTACATTTTCATTCTTTATTAGTTTTTTGCCATAGTTGAGCTTGGTGTACTGGAACTTGAGCTTTTCACAACTTCTTTAGTAATTTTGGGTGTTCCTTTTATATATTTGATTTGAAGGTTTTGTTCGCCGGCCTCTGTTCGTTGCTTTAGTTCTTCAGCTAATCCTTTCAAGTACATCTGCTGCTGCGGCGTTTGGTCTGAGTAAATTTTTATATTCTGATTCGAAGTGATCTTACTTTTGTTTCTTAGTATAGTCATAACTTTATCCTCAGATTTAAGGAATACCTTTATAGGGCGTTTTTTATCCGAGTTATATCTACCCAAACGAAAAATTTGTTCAGGTTCTGGACAATCAGATATAATGGTTTGTATTATTTTTGTGACTTCGTTTTTATCGTGATCTATTCTTTCGTTTTTGTCAGTAGTTGATGGCTCTGGTATTCCAACAATAATTATGTTCCTCGCTCTCTGTGTCCGTTCATGTAGTTCAGTAACAATTTTTTCCTGTATTGCTGGATTTGGAAGTTCCGTAATAGCCTTCAACTGTAGCATGTCAGACTCTAGTGTTTCCATTTTAAGTTCCGTAGTTGTTGTTTTATGTAACAATTTAGCAAAATCTTTTTCATCGAGTTTTGTTCAGTTTTCAGTGCATCTGTAACCGATTTTATTTCGTTGATCTGGGTTTTTAGTGTACTAAATTCGTCTGTAACTTTTGTCATAAATTGTGACTGATTTATAGATACAGTTTGGAGTACTTCCATCATGCTAGCCATTTGGCTACGTATTTCCGCCAAGTCTGTTTTTATACTGTGGTCGTCTTTATATTTTCGTTTCTCGTTACGTTGCTTTCTACGTTGAGTAATTAATCCTGGGTCCGGAAATTCGACGCGACAATCGCCCTCTAAAAGATTGGGCTGGGATTCACTCCGTCCTAAGCCACTTCCAGTAGGCGAGCACTCTAGGGGCATGATATCTTTGTAGTTCTCGATGCACTCGATGTGACGTCACTGCGGCGATAACGATTGCGCGAGACGGATGAGCTCAAGCGCACTCACGATTGCACACAAATTAGCACTTTAGACGCACTGTTATAGTGTCTATAACAACTTGAAAATATGTTTAATAATTTTAAATAAAATTTGCTACGCGTCTGATCTGTTTAACGTCTGCCGGCCTAATCTAGGCTAGGGTTATTTTTTTTATGATCTTAAAAACGAAACCGCTCCCAAAGAGGTAGGTTAGGGTTATTTTTTTAATGACCCGTAAAACAAAACTGCTCTCAGAGATAGGTAGGTTAGGGCTATTTTTTTTATGATCCTAAAAACGAAACTGCTTGCAGAGATAGGTAGGTTAGGGTTATTTTTTTTATGACCCGTAAAACAAAACTGCTCTCAGAGATAGGTAGGTTAGGGTTATTTTTTTTATGACCCGTAAAACAAAACTGCTCCCAGAAATAGGTAGGTTAGGGCTATTTTTTTATGACCCGTAAAACAAAACTGCTCGCAGAGATAGGTAGGTTTGGGTTATTTTTTTTATGACCCGTAAAACAAAACTGCTCCCAGAGATAGGTGGGTTAGGGTTATTTTTTTTATGACCCGTAATACAAAACTGCTCCCAGAGATAGGTAGGTTAGGGTTATTTTTTATGATCCTAAAAACGAAACAGCTCAGAGATAGGTAGGTTAGGGTTATTTTTTTTATGACCCTAAAAACGAAACTGCTCGCAGAGATAGGTAGGTTATTTTTTATGACCCCAATAACGAAACCGCTCCCAAAGATAGGTAGGTTAGGGTCATTTTTTTTATGACCCTAAAAATTAAACCGCTTCCAGAGATAGGTAGGTTAGGGTTAGGTATGCCAATCAATACATTTGACGAAAACATAATTGACATCTTAAAAAAATCTCAGATAATAATTGGTCTAACAATAGTTTATCAAATCATTAGTTGGGAAAAGATATCAGTGCGAACCGTTGAGTTGGAAAATTTATGAAAATTTGCACATTTTGTCAGATGATGATGATGTGGATGAATTTCAAAAAACCAATCTCGCTTTTACGCTCACGCTAGCTTCTCCGCTAATATTTTTAATAATTTTAAAAAAAATTTGCTACGCGTCTGATCTGTTTAACGTCTGCCGGCCTAATCTAGGCTAGGGTTATTTTTTTTATGATCTTAAAAACGAAACCGCTCCCAAAGAGGTAGGTTAGGGTTATTTTTTTAATGACCCGTAAAACAAAACTGCTCTCAGAGATAGGTAGGTTAGGGTTATTTTTTTTATGATCCTAAAAACGAAACTGCTCGCAGAGATAGGTAGGTTAGGGTTATTTTTTTTATGACCCGTAAAACAAAACTGCTCTCAGAGATAGGTAGGTTAGGGTTATTTTTTTATGACCCGTAAAACAAAACTGCTCCCAGAAATAGTTAGGTTAGGGCTATTTTTTTATGACCCGTAAAACAAAACTGCTCGCAGAGATAGGTAGGTTTGGGTTATTTTTTTTATGACCCGTAAAACAAAACTGCTCCCAGAGATAGGTGGGTTAGGGTTATTTTTTTTATGACCCGTAATACAAAACTGCTCCCAGAGATAGGTAGGTTAGGGTTATTTTTTATGATCCTAAAAACGAAACAGCTCAGAGATAGGTAGGTTAGGGTTATTTTTTTTATGACCCTAAAAACGAAACTGCTCGCAGAGATAGGTAGGTTATTTTTTTATGACCCCAATAACGAAACCGCTCCCAAAGATAGGTAGGTTAGGGTCATTTTTTATATGACCCTAAAAATTAAACCGCTCCCAGAGATAGGTAGGTTAGGGTTAGGTATGCCAATCAATACATTTGACGAAAACATAATTAACATCTTAAAAAAATCCCAGATAATAATTGGTCTAACAATAGTTTATCAAATCATTAGTTGGGAAAAGATATCAGTGCGAACCGTTGAGTTGGAAAATTTATGAAAATTTGACCAAATGAAAATATGGGATACGTAGTTCAGTGAGTTAAGAATTTGCTAAATAATTTTCGGCGAAACAGTAGTGAACCAACTATAAGACTTTTTGTATAAAACCGTAAAAACCGTGATTAGGGACATATTTTGAGGTAAAAAGGGGGGAAATGGGGGAGGGGGCAAAATTCGGCTTGGCAACATCCAGAATCGAATTTAGCAGGCTTCTTTACATCGGAAAAGTCATGCCAAAATGGCTCACAAAATGCCGTTAGGACGGTAAAGGAAGCCGATATTTGGATTTTTCTACCTGTCTAACAGGCGAGGGGATCTCCACGCGTTGGCCAAAGCCAAAAGCAACATGTCATGACACATCCCATCAAAAACATTATCATGTCAATGATGTCAAGACGAGACTTTGGGGGTCACGCCGTGTTGGGAGATGAGTGGAAAGATGAAGTCCGATATATCACGTTTATTCACAATACACACACACAATTATAGAAATCAGTCAATTTACAGGTAGGCAAACTGGGGAGGCTAGTTTGTATGTGCACGAGTTATGCTATGCGCGGTCGATGGCCAACTGCCGTCCCGCTCTCGTTGACAATATATGCTGACTCGTATGTAGCGTGCAGCTACATCACTCCCCCCCCCTTTTTTGAAAACAGAAATCCAAAACAAAGTAAAAAAAAATTTTTGTAACAAAGAAAAAAAAATTTAAAAATTTTCACAATAATTTTGTAAATATGGTCCTTACATTCCCAAAACACAATGTAAACACAATAAACTTGATGTAAATAAACATGAAAATATTAAAATAAAAGAATACACAGCAAAACAGTTTTTTAATTTAGCTTACGGAACCCTGCTAGTACACAGGCGCTTGCGCTCTGGGCGTCACTTTGATTTCCGCCGGCGGCGGCATTTCGCTGATAGCATTATGTAACCATTTCCTTGCTCCTTTCTTACATTTCAGCCTTATGATGTAACAGATGGTTATAATTAACACCACTCCGCAGATTATTAAACCAATTCCAACATAGTTGAGCTTGCTCTCCACTTGGTTTGATAAGTTCTGCTCTGTCGCTATCGCCACTGCATTATGAGAGTCTTTGTTTTCTTCTTTGCTTTGCGACCAGCCCATTTTCAATTGTCAAGGATTTCGAATAAAAATTGCGTTATAGCTAACTGGAATGCTTATGCTGTTATGAGTGATAAATTAATTTTTGCCTAGGAGAAAGCATGTACTCTTTGCTTACAAGTCATAATAACGTTCTACTTAATACATGTCAATCCACAAAAAAAAAAATATTATGTATTTATTATACGATGTTGAAATGCTTACACTAGGTTAATATAATAAATAGTTACACAATTTAATGGTAGCAACTACTGAGCCCACTCTGCAATAATTAACCAAATAGGAGGTTTCCGAAGAAACCGTACGCCAAACAGTGCCTCAGTAGTCGCGCCGAGTAACAAAACAAAACAAGCTTTATAACTAAACTTAACTACAATAGCGCTATTGAGGCCTTCTCAGTATGGTTGTTATATTTTATAGAATATGTTTACATGTCAATTAGGTAGCGCACTGGCCTGTTTATATTTCTACCACTGCGTGAGGTACGGGTCCGTGGAATTGATAAGGGCCCGGGGCCCGGATCTATGTTTTGGCTAGCTGTATTACGAGTATGTTGTTCTGAATTTATTTGTATGTCGTTGTTTAATAAGAATGCTGGTTTGAGTCTATCTATGGAAATTTCCGTTTGCCTGTTTGGTAACTGTATTTTAAAAGTTTTGCTTGATTTACTTACCACTCTGTACGGTCCGTCGTAGCTAGGTGTTAGCGACTTTTTTACCATGTCGTTTCGAATAAAAACATGAGTACAGGTATCGAGTTCCTTGAAAACGAAAATTTTCCTATGGTCGTTTTTTCTCTGAGGTATGGGTTTGAGATGAGCAATTGTGTCTCTCAAGTTTTTTACGTATGTCGCTGGATCTGTACTACTGACCTTTGACATGTCATAGAAATCTCCCGGTAGCCGGATCACCTGTCCGTACACTAACTCTGCGGCACTTACGTCACTTTCTGATTTGATGGCTGCTCTTAATCCCAACAACACTGTCGGGAGTTCCTCCAGCCAGGATGCGTTTTGTGCCAACCTGGCCGTTAAGGCGGCCTTAAGAGATCTGTGCCATCTCTCAATTAACCCGTTGCTTTGTGGGTGGTAAGCAGTGGTACGTGTGCGTTTGATTCCTAGAAATTTGAGTAAACTTTGGAAAAGCTCGCTTTCAAATTGCCTACCTTGGTCTGTTGTTATGTGAATTGGGGCTCCGAAGCGACAAATCCAGTGCTCGTAAACTATTCTTGCTACAGTTTCCGCCGTCATGTCCTTTATCGGCACTGCTTCTGGCCAACGCGTAAACCTGTCTATCATTGTAACCAGATATCTGTGTCCAAACTGCGTTGTGGATAGGGGTCCCACCAGGTCCAGATGTAAGTGTTCAAATCGTCCTGCCGGCTGGAAACTACCTAAATGTGAAATGACGTGTCTGCTTACCTTACTCCTCTGACACTCCACGCACGCCCTGGCCCAGGTGCCTATATCTTTATACATTCCTGGCCAGAAAAATTTTTTGGTTACCATTTTCCTGGTGGTCCTGATTCCGGGATGGCTTATGTTGTGAACGCTTTCAAATTTTTTTTTTCTAAATGATGTAGGTACGAAAGGTCGAGCTATGTTAGTTGATGTTTCGCAATAAATTAATTTATCGGTACCTGGTAAAGTTACGTTAGCGAAACGCGTTCCGTCGGTCTGTGACCTAGAAATATGAGCCTCCGCCGTTTGCGCGTGGGCTAATTCTGCGAAATCAACCACTGTGGGGCATGTTATTGTTTCAACTCTCGAGAATGCATCTGCTACTACATTATTGGGGCCCTCTAAATATCTAATGTCGTTTGTGCATTCACTTATGAACATAAGTTGCCTGGCCCTTCTGGGTGTCTCGTTGGCGGTACCTACCTTACTCAACGCAAAAGTGATCGGCTTGTGGTCTGTATAGACAATTAGTTCCCTACCTTCTATTAGGTACCTAAAATGTACTATTGACATATAAATAGCTAGAAGTTCCCTGTCAAAAGCTGAGTATTTCTTTTGTATCTCCGAGAAAGCTTTGGAGAAATAACCAAGGGGTTTCCACACATTGCCAATTTTTTGCTGCAGCACCCCTCCGGCCATGGAGCTGGAAGCGTCTGACATGAGCGCTAAGGGAACATGTGCCGCCGGGAAAGACAAAGTAGCGGCGCGTCTAAGGCTCTCCTTACTTTGAATGAATGCGGCGTTCGCGTCGTCATCCCATTCTATTTGCGTCTTATCTTTTTTTTTTGCATTGTGAAGATATTTGTTTAAGTGCGCCTGAATGTGAGCTGCCTGTGGAATGTGTGCTCTGTAAAAATTGGTCATGCCCAGAAACCGCCTTAGTTGCTCTACATTTTCTGGCCTTGGAAAATCAATTATAGCCTTCACTTTTTCGTCAAGCGACTTGATACCCGCGCGCGAGACTTCATATCCTAGAAAGTTTATTTTTTTCTTACCAAATGCACATTTATTTAAACTTATGGTGATGCCAAATTCCTGAAATATCTTGCAATTTTTTTCTAAATGCAGCCTATGTACCTGTTCTGACTCTGACGCTATAATAATATCATCTATGTAGCAAAATAAGGAGGATTTTTTACCTTGTTTTCCTACGATGCTTTCCGCGCCCTGCAGAATGGAGTTCATGAATCTCTGAAATGTGTTCGTTGCATTCCTGAGCCCAAATATTAGCCGGGGGAACTCCCAGAGTCCAAAGGGTGTGATGATGGCTGTCTTTTCGATGTCCTCCTGTGCCATCTCGATCACATGATAAGCCCTGTTTATATCTAAAGTTGTGAAGATCTGCTTACTGAGAAATATAATAGATACAGGGTGCCTACGTATGGTTAAGGGCTGCAGGAATAACACACGTCCGTTCCTTACGATATTTAATACGAGACAAAGAAATCTATTGCTACCCTCATACATGATATGGTGTCTGGTAAAGTACCCACATATATCACACCTCCCCACTAAATTACCAAGTACACCAGACATTACTCAAAGTAGACATCATCCGAAATTCTTAACTAATCTATGTCTAACTTAAGTCTACGACTACGATTAGGCAATGGTCTCAACGCCACCGGCGATCGCACGAGCGACCGAGGACCTGGGACAGGAACGATGGCTTCGTCTTTTTCCGGCGGTTCACCAGATTGTTCCGCTGGTACTTCCTCATCACTAATCGCTCTTCCTTCCTTACTCATATCCCCCGCACCACTGGGTTGTCCCACTGACTCCCCTATTTGTTCAGCCTGCTCACCACCATCGACAGCTCGGTCTCTAGGACACGGCACGCTTGACAAAACTGACCTGCGCCTTATTTGGTCTACATGCCTAACTAAAAATCGACCATCTCCGTTATCTAGAGTGTAACGACGTGAACCCTCCTTGCCTAACACCGTGCTTTTAACCCATTTATCCGCCCCCGTGTAGTCCCGTGCCCAAACGGTTTCACCCGCGGCCAAGTTGCGCGTGGTGCCTTGTGCGGACTCCACCTGCCGGCGCTGGGCGTCGCGCACCTTGCCGTCCAGTGCGCGCTCGCTGCGTAATAAATCTAACCGCGACCGCAAATTCCGCTTCTGCAGGAGCATCGCCGGCGTCTCTCCCGTGGTACTATGCACCGTATTCCTATACACTAAAAGATAACTTTGTAAAGCTGTCTCGATATCTAACCCGTCCCTAGTCGCTTTTTTAATGGCACGCTTACATAACTTCACTGCTTGTTCCGCGGCTCCGTTGGACGCCGGGTGATATGCCGGGGAAAATGATTGTTCTATACCGTTACGTGTTAAAAATTTCTTGAACTCCGTGCTCGTAAAGGGTGGTCCCTGATCCGAAACTAACACGACAGGTAGTCCAAAACGCGCGAACGTAGCCCTCAACTCCTTGATAACCGCGGTCGCGTTCGTACGCGGCATTTCAAACGCTTCGATCCATTTCGAACTGGAATCTATGACGATTAAATACATTCTACCACGGTGTTGCAAGAAGTCGACATGAACCCTAGTCCATGGCTGAGTAGAATAGGGCCACGGACTAGGTGTAGCTCGTGGGGGTGCGGACGCCTCCACCGCACACGTCTGGCATTCCCTACACAAAGCCTCCACATCCGCGTCAACATGGGGCCACCATACGTAACTACGTGCCAAGGACTTTGTCTTAACTATGCCCATATGGCTCACGTGCAACTGTTTAAGAATAGTCTCGCGCAGCAAACTGGGTATCACCATCCGATAGCCCCACATCAAACATCCGCGATCGACATATAGTTCGTGTCTTCTCGTGAAATACGGTCCGATTTCTTCATTCGGACAAGACGCCGGCCACCCTGACTGCACGTAAGTTATCACCCTGCTTAAAACCTTATCTTTAGTGGTCGCGACCCGCACCTCGTTATTTGTAACTGGCAAAAAATTTTCCACAAAGTTTAAATAAGTTATTTCATCTCGACTGACCGTCGCGCTCCTATCCTGTGGCAACCGGGATAGTGCATCCGCGCAATTCTTTTTCGATGCTACGTATTCTATTTGATAATCATACCCCGACAACAGAACCGCCCAACGCTGAATTCGCGACGCAGCCATCACCGGAATTCCTACTTTATCCCCCAGGATATATGTGAGAGGTTTATGATCTGTCCGAAGTGTGAACTTGCGCCCATACAGATACTGGTGGAATTTCCGTACTCCATATACAATCGCGAGCGCCTCCCGGTCTATTTGCGCATAAGCGCGCTCCGTCGCTGACAGCGTGCGCGAGGCGTACGCCACGGGCCGCTCACCGCGCTCCGTCACGTGGGAGATAACCGCCGCCACGCCCACCGCGGACGCGTCCACCGTTAAAACCAGAGGCAGGTCTTCAGAGTAGTGTGTCAGTACCTCACTCGAACCGAGAGCCTTTTTAATAGCCTCAAAAGCTAACTGGCATTCTCGCGACCAAACAAACTTTACCCCGCTTTTCAATAAATTATACAACGGTGACAAAATACTACTCACATTGCCCACAAATTTTGCATAGTACATCACCATTCCTATAAAGGCTCTCAGTTCAGAGACATTTCGTGGTGCTGGCGCGCTCTCTACGGCCTTAATCTTTTCTGGGCACGTATGTATACCGTCTTCGCTAATCACATGACCTAAATAATTAATTGACTTAGCGAAGAAAGCACACTTCTCCTTCTTTACCCGTAGACCGTATGCCTGTAAGCGCTCGAACACTTTGACTAGATTATCAATATGCGACTTCGTGTCATTGCCCGTAATGATGACGTCATTAAGGAATACACCTACGTGAGGTAAATCCGCAAACATCTGTTCTAATCGTCTCTGGAATATACCAGGGCTTGACGCCAAACCGTACACAAGCCGATTGTATTGAAACAACCCCTTATGAGTGTTTATTACAGTGTACTTCCTAGACTCATCGAGCTCAAATTGCGCGTAGGCCTGCGATAAATCGATTTTACTAAATCGCCGCCCTCCATACAGACGCGCCAATAAGTCGTCAACTCTAGGTAACGGGTATCGATCGACCTCTAGCATTCTATTTAACGTCAGTTTATAATCAGCACAAATCCTAACCGTACCATCTTTCTTGACTACTGGAACAATAGGCGTAGCCCAGTCGGAGCGGTCGACGGGGGTGAGCACGCCGTCGCGCACCAGCTGCTCCAGCGCGCGCTCCACCGGCGCACGCAGCGCGTACGCCAGGGGCCGCGCGCGCAGGAACACCGGCCGAGCCTCGGGCCGCAAGTGGATGCTCACGCGACCGCCGGTGAAACGTCCCAAGCCGTCCGCGAACACGTTACAGAATCTGGAACTAAATTCCGACAAATCAAACTCCTTTCGATCTACACTCGCGTTATTTACACTACAAGTTTTGTGGGGTATAGACACTTGCATACCTAATTCGGCCAACCATTGTCGACCTATCAACATAGTTTTACCGTTTCTGATTACATACAACTGTAAATATTTTTGTCTATCCTTATATTTAACTAATGGTTTTATTACACCCAAACGTTTAACTAGTTCCCCCGTATAATAACGTAATCTTAAATTACAACTATCCATTTGCATATGTGAAAACAATCGATTGTACGCTTCCTCACTAATACACGATATCGCGCTGCCCGTGTCACATTCCATGTCTAGATATCTGCCCTGTACATTCATCCTAATTAAAATAGGCTTATACGCCGTTACTAATAACTGATTCATTGTGATAATTACCTCGTCACTCAGATTACTGTCCTCACTACCCGACTCGCGCTGATCCTCCATATTCCAAAATTCCACATTGTGGTTTTCCGTTACGTATGGACACACTCGCTTCAAATGTCCCCGCTTGTTGCACACTCTGCAGACATAACGCGCAAAACGACAGGTCGCCACGTCGTGCGCAGCGCCGCAGGCGCTGCAGTCCGGCCCCCGCCGATCCGCCGTCCGCGCCGTCACCGTCGGCCGCCGCAATTCGGCGCGAGCGTTGCGCTCGCCGTAGCCGGCACTCCCGCCGCTCGCGGCGTTTTTTTCTCGGGACCTCGCTGCCCCGCTCAAGCACCGCGATGTCCCCGCTGCTATAGCCTGGCACGAAACCGAAGCACTAGGTTCATCACTGACCGGTTTCCGCCGCCCCTCTACTATCGCCGCGTCCTTCTCTGCCGCCTCCATGCTGACTGCGAGATTGAATGCTTTCAGAAAATTCAATCCATCCTCCGTAAAAAGTCTTTGACGAACGGTGTCGCTGCGTATCCCACACACGAACTGATCCCTTAGACTCTCTTCGAGCCCCGTACCAAAATCACAGGTTTTTGACATCTCCTTTAAAACGGCCACATAATTAGACATAGACTCGTCATCTCCCTGTTTCCTGTGCCTAAACTTATATCGCTCCGCGAGAATACTGGGTTTCGGTTGCAAGTGTTTTTTTAAAATATCCGTTAACTGAACGAAAGTCTTCGAGGTCGGTTTATCCGGAGTACACAAGTTTACCAACAGCTCATAACACTCGGCCCCAATCACAGTCACTAACGTAGGCACTTGCAACTCGGCTTTAATAGCATTACACACGAAATACTGCTCGAGTCGTTCCACGTACAACTGCCAATTGTCCGACGCGATGTTGAACTCGCCTATTTTACCTATCGACATTGTCCCGTTTATCGCCAACGCATAAACAACACAACACACGCGCAAAGGTCCAATTAAATCGTCGCCACTGAGAAATATAATAGATACAGGGTGCCTACGTATGGTTAAGGGCTGCAGGAATAACACACGTCCGTTCCTTACGATATTTAATACGAGACAAAGAAATCTATTGCTACCCTCATACATGATATGGTGTCTGGTAAAGTACCCACATATATCACACTTACCTTCCATGCCATAAGTGAAGTCCTGCAGCCTTGGAATGGGATAGCGATCAGGTTTGGTGACTGCGTTGAGTCGCCTGTAGTCACCACACGCTCGTAGCTGCCCGTTCTTCTTGGGTACCACATGCAGTGGACTTGCCCAAGGACTCTTGCTAGGCCTGCATATCCCCATATCCTGCATCACACGGAACTCTTCTCTTACCTTTTCATAGCGGTCTGGAGGTAGCGGTCTGGCTCGTGCATACACTGGCGGGCCCGTGGTCTCAATGTGATGTTTCACATTGTGCTTTGAGGGTTCCTTAAAACTTACCAATTTGGTGATATCTGGATATTTCTCTAAAATGTCCCGATATGGATGACTCGCCTGAATTGTATAAACTGATTCCTGACTAACTACTAACGGCCCGCACGCAGACGCATTGGTAGAGCTATCAACCAGACGCTTGTTGTACAAATCTACCATTAATCTATTTGATTTCAGAAAATCAGCTCCTAAAATCGGTTGTTTTACATCGCATACAATAAATGTCCACGTAATTGGCCTACGTAGGCCCAGATCTAACTGAAGCGAAACTGTGCCGTAGGTTTTAATTGTGGAGCCGTTTGCCGCGTATAGTTTGTATGAACACTCACGATTTTGCATTTCACTGACTCTAGTAATCGGAATAACACTTACATTTGCGCCGGTGTCTATGAGGAATGAAGTCCCGTTTTTCCTGTCGTTAATGCACAGGCGATGGTTGTCGAATGTCCGTACACCCCCCATTGCCGCTCCAGGGTGTACGGCGTTTAGTTTCCCTGCCTCGATCTCCATGCTGGTCCTCCATGCTGTCTCCCTGCTGAAGGTTGAGTCGGCGCCCTGCTACGCCAAGAGCACGGCTGTTGGCAGTTTCTTGCATATCGCCCAAACCGTTGATGGTAGATGCAGAGATTCCTGCTCCGTTGCGGTTGGCTTCTTGCGCCACTCGACCAATTTGTTCTGCTGGCCTGCTGTTGCGAAGCTCCTTTTATGCTGTCTATCTCACCACAAAGCTGCTCAAATTTTTCGGTCATGTTGTCGAGCTGCCGCCGTATCTCCAGGTCTCCCTGATTCCTCTCGCTTATCTCGTCAACCATGCACTGCTTCGAGATACGTAGGATTTTATCGGCGAGATCTGTTAATTGTTCTATGCCGAGTCCGTCGTGTACCGCCAGGGCATTCCTAACAGACACTGGCAATTTACGCATCCATAGCTGCTTAACCGTTGTAGTTTCCACTTGTGCAGCCTTGGCAAGTTCCGCCATCCGCCTATAAATTCAAATTCAAATTCAAATCTTTATTTCGAATTATTCAATCCATATAATTGTTAGTAACACACAAACTTATAAACCTATGTTAACGACAATAACAACCATAACTTATAAAAATACTAGAGGCGGCGTGGTGTGGCGACCGGCGGTGCGTGCAGCCGCACCCAGCGCGCGAGCAGCGGCGAGTCCCATCGCTGCGCCAACGCGTTTACAATGCTGTTTGAGCTGAAGAGAGCGCGATTCAGTAACGATGCACACCGCTTCCTAATTATAGCATCAAAACCATCGGTGTGCGCCTCGGCAAACATTGCTGACGCGCTACAGAAACGCGGCAGCCCAAACAGCACCCTAAACGCGTTGTTATATTGCACGCGCAGAGCGTTGTATGCCCTCTGCGTAAAACTGACCCACAGACTGCACGTGTAGAATGATTGGCAGTATGCTTTGAAAAGCGTTAGCTTCACTTCATTACTACAACGGGCAAATCTGCGAGCCAGCATGTTACAACGAACACACAACGCCCTGCGCTCCCTCTCGATATCATCATTATCTGACATACTTTCCGTTACCCAGTGGCCTAGGTACTTAAACTTTTGTACTACCTTTAAAGCGGTACCACAAAGCGTTACAGGTGTCATTTTATACGATTTTTTACCGGCTTTAAATTGAAGTAGCTCACTTTTTGAAGTATTGTACTTCAGCCCATGGGAACCCGCATATGTTTCACATGTTTTCACCAGTCGCTGCAGAGCACCTACCGAGGGGCTCAGCAACACCATGTCATCCGCGTAACTCAGATTATTAACGCAGACCCCGCCTATATGACATCCGGCATATGTGCTGCTGAGCTCCTCGATCAGCTGATTCATGTATAGGTTGAAAAGCTTGGGTGAGCTTAACCCCCCCTGCCTCACTCCGCAGTTCATCCTATACACGTCAGAGTGCACTCCGGCCCATTTAACAGTATTCGATTGGTGCCCGTACCAATACTTAAATAAGAACGTGACTTCTCGGGGTACGCTTGTTTGCTCCTGTAACTTATGCCACAATTTGTCATATACCACCATGTCAAATGCTTTTGACAGGTCCAAGAAGCAAGCGAAAACAGGTGTCTTGCGAGTGGTGTAGTACTGGACAGTTTGCTTGAGACATAATATAGCGCTTTCGGTAGATAAGCCCGGCCTAAAGCCAAACTGCGCGTCATGTAGGTTTAGGTGCTTACCTAGTATGTCATCAAGCAGACCATCCAGCACCTTAGCCACGACCGTGGCCAGCGAGATTGGCCTGTAATTAGATAGCTCTGAAGCGTCCCCCGTTTTGTTCTTTACAATAGGGACTACAACGGTATGCATTAAATCTTCTGGTAAATAACTATGACTAATACACAAATTGAAAAAAAGGGAAAGTACTCTAGGGAGATGACTTCCAGCCAACTTGAGATGCTCGACACTGAGGCCATCGTGCCCTGGGGATTTCCCTCTTACCATATTTTTAATCTTTAAAGCCACTTGTTTAGCATCAAATCTGATAGGCGGCTCAGGTTGATCCACAGTATCGAGCGTCTCCTTTGACTGGGCTAGCGGTGAAGTAACTGTAAAATAGTCCTTAAAAGCATTTGCAATACCGTGCGGTTCGTGTATACCAGCAACGCTCACGGGGAGACTCGACTTTATGTTAAACTTGTTGGTGTTTTTCCAAAATTTGTTAAAATCCCTGTCCGAATGGTTTTTAGCTAAAATATCCATTTTAATATCCAGTTCGTGCTGGATAAAGCTGGGAAGGCTTTTGCTCGCCGAGCGACGTCTCCTGGAACAGCCGGTCAAACTGTTCGTCCGGTGCCGCCGTAAGACAACTCAGCAACCTGTTCTTTAATGCCTCGTAATCTCTGTCAGCGCCGTCCAATAAATCACTCACCAATGCGAGCTCGTCCCTCCCCAGTTTGCTGACCACCAAATCATACTTTGTTTCCTTGTTCACCTTCTGTGGATTTATTATTGCCTCAAATTGGGCGAACCACAATTTAGGGATGTCTCTCCAAAAGGGCGCAATTCTCCCCGCCACGCTGACGGAGAAAAGCTGCGTTGCCGCGTCGGCGTCGTTTGAGGAATTCGCATCCGTCATTGTATTTAATTTAATTTCGCGTTCTACTCGGGGTCACCACTTTGGGGGTCACGCCGTGTTGGGAGATGAGTGGAAAGATGAAGTCCGATATATCACGTTTATTCACAATACACACACACAATTATAGAAATCAGTCAATTTACAGGTAGGCAAACTGGGGAGGCTAGTTTGTATGTGCACGAGTTATGCTATGCGCGGTCGATGGCCAACTGCCGTCCCGCTCTCGTTGACAATATATGCTGACTCGTATGTAGCGTGCAGCTACAAGACCATATGTTTCGCACTGTCAAAAAATTATCACTACACAGTATAAATAAATAAATAAATAAAATAAAAATCATTTATTTCGACCAACTGGGATCATAGTGCTTAAAAAATATGTATGCTTATAAAACAAAGTCGCTTCCTGTCTGTCCGTCCCTATTAGTGCGCTGACTAGGATTCTAGATATACAGGGTGTCCCAGATCTACCACGTCACAGTGACACTGGAGGTAGGCCAGCTCAAGAGGAACCCAACCGACCTAACATGACCTCAGTAAAAGTTGCACGGTTTTCGAGTTATTACCGAAATAAAAACTTTTGAGAATTTTCCCCTTTGTTTTTACATTTTTAGTACCAGCATCGACACGGAAAGCTCTTAATGACAGTTTTTTGTGTGTATCAATTCATGAATAGCTAATTCAGAAATGCAGTGTTATTTTGTCAGTAACTATTGTAAAATGCTAAAGAGAACTTGATTAATCTTGATTTAATTTGTAACAAAAACACGAATTTCAACTTTGACCATTTGCCATGTTTTATTTTTATTAGAAACGACACAAACGAATAACGTCAATAAATTAGGCATGTTTTTTTAATTGAGTGTCAGATCTGTGAGTTGTCAAAGTCAGATTCAGATTGACAATCGCAATTCGCATGGTGTTTTGGATTTTCTACGCCCAAGATGGTTAAATTTGGATCAAATTTGCTATAAAAGTACAAAAATATTACTTAAAATCACACCACATTTTAGTATGCGTTACATTAAATAAATACATACGTGTAAAATCAGAACATAGTGCATTTGTGCAGTAGTGTAGAGATCAATAGACAGTTTATCAACACATATCGGGAGTCCCCGACGACGGCCCTTGTGACCCGGGGGCCCGTATCATTCATACGGCGGCACTACTACGTCACACGTGACGCGTACCGCCGGTCCAGCCGCCGAGGATGTCGCTCGACCTGGAGGCGTCTGTGAAGCTAGAACCGTGTGACAGTGACGGCGGTGAGGAATGTGAGGCCGCGCTGGCGGCGCTCTACGAGGACCATGTGGTGAAGGAGGAGCTGGTGCTGGGCCCCGAGCTGCTGCAGCCGCGCGACGTGCTCTACACGTTGCGAGGTTGGTTGGTCAGCAACTTTGTGTTATCAATGGTACCTGCATTCGTTTTAAATTATTGTATATTGCAAATGTTACTTATTTTCTGCTGAAAATAGATTTTCTCAAACATGCCGTGTAATGTCACTTAACATGCATTATAAATTTATAATAGGTGTTCAATTCATGTTTTAGGGGGAACAACTCGAGATAACTGTTAAGTAATTTCATTTAAAATTGAAGGCCTAGGCCAGGAACTATTTCTATCTGTGTTCATTAACAGGCTAAACAGTTGAATTATGTATTTTTTAAGTTTTAAATAAATAATTATAAGCCTACTTATGACACGTTTTTCTACATTGTGTTGCAGCATTACTGAAGACAGAAGATGAAGACACTCACGCGCAGTTACTGAACGGGTCCTGCTCCGTCGTCCTGGAGCGCCTGATGCTGGACCTGAAGTCACAGACATACACAGTCGGCCTGCAAACATACAGTTATCGATTGAGCGACCAGCCGGGCATCCAGCAAACAGAAATAAAATCAAGGAAAAAGAAAATTAGTAAGTCCCATTTAATTATTCTTACCATAAATTTTTGTTGTTCTTCCTTGTCATGTTAAAGTGATGTGTGGTGTGATAATAATAATCCAATCTTCAACACAACATTTCTATATTGTATCTAAAGGTAACTAGCTAAAGTTTTAACGTTTTCATAGTTAAGGTATTAGGTATAAGTAATTTTTTTTATTTTTTTTTTATTTTAGCCTTATACATTCAGATTTTGTTATTATTTAGTTTGCTTGTAATATTTGTCTTTTGCTCTTTTGCTGCAAATCTGGTTGCCCCTCGGCAAAGGCCTCCTCCAGCCTCTTCCATTCGTGCCTGTCGCGTGCGACTCTGTGCCATGTTTTTCCTGCCACCTGACATATATCATCCTCCCATCTCTTCTCATCCTCCCATCTCTTCCAGGTAGGAAGAGTCCCACAGGGTAATCAAACTGCATTCATAAATAGATTAGAAAATTTTCTTCATTTCATAACAAAAAAACACAAAAATAAAGATATTATTATCTGCGGGGACTTAAATATCGATACCTTTAGACAGACCCTATCAACTAAATTGTATAATCAGCTACTAATCAGATACAAACTTACTAACATCATTTCAACCGCAACCCGTATCACTAGTACATCTCAAACTTCTATAGATCATGTATTAACAAATATCAGTGGAATTAAAAGTGTGGTCCATGATCTTGGTCTATCTGATCATACTGCTCAATCAATATGTATGTATGTATGTATGTAAACGCTTTATTGTACACAACAACTGGTTATAAATACATTGATAACAAATGAAATATGTACAAAGGCGAACTTATCCCTATTAGGGATCTCTTCCAGTTAACCTTTGAGCAATTGAAGGAATGGGTATACGAAGAAAATAGGCAAACTACACTGCGTACAACCAAGATATCTATATTATACTTAATAAAACTATAATAAGTACATAAACTAAGTAAGTAATAATACACATATATTTGTACTATTTATAAGATATATATTATATATACATATATATATATCTACATATAATACATATAAATGCGTAAATAAATATAGTATTCAATGAATTCACACGTCATCGGACAGCCACAATTTCTTCAAGTTAATCTTAAGTGATGCAACAGATGGAGAATTCCTAAGGGACAAAGGCAACTCATTCCACAACTTCACTGCGCTTACCGTGAAAGACTTGCTATAGGTACGCGTCTTATTAGACGGTACAGCCAGAGTGAGATTGGCGCTAGACCGCAAGCGGTGACCACTGCCATCAGCCATATACGAAAATCTCTCACTAAGGTAAGGAGGAGAAGTAGGATTAAACAGGACATTAAAGAGCAATGAAAGGACATGCACGTCTCTACGCCGACGAATCGGTAGCCAACCCAGCTGCGCTCGAAAGGAAGAGATGTGGTCATATTTTCGCAATCCAAATATATACCTGATACACACATTTTGTAGGCGTTCAAGCTTGTCAAGCAGTTCCTCCTTAAGATCCAGTAGAGCAATATCACCATAGTCTAGTAGTGGGAGCAAGAGAGATCTGGCAAGAGTGATCTTGGTGGAAATTGGCAGAAAGTTCTGCAGGCGCCTTAAAGAGTGGAGAGATGCAAAGAGCTTCTTGCTAACTTGCGCTATGTGCGGTGCCCACGAAAGCGTCTGGTCCATGGTGATACCCAAATTTCTAACTGTAGAGGAAAGGGGGATAGGAATCCCACCAAAAAGAATATCAGGTACCACCATTTCAGATACTTTATATTTACAAAGTGAGGACTACCAATAACAATTGCTTGCGACTTTTTTGCGTTTATGTTTAACCCGAAGTTATTTGCCCAGCTGTTAATAGACTCCAAATCCGCATTGATCAAATTAATAAGCGACGGCATATCCTCGATACTAGCCACTGCATAGATCTGCAGGTCATCGGCATAAAGATGGAACGAGGATCTTAAACACTCGGTGATCCCACCAATAAATATTGAGAAGAGAAGTGGAGAGAGGACGCCCCCCTGAGGGACACCAGCGGAAATTTCACGCCATTCCGACAGTTTGTCGTCGACCCTAACCCGCTGGCGTCGACCAAAAAGGTAGTCGTGAAACCAAGATAGGGATGAGTGAGACAGATTAAGTGTACGAAGGATACCGAGGAGGATGTCAAAATCAACGGTATTGAAAGCACTACTAAAATCGAGAAGGACAAGTACGGTGAGTTTTTTGTGTTCTATATTAAGACGGATGTCATCAGTGACCTTAACCAGAGCAGTAACTGTGCTATGCCCGGGGCGGAATCCGGATTGAAATGGGTTAAACAATGAATACCTATTAAGATGTGAAAGGAGTCGGCGATTTACAAAATGTTCAATAATTTTAGACAAAACTGGGAGTATGGAAATGGGGCGATATTGTGAAAAATCAGTAGGATTAGGTTTTTTGGGAAGGGGAATTACATGGGCAAGTTTCCAACATGAAGGAAATGTGCCCGAGGAAAATGAGAAATTTAATATACTAGAAAGGATCGGAGCAATGGATTCCGCGACGAGCACAAGCATGTCTATACTAAGACTATCTTCACCAATGGCCTTCGTCTTAATAGATTTCAGATAGGCAAGTGTCTCTTGCGGAGAAATGCTACCAAGCTCAAAGGGAGGTGAATCGGGGTGTGGCGTATTAGCAAGAAGAGATAATGTAGATTGTTTAATAGAAGGGTGGAGAGTAACCGGAGAAGTACTAAAGTGAATATTGATGGCGTCAAGATCAAGAACGCAAGAGGAACTTTGTTGAGCTTTGCCCACACCCAATGACCTGAGAAATTTCCACAGCTTAGTCGGGGGACAATCCTCGATGCAGCTGTGGATATGGCGGCGTCTGGCATCTCTACAGATCTTATTACAGCGGTTTCGTAAAGAGATATATGCCTGTTGGTAGTCACTGTTTTGCCGAGCTTTGACGCGTGCTCGGTCCCTTTTAGCCATAAGCGATTTAATATCCGGTGTAAGCCACGGAGCAGGGTAATGCTTCACACGCGTCGGTTTCAGTGGAGCATGTTTATCATAAATCGCAAGCAATATGCCATTGAAAGCCTGCACCTTAAGGTCGACATCATCCAGGAGCTCAATGCTATGCCAATCTGCACTTGCAACATCGTTATAAAGCGCCTGCATATCTACATCATGTAGATTTCTGCGCATAATTACTTTATGCTTCCTTTTCGGGGGACGAATATTAAATGAAGCATAAATAAGGTCATGATTGGAGAAACCTGCAGCATTAAATTGACCATGAAACGAGACCAAGTCTGGAGAAGAAGTTTAAATAAGATCTAAAAGCGAGGGGGGGCCGTTATGCGGAAAATGGGTGGGACTAAGAGATAATACACTAAGGTTAAGAGAAGTTGCTAGTGACTGAAGTTTCGAGGTACGAAGATCGTTTTTGAGAAGACAAGTGTTAAAGTCGCCCATGATAATACTATGGTCAAACTGTGGGCCTAAATCAGAAATTGTGCTGTACAGGGTGTCAAAGTAATTAATATTCGAGGATGGGCTGTAAAAGACGCCAAGAAGGACTTTGGAATGATGCAAAGTAACATCTAAGAAAAGATACTCGGGAGAGTTATTTGAGTAAACTGTCGGTGACTGAGCAACTACTTGACAAGCAATATTACTCTTGATGCAAATGGCAACACCGCCGCCACGAACGGTTTCCGTCCCGCCATCTTTTGTGCCTGTCCTGTCATTGCGAATTAGACGGTAGCCGGGTAAAGGGTACAGAGTCGATGGCAGCGACGGTTTTAGCCAAGACTCCGAAATAAGAATGGCGTGTATATTTTTATTGGAGCTAAAAGATGCCAGTAGTTCAGAGTAATGTGCCGGTATACTCTGTGCATTAATGTGGACGACATTGAAACGTTTAATGGACGAGCCAAACGTTAGTTGCAATCGGTCACTCAGATCAGGCATATCTGATGCATCACTCAAGGAATCGTAGTGGCTTGAAGAAGAAAGTGAGAAGAATTCGCTATCTAAACTGGCATTGAAAACGTCTGACAAAGTGAGTACAACTGAATACTTAAAATTATATATAAAATGTAACAATATATATATACAATAGACTACCTACTAAAATAATATTTATATATATATAATTTATATTTAAAAGACAACCACAAAAAGCTTATCACCTCATTTGCTCGCCAGTAGCTTGTGAAGAAACAGTAAAATAGATTTATAATAATAAATAGCCATTAAGTGGCACACAAGGAAACATTAAAATTTTACAAAACAGGAAAATACGACTCTCACAAAGCAAATACTAAACGCACTGTACGTCAACGTAAATGACACGACACTCGACTCGACATTAATGACAGTTGTGAATGTGACGTACAGCGTTTGTTTTCGTATCACCGTTAAACATTAAGAAAAAAGAAAAACTAAGATATTACCTCCAAGAACACACAATGTACCGTTAGAAACAAGGAAAAGTAACACTAACTATGAAAAAGTACTCCCTAAGAACTCGGCACAGTCGTGGATTTTGGGTTCTTGCCTCTGCCGGAACTGCCTGAACGGGTGGGCCTGGTTCGACGTGATGTTTCCTGAGGCGGTGCGACGCCTTGAACCACATCAACAGACGTTGCCTTCGGCGTTGAGGAAGAGGTCTTCGTCTCCATGACGCCAGTGTCCGCCACAACGTTCGGTGCAGGCAACGCACGCAGCTCCACAAACGACGTCACCTTTCGGCACACTCCGTCATGACACTGCACCACGATGCACCCGTCGCTCGTCCAGCTGCCCTTGACACCATACAGTTTGCGGGCTTCCAAGAATACTGCATGCCGGCTACTTGTACAAGTACTTTGGTGTAGGATTTAATTTAAGCGCAGTCTCTCTGAAGCATATATTTGGCTCATAATTTGCTTATTTGTTGCAAGGATGGAATGTCGCAACTTCTGTTTTACTAGCATTGGGGCAGCCCAATCAGAAATGTCATTCCAGATTGCGAGTAAGAGCTTCCTTTGAGGATTTAAATTTGCCATGCTGGTTTATGATGGCGATGTAATCACCATACATAAATTTCCGACTCTCTGTTTTCGGAATCGGTCCTGACCCACTCCTGTTCAACCTATACACACACGATATGGGTTAAACAGGAGCAGGGCCACGAACGATCCTTGAGGTAGTCCATTTTTCAGCTTTCTGAGTGCTTCCGAGGTAGACGATAAATTCCCTATTGCTGAGCATAGAGTTGATTAGTCCCACCATCTGCACCACGGTCATGAGCTTATAGATAAACTCCTGTCTACATACGCTATCGAATGCAGCTGAGAGGTCGAAAATACTGCCACGGTTTTCTCTCTCCTTTGAAACTCAGCCTCTATGTGTGTTGGGAGCACCATTTACCTGATCCACGTAGTTCGGACCAATACAGAATCCAGCCTGCTCCACAGAAATTATTTTGTCGACAGTAGGTTCGATTTGATTGTAGATTAGCCTCTCCAAAAATTTGTAGACGCAACTATTTAAGTAGTAGGTAGAGGTCGGTAACCCTTTGGTTCGTCGCCTGGCTTACCCGGATTGAGTGTGGCTATTATTTTTGAGCAGTTGAACTTAGGTGAAATTATATTATCCGAGACTATGTCTAAATAGAACTGTGAGAGCCACGTCCTACATCTTGGGCCAAGGTGTTCTAAAAATTCGTTGTAAATACCGACTCACATAAATTGGGACTTTCAGTCTTCGTCCAGTATTGCTAAACCTAAAAGTAGAAAACGAAAAGCTTAGCTTAGCTTAGCTGCACTATGAAAAGGTAATATTGTAAAGAAGTTGAAGTATTCTGGAAAACAGTACACTAATATCAACGGGAACCTAGTCCACGCTAAAACTATGGGGCCTCCTTGTACATGGTATTATATCATATAGTATGGTACATGTTAACACGATAATTAAGGATACAAGTGCCTTGAACAGACGATAAAGGTACCAGGTAATCATTTTTTATGCAAAATTATCTGCATCTAGAGAGTTTATCGCTTTCAGTCATGTTGTTACTGTAACAAAAGTTGATTAACAAAGGTATCTTAACTAATTTGCTGTTTGTATTTATAATATGTTCATATTTATTTATTTATTTATTTATTTATTTATTTATTTAT